>CM046878.1:524623788-525883763 GCA_025667525.1 Glebionis coronaria | reverse complement strand
TAAATGCTGATATAATAAGAAACAAATTTGTAAAACTCAACTACAACATCAAATAAATAATCAAGCATCAACTTCAATGACCAGAAGGAACCATAGCTCACTAGTAGCAATGACCAACGGAAACCTACCAGTAGCATCTCGAACCCCGTTCTATTTTTTTTTTTTTTTTTTCAATTTCCATGCTGACCCACACTGTCGCCAAAACTGTTGTGAAAACAAAATAATTTCCTCCAATATGATAAGCGACGCTGGAACTGCCACTATATAAGTTGTTGTACCAGTGCTGTTGTAGTTCGTATAACCCAGCCCAATCACAAAAGTCCATGTACATGTGGTATCCAGCCAATATCAGAACAGTCCAAGTAACTTAGCTGTAGTCACGTCTCACATATACATATATCGCAGATAAAGTATAATAATCCCTAAAATTTGGGTCATAATATCATAGCATTCCCAAAAGTAGCAAATCACATCCAACTACTTCCATAAGTTACGTTCAAAAAATGGTACCCAGAAAATCAGGATCATTAATGCTTCACGTAACAACACGTATTATGTCCAAAAATATTTAGAAGATTTAATTGAGTGAGTCAAATATAATCCCTAAACTTTTGCACAACCAAACCGTGTTTCCCCATAAATTACGCAGCCAAATATTCACCCATATTTCGGTCCAAGAATATAACCAATATCCCTAGAATCACATTTTCATTTTAAAGAATAAGACATACCATATTTCGTGACCAAAACACACGCTCCCTATAGCTTTGACCGAGTGGAGCATTTATTCAGGAGATAAATGCATATCCCATAAAATCAGGGAGAAATTTGTTTTTCGTCAAAACTCTCGCTTAAAAACCCATCTTTCACGTAACATATTTGCATCCAACATATCACGTTTTTATGGAAAGGATAACTCATACCATAGTGGAACCCAAGAATCTCGCAGAAAATAACTCAGCCATATTTGTTTCCAAACTATATGCAGCCTATAATTTCCCATAAAATCTCATGCAGTGTACAAGAAAAACGTGTCTTGCATATTTTTAGGAACAAGTAACCGTCGCATATAACATCCATAATATTCGTATCATTCATCTAAAAAAAAACCGCTATCTCATCCAAATATATGAATATACGAATCCTCATTCAATAACACCCTGACCAGAATAATTATGCCTTCACGAAGCATATAATATAAGCAGAATAAAATACCTTACGTGATGAACTTGTGTACAGCTCAAAACATTTCCTTGATCCTTGTTAGTACCTCCTGCGATACTATGCCATCTTTCGTCCTTTTCTGCCTACATGGGTGATGTCACAATCTGCTTTTGACAGAACCCTAGCTTCTTGAATAACCAACAGACTTTTTCCAAAAGAAATCCTAATCTTATGAATTCTGGTTTCATGTTACGGAGTGAAATCAGTGACACACGAATTTGCTGTGAAAACTTGAATATTTACGTGCCACTTGTCATGGACCACAACAGTACCTTGCTATCATGCGGCAGCATCATCAAATTACCCTGCCGCCCCTCATCTTATTTGTTCTAGGGTTTTCAAAACCCTAATATCCTGCCAAGGATTAGCATACATCCTGCTGCCTTCACTATATTCATGGTCCTCAAAAATCAGCAGCCACAAGAATCACTCGCCATATCAACGAACCAGCAGCAACATGATAGAAATAACAGCAACATAATAAAACAGCAGCAACAGAAAGTCTTGTTTCTCTTGCATCCCTGGTCGAATCATACTCACAGAATAACTAGGGTTTGAACAAAGCCCTAATGATCTTTAATCATGACATATCGTCCAGCAATAAGAAACATCTTTTGTTCATGGTATTCAATCTCGGTAGAAAGTATTTTCAGTCCTACTAGGGTTCATCATTGATCAAGGATCAACTCACCAATGCTAGTAGAACAACATCATGAACGTAGCAACAACTAATATCAACAGTAACATGGTTGTAATCAGCAGCAACACGAATCTAGGGTTTGTTGGGAGAAACCCTATATCAGGAGGAACACTATTTATTAAAAACAGGAAATAAAATTGAAAACCTTGTAAATCAACCAGATCGAGAGCCAACAAGCTCTGATACCATCCGTTCCCCGTGAACGTTACTTTTTCAAGAAAATCTTCAAAAACAACTAAAAAATATAAAATTTTCAAAAATACAAAACAAAAATTAAAAAACATAAAAACCAAAAATATTTGTGCTTTGCTTTTCTTTGTTCGTTCTTTTGCAGGTGTATGCGCACTCGATCCACGTCATATCAAGAGCCCGAGCCTCTCGATCACTTAGACATGGCCGGTGTACCACCTCCAAACAATAATAACAACAACAACATGAATAATAACAACAACAATGAGCACCTTCCGGATAATCGCCCGATGATTGAATTGCTGCAAGCTCATGTCGATGGCAACACGGATCCAATTGTTATACCACCAATTGCCGCCAACAATTTCGAGCTAAAATCAGGTTTTATCCAGATGGTCTCCGCTCAACCATTCTTGGGACGAACCATTGATGATCCACATGACCATATCAAGAGATTTCTACAACTCACCAACACGGTCAAGTTCAATGGCGTTCCACAAGAAGTTATAAGGTTACAACTTTTTCCCTTTTCTTTAGAGGGACAAGCCCGGCATTGGCTTGCTAAGGAACCGCCACAGAGTATTCTCTCGTGGACGGATTTGGAAACAAAGTTTATCAACTACTTTTTTCCACCCTCTCGTACTACCGCTTTGCGGAATGAGATCATAAATTTTGAACAAAAGTACGATGAGTCATTCAGTGAATCTTGGGATCGCTTTAAAGATCTTTTAAGAAAATGCCCACAACATGGTTTTACCAAAGTACATCAAATCAATACTTTTTACAATGGTTTAAGCATGAGTGACCAAGATTCACTGAACAGTGCTTCGGGGGGTAATCTATTGGCTAAGACTTCCAATGCTGTTTGGGATATCATTGAGAACAAATCTCGTGTGCAAACCAAGAGTGTTAGGACCAATGTTGCTAGTGCTAGCACTAATGACAGCGACAAGCGACTTGACAAAATCACCACGCTTCTTGAATCGCTTGTCACCCACACCGTCAGCAACAACAACAGCAACAACGCCAAAAACGCTCAAGTGAACGCTGTCAGCCAACCTTGTGAGATATGCGGTGGTCCTCACTCTTACACAACTTGTACCGCCACCCAAGATTACCCTGCTGAGAATGTGAATGCGGCATATGGCACCTACCAACAACCTGCTTATCAAGCTAGACCTCAAGGTGACCGTAACTTGCTTAGCTACCGCAGCAACAACTATCTTTCACCACCTGGCTTCCCTCCTACCAACCCAAACCAACAACAAAACCTTAACCGCCCTCCTCAACAACAACAACAACCTTGACAACCATACATCCCACCTCACAAGCAGCAACAACCACCTCAACGTAACAATCAAGTCTACCAACAACCTGCTTACCAACCACCTGCATACAATGCTCCTCCCAACCAAGCGACCACTACACTATACCAAGAGGTTGCAACCTATACGAGGACCAATGATGTGATAGTGGGAAATCTCCAAGAGGAAGTGGGCAATTTGAAAGCAGACTTGGTCAAGCAAGGAAATGATTTGAGAGCCGATATGAGAAATACGTTGGATAGCCAAACAAATGACCTGAGGAACATGATGGCTAGTTTCTTCCAAGGTAATCAACCCTCTTCTTCGGGTACTCTTCCGAGTAACACCGTTGCGAACCCAAGAGGGGAGATGAAAGCAATCACTACTCGAAGTGGTAAAGGTACCAAGGAACCCGAGCTTCCTATACCTCCACCGGTGGTTGTGACTAAGGAGAACGAGTCGCCTGCTCCTATTCCTCCTCCTTCTCCTTCCCCAATTTATACACCTCTTCTTTCTACCCCTCCTCCACCCGTGCTTGTGAGTGATCCTATTCCCCTAAAGCCTTCCTCTTCTTCCAATATACCTTATCCTTCAAGGTTGAGGAAAGAGAAGCAAAAGAGCAAGGATGATATTCAGGTTTCGAATTTCCTTAAAATGTTCAAACAACTGAATTTCAATATCTCCTTCGCTGAGGCTCTCGCTCACATGCCCAAATACGCCAAAATGTTTAAAGACCTTCTGAGCGACAAGGAAAAGCTCCTCGATCTCGCCAACACCCAACTTAATGAGAACTGCTCTGTAGTGCTCTTAAGGAAATTGCCAATCAAGCTTGGTGATCCGGGTCGTTTTCTTATCCCTTGCAATTTCCTGGGAGTAGAGAATTGCATGGCCCTAGCCGATCTAGGTGCCAGTATTAATCTCATGCCTCTAAGTGTTTGGAAGCAATTATCTCTCCCAGAGCTAGTCCCCACTAAAATGACTTTGGAATTGGCCAACCGTACGGTTGCTTATCCAGTGGGGATAGCCGAAGACGTCATTGTAGGAGTCGACAAATTCACCTTCCCTGCTGATTTTGTTGTCGTCGACTACGAGATGGACCCCCGTGTACCACTGATTGTTGGTCGTCCATTCCTTAGGACCGGTCGCACTCTTATTGATGTTGAAGCCGGTGAGCTTATCATGAGAGTGGGTGACGATAAAGTAGTCTTCAACATGGGAAAGTTGTCTAAACAGCCTTATTCATATGAGAGCGTTAATTGTATTGACGTTCTTGATGAGGCTTGTGAAGAACACTTTAATGATGCTTGCAAAAGTATTCCTACCTCTCTTCCCACTGTTGAGACCGTGTCCTCTATTGATTCATCGTTGTCTCTATTTGGAGATAGTGATTTATTTTGGAACAATCTTGAAGATACCATGGGAGATGTGAATTTAGCTACTAATGATTCTCCCACCGAAGGGGATGAAGACATGAATTTCTTTGACAATCTTCTCACTGAAGACAAACCTTCGCCTCCATCTCCCACGGTCATTGCTATCGATACTTCGACTTTGAAAACGCATCCCGTCGAAAATCCTCCGGATTTGGAACTTAAGGAGTTGCCGCCACATCTCGAGTACGTGTTCCTTGACGACAACAAGAATTCGCCCGTCATTATTGCAACAGATTTGAAAGATGAAGAGAAGACTCGCCTCGTTGTCGTGCTGAAAGCTCATAAGAAGGCTATTGCTTGGAAGATTTCGGATATTCGTGGAATTGATCCTCACTTCTGCACACACAAAATTCTCATGGAGGACGACTTCAAGCCCACTATTCAAAGCCAACGAAGGGTGAATCCAAAAATCCATGAAGTCATCAAAACAGAGGTTATCAAATTTCTTGATGCGGGTATGATTTACCCTATTTCGGATTCACCGTGGGTTAGTCCAATCCATTGTGTGCCCAAGAAGGGCGGAATAACCGTTGTTCCCAATGAACACAACGAGTTGATTTCCACTCGTCTCGTTACTGGGTGGAGAGTTTGTATAGACTACCGCAAACTCAATGATGCCACGAGAAAGGATCATTTCCCTCTACCTTTCATGGACCAAATGCTTGAACGATTAGCCGGTAATGAATATTACTGCTTTCTTGATGGTTTCTCGGGTTATTTCCAAATACCCATCGATCCCCAAGATCAAGAGAAGACTACATTCACTTGTCCCTATGGCACTTTCGCTTACAAAAGAATGCCTTTTGGCTTATGTAATGCGCCCGGGACTTTCCAAAGGTGCATGTTAGCTATCTTCCATGACATGGTTGAACAAACCATGAAAGTCTTCATGGATGATTTCTCGGTCTTCGGGGATTCCTTCTCTGCTTGCCTTGCCAATTTAGAACGTATGCTAAAGCGGTGCGAAGACACTCGCCTTGTTCTAAATTGGGAAAAATGCCATTTTATGGTAAAAGAAGGCGTCGTGCTTGGACATAAGATCTCGAAAGCCGGTCTTGAAGTAGACGTGCTAAAGTCGATGTTATCGCAAAGTTGCCTCCACCTTCAACCGTGAAGGGTGTGAGAAGTTTCTTGGGTCATGCGGGCTTCTACCGTCGATTTATCAAAGATTTTTCTCAAATCGCTCGCCCGATGACCCACCTCTTGGAAAAAGATACTCCTTTTATCTTTTCCAACGAGTGCCTTGAAGCCTTCAACTCGCTTAAGGATAAGCTAACTAAGGCACCCGTCTTGGTTACCCCTAATTGGGAGCTGCCCTTTGAGTTGATGTGCGATGCTAGCGATTTTGCTATTGGAGCGGTTCTTGGACAAAGAGTGAACAAACACTTCCAACCGATCCATTACGCTAGCAAGACAATGACGGGGGCACAATTGCATTATACGACAACCGAAAAAGAGCTTTTAGCTGTTGTCTATGCTTTTGAAAAATTCCGCCCCTATCTTGTCCTTTCCACCACCATTGTGTATACCGATCATTCCGCGCTGAAGTACTTGTTAACAAAGCAAGATTCCAAACTAAGACTTCTTCGCTGGGTTTTGCTGCTCCAGGAATTTAAAATCGAAATCCGCGATAAAAAAAGGAGCAGAAAACCTAGCCGCGGATCATCTCAGCAGACTTGAGGATCCTTACCAAGGGGATCATCCGACCAAAGAAATCAATGATTCTTTTCCCTTGGAGACCTTAATGTCTATAAACTCGAAGCCGAATGAAACCCCGTGGTTTGCGGACTTTGCAAACTACTTGGCGGGTGGAATTCTCAAGGAAGGGTTGACGTCCCAACAAAAGAAGAAGTTCTTCACCGACATAAAGACTTACTTTTGGGACGACCCTTACCTATTCAAACAATGTGCCGAACTGATTATTCGCTGATGTGTTGATGGACCGGCAGCGTCTGAAATCCTTAATGCTTGCCACAAAGGACCCACCGGTGGTCACTTTGGTCCCAACTACACCGCTAAAAAAGTGTTTGATTCCGGATTTTATTGGCCCTCCATATACCGTGACGCTCAAGATATGGTCAAACGATGTGATGTTTGCCAAAAGCAAGGCAAAATCACACATAAAGACGAGATGCCTCAGAATTTCATTCAAGAGTGTGAAATTTTTGATGTTTGGGGTATCGACTTTATGGGGCCATTCCCTTCTTCTAAAGGAAACAAATACATCCTTGTAGCCGTTGACTACGTTTCAAAGTGGGTTGAAGCCAAAGCTTTGCCTACTAATGACGCAAGGGTGGTTTGTAACTTTTTGAAGGCTCTATTTGCTAGATTCGGTGTGCCTCGCGCCATTATTAGTGATCGTGGGACTCATTTCTGCAATGACCAATTTGCTCGAGTCATGGCTAAGTACGGTGTAAATCATCGTCTTTCCACAGCCTACCACCCACAAACTAATGGCCAGGCTGAAATATCCAACCGAGGGCTGAAGCGAATTCTTGAAAGGACTGTGGGAGAGCATCGTGCCTCATGGGCTGATAAACTTGATGATGCTTTGTGGGCTTTCCGTACTGCTTACAAGACCCCAATCGGCTGTACGCCTTATCGTCTTGTGTACGGGAAAGCGTGCCACCTCCCCATTGAGTTGGAGCACAAGGCTTATTGGGCCTTGAAGTGGGCTAATTTTGATATAAACAAAGCCGGTGACCTACGCAAGATCCAACTCAATGAGCTGAATGAACTCCGTAATGAGGCTTATGAAAATTCTTTGATCTATAAGGAAAGAACTAAGCTCATTCACGACTCCAAGATCAAAAACCGAGAGTTCCACGTTGGAGACAAAGTCTTACTTTTTAACTCTCGGTTGAAAATCTTCTCGGGAAAGCTCAAATCTCGTTGGTCCGGCCCATTCACCATTGCCCAAATTTTTCCATATGGTACTCTCGAGCTCGCTCAACCTGATGGACCAAATTTTAAGGTGAATGGCCAACGAGTGAAGTTTTACTTTGGTGAGGACACCTCTCAGGAGGTGATTCCATCCCTCACCACGTTCCCCATGAACTAATTTTGGGTCGAGTCAGGCTCGTGACTCGGTTATCAAAAACAAGCGCTCCTCGGGAGGCAGCCCGAGTATCTATCCTTTTATATTTTAATCCCCTAAGTGTAGGGGGGGGACTTCTATATGTGTTTTTCTTTGTATGGTGTGATTACATGGATAAGTGCACTCTTGGAATCTTTGAAGAACCGTGCTCCCGTGTTTATCCGAAATCCGGTTCTATCTCTCAACTATCGTGATTCAATTTTCTTCATACTCACATTTGAAATTGATCACTTTAGTCGTCTCTTCCTTAACTTGAGTTAACCAACGTGCACAATGTCATAAGTGTAGGGGAGACTTTTCCCACATGCTTAAACATTGAGGACAATGTTTATCTTAAGTGTAGGGGAGACTTCTATCGAAGTTTTAAGTGGACTTTTCCATGAAAATGCCTTCAATTAACCGGAAAATCATATTTTTCAACATTTTTCAAATTTTTTATTAACTTTGGCCATTTAGTTGTAATTTTTAAATTTTTATCGTTGCTTTCATATGTATATATTCCGCAATAAAGTCAAATTTTAATAAAGTGGTGTAGCTAGTTTAGAAGTCTTTGACATATTAGGCCCGTTGCGTTTATTTTGACTCAACCCGAATAGACTTATCCAAGTTTATTCTAGCTAGTATCCTTAACCATGTAGACCTTAATTGGTTTATTAGGCTAAGTGTCCACGAATCTCATTACTTGAGATTTTAAATTGTGGAGGACGAGAAATGATAGAGTCAATTATAAGTCGGTATTCTTGCGCAAGCTCACTTGGTGTAATTATTTGCCTATTCTCCCATCACTTGCTAATAAATTATCTGCAATAAGTAAGGTCATACGATTTGAAAAGTTACTTAGCTTCTAGCCCAAGATCGTTTAAAAGTTGCTCGGTAATGATAAGAGTTCATAGCCAAGGCATAACTTATGAAGCGGGGCGCGAAGATTGGCGAGTCCGAAAAGGCCCTAACAAGGCATGAGGATTCAATTTTATTGCTGAAGATCCAAAGTGATGTGAAAAGCATTATTCCTAAAGTCAATATGAAGGATCAAGACTCACGACGAAAAGCAATCAACTCCCATAAAGATCATGGAGAAGTCTATCCGAAAAGACCCTAACAAGGTATGAGGATAAATAGATCCAAGTCCGAAAAGGAGGCGGATCGTTGTATCTCAAAATCCCAGTTAGAGATTGAAGAAATAATCATGAAGTCGTGGTCAACAAAGTTGGAGTACCCCTCAAAAGTCTCCAAGTGAAGAAACTCTATTATGATGAGAAGACCATTATCTCAAGAACGTCTCTCGAAGATATGAAGTATGAAGTACATGCCAAATATCGGCCCGAGAAAGGTCTCAAATCGTGAACCAAGTTATGCCAAGATATGAACTTTTTGATATCCCGAGAAGCAGTTTTAAGAGATTTTGTCCTTTAGCTAACTATTGATCAAATCGTCCTACTTTGCTTTCATCCCTAATAAACTATCGAAATAAGTCCAAAAATGCATCTTCATGATCATTCTGAGACAAAAATAAAATATAAGAGATACACCTAGGAATAAGGGAGTTTAAGCATTTAATTAAGCCATGTGTGTAAGTGTTTGAATTGCTAACTTATAATAACAATGATCTCGTTTTTAAGCTTAGTTTGGGGAACGTGAAACTTGAGGGTGATAAATCTTCGCAGCACCAAAGCCCTAATGTAAGTCATTGATTTCTTTGCAAGTTATTTCCATGTAGCTATTTTCAATTGAAAATGGTTTTCTATCCCTTTGGTAACTTTGAAGTTTTATTTCTTTAATTTTTGTTTAGTAGAATTTAAATAAGGCCAAGGTTGATTGATTATGAGAAAAATGTAAAAATTGCTTTATCACTAAGCATTGCATGAGGGCATGGCAATGGTTAAGTGTAGGGGATTTGATAGGTGTGTAAACACCCATCCTTTTACCACTTAATTCGGGCTAAAACGAGACCAAAACACGTATTTAATATCATTTGTTTGGAATTATGCGTGGTTTTTGTGTTTATTGTGTTTTCAGAGCTAGCCAGATGAATATTGAAGAAAACATGGGATTGCACGGGTTTTACTGAAGAAAAAGACTCAAGATAAAGTCTATTGTCCAAGAGATGCAAAAGATTTGAAGTCACTGGGCCTTTTCGAAGATTTATCGAAGAAAAGGACCAAAGATGGAAGATTTATATAAGTCGAAGAAACTAAAGTCTATTAAACGAAGAAATTAAAAGACGAGTTGAATTTAATCGACGACAAATCCCGAATTAGAATCGAAAGCGGAAACTTTTCTGAAAAGACGAAAAGACAAGAAGAACGGGAGAAAGCCCACTCACCAACCACAAGACAAGGCTATAAATAGCCCTCCCCTCACACATTTAGACTAGTTTTTTAGTTTTTTCTTCTCCCCCATTTTCTTTCTCTCTGTTCCGTTTCATCACCATCACCACTAGGGTGATTGGTGATTTTAATCTTTGTTTTCCAAATCTTGTTATTTTAATTCTTGTTTAATCTTATCAAAACATTAATCATTCAATACAAAGTCTTTGTTTAATCTTTTTATTTTGTTCATCATCATCTTTATCTTCAAGTTCTTAAGTTTTTATTTTTCTTGATTTGATCTTCAAAAGTTGTTGGGATTTGTGTTTTTGTTTAGGGGATTAGTAGTTTATGATTAGTAGATGCTTTGTGATTGATTTATTTTAGTTTTTGGTGAAAAACTTGGTGATTTTTGGATCAAAACCGTGTTTCCTTGTTCTTCGCTTAAGTTTCTGTATCTGGGTTCCTAGAAGTTCCGAATCAATGAACAGTAAGTTCCGAATGAGTTGTGTTTTCAAAACTTCCGAATCAAACAAAAGTTCCGGATGAAGCATTAAGTTCCGAATCAGTTAGAAAAGTTCCGAATCAAGCATAAGTTCCGAACCAAACACCTTCATTCGGAAGGTTCCGAACCAACCAGTAAGTTCCGGATCAAGACAATACTTCCGAACCGAACCTTCATTCGGAAGGTTCCGAACCAAGCAAGACTTCCGAACCAGACCTTCATTCGGAAGGTTCCGAACCAATTGCTTTTCAAAACTTCCGGATGAATGAACAGTAACTTCCGAATGAGCTGTCTTTGAGTAAGTTCCGAACCAAGGTTAAAGTTCCGGATCAATTTTCCTTTTAGGTTATTGTTTGTCTGTTCTACTGTTTCTTTATGTTTATTGAACTTTAATTTCAATTTTAATTTTAATCTTAATTTTAATCTTAAATTTAATACAAGTCTTTGTTAATCATAATTAAAGTAATTGTCTTTGATTTAAATTTTCATTTCCACTTCTTATTAGACTAGAAAACCAAACCCTTTTATTTAGTAACCAAAAACAATCATTCCACTTAAGACCGAGATCAATTCGAGAGGATATCGAGAGTAAAATTGAACCCATATAAAATCCTTGTATCACTTGCATTGTACATTACGACATTGGCTCGCGTTACGCTTACGACGCCAGGTGACGGCGCTAAGAGCACAAGGTATGTAAAGTTTTCAGCTCGTGTCGTACGAAAACGCCACCCGAAAACGCGACCAACCACACCCAGCCTCGAGTTTTCGTGTCTCGCGCCTAGGGCACGGCACACGTTTTCGCGCGAAAACGCGACACGAAAACGCGAGAACCGTATTGTGTCTCGCGTTTTAGTGTCTCGCGTTTTCATGTATTTAAATTTTTTATTTTTTTTAAACGAATAGTTTCTTGACACGTGGAAATTTGAGGGCCCAACTTGTTTCCCATGGGTCAAGCTAACCAAGGAGGCTTAATTTTGGTTTTGTGGAGGTTTTGGTGTTGTGGGAATATTTACACAAAACTCACCATACCATGTAAATTTTTGGTTTTGTGGGATGGCTCAAGCCAACCACACCCCGTGCTCTAACCATTTTATCATGGTTGGTGCTGTGGGTGTTTGTGCCGAAGTAGTCAACTGAGATGATGGACAAAAACGCCACTTTATGGGCGCAAGGCACTGTATCGTAGTTGGCGTTGGTCTCGTGTCGTCGAACACTTTAAAAAATCGCCACGATTAGATGTGGCAATTTTTGACCCAATAGTTATTTTTTGGTACATATGATTAAATATATAAAAAGAAGGGGTTTAGATAGGTTTTGTTGAAAAATATAGATGAGTCTAGATGGTTAATTTAGTTTTCATCAAAGTAATTAAATGGGTCTTGATGGGTATAATTTCAAAACCACATGGGTTTAGATGGGTCTAAATGTAAAACCACATGGATCTATATGGGTCTCACATGGATAACTAAAATACATTATACACTTGATGGGAGACCCATATAGATCCATGTGGTTTTGCATTTAGACCCGTCTAAACCCATGTGGTTTTGAAATTATACCCATCAAGACCCATTTAATTACTTTGATGAAAACACATTATATGAAAAAGTAATATTTTCTGTAGAAAACGTAAAGTTTTCATCAGAATACTGAGGAAAACGTAAAAATGCTGAGGAAAACGTAAAAATACTGATGAATACGTAAAAATAATGTATTTGTTAATTTTTCATCAGAAATATTACGTTTTCATCATAAATATTACTTTTTCATCCGATATTTTACATTTTCATAAGAAATTTTACGTTTTCATCAGAATATTACGTTTTCATAAGAATTTTACGTTTTCATCGAAAACTTTACGTTTTCTACAGAAACTATACATTTTCTTCTGAAACTTTACGTTTTCATCAGAAATTTTACGGTTTCATCAGAAATCTTACGTTTTCATCAGAATTTTTATGTTTTTTTCACAAACTTTACGTTTTCCACAGAAATATTACTTTTCCTCATAAATATTACGTTTTCCTCAAAAATATTACGTTTTCATAAAAAAAAATTAATTTTTCATTAGAAATGTTACGTTTTCATAAAAAATTACGTTTTCTTTAAAAACTTTATGTTTTCCTTAGAAATATTATGTTTTCATCAGAAATTTTACGTTTTCATCAGAAATTTTATTTTTTTCAGAATTTTTGCGTGTTCGTCAGAAATTTTACGTTTTTGTCAGAAATATTTTTGATGAAAACATAAAATTTCAGATGAAAGTGTAACATCTCTGAGGAAAACGTAAAATTTCTGATGAAAACGTAAAATTTCGGATGAAAACGTAAAATTTATTGATGAAAACGTAAAATTTTTGATGAAAACATAATATTTCTGCCGAACACGTAAAATTTCTGACGAAAATGTAAAATTCTTATGAAAACGTAAAATTTCTGATGAAAACGTAATATTTCTGAGGAAAACTTAAAATTTCTGATGAAAACATAAAATTTTGATGAAGACGTAAAAATTATGATATACACGTAAAAATACGGATGAAAACGTAATATTTCTGATAAAACGTAAAATGACGAAAACGTAAATTGTTTTATGGAAACGTAAAATTTCTTATGAAAACGTAAAATTTTTAATGAAAACGTAAAAATACGGATGAAAACGTAAATTTTCTGACGAAAACGTAAAATTTCTGATGAAAACGTAATATTTCTGATGATAACGTAAAATTTCTGATTGAAACGTAAAATTTTCGATTAAAACGTAATATTTATGAGGAAGACGTAAAATTTCTGATGAAAACGTAAAATATCTGATGAAAACATTAAAATACGGATGAAAACGTAATAATTCATATGAAAACGTAAACATAAAATTCCTTATGAAAACGTAAAAAAATTCTAAGGAAAACGTTGAATTTCTGATGAAAACGAAATACTTCTAAAAAACGTAAAGTTTCTGAAAAAACGTCAAGTTTCTGATGATTGAGATGAAAACGTAAAATTTCAGATGAAAACGTAGTATTTCTGATGAAAACGTAATATTTATGATGATAACGTAAAATTTCTGATGAAAAAGTAAAAAAATTTATTAAAACGTAAAAATTTTGATGAAAACGTAAATTTTTTGATGAAAACGAATTATTCTGATGAAAACGTAAAATTCCTGATTAAACGTAATATTTCTGAGGAAAACGTAAAATTTATGATGAAAACGTAATATTTCCGATGATAACGTAAAATATCTAATGAAAACGTAAAATTTCTGATTAAAACGTAAATTTTTTGATGAAAACGTAAATTTTTTGATGAAAACGTAATATTTCTGACGAAACTTAAAATTTCTGATGAAAACGTATATTTCTGATCAAAACGTAAAACTTTTGATGAAAACGTAAAAATACGAATGAAACGTAATATTTCTGAGAAAAACGTAAACGTAAAATTCTGATGAAAACGTAGTATTTCTTAGAAAAAAATTCATGTTTGGTCCCTATCGTTTACACCAAACATCAAGTATGGTCCCTATCTCAAACTAAGTCCACAGATCGTCCCTATCGTTTACATTTTGGATCAAGAATAGTCCCTATCTTGGATGGGAGTTAGTTTTCTCCGTTAAGTCTTGAGAGAGGAGGGGCATTTCGGTCTTTTACTTGTTATATTTTTATATACTTAAAAGTCTTAATTTTCTTTTCTTTTATTTCCCATCTCTCTCTCACACATCTCCATCTCCATCTCTCTCTCTCTCTCTCTCTCTCTCTCTCTCTCCTTCCTACCCTGCTCCTCCATCTAAGATCTGAAAAACAAATCTAACACCCACCATCACTTAATTTATCAACCAAAGATTCATATCCCTCGTCACATCTATTTACCCCCGATAAAAAATTCCATCATCCATTAACCTCACATAAATCAAATCGAAAAATTCCATCTTTAAAAGAAGACGTCATTTCTAGTGTGTTATCGTATGGATCTAACTTCAAACCAGTGTTGTTAGCAGTGTGTGTTTGTAGGAGTTAGTTAAAAGGAGAAGTGTGTTGTTTTAAAAATGTATTCCTCATTAGGAGGTGTTGCTGCAAACAAAACGCACCCTTGCTGGTGGTCGACACCTGACGAACGAGAAACACCCTTTAAGGGCTGATGACAAATGTAGGCTACGAATTTGGTGAAACCCCGAAACCAACAAAACTTCCTCTATTGATATTGACAAACAGATCCGACAGTGGTGTTGGTGAGGCGTGGGTGACAGATCTGGTGGTATAAGGTGATTTCGAAGGTGGTGGCGGCCCACTATTAAAAGTGGTTGCGGTGTACATATAGATGATGGATCTGCTGGTTTTCGTGATGAATCACCGCGGCTTTGGTGATGATTATGATGGCTGGACGACGGCATTGATGTTGAGAGGAAACATCAGATGTTGGTGATAGGGTGGATTAGTGGTGTAGTGAACAAGGAAGTGACGGTTGTAACGTGGTGGATTCGACGTGGTGTTGTCAATCACCCGTTGTGGTGTTGTCAACCACGACCATCACCACTCGAACCATCAGCCCAGGGTGTTTGTTGCTGATTTTAGCAGCAAAGGTGTGTTTGTTTAGGCAGAAAACACACGAAGTGCACTTGTGAAACAGCCATAATTCATTGTGACAGCAAGCCTTAAATTATCCTCATGGACGAGTATAATTGTGCCAAGATTTCTTATTTTGGGTTAGCTAAGCTACTTGAACATGACCAAACTCGAACGTCAACATTAATAAGAGGAACGAGGGGTTATGTAGCGCCTGAATAGTATAAGAACAAAGCCATAACAGTTAAACTGGATGCTTATAGCTTTGGGATTGTTCTTTTTGAGATTTTATGTTGTAGGAGTGTGGAAAATAATTTTACAGTTAATGACGTCATTCTTGAAGAATGGGTGTATGATTGTAATGAAGCAGATGAGTTATCAAAACTGGTCGATGGTGATGATGTGGATAAGCGGACATTGGAGCGAATGGATAAAATAGGGAGATTGCTTAAAGGGACTGTTAAGATCCTGATCCCTGTCAACCCTGCTTCATTCTTGATGTAGAGTTGATTTTGATGAAGACGTGGGGTGGTTGGTATAGGATGTTAACTTGTTTAAATGGTTTTGATGCATATATTCTTGGAGCAAGATTTGCCATCTTTGTTAATTTATATTTTGGATCTTGTTTAATTTTTGAATCTTTAATTTCTGGGTTTATTTTTATAAAGAGTTTATTTGTGGGATGAAAATTGTAACACCCCATTTTGATAAATGGAATGTCACGCGTGATTATGGCGTATCATCAAAGCATACAAGGATAAATGTATAAAACATCACATGACCATAAAGGAAATATCGGAAACAAACATCGGTATCCCAAAAGTAGAACTCATCACACACAAACATAAGTACTGTAAATGAAAAGGACTAAACAATGTCCATAGAAATGAGTATCAAAAGTATGAAGAAATGCATAAAGTAATGAAGGCTAGGAAACTTCCAATCCATATGTGCGTACGCTTAAGTTCTACGAGCGTCCTTGAGTACCTGCCGTTTTGAGAACATGAAAGGAAAAACGGTTGAGCATAACGCTCAGTGCACGGATATACAAGTAAAGCATGAATAATATAAGCATATAAGCATAAAGCAGCGGAAAAGACTAAGTCCTGGATAACCTGGTATATCTTAGTAAAACTGGTTTTATAGTTTGAAAAGCCTTATGTTTATCTCATAAAAACTGTTTAACATGTTTACCATTTAGCCAATATAGGTCATGAAATATCACGTGCATGAATACTTGAAGGGGTGACCTAGTCATGCAAATTAGAGGGGCCGCCTCTAATTTAATATAAGTTTTTTGGTATGAGGGATCAACTCCTTGTGAAGGATGCAAGGCACACACCACATTCACCTGAATAATCTGCTGAAAACATGTAACCTAGGATGCACCCATATGCCCCACATGATAATAATAATAATATGGCCAAAAGCTGAAGGGACGCCACGAGCTATCACTCCGCCGTGGTGAAGTCATAACACTGGTGCCTCCAGTGTTATGGTTATGGTACCTCCATAACTAGGTGAAACTAATCATGCATGTATATGGCTTTAGGTATCTAATTAAACATAAGCAATCAAAACATATAAAACATATACTGGGGAAACATTTGTTGCATACGGGGAATCCTACTAAGGAAGAATGTCCATACTGAAAGGATGGAGAATCCATACCTTGTGTCCAATGAACAAAGAAGACGAACGGAAGAGACTCCTACTTCATATCACTAATGCTACATAAATAATATACGTGTATAAGTATCTGATTACTGACTACGTAACTAGTTTTATATCATGTCTTAGCTTGTTTTATATGTTCATGTCTTGTTTTGCTGATTTTAGCTTTATATTGCGTTTATCATGTATTCTGTCTATTCTGATTAAGTATTACTTGTATTTCTTGTATTATTATACTTGTTGTGTAATAATAATTAACTTTCTAAAAATACCAGGTTTCCTAAAATAGAAAGTTTCCAAAAATAAAAAGTTTCCAAAAATAGATTGTTTCTAAAAATAGAAAGTTTCCATAAATAGATTAGCTGCCTTAGTTAAATATGTTTCTAAAAATAGAAAGTTTCCATAAATAGATTAGCTGCCTTAATTAAATAAGTTCCTAAAAATAGAAAGTTTCCATATTTAGAAATAAGCTGGACTATTAAGCTAATAATATATAAGCTTAAGTTTTACTGATTATTCTAAGTCATGTGATATATAGTAAAGTTTATTAATTATTACATGTAAATGAAATAAACTATAGGTTATAAGATTTAATTAAATATAACATGATTTAATTAAATAAAAGGTAATAATACTTAGGTTAAAACAAGTATTAAATATTTATTATTAATATAACCTAAGTCATGAAAATTAATTAATTATAAGTCATGTTTTAATAATTAATTAATTTCTTAGTCTAAATTAACTAATAAAATACTTAGGTTAAAATCGTGTATTATTATTAATAATAATATAACCTAAGTCATGTTCAAATTAAATTAATTACGTAGCATGTTAAATTAATTTAATTAATCTTGTAAATATTTAACTTGTAAAAATAAATAATTAATCTTGAAAAATAACCCGTGAACCGAACTCGTGTTTTAAAACTACACATGTCATGAACCGGACCGTCTAACCCTTGCACCGGCCTACAACCCTTAACCATGGCAAACCACCACCGACCTAAACCGGTGGTGCGTGTGGTGTTCCAACCGAGACCCCCTAAACCACCAAGGATAACCCCGACATGTGTCGGGGTCTCTTGGTCCTCTCGGTCGAACCACAAAACGAAACCGAGAGCCCTTGCTCTCGGCTCTACCCCTTAGTCGAACCAAACACCCCCTTAAACCATGTATTTTTAATACCCACTTGATTAGATCTACATGTTTATTAACTTGTTTTAATAACCCCATGTTTTCATGTTTTTAGATCTAATAAATAATTAAAAAGAAAAGGTTTAAGAAGATTACCTATACGTGAATAAAAAAGAAACTAATCACGAACGACCTTGCAATAAATTGGATTAACCAAGATCAACAAACACCTCCTTGTGGTGGTGTTATGGGCGGCGGATACAAGGAAGAAGGAGGAGGAGCAGGGTTTTGATTTTTTTAATATTTCTGTAATATGAAAAATCCCTTCCTTCTTTTATTCCTTTTTAGTTAAATTTTAAAGTGGGTTGGGCCCCCTCTTTTGTTCTATGCCGCGCCTAAGTGGGACCCACATGGAGAACCCGTTGATTTTTCCCGTGTTCTATATTTACGTGTTAACGTGTCGTGTTTACGTGATTTAATTCTTGTTCGTTCGTGTCGTAATTTATATTTATACGTACTCGTAATAAATATACGTAAATACATAATATTAAGCTCGTGATTATTTACGTTCATGATTTCATGTTCGTATGTTCGTGATTATAATTATTGTTGAAATAGTTATCGTGCATTAATACGTATTAAATACTTATCGTGTAATAACACGTACGTAATACTTGTAAATTCTTATCGTGAAACGTAAACGTGCTAAATAAGGAAAGTTCTAATCATGTACGTACGATCATAAGGGTACTATTCATGGTAAAAGCATGCGGGTTTTACAACTCTTCCCCCCTAAAAAGAATAATTCGTCCCCGAATTATAGATAATGTAAACTGAAAAAGAAGAACATACCCGAATTCAAAATATGAAATGAGGGTAAGAAGCCCGGATAGACTCCTCTGTTTCCCAAAGCCATATGAAATGAGGGTAAGAAGCCCAGATAGACTCCTCTGTTTCCCAAGTGGCTTCCCGCTCGGTATGATCCCTCCAAAGGATTTTGACGAATGGGATCGTCTTCCTTCTCATGACTCGTTCTTGTCTGTCAAGAAATCGTTCGGGTTCTTCTATGAAAGTGAGATCTTCACGAATCTGTTCCACTGGATACTGAACCATGTGAAGGGGATGATAGTTGTACCTCTGAGTAAGGACACATGAAAAACGTCGTGGACATGAGAAAGCTGCGGAGGTAACGCTAAACGGTAAGATACTTCACCGACTCGCTCAATGACATCAAACGGTCCGATGAATCGAGGACTGAGCTTCCCTTTGATTCCAAAACGCCTAACCCCACGTGTCGGCGAAACCTTAAGGAAAACGTGATCTCCTACGTTAAAGTGTAAGTCCCTACGATGCTTGTCTGCATAACTCTTCTGACGTGACCGTGCTTCTTGTAGTTTCTGCTTAGCTACTACGACCTTCTCGTTAGTCAACTCTATCATTTCTGGTCCTTCAAGTGTTCGCTCACCAACCTGATCCCAGTAGATTGGGGCGCGACACTTCCTGCCATACAACATCTCGAACGGAGCACACTTGATACTTGCGTGCCAACTGTTGTTGTATGTAAACTCTACCAAACAGATATAGTCGTCCCAATCTCCCGTCCATTCCAACGCACATGACCTCATCATGTCTTCTAATGTCTGAATCATTCGCTCCGATTGGCCGTCTGTTTGAGGATGAAAAGCCGTGCTAAGCTTAAGTTTTGTACCCCAAGCTTTCGGCAGACTTCTCCAGAATCGCGAAGTGAAACGAGGATCTCTGTCTGAGACGATGCTAGATGGAGAACCATGAAGTCTCATGATCTCCTTCTTGTAAGTATCGGCGAGTTTACTGACCGAATCTTCCTTGCGGATCGGTAAGAAATGAGCTGATTTGGTAAGTCGATCAACGATAACCCAAATCGCATCATGCTTCCTCTTTGTCGACGAAATACCGGTAACAAAATCCATGGTGATTTTGTCCCACTTCCACTCTAGGATATCTAACGGTTTAAGAAGACCGCCAGATCGTTGATGCTCGATCTTAACCTGCTGGCAGGTAAGACATTTGGAGACGTAAGTCGCAACATCCTGTTTCATACCACTCCACCAAAAGTATTGCTTGATGTCATGGTACATCTTGGTCGAACCAGGATGAATAGAGAATGGGGAGCTATGAGCCTCAGCTAACAATGCTTCCCGGAGTTCTTGATCGTCAGGAACACAAAGTCTCGTGCCCTGCCATAAGATACCATCTACGTCTACTCGAAATTCTGTCTGCTTCTCCAAATTGTGAATTATCGCCCATATTTCACCATCATCCTTCTGAGCTTCCTTGATCTTATAGAGTAACTCGGGTTCCACTCTAAGATTAGCCCAGTAACCGTATTGTCCACGTACCATGATCTCCATGTCTAGTCGCTCCAAGTCTCTAATAATTTCCTCCTTTATCTCAATGCCGTTGATCATTCCGGACTTTCTACTAAGTGCATATGCCACTACATTTGCCTTCCCGGGATGATACTGCAGATTAATGTCATAATCCTTCAACAGCTCCAACCATCTCCTCTGTCTCATGTTCAATTCACGTTGAGTGAAGATGTACTTCAAGCTCTTGTGGTCCGTGAAAATGTCACATGATTATCCATACAAGTAGTGCCTCCATATCTTCAATGCAAAAACGACTCCTACAACTCCAAGTCATGCGTAGGGTAATTTTCCTCATAAGGCTTAAGCTGCCGTGAAGCGTACGCGATCACTTTCCCATGTTGCATGAGAACATAGCCAAGTCCCTTCCCCGATACATCACTATAGATATGAAATCCACCTGTACCAGATGGGAGAGTTAGAATCGGTGCAGATACTAACTTCTGCTTTAGGTCTACAAAGCTCTTCTCTCTCTCTTCAGTCCAGACGAATTTCTCCCCTTTTCGCATCAGTTTGGTCAATGGTAGTGCTAAACAGGAAAAGTTCTCCATGAACCTACGGTAGTAACCAGCTAAGCCTAGGAAACTGCAGACTTCAGTCGCTGATGTCGGTCTTGGCGACTTGGTAATAGCCTAAATCTTTGTTGGATCCATCGTGATTCCTTCTGCTGATATAATGTGACCTAAGAATGCCACCTTGTCTAACCAGAACTCACACTTGGAGAATTTAGCATACAACTGCTTTTGGCGAAGAATATGTAATACTGTACGAAGATGGTCTTCGTGTTCCTCCTTGGAATTAGAGAATATCAGGATGTCGTCAATGAAGACAATGACGAACTTGTCCAGAAATTCATGGAAGATTCTGTTCATCAAATCCATGAACACTAGTAAGGCCAAATGGCATGACTACAAATTCGTAGTGGCCATAGCGGGTACGGAAAGCAGTCTTGGCAATGTCCTGCTCTTTAACCCGTAGCTGATGATAGCCTGACCTTAGATCAATCTTGGAGAAATGTTTGGCCCCTTGGAGTTGGTCAAACAGATCGTCTATGTGTGGTAATGGATATCTATTCTTGATGGTAATCTTGTTGAGCTCGCGATAGTCTATGCAAAGTCGCATACTGCCGTCCTTCTTCTAAACGAATAAGACCGGTGCGCCCCACGGAGATGCGCTCGGTCGAATGAAGCCTCGTTCCAGAAGTTCTTGCAATTGATCCTTCAGCTCCTTCAACTCTATGGGAGCCATGCGATAAGGAGCCTTGGAAATCGGCTCAACTCTTGGGATGAGCTCGATATTAAATTCTACTTCACGTGCAGCTGGTATGCCTGGAAGTTCTTCTGGGAATACATCTGGAAATTCTAACACTATCGGCTGATCCTGAATGACGGGGATTCAACATCCATGTCATGAACAGTAGCTAGATAGCCCTCACAACCATGTGAAAGTAATGCACGTGCTTGCAGGGTTGATATGATTTGTACAGACCTTCCGGGTACGACCCTGTTGTGAATGTACTCTGGCGCATTAACATCACCGAAGATGACTCGATATGAATGGCAGTCTATGGTAGCATGATGCTTGGATAGCCAATCCATGCCTAAAATCATGTCAAAATCATTCATGTCCAGCAGAAGTGCGTCAACAGGACGAATCTTGTCATCAAACTCTAGGGGAAGGCTCTTGTACACATGGGTTATGCGTACATAGTCTCGTAAAGGCGTGGAAATATTCAGTATATTCATTAGTGGTATGGGGAGTATCCTATCATTCTTAGCATAAGCAGTAGAAATGACCGAGTGAGTAGCACCCGTGTCAAATAGAACACATGCAGCTTGACCATACATATACAAGATTCCAGTGATGGTACCTGTAGACTTGTTGGCCTGATCGCGAGATGTCGTGTAAACGCGTTCACTAGTAGGAGGCGACTTGGTATCAGCATGTCCTGATGTTCCCTCCATCTCGCCCTTGCGACAGCCCTTCATGCGATGGCGAAGGAAGACCACACTTGAAGCATGCGTCGCTGTCGCGGCGACATGGCCCTCGGTGCCTACGGTTGCAGGTAGTGCAAAGAGAATGAGTATATCCTCCAACAGGTGTCCTGACTGGCTGAGAGCCTGATAAGAACAATATACATGAGACATGATAGGTACAAAGGACAATGCGGATAGTTCGTAAGATGGAATACCAGTGATAGCTGGACGGTTAGGCTGTGAACCTCTTTGGTTCTGGTCCTTCCCGTTACCATGATTCCTGGTAGAAGATTCTCTAATGTGTCAGAATTAAGAATTATAGCATGTAATCATAAGAAAAATGAGTAAGTATAAGGACCTGCTGCTGTTAGAGTGTCCAACGTTGTTACGGTAATTATCATTACCGCCATGCCTATCCGTAGCAGAACGGTCATGAGTCTGACCGTTTCCCTTGGGCTGAGTAGGCTGTTGCTGAGTAGCCGGCTGAGACCGGTCCCCAGTCTTCTGCCTGGTAGATATAGTTTAAAAGAGATGTAAATATGCTGAAAGAATTCGCATGTTTGGTCACCGCTGAATACGAATGTTTACCTCTTCTCGGGTCTCTCTGCTTCCCCGAACTCTTCTCTTTCTTGCAGCATCTCCAGCTTACGTGCCGCATCGGCCACTTGTACCACCGTGTTGAACATAGCACACACCAAGTTGTTTGCGATCGATGTATGAAGAGCCCACCGGAAGTGGTGTGCTTGCTCTTCGGGAGTACCTGCTGCTGCACCAAGAAAACCAGCCAAGCGAAGAAAGCGCTGCATGAACTCGTTGCTATTCTCCCCAGCTCTCTGTCAGATTCCATGGTACTCTCTCTTCAGCTTGTCTTGCTCAGCCTTGGGAAAGAACTGTCCCATCACCAAATCCCTGAACTGAGCCCAAGTCAAACCAGCCACCCTTGCATCACCTCCCTCAGACTGCTTCAGTGCCGTCCACCATGATAGCACATCACATTCGAATTGGTAGCAGGCCAACCTCGACTTGAAGACGGGGTCACAGCCCATGGCATCGAAGATCTTCTTAATGTGAGCCAACCAGCTTTCAGCTTCGCTAGGGCTATCTGTTCTCTCGAAAGCTCGAGGGCGTAGCTTATTGAATCTCTCCAGCCACGTGACCAATGTTGCTGGAGGGGGAGGAGGAGGTACTGGGTGTTGCTGCTGATTGTTGGCAGCCTGCACTTCAGCCCTGGTTTCATTCCTCAACTGAGGAAGCATAGCTTGCATTGCAGCTTGGATTGCTGCATTGAGTTGTTCTGCTCGCGTTGTGAGAACCATCTGACAGTATAACATAAAATACATGATTAAACTGATCAAAACATAAAATATATACATGAAAAAAAAATTATACTAATAAATCATTAGAAAAATTTTATGCAAGAAAATTAGTACATGAATGCATGATGCAGTTTTATGAAAACTTTTATATGCGCGAGAGTGAACGTCTATGGTCAGTTCACTCAAAACAAAAGACATGCGAGGGGACGCCAATGGGTTGGTCCCAAAGTTAAAAGTTTCGAGAAAACACATGCGACTAAATAGGGTCAGTCCTGTACCAACCATTACTTAGTCATAAACCTATGATAATGACATATATATGTATGCATGAAAATGAGGAATGCATGAAAACCGACTGTCAGTTCTAGGAAGACCATAGTGATTACCCACCAATCACAGGTCGTGTTTTGAGAGCCTACGCGTCGAAGCATTGGCTCTGATACCATAATTTTAACACCCCATTTTGATAAATAGAATGTCACGCGTGATTATGGCGTGTCATCAAAGCATACAAGTATAAATGTATAAAACATCACATGACCATAAAGGAAATACCGGAAACAAACATCGGTATCCCAAAAGTAGAACTCATCACACACAAACATAAGTACTGTAAATGAAAAGGACTAAACAATGTCCATAGAAATGAGTATCAAAAGTATGAAGAAATGCATAAAGTAATGAAGTCTAGGAAGCTTCCAATCCATATGCACGTACGCTTAAGGTCTACGAGCGTCCTTGAGTACCTGCCGTTTTGGGAACATGAAAGGAAAAAGGCTGAGCATAACGCTCAGTGCACGAATATACAAGTAAAGCATGAATAATATAAGCATATAAGCATAAAGCAGAGGAAAAGACTAAGTCCTGGATAACCTGGTATATCTTAGTAAAACTGGTTTTATAGTTTGAAAAGCCTTATGTTTATCTCATAAAAACTGTTTAACATGTTTACCATTTAGCTAATATAGGTCATGAAATATTAACGTGCATGAATACTTGGAGGGGTGACCTCGTCATGCAAATTAGAGGGGCTACCTCTAATTTAATATAAGTTTTTGGGTAGGAGGGATCAACTCCTTGTGAAGGATGCAAGGCACACACCACATTCACCTGAATAATTTGCTGAAAACATGTAACCTAGGATGCACCCATACGCCCCACATGATAATTGATACTTAGCTTTTCAATGGGTTCTATATTCTCTCGATATCCTCTCGAATTGATCTCGGCTCTAAGTGGAATGATTTGTTCTTGGTTAATGAAAAGGTGTTGGTTTGTTTATCTATTTTAAACTAATGACAAATAATAAAGTGTCGAAGAGTAAAATTAAAGACTTGAAAGTTTAATCTAAAAAGGCAAGTTAAAAGTAAACGTTTGAAAACTTAAAGATTATATTAGAGAAATAAATGGACATTCAATAAAAACTAACACTTGGAAAACTTTGTAAAAATATGAACTTAGTTGAAAAGTACTAAAAGAAAGTAAGATCGGACTACATCAAAGCAACTAAATCGGATTAAGGGAAAAAATGCAATAATCGGAATATAAGAAAACAATACTAATCGGAATACATTCCGATCACTTTGATCGGAATGAGCTAAGGAGCTGATCGAAATGTTGGGCAAAATGAAGCAATCAGAATATCTCAAAACTTAAGGCAATCGGAATATATTTGAAACTTAACAGTCGGAATAGTGAAAAGAGGTCCCAATCGGAATATCCAAGTAACAATCAAATCGGAATGTGTTGAATGGGGCAAATCGAAAAAACTAAAACTAGGCCCGATCGGAATCTGTGAAACCCTTTTCCGATCACACGATCGGAATGAGGGTTGTGTGTCTGGTCGGAATAATCCAATCGGAAAGGGGTTTTGCCCTTTCCGAAATCCCTTTTGATCCGAATTTTAAGCAAAGTGAATAAGTTATGAATAAGCCAATCACTAAACTAGCTCGAATCCAATCTTAAGCTGATCAAATAAGCACTAAAAACAACTTTATCTAAGCTTAAAATAAACAACTTTTAAATCGAATCAATAAAAAGATGAACTCTTCATAAAAACTTTGAAAAGTAAATAAGCTAAATCAACAAATAAGCCAATAAGAACAAGGATCTTAAAGCTTATTCGTGTATAAACTTAAGAAAACATAAAAAGAAATCAACTTTTTAAGCACAAATCCTTGATGAACAACACGGATCATACGAGATGTGTACCAAAATTAATCAAAATCAAAGAAAGGAAGGATGAGATTAGAGATTAAAAGCTAAAAACTTGAACTTGATTAATGAAAAATAATACAAAGTTTTGATCTTGAAATAGAAAAAGATGAAATCTAGTGAGAGAAAGTTTAGAACTTTCTCTCTCTAAAACTAGAGAGAATGTAAACTAAAAACTACCTAAAAAAACTAAGTGTGTGAAATTTGTGAAGTAGAGTCCTATTTATAGGCGTGTCTTGTGGTGGTGGGCTTGTGATTGGGCTTTGGTTTGGGCTTCTTTTTCTTCTTTCTTCTTTAGTCTTCACGCTTCTTTAAATAAACGTTTCCGACTTGGATTTGAGAAGTGTCGGTGAATAATTCCAACTCGTCTTATAATCTTTTGTTTAATAGACTCGAGTTCTTCGACATAAATGAATCTTCCATCTTTGGCTCTATTCTTCGATAAATCTTCAAATAGGCACAATGACTTCAAATCTTTTGCATCTCTTGGACAATAGACTTCGTCTTGAGCCTTTTTCCTTGATAAAACCCGTGCATTCCCATGTTTTCTTCAATATTCATCCGGTTGACTCTGAAAACACAATAAACACAAAAACCACGCATAATTCCAAACAAATGATATTAAATACGTGTTTTGGTCTTGTTTTAGCCGGAAATAAGTGGCAAAAGGATGGGTGTTTTCACACCTATCAAATCCCCTACACTTAACCATTGCCATGCCCTCATGCAATGCTTAGCGACAAAGCACATTTACACTTTTCTCATAATCAATCAACCTTGGCCTTATTAATATACTACTAAACAAAAATGCAAGTACTAAGAGAAATTAAAACTTTAAAGTAAACAAAAGAATGGAATAACTTGCAAAGAGATCAAGGACTTACATTAGGGCTTTGGTGCTGTGACGATTTATCACCCTCAAGTTTCACGTTCCCCAAACTAAGCTTAAAAAACGAGATCATTGTTATTATAAGTTAGCAAATCAAACACTTACACACATGGCTTAATTAAATGCTTAAACTCCCATATTCCTAGGTGTATCTCTTATATTTTATTTTTGTCTTAGAATGATCATGAAGATGCATTTTTGGACTTATTTCGATAGTTTATTTAGGCTGAAAGCAAAGTAGGACGATTTGATCAATAGTTAGCTAAAGGACAAAATCTCTTAAAACTGCTTCTCGGGATATCAAAAAGTTCATATCTTGGCATAACTTGGTTCGCGATTTGAGACCTTTCTCGGGCCGATATTTGGCATGTACTTCATACTTCATATCTTGAGAGACGTTCTTGAGATAATGGTCTTCTCATCGTAATAGAGTTTCTTCACTTGGAGACTTTTGAGGGGTACTCCAACTTTGTTGACCACACCTTCATGATTATTTCTTCAATCTCTAATTGGGATTTTGAGATACAACGATCCGCCTCCTTTTCGGACTTGGATCTATTTATCCTCATACCTTGTTAGGGTCTTTTCGGATATACTTCTCCATGATCTTTATGGGAGTTGATTGCTTTTCGTCGTGAGTCTTGATCCTTCATATTGATTTTGGAATAATGCTTTTCACATCACTTTGGATCTTCAGCAATAAAATGGAATCCTCATGCCTTGTTAGGGCCTTTTCGGACTCGCCAATCTTCGCGCCCCGCTTCATAAGTTATGCCTTGGCTATGAACTCTTATCATTACTGAGCGACTTTTAAACGATCTTGGGCTAGAAGCTAAGTAACTCTTCAAATCGTACGACCTTACTTATTGCAGATAATTTATTAGCAAGTGATGGGAGAATAGGCAAATAATTACACCAAGTGAGCTTGCGCAAGAATACCGACTTATAATTGACTTTATCATTTCTCGTTCTCCACAATTTAAAATCTCAAGTAATGAGACTCGTGGATACTTAGCCTAATAAACCAATTAAGGTCTACATGGTTAAGGATACCAGCTAGAATAAACTTAATTAAGTCTATTCGGGTTGAGTCAAAATAATCGCAACGGGCCTAATATGTCAAAGACTTCTAAACTAGCTACACCACTTTATTAATATTTTTGACTTTATTGCGGAATATATACATATGAAAGCAACGATAAAAATTTAAAATTACGACTAAATGGCCAAAGTTAATAAAAAATTTGAAAAATGTTGAAAAAGATGATTTTCCGGTTAAATGAAGGCATTTTCATGGAAAAGTCCACTTAAAACTTCGATAGAAATCCCCATACACTTAAGATAAACATTGTCCTCAATGTTTAAGCATGTGGGAAAAGTCTCCCCTACACTTATGACATTGTGCACGTTGGTTAACTCAAGTTAAGGAAGAGACGACTAATGTGATCAATTTCAAATGTTAGTATGAAGAAAATTGAATCACGATAGTTGAGAGATAGAACCGGATTTCGGATAACACGGGAGCACGGTTCTTCAGAGATTCCAAGAGTGCACTTATCCCTGTAATCACATCACCACACAAACACAAAGAACCTATATAGGTCCCCCTACACTTAGGAGGTAAAAACATAAAAGGATAGATACTCGGGTTGCCTCCCGAGGAGCGCTTGTTTTTGATAACCGAGTCACGAGCCTGACTCGGCCCAAAATTAGTTCATGGGGAACGTGGTGAGGGACGGAATCATCTCATGAGAGATGTCCTCACCAAAGTACAGCTTCAGACGCTGGCCATTCACCTTGAAACTGGGCCCATTTGGCTGAGAAAGCTCAATGGTCCCATAGGGAAAGACTTTGGCGACGGTGAATGGACCAGACCAGCGGCTCTTCAACTTGCCAGAGAAGATCTTCAACCGAGAGTTAAAAAGTAAGACTTGATCACCAACGTGGAACTCTCGGTTCTTGATTTTTGCGTCATAAAGGATCTTCGTCTTCTCCTTGTAGATCAGCGAGTTCTCATAAGCTTCATTCCTGAGTTCGTTGAGCTCGTTGAGTTGAATCTTGCGATGATCACCGGCTTTGTTGATGTCGAAGTTAGTCCACTTCAAGGCCCAGTGCGCCTTATGTTCCAACTCGGTGGGAAGGTGGCATGCTTTCCCGTACACAAGACGATAAGGTGTACAACCGATCGGGGTCTTATAAGCAGTACGGAAAGCCCACAGAGCATCATCTAACTTATCGGCCCATGCGGCACGATGCTCTCCCACAGTACGCTCCAAAATTCGCTTCAATCCACGGTTGGATATCTCGGCTTGCCCATTGGTTTGGGGATGATAGGCGGTGGAAAGACGGTGATTGACACCATACTTAGTCATGACTCTTGCAAATTGATCGTTGCAAAAATGAGTCCCGCGGTCACTGATGATAGCACGAGGAACGCCGAATCTAGCGAACAACGACTTCAAAAAGTTACAAACCACCCTTGCATCATTAGTGGGTAAAGCTTTGGCTTCAACCAACTTTGAAACGTAGTCAACGGCAACAAGGATGTATTTGTTTCCTTTAGATGAAGGGAATGACCCCATAAAGTCGATACCCTAAACATCAAAGATTTCACATTCTTGTATGAAATTTTGAGGCATCTCATCTTTATGTGTGATCGTGCCTTGTTTTTGGCAAGCATCATATCGTTTAACCATATCGTGAGCGTCACGATAGATGGTGGGCCAATAAAATCCCGAGTCAAACACTTTTTTGGCGGTGTAGTTGGGACCAAAGTGACCACCGGTGGGTCCTTTGTGGCAAGCGTCAAGGATTTCTAAAGCTGCCGGTCCATCAACACATCGACGAATAATCAAGTCAGCACATTGTTTGAATAGATACGGGTCATCCCAAAAGTAAGTCTTAATGTCGTTAAAGAACTTCTTCTTTTTCTGGGATGTTAACCCGTCAACGAGAATTCTACCCGCCAAGTAGTTTGCAATGTCCGCAAACCACGGGGTTTCATTAGCAGTCGAGTTGATAGACATTAAGGTCTCCAAGGGAAAAGAATCATTGATTTCTTTGTTCGGATGATCCCCCTGGTAAGGATCCTCAAGTCTACTGAGATGATCCGCGGCTAGGTTTTCAGCTCCTTTTTTTATCGCGAATTTCAATTTTAAATTCTTGGAGAAGCAAAACCCAGCGAAGAAGTCTTGGTTTGGAATCTTGCTTTGTCAACAAGTACTTCAGCGCAGAATGATCGGTGTAAACGATTGTGGTGGAAAGGACAAGATAGGGGCGGAACTTTTCAAAAGCATAGACAACAGCTAAAAGCTCTTTTTCGATTGTCGTATAATGCAATTGGGCCCCCGTCATTGTCTTGCTAGCGTAGTGGATCGGTTGGAAGTGTTTGTTCACTCTTTGGCCCAAAACCGCACCAATAGCAAAGTCGCTAGCATCACACATCAACTCGAAAGGCAGCTCCCAATTAAGGGTAACCAAGACGGGTGCCTTAGTTAGCTTATCCTTAAGCAAGTTGAAGGCTTCAAGACACTCTTTGGAAAAGATAAAAGGAGTATCTTTTTCCAAGAGGTGGGTCATCGGGCAAGCGATTTGAGAAAAATATTTGATGAATCGACGGTAGAAGCCCGCATGACCCAGGAAACTTCTCACACCCTTCACGGTTGAAGGTGGAGGCAACTTAGCGATAACATCGACTTTAGCACGGTCTACTTCAAGACCGGCTTTCGAGATTTTGTGTCCTAGCACGATGCCCTCTTTTACCATAAAATGGCATTTTTCCCAATTCAGAACAAGGCGAGTGTCTTCGCACCGCTTAAGCATACGTTCCAAATTGGCAAGGCAAGAAGAGAAGGAATCCCCGAAGACCGAGAAATCATCCATGAAGACTTCCATGGTTTGTTCAACCATGTCATGGAAGATAGCTAACATGCACCTTTGGAAAGTCCCGGGGGCATTGCATAAGCCAAAAGGCATTCTTTTGTAAGCAAATGTGCCATAGGGACAAGTGAATGTCGTCTTCTCTTGATCTTGGGGATCGATGGGTATTTGGAAATAACCCGAGAAACCATCAAGAAAGCAGTAATATTCATTACCTGCTAAACATTCAAGCATTTGGTCCATAAAAGGTAGAGGGAAATGATCCTTTCTCGTGGCATCATTGAGTTTGCGGTAGTCTATACAAACTCTCCACCCAGTAACGAGACGGGTAGGAATCAACTCGTTGTTTGCATTGGGCACAACGGTGATGCCGCCTTTCTTAGGCACACAATGGACTGGACTAACCCATGGTGAATCCGAAATAGGGTAAATCATACCTGCATCAAGAAGTTTGATAACCTCTGTTTTGATGACTTCATGGATTTTTGGATTCACCCTTCGTTGGCTTTGAATTGTGGGCTTAAAGTCGTCCTCCATGAGAATTTTGTGTGTGCAGAAGTGAGGATCAATTCCGCGAATGTCGGAGATTTTCCAAGCGATAGCTCTTTTATGCTTCTTCAACACGGCGACAAGTCGGGTTTTTTCTTCTTCCTTTAGGTCCTTTGCGATGATGACGGGCGACTTCTTCTTATCTTCAAGGAACACGTACTCGAGATGGGGCGGCAACTCCTTAAGTTCTAAATCCGGAGGATTTTCGACGGGAGGCGTATTCAAAGTCGGAGTATCGATAGCAATAACTGTGGGAGATGGAGGAGAAGGATTGTCTTCGTTGAGAAGGTTTTCAAAGAAATGCATGTCTTCATTCCCATCGGTGGGAGAATCATCATTAGCTAAGTTCACATCTCCCATGGTGGCTTCAAGATCGTTCCAAAACAAATAACTTTCTCCAAATAGAGACAGTGATGAAGCAATAGAGGAAACGGTCTCAACATTGGGAAGAGAAGTAGGAATACTTTTGCAAGCATTTTGGAAGTGTTCTTCACAAGCCTCATCAAGAACGTCAATACAATTAACACTCTCGTTGGAATAAGGTTGTTTAGACAACTTTCCCATGTTGAAGACGATTTTATCGTCACCCACTCTCATGATAAGCTCACCGGCTTCAACATCGATGAGAGTGCGACCGGTCCTCAGGAATGGACGACCCACGATCAAGGGAACACGAGGGTCCATCTCGTAGTCGACGACGACGAAATCGGCAGGAAAAGTGAATTTGTCGACTCCTACAAAGACGTCTTCGGCTATCCCCACTAGATAAGCATTAGCTAATTCCAAAGTCATTTTGGTGGGGACTAGCTCAGGGAGAGATAATTGCTTCCAAACGCTTAGAGGCGTTAGATTAATACTGGCACCTAGATCGGCTAGGGCCATGCAATTCTCTACTCCCGGAAAATTACAATGTATTAAGAAACGACCCGGATCACCAAGCTTGGTTGGCAATTTCCTTAAGAGCACTGCAGAGCAATTCTCATTAAGTTGGGTGTTGGCAATATCAAGAAGCTTTTCCTTGTCACTCAGAAGATCTTTAAACATTTTCGCGTACTTAGGCATGTGAGCGAGAGCCTCAGCGAAGGAGATGTTAAAATTCAATTGTTTGAACATCTTAAGAAAGTTCGAAACCTGAATATCATCCTTGCTTTTGAGCTTCTCTTTCCTCAACCTAGATGGATAAGGTATATTGGAAGAAGAGGAAGTCTTTGGGATCAAAGGATCACTCACATCCTTGGGTGGAGGAGGGGTAGCAGTAAGAGGCAAAGAAATTGGAGAAGTCGAAGGATGAGGAATAGGAGCAGGTGGCTCGTTCTCCTTAGTCACAAACACCGGTGGAGGTATAGGAAACTCGGGTTCCTTGGTACCTTTGCCACTGCGAGTGGTGATTTCTTTCATCTCCCCTCTTGGATTCGCAACGGTGTTACTCGGAAGAGTACCCGAAGAAGAGGGTTGATTACCGTGGAAGAAACTAGCCATCATGTTTCTTAAGTCATTCGTTTGACTATCCATAGTGTTTCTCATATCAGCTCTCAGATCGTTCCCTTGTTTCATCAGGTCGGCTTTCAAGTTGCGCACTTCCTGTTGAAGATTTTCCACGATCACATCGTTACTTCGCATGTAGGTCTGCACTTCTTGGTGTAAAGCGGTGGGTTGGTTGGGAGGAGCATTGTATGCGGGTGGTTGATAAGCAGATTGCTGGTAAACTTGGTTGTTTCTTTGAGGTGGTTGTTGTTGTTTGTGAGGGGGTATGTATGGTCCACGAGATTGTTGTTGTTGTTGAGGAGGGCGGGTGAGGTTTTGTTGTTGGTTTGGGTTGTTAGGAGTAGAACCAGTTGGTGAGAGATAGTTGTTGGAGTGGTAGCTAAGCAAGTTGCGGTCACCTTGAGGTCGAGCTTGATAAGCAGGTTGAGGATATGTGCCATATGCTGCATTCACATTCTCAGAAGGGTAGTCTTGGGTGGCGGTACAAGTGCTGTAAGAGTGAGGACCCCCGCATATCTCGCATGGTTGGCTAACGGCATTGACTTGAGTGTCTTTAGCGTTTCTAGCGTTGATGCTGTTGGTGTTGCTGGCGGTTTGGGTAGCAAGCGATTCAAGAAGCGAAGTGATTTTGTCAAGTCGCTTATCGCTGTCACTAGTACTAGCACTAGCAACATTGGTCCGAACACTCTTGGTTTGCACACGAGACTTATTCTCAATGATATCCCAAGCAGCATTGGAAGTCTTAGCCAAAAGATTACCCCCGAGGCACTGTTTAGTGAATCTTGGTCAGTCATGTTTAAACCATTATAAAAAGTATTAATTTGATGCACTTTGGTAAAACCATGTTGTGGGCATTTCCTTAGAAGGTCTTTGAAACGGTCCCAAGATTCACTAAACGACTCATCGTACTTTTGTTCAAAATTGATAATTTCATTCCGCAAAGCGGTAGTACGAGAGGGTGGGAAAAAGTAGTTGATAAACTTGGTCTCCAAATCCGTCCACGAAAGAATACTTTGTGGCGGTTCCTTAGCAAGCCAATGCCGGGCTTGTCCCTCTAAAGAAAAGGGAAAAAGTTGTAAACGGATTACCTCTTGTGGAACACCATTGAATTTGACCGTATTAGTGAGTTGCAAGAATCTCTTGATGTGGTCATGTGGATCATCAATGGTACGTCCCAAGTATGGTTGAGCAAAGACCATCTGGATAAAGCCTGATTTGAGCTCAAAGTTGTTGGCTGCAAACGCGGGTATAACAATTGGATCAGTGTTGCCATCTACATGGGCTTTGCAGCAGTTCAATCATCGGGCGATTATCCGGTAGAGGCTCATTGTTGTTGTTATTATTCATGTTGTTGAACGGTGGATTGTTATTGTTATTATTGTTTTGAGGTGGTATGTTGTTATTGTTTTGTACACCGGCCATGTCTAAGTTATCGAGAGGCTCGGGCTCTTGATAAGACGTTGATCGAGTGCGCATACACCTGCAAAAGAGTTAACAAGACAAAAACAATGCAAAAATATTTTTGGTTTTTATGTTTTTTTAATTTTTTTGTATTTTTGAAAATTTTATATTTTTTTAGGGTTTTTGAAAATTTTTATGAAAAAGTAACGTTCACGGTGAACGGATCCCAAAATCCAAGTTCTCACAAAAAAACTGTTGATCTTAACGAGAAGAGCCGGCAGCGGCGCCATTTGATACTTAGCTTTTCAATGGGTTCTATATTCTCTCGATATCCTCTCGAATTGATCTCGGCTCTAAGTGGAATGATTTGTTCTTGGTTAATGAAAAGGTGTTGGTTTGTTTATCTATTTTAAACTAATGACAAATAATAAAGTGTCGAAGAGTAAAATTAAAGACCTGAAAGTTTAAACTAAAAAGGCAAGTTAAAAGTAAACGTTTGAAAACTTAAAGATTATATTAGAGAAATAAATGGACATTCAATAAAAACTAACACTTGGAAAACTTTGTAAAAATATGAACTTAGTTGAAAAGTACTAAAAGAAAGTAAGATCGGACTACATCAAAGCAACTAAATCGGATTAACGGAAAAAATGCAATAATCGGAATATAAGAAAACAATACTAATCGGAATACATTCCGATCACTTTGATCGGAATGAGCTAAGGAGCTGATCGGAATGTTGGGCAAAATGAAGCAATCGGAATATCTCAAAACTTAAGGCAATCGGAATATATTTGAAACTTAACAGTCGGAATAGTGCAAAGAGGTCCCAATCGGAATATCCAAGTAACAATCAAATCGGAATGTGTTGAATGGGGCAAATCAGAAAAACTGAAACTAGGCCCGATCGGAATCTGTGAAACCCTTTTCCGATCACACGATCGGAATGAGGGTTGTGTGTCTGGTCGGAATAATCCAATCGGAAAGGGGTTTTGCCCTTTCCGAAATCCCTTTTGATCCGAATTTTAAGCAAAGTGAATAAGCTATGAATAAGCCAATCACTAAACTAGCTCGAATCCAATCTTAAGCTGATCAAATAAGCACTAAAAACAACTTTATCTAAGCTTAAAATAAACAACTTTTAAATCGAATCAATAAACAGATGAACTTTTCATAAAAACTTTGAAAAGTAAATAAGCTAAATCAACAAATAAGCCAATAAGAACAAGGATCTTAAAGCTTATTCGTGTATAAACTTAAGGAAACATAAAAAGAAATCAACTTTTTAAGCACAAATCCTTGATGAACAACACGGATCATACGAGATTTGTACCAAAATTAATCAAAATCAAAGAAAGGAAGGATGAGATTAGAGATTAAAAGCTAAAAACTTGAACTTGATTAATGGAAAATAATACAAAGTTTTGATCTTGAAATAGAAAAAGATGAAATCTAGTGAGAGAAAGTTTAGAACTTTCTCTCTCTAAAACTAGAGAGAATGTAAACTAAAAACTACCTAAAAAAACTAAGTGTGTGAAATTTGTGAAGTAGAGTCCTATTTATAGGCGTGTCTTGTGGTGGTGGGCTTGTGATTGGGCTTTGGTTTGGGCTTCTTTTTCTTCTTTCTTCTTTAGTCTTCACGCTTCTTTAAATAAACGTTTCCGACTTGGATTTGAGAAGTGTCGGTGAATAATTCCAACTCGTCTTATAATCTTTTGTTTAATAGACTCGAGTTCTTCGACATAAATGAATCTTCCATCTTTGGCTCTATTCTTCGATAAATCTTCAAATAGGCACAATGACTTCAAATCTTTTGCATCTCTTGGACAATAGACTTCGTCTTGAGTCTTTTTCCTTGATAAAACCCGTGCATTCCCATGTTTTCTTCAATATTCATCCGGTTGACTCTGAAAACATAATAAACACAAAAACCACGCATAATTCCAAACAAATGATATTAAATACGTGTTTTGGTCTTGTTTTAGCCGGAAATAAGTGGCAAAAGGATGGGTGTTTTCACACCTATCAATAATAATAACAATATGGCCAAAAGCTGAAGGGACGCCACGAGCTATCACTCCGTCGTGGTGAAGTCATAACACTAGTGCCTCTAGTGTTATGGTTATGGTACCTCCATAAGTAGGTGAAACTGGTCATGCATGTATATGGCTTTAGGTATCTAATTAAACATAAGCAATCAAAACATACAAAACATATACTGGGGAAACAGTTGGCTGCATACAGGGAATCCTAATAAGGAAGAATGTCCATACTGAAAGGACGGAGAATCCGTACCTTGTGTCCAGTGAACGAAGAAAACGAACGGAAGAGATTCCTACTTCGATATCACTAATGCTACATAAATAATATACGTGTATAAGTATCTGATTACTGACTACGTAACTGGTTTTATATCATGTCTTAGCTTGTTTTATATGTTCATGTCTTGTTTTACTTATTTTAGCTTTATACTGCGTTTATCATGTATTCTGTCTATTCTGATTAAGTATTACTTGTATTTCTTGTATTATTATACTTGTTGTGTAATAATAAATAACTTTCTAAAAACACCAGGTTTCCTAAAATAGAAAGTTTCTAAAAATAGAAAGTTTCCAAAAATAGAAAGCTTCCAAAAATAGATTGTTGCCAAAAATAGAAAGTTTCCATAAATAGATTAGCTGCCTTAATTAAATATGTTTCTAAAAATAGAAAGTTTCCATAAATAGATTAGCTGCCTTAATTAAATAAGTTCCTAAAAATAGAAAGTTTCCATATTTAGAAATAAGCTGGACTATTAAGCTAATAATATATAAGCTTAAGTTTTACTGATTAATATTCTAAGTCATGTGATATATAGTATAATTTATTAATTATTACATGTAAAATAATAAACTATAGGTTATAAGATATAAATAAATATAACTTGATTTAATTAAATAAAAGGTAATAATACTTAGGTTAAAACATGTATTAATATTTATTATTAATAAAACCTAAGTCATGAAAATTAATTAATTATAATTCATGTTTTAATAATTACCTAATTTCTTAGTCTAAATTAACTAATAAATTACTTAGGTTAAAATCATGTATTATTATTAATAATAATATAACCTAAGTCATGTCTAAATTAAATTAATTACATAGCATGTTAAATTAATTTAATTAATCTTGTAATTATTTAACTTGTAAAAATAAATAATTAATCTTGAAAAATAACCCGTGTTTTAAAACTAAACATGTCATAAACCGGACCGGTTTAACCCTTGAACCGGCCTACAACCCTTAACCATGGCAAACCACCACCGGCCTAAACCGGTGGTGCGTGTGGTGTTCCAACCGAGACCCCCTAAACCACCATGTATAACCCCGACATGCGTCGGGGTCCCTTGGTCCTCTCGATCGAACCACAAAACCAAACCGAGAGCCCTTGCTCTCGGTTCTACCCCTTAGTCGAACCAAACACCCCCTTAAACCATGTATATTTTAAACCCACTTGATTAGATCTACATGTTTATTAACTTGTTTTAATAACCCCATGTTTTCATGTTTTTAGATCTAATAAATAATTAAAAAGAAAAGGTTTAAGAAGATTACCTATACGTGAATCAAAAAGAAAACTAATCACGAACGACCTTGCAATAACTTGGATTAACCAAGATCAACAAACACCTCCTTGTGGTGGTGTTATGGGCGGCGGCTACAAGGAAGAAGGAGGAGGAGCAGGGTTTTGATTTTTTTAATATTTATGTAATATGAAAAATCCCTTCCTTCTTTTATTCCTTTTTAGTTAAATTTTAAAGTGTGCCGGGCCCCCTCTTTTGGTCTATGTCGTGCCTAACTGGGACCCACATGGGGAACCCGTTGATTTTTCCCGTGTTCTATATTTACGTGTTAACGTGTCGTGTTTACGTGATTTAATTCTTGTTCGTTCGTGTCGTAATTTATATTTATACGTACTCGTAATAAATAAACGTAAATACATAATATTAAGCTCGTGATTATTTACGTTCATGATTTCATGTTCGTATGTTCGTGATCATAATTATTGTTGAAATAGTTATCGTGCATTAATACGTATTAAATACTTATCGTGTAATAACACGTACGTAATACTTGTAAATTCCTATCGTGAAACATAAACGTGCTAAATAAGGAAAGTTATAATCATGTACGTACGATCATAAGGGTACTATTCATGGTAAAAGCATGCGGGTTTTACAAAAATAGTATATGTTTGATCCTATGGGATGAAAATGGTGGGTGTTTGTATTAAATGAAGTCAAAATAAGTAAAAGACCGAAATGCCCCTCCTCTCTCAAGACTTAACGGAGAAAACTAACTCCCATCCAAGATAGGGACTATTCCTGATCCAAAATGTAAACGATAGGGACGATCTGTGGACTTATTTTGAGATAGGGACCATACTTGATATTTGGTGTAAACGATAGGGACCAAACATGAATTTTTTTTCTATTTCTTATGAAAACTTAATAAATTTGATGAAAATGTAAAATTTCTGATGAAAACGTAATATTTCTAATGAAAACGTAAAACTTCGGACGAAAACGTAAATTTTTTTATGAAAACGTAAAGTTTCTGATGAAGACGTAAATTTTTTGAAGAAACGTAAAATTTCTGATGAAAACCTAATATTTCTGAGGAAAACGTAAAGTAGAAAAAAATATTGTTGTATAAAAAAATGTAACGAGAGTCATTGAGAATTTTTATATAAATTTCATGATTAAAATAAAAAAAGGTGTTAAACAAAATTCACCATTTTCATAAATATTTATAGAGACCCAAAAACTCAACCTTTTTCTAAAGACCCATTATAAACCCAGACCCATCTAGACCCATGACCCAAACCCAACCCAACCCATCCATTTGCCACCTCTAGCCATGACTATACTAGAGAACCACTTGTTTGTGTTATGAGAAAAAGTGGTGACGTGACATCACTTTTTGCTCATGATACGAGCCCACGACTTTACCATATCTTATTTATGCTCTAATAGGTTAGAAAATATAATTAATTTAAATCATAAAAATAAATATATAAGGATATTTTTCAAATTATAAACAAACATTATTCTTAATTAAGAAGTGAAAAGTATCACTTAAAAGTATGTTTCTCTAAAAGGTTATTGTTACATAAAAATAAGATAGCATGGTACTCGCAATGCGACGACGATACCCGGTGACTTTTATTTAGCTAACAAATGTTACACTTTTACTCATTAAGTTTGTATTAAAATTAAAATCAAACTTGTAAAATAAATAAAAAAGATAATCTCACTACTGAATATTTAAAAAGTTCCTATATGAATGGATAAGATGTTTTATAAAATGACACTTTAGGTGTCATTAGTAAATAGAGTTTGACGTAGACTTACACAAGATTAAAACAATCTTAATCTTTTTTAAAGTGTATAAATCATAGTTTGAAATTTTAATGCTTTTTCTTAGATTTTAAGTATTTCATATCTTTTAAAATCAGTCTGAAGTGCTGACTTCTAGGTATTATATAATCGCTTACAAGTGTGATGCAGGTTGGTTTGTATGATATTGATTTATCACATTACCTTGAGGTATGTACATTTTTCAGGGTTTCCTCCCTTTTCATATGAACAATTCTCATGAATATAATGAACAACACTCGGTGCTTTGCCAGAACAATAGACGTTTTATTGGTAAAGGAGATTACCCGGTAAGACACAATGCATCATTACCTTGTTAGGATGCAACTTCAGCTCACAAGCTACGTACGATGCATGAGCATCCATCCCTACTTATAAGAATATTTCAATATAGTTTTTTATTTGAAACAAGAACTTAGTTGGATTTCTTGTCCATGCTGAAATAATTCCAGAATCCTTCATAAAAAGGTGATGAATGTGACATCATTTTTGCCCATAGTACGAGCTCACGACTTCACCGTATCTTATTTATGCTTTAGAAAATATAATTAATAAATTATAAATAATTAATATATGAGAATATTACAAACAAAGATTATTTTTAATTAAATAGTGAAACGCATCACTTTAAGGTGTGTTTCTCTAAAAGGTTATTGTTTTTTTTTTGAAACAGACTAAAAGGTTATTGTTACATAAAATAAGATAGCATGGTACTCGCAATACGACGACGGATACCCGATTACTTTGATTTAGCTAACAAATATTACACTCTTACTCATCAAATTTGTTTTAACATTAAGGGTGTGTTTGGTAGAGGGAATTGGAGGAAGAGAAATGAAAATGATTTCATTTCATTTGTTTGGTTGGTAGAGAAATAAAAAGGGTGGAAAGTTGAATTATTAAAAAATTCGATCCTTTGTAATTTGTATGGAAGTCATTTTCATTATCTTGGGTGTGGAAACCATTTTCTAGTTATATATTAATACTTATTATTATTATTATTATTATTTATTTTATATTTATTAATATTGTTATTTTATTTTATTTTATTTTTTTATCAAAGAACTTTATTTATTGATCATACAAAATCGAAAGGGAGTCGAGAAATAAGCTGCACTCCCACCTCTTTCTGGATAAAAAAACCAAGTCTAGAAAATAGAAAAATACCACTCCTAATATCATTATTATTATTATTATTATTACTATTATTTTTATTTTTTTATAAAATATCACTTCATTAGAATAATAGAATTTACAAAAAATTAGTGGGGAGCCGCGATAATATCTGGGCCCCTACTCCTCTAGCTATAGCAAAGCATATCCTATTAAAAATGTGAATGACAATGCGTGCACCAATATCTTGTGTCATGGAGAATAATAGGATTCTACAAAAAGTTAGTGGGAAGCTGAGATACTATCTGAGCTCCCACCCCTTTAGCTATAGCAAAACTAATCCTATTAAAAATATAAGCAGCAGCACGTGATCTAATATCTTGATTCATAGAGAACTTTCAGATCCGTTTCAGTAGGGACACAACATCGTTCTCAAGTTCTCCAAAAGAAGAGAGTGAGAAGGGAAGAAAACTATAACCAATATTAGAATACTTTTACGACGTGCAGCTTCGATCACAACACGACCGGGCATAAAATCAACCATTCCAGTTTGCGTCAAAGGCGATGACCCTGTCAAATCTACACATACATCGAGCCCTCTATCCCACGAGTAGAGCAACAAATCAGCTGGACGTAGTCCACCAAGCCCGATATCAACTTCTTTACCAGCTGAAATCCTTGACCGAAAGCAGATGTCAACAAAGGTATCACGGACCATGTTATGTCGATGCTTAATACCAACAATACCAACACATGATACAACATGGTCCCCCATATATGTTCCCAATAAAGACCCTCGAGCAAGCTAAGCATCGCCTCGAAACAGAGAATAAGGGAACACCTAACCGATAACATAACACACACCGGTAAGTCCTGCTGTTCATAGTTTGTTCGAACCCCGATATCGGAATCACCCTAAGCCAGTCAGAAGTATAGTCCTCCATTTGAGAATTCCATAGAGCCATTATTATTATTATTATTATTATTATAACATCATTTGATTTATTTAGTATTTATTTTTGTTTTAATATTATTTATTTATTTATTATATATTATATTATTATTATTTATTTATTTATTTTATTATTATTATTATTAATTTTTTAATTGTTATTTATAAATATTTATAAATTTTTTTATATTTCTTAAGTTTATTATTATTATTATTTTATTATATATTATATATTATTATTGTTGATATTATTTATTATTATTATAATAATAATTTTTATTATCATTGTTAGTTTATTTTTCTATTTAAAAATTTTATAAAGAAAAAAAATAATTATATGAGTATCTTTTTTTTAAATTTATGATACTATCAAATAAAAATATTAAATAAATCATCTCATTGGATTTATTTCAAGAATGTAACTTTCTAATTAATTTTTGATCTATGAAATTCTCTCTACCATCTATTCACATGGTACATGTACCCAAAACATTATCTAGATAGTACAACTTTAACTTTATCTGTTAATATGATACATGAAACTTTTTTATACTACATGTTAACCTATAATTATTTTGCAACGTTAGTCCTTTTACAAATGATCGCTTTAAAATGTTTGCAACGATAGTCAGTTTTAAAATCTTTTTCTACAAAAAAAGTTATTTTTGAAGAAAAATATTTTCTTCAAAAATTGAAAAAAAATACATATTTTCTCAAAAAAATTTATTTTCAAAATTATATAGATTTATTTAAGAACACATTTATTTTTCAGAAAAAAATTCAAAAATTTCCTCGAAAAAGTTTAAAATATTAAAATTTTAAAATTTTAAAATGCTTTTGTCCAAAAAAAACTATGAAAAAGAACATATTTTCAAAAAAAATTGTTTTTTTGAAAAAAAAGGCTGGAATGGTAACATCGTTGAAAGAAAGACTAAGATGTCACGTACGTTAGCGAATTTCACAAAAATAACCGGTATAGCCGGTTATAGGTAAAAATGTGACCATCTGAGCACATAAAGTTATAGTTCACGTACTATGTGGATATTTTTTTGTACACGTACGATATGCATATATTTGAAATATTATATGGCAATTTAATGTCTTAAACCCTAAAAATAAAGTCAAACTTTAAAAAAATCTGAATTAGAAAAAGAAAAAGTTACACGTTTCGTCCTTATGATTTATACCAAACATCAAGTTTCGTCCCTATTTCAATTTAAATATACTGGTAATCCCCATTTTTCAATCTAGTAACAAGGATAATCCCTATTTTGGATGGACGTTAATTTATATCGTTAAATCGTGTGAGTGGAGGGGTACTCTTGTCCTTTCATGTTTTATTATTCATTAATTCCCACCATAACCGTCACTTTAACACACTGTTCTCTACTTAAAGTTAGGAAGGAAAGGGTGTGGAGTGGAGTGAAACTAGTAACTTTTATGTGTGTTCTTTAGTTTTTTTGGGAAAAGGAAAAGGGATGGAGGGGAATGCAAACGAGGGGAAACTAATGAAATTTGGTCACAAAATCACCTGCCCATTTTTGGGGTGGTTGCCAAGGGAAGTGCAGTAGTACGGTAATATTTATTTCTAGTTGACCAACTTAAAAATCTTATCTTCTTGTTCAATGTAATTAAATTTCCCCACACGTTTTATGGTTTCCTTTCTCATTTTTCACGCACCGTAATCTTCTATTTCCTTGACCAAACTTTGTTTTCATCCTTATGTTTGATCATCTAAAACTAGTATCTGCAGTACCTTGAATAACTATTCTTGGATAATTATCCTTAATTTGTGAATTGTCAACAAATTTGGGATTCATTGATTTAGAAATATGAAGTCATGCTGATGGTTTCGAACATGGTTTCCACTCGGTCTAAATCCATGTGGATACATTTGGGTTATCAAATTTAGATATGTTTCAAAGGCTTTAACAAAGAATTCGTAACTATATTGAGAAAAAGTGTTTGACCTTCTTTCACTTGCAGTTCTTTTATATTTAACACAAGAACACAAACTAAAACATCATTTTCATCCCCTCCCCGCCCTTCCTTTCTTCACTTTGCTTTCCATTGCTTTTAAAAAATAACTTAAGAACAGAGCGTAAACTATAAACAAAAAAAACACCCCCGATTTGTTCTCAAATTCCAAATCAAAATAACAAAACCCAAATTCCAAGATCCATCATCAAAAATTCATGACACTAAACCAGATTTGTTCTCAAAATCACGACAATCAAAATCAACCAAACCTAGTTTTAGTTCTTGTCTCTTGACGTCATTCCCTCTCTAGCGACTAAAGACCAAGCTCGTGTAGCATATGAGCAGCTCAAAATGGCATGGGACTTGCTTCAAAGTGAGAAGACCTCAAATGATGTTAAGCTTGTTGGCAGGGCGTTAGAACAAGTTTATATTAAAGAAATGGTAGTGGTAGGAATCTATGCCTTGCTTAGAACTATTTCAGTTATAGTTGGTCCACTATTACTTTATGCATTCGTTAACTATTCCAATAGCAAGATTGAAAATGACCGTTATGGACTTGTGTTAGTAGGATGCTTGATTGTCTTCAAGCTAGTTGAATCTTTGTCTCAAAGACATTTTTTCTTTGATGCAAAAAGATTAGGCATGAGGATGAGATTGACTTTAATGGTGGCAGTATATGAGAAACAACTTGAGCTTTCTAGTTTAGAGAGAAAACGACATTTTACAGGAGAAATTGTGAACTATATTGCAGTCGATGCTTAAAGAATAGGTGAATTGCCTATGTGGGTTCATATTTCATGGACTTATTTCGTTCAGTTGTTATCCATTGGCGTTCTGTTCTCTGTAATAGGATTTGGTGTTCTTTCGGGGTTAATCCCTCTCTTTGCATGTGGGCTTCTTAATGTGCCATTTTCAATAGCGCTTTAAAGAAGTCAGTTACAATTTATGAGCGCCCAAGATAAGAGATTGAGGTCCACTTCGGAGATCCTAAATAATATGAAGATCATCCAGTTACATTCATGGGACGACAAGTTTAAGGAATTTATCGAGTCTTGTAGAAAAACGAATTCAAATGGCTAAGTGATTCTCAGTATCTAAGGCTCGATTTTGTATTGGATGTCCCCGACGATTATTTCTTCAGTTGTGCTATTCGGGTGTGCATTTTTCAAGAGTGATCCATTAAACGCTGCCACAATTTTTACGATTTAGGCAACGTTAAGAACAATGTCTCAGCCAGTCAAATACTTTTCGTAGGCTCTTTCAGTTTTGATTCAGACTAAATTCTCCTTTGATAGAATCAATTCGCTATACTCCAAGAAATTACCCGAACTTCATAGTGGGACGATTAGGTATAACATAATGTATGGAAATCCAATGGATGCAATCAGATACGAGAATGCCATAAAGTCACGTGCTTTGGACAAAGATCTCAACGACATCAAAGTGGGACGATTGTTGGTGTTTTGTTGATATTGATCTAAGTTTGCATCTGTTTTATTGTAATTAATTAGGGTTTTTGTTGAATCAATTAGGATCAGGTGATTTAGATTATCAATTGAGGGAGTTTTGTGTGTGATATAAGTGTGTGTGAAGTGTAACGGGTGGGAAATGAAAGGGAAAAGAGAAAACAAATGAAAAGACAGTTCTGCCCTCCACTAACGAGATAAATGGTTAACAATTAACGACAGGGACTATATGCATTAATAGTTCCATTTTTAGGGAGGAACGGTGTATTTAATTTGAGTTAGGGACGATCTGTGATTTTGGATTATACTATAGGGACGATCTATGAAATTTTTTTCTTAAAAAAATAAACTCACTAGTGAGTATTTGAAAAGTTCTTGTGTAAGTGCCTATAACAGTTTTATAGAGTGACACTTTAGACGTCATTAGTAAATAGAGTTTGACGTAGATTTACATACACGCAACATCTGAGTTATTTATGTAATACCACAAATCAATCTCTTATATAAACAATGTCAACTGTTTTTTAAAGCTCCGTGAGTTTTACGAGCCGATAAACATTAAACATTACATGGTATGAGTTAACTTGAAGCCTAAACAACATTTACAAACTCACACAGAGACCTACAAACAAATAAACCACAAGCACTCTTCATAGAAAACGTAAAGATAAACATAGTACAAATTAAACTTACAATCTTACAAGTTACAAACGGATTAACACCTCATAATCATTTCGAAATGTAAACTATCTAATACGTCAGAATGTTGAATTTTTGTATAGTCAACATATTAACAACAACATGTAAACAAAGATTCTTCGTATAGTAATCGATTATGAATAACAATGGGATAATTATTTATAAATGTAGCCAACTTGTTAACTTTTATTTTGTTGTGTATCCATCTATTTTTTTGTTGTAACCTATCTTTTGAAATTTGACTTTGTTGTGTATCATTTGACTGGCCCAACACTTACCCGGTTAAAAATGTGTTTTAGATTTTTTTTGGTCAAAATCCGGCGGCAATTACACTTATACACATCACCAAATGATGCCAACATCCTTTGATGTACATAATAACACTTCACTTTCACAAACACCAATAACAAATTCATTAATACAAAAATTATATTACATAACTAAGATCAACACAAATCTTTTAGAGTAAAATACACATATCGTACCTGGGGTATGTTCATATTGCAGATTTAGTAACTGGTTTTCTGAAAGTGCAGGCCGCCTCCCTGTCTTTCAATAAGTGTTCACTTAAGTACTTTGACCGTAACGATCGTTATCCTTTGACCGTTAACCTTAGTTGCTATAGGGACTATTTTGTCCTTTGCCTTAAAAACTCATATAAACTGAAAATACTATTTAGGCCAAATCCCCTTTTCTATTGTGTTCTTCTTTGAACAGCAGAACAACAACTTTTTCTTTGTTTTTTCCGAGCAGTAACAAAAAAGAACAACTTTTTTTTAATTCGAACAGTGAGAATAGAAAACCCATAAAACTCAAAACATATGATAAAATTTCGAGCAGATTAAGAAGATAAATTTGGTCTTTTTCATTAAGGCCAAATCCTCTTTTCTATATGTTTTGTTGCTACATGGTTTGTTTAGAAGGTTAGATATGGGTTTCGAACTTATAATATGAGTATGACTTTTTTTGAAGATGGTTTTTATTTGTAATACGGGGATACTTCAAGATCTCCATTTAGAATGTATTTTCTTTATTATTCGGTTTTTATGATGAGTTTTTTTTGTAATGGCATTGTTTAGATCTTGATCTAGATATGTGTTTTTGTAATAGTGGTAAATGGGGATTATGAGTTTCGAGAATTATGAGTTTCTTGAATAAGAGAAAACTTACTTGATCAACGCCTTTGATTTTTTTAAGATGATATTCTTGACAGTTAAGGCGATGTTGGTGGGGTGATGGTGATGACGGAGGTGTTGGGGTGATGGTGGCGGTGATGGTGGTAACGGTGGTGCTGGGATGATGGTGGTGACGGAGGTGATGGTGGCGGCAGAGGTGGTGATTGTGCAGGTGGTAGTGGTGATGTTGGAAGGGGTGATGTGTAAAAAAACAAAAATACAAAAAAACCCTGTAGCAACAAAACATAAGGGTCAAAGGTAAACGATCGTTACGGTCAAAGTACTTAAGTGAACACTTATTGAAAGACCAGGGAGGCCTCCTGCACTTTTAGAAGACCAGTTATTAAATCTGCAATCTGGACATACCCCAGGTACGATATGTGTATTTTACTCATTCTTTTAACATAATTCTACAGTTAGACTTTATAACTTTGTGGTAGGGATGAGCATTTTGACCCGAATCCCGAATCTGAACCGTTCCCGTAACCGTACCGATTCCCGATACCCGAATCCCGCTCGGTACGGGACCGGGACTACGAAATAAGGTGAAAAAAAATTCGGGACCACTAATTCGGGACGGGACCGGTACCAAATCGGGAAATTCCCGAAAAAATACGGGAAAATCCCGATTTCCCGGTACCGGTACCGATACCCGTACCGGTACCGATTCCCAAATCCCGTTCGGTACGGGATCAGTACATAACTTTTTAGATCGAGAAAAAATCGGGAGCACTAAATCGGGACGGGTTCGGGACGGGATTGGTCCCGAGCTCATCCCTACTTTGTGGTCTTTATATAAAATTACATTGAGATCCTTACAGGAGGACGCATAGTTTTTGGAGCTATGAAAGATCATTGGCTGTGGATTACGAAAGAAGGTCCTTGAGTTTGTGACGATTAGAAACAAACAGGGCCCTCTCATAATGTAAGCATACCTTTCCCAATGGATCCATCCACAAACAAGTGTTCTGGTATCTTACGCAACAGCTGTTCTTGTAGCTCACAGAAGGATTGACCCGCGAGATGATCATGATAAACCATTTTAAGATCAAAAGAGGAAGCCACTTTTAACTTTTCCAAGATTGGAAAATTGTTGGTGTCGATCAAAAACTTGACTCAATTATAGCCATAAACCTTCAACATCTGAAACGTTTCCTCAAGGAGTTAATAGTGCTATTTAGATATTCCAAATAGTTAAGGATCGAGTAGTCCAAGATTAGATGTTCACCAAACTTTTAAAGAGTACAATCTTTGGAGAAACTATTGGGACGTTGGATCTCTAAGGTGTTTAAGGGAGATAAGTTCCTGAACTCACTAAGGGTTGGTTTATTTTGGCTAATATTTCACCTTTAAACCCCCATTGGACAAAGCTATTAGCAATATAAGCATATGACTGAAAATTACCAAATATGTTTAACAATACAAACATTAAAATTACAAAATAAGACGATGAAGAATGCATAGTTAGGGATAAGGGTGATAGCGGGGGATATTTTGGGTGGATGATTGATTTAGTTGGTGGGGAATTGGGGATGATAAATGGGTCATATTAATAAAACTAATTAGTTGGTAAAAGAAAAAAAAGAGATGGAAATGACATGTATTATGACTAGTTACATGTTGGATTAACAGGTTGCACCGATCAAATGATACATAACAAAATCAAATTTCAAAAGTTTGGTTATAACAAAACAAAAAAAATAGATAGATACACAACAAAATAAAAGTTGACAACTTGATTACATTTATAAGTAATTATCCCAATAACAATCATCATATGGTAACTGAAAATCGTTCATACAACAGCTAATATCACAAATGTAAACCTATTTTTAAGTTGGCTGTTTGGTATTGCCCATTTATATGATGTTGCATACCTGTTGTATAAAAGGAATATATCAAGTGGTCAACAACCTCTAAAACTTATACAAAACGATCAACCATATCAATAAGCAATGCATGATGATCCAGGTATCCTTGGCATTACTCGATTACTTAACGTATCCTAATTATTATTTTAGGAATAGAGCACGTGCAATCCATATATAACAAATATAGATCTTACATTTTATACCGCACATAAAAAACCTGCACAATAACTACAGGTTCATATTTAGACGGGTACCGTTATGGTAGTATGAACTAGGATAACCGCATCAGCATTAGTTTGTTGGGTGACATTCATCTAATTATGTTAGCTATAGATAAAGAGTGCACAATATCATAGTGAATATGGAAGACCATAGACAAAATGTCAGATACGAATCCTCACTTCAATTGATCTAGTTACAAGCACCCCGTATGAGTATAGAACATAAACAAGCAACAACGTGGGAATGGAGCATTATAGACCACACGCCGAAGCAGTCATAGATCCGGGGCTCCCCAATATATAAAATTGATATATGAGAGGCAAGGATTTTCAAATTTCGATGATTTATAGAGCAAAAGAAGTTTGTTGGAATTGAAATAGCTATATAATGTACATGTCTTTTACCGTTAGTTGTACTCATAAACATGCTTTCCACCATAACCACTTCATTTACAATATTAAAAGAAAAATGTGATGGTCTTTTTTCTATTGCATATACCCTAACATGAAATTCATGTTCAATGTACAATTAAGCTTACCGCTTTTCAAAAAGTAAGCTTACGTGCAGTTGCTTTAAAGGGAGTAGTTGAGTAGATCAGAATTCATGTATGGGCCTACCAACATAAGATGGAGAAATCAAACCTGAAACAGACATACACAATCACACTAGAGCGAAAGATGCAATGAACTCTTGGCAATCATTTCGGCGAACCCCTTCACCCAAATCTAAGAGCTTACTACGGTCTTTGACACAAAGTTGTATTGCAATACCTTTCCAAAGAGTTCAAATACCATAAACAAATTCTCTCCCTGTTTTCTCAAAACGATGCTTAAAATATGCCAACAATCCCAGTCATCGGGCATCCTCCATGTTAGAAAGCGCCTCATCATGTCATCAAAATTAACAAAGTACTTCTTCAACCATTCATAATTCCTATTCATATCATAAATACTCAAATATCTGGAACGAGGATAACGCTGAGAGGTAAGCAATTTGCGTTCAGAATGTAACTGCTTTATAGGAAGGGTTTTGTATGTTTGTTAAAACCAGATGGTCCACAATATCTAACTTGACATGAAAAGGTTCACAGGCATTTAACCAGTGAATGACACCATTCCAATATATTCCATCCTGAAAAGCAGCAAACCTTTTACAAGGAAATCGATCATCCCATACACTCGAAATACCAGTTTCTGAAGAGTAAGTTTGAATTCTAATTAAAAACTAGATGCATCATTATCTCTTATGCCTCTTCCGACATGTACGACTTTGTAATGAGGTGATTTATTAGGATCAAAATCCATTTTCATTTTAGACTCGCAAACTGTAAAATTATCCAAAGGGTCATATATTCTTGGTGGAAGCATCTTAAACATACAGTTCAATGGGTTGTAAATAAAGTTTCCATGAAACATCAAACGTAGGAGCAAACCATTGCATGACGACTCCACATGTACCATCATTGAGTTTGAGTTAAAACTAAAGTGCATTGACCTTTTCGATGGACTTATGGAATCAAATGACACGAAATCGTATTCCTTTTTTGCGAAGAACGCTTGATGTCCATGCGTTCCATCTCTTCTCCAAATAGGTATTGGTGTTTACCATTTTGTAGAAAGTTTGTGAAGAGTGTTTGTGTAAGTATGAATAGGCAGTAAGTTTAAAGTATGAATAAGAAGCAAAGTATAAGTATAAATTCGTGTATATTCAAAAAAAAAGTGTTTGTACAAATATCATATATATACTAAGTGAACATGTACCATTAAGGGTCATGCCACTGTCATTGACAATAATAACTGTCAATAACTATCAAAGTGCCTGTTGGCCGTTGGCCCATACATTCCATCATTTATCAGTCTTAAAGGTCCATGCTTAAGGCCTGTTATCCTAATCTGTTACATGATTATAATAATAATAAGTACTAAGATTCATATACATGTTTCTGTAGACAAAAGCCTAAGCAAATTATTCCCAACACACCCCCATAAATTGTAAGTGCTTTGAGAATGTAGTGTACTTCTGTCTGTCCTCCATCTATGTTCCCCTTCCTTCTAAGTAATTACTGATAGGTCATCACTTGTAGCTTCATACTTTTCTTCCAGCCCTTGTTGTCTTGATGATGTTCCTGTGTTTGATGTGCTTGCCCTGTAGAATGTATTTGTGTCTTGATCTCTGCCCTTGCTTGGACACATCATAGTGTAGTGTCCATCTTCTTTGCATTTTTGACATGTGACTTGTTTTCCAAAGTGTGTAATTTGTTCTTTGTAGTCCTTATCTTCAAGTGCTATCCTAAAATGTTCCAAAGTTCCCTTTCCCTTATGAACAGCCTCTGCAGTACAAGTCCAATCATAGGACTCAAGGCTTTCCTTTTCATCTTCAATCTTTGTGGAATGGGGTACTCTTGCTGTTTTGTAATAGAAAATAAGAACATCCAAATAGGTTAGGTAGCATTCTCTAATGGCTTTACCATCAGAAGAGGTCTAGAATTTCTGAAATAACTCTAGATTGTTGGCAAAATTGTACACTTATATATCCTCCTAAAACTTCTATAAGTTTATAGAGATCAAAGAGATTTATTTGAACACCCTATATGGTTGGTGGTAGAGGGCCAGGGACTGGTTTTTGTAAGTAGTGATTATAGAACCATTTTAAAACCTTGTCAAACCTGCCTCTAAATGTGTCCCAGCTCCTGCTTGTCACACTGTCATCTTTGATTTGGTTCAAAAAGGTAACAAAGTCTCGAAAGCTTTGAATTTCTGATGGATCTTGTGCTTCCACTATTTGTGTCTTTCCTTCCCTTTCCTGAATTCTTTCTTTGTGCAGGGATTTGAAATACTCTTCTAAGTATTCATTATGCATCCTTCTCATCTTGTTAACATCTAACTTATGTCCTTTATGATCCTTGAACATATACTCAAGGGTGTAAATGTTCCCCTCAAATATTACCTCAAAACCTTGTTGTCTAAGAAGGTCCTTTGATAATATGTTGAGGGTGATTTCGGGGGCATAGTGCACCCCTAGAATCATGTATTTAGTGCTTCCGTTTTTCACAACAACTTCCCCAATCCCATAAGTAAAAAGCAATTTCTTTTGTGTTTCTAATTTTTCTACATGGAATTCTTCCTTAATATTTATGAAGAAACTAAGACTGGATGTCATGTGCTTATTAGTAGTATTACTAATATACCAGTACTTATCCCATTTTCCTAAATTTGTGCCCTTTAAAATACCCATAGTTGTATAATGAATAAATTCGGGGTATTTTAAACTTATAGTGGGTTGGTTTGATCGTTTGTTTGGACACTTGTATGCGAAGTGACCATGGTTGTGACATTTGAAGCACGTGACCAACCCTTTGTTCTTCCTTATGTTCTCTTCTGCCTTGTTCGCTCCTGTGGTTACCCATGAGTGCCCTTGAGACTGAATTGCTTTCCTTTTTGTGTTGTTAGGGCATGTCTTAAAAACATGTCCTTTTGTATTGCAATTGAAACAAACGCATTCCTTGTGTTTGTTGAATGATATTGAAGAATTGTAGATTTCAATATCTTGCAATTTCTTTCTTAGCATAGTCTTGCACTCATCGGATATTTGTCTGATACATCTGCCGAGTTTATCTACACATTCCCTCTTGATTTATCTTTGTAAGAATTCTTTCCTTGAGACCTTTCTTGGAGATCTCCTAGAACTTTCGCTCTGATACCACTTTTGGCTAGGAACGCTTGATTTTTATGCGTTCCATCTCTTCTCCAAATAGGTATTGGTGTTTATCATTTTGTAGAAAGTTTGTGAAGAGTGTTTGTGTAAGTATGAATAGGCAGTAAGTTTAATATATGAATAAGAAGAAAAGTATAAGTATAAATTCGTGTATATTGAAAAAAAAGTGTGTACAAATATATTATATATACTAAGTGAACAGGTACCATGAAGGCCATGCCCTTTCATGTTTAGCTGTCATTAACAGTAATAACTGTCAATAACTCTCAAAGTGCCTGTTGGTTGTTTGGTCATGTCTATTGGTCGTTGGCCCAAACATTCCATTATTTAGCAGGCTTAACGGTCCATGCTTAAGGCCTGTTATCCTAATCTATTACATGATAATAATAATAATAATAAGTACTAAGATTCATATACATGTTTCTACAGACAAAAGCCTAAGCAAATTATTTCCAACACCCCCCCCCATAATTTGTAAGTGCTTTGAGAATGTAGTGTACTTCTGTCTGTCCTCCATCTTTGTTCCTATTCCTTTTAAATAATGACTGATATGTCATTACTTGTAGCTTCATACTTTTCTTCCAGTCCTTGTTGTCTTGATGATGTTCTTGTGTTTGATGTGCTTGCCCTGTAGGAATTATTTGTGTCTTGATCTCTGCCCTTGCTTGGACACATTATAGTGTAGTGTCCATCTTTTTTGCATTCTTGACATGTGACTTGTGTTCCAAAGTGTGCAATTTGTTCTTTGCAGTCCTCCTCTTCAAGTGTTATCCCAAAATGTTCCAAAGTTCCCTTTCCATTTTGAACATCCTCTGCAGTACAAGTCCAATCATAGGACTTAAGGATTTCCTTGTTATCTTCCATCTTTGTGGAATGGGGTACTCTTGCTGTTTTGTAATAGGAAATAAGAACATCCAAATAGGTTAGGTAGGATTCTCTAATGGCTTCACCATCAGATGTTGAGAGGCCTAGAATTTCTACAATAGCTCAAATTGTTGGCAAAATTGTACACTTAGATATCCTCCTGAAACTTCTATAAGTTTGTAGAGATCAAAGAGATTTATTTGAACACCCTGTATGGTTGGTGGTAGAGGGCTAGGGACTGGTTTTTGCAAGTAGTGATTATAGAACCATTTTAAAACCTTTTCAAACCTGCCTCTAAATGTGTCCCAACTCCTACTTGTCATAGTGTCATCTTTGATTTGGTTCAAAAAGCTAACAAAGTCTTGAAAGCTTTGAATTTCTGATGGATCTTGTGCTTCCACCATTTGTGTCTTTCCTTCCCTTTCCTGAATTCTTTCTTTGTGTAGAGATTTGAAATAATCTTCTAAGTATTCATTATGCATCTTTCTCATCTTGTTAATATCTTACTTCTGTCCTTTATTATCCTTGAACATATATTCAAGGGTGTAAATGTTCCCTTCAAATATTACCTCAAAACCTTGTTGTCTAAGAAGGTCCTTTGATAATATGTTGAAGGTGATTTCGGGGGCATAGTGCACCCCTGGAATCATGTATTCAGTGCTTCCGTTTTTCACAACAACTTCCGCAATCCCATAAGTAAAAAGCAATTTCTTTTGTGTTTCTAATTTTTCGACATGGAATTCTTCCTTAATATTTATGAAGAAACTAAGATTGGATGTCATGTGCTTATTAGTAGTATTACTAATATACCAGTACTTATCCCATTTTCCTAAATCTGTGCCCTTTAAAATACCCATAGTTGTATAATGAATAAATTCGGGGTATTTTAAACTTACAGTGGGTTGGCTTGATCGTTTGTTTGGATACTTGTTTGCGAAGTGACCATGGTTCTGACATTTGAAGCACATGACCAAGCCTTTGTTCTTCCTTATGTTCTCTTCTGCCTTGTTTGCTCCCGTGGTTACCTATGAGTGCCCTTGAGACTGAATTACTTTCCTTTTTGTGTTGTTAGGGCATGTCTTAAAAACATGTCCTTTGGTATTGCAATTGAAACAAATGTATTCCTTGTGTTTGTTGAATGATATTGATGAATTGTAGATTTCAGTATCTTGCAATTTCTTTGTTAGCATAGTCTTGCACTCATCGGATATTTGTCTGATACATCTGCCGACTTTATCTTCACATTCCCTCTTGATTTATCTTTGTAAGAATTCTTTCCTTGAGACCTTTCTTGGAGATCTCCCAGAACTTTCGCTCTGATACCACTTTTGGTCAGGAACGCTTGATTTCCATGCGTTCCATCTCTTCTCCAAATAGGTATTGGTGTTTACCATTTTGCAGAAAGTCTGTGAAGAGTGTTTGTGTAAGTATGAATAAGCAGTAAGTTTAAAGTATGAATAAGAAGCAAAGTATAAGTATAAATTCGTGTATATTGAAAAAAAAGTGTTTGTACAAATATCATATATATACTAAGTGAACATGTACCATTAAGGGTCATGCCCTTTCATGTTTAACTGTCATTGACAGTAATAACTGTCAATAACTGTCAAAGTGCCTGTTGGCCGTTTGGTCATGTCTGTTGGCCATTGACCCAAACATTCCATCATTTAGCAGGCTTATAGGTTCATGCTTAAGGCCTGTTATCCTAATTTATTACATGATAATAATGATAATAAGTACTAAGATTCATATACACGTTTCTGCAGACAAAAGCCTAAGCAAATTATTCCCAACATTCCTTTCCCCAATCCGGAGCACCTCGCCCGATAAACAGACCAGACGGAGGATCTATGGTAGGGATACGGGCTTGCGTCAAGGTGAAACTTGGAGATGCTACGAGAGAGAGCCAATGTTTTCATACCCGTTTGAAAAGATAAAGTGAGACCACCGGTAATCGAAGTAAGATTTCCATCAAAAGGTCGTCATTAGATAACACTTCACGCACGGATGAAGTGAGATCGTTGTCTATGGTAAAGGGCTTTCTGGATGAACCTCTCGACATGAAAAAGCTTTACAAAGGTTAATTTAGGGTTTCAGTTTTTTTATCGGATCAATACAATGGCTATTTAACTACAATCAAATGGGCGGGGCTCTTGCCCTATGGCAATGTTCGTCGGCTCGGTAATCTGGATGTTCCGTTTATTTGATTCAGTTAAATCATAATTGTAAAGTAGAAAACCGAACTCCAACAGAAACGAAAACTGATTTTATCGGTTTTCAAGTTGACATGCATAATCGAATTACATAATTTGTAATTTTAAAATTTTAATTATATACTACAATACCTTTTAGCAAAAAAAAACATTATTATAAGCTCAAAAGGTGTGTTCTTTATACACTTGAAAAATATTTTAGTAGTTACATAAATATATAAAAATAAATAAAAATAAACGTGTACATATATGAATTCAATTTCGTTCCGGTTTAATTGACATTTTGCCAAAAGCATATTAAAACCAAAGAGCGAATATATAATTTGGTTCATTCGAATTTTTCGGTTTGGTTCTTTTTTTCGGTTCTTATGGGTATTGCCCTAATATAATAAACACCCTTACAAGTTGTAAAATATATAGGGAAGGAAGTTCCTTCAAGGAACCATGTTTAACACAACAAAACCAATATTAATTTTGAAAAAATGATCTCCCGACAGTTGCAACTTGCAACACTGTCATATGCAGAAGCTCTGTAGCAACGTGCGGGTAAAAATTCATGTTTTACACTTATTCGCGAAATTAAATTGACCTCACATTCTATAATATTACCAACTAACGCTTTTAAATTGCATCAACAACGCGTGAATACTCGTTAGTTTGATATTGCTTAAAGTTACTTCAACCTAAAAATAATCATTTTTCGAAAATCATTGTAAGAAAACATAAAATAAAATTAGCTCGGTTGTTATCCACCTTCATAAAAACCCATAAGTCCACTCGAGAGATTTTAAAGATAAAAAGTTAAAGGTTCGAGTCTCAGCTCATGTCTACTTCAGTTGATGTTCTACTAGGTCAAGAGAGTTGTTAGAACTACTCTTTATGTGTTGAATAGATATCAAAAGACATTTGAGATCAAGATGTTTTATTAATTCACACATTTTTGAATATTACAAGATACTCGATGCTCGTAACGCGGGAATAAAATGCTAGTAAGCCACAAAAGCACGAGGACCAATTCAATTTAAAAAATATATAGGTGAAACTGGTTGCGACAAGTTAGGTGCATGTGCTCAAAAGTGGTTTTGGAGTTACTCGAATTTTAGCCAATGTAGATACTATGAATAATGACATTTTACCTTCAGAATAACCAACTATCGTTATCAAGTCATTATATATTATTTGCCGAACCCCTACCACAAAAGATACACCGTAATTTCGATTGCAACTCAACGCTCACTAGTAGGGTAATTTATGGTGACCATATCATCATAATAGCAATAATAATGATTCCTACATAAAATTAAGTAAAAAAACAATAGTTACACCTATAATGCTTAGTTATGAAACAAAAGATTCTATATAAAATAGGAAGGATGTCACCTCCGTCTCATTTATCTAATATTTTATTTTAGATTATTTTAAAATAATTGTCTACTTAAAAAATAAAAAAATATTTAATTCGACTACATATACCACATTAGTTTTATTTAAAGTTATTATTACGAACAATAAATAAGTTTTAAATTAATTATTTGAGGCTAAAAATTGTTATTTTGCAAAAAACTATAAGAAGTAAAACTATAATAATTATATTTTTCTAAAACACTATGTTTTTTTATCTCTCGACAATAATTTTAGAACGTTAAAATTACTTGTTTACTCTTTTTTTTAACTACAAATCATAATTTACACTAGTTGGATAAGGATTAAAGGTGTCAAATTATGTCTAAATGTTTAAAATTGGTTATTTGGACCATTTTTTAACTAATGGACTAAATGAGTATTTACTTTTATTTTAGTTGAACTATTTGGACAACATAAAAGCATTGAGTGAAAACAAATACGTATTATAAATAATATGTGATGTGTATTTTTTTTCTAATTAATTAATCTTGAGTCTTTTATTTCTTCTTTAATATTATTCATTTCATCCAAATTCATTTAGTCTAATATCCATTTGACCCAAGTCTATTTGGTCAAAATATTAAAAATTATCCTTTTAATCCACGTCTGTAAACCAATATCCATTTGATCCATCGCATATACCCGTCCTACCCACCCCTAATAAGGATTTAACAAAATCACATTTTGTTAACAATGACGTCTTCTACATGTGCAAATTTACCCGGGTAAAAAGTTTTACTATCCCTCACTTATCTTCTATAAATCCAACAAATTTTCTGAACTAACTTCACATACTATGAACTCATATTCATCAACAAATATGCAGTACTACCATGTACCCGAAGAAGATTGCCAGAATTTCCCCTTCTTTTTTCACCTCATAATCGTCATCTTCATCCTCGTTATTTCGCAACTACCACTCATCATATTCGCCATCATTCTTCTTTACCTCGTGTGCTACAATATCTCCCGCGTCGTTTGAAGTATCTAGATGCATTCATAATTTCTGATCTATGAGTTTCTGGCCGATGAAATGCATGTATCTATGTACCTAGCGATTTGAAGCTCTCACAACTTAGCTTATAATCAGGAGCCTAAAGTAATATTAGCTTAATACTACGTAGTTTGTATGGTTAATGTTTAATGTTCTGAATTTATGCAACTATATATGTACTCACAAGTCACAAGTGTTGGTTTTTGTTGATGATAATCAAAGATTGCCAGATAAATTCTTGAATCGTGTAATCACTTTCTAATACAATATTTCGATCATATTCGATGTTTTGGGTTAACATAAAATTGGTATAAGACAAGAACACACTTTAAATCTAAACACAAGAAATAAAGCAAAACATAGATACTTTGTTGTGTTTGTTGTTAATATAAATCATATTCATTAATGAAAAACCAAGTGTTTTATACTCACAAAAAGAAAAGTCGCAAGTTTTGGTGAAAGAGTAAAATGCATATACGATCATTGTTATATGTTAATTTTGCATATATCCTATTTGGTCTTTTGAAAGTGCAAACATTATACTTGTGAGAATAGTTTGAGTCCATTTTAATACCTTAATTTAACGGAGTTATATGTTAACCGTTATCATGGTTTAATTAACGGACAAAATTGTTATTTCTATTTTTTTAACAATCACATATATTCTATCTAATTCCATGAACTGTTAACACTTAACAGTTAATATATAACATGGTTACAAATAGGTGTTACATAAAATAATTAAATTCAATAACGATAAGTAATCAAATTTAATTAATTATACATGGTGATATGTTAACTGTACTCTCAATCTCACGTACAATTAGAGAACTAAATGACTATTATAAATTCACACTTACAAAGGTCTAATCTCAATCCCTTGCGCAACTAGGCCAACGAAGTTTACATTTACAAAGGTCTAACCTCAATCTCACTTTCTCACACAATTAAAATTCCATCCAACCATCCTTCTATAATCTTCGATGACCGTTTATTTTACGAGGACGTGATTGGATGTGATCTTGATCCGTCTTGGGTCCAATAACCAGAGTCGGAGGAGAAGTGACAAGAAAGATCAGTCGTTCACGATTGGAACCACTTGAGGAGTCATCATTAGTGGTTTGTATGTGATGCTGAAATGAAGATGACGTGACATAAATAGTGTGTTTGAAGTGACAATATTTTGGACTTGAATAGTCATTTGATTGTATAGTCGTACAGAAAGTGAGATGGCGAGTACCGTAACAATTCACCATGGAATTAGATAGAATATGTGATTGTTAAAAAAATAGAAATGACAATTTGTCATTTAATTAAATCATGATAACCGTCAACATATAACTCCGTTTAAGTCAAGGTATCAAAATGGACTCAAACTATCTCACAGGTAAGGTGTCTGTACTTTCAAAAGACCAAGTAGGATATATACAAAATTGACATACCACAATGACCAAATCTACATTTTACTCTTTGGTGAAATGTTATGTCTTTTAAAAATTACAGCAACAGTTTTACAACAGACACTAACCGTCGATAACTGCTGTCATAAAACATATGTTATTAGTGACAGTTTAGTGACCACCAGTTCTGTCGAAACAGTTCTGATAAATTGATTCTCATAATGTTTTTAGTAATCGTAGATCCAGGTGTCACAAAAATCTTCATTTTTATTTTTATTCTTTTTTGTCTTTTTCTCTTTGTTATCCCCGTTGTATTGAAATCTGCACTTTTCAACTAGCAGTGAATGGAGTTTAATACAACATAATACAATGTTGGTTATCATGTTTGTTTTGTCAAAATTCTGATATCAACCTGTACCAAGTTAGATGTGACACAACAAGGAAGCGTCATTTTCGTTTCTTAATGTTACCAAGCAATATTATATGCAACGGAATAACAATTGCATTTCTTCATATCACCATTATCTTAATAAATCTATCTATATCTATATTATTATACGAAGTATTTGAGATATTATTAAAATAGTAAGGCTCAAAATTCAGACTTTTTTATATACTAAATAAAGCAAGTTGGTAATATCTTCATTAATATTATATATTATAACATTTTCTAACAACTTTTGTATCAACATTTTTTTTTTAAATTGAAAAATCTTTTTATTTATTTATTATTTTTATAATCTAATTTCACTATATTTTTTAAAATTTTGAGCTTTTTAATTCGATATCCATTTTGATATATTTTTATTAACTTTTAGTTTTTTTTCAATTTTAATGGGTTTTTAATTCGATTTTTTAGAACTTTACAATAAGTAAGAGACTAATATTTGTTAGTTTCAAAATTCGTTATTTGGTAATAACCGCCGCATTAATCGAGTAACCGTTCTAGTTTTGTTTAATGATTTAAAAAGATACTTGATTTTGTGGGTTGGTGTCCAATTTTAATAGCAAAAAACATCTTTTTTTTGAAATAAAGCAAAAAAAAAACATTCACCAAACAGTTATGTTGATTTTTTCTAGAGAAAAAAGTGATTTGTAATAATAAATATGCAATACTTTACATCAAAGAAAGAGGTAAATATGCATATACCCTTTTTAGTACAACACGAATCATAAAAACTCAATATAACTATCTAAAGTCATCAAATCTATCAATAACTATCATGATCTCACACAAAAAGGCACCTATTTTTCGGATAAGACAGAGATTCAGTCCTCTGGTAGTTAACCCAGACACTAGAGGAAAGTCATCACTCGTTGATAAAATAGACTCATTAACCTTAGTTACTGTTAGTACAGTGATCAGTTGAGGTAAAGAGTGGATCTGAGTTCTTAGCGGAATGGGATCAAATATCTTAGATCGGGTTAGATATTGTACTAAAAAGAGATGTGTTGATGATTTCCTGCACAAATAAAGGTAAATAGTTGGTTCTTATCATGAGAACGTACCCCACGATTAGACTCTAGCGTAAAAGTAAGATTTCAAGTTATTAGAGATAAGTGTGTGTATTAGGAAGAGTGAAAATCATACCTTATCGGAGTGTCAGAGTTTATCTTTTATAGGCGAGCTTGGTGCTAGGTTTCCCTATTATTTCGAATAGTGCCCATAGTTAGGGGTGTTCACGGGTCGGTTCGGTTCGGTTAGTTGGAAGATTTTAACTATCCATCGCGGGGCGGGTAATTAATTTTACTATCCAAAACCGAACCGCACTAGGCGGGTAACCGGACATACGGGTACCCGAAGTGAGCGGTTACCCCCGGTTCGGTTCGCGGTTAACCATTTTTTAAGTGTAATTAAATTTAACATTATAAAGAATAACGTGGTCTAGAATATAATATGTCATTTTAGTATAATCAAATGATATCGAGTGTATAAAAGATATATAAAAGTAGTATAATCGAATATAAATGTTATTTTGTTTATATATAACGATTACATTAATTAATTTTTACACATCAATTATTAATAAAGCTTACATTAGGAGCTAAAAAGATTTTATCAAAGAAGAGTGATGTCATAAAATCGATAATACTTGAACGATTATTTAAATATATAGCCAAAAAAAACATGTATAATATGCACGGTTCGGTTCGGTTAACCACGGATATCTAAAAGTAAAAACCGAAACCGACCCGTGATGAGCGGGTTTTTTCGGTTTCGGTTTTTTTCGGTTTCGGTTTTTTCGGTTTCGGATTTTTTCGGTTTCGGATTGAGCGGTTCGGCTCGGTTCGTCGGTTTCTCGGTTTTTTTGAACACCCCTACCCATAGTAGGCCTTTGTCGGTTAAAAGGCCCTTACTTTTATCTGCTAGTCGTAAATCGTGTATCCGCTCCTGGAGATTTGATCCGCTAGTAGTTTGTGGACCTGCTTCAAGGAAGTTGGTCCGCTGGTTACTTGCGGATCTGCTCTCGGGGAGTTGATCCGCTAGCGTCTCACGATGGTGGGCTTATGTGTACTTGAGATTGGGCCCAAGGTTTAGCGTATCGTTTTAGGCCCAACGGGCCCTGTCCATACTATACGCCATTAAGTCCCCACGGTCTAGTGGTTTTTGCGTTGTATGAATGAATCGCTGAAATTTTACAACTGTCTTTCTCCGCAAGCTTCTTCCGTGTTTATCTCTTTGGTAGTTGGGACGTCTGACGTGTCTGACTTCTTTACTTCTGTTTTCTACGGATGGAACAATGTGTCAGGTACATTGTACCACTTTCCCTGTCGCGTCCTTTGTTTCCCCTATCTTAACCGTTCGTTACGTTAGTGGGTTACACGTGTCGCTATCGTGCACGCATTGCTTTTTCTTATTCCGATGGTATAAATAAGGGTTTCACCTTTTTCACTACTTTTCTTCCATCTTTTCACCCATTTTTACTGCCATTAGCGATTTCTCAAGCTTTTCTTCTTTAATCTTCAGGTTACCGTCTATCTTTCTTGCTATTTTTTTTGCTTAATGTGTGCTATAGGAACTTACAGATCTATATTGACTCAACCTATGTTGGATGCTGTTTACGAGAAGTGCTACATCCCCTCTTGTGTTCATCCCACTTTAGCGAGTCCGAATAGTAATATTCGCAATGCTCCCCTTGGGCAAACTGGGGTTTACTCTCGCCTTTTTAATTACGTGTGCTACCGTATTCCCTTCTCTACATTCTTTCCTAAAGTTCTTAGTTATTTTCACATCCACATTTCTCAGCTTCATGCTATAGCCGCCATTAAGATTTCTTATTTTGAGGTGTCTTGTCGTGCTGGTGGTTTTACACCAACTGTTGGATTGTTTCGTGCCTTCTATGTAAATACTTTTAATAAGGGATGTGTGGGTTTGCTATTTTACTAGATCTGGTGGTCTAGTTGGGTGATAGATAGTGGTAGCCATTGTTAGAGAGAGAGATAGATGGAAGTGTGTGTTAAAGAGAAAAAAAGACAAGTTGAATAAAAAGAAGAAAGAAAAACACAAAACAACCCCTCCTTGGAAGCCTTGGAGAGGTATATATAGTCACTCATGCATACATACTATAAATCATTTCCTAGTCTAGTCCTTGCGTGAGTGACTATGATAACTAATGGAAATTCTTAAATGTCGTCACATAAAGTGAATTTCCAACAATCTTCCCCCATGGGACGACGTGTAGAATTCCTTACAATATTTTTCCTAACAAGTAAATAATGATTAAGGACAAAAGCTTCCATGAAACGTCCAATGCTGATGAAGTCTTCTGAGGCCTTGACTTCAAGTCTTCACTCCAGAGAGACTCATCTTTGTAGTAACTTGTAGTATAAATATTGTAACGACACGAGCTAAGTAACCCATATACTTCTGGTTAAGGAGAAGCTTCTGAATTAACTTCCCCCTAACTCATGCCACATATTCTTGATGTAGACGCTTTTAAAGCTTCCCCCCAAACCGAAAATCCTCATAAGCAGTTTCAAAGCTTTCAATAAAGCTTAGAATGATTAAGCGCACATCGAAATTTAACAAGCAAACCCCGTCATATGAAATGATAATGTTGCTATGAGTGATTGAAAGTTTCGGGCACACCAAGTAGATCAACAATGTCTCTTCTCGCACTTGAATAATTCTTCTAAATTTTTCTTCCCCCTGAAAGTTCAAGTTATGCATACTAGAAAGAATCAAGACATTTCTTCCCCCCACGTAGTTGAAGAAAGGAAACCAATCCCATGTATGAAGCCCAAATACTGAAGTAGACACTTTATCCCATTCATGAAGTTGACATCGTAACACCAAAGTCAATTAAATCCCGGAAATGCACATATCTTCTTCCGGAGATGCACCAGAGTCAATTAAGTCCCGGAAATGCATATCTCTCCATACAGGATAACGATGATGTTTAATTGCAACAAGGAAGCAATTAATCATCGAACAATAGTGTACCATTTAGAGACTATTTTAAGTTGAAAGATGCACTAAAAGCCACGAGTTAACGCTGATTTTTCTCTGCGGTTATGACATTTGTCTTCCCGGAATGCCTTCAAATAAAAAGAAGGTGTAAAGTTCATCACGTGTCCTCGTTGTGCGTTCAATATGTCTTCTTCTTCCCCCTTGATGGTTTCGAAACCTCGGAACCAGCAATAAATCGTACGCACATTTACTTGAAATCTCGTGAGAGTAATAAATTAGCTTAAATATATTCGGTGAGAATCAGTTGCTGATCGAAATTCTCTACTCATAAACTCTCCATGACTATCTTTACCAACCCCTTGTAGGCAATTTGAAGTGACCACTGATAGAATGAACCCAATATATCAAACGTGAAACTAAATAAAAATTCTTTGATCTTCTGACTTAAGCTTGCACTATTGTTGAGTGAAGAACGGCGGAGAAATTTCTTTGCTAAGAAATTTCTAAGTATCCAATACATTACTGAAGAATTATATAAGTACAACACCTCTTGAAATTATCCACATCGACTATGCGCGTGACACTGAGTAGGGTTGTAATCAAGCCAAGCTTTTATCAAGCAACTCGAGCTCGAGCTCGAGATTGGCTCGATCAAGCCAAGCTTTTATCAAGCTCAAGCCTAAAAAATGGCTCGAAACTATATCAAGCTCCAGCTCAAGCTTTTGATAGCTTGGCTCGAGTTCTTATCAAGCTTTTTCAAGCTCTATCAAAAATATGTTTTTATTATGAATTTATATAAGCAACTAATTGTTAATTTGAATATTAACCTAATTTTAAGAGTTAATTTTATAAATAAATAATATATTTTAGAAACTCTGATTACATTTATATTTTAGTTCTTTGTATTTTAAATGATTCTTTATTTTTGTTAATTTAATTATTGCATTTACTCGTACTTGGGAATACAATATGTGTATAAATATTTTTTGTACTATTCTTAATACTGAATGTGACGTGTCTAAATTGCGCTCGCATTCACATCATGTAATGACTTTTGGGACCTTAATCGTATTAGAGCACAAAACACATTTTTAAACCAAAATTGTACGATGATTTTACTATTGGTTTTATTAATATTAAATAAATCAATTTTTTTTAGGTAATGATTTTTTTTATACATATGTTTATTGATGAGTTTTATTATAAAAAATTAAATTTATACATATACAAGCTTTTCAAGCCAAGCTCAAGCTTTTATCAAGCCTTATCAAGCCTTATCAAGCCAAGCTCAAGCCTGGATTGGTAAAGCTTGACAAGCTATCAAGCCAAGCTCAAGCCTACAATTTTAGTATCAAGCCAAGCTCAAGCCCTATTAAGCTTGAGCTCGGCTTGACTCGATTACACCCCTAACACTGAGTACAACAATATATCTCCGTTAAGTGATAGTTATCTAGGTCATCAACCAACCACCCCGAACCCGGAAACTAGATAAACAAGTTTTCATCCTAATGATTAAGCATGAGCAAGTTATCATTGAAATCATGCATCTAACCAACCCCGATTTCAAAGATAAAATAAGAACACGCCTTCGAAAAATCTGTCTTCATATTTCAAGTAATATACCCGATCAAATCCGTAGCCACTAAAATTAAAATATAGCCATTTTTATCGGTCTCGTCAAATAGATTTTGTCACTTTGTCTCATCACTTTGTCTTTGTCCGTCAAATATTTTAAAACTCGGCACTTTCAAAATACCCGACTCAGTCCAATAACACCGTAAACCAATTCTTCCAACATGATTAATTTTGCAGCATTCAGATATATATTCGGTCATCCTGAATTAAATTGCAAAAATAATCAGTACACTAGATATCTTTGATTGAGTAGTGATCGACCCGTAACCAAATTAAATCATCATCATTAAAACAATAACCTGGTCCGAAAAATCTAGCCAAAACCAATTTTGACCCATCAATACATAAAAAATTACGGCCTAAAATCCAAAGTCATGCCACGTGATAGCATTAGCAACTTAATCTTTTTCTTTGTAAAGCAAAACCCAAAATAAGGACTTTTTTAAGAGATTCTTTCCTTAATAGGAAATAATTATTTTATTTATTCCTTTAAAAAGTGCTTGCGTTCCTCAATTTAGTAAGGATAGTATAATTTTCGTATTATGTTTAATTGAAATTTTAAATTTTAGGTTAAAAATATAAGTGTAAAAAATGTAAAGAAAAATCTTACATAAAAAAACGTGTCAAACTTTTTAAAACTTTAAGGTTAAAAGTATTAGTTATAAAATTTTAGGGGGGTTTAATTATTTTATCCCAAAAACAACAACCCACTGCAACATCTACTATCGTCGGTTGCCTTTTTAATTCTTTTATCTTAAAAACAACAACCTACCACAACATCAAACGCGAAGCAACCATATTGATTCAAGGTAATTTTTCGTATTTCTTTAACTTTTCTGTATAAAAATCGGTCTAGAAAACCACAAACCAAATCAACAAATCGAATGTAATCGGATTTTTGATTTTGGTAAGATTTATCTTTAATTTTTGTTCGTCTTTTTGTTTTTTAATGTCTTCTCTTAATTAGGGTTGAAATTGTTTATGTATATCTACTTTGATATCGAAAACAAAAAATAATTGTTTTTTTTAATGCAGATTAGTGGTTTAAGATGATGATGTTTTCATACTGAGTTTCCAATTTTGAATCATTTGTGGCGAATAATCTGGAAATTTAGTGTCATGAGCCTGCCAGTTTTGATCTTGCGCTTAATTGCTAATTGCTTTTTCTAAAACTATAACATGACGAAAAAACAAAACTTAGTTTCTTGATGGCAGCTTGCAGAGGCGAGTGTAGAACCCATCAAGAGCTTCGAGACCCCTAAGCAACATAACCCATGGTAGGTACACGAGGTCGACTCTCCTCTTTTCTTTCATAACATATTTTACAATGTGGAAAAATAGACCGGTCAGTACTTGCCAAATCTTTTAGTTGATTACATGGTTTACGATGTCATTACATATGCCCAAGTACTAAATCATAAAACTTTGGATTCAACGGACATTCAAGCCTACTGTGTGTGACTAACGACTTATTACATATTCTTATTGACAATAAAATTAGTATATATGAAGTTTTTAACAATCACTCAGAACTATTTAGAGCACACAACCAGTTACGTAAGCAGTACTAAACACCCTTTAGATATTTCTGTGGTTAATTAGTTATTGTTAATTTTTAGGGTGTGAGTCATATTTTTTGAGGTGATTCAGTATGGGATACATTCCGTACTTTTTTTGTTTTGTCCTCAGGTTAGATCCTCCAATTCACATGTAGGGAGGTTAGCTGGACAGTATGTATTCGACAATAACAAAACTATTGATGGTGCGGTTGTACAGGGGGATCATGTTGCTCTACAAGAAAATGGTGACATGTATGACTATTATCCGACCTTACTCAGGAAGCTTTGGATATTCAAGTGAGTCTTACCGCTTTAAAAAAAAATATCGAATAGCATTATTTAATCTGGTGACTCATACTGTCATACATAAAGGCCATATATCATCAAAACGTCTTTTCTCGGTGCAAACTTATTCAGTCGGCCAAGCAGATTCTAGCAATCAAGTCACTGCTTCATATTTGATTTCTATTCACACCGATTAACCATTATGCGGTGTACCAGAAATCAAATGAAGACAGATATTTTCCAAATAAATTTACGATTGTGTAACTAAACTGAAGTGAATGTATAAGCTTCATTCATGCTTTAAAATTCCATCCGCAATTAACTAACCTTCAGCAGTTTACATTTCCTTGAAAAGACAAGCAATGGTCCAACCACACAACTAAAGAATAATAGTCGTCCCCCCGTATATGACTCATTCCAAAAGGTTAAAGGAGGATCAAGAAGTAAGGCTTCATCTGCTGAAGCTTGACATCTATTCATATAATCTACGTAACCAAACACTCCCATGAATCTCAAACTATAATTTTTTTAATGCTCATTTTTTAGCTTTTTAGAAACCATGTCTGCATTTGAAAACCTTAATCAGTAAACCTTCACCGTCTTCTTGCAATGTTTTATGCTCTTAAGTACAACAAATCGGTGAGTCAATTTGTCAACTTATATTACAGGCTCAATCTATTCCATTGGCAATTGAAGAGGAAAAGCGAGGAGATTGTTCGTTGGGCTGAGAGGTCCGGCTGATGTGAGTCGAACCATGCGGCAGTTTGCACTAGGCAATGAGTGTCTTTGTTTCAAGTAAGCTTTCTTACCTGGACTTTACCTTGGTGAGTTTTCTGCATGTAATTTAGCTCATCACATCTTACTTGGTATAGAATTACAGTACTATTGTTATATGTTTACATATAAGTGTGATCAGAGCTTACTGACTCAAAACAATACAATTTACTGCTTTTATGTTAATGAAACTCTTAGTTTACCATAACGGAGTGTTTGGGATTGCTTATATAAGAGTCCACTATTGCATTTCTTCAATTGTGTATGTTACTTTACGCATATTATGTAAGATGTGTTTAAGAGTACTTATATGTCCAATATATTTTTCCGATCTTGCGCATTTTGAGCCAATTAACTTCATATCGACCCATTATATCTAGACGTATCTTATCAATTGAGAGCATCATATCTGTATGTGCCCATTTTTAACCCATACATGTGAAAATAGGTCAATTAAGGTTATACCTATATTAAAAATAAGTTAAATGGGATAATATGAGAAAAATGGTTATAAAGAGTATGGGTCAAACATGTCGAATGTCTATTTAAGTGTGCTAAAATATTTACAAACTCAAACCATTTTACTGAAAAGCATCAGAAGACACATACATTAATGTACTTTTTAGAATACACAATTTGACCAAAAGAAGTTGAGGTCAACTCAACATGACCCATTAGACCCATATCCAGAAATTATGAAGTTTGATATTAACCCAGATTGACCTATTATTAGTCTATAAATTGTTTTAAAGAGTATGTACCTATTTTAACTTGTGTGTACACTGAACATGATCAACTTTTTGATGATAAGAACTGTTGTTGTCTTGACTATGCCACTAAATCAAAGTACTTGTCTGGTCAAGGTATTGCTTGCCAAAGACAAGCAATATTTTATTGTCTTAAATACCTTCTGTTAGGATTTTCAGTAAATATGCATGGGACTATTGCCAAAGATGTCATGGATATTGTTTTGGTCAACCAGTAGTTTGACACAATAAAAGAAATTGATGCATCATCGAAATAATCAGATTTCTTTCCTTTAAAGAGAAGAAAAAGAAGCTGCTTCAACTTTAAAGCGTACCAGGAGCTATGTGAAGCCAAGCTACACGACCAAATTTTACTTGTGCCCACTTCATGCATAACAAGTCAGCTTCCCAACCAAGTGTTTTAAAAAACTAGAGAGTTCCTAATACAATATGAATATATATATTGTATTTATTCCATCCAATTCTTCACATCTCATTAAAAGTCGTCAAATCTGCAGGTTTCTTTTTCTTATGTGTAAACTGCTTAGTGGGCATGATCATTCAGAATATTTGCTGTCATTTGTTGGTTTTTAGCTTAAAGTTGACCAATTTTTATGCTATTGTGATAATCAGCTGACTTCATTGCTATGTTAGTTAAGTTTTAGTGTTCTGGAATTTTTATGTTCATATAACGTGTTATCAAGAAGTTAAAAAGGTCATTGAGGTCAATTTTGTTAGTTAAACCTTTTGTAATTGAATTAATGAGCATATTGTTTGTATGTGTGTGGTTCCTTGGTAGTTTGTGTATTGGTTAAATTACAGACTTACAAAAAAAGGATCTTTATGATCAACAATATTATGAAAGGTTGCGTTCTAACTGATTTACATTTGAGAGCGCATGTTCACCAACTTAACAATTTATGTGGTTTTTTTTGTAGGTCCCTTAATTGTAATATTGAAAAATCAATAAGAATGGGTAAGTTTTAAAATTTTCTATTCATTGTGTGTTTTAGATCATAAGAAGGCCAATGTCTAATCCATGTTTTCAGTGTGTTTTCACCAGCCTTGGAGATATGGTGGTATTAAACGGCGTTACCGGATATATGAGCTTATGTAAACTTGTGGATAACATCTAAACTAAATCTATGAGAAACGTGTAGGAGTCGATTTAATATAGAGTTATATGTGATGTGATCTAACGTTTATAAATTATTGTAATTCACATTTAAAGAATAGACAGAGGTTAGCTTAAAGAACATCAAATGATGTTAAGATGTATACATGTTTGGATATGTACAAGTTGCACATTGGTGTTTCATAATGATACATGTTTGGATATGTACATATGTATGGATAATAAAAAAAACTAAGCTATTTGTCTTTTAATAAATAGAAATATATTGTTAAAATTATTAGAAAAAATCCTGCGCATGAATGTAACTGAAATTTAACTAAATTCTCTACAATTAATATGGTTGAATTTGTATGGAAGTTATCGAGCACACATTCAATTGTCGATTTATCTAATCGAAAATGTTATATAACTGAAACTTATAGATAAAATCCCGTACGTGCACGGGTATTATGACTAGTATATACTATAATATCTTAAAAATTGCTCGTTGACCACAAATTGATATTTCTAGAGATATCATAAATTCACATATCAATAGTATGGCGCAATTAATAATATATCAAAGCTGAAAAATCGGATAATCTGGCCCAGGAGTACATTGTGTAGCAAGACAAAAAATGAGTTACTAAATATCCCAGCCCATTCCAATGAAATACTCGGTCCATCATTTAGGATATAAGAATGTCACAACCCTAATCTTAAGGTCATTTTGTCCTTAACCTATATTCTTCACACTTAATAATTTACATTTCATATGTTTTGTACATATATATAATCCGGCATGCATGCTTTAGTTTCGTACTTTTTAAAAAGAGGTATGTATTAAATGATAAATTTGAATGACCGAAACCGGTTGTGAGTTTAGGGTCCGATAAGTTTTTTAGGATTTCATATTGTGACGTCATTGTGTCGTAATGATATCTATCGACTCAAGCCTTGCGATTTCGCCTGAGCGGGGTGTGATAGTTGCATATCGTCACATCCTCTACCTTAGCCGAATTGGCCCTGATGTCCACAGAGGTTACCATATAGCCTAAGAACTTTTCTTCCTCAACACCGAATGAACATTTTTTGGGGTTAAGTTTTTTTTGGGTATACCTAGGTTTCCGATTTGACATTGCGAGCCGACTAATCCCAGGGCGACTACCCTTTTTGATAGCCCGGAGTCGTCGCAGGTGAACCTCCGTGGCCACCCCTAAGTTTACACACCTAGTGAGGTTTGAACCCTTACCTCTCCTTTGAGAGTCAAGGACCTTACCACTAGGCCACTTGATGGTGGTTTTTTTTAGGGTTAAGTTTCATATTAATTTTTCTAAGGTTGTCAAACATCCTAGTTATTGAAAGTTTTACGGACTTATATTTAAATAGTCGTGTGTTAGGATCGAACTCGGGATTACGGGATTGCACACATTACGTAAAGGGTTAATTTATTTAATAAATATATTTAATATTTATTAAATTAAACCGAAGCTTAACTAACGATCGTTAATAATTAAAAGTTAAGTATAAACGACCGTTATGGAATTAAATAGAAGAGAAAAGAAGAAAAAGGAAAAGTTCCGGAAGCCCCTTTGGGTGGGCCATAGGCGACGGCTACAAGGGAAAAAAAGGGGAAAGGAAAGATTTTCTTTCCTAATTGGTTAATTACTTGGAGAATAAGATTTGTCAAGGCCTATATAGACAATCCCATAGCCTTCATAATTTTTATCCCATTCTTCTCTTCCCTCTCCCTCCTGCGATCGGATCAAATGCACCCTTTAGGGTTTCGTTTGATTTGATTTGTTAGGTTTCTATTGCAAATCAACTTCAAAGGAAAAACACGTTTTTTTAGGGTTCCTTTTATCCTTTGGTTTTGGTTTAGCAATAATCTAGTCCTAGCCCCTCTCTAGGGTTGTTGGGTAGATATTCCAAAAGCGTAGAAGCTCGGTTTACACGTGCTAGAATCACGGTTAGCTCTTTGTATTACGTGTGTACAAGAACGTAATTTAGTCTTACTTTAGACTACATCTTGGTATTTTCGTCATAAACCCTAATTGGTGATTCGTTGGTGATCTTGTGGATCTTCGCGAGGATAAAGGTATGTAACCCTAATTCGATTGATTATAATTATGTTATTATTATGATCTTGTTAAATCGCTTCCGCTATGTGTGCTTTGATCCATATTAGGGTTTTTAATAATTGTTATGAACTTCATAAACGTTCAGTGGCATCGAGAGCCATTTTAACATGTTATAACTATCGAGATCTAAAGATTGTTTTTAACTAATAATTGTTTTGAGTTAAAACTACATGTTTTTTCTGAAAAGAAAATTTAGGGTTTTGGTTTTGTTTTTTTTAAATTCGATTTAAAAAAAAAGAGGTCGGTTTGTTTTGTTTTTTTTAGCCGATTATAAATTAAAGATTGTTTTTTTTTGTGAAACCCTAAAATTGCATGTTTTGATCTTTAGATAATTACATGATTAACTGTTATGTCATGTATTTAAGGTTACGATCCGTAGTGATTTAATTAATTTGTTAAGTGATTTGGGTGGAACTTTGATGAATTGCATAATTAATTGTTATGTTATGTGAATTCATGTTTCGATCCGTAGAGATTTAATTGTTAAGTTATTGGGAGATCCTGATGAACATGCATGTTTTTCATGGATCATATGTTTTTTGTGGTAATTATTACGATTTTTGCTACATGCTTTATTTGATTCATTAAATCTAAAATTAGGGAAAACTTTTATATGAATATAAAAACCTAGATTTGATATTATTTATTGAATAAACCGTATGCATGTGTCTATTTGATTTATTTATTGCACATATAAATTGTTATTATGTGTTTATGATTTAGTTTTTTTGTACCTACTTGTTTTCATACGTTTTATATTGATTGTATGTTGTAAACAAGGATAATTTTTCCCAAGAAAAATTAATATGGACTAAATCATATTAAAATTAATGAATTGTTTTGAGATCTAATTGACATATGATTTGCGTTGATTGGAATTGCAATAATAACTTAACCGCCTACTCAACTTTGACAAACTATAAAGTGGGTATAACGCACTGCTGGTCATGAACCCGGTTAAGGAAGGAGGTGTTATGCTTCAGCGCTGACCAAATTCCCGGCTTGCCTGTGCGTCAAAGTTGGAATTACCTACGGTTATTATTTACATAATTCCTTAAGGTTGATTTACCGCAAATTCACATCTGGAACACAATGAATAAGGTTATTGCTTTGTGCTCTAGCCAAGTTCTAGGAGACGTACATTGTGAATAGTTGTGGGTAAAATCTTTAATTGGTTTAACCAATACCTCAACTTGCAATATATATGGCGAAAATTTAGTCTCACCAAAAGGTTTACTTAATTTTTTTTAAACTAATGATATGGAGATGTATGCATGCTTCTCCATGCATGATTTTGACATCGAAATTTATACCCTAAATTTAAAGTCATATGCCATCTAACTGACGAACACTTGAAGTTACAATTTTCATCATATGAGATTCTGGACGATGGTGTAATGGAGAGAAAACTTCATGACTGAATAAGATTGCACATGAAGGTTTTACGTTCTTTAGATTAGTCGACTTAATTGAGTTACTCAGTAAGATCTGGAAACTTAAGGCATAAAGAAGGGATGAAACATGTTTACAATGCAAAATGACTTTTGGCAATGTAAATCCCTTAAATATCTAGAAATTGCAAATTTGTTTGTCAATCATTGTTCGACAAGTTACCATCTTGAATACTTTCATTGCTAGCAGATCAACTGATGTGATGAAATTATGTCATTTTGGATTCTAGTTTTCAAGGAAAATACTATGGTTATTATTACCAGGGTAATTTTATTTTCTTGAATGATATTATCGAAAATACTAAAAATGAATTTTGGAAATTCTTTTACAAATGTATTAATGCAACGTTACACCGTAAACGTGGTTTATTCATTTATTGATCTAAAACCGTATGGTTGAGGATAGAGTCAATTTAAAAGATAAACCTAAACTCTTTTCCATGAGTGAAGAAGGAGTAATAAGGATTTTAGAAATGTCAAATTCAAATACATAACTCATAGCAAACTTTAATAGTTAAGAAAAGTGCATTTTTTGAGTTATTAATAGTTACCGCTAATTGGTTATAAGGCAAACTAGCATATTTGTCTAGTAGTTGTGCTTTGACCATTTAGAGGCACTACATACCATTGTGGGTTTGGTAGACCTATTGAGGAAGAAATTGCATGCCAAATCTTTCAAGTTAAAAGCATTTAATGGATAAGTCATCATTTACGAAGTAGAGTACACTCTTAAACTTCATAAGTAATTGTTACGAATGTGTTTTTCAAAAGTGTAAGAAAGTAAACACAACACTAATTATTTTCACCGATTATGAAACATTTTCAATGTTGGAGAATTGTGTTGTATTACTGATTTTGAGTCTATTAAAACACTCTCTAATTCAGTGGGAGTTACAAGCCTTGTTGTCTTGGTAATAACCCATATTATCTTTAGTATGTTCTAAGATAATTACTTTCGAATCGTTGACACTATTATCTTCAAAGGATATTCTTGTATTGATTCTTGTTGATTAAGTGTTTCTATATCTACTTGTAAAAGCTAATATATGTGACACAATCATATTTTTGTAGACGAACGTTAGACGTGATGTTTATCTAATATATGAGGTTGTTCCATGCACAAGTGGGAGAAATGAACATTGTGTGCAAGAAACAACTCATAAAGATATGATTCTCTTGAATTCAAGATAAGAGACTAACAATCTAATTAATAATTTGATGAAAGTTAGATCATGTGTCAATATGATTAAAAGACTACTTAAAAGTATATATATCATTCACGTTAAGAGACACTTGTTGTTTTGATTTAGTCATGTGAAAGCTTGGACTAAATTGTAAACACAGAGGTAAAATATCCACATGTCGTAAGATCGGGCGTGGATTATTTTGCGGTTTCTTAAAATGGACAATTCCTTGAATGACATAAATACATAGAGTAATCTTATTCTACTAAAGCTAAATATTTGTGTATTCTTGAAATTACATAAATAGACATAGTAGTGAATTAACTTGAAAAGATTATTGAAACCTAGTGGTGTTCATGATTACTTTAGTTATACATATTTATGATTTATTGAATAAAGTCACAAACATAAAGTCTTGAAAGACGTATAATATAAAGTAAGACGTTTATGTTTTAAAGACATGGAAATGAAGTGACTTTGTATTAGAAGTACTTGAGCATGCAAAATGGCTAGGAAATCTATTATACCATTAAGAAGATTTAGTTGGTATATAGGTAAGCCTAAATATATATATTTATCTTAAATATTGTTCAGATTGACTTACAATATTTCTTTAAATGAAATACAACATTGTTATGCTATGTTCATCAGGAGAATCAAACTCTCAGTAAGATGGTGACATTTGATTCAAGATAACTATATCTTCCTTTTCTTCCAAAAAGATATCAAGGTTAGAAAGTTGAGTATGACTTGATCTAAGAAGATTAATAAGATACCATTATATATGGAATGTGATGAATCACGTTATATCTTAAATGGAGTTCGAATTTTGCTAAGCTACTTATGAAGTGGATTGTTTAGAAAATAAAGAGTATGGAACTGCCATTGTGTTTTGTAATGTCCCACATAGATAACGTTGGAGTGTTGATCTATTTGCTATGTATTTAAAGAGTAATTTTAAGTTACTAAAAGCAAGTGGGAGTTTTGATCTTGAAAGATAAAATTACAAGATACATAATCTTTTGAAATACACTAGTAATTATCATGAGGTAGGCTTGTAAATGCTAACTCTCAAGATAAAGGAATTTTAGTCATAGGTCCACAAGGATATCTTGGATATGTGATTAATATGCTGAGAATTATGAGTTACAAATAATCGTTATGATTTGTTGCCAAATATTGAATTGGGTAAATTACTCATACTTATGAACGTTATAGATGTTGTCAAATAAGATAATCAATTGTAGGTTTGTTTTATCTTAAATAGTTTGACTAGAAATTGGAGATGAGTTTCGTCAAAGGAAGAAAAACGCCAATTGTGGTGGTTTAATCTTTGTGTCGAAATTATATGGACAAAATTGTACACATATTTAATGTATGTATTATGAATAGATTATTAATCACACTTAAGTAATTAATTGTGATTGAGTATTCTTTCCTAAACAAATTAAATGTATAAAGATTTTGATGGTCATATTTTAAATTGAAAAATTTGGATATGTATGAACTATTTCTTGAATGACTACTTGAGGAAGGATTTAAGTAATCGAATGAGTTTATTACTTCAAAATAAATCTTTGGAAAATTACAAAATGCAATTATCCATTAATGGATAAAAGCATGTATCTAGGAGATTATTCATATGTTTAATTTGAAATCCAAGATTGGATATAAATTTGAATAAGATGATTTCTGAGTATTCCTAAAAGCTAGTGGGAGTATTATGTTTATTTTCTTAAATTATATGTGTCAAATAGACATGTAAGAAAGTAATATTTCATTCAAATTAAATGTTGATTTGGTTTAGATTTGAGATGAAACTTTACTTTGAAGATTTAGAAAATAATATGTACATAACCTTGGAACAAATAATATTTGTTTGTTTATGCGGTGGAAATACAACATAATATGTCATGTAGTAAATTAATATGGATATTTAGAACATGAAGAAATCTAAATGTGGTTTGAGAAATTCTCATGTGTGTCGTGTTGTATCATGCTTAAAATGCATGATGATTTGAATATATTAATCTATTTAAGAAGTTATTAAATAACTTGTGTAATGAATATTCTGAAGGAATATGTTTATAGAATAACATCCTAAATCTTAGATCAACTTCCATATTCTATGGATGAGTAATTTGTCAATAGTTGTGCAAATTATCATAGCCAACAAACTTGGAGGTTTGGTTGGAATCAAACATTACATAATAGATATTAAAGGTAACGTATTCATATCTTTTATGACAAGTTGTAAAACTTGAAAAGATATAATTGAGGTAACACTCAATATTAGTCATGTGATCTTTTGGAGATGACATGTTGATTAAAGTTGCATTATACATTAAATAATTAGAATACTTTGAACTTCAAATGTGTTTTGGAAGTTTAGGAAATTGGTGATCAATGATGTTTCACAATTTTGATACAATGTGGCAATATCAAATTGTTTGAATACACATGTACAAGAGTTTCAATGAATTGAATTCTTGAAGAAAGTATTCTCAAAATTCTAATAGGTCAAGATTGATTATTTTATGCTTTTCCAAACAAGTGTAAGTGTAATTGTTAGAGGCATAATGCATCGACCATGTTTTCATGCATTGATCTATTTAGTATTTGGATAAAGGATGTCAAGACATTATTGAATTGATGAAATAAATATTGGGTTTCGTTTATTTTTCTGTTATTTTATTTTGTATCCTATTTTACATGTTTTAATCCATGAATATTATGATATTTCTAAATGTCCGTTGTCAATTAATAATATGGGAATATTATTAAACTATGACAATTTGAAATAGTGACAGAGTATACTTGAAAGTATATTGGTCAATTTTGAATGATATTTGATGAATCAAATATTGGACTTATCCCAACTATATGATTTTACTTTATGGATCTTTGTCATCAAGTAAATCGTAAATAGTTATCCTTAGACCTGAGATACCAGGAAACTGTCGTGGATCTAGTGCATTTCTGTGAAATAATCTAACGCTAAACGTAACTGGTAGCTATAAGGGTTATTTTCAGAAGTGTTGCAAAGTTCATAAGTTTTGCTTGTAGTCAAAATGGGATTTGTTTCTTCAAATTATTTTGAAGTATAATACAACTGGGCCCCTCGGGGGAGTAGTAAGATATTTGTGCGGCCACACCCAAATTTGTTTTGGTTATCTTTCTATATCCGTAAACGAGAAACATAATGGTTAATTTAAGGAATGACTGAGATCCATATCCGACTAACGTTGTATTTGAAATGAAAGGATAATATTAATGATAGTAAATCATTAAAAGTGTTTTATCCAAGAGACCTTACTCGAGCTCGGACTAGGTCATTGGCGTGTAACTAGACGCTAACCAATGTGATCACGATATTTTGAAATATGTCCAAGTGGGAGCTGAAAGTTTTATGGACTTATATTTAAATAGTCGTGTGTTAGGATCGAACTCGGGATTGCACACATTAGGTAAAGGGTTAATTTATTTAATAAATATATTTTATATTTATTAAATTAAACCGAAGCTTAACTAACGATCGTTAATAATTAAAAGTTAAATATAAACGACCGTTATGAAATTAAATAGAAGAGAAAATAAGAAAAATGAAAAGTTCTGGAAGCCCCTTTGGGTGGGCCATAGGCGACGGCTACAAGGGAAAAAAGGGGAAAGGAAATATTTTCTTTCCTAATTGGTTTATTACTTGGAGAATAAGATTTGCCAAGGCCTATATAAACAATCCCATAGACTTCATAATTTTTATCCCATTCTTCTCTTCCCTCTCCCTCCTGCGATCGGATCAAACGCACCCTTTAGGGTTTCGTTTGATTTGATTTGTTAGGTTTCTATTGCAAATCAACTTCAAAGGAAAAACACCTTTTTTAGGGTTCCTTTTATCCTTTGGTTTTGGTTTATCAATAATCTAGTCCTAGCCCCTCTCTAGGGTTGTTGGGTAGATATTCCACAAGCATAGAAGCTCGGTTTACACGTGCTAGAATCACGGTTAGCTCGTTGTATTACGTGTGTACAAGAACGTAATGTAGTCTTACTTTAGACTACATCTTTGTATTGCTCGTCATAAACCCTAATTGGTGATTCGTTGGTGATCTTGTGAATCTTCGCTAGGATAAAGGTATATAACCCTAATTCGATTGATTATAATTGTGTTATTATTATGATCTTGTTAAATTGCTTCCGCTATGTGTGCTTTGATCCATATTAGGGTTTTTAATAATTGTTATGAACTTCATAAACCTTCAGTTATGTCGACAATCATTTCCTTTTCTCTTGCTTTTTATCACCATGTCATCTACATAAGATTCCAAATTATGCCCTAACTAAGACTCAAAAGTTGCGTCAACCAGCCTTTGATAGGTCTCCCTTGAGTTTTTTAGGCCGAATCACATTTTTGTGTATGTAGGTGCCTTGGTCAGTATAAAAAAGTTGTTTTTCTTTGTCTTCCTACGAAATTTTACCTGGTGATACCCCTTGTAAGCATCCAAGAAGGTTTTGTACTTATATCCCATGACAGCATCTATCTTAGCATCGATCTCCGGAAGTGGGTAGTAGTCTTTTGGGCATGCAGAGTTCAAAATTTTGAAATCAATGCACATCCTCCACGTCCCATCTACCTTTTTAACCAAAAATAGGTTATATGTTCATGTTGGGTATGCTACAGACCTTACTATTCCTGTTTTTACTCATTCTCCTATTTCTTTTGACACCACTTTACTTTTCTCTTCGGACAACACTCTTCTTTTCTGGCTTACTGGTATTACCGAGGGGTTGGCATTTAGCTTGTGTTTCACTACTCGCCTTGGCACACCGGTCATGTCTAGTGGTTCCCTACATGTCTAGATTGTCTTTCAACAATCGTTTAGTTGCTGTGAACTCTCCTTTGACAAGTTTCGCCCAATGGTGAACAACTGGTCTAGGAAAGCCGTATTGATCTTTACCACTTCTATCAATTTGACCATTTGGCCCACCTCCCTTCTTGGTTCCTGCTTTACGGCTTTCCTCTTTCCCGTCTCCCTTCACTCATTGATAATTGATGTCAAGGTAACCAAAGTTTCAATACCTCGTGGCGTCAAAAATCTCATCATTGCATGGATGGTGGAGGGAATGACACGCATATTTCTTATTCCTGACCTTCCTAGTATGATGTTATAGGGTGAGGAGCTAGTATCACTGTAAATCTCATCATTGTGCAGCGACGCAAACCTTAATCACTGAAGCATACTTCGAGCTCGATCTTTCCTAGTGGCTTCATGCTCTCTTTTGATCTAGACACAATACTGTAGGTCTTGGTCATGGTAGCTTGTAAGCTTGAGTGAAGGCTGTGAAAGCAATGCTCATACATTATTTCTACGTATGCCCCTTCGTCCACATGCACTCTCCTAACCAAGTACCCTTCTACCTCAACTTCTATCACAATTGCTTACTCTAAGAAGTCCTCGTCGGGGTAGGGTGGGAACGTTATTGGCACGGTCATCCAGTTTCATTAACCCATCTTGACATCCCTTTCATGTTATCATTATGGCATGACACCATATTAATTACCTTATCCTTCTGGGGGTTGCTCTTTTGGCCTCCCTTTCCTTTTTGTCTAACATAATTAATCAAGTGATTTAGCTTCCCAAACTCGAGAGCAATTTCCAATTGTCTTTTGAGTTAAGAGCAATCGTTGGTATATTGTCCTTTCTCGCCATGATAATCATAATATCTATCCAAATTTTCTTTTCTTGCCGTTCCCACCAATCAAGGGGGTGGTGGAAGGTTCAATTGATGTTCCACGACAAATATCTATTTAGGAGTGGTCACTAATGATTCTAAGGTGAATACCTTATTCACCGTTGTTGGCGTTACAGATGTATGTAGGGCAATGTGTAGGGACCCCTGTTTTGGCTGGATCCCCTTCCACCCCCACGTATGACCTTTGAAGGTATTCCTTTAGGGATTGTCATACCACAGACCTCCCTGAGGGAACATGTCCCTCCTACCAAACTCCCCCCGAGGTAACTCCATATCCCTGAATACTTCTTCATCGAACAAAATTGTCCACACTTTTCAACATTTCATCAATGGTTTTTGAGATGCTGTCGGCTAACCGTTTGGCCAGCTCCGGGCACTTGTGTGAACTCATAAATGAAGAAATTCTCATAACGTCACGCACTTTAGGAATGACGTTAGATTTACTTACCCACCTCTCTTTGAAGACAGTGACGCTTTCGTTCGCCCGTTGATGATCTGTGTAATCTCCGCGAGGTCCTTTGTCAATGCATTTAACATCCTGAATCCAGTGAGAAACTTACTTACCAAGTCGTCCTACTTGTCAATACTTCCCAAAGGAAGTTCATCAAACCAAGCTCTAGATTTTCCGTCTAAGGTTTGGTGGAACACCATGCACCATACAGGCATGGCCACTCTCCTTGGTTTCTCGTCCCTTTGAAACGATTCACATGGTCCGCTAGTTCTCCCATGCATTCGTAAATTTTCACATTTTCCGGCATTCAATGATGTGGAGACGAGAATTCGATAATCCTTTTGCTGAGTGGACATTTCGCTACCGATTTGAAGGGTTTTACCAAATCATCATGTGTCACTATCTTCGTCCCTTTGTCCACCTTATCTCGTTCATCATTTTCCTTTCTATGGTTTTCGTGCACTTTCTCTTCCTCGTCGAAGCTTATGAGCCTAGGTTTGATGTAGTCACGGTTGTTTTGGTCTATCAACAAATCTCTTAGGGTCGAGACATGGCCTTCAATGATCTTTTTACTTGTGAGGTCTGTATTTGTGTTCTCATGAGTTTCCATTTCGGGTGATGTGGGTGTGGGGCCCGTCATTCGGTAGCACCTTGGCATATAAAATTAGGGTCCCAAGAATTGTGCCAGTTTATCGGTCCAAATGGGATGGATCTGCCTTCGGACCGTAAGACAATTTTCTCGGTAAGCCTAAACAAAGAGTAGTGCATGTTAGCCTCGCCTCAGGTTTGATACTGAGACCAAGCTTTGGTGTGAGAATGAGATTCTGGATAGAGCCATTAGGCCGAGCTAATAAGTATGTGTAATAAATGAGTTAAGACTAGTTGGTTTGCATTGAATGCTCTAGGGTATTTATAATACCCAGGATAATGTACTTAGGCATAGCATACTTTTGAGCCTCGGGGGTGAGACCTTAGGACACAATGGTGCCTTGGGTGCAATGTTCTTTAAACTTGGATCACGCTCGGCCATGCCTTTGGACCAATGGTTATTAAGAAGTTTGTGGATAATAGATTGTCTTACGTTTTCCCGAGGCTATGTTGTTGCTTTTGATAGTCAGCTCTTCTACTGTGTACTGGCATGCGGGTCGGTACGCCTTACTCTTGCTCATCTGCCATTTGGTGCATTTCTTGCGGCTTGCCTATATTTGGCTCAACGACCATATACACGAACAATGACGTAAATGCGTGTTTTGATTATTTTTGTTGAAAGATGACGGTGAATTGCATGTAGTTTTGATTTAAAAGATATTGGAAATGGTAGATATGTGGCTGAAGACATATATATAATGTGTGTTTGTGAAAATTTGCTCATGTTCTTAATTATTCAGTTTTTCATCTTTGCTTTTTTTAGATTTGAGTGTGAGCCATGATTTGGTGATAAACATAAGTGTTTGATTAGTACTACTTTATACTGTTTATGGTAAGTTTGTGCACTCACAAATGCTACAGCGCATGTTTTATTATTATTATTTGTATTTTGACGAGAAAGAAACATAGCAATACACAACACCTCGGGAAAGTAGTACTCCTCACGTGTCATGCTCAACACATAGAAAAAACATACATGTGTTTCTTCTCCAATCCATCAGACTATCACTTATATATCTCTTCCACCTCCCACATCCACCAGATGACAAGGAAACCAAACGGTTACGCAAATCAGATGTACACGTTCCCATTCCCATAGGCCAGATCTATCATCGCATACCCCAAAATTATATTCATAATTTAGGGGTTTGGCTAGCTTCGTCCAATTGCAGTGGTGTGCTGGTTGTTGACTATTGAATTTTGTCTTCATCTTTTCACACATACAGGTGGGTTTTGGAGATTTATTTGATTAATCTTTATGTATTTCGATTGCATAAAATTGATTTTATTTCCGACTTTTGGGTTTTTAATGGTGTTTATTGTTTTGTTACAGGTTTTTTTGTTGCTGTGTATGTTTATTCCTCAACCTTATACTAAGTAGCATGTAAGTAGCTCAAAGTAAGTTCATGGGATAATATAATTAGCTCTTAAAATGATGATAGAGTTGGTTGACGATGGAGAAACAGTGGGAAGAAAAAGTTGTGGTTAATGGTGTAGAAATGTGCCTACAATGTGTTTGATGAAAGGCTTAATATAATAGGAGCGTGGTAAGGTTTTTTTAATTTATAAATTTCTTAAACTCTATGTTGTTTTTATCTTGGGACTTATAGATTATCTTTTACAAGGTTTGTAGCATTTTATGCGTAATGATATTTTAGAAGCTAGGAATGGTCGTGAAATTATGGAATTCAAGGTATGATGAAGTTTGGTGAAACCATGGTCAACCAAAACACAGAGGAATAAGAGAAGGTGAAGGTTGGAACTTTTAACTTTTTAAGTGTGTATTCTTTTTTTTAAATCTCCAAATTTACAAAGTTGGTTATACTCAAAGAGGCTTTAAGTATGTGTGTAAGAAACATACTATAAGAGTGCTGGGAGCCGTTGGCACCAGAAGGTGGTGCCAAAGGCGCCACGTAGGATTTTGGGCCTTTGGCACCAGAATCCTGTTGGCACCACATTTCTGAGGTAACCGTTGGCACCAGAATTCTGGTGCCAACGGAATTAATATTTTTTTTTTCACAAAAATTAACTTAAAATAAAAACTTTATTAATAAAAAAACATTACAATAAAAAAAAACGTTACAATAAAAAAACATTACAATAAAAAAAACATAAATTTAATGATTGCGGCTCAAATGCTCCACAAGATCGGCTCGGAGCTCGGTGTGCACTCTTCGGTCTCGAATTTCTTTAGTTTTCCTCTCGTGCACTTCACACCTTTCGACCCAACTTCGAACAATATTAGGTTGTGGATCAACATAAACATCTCTAGGATTCAATTTATATCCTTCGTCTTCCAATATCATGTTATGTAACATGATACAACAATACATGATTCGTTTCAAGTGGTTAATTTCATAAGCACGAGCGGGTTGTCGTATAATTCCCCAACGACCTTGTAAGACACCGAAAGCGCGTTCGATATCTTTTCTAGCACCTTCTTGCACTCTTTTATACCGCAATGTTTTTTCATCCCTTGAAACAGAAAATGTTTTCACAAAAGTAGACCACTCGGGATAAATACCGTCAGCCAAATAATAACCTTTTTTGTATGTTTTTCCGTTTACCTCAAACGGAGAATCTGGAACCTTATCGGCTAACTCATCATCAAATAAAGGTGAACCATGTAAGACATTTAGATCATTGTTTGCCCTGGGACAACCAAAGTATGCATGCCAGAATGTCAAATGTTGATCCGCCACTGCTTCTAACATAAGAGTTGGGTATTTATGATCCCGTCTTTTAAATTGAGCCTGTAAAGCCTTGAGACAATTTCTCCAATCCCAGTGCATGCAATCAATACTCCCGAGCATTCCCGGGAGGTCATGTTTCTCATTGTGCAATTCATAAAGTTTTTCTATATCCGCGGGAGTAGGTTTTCTTAAATATTTTTCAACATATAAGTTGTAAATGCATTTAGTAAAATGAAGCAAACATGCTCTAGAAGTGCGTTCGGCAATTTGCAAATACTCATCAAATGCATCGGGTGATGACCCATACGCCAATTGACGAACTGCCGAAGTGATTTTTAAAATGGGGTGAATACTATCCCGACCCGTAGCATCTTGCCCAGTGCGAAAATAAGCAAAATATTCAGGAAGAGGGTCGGCATTATGAGTTAAAATACCATTGACAATTTCTTTAAAAAGCGTTGAACTCATACGATACCTTCGCCAGAATTTCTCCTCCGGATACTTTGGAGGAGTTTCATCATCACCAAAGTAATCTTTTAGCAATATTCGACTAGCATCTTCTCGATCAAGAGGTATGTATGTCCTCGTATGACCCGATCCACCGGCTCCTTGATTACACATACCAACAAAAGTCTCATACTCCCGCAAGCCTCGACTGTAACGTTCATGGGCGTTACCGAAATATTCATCGTATTCGTAAACGGTGTTTTGTTAAGGATCCATTTTTTTAAGAATTTAGGATTGAAGTGTGTTTTGAAAAAAATGGGTGAAATGGGGTAATATATAGGGAATGTATGAATTTAAAAAAAAAAAAATTTTTTTTACACCCCAACGGCTACTTTTTTGAAAATTAATTTTTTTTTTTCAAAAACATCCCTCCACCAACGGCTAGAAAAAAAAAAGAAAAAAAAAGGGGGTCTTGGCGCGAGCCCCGTTGGCGCGAGGCTCGGTACCGTGCGCCAAAGGGGAGCTGGCGCCAAAAGGCTAACAACCCACTTAACAGCCACCGCTCCCCTCACTCTAATGGTCTATGTAATTCTGTAATGGTATATATGATTCGTGTGTGAACTCTCTTATTTTTCGATTCATAGTAATGAGATAATTGGTATAATGTAATTGTTATTAGGATCATTGTCATAATGTCTAACTACTTTTGATGTATATATTTTGCAAGTACATGATAACTTTTTATTCTGTAGATTTATTATATCAATTATTTTAGTTAGTAATAGTAGAAAAGCGTGGGTATACTAGAGTACATATTTATAGAATAATCTATCTACTATAATAGAAGATGTATGGGTAGACATATGGCCTATATGGGCATGACATGGTTTGGCAGAGCATATATTGTGATGTGTAAGCAATGCTGTAATGGCACAAGCAGGGGCGTATGCATGTAGTAGCTAGGGGGGGGGGGGGGGAGCGCCCCCCATTGCTAGCCCGATACGATGAGATTTTAGTATAATTTTAAGCGTTTTTTAATATTGCCCCCCACTCGAAACTCAAAATGCCCCCCACTCACACACTAAAGTCCAACTTTTAACACTCCAAAACTTATAAATTCTTCATTTTTAAGAAAGAATACTCGATTTTTCGTTCCGATTCATGTCTTTTTCACCTTGCAATTGGCCAAAAAAATTTTTGCCCCCCACATTCTAATTTCCTAGTTCCGCCACTGGGCACAAGAGTTGTTTTCGAAAGTTTTGGCACATGCCATGACTCAACCTTATGCTTTTATGTATTGGATGTAAAACGTAAATATGCACGGGAACTGAATAAAGAAAGTTTATAAGGCATGTTGTTGTTTTTTCAATACACATCAGACTTTATAAATTTATTCGATTTTTTCAACCCATAGCGAAGCGCGGGCACCATTTCCTTGTTATGGCTAGGCATTAACTAGAAAATTAAACAAAATTTCTTACTTAGGTTTAGTTTGTTTGTTAAGAGGTTGTAAGTTTGAGTCTCGTTCGTACATCTGAATCTGAATATGTGGTGGAGAAATCTGAATATGATTCTAACTTAGAATGGATAAATGGATGAGAAATTTGAATCTGACTGGTATAAAAGAGTTTATTTTTATAAAAGAAATTAAATGTTATGAGACATCAAGAGGTGTTAATACATCCTTAAACATCTAGTTTATTAAGACGTTGTTACCTCTTACTCTCTCTTAATGATCAGAAAAAAACACTTTTTATGTAAACTACCTCTTAATGATAAGAAAAAACAAACACATTTTTTGGTCTAAATATCTGAATGCGTTGACTCATTTAGATTAAAATGTTATTAAGAGATTTCTAGAAAAAGAAACACATCTTTAGTAAAGCAAACTATTAGTAAGAATTTTTTTTAAATAAAAATAATATTTTTAATAAGAAACAATCTCTTAATTTAATCTTTTTTATTTTTATTTTTTTTTAAATCAAAAAAGTTTATTTATTTGGTAAAAGTTTGTAAAAAAAAATTGATGTAGAAATTTGATGTAGAAATTTGATGGATAAAGTAAAGACATAAAATTACAGGTGTTAAATTTGTGAAAAAAAAACTTTAAAAAAGAGGAAGTACTAAACAAAATTTTAGTGGATAAAGTTTTAAATAAATTAGATAATGTTAAATGAAAATTATAATTTTTTATATTTTTTAAATAATTTAAGAAGTTAACAAATATCACTTACACTTTAAAACCTAATAATACCATAATTAAAAAATATTGAACACAAATTTTTTTATATTAGAAACTTTTATTTTTAAATTAACAGAAACATGTTTTCTCATAAATTTGAAGTTTTTGGTTTTGATTGTGTGTTTTTTTATGAATTTGTTATATATATTTTGCTCCATAAACACTTTTTTTAAGTCGTTATAATTTTGAAATGATCACACCAATCTTCTGAAAAGAGAGAGCTTTCTATCTGGTCTGAGTTTGTGTGACGGTGAGTTCAAACTCGTGGATTAGTCGGCTAATGTGTCGAAAATTACGATTACAAAAAAAAGTAGATGTAGAGCGTGTTTTACCAATATCTTAAATATAAAAACATGTGTTGGTTATGGATCAGGTAAACCGGGTATAAATATAAGCTGGTTGGGTAAGTATTTGTCACTATGTCTATTTTTATATCATATCTGAAATATTAAATAAGAATAACTAATGATGTTTAAATGTAACCGGTGGTATTATTGACATTGTCACAAAACAAACAAATACATTATTGTTCAAGTCATTAAATAAAAAAGTATGTGCATTAAGTCGGCTCAAAATAAAAAATACATTGCTATTTTATAATTTTTAACCTTTTTTTTCTTTTCTACTTTCCACTTTGATTTTTCGAATCAGTTTTAATGATTTCATGTTCATAATGTTTTTGGTACTTCTGGATTTCAAGCGTCTAAAAATCTTCATTTGTTTTCTTTTCATTTTTTTATGTTAATAATGTTTTTATTGATGCATTGCTTTCACAAAAAAGTTACACATGATTTAAAAAAAGATGTATCTATAAACCTCTTTTGACGTCCTTTTAGACTTTGTATCACGTGCTTTTAGGTTGGACGGAGTAAATTTATACAACAAAAATGGCTAATGCAACCCTAGAAAAACGATGCAAATCGGTTGCAAAAGGCTGTTTGCAACGGAAATGCAACGAATTTTGACTATTGCAAAAAGGCTCCATGCAAATTTTATTTGCAACCAAATTGCAACGAATAGGAAAAAATTTGCAACCGTTTTGCAACAAAAGATAATTCGTTGGAACTAGATGCTCTTTTTGCCACGAAGAAATTTTCCCACAATTTTACAACGAAGACTTTTTTCAATAATTTTGCAACGAAACCTTTTTGCGACGGTTTTATTTTGCTACTGATTTTGCAATGGTTGCTTTTGCAACCGCCACATTTTGCAACAACCAAAATTTCTTCAATGAAGATGCAAATCCGTTGCAAAACATTTGCGATTTCTTAAAAATAAATAGCATTATTTAATCTTTGGCCTTTTGATTTCATCCTATAATACACAAATAATACAAAAACAAAGTATCCAACACGCAAATCAAACCAAAAATAGGAATCATCCGAATACGGAAAATATCATAAATGTTTCCAATTTAATGTTACGAGTTATGGAGTGTATCAAAAGATTACCAAACACAATTTACTAATGGAAGGGGGGGGGTGATAGGTTGTTGTGTATATCGTGCAAACATCTCCGCAATCTTTACATTGGCTTCTTTCACCATATCCTCTTTCATTGTTGACGCATGACTTAAGATTTTCTTCATATTGCTTTCAATTCAATGGATGGAAGAAGGACAATAGCAAAACAAAACAAACTACAACAAATCATGGACTACAAAAGCAAAACGTGTGCTACACTTTGCAGCAGTCACAAACACTCAAAATAGGACATCACAGAAACAAACGCAGACATGTACCACTCATATACCACCAGGCTAAACTATAACAATCATCACAACAAGCCGCCTAAATAATTAAGTTCAAACAAGATAGATAAAAATGTCACTGTAGTACAAAAAGAACTAAAATACATAATCTTAGACATAAAATATTTGCTTATATCTATGGCTACATGTTAAACAACAAACAACCAAGGCATAACTTACAAGTAACATAAAGTTATGTAAAATTTAACCAACGACACATCAAACAAAAAACTTCCTAAAAATGTCATATTGAAAATGGCATTCCAATTATTTATGTCCACTAGATGTACATTAGTACATGTTATATTAGGTCATGTTCTTACTTTTAACAAGCATCAATAATTAATTCATCAAGTATTTAGATTAGGTCCTGTTTACGAAGAGAAAAGATTGAAGGAACATACAGTAAAACGCAACCACATCTAGTCCTTCTTCTCCCATGGAACAGCTGCACATACCGGTCACGGCTCGATAAACCTAAAATGAATAAATTTTGTAATGGCACGACCAATGGAAGTCTGGTCGTCAAACCTGAAAAAATATAGAAAATTTCAACATGATAAATACTAGTTGCATTTTTTTCTAAACATATTCATAGACTTTATTAGTTGAAAAGAAATAACGCGTCTGCGTATATGCTGATCATTGGACGGTCGCTCGGTGCAGGCACTCGATTCAGGATATTTGACCCTTGCACGGATACCCCCTCATAATTCAGTTCCCTCTATACCATCATCAGTTAGATGGTTCTCCAATAGCATTTGTCCACTATTCGCACAGCTATGTGATGGCCTTGGACCACTAAGCCTGTGTCTGCTTCACATAATAATATATAACATACAATATAAATTCCATTCTAAACAAATATAATATAGCTGTATTTAAGTTGCTACTTGCAAAACGCTACAAGTTCATAGTCAAAGTATCATATTATAAAACAGTCACATAGAATATTGCAGTACAAAAGAAATAATATGATACAACATGATTAGCTAACTCATAACGAAAAAATATCAATTAAGTTGTTGCATACTAGATACAAGTCAGACCCATCATATATGTGTTTAGCGTGGAAGGACAGAACCAAAATCATAAAAAAGTCAAAATCTACTTAAAAAGTCCAAATCAGCAAATAAAAACTCAAAACCAGCTAATAAATAGTAAAATCAGCAACACAAAGTCAAAATCAGCTAATAAAAAATCAAAATCAGGAACAAAAGTTTAAAATCAGCTAACAAAAACTCAAAAATAAGCTAATAAATAATCAAAATCAGCAACAAAAAGTCAAATCAGCTAATAAAAACTCTAAATCGACTAACAAATAGTCAAAATCAGCAACAAAAAGTCAAAATAACCTAATAAAAACAAGAAATCAGCTACAAAAGTCAAAATTAACATCAAACACTTGTATAACAACTCATATTTTCAGATCCATATTAACCTTATATCAATATACTTTTAACTCAACAAATAACACAAATAAGAACAAACCTTTATATGTTATATACACATAAGAAGATTATGTTTTTCACATAACTTGAAAAATAATTACAAGAAGGATATAATTATACCTATTATGCGAGATGACAGAAGAGAGTGAGCAATGAGATGAGTGTGATACCGAAACTGAGCCAAACTACCGATTATATTGAAACGAGATGAGTAAGAGGAAAATCGGGATTTGATAAATCGAAATTGGGCAAGAGAAAATTGGGATCTGATAAATCGAAATTGGTATGAGGTGTTTATGTGAGTGGGTAGAGGAGGTGAATATTCATCTTCAAATCGAAATGGTATCTGATGGTATGTGAGGAGGTGGATAAAGTTTAGTGTATGTTTTTGTGTGGGAGGCGGCTGATTTAGAGCAACCAAAAATTTTGGGGGGACTTTTTAGAAATAATTTTTAGAATGGGAGGGAAGTGAAATTTGAGATTTTTAGAAAGGATGGAAATGAAAATTGGATAAAAGAGATAATTCTGTTAAGATTTTCTATTTATATAAATCGGAAAAAGAAAATTAGTTGTAAATGAAAAACTAAAGTTTTGACGATTGAAAATGAGCGTTGATGAGGTATAGTCTCACCCCATGCTTAAGGTGAGACAAATACAGCTAATCCCTAATGCTCCATGAACAAAAATATCTAAGCCAGAACAGCTCACTGGAGTAGCTAGGGTGATGAAGATCACTCTAGGTCCAGAGACAATAGCAAGAGGTAGCCCCAGACAATGCTAGCCCCATACAATGCTAGCCCCAGACAAGGCTAGACCCAGGCAAGGCTAGTACTATGCACATGGAGCATAGCCTCCAACGGAAGAAGGACGATTATACCTAGCCTACACAGTACAATAATGTACGAATGGTGCAAGCGCCTGGACCATGACGAGTACTAGAGGAGCATGAGGACAAGTCTGACCATGAAGGACAGACCTGGTGCTCATCAGCTATTTAGGCGCTGCTCCTACAAGACAACCTTGACTCCACAATTCGTGTGTCTTGGAGCCACCTCCAAGTAGTATAAAAAGAGAGGTTCCTCCAGGAACAAAGGTTAAGTTCTACACACACACTTTACTACTTACTCTCTCTCTCTAGAATTATCTCTCACTAGAACCACATACTTACTCTCACGCCGGAGTTGGTCTTGGATTCAAACCCCGAGGCGAGCTAACGGTGTTCTTTCTTATTTCAGCCTAAAAGACTAAGGGATAGACTAAGGAACTTTGAAGAAGGAAGTTGAGGCTTCACAAGGAAGGAGTAGCCACAAGATACTCTAAGGGAGCAAGCCAAGGCTTCATTAGAAGGAGTAGCCTTAAGATACCCGAAGGATCAGGGCTAAAGAAGCTTCTCCGGAAATTTGCTTCAACATCTGGCGCCATCTGTGGGACCGGGAATACCAATCTACCAAAAACTAAGTGATGGAAGACGGTGACCAAGGTCCTACACTGGGGCTAGGCCTAAGCCTGAACATGGGGACACTTGGGGACGAGAGGGCTCCTCCGGAGGTAACCCCTCCTCTTCCCAGACCTGATCAGGGACGCCTCACCCCAGCGTTTGTCAAACAACACATTGAAACACTAAAAACTATGATGAAGGAAATTGATGAGCAAAACCATGAGAAGATGACTCCCCGAAAGCTTTTTAACAAGGAGGTCGAAGGGACAGAGTCGGTAAACTCTCGTGGAAGCCCCTCGGTAAGGGAAGGAAGAGGATACTCCTCAGACAGCTCATCCAAGTCTGGAAACCAAGTTGGTCTAGGTCCGCTCGAAGACGTCATAGAAGTCCTTCACGCAGGAAATCTATCACTAAGTCATACCGCTCGAATAGGATGAGCAAAACTAAGAGCGCTAAGACCAAGTCACGATCAGCTAAGTCTTCCCATAAGAAGGAGAGCTCAGAGTCCGGATATGACTCAAGATCGGATAGTGACTCGGAGGATCTCAGCACATAATACAGGCGGCCCAAGCCCATGCCTTTCACCTCTCGGATCACGCGTTTCAGATATCATAGGCGAGACAAGCTCCCTGCTAATGTCCGTGTCTACGAAGGAAGCAATGACCCAGAAGACCACCTCAACATCTTCTCTGTTGCTGTTGAGCAAGAAGATTGGCCCATGCCAGTGTGGTGCAAGATTTTCGTCAGACTTTGGGTGGCTCAGCACGGAACTGGTTCGATAGCTTAGACCTAAAGAGTGTGGATGGGTTCGAAGAATTGAACAGCAAGTTTTTAGAGGATTTCTCACAGCAAAAACGATATGATAAAGATCCCACCGAGATACATATGATCAAATGGAAGCCTAATGAGAGCCTCCATGAATTTATGGATCGCTCAAAGCTGAAAGCTCACACATTAAGGGTGTGCCCCATGGTGCTAAGGATTTCGGCATTCATGCACGGGCATGGACACCCAGAACTAGCTAAGAAACTCAACGATAAGATCCCAAAAGCAGTGGATGAAATGCGGGAAAGGGTCAGAGCCTTCATTAGGGGAGAGACAGTTGCTGACACCACGGCCATTGTTAAGGCTCCACAATGGGATAGGGGGAATAACAAAGCTGGCTGGACAGGAAACCCAGGTGGATCTAGGAACAGAAACCAAAGGAGGAGCCAAGGAAGGGACATGGGGATATACCCTCCCTACGCTAGGAAGGAAGTGTTCACACTATTGACCAAGACTCCAAAGGAAATCTTAACCACAGAAAACATGAATTTCCCACCCCCTCCCCCCATGGTAGGAACTCCCGAAAAGAGAAACATGAACAAGTTCTATGACTTTCACCAAGATCGGGGTCACGAGACAAATAATTGCTTTTACCTCAAAAAGCGAATTGAAGAAGCAGTAGCCTCAGGGAGACTAGCACATTTGGTAAAAGATATCAGGCAGGCAAGGAGTCCAGAAAGACAAAGGACCAGCCAAGGGGAAGGAAAAGATCATAAACATGATGAGATCACAAGGATACCGGAAGAGACCTTATGAGAGAGTGGAGAAATAGATGGACAATGCCATAACATTTCCGTCAGTACCACGCTATTAGTTGAGGGATTGACCAGTGATAGTGGATGCCATGATTGAAGGATACGTAGTGAGAAGAGTGTATGTTGACGGGGGCTCCTTGTCAGAAATAATGTACGAGCATTGCTTCAGAAACCTAAGCTACCAAACAAGGTCAAGGCTAAGAGAATCTAGGATACCTCTGGTAGGCTTCTCAGGTGAAGTCCATTACCCTCTAGGCGTCATTGACCTAGAGTTCACAATGGGAGAGTAGGGGAGAACCAGAATGGTGATGATGGAATTCGCTATAGTCAAGAGTCCCTCTCCGTACAATGCTTTGCTAGGGAGAACGGGATTGAGAAGCTTAGGAGTTGTAGCCTCCACCATACACTCAATGGTTAAATTCCCAACGTCAAGCAGGATATCGACATTGATCACAAGCAGAGAGACCTTGAAAGAATGTAGACTCATGGAAGAGGCTCAGTCGCGAGTTTTGAGAGCTCGCACAGAAGAGTTAGCCCAAAGAGGTGCGCCAAGAAGGCTAGCCCATGGTGCTCCTCCCCCACCACCACTAGATGAAACCTACCCCAGAAGGCCAGGGAAGGAGCCCATGGAGCAAGAGGAGGAAGAAGAACCACAACCCACTAAGAGGATGAAGCCATCTAGGCCAGGGTCAGACCCAAGTTAAAGCCTGATGAAAAGATAGTGGTGAACGATGACTACCCTGACCAGCTAGTCACCATAGGAGGAAACCTCTCCCTAGAATGTCGAATAGCACTCATAAGGACCCTCAGGAATTATGCTGATGTTTTCGCATGGACACCAGCCGATATGACGGGTATACCCCGAGCAATCACAGAGCATCGCCTAGACACCTATCCTCACGTTGAGCCTAAGGTACAGAAAAAGCGAAGTCTAGCACCGGATAGAAGGAAGGTAGTCACATACGAGGTCAATGAGTGGCTCAAGGCTGGAATTGTGAAACGAGTGCGATACCCCTCATGGGTCGCTAACCCAGTCCTCGTAAAGAAAGTCGATGGAAGTTGGAGAATGTGCATCGATTACAAGGATCTTAACAAGGCCTGCCCTAAAGATTTGTACCCTCTACCAGAGATTGACTGGAAGATTGAGTCTTTGTTAGGATACAAATACAAGAGCTTCTTGGATGCCTACAAGGGATATCATCAGATCTAGATGAGTAAGAAAGACGAAGAAAATACTGCCTTTCACACAGAAGAAGGATTCTTTTGCTACACCAAGATGTCGTTTGGTCTTAAGAATGCGGGGGCCACATACCAAAGGTTAGTCGACTCTGCCTTCAAGGAGCATATCGGCGTGAACCTTGAAGCATATGTAGATGACATGGTAATCAAAATCCAGACTGAGCAAGACATCATTAGAGACGTGGAGCAAACCTTTTCCACCCTCAGGAGGATAAACATGAAGCTCAATCCCAAAAAGTGCTCTTTTGGAGTAGAGGAAGGAAAGTTCTTGGGCTACATAGTTACCTCGGAAGGAATACGGGCTTACCGTGAAAATACGAAAGTAGTCACGGACATGTCTTCACCCAAGACCCTGAAGCAAATGCAATCCCTCAGTGGGAAGCTGGCAGCATTGAACCGTTTCTTGTCCAAGTCGGCCGAACGATCCTTGCCTTTCCTTGACACCCTAAAGAAATGCACCAACAAGAAGGATTTCAAGTGGACGGAGGCTGTAGAATCAGCATTCCAAGGAATGAAAGAGCTAGTGTCACAACTACCTACGCTCACCACCCCAAGGAAGGGAGAAACCTTGATGATGTACCTATCAGCCGCTAAGGAAGCCGTCAGTGCAGTCCTCCTCACAGAAAGACAAGGAAAGAAGATGCCTATTCACTATGTCAGCAGATCCTTGCAAGGAGCAGAAGCAAATTATGCGACTGAGGAGATATTTTTAGGCTCACCCAAAAAAAGTTATAACCGATAGCCCAATCAAGCAAGTTTTGAGTAAATCTGAAGCATCAGGAAGACTTGCAAAGTGGTCTGTCGAGCTAGGGACATACGACATAACTTACATACCAAGGGTAGCCGTAAAGGGGCAGGTACTAGCATACTTCCTAGCAGAGTCACTAGTGGAGAGAGCGGTGGTCTCAGCAGCGGCTCCAACACCCATGGTGGAAGACATCCCGGAGTCCTCCAACTCCAAGGAAAACCTAACTCCAGGCCCGAGAGCATGGAGGTTGTACACCGATGGAGCATCAAACAGTGGGGGATTAGGAGCAGGACTCATCCTAATTGCCCTAGACGATGTAGAGTACTCCTATGCGCTAAGATTAAACTTCCTCAACTCAAATAACGAGGCAGAATACGAAGCATTGCTAGCAGGGCTACGAATAGCAATAGAGATGCGAGTAAAGGACATACATGCCTTTGTAGACTCTAAGTTGGTAGTTAGTCAAGTAGAGGGCTCATACGAAGCTAGAGGGGATAAAATGATAAAGTACTTAGAGAAAGTCCTAGAGTTGGCTGGCTCATTCAACAGATTTCGGATATCTCACATCCCAAGAGCCGAGAATAAGAAGGCAGACGCTTTTAGCAAGCTAGCCGCAGTACAATTCGATCACTTGTCCAAAGAAGTGATAGTAGAAGTGCTAAATGAGCGCTCAGTCGAAACAAAAGAAGTAAATATGGTGGTTGAAGAGGAAGGTCCAACATGGATGACTCCAATCAGAGACTACTTGGAGACGGGAAAGCTGCCAGAAGACCCGATGGAAGCTAGGACACTAATGGAAAAGATTAAAAACTACACAATGAAGATTATGTCTTATACAAGAAGTCCTCCCTAGTCCCATTAATGAGGTGTGTCAGGCCTCTACAAGCTGATTATGTCATGAGAGAAGTGCACATGGGTTCGTGTGGTATGCACGACGGAACTAAGCAAGTGGTAGCTAAAGCAATGAATTTGGGGTACTACTGGCCCTCTATGCATAGGGATGCTAGGAAGCTCACCTGGGCATGCGAAAACTGTCAGGCACACGCCTCTGTACCCAAGTTACCTAAGGCAGACATGATCTCGGTAACATCAGCATGGCCATTCATGAAGTGGGGAATGGACATAGTCGGACCCCTTCCATTGCGACCTAGGAAAGTGAAGTTTCTGATAGTAGCAATCGACTACTTCACAAAATGGATGGAAGCAAAACCAGTAGCAACCATCACCGGGAAGAAAGTACTAAATTTCGTGTGGGACAAGATCGTGTGCAGGTTTGGGATCCCAGCCACTATAGTCACAGACAATGGAACTCAATTCATAAATGACCCCCTCAAAAGTGGGCTGAGAAACTGAAAATAAAGCTAGTCTCCACCTCGGTGTACCATCCACAAGGGAATGGAGCAGTGGAAAGAGCGAATCGAAGCTTGCTAGAAGGGATCAAGAAACGACTTGAAAAAGGAAAGTCAGCATGGGTTGAAGAAGTTCCTAATGTGTTATGGGCTCACCGAACAATGAAAAAGACTAGCAATGGAGAAACACCTTTTAGCCTAACTTATGGCACGGAAGCAGTCATCCCAACAGAGATTGGCATGCCAACACACAGAGTCTCTAACATAGACGAAGCAACCAATGACAGAGAACTCCGCCTGAACCTAGACCTGCTAGAAGAGCGAAGAGAGATAACAGCTATAAGAGAAGCCAGGTACGAACAACAGGTGGAGAAATACTACAACAAAAGGGTGCGACATGTACAATTCAAAGTAGGAGAGTTTGTCCTTAGAAAGAACGAGGCCTCAAGGGTAGAGAACACAGGCAAGCTCGGGCCCGACTGGGAAGGACCTTACAAAGTCATCAAAGCTTTCCAAAGTGAAGCCTACAAGCTAAGCACCATGGAAGGAAAAGAGATACCTAGGACCTGGCATGCCAACAACCTAAGGAAGTGCTACATGTAGAGCACAAAACTATGTTAGCAAGTTATTATGTATTTCCTCCGGAGGAGCAATTTTCAAAGTGTAGCCTCGCTCCGGAGATGACTATAGCCACAACTAATGTATTGTTTCTTCTCTAAGTGATATGAATGAAACTAAATTTTCCTCATATTTTATGTTATGACTATACACTTAAAAAACTGAGCTATAAAACAAAGCACACGGCAATGGATGGTTCGCTAACTCTAGCTGCAGAGGGTAACGCCTGACAATTAGTTCCCCATGGTGAAACTGATACCATGGTGGTTAGGCTGAGCAACCTTTGCAAATTGACTCCGTAGAAGAATAAGAACAAGCCTTCCTACTCTTCTCACGTAAAAATTACCCTCCGGTGAGTAGCTACACCTGGAAGGAGGAGTAGCGTGAGCCTACAAGGAAAATGTTACACCTATACCACACGAACAAATAATTGAGTTTCACCAAATAGGGGATAAATGGGAAGTAGCACGCTAAACTGGCTAAGGAAAGCTGAAATATCCTCACAGGTACTTGTAAAGATACTAGGCAATGAATATAAGTCACACGTGATACACCTCAACCCTAGCTCAATAAGGCTAACGCGTCGTCGGCCAAGCATAAAGGACATCGATTAACAAAATGTGTTAGAGGCATAAAAATTTAGATACTATCTAAATAAACTACAACAAAGTAAAGCATGAATCACTCTAAATAAGATAATGAAGCACACATGCACATAAGGGGCAATCATACATACGATGGAAAATTGACAACAAAGTCATGGTAGCATACAAAGAAATATAAAGTACTCAAAAGCCCAAAACAGGGAGGGCTAACAATACAAATAAAAGCAAAGAAAGTACAAAGCACAAACTACATCAAACAGTTGAAGAGGATCCTGGTCTTGATGACTTCTTCTTCTGACGGTAGGAAACGGTATGGCCGAAAGTTGGAGGATCCGGAACAGCGGGAGACTGGCTAGGAGGATCCACTAGATCAGGCCTAATCTGAGCAATCTCTGAAAAAGTAGCATCAGCACTCCGCTTCACCTATCAAAAAAGGGGAAGCGACGACCAGGGAAAGCTTCCGAAGCAGCAGCAAGCTGAGCCTTCGTGTCAGGGATAAATTTTTCAACCCTTTGAGAAATATCCTTTAATTCCTCCTCAGACCTTCCCATACGCAAACCTCGCTCGAGGCCAGTGCTAACAGCTAAATCCAACACTGGGGCAAACTCTTGGTTGAACTCTGAACTACCAAGAAAACCTCTAACCAATGGCTCAAAACTAGACTGAAAAAAGGAAGTGAACCCATCCTGAACCGATCGAAGTCGCACATCCATATCAGCAATCGTGTCATTCTTCGAAAGTATGTCATTATCACGGAGAGTCAGCCGATGATCCAAGTCTTTCACCTTAGCAGCATGTTGTAATCTGGCAGTCACAAGCTCACTCTTAAGACCTTTCACCTCAGCTCTAAGAGTATCCCTCTCTGACCTGTATCTCTTTAACTTCTTCTCTTGATCAGCAAGACCCTGACTCATACCCTTAGCTGAATCTTCAGCACGTCTGGTAAGCTCAGACTGACGCCTAAGAGAAGCAGCTCTCTCAGAAAGAATGTTTCCCGAATGCTTATACCTAGTAAGGAGCTGATTATAGTTCCTCTCAAGAACCATGTATCGGTTTGATAACTCGTTCCCGTGAGACATCATCTGACACTGAAGCACACTCATCTGCTCCACCAGCTGGCGTGAGGAGAGCTGTGATGTCCGATAATTTTCGGCTGAAGTAGGAATGTGATCCCGCATACTCCTGCAAACCTGAGGATTATGAAACACCTCATCTGAACAAATACCAAAGTCAACAATATGCCTCCTCTCCCATTCCTATCGAGTTCATGGAGGAATAGGAACAGCATCCTCATCATAAGGGTAGGCCAAACGACAAGCCTTAGCCTGTGATGAGCAATCACCCCTATGAAACTCACCAGCAGTAGCTCCACCATGAGCTAGGTCATCAGGAAGAGCGGTATTATCCTCAGCATCATCTTCACCAAGAACTAAGTCATCATGGTGGCCAGCATCATCCTGATGGTCATCCTCATCAATATCAACATGATCATCCACAGCAACATGAGCATCAGGATCAGCTAGGTCAGTAGAAGGTACCTGAGCGGCTGCCTCAACAGAAAGATGTGTGTCATCAGTAGTACCTGCAAGACCCAAAGAAAATAAAGTCAAATAAGAGACTACATGCATAAAAAGGGAGTCCAACGACAAAAATTTACCATGAGACACATGAGAACTAGCCCTAGTCGACACCTCACGAACTCTTGACACCTCAGCACTAAAGGTAGCAGGAACTTCCCTGCCTGGAAGAACAATAAGAGGATAAGACACATCTATTCCAGTCCCTGAGTCAAAAGATCGAAGGGGTATAACGGTTAAAAACTCACCAGGAGAAACACAACCAGACTGCTCGATCACATCATCAAGATCATCAGCCGCGACATCATGATCGACATCAACATCATCATCAATAGCTAACTCATACTCACCCTCAGCTATTTGACCACTAGACCCTGCACCAGCCCGCTCCTTACATGCCTTGGTCTTCTTAGCTCCTCTGGTAGGGGCGTCTGCTAAAGTAGAGGCTTTGCGCTTCGCAGCACCTTTAGCCTTCTGAAGGACTTGAGGATCTGGGCGAGTAACAACAATCTCCTCATCAGTAGCAGGAGGAATGCTGGCACCAGCAGGCGCGGGCACCGTAGTGCGAGCAGTAACCCGTTGCAAGATAGACGTATCCTGCTCATGTGGCTCGGCTACAACAACAGCCTCCTTCAAAACGGGCAAGCGAAGAAAATCAAATATACTCATAACTGCAAAAAAGAAGCGAGTGTTAGATATATACAATAAAAGAGTGGAGGAGAAAAGAGGGCTAAACAAGAATGTATCAAGTAAAGGAAGCCCCTCGTACCGGTACCATCACGATGTCTAATAACCGGATCACACGAGGAGTCACCCCACACTCTGCTAATACCAGAACGGACCAACACCCCTTCAGGAATGTCACAGATTCTAATAACATGAGAACTCAGTCGATTCACATGATCCTGATTAAACCGTGTAGGAACCTTGTCTGTAATACGAGAGTCTGGATGCCTCCAAGGCATATGGAAGGGAATAGCCCTACGGTCTACCAAGAAAAACTTGTTCTTCCACTCCTTAAGGGAAGTCTTAGGATCTTACATAACCGACAAGTCACCCCTACGCTTGCAAGGAAAACCAATCCCCTTGCTTGGAAAGCGTTAAAAATACCCAAAATAAAGTAACTGTAGGCTCTATACCCAGGCTACGGCAAAGAACCTCAAAGGTGGTGACCTTGCATAAGCCCAAGGGAACCAGCTGGGATATATGAACCTTATAATGTCTAATAACATCTAGAAGGAAGGTGGAGAAAGGGATCCTAACGCCCGATAAATCAAAAATCTTATGGTAAATGCCAATAGCAGTATCCCCAGCAGGAAGGTTTATCATCCGAAAGTTAGGATCAGGCAAACGAGGGTGCAAACTCAAAGGGATTTTATACTTAATAACTAAGCCTTTAAACTCCCTATTTCCTAACTCAGAAGTATGAAGGTGCATATCCTTTTTAGCCATAAATAAAGAGAGAAAGGAATGAACACAATACCTATGAAGGGTTGTCTTGTCGAAACAGTAGGATGAAACCGAAACCGGACGAGCAAACAGACTACACCTCAAAAAAAACCGGAAGAGCAAGACAAGCTCCACCACCGAAGGAGCAATCCGGGCTAAACTCCTTCATCGAAGGAGCAAACCGGACGAAAGCCGGAACAAACAAAAAGCCGGACAAAGCTTTTTAACTGTGGGAGTAATATACGGATTTTTTAGTCCAATTAACAATTAATGTTCGTTTTCCTCGACTCACTCGAATTGATATCGGATATGACGTACGACTTATTTGTTCTTAGTGAAAACGTATTTTTGGTATTTTAAACTAAAACTATTTAATTAAGAACTAGTTTAAAATTTAAATAAAACTAAAAATTATTTAATCTAAGAAAAATCTTTGAAACTAATTAAACCAATTAAAAACAAATCTATTTTTAATAAAAATATAAACTAATTAAAAACTTAATTCTATAAAAAAACTTTAAATGAAATCTATTTAAAAAACTATTTCTAAACAAATCTAAATTTTAAAACAATTTAAATAAAATGTATATTTTTTTCTTTTTATTTTTTATAAAAACTGAATAAAAGAAAATTAATATAAAACTTTTTAATTAAAACTTAAAACTTGTATTAAACAATTTAACTAAAACAGCCAGCTATAAAATCACTCTATATTAATTAAATGACGCAGAATAAAACATAAATGAGAGCCTAGACCAACTGGTAAGGGTATTGGGCTGTTGAGCGTGAGGTCGCAGGTTCGAGTCCTGGACCAGACGCTATTTGTGCTATTAATTATTTTTTGAACTTTTGTTTAAATTTTTGGAAATGAGAAATCAAATAGATCAAAGGGATCTGTTTGCTTATGCATAAATCTATCAGCAACACCGTCTACCACAAATAAGCAATAAAAGCTTAACCAGGCAAAACAATAAGCAATTAACTAAATCAAATAAGCTAAACAAGCAGATCTAAAAAGACGAAACCAAATAAGCAGATAAAGCTGAAAACCAATATAAGCAAATAGAAAACAACCAAATACGCTAACTGAAATCTTACCAAGCAAAACCCAAGAAACAGATAAGCTAAAACGAAACGAAGCAATAATCGGATAATTCAATCAGTAACTAACCAAAATAAGCAGTTCTAAATAAAAACTAAGCAGTTATGCAAATAACACAAGCATATTCAAACTTAACCAAATAAAACAAAAGCAGATTATAGGCCGATAAGTATAAGCAAGAAAAGCTGATTAAAACACATTTAAACCCGAATTCAGCAAACTTAATCTTAATATCAAATCAACTAAGCAACGCAGCTTAAATAAATCAATTAAACAAATAAACACAAGTGGATCCAAACTAGCAGCCTATAAACTAATAGTAACAAGAATAAAACTAAATAACTCAAGCAAACTAACAAACATAAGCAGATATATCAAACAAACATAAACCGAATCTAAATAAACTAAAACTGATAAAAAATTCAAAAGGAATGGAACCTTGTGATGAACACCGTTGGGAAGAAGATCGGCGCTGAGCCGTCTTTGTGAACAAATCAGAACCCACCGTTAAACATCATCTCGAATCCAACCCAGCTTCTTCGAACCAAAATCTTATCCCGAACCAAGTAACTATTCGAACAGATTACTTTATATCTTCCCAGTGGGGGAAGATGAACACCACTTTTATTTCTTTTTATTTATTTTTTTCAATTAAAATAAATAATAATATTAAAAAAACAGATTAAGGATTACTTTGACAGAAAATTAAATTGAGACAAAATTAACTAAAAACAACTTTTCATTAATAATAATAAAAATTACATTAATTGGAAAATTGAAATTACATTAAACCTAAAAACTAATTTAACGAAATTAAAAAAAATAATAAAAAGTGCACTAATAAATTACACATGAAGGGGGTTTTTATAGGCAAACCCCTGGAAACCCTCTTGTGAACTTGGTGGGCAAGGAATAAAATCTGAGCCGTTTAATCCTTCACTTTTCTTCTCTTTCTTCAATTTCTTCATCTAACGGTGGAAAATCACTACCCATCACACGGATTGCCATCGTGGATGGGTGGTGTGCTTCTTGTGTTTGTTTCCTGATGATGTGGAATCTTCTTATTGGATGGAGTGGTGGTGGTGAGGTGGTTAGACCAATCAGGAAGAGGGATTTAGCCACGTAGGATTGAGTGTTCACCTCCGATTCTCTTGGGGATTTAATTCCCCATCGTGTGAATCACACACTTTGGGTAAAACCCCTAATTTTTACTAATTAACTTTTGATATAGGAATTAGGGTTTGAGGATAAAAAGCTGCGTGTGTGGGAGAGAAAGAAGGAGGACGTTTTCTTGTTGTTAACGAAATGGAGTAAATGGGATGGGTAAAATGGTTTAATAAAACGTGTGTGGGGTGATGTCGGGTAGGGTGTTGACTGGGATATTTGACCAAGCAAAATTGTTTCCTCCGTCTATTTCTTTGCACTTCACCAATTGGGCTTTTGGCCCAAATTAACCTTTAATCCATCCGTCTTTAATTTGTGCAAATGGGCTTGTGGCCCAAAGTCCAGTCCGTCTCTTTTGTTACAACATCAAATGGGATTTTTGATCCAATGTAAGTATCCATTATCTTAAATGGGCTTTTGGGCCCATTAAGCATAAGTGGGACCCACAAAGCTTAAATATCTTCAAAAAGATTAAATCCGCTAAAATCGAGCTTGATTTCGTCTTCCTTGACAATTTCTTCAAACCCGTGTCGATTTTGTCGGTTTTCGTGATCTTGGGCACACTTTTGGTCTTTTGACTTTGTCTTCTTCTCTTTCTTGGATTTTTCTTCAACATTTGACCATGAAATCCCGTGTTTTCTCTTCTTTTGATCATTTGTACCTATTTAACACAAAAACACAAAACCACGCGTAATTCCGTCTTTTACGATATTAAACACATGATTAGGTCTTGTTTTTCCTAGATTTTAGTGGAAAAAGGATAAGTGTTTACACACTTATTAAATCCCCTACACTTGACCATTGCAATGACCCCATGTAATGCATAGTTTTAAAGTATTAAGTTACATTTTTCTCATAATTAATCCATCTCGGCCTTTATGAAGATATACTATTACTACTATGATGAAAAGATGAAAACTTTTAAGGGAAACAAAAGTTATAACAATTTATTAACTTGGAAATTTTTTGATGGAAGAAACTTGTAAAGAAATCTAAGACTTTAATTAGGGCTTTGGTGTCATGAATATTAATCACCCTCAAGTTTCACGTTCCCCATACCAAGCTTAAAAACGAGATCATTGTTTACCATAAGTCCTCAAGTTAAAACCACTTATATAAGATAATTGTGTAAAACTCTTTCTCCAATTCCTACGTTGTATCTCTAGATTTTATTGATTGTCATTCACCCGTAGGCTCATTTGACTTATTTGATAATTATTAGTCCAAAAATGAAGGCCAAACGGTGTAAACCCGACACTTAAAACCTAACCTCGTCCTCAAAAACGTTGTCACTAAAGTAAGCCCACATCAAGGATGATTTAACACGATTTGGCTAATAAATTCCTGGACCTAAAATTTGGCCAAATAGTACTACTTATTAATTATTCCTCCAAAGTCATGTAGACTTTATGTGGAGTTTAGCAAGTTCACATCATATACCCTTAGGCTCTTTAAGATGTAAAATTGCTCCTCACCTATTGTCCACACCCTAAGGCTCCTTGAATGATAAACGAGGGAATTGATTTTTGGATCAATTTTTATTAAACACTTACCATGTCATACACCCTAAGGCTCTAATGACAAGGTTCGTGCTACATGCCCCACACCCTAAGGCTCCTTGAGGTCATGTTTTAATCTTATTCTTTCTTTATTTATGATATATATAGTAGGCCAAATTCCGAGGTCTCATGGTCTGAATACCTCCTACTTAGTGGTCATGAGCCACCTTAGTCGGAAGTCCACAACGCTGGCACCCTCAATGTGTTCATGCTTTAATTACAAGGAGAATAAAGATTTGGCTAAGAGTTAAGATATCAAATCGACACCGCAAAAATCCTCATTTATTAAGCAATTAAATATACAAGCGGGAAGAAAGAGCCACAAAACTCATATAAGCAAAAATTAACCCTTAAACTTATTATCAACTCTATCATCTCTCGTTCTCCACAATTTAAAATCTCAAAGAATGAGACTCATGGATGCTTAGCCTAATAAACCAATTAAGGTCCATATGGTTAAGGATACTAGCTAGAGTAAACTTGGATAAGTAAACTCGGGTTGAGTCAAAATATTCACGACGGGCCTAATATATCAAAGATATCTAAACTTGTTAAAACCATTTTATTCATTTATTTATTTTTTTACTTTATTCTTGAACTGGAAAATATAAATAAGATGCGATGACAAAAGGAAAGAAAATAAATGGAAATACTATTAGGCCAAAATAGATCAAAAATTTGAAAAACGTTGATTTTTTTTTCGGGCTAAATGGGGTCAAATTCATGGAAAAGCCCACTAAAATTTCGATATAAATCCCCCCTACACTTAATATAAACATTGTCCTCAATGTTTAAGCATGTGGGAGAATAAACTCCCCTACACTTAGGACATTGAGTACGTTGTTTAAAATCGAGCTAAGGAAGAGACAACTAAAGTGATTACATTTATTCATCTTATTTATATACATGATTGAATCACAATAGCAAAAACTTATCGAAGGAACCGGGTAAACGGGAAACACGGGAACGCGGGTCGTGTCAAAAGCACCAAAAGTGGATCATTAAGCACATGTCCCTGCACACAACATCACAATACAAACAACCTACTTGGCTCCCCCCTACACTTATTGGTGAAAATGGGTGAAGGTGAAAAAGGGTAAAAATCTAACCTAGTTAAACGATGCTTGATTTATTTATAACGAGTCTCTAGCTCGACTCGAATTCCCGAATGTCATCATTCAAATGGGAAAATCATGGAAAAATCGAGATTTCCAAGGTAGGAAAATCTCTCCATGATAAAGGGGTGAAAACAAAGTCATATAAGGCATACCCCATGAGAATCTACCCGGGTCAAACACATAATTTCCATCACAAAAGGAAATAAACCCCGAGGTAGTAAAATCACACAAGTCAAAGAAGAGTGGGGTATCCTTAGGCAAAAATCTCTCATAAGGAAGGGTGCTATGGTAATATGTCAATGAAAGCACAAAAGTCTCTATTCCGGGATCAAACACCGGTTCCTTAACGGGAAAATAGCAAGAGGTGTTGACATTTAAGCTCAAAATATCATCCAAATCCAAAGTGGGAAGGTCATCCTCTTCCAAACTTGATGTGAAAACATAAGTATCGTCAGAGTCATAGGAAAACTCTTCCTCATGAGGAAAATAGGTATTTAGAAAGATATCTAAATCCTCCTCAAATGGAATAACCTCTAAAATAGGAATGATCTCTAAGAGTGGAGGATCCTCCTCAAAAGTCATGACTTCTAAAATTGGAGTATAAAAGTCAAAAGGAGTCTCCATGGAAGAATCACTCATAGAGATATGAGGTGCATTAATATCATGGGGTGGGTCATCAAAATTAATGAGATCACTTAAAGAAGTGTCGTCATCGTAAGTATCAAAGATTGGGGTATCAAAAATGGGCGGGTCAAAAGTGGGTGGGTCAAAAGACGAGTCGTCTAAGCCGAAGATAGTGTGATCACTTGAAGAAGTGTCATCACTATAGGTATCATAAATAGGAGTTTCAAAAATTTGAGGCTCTAAGGGAAGGGATGAAGTTATCACAAAATCATTTTGATTAGACGTTTTAATTCCAAAAGGATTAATAAAAATATCGTCATTATCATAATTAAGAACATCAATCATATTGACCGACTCTTTTCCATTTGATTTTGTTGTGATTTTCCCATTTTAAAAACTTGTTGTTCATCCCTGACCCTAAGAATTAACTCCCCTTCGGCCACGTCAACTAAGACTCTTCCGGATCGTAAGAATGGTCTACCAAGTATTAACGGAATACAAGGATCCATCTCATAGTCGACGACGACAAAGTCCACGGGAAAAGTGAATGTACCAACTCGAACAAAAACATCTTCGGCAATACCAACGGGGTATGCGAGAGTTCGATTAGCTAACTCGAGAGTCATGCGAGTCGGTACAAGGTCGGGTAATGATAATTGTTTCCAAACCGAGAGTGGCATAAGATTGATGCTAGCGCCGAGATCCGCAAAAGCCATACAATCATCGATTTGAGGAAACGAGCAAGGTAACACTAATCGTCCGGGATCTCCTAGCTTTTCGGGAAGCTCTTTGAGAAGAATCGCGGAACAATTCTCATTTAGACAGGTGTTCACGAGCTCAACCACTTTTTCTTTCTTATTAAGCAAATCTTTAAACATTTTGACAAATTTTGGCATTTGAGCAAGTGCTTCAATAAGGCTAGTGTTAACATTGAAGTTGGAAATCATTTTCAAAAAGTTAGAAACATGAACGTCATCTTTGGTGAGCACTTTAGCCTTGTCTAACCTAGAGGGATAAGGGATATTAGGCTTAGACTTTGAAAGTTGAGAAGGAGAAGGACTCGCTTCTTGAAAAACCTTAGGGTTGGGCTCTTTGGGCAATGGAGCACTAGTACTAGGAGTGGTAGTGGGAGGAATCACCGAAGGGGGAGTAGGATTACTCATTATGACCTCCGGGCCTTGTCTCTCCTTTATGGGCGAAGAGATGAAAGGTCCCACTAAAGTGGCTCCACTTCGAGTAGTGATAGCACTCACATTAGCACGAGGGTTAATCTCGGTATTAGAAGGTAAGGCTCCTTGGGGTCTAAGGGCTTGAATCATTGTCAAAAATTTCTTATCATTGGAGTCTTGCATTTGTCTCACAATTCGCTCATGGTCGGTCAATTTTTGTAGAACCAAGTCCATTTGAGGATTATGCATGTTCATTTGATTATTCCCTTGATTAGGAAAACCTTGATTAGGAAAACCTTGGTTTTGATATGGAGGTTGAAAACCGTTGTTATTATGAAAACCTTGGTTATTATTTTGAAACCCTTGATTTTGACCATTAAAATTCCCTTGATTTGCATTCGCTTGAAAATTACCCATTTGAGGACCTTGGTTCCTATTTTGGTTTTGGGTATTTTGGGCGGGTGAGAGTGGTCTTTGTGGTGCTACAAAACCCAGGGGAGCCAAATAATTAGTACTCTTATAAGACAAATGGTTAACATCAACATTAGGTTTAAATTGAACCCGTTCACTAGCATTAAAAGCACAAACTTGTTGTTGTTGATTGTAAACCTTTTCACAATTAAAATATGAATGTGGTCCACCACAAGTCTCACACTTTTCACTAGTTTCTTTCAAGGCATTAACTTGACCATTGAGGGCTTGGGTTTGTAAAGCAATTGATTCAACAAGCGAAGTAAGCTTATCAATTCTTTTGTCGTTCTCACTAGAACTAGCACTTGCCATAGTGGCCCTAACACTCTTGGTTTGTACTTTAGCCTTGTTTTCAATTATGGCCCAAGCCTCGTTCATTGATTTCACAAGAATATTGCCCGCCGCGGCACTATTAAGTGAGTCTTGGTCAGTTAGAGTTAAACCATTGTAAAACGTATTAATTTGATGCACTTTAGTGAAACCGTGTTGTGGACATTTTCTTAAAAGCTCTTTAAATCGATCCCAAGACTCACTAAACGTTTCCCTATATTGTTGTTCAAAAGTAATGATTTCATTCCTTAAAGAAGTGGTCCGTGATGGTGGGAAAAAGTAATTAATGAACTTGGTCTCTAAGTCTATCCATGTTGTAATACTTTGGGGTGGTTCCTTATCAAGCCAAATCCGGGCTTGTCCCTCGAGGGAAAAAGGAAAGAGTTGTAAACGAATAGCCTCTTGTGGCACCCCATTGTATTTGACGGTGTTTGCCAATTGTATGAAACGTTTGATATGAGCGCGTGGATCATCATTAGTACGGCCTAGAAATGGTGTAGCGGAAACCATTTGAATAAAACCCGTTTTAAGTTCAAAATGATTATCTCCAATATCCGGCACCACAATCGCGTCATCGTTTCCTTCAACGTGAGATTGTAGAATCTCAGTCATTGGTCGATTATCCGTTGCCATCGTATTATCGAAAGCTCGATTCTAGGGATCGGCTTGAATGACGGTCTTTTTGTTTTTTTTCTTCTTCTTCTTTTTGGAAGAATTTGAAGAATTTGGTACACCAATCGGTATGTATGTACGCGCGCGAGTGCGCATACAATTAAAACTTGGAATGAGGTAGGTGACTTCGGTCGACTTTGAGAGGAAAAGGATTCTCCCTCTCGAGGTGCAATATGAAAAAGCTACAAAAATATATACTTAATACTAATTGAGTTGGCAGACCAATAATCGGTCGTCCCTCTCAATATACGCACAAGCAAGCGGGGAAACGAGGTTGCACAAAGCACTTAAAAACCTTTTTCCTTAGACGGCCTTTTATAGCGCGTCGCCTTATACCCACCTTATAGTTTGTATATATCGAGTTCAAACGTCTTACTAGTATTTATCTATTTTGCCCTTTTATTTGTTTAGGATGCGAATACAATAGTTAGGTGATGAAATACCAACTAAGGCCTTATTTGAAAAGTAGGTAAATTAATTTTCTACGTAATATAATATAGTAAAAGAAAAATCTTTTTGTATTTTTTTAGAAAAATATATATTCACAAGAAAAATCGAAAGAAATCGAACTAAGAAAAATAACACTAATACGTAATATTTTTGGTGTAATACTTTTAGGAAAAAGTATTACTTTTGTATTTATTTAATTTTTTTTGGTGCAAATCTTAGGAAAGAGTTTGCTTTTGTGATTTTTTATTTTTTGTATTTTTAAGGTTTTTTTTTGTGTTTATGATTTTTGTGCAAGAAAATTAACGTTCAAAAAGAACGGATCCCAAAATCCAAACGTCTCACGAAATCGTCAATCGTAACGAGTGAAGCGGCAGCGGCGCCAATTTAATATACGGATTTTTTAGTCGAATTAACAATTAATGTTCGTTTTCCTCGACTCACTCGAATTGATATCGGATATGACGTACGACTTATTTGTTCTTGGTGAAAACGTATTTTTGGTATTTTAAACTAAAACTATTTAATTAAGAACTAATTTAAAATTTAAATAAAACTAAAAATTATTTAATCTAAGAAAAATCTTTGAAACTAATTAAACCAATTAAAACCAAATCTATTTTTAATAAAAATATAAACTAATTAAAAACTTAATTCTATAAAAAAACTTTAAACGAAATCTATTTAAAAAACTATTTCTAAACAAATCTAAATTTTAAAACAATTTAAATAAAATATATTTTCTTTCTTTTTATTTTTTATAAAAACTGAATAAAAGAAAATTAATATAAAACTTTTTAATTAAAACTTAAAACTTGTATTAAACAATTTAACTAAAACTGCCAGCTATAAAATCACTCTATATTAATTAAATGACGAAGAATAAAACATAAATGAGAGCCTAGACCAACTGGTAAGGGTATTGGGCTGTTGAGCGTGAGGTCGCAGGTTCGAGTCCTGGACCAGACGCTATTTGTGCTATTAATTATTTTTTGAACTTTTGTTTAAATTTTTGGAAATGAGAAATCAACCAGATCAAAAGGATCTGTTTGCTTATGCAGAAATCTATCAGCAACACAGTCTACCACAAATAAGCAATAAAAGCTTAACCAGGCAAAACAATAAGCAATTAACTAAATCAAATAAGCTAAACACGCAGATCTAAAAAGACGAAACCAAATAAGCAGATAAAGCTAAAAACCAATATAAGCAAATAGAAAACAACCGAATAAGCTAACTGAAATCTTACCAAGCAAAACCCAAGAAACAGATAAGCTAAAACGAAACGAAGCAATAAGCGGATAATTCAATCAGTAACTAACCAAAATAAGCAGTTCTAAATAAAAACTAAGCAGTTATGCAAATAACACAAGCAGATTCAAACTTAACCAAATAAAACAAAAGTAGATTATAGGCTGATAAGTAGCAAGAAAAGCTGATTAAAACACATTTAAACCCAAATTCAGCAAACTTAATCTTAATATCAAATCAACTAAGCAACGCAGCTTAAATAAATCAACTAAACAAATAAAAACAAGCGGATCCAAACTAGCAGCCTATAAACTAATAGTAACAAGAATAAAACTAAATAACTCAAGCAAACTAACAAACATATGCAGATATATCAAACAAACATAAACCGAATCTAAATAAACTAAAACTGATAAAAAATTAAAAAGGAATGTAACCTTGTGATGAACATCGTTGGGAAGAAGATCGGCGCTGAGCCGTCTTTGTGAACAAATCAGAACCCACCGTTAAACATCATCTCGAATCCAACCCAGCTTCTTCGAACCAAAATCTTATCCCGAACCAAGTAACTATTCGAACAGATTACTTTATATCTTCCCAGTGGGGGAAGATGAACACCACTTTTGTTTCTTTTTATTTTTTATTTAGTTTTTCAATTAAAACAAATAATAATATTAAAAAAAACAGATTAAGGATTATTTTGACAGAAAATTAAAGTGAGACGAAATTAACTAAAAACAACTTTTCATTAATAATAATAAAAATTACATTAACTGGAAAATTGAAATTACATTAAACCTAAAAACTAATTTGCAGAAATTAAAAAAATAATAAAAAGTGCACTAATAAATTACACATGAAGGGGGTTTTTATAGGCAAACCCCTGGAAACCCTCTTGTGAACTTGGTGGGCAAGGAATAAAATTTGAGCCGTTTAATCCTTCACTTTTCTTCTCTTTCTTCAATTTCTTCATCTAACGGTGGAAAATCACTACCCATCACACGGATTGCCATCGTGGATGGGTGGTGTGCTTCTTGTGTTTGTTTCCTGATGAGGTGAAATCTTCTTATTTGATGGAGTGGTGGTGGTGAGGTGGTTAGACCAATCAGGAAGAGGGATTTAGCCACGTAGGATTGAGATGAGGACCACTGGTAGTGTTCACCTCCGATTATCTTGGGGATTTAATTCCCCATCGTGTGAATCACACACTTTGGGTAAAACCCCTAATTTTTAATGATTAACTTTTGATATAGGAATTAGGGTTTGAGGATAAAAAGCTGCGTGTGTGGGAGAGAAAGAAGGAGGACGTTTTCTTGTTGTTAACGAAATGGAGTAAATGGGATGGGTAAAATGGTTTAATAAAACGTGTGTGGGGTGATGTCGGGTAGGGTGTTGACTGGGATATTTGACCAAGCAAAATTGTTTCCTCCGTCTATTTCTTTGCACTTCACCAATTGGGCTTTTGGCCCAAATTAACCTTTAATCCATCCGTCTTTAATTTGTGCAAATGTGCTTGTGGCCCAAAGTCCAATTCGTCTCTTTTGTTACAACATCAAATGGGCTTTTTGATCCAATGTAAGTATCCATTATCTTAAATGGGCTTTTGGGCCCATTACGCATAAGTGGGACCCACAAAGCTTAAATATCTTTAAAAAGATTAAATCCGTTAAAATCGAGCTTGATTTCGGCTTCCTTGACAATTTCTTCAAACCCGTGTCGATTTTGTCGGTTTTCGTGATCTTGGGCACACTTTTGGTCTTTTGACTTTGTCTTCGTCTCTTTCTTGGATTTTTCTTCAACATTTGACCGTGAAATCCCGTGTTTTCTCTTCTTTTGATCATTTGTACCTATTTAACACAAAAACACAAAACCACGCGTAATTCCGACTTTTACGATATTAAACACATGATTAGGTCTTGTTTTTCCTTGATTTTAGTGGAAAAAGGATAAGTGTTTACACACTTATTAGGGAGCAAACTAGACGAAAACCACAAATCGGACGAAACCCGCAACCGGACGAAATCCGCAACCGGACGAAATCCGCAACCAGACGAAACCCGCAACCGGACGAAACCCGCACCCGGACGAAACCCTTAACCGGAGGAAAACTTTAATTGGATGAAGATATCCTCTACTCCGGTCAAGCAGATCCAAACTGGAGGAACCTTCCTTCCTCCTATACCGGACGAGCAATAGGGCAAGCCACCGGAGGAGCAATAAACAACCCACCGGAGGAGCAACGAACAAACCCACCGGAGGAGTAATAGAGCGAAGCCACCAGAGAAGTAATGGAGCAAACCCACCGGCTGAACGATCAAAACCGGACTAGGGGCAATCCGAAAGAACCACTTTGTTAGTCGGAACCCGCCGCCGGCTGAGCACATATGAAAGAAGGTGAAGGCTAGGGTTGTTTGGTGAAAAGTATGTGTAAAAGTGAATGTGAAAACTCACTTTTATAGGGAAAAGGTGGACGTCCAAAATGGGCTTTGGGGGCCCACAAAGTAATTCAACTGAGAGTGACCCTTTACCGAAAGACAGAAAGAGACGAAGCTCGTCTTCAAAAAATAATAAAATAAATAAATAAATAAATAATATTTAAAATGTAATAATATAAAAAAGAGGGAAGAATATATGTCTCCACTTCGAGTCTAGCATTAACTAAAATTGATACTAGACTGGGGGGACATGATGAGGTATAGTCTCACCCCATGCTTAAGGTGAGACAAATACAGCTAATCCCTAATGCTCCATGAGCAAAACTATCTAAGCCAGAACAGCTCACTGGAGTAGCTAGGGTGATGAAGATCACTCTAGGTCCAGAGACAATAGCAAGAGGTAGCCCCAGACAATGCTAGCCCCAGACAATGCTAGCCCCAGACAATGCTAGCCCCAGACAATGCTAGCCCCAGACAATGCTAGCCCCAGACAATGCTAGCCCCAAACAATGCTAGCCCTAGACAAGGCTAGACCCAGGCAAGGCTAGTACTATGCACATGGAGCATAGCCTCCATCGGAAGAAGGACGATTATACCTAGCCTACACAGTACAATAATGTACGAATGGTGTAGGCGCCTGGACCACGACGAGTAATAGAGGAGCATGAGGACAAGTCTGACCATGAAGGACAGACCTGGTGCTCATCAGCTATTTAGGCGCTGCTCCTACAAGACAACATTGACTCCATAATTCGTGTGTCTTGGAGCCACCTCCAAGTAGTATAAAAGGAAAGGTTCCTCCAGGAACAAAGGTTAAGTTCTACACACACACTTTACTACTTACTCTCTCTCTCTCTCTCTCTAGAATTATCTCTCACTAGAACCACATACTTACTCTCACGCCGGAGTTGGTCTCGGATTCAAACCCCGAGGCGAGCTAACGGTGTTCTTTCTTATTTCAGCCTAAGAGACTAAGGGATAGACTAAGGAACTCTGAAGAAGGAAGTTGAGGCTTCGCAAGGAAGGAGTAGCCACAAGATACTCTAAGGGAGCAAGCCAAGGCTTCATTAGAAGGAGTAGCCTTAAGATACCTGAAGGATCAGGGCTAAAGAAGCTTCTCCGGAAATTTGCTTCAACAAGCGTGTCACTCGATATCGTTTAATTAATATCAATCATATTTACTTATTTAGGGTCCGTTTGTTTAAAGTCGGGTTTTACTTTAGGTGTGAGTTTATAAAGTGGAGGGTTTAGGATTAGATTTGATGTAGGTTTTGTAGAGAGAAAAAAATATATTAATATTAAATATTTTATTATTAAATTATTTGTAAATGATTAAAATAAAATTTTATAATTTTATAAGAGTGAATAACAATGCATTGGACCGCAAAAAAATGAAAATTCATATGTTGGTAGAGATTGTGAACAGTGTGTGTCAGTGGGAGTAAAACCCCACAATTTTTCTTTTGAAGATTTACCAAAGGTTTAATTTAAAGTAAAAGGTGCATTCCTTAGTAATTAAGTAATGACTTAATTAACACGTTATATTTTAAATTTGTCATTGCATTAGTAAAACATGATAGAACTCATCACGACGTTTTTAAGAATTACAAATGTCACAACAAGCATTACAAACACTTAAGTATATTATATTGGTTGTATTCGTGAAAATTTTGCACTTAAAGGTATTGAAAGATGTATTCAAAGTTCATGTACACGAGGTTCGAGCTTCGTACTTCAACCACCGGCTACAAGAGGTTCGAGTTGAAAAGTTTCATTTAATGACACCTGCCATCATTGGGAGGCTTGATTATTTCCTTGCAATTAAAGAAAGAGGCCGCTTTTACTTGTACATTAAACTAAGGAGAATCATAAATACATGCACTTTGAGCCTATGCAATAACAAATAACTTCTCTAATAAACCAACTTCCTAAAAATGACCTAAAAGGTGTAATTAGGGAAGTTGCCATTTGAAATCCACCAAACGAGTTTAACGGGGAACATCAAGCACAACTAAGTGATCTAGCTATTAACCAATTTGCAAGCAGAAAAAAAATTATAACACAAATGAAATGTTGAACGGATGAGTCGATATAATATTGTTGTACACAAGATGTTCAACGGAATAGTCAAGAGGGTATCGTTGTACACAAGATGATCAATGAAGTAGTCGAAAATGGTATTGTTGTACAGAAGAGATGTTAAACGGATGAGTCAAGATGCCACCAAAACCTGGTTAACTATTACCCTCACATGGTGTTAGTTATTTGAATTAATTTTCAAGCGTTTTTGTGACACCCTAGGCAAATCCCACATCGGCTGTGACCAGGATAGATCCATTGTTCATAAGATAACAATTGCCTTCTCATGACACAACGCGTTTTGTGGTCTACTGCACGTGGGGTTCTTAGGAACTGGCAGTTAAGCGTGTTCATGTCAGAGTAGTACTAGCTTGGGTGACCTGGCAGGAAGTAGTCACACGAGGGCCACAAAGCGGACAATATTTTGGTCCGAGTAGGCGGGATGTTACAATTTTAGTTATGATAAATTGAATAATTTGAAGTTTTCATGTGCATACCAAGACCAAACCGGATCGAACCGCTAAAACCGCTACGGAACGAAACAATATTGATTTAGATGTTACTTTCTGAGTTGTCGAGAGGGTATCTATAACACCCCACTTTCGCAAGTGGACCGTTACATGATAATTATGACGTGTCATCAAAGCATGCAACATAAATGTCTTAAAACATAAATGACCATAAAGGAAACCAAAATCAAACATTGGTCCTAGAACATAAGCTCACACATGCATAAGTAAAGAACGTAGAAAAATGACTAAAAAATGTCCAAGCAAAGCATAAGTATATAAATGCATAAAGGAAATGAAGTCAAAGGAAGCCTACATCCTATGCAAGTACCCTTGAATGTCTAAGTCTGTCTTTTAGTACCTGCCGTATGGGAACATGAAAAGAAAATACGGCTGAGCAATACGCTTGGTGAACGGATATATGACATGATATGAATAACTGAAACATAAGTAAAGTATGAAAATGCAACAAAATAATGTGTAAGTCCTAGAAAACCTGGAACATGTTTTATATACTGGTTTACATTTGAAAAGCCTATATGTTATCATTTTACACGAGATGTTAAACGGAGTAGTCTAAAGGGGTATGGTTATACATGAAATGTTAACACAAATGAGTCGAGATGTTCAAAGGACGAGTATATATGTTATCATTTTACACGAGATGTTAAACAGAGTAGTATAAAGGGGTATCGTTATACATGAAATGTTAAACAAATGAGTCGAGATGTTCAAAGGACGAGTCGATATAATATCATTGCACAAGAGATGTTCAACGAACGAGTCGATATGATATCATTGTACATGAGTTGTTCAACAGAGTAGTCGATATGCTATTGTTGTACATGAGATGTTCAAAGGATAAATGTATATCCTATCATTGTACATGAAATGCTCAACGAAGTAGTCGAGATGGGATCGTTGTGCTTGAAATGTTCAATGGATGTGTTTCTACGCTAACATTCATCATGAGACGTTAACATTCATCACGATAAGTTAACATTCATCCCGATGAGTTAACATTCATCACGATCAGTTAACATTCATCATGATATCATTTATTTAATAATTAAATTACGTTTAATCGTACTTTTTTGTTGCAATCTCATGCAAATGCAACAAAATTACAACCGGAATAAATTATATATTTTTTAATAATTAAATTACGTTTTTTGTTGCTATTACATTTAATTATCAAACTTTGGAATGAAATTGTAACATAAAGTAAGTGATAATTTGATTTTCGATTTAAGTTTTATTTACCGTTGCAAATTATTTTTGCAATGGATTTGCAACGGAAAAGAAGTGATAATTTATGTTCAACTTTGACTTTTTCCTTACGGTTGCATTTCCGTTGCAAATTATGAAAATTTGCAACGGAGTGGCAACGTCGTTGCTTTTCCATTGCAAATTTGTATTATTTGCAACGGAAACAATAAGGATAAATGTAAAAGAAATTAGTATATATTTTGCAACGGATTTGCAACCATTTTTTTGTCGTTGCTATTTGTTTGGAAATTCGTTGTATTACGGTTGCAAATTTACAATGAAAATATACCGTTGCAAATTGTCGTTGCATTAGCCTATTTTTGTTGTAGTGATATCTCATTCGTGAGATTATAAACTCATTCGTGAGTCCCACTCTCATCAAATAAGTCACGCGTGACTTTGGGGTGGGTATACAGGTGGGTTTCTCACCTAAGTGGGCTCCTCTTTTTTTTCTAACTTTTTTTTAGTTTATGTTAATGTTAAGTTTTGAGTAAGTTATGATATAGTGGTGAGTTTTTCACCGTTAAAAAAATTGAAAGATGAGTTGAATGAGTGAAGAGTGAAAGATGAGTTGATGCTAATGTGCCAATAGTGAGTTGGCTCTAAATAACCAATACGTAATATGTTTTTTTGAATCAAAATACCAAATTAAAGTAAATGAAAACCTTATTAGAATATCTTATTGGACACAATAGATAACAATAAAAAATAGTCATGTTTATGACTTTCATAAGTAGTTTACAAACCCAAAAGGTCAAAAGGATTATTTATCTTCTTGTTCATTTTCTGGGTTTTTTTTCAGCAGCCAAATAAGTTGACTGCTTGCATTAAATTCTAGACATAATTCAAAAGCATTCGCTGTTTTATAATTATTTTAGTTCAGCTAATCTTTTTATGTAACTGCAATTTTCGTCAAATTCTATGTTCTATATTTAACAAAGGCATCGTTAATTTATGTTATAATTATGCGCGTTTGATAGGTCTTATTTGTACATAAAACTTAAACTAGGGTGTGTTTGGTATGCTTTCATGAATCACAATCGGTATAGATTTCGGTATCATATGGTATGACTATGGGAATAAAATTAGAAAGGAGGCACAATAGCCTCCTATGAAAAAGGTTAAAAATCAAGATATGATTTTTTATAACTATATTAGTGTACCAAACATTAACTATCATTCAAACTATCATTCGCTCATTCCCATAAAGCATACCAAACGCACCCTTAGAGCGAACGGTGTGGCAAAGAGGCAGGCTCGCCGTGCCTAGGTGGCACGCTCGCCGCCTCTCGCCGCCCTTCGCCGTTACACCGACCCCCCCCCCCCCCCTCGCCGGTTGTCAAATGTCACAAAGTGACATTGCTCGTTGGAAAATAAAGTGGGGCCCACTTTTTTATTACCGTTTTCTAACGGCTAAATTTTTAAAAAAAAAAAAATATATATATTTTTTTTATTTTTAAACCCTATATAAACTCATTACCTTATACATTTTTAAACACACAAAATACATTCTACAATCAAAAAAACACTCCAAAAATCACAAAAAAATGTCAAACCTCCCAAACGATTACCTCAACTACGCTAACATCCTCAACCACGGCACGGATCCGAATCAATCGTCGTCTTCTTCTCCCGTGACGCAATCCGGCCAAGGTTCCGGTCAAAACTATTCGCAACAATACTTTCCACCATTAACACCCCACCAAATTTATCAACAACAACTAGCGTTTCACCAAAATCAATATTCACCACCTCAATATCCATATCCACCATCTCAATATCCATATCCACCATCTCAATATCCACCATCTCAAAATGTCCCCGAAACTCAATTCAAAGTACCACAATCTCAACCGCCACAACGAAAGCAAAACAATACCGTTCGTGGCAGAGGGAAACGGCAGGCAAAAAAAAATGTTGCGGTTGATTTGTCCGCATACGAGGACGACATCGATGATGTAGATGAAGTTGAATTTTCGGCACCCCTACGGTGGTCACCTGATGAGGAAAAAATACTGGCCGAGGTTTGGGTCGCCGCTTCCGAAGACAAAGAACGCGGGAATGATCAAACTAAAGAGTTTTTTTGGAACACGATTTTGGAAGATTTCAACCGGCGTAACTCAATCAAGCGTACGAAGAATATGCTGACCGGGAAATGGAGTCGTTCGCACCCCGATGTTCAAAAGTTTCACGCTATCTTCAAAAGCCTTAAAAAGGCTAGCGGTGAAAACGACGACGACGTGCTTGAAGCTGCACGACGTGAATTCGCGGCTTGTAACGAACGCCGAAAATTTACGCTTGAACATATGTGGAGGGTGCTTAGAAACTTCTCAAAATGGAACGCACCCGAGGGTCTTGACCAAATTGATCATAGCAACGTATTTGCTCCAGATGCTAAGCGTCGACCACCCGGCAAACAGAGACCCGCCAAGAAGACACGATCAGAAACAACTGAGAGCAGCACGGGTAGTGGATCGACCACTTCGAAGGAAGACATAAACGATGCTTTACTCCGCAAATTAAACGCGGGTAAAGAGCTGTACGATTCGAGGAAAGCTAAAGCCGATGCCGAGAAGGCTAAAGTGGATGCCGATATGGAGTTTAAAGAGCTGGAGTTTCTCTCCATTCGGACCGACGATTTGCCAGAACCTCAAAAGTCGGTTATCATGAGGAAACAACTACAAATCGCGGCAAAATATCAAATCTAGGATGTTTTTTTTTGTATTGTTTTTTTTTTCGTATTGTCTTTTTTTTTCCGTATTTTTATATTCGTAGCGTAATTTTATTTCTCGTATTTGTATTTTATTTTTTAGTATTTTGTAATTTTTAATTTTATGAAATGAATTTTTATTTTGTGTGAAAATTGAAAAATTAAATAAAATGGTGAGTGGTGGGACCCAAGTGAAGAGGAGAGAGACTAGTTGTGATAAAGGGGGTGTTTTTGGAGAAGAGGAGAGAGATTAGTTGGTATGACGTGGCGCTGATGTGGCGCAGTGAAGAGGTGTTTACCTCTTTGTGATACCTTTCCCTCTTAGAATGAACTTTTAAAGACTGTTATATAAAGTAGTACCACTAGCTAAACAGTAACGTAAATTTATGATCCTGAAGTTGAAATAAATTTATAATTCTATCTTTGGTATAACCTCTATTAGAATGAAGTTTTAAAAAATAGGAATCGTGAGCGACATACTAAAAATATAACCTCTACTATTTTTGGACGAGAGCCGAATATCCTGACCAACTATACTACAACGGATTGGTGATTTTATTAAAGATGTTACATATATAAAATCATGCATATTAAATTTTACAAACTTATATACAGAGTATTTGAAGTATAGTTTACATTAACAACTCACATGCATTACAATTTTTCAAATGGTGTCAACAGATTATTTATCTTCTAGTTCTTCCTATTTGACCAGAAAGGGTTGTATCCTAGTTCTACCCATAGATGCTATACGAACGCACCTGTTGCACTCCTTAATATCCGGCCCTGACACGATTCATATAAATATTGTCACGATGAAAAGCTATTTTAAGTATACAAATGCACACATACATACGTGCATGTATATACGCAAGTAGAGAACATGTGTGTAAAAAAGGCCTCGATTTCCAATAGTAAGATCGATGACGTGTATGTACTCATCATGTATATCGTGTAAAAAGGTGCTAGATCGTGTAAAACGGCTTCCACTATGATACAACACAAATTTGAATTCCATACAAAATTTTACCTTGACAACAACTTAACTTCCACGGACTAAGGAGATCTTAGTTACAATTAGTGTATATATTTTGCTCATATATGTCAGTTTAAAAAATAGAATGTTTAGTTAAGAATTAGAAAACAAACTCACTTGCCTTGCAAGCAAAGGTTCAGTCGAACCATTAATTTCCTAATTATGTCTAGCCGACTGGCCTCTATAAAAACAAAAACGAGGTGAAGGAATTATCATTATTCTGTGTCTTACTTATTGTCGACTTAGGGATCATCGTGCCTGTCGTCACAATTGCCTTTGTGATCTTGAAGTTCGAGTTTATTCCTGTATAGCTTCTTGTTGCTACGATAATGGGGTTTTCTATTAAGTTCAATATTGAAGTGAAGGTAAATACTCTTCTCAACCTTTTTATTTATTTACTTTCTTCATACACGCCTGCTTTAATATTGGTCAAATAAAATCGTGTCAAAATTCCCTAACTCCATCCACTCGTCAAATATAGACAACCACTATTGGTCAAATTTACATACCAATCACACCCCAACAAGACCTATAAATTCCCATTATCACACTCATACAATCATTACTCATTCAATTCCTCAATTCAGTTCCAAAAAAATCATAGTACAAGGATACTCTAACAACATTGTTATTTACCTTCCCTTCGAATCATATTAAGATGGGCGCAGTAAGTTTTTTTTATCTCGTACACACTTCCCTGGCCAAATTCGCGACGTTTCCCTGGCGACATGTCGCCAGGGAAGATGAATCCCTGGCGACATGTCGCCAGGGAAAGTACGCCAAGAAAGGCTGGTGCGGGATTGTTTCCCTGGCGACAAATTTCGATTTCCCTGGCGACAAGTGGGCCCCGCAAACTCTTTGGTTCAAAAATTGGTGCCACGTCGGACTTGGTGCGGGATAGTATCCCTGGCGACATATGTCGCCAGGGAAAATATGGCTGATTAAGGAACTTAAGTTAAACAGGTTTTTTAAACCTCACTTTTCCCTGGCGACATGTCGCCAGGGAAACTCTAGAAGAACATTGACTTGTCAACGCCAGGCGTTGACTTGTCAACGCCTGGCGTTGACAAGTCAATGTTTTTCTTGAGTTTCCCTGGCGACATGTCGCCAGGGAAACTTGTCTGACTTTTTAGAAAGTCAAATAATCCAAAGTTTCCCTGGCGACATGTCGCCAGGGAAACTTGGCTGACTTTTTAGAAAGTCAAATAATCCAAAGTTTCCCTGGCGACATGTCGCCAGGGAAACTTTGACATTTTTTTTTTAGCTGCCTGCACAGCAGGCTGTTTCCAGATTTTTTCCGGAATTTTTCCGGAAAAAATCTACCAAAACCTGGGAATACAAATACAAAACCTGAAGATAAAAATACCAAAAATCTACCACGAATCTAATACCAAAACACAATAACATGTAACCTCTCGATCAATACAAATACATGTCACAACTTGAGTACAAAGTTCCTAGTTACACTTATTAAACTTGCAATTCGGGGTTTACAATTATTAAACTTGCATGCTAAGGTAGGAAAAACAAGACAAGCATACTAACCATTACCACTCCCACCGGCGCCACTACCGCTGCCTCCCGTGCCACTCCCGCTAGCACCACCCGATAGAAATACTCCGAACGCATCGGCAAACCTATCGTCACTTCTCAAAAAGTTAAACACTTGAGACGCTTGTTCCAACCGTGGGTCGACGGGAGGAGGAGGAGGAATATAGTGAGTACTCCTTCTCGGCACTATCTGGCCGACACCGGGCATGTGGCCTCGCTGCTTTCCACCTCGGACGATACGGTTGATCTCGTCATCCGTATATTTTCCTTCAGCCTTCATCGCAAGCATCTCCTCCTAATGAAGTGACAAAAACAAACGACAGTTAGTATATTATATATTAGTCGGGTTGGTACATTATTTATCGGCAAGGAATAGAAAAAAACAAGGCATATCCAAAAAAAAATTAATTAATTAATTAATTTAAAAAAAAACACTTACATACATAACGCGGTCCGCATCGCAAGGAAAATTCCCATCCTGGTCGGTGTGCGCAATGAAGAAGTGATCAATGACAGTCGGGGGTGGCACATCAGCTTCAATTGCAGCTTGCGTCTGTACATACATAGACACGCATATATAGAATGAAGCAAATTCAAAACAAAAAATCACAACACACCAAAACATATAATCAAAGACATATATGTATGTAAATTAATTATAGAATTTCTCACCACTTGGTCTCGAAGGCGTGCCAACGATCGGGATCCCTGCCGACTCGGCGTCTTCTGCTTAGACCGGTTCTGGGAGTTCGTCTGGCATCTTTTCTCGTAATCCGGATTACTCCAAAGTGCGATATGTTTCTCCCAGTCCTCTGAAGTAATTTCCTCTGGACGCTCGCTGCGGACTCTGCCGATATCTACCCTGCCGGTATCGATGTCTCGGACCCAATGCTTTGTCTTGAGGGTATTTTTTCGAGAATTATAACTCTTTGTAAGCATTTGATTGATGCCGCCACGTATTTCCTTCCATCTACCAGGATTACTCTTGTGTGGCGTCAAATTAAACTGATTCTGCATTCATATACAACAAATAAAACAAAAACAGAGTTAGAGTTAGAGATATAATTTATACATTATTTTGTTTATTTATTTAATGGCTTAGTCATTTATTTAATTTTTTATAATAAAAACAACTTATCCTAATAAGCATAAGCTTTTTGAAAACAACTTGTTCTGATAAGCTTATCAGGACAAGCTGTTTGAAATCAGCTTATCCTGATAAGCTTATCAGGACAAGCTGTTTGAAAACAGCTTATCCTGATAAGCATATCAGAACAAGCTGTTTTCACACAGCTTGTTCTGATAAGCTTATCAAGATAAGTTGTATTCAAACAGCCTGTTCTGATAAGCATATCAGGATAAGCTGTTTGAAAACAGCTTATCTGAAAAGCTTATTACATTATTCTCATCAAATATATATTTATTTAAATTTTTTTATATTTATTCTAATTTTTTATATATATTTAAAAAAAATTTATATGATATAAATAAATAAGATACAATTTGTATATTTATTTAAATTTGTTATTTATTTATATGATATAAATAAATAAACAAATTTATTTAAATATATACATCATTAAATAAATAAACACAATAATGTTATGAACATAAAAATGATAACTGACCTCTATGTTCGCCCAAACCAATGTTTCGATCTCATCAGGGACATCAGCCCAACTTGGGTAGTACAGTGGCACGAGCCTCCTGATACAATCCCCGATGTAATTAGATAAATGCTGAGCATGCGTGCCGCGAGGCCGGTGAGATTTTTCTTCAAAATCTATCGGGACAGGGCCATGCTGACCAACTTCCTCCAACAAATCGATACATCGGCTAATGCCTCGAGTCTTTCTACCGGCCGCTCTGCCGCCCAAATTTTCTTTTCTTTTCCCTTTGCCTGCAAAAATCAAGTGAGTGACAAAGTAATAAAAATTCAAGGCAAGCAACATATATATGCACCAAATTTTTGATTGTGTTACAATAATCCAAATATTCTTACCTTTATTTCTAAATGCGGCGAAACAACCGCTGCGGATGTTTGGCGTAGGAGGTTCATCCTCACCACCACCGTCACCACCGTGTGATCCTGCAACATCTGCTGACATCTGTACAAGTACAATTAGCATAACATAGACAAATTCATGAACAAAATAATATAAGCATGCACAAATTCAAATACAACACATCCAAATAAATATACACATTTAAAAAATCCACAACAATTAGATTCATTAATTCAAACAAATAAGTGTCTTTTGCAAGTTACAACTAAAGGTCAATCTTCTTCTTCACTAGAATAAACTCTGTCTTCACCATCATCATCATTCACACGTTCTTCATCACTTAAATCATGAGGGACGTCTTCATCATCAGTAATACCATCGTCTTCATCATCAACATCAATGATATTTGGCGGTGCATCAACCTCCGTTTCGTGGCCATCTATATTCAAGGTCACATCACCCAAGTCATTCAAATCAGTGGAAAGTGGTAGATCAGATGAGTTGTCGAAATGTATAATATCAGGAACGGCATCTGACACTATGACACCCCCGTTGGAAAACTTTTTATGATTAACATGTTCAACGACCTTCCAGTTGGGTTTGTTCTGATCTTCAATGTAGAAGACTTGTTTGACTTGTGTTGCGAGAATGTATTGTTCATCTTTCCAATACTCAGCTCTTGTGTCGGTGAGTTGAGTCATGTTGTTTCTATAGATAAGACGTTTTTTACGTAACATGGGGCGAGTGTCGAACCACTTAACTTTGAACAACACAACACTGAACGACAAATAACGAAACACGAGGATCTGTTGAAGCTGACCATAAGCCATTGTGTTCTCAAGGCCAGGCGCACAAATGCCGCTGTTTTGAGTTGTACGACGTTCATCGCGACTGTGCACGACATACCTCACACCGTCGACTATGCAAGAGTTTATTGAGATTGGATGCGGTGATGGTCCACAAGCCAAAGCGAATAACTCGCTGGTCTGGATAACCTCTGGGTCTTTGTCATTGTCTACGTGACGTTGACGGATCTATGAGGAATAAAGGATTAGGTACAGAAAACTATTTATAATAATATTATTTTTTTACAGGTAAGTACACAAGATAAGTCTAAGTTTACCATTTTCCCAAACCACGCGGAGAATTCTTTTTTCTCGTCTTTGTCAGGATATAATCTGAAAAACGTTCATGGTATTAGAATAAGTCGCTATTGTTAAGAAAAAGAAGTTTTAAAATAAAATAAAAAACGCGTACCTCTTGAACTCAGAAATATACTTGTCGATTTCAGGACTGTTGTTTAGTACATACCATTCCACTTTCTTGAACTCTTGATAAGGGAACGGAATATACGACTTTTTCCCAAGCGGGTTACATACCGATCGGAACACCTGAAACTGACACGTTGGGGGAGGGGGGTCCACATTACGGTCGAGACGATTAAATTTAGTGGTAACATCATCCCGAAAATACTTAGAACAGAAAGTCAATGCTTCTTGTGCAACATAACCCTCCGCAATCGAACCTTCTGGCTTAGCTTTATTTCGTACAAAACCTTTTAGCTCTTTCATGTATCTTTCAAATGGATACATCCACCGGGGGCGGATAGGCCCGCCTTCAATGGCCTCATCAGGTAAATGGATAACCAAGTGAACCATAATGTCAAAGAAATCAGGAGGATATATGAGCTCAAGATCGCACAAAATGTCAACCACCTTTTTTACAGCAGTCAACATGTCATCCACCATTAAAGTTGCAGAGCAGAGTTGCTTAAACAAGTTACATAGGTCGATCAGTGGTCTTGCAATCTCATCAGGCAAGTATTCCTGAAGTGCGAAAGGAAGTAAACGTTGCATCATTATATGACAGTCATGAGACTTCATGCCCGTTATATTGGTATCGTTATCGGTCACTTTGTGCTTGAAGTTGGATCCGAACCCATCTGGTAGTTTAACACTCTTGATGTACTGACAAAACTTTTTCCTGTTCTCTGGTGTGAAGGAATACGAAGCCTGAGGCTTCTTGCACTTCCCGTTTTTACTTTGGGTGAGCCACAAGCTTTTTCGAATGCCCAACTTTTCCAAGTATTGTCTTGCCTTGACAGTGTCTTTAGATTTGTCATTCATCAACAAAGTGTTCAGGATGGCCTCCAACACATTTTTTTCGATATGCATGATGTCTAAATTGTGTCTTAGTGAAAGAAAAGGCCAATACTCAAGCTCGTAAAAAATAGACCGTTTACACCAGTTAGGCTCAACACGAAAATTGCGTGTTATCTTCACACCCCCAAAATTCTTATGTTTACCGGGCAGTCGATTTGGCAGTGAAGCGTGTTGCTCGTCAATCTGGTCCATGGTAAATGTTCTAGGACGGGGCTGGTGTTCGGGTTTACCATTGAATAAACGTGAAGTCCTGGATTTATGGCGGGGCGGTAAGAATCTTCTGTGGCCAACATAAGCTATTTTGCTTGCCACATGAAGAGATGGAGTGTCGTCATTACATGTAGGGCAAGCCTTGTAACCTTGCCCACTATACCCAGACAAACTACTTCGAGCCGGAAAATCATTGATGGTCCATAAAAGCATCGCTCTCATGGTGAATGCCTCGCCTGTAGCTTGGTCTATAGTACTCACACCATCCCATAAAAGTTTTAGATCATCAATTAAAGGTCTCAAGTAAACATCAATGTCCTTGCCCGGGGATTTAGGGCCAGGAATTAACAGCGTCAGCATTAAAGAACTCTCTTTCATACACAACCACGGAGGCAGGTTGTATGTTGTCAATATCACCGGCCACATGCTGTAAGTCTGACTAAGGTTGCCGAATGGATTGAAACCATCAGCAGCCAACCCTAATCGAACATTTCTTGGTTCTGCTGCAAAATCACCATACTTGGCATCAAATTTCTTCCAAGCCGCACCATCACACGGGTGTTGCATCTTACCGGGCTCCGTACACTTTCCAGTAGCATGCCAAATCATATCCTTTGCACTTTTACTAGACTTGTACAAACGTTGTAGTCTAGGAATGATCGGAAAGTAACGCAGCACCTTCTTAGGAACTTTCTTCCCCGGCGTGTTAGTGTCTTTCCATCTACTTGTATTACACACCGGACAGAAATCCAAATCGGCGTATCCTTCCCGAAATAAGCAACAATCGTGTTCACAAGCATGTATCGAATCGTACCCTAACCCGATCGTTTTAAATGTCTTCTTTATTGCATAGTATGACGGTGGGAGCTTGAATCCTCTGCTTGGGGGAAAGATAGTTTGGAACCACTCTAGAATATCATTGAATATGGTATCGGTGATTTTACCTTTGGCCTTATAATGTGTAAACTTTGCCATGAAGTCTAATCGAGTCGCTTCTACACAACCAGGGTACAACGGCTCATTGGCACTGCGATATAACTCTTCAAACTCGTTAGCTTGAGTCCGTCTGTTACTTGAGTTGGGAGGAGGTGGAGGAGGAATATAGTCCGGAGGCATATAGGTAAGGTCATCAAGTAACGATGTCATGTCAGTTATAAAAGGTTGTCTTGTGTTATCTATTATTGGCAGTGGTGGCGGTGGTGGTGGTGGTGGAGGAGGTGTAGGTGTAGGAGGAGCCGGTTCACCATGGTGTACCCATGTTGTATAACTGTTGTCAAACCCGGACTTCATAACGTGGTTCGAAAGAAGGTCAATATCTACCAGGAGTCTTGTTCGACAACGCTTGCATGGACATGGTATCTCATTCAAACGATTCACAAACTTCCTAGAATGCTTGACAAAATTGGCAAGACCCAATATATATTCTGGCTGATGACGCTCTAACCGTGTCCAACTCTTATCAATGAGTACCATAACTGTGTTTTAACGATACATTTAGTTATTATATGCAACTTAATTATTATATATTTCATAAATAATAATATGTATTATATCAAATTATAAAAAATAATTATAAAATATATAATTATTATTTATAAAGTATATAATTATATAATAATATTTATTAAAAGATATAATTATCAAGTATAGAAAATAGTATGTTCACCTAGCGCAACTATGGAAGGCAATCCTAACCCACCCTTTGAATGTTTCGTCTCATATATGAATGCGTATAACCGATTTACTATTTGAGAAAATTTCGGCAGCATTTCCCCTCAACTCCCCAAATATGTGTTTAAAGACATATTCGTAGGAGTAAAGGAGAAACACTGTCGAAATCATCTCAAATACTAAATCGGTTATACGCATGCATATCCTAAATGAGACAAAACATTCAAAAAGCAGTCCCAAACAGGGGACTTTCCGAAGTTAATTCCTAATAAATTAACTTCGGACGGGTTTTCTATAGGTTGATTAATTTTAGACGGGAATTTTCCGAAATTAATCGCTAAAATCCTAAAACATTCCTAAGGCTTAGTCCAATAAAACATTTATATCATATAATAAAAACAGCTTATCAGAATAAGCTGTTTGAAAACAGCTTATCCCGATAAGCTTATCGGAATAAGCTGTTTTCAAACAGCTTATTTTGATAAGCTTATTAGAATAAGTTGTTTGATAACAGCTTATTCTGATAAGCTTATAAGGATAAGCAGCTTATTCTGATAAGCTTATAAGGATAAGCTGTTTTTAAATAGCGTATTCTAATAAGCTTATCAGGATAAGCTGTTATCAAACAGCTTATCCTGATAAGCTTATTAGGATAAGCTGTTATCAAACAGCTTATTCTCATCAAATAGGTAACATAAGGAGTGTTTGGATTTACGTTTAAAAAAATTAACAATTTTAAACATCCCGGACGACATGTCGCCAGGGAATCTAAAAAAAACTAAAAAAAAACAATATGTATTCTCAATTACAATTAAAAGTTAAAAAAACATACCTTTAAATAGTGGTCGGGTCTCGGCTGTGGTCGGGGCGCGGGTGTGGTCGGGGCTCGGCTGCGGTCGGGTCTCGGCTGTGGTCGGGCTCGGCTACGGTCGGGACTCGGCTGCGGTAACCGGATATGTAAAAACAAAACCAAATATACTATCAATTGTAAAAACAAAACCAAATCAATTACAATATAAATTATAAAAAAAATTATATAAAAAAAAACCAAAACAATTACAATATAAATTATATAAAATACCTTAATATATATTGCGGTGGTGGTGGTGCCGGTGAATGTAGATGGCGTGGTGGTGGTGTTGGCGACTGGAGATGGTGGTGAGTGGTGGTGCGTGCACGTGTGCAGGTGTGGAGGAGAATGATGGTGAGTGGTGGTGGTGAGTGGTGGTGGTGGTGATATAGCAGCGGGATGTGGAGGAGAGTGGTGGTGGTGAGTGGCCGGATATAGCAGCGAAGAGAGGTAAGGGATGAAGTTTTTTTTTTGTTAAGTGTATGTGAGAAAAGATAAGGTTTCTGATGAATAAATCGCTTTTTTTTTCCCCGGCGACAATCCCTGGCGACATGTCGCCAGGGAAACTTTTGCCTTTTGTCGTTTAGCCAAAAGCGCGCGTTAGTGAAAAATTTTGGAGGGGTGTGACGAGGTTTCCCTGGCGACATGTCGCCAGGGATACCTTTGACTATTCAACGCATATATGCACGCACCTATAACTTTCGTCGTGTCTCCCAAACCTTCCCTGGCGACATGTCGCCAGGGAAACTTGGCTGACTTTTTTGAAAGTCAAGTGAGCCAAATTTTCCCTGGCGACATGTCGCCAGGGAAACTTGGCTGACTTTTTAGAAAGTCAAGTTGAGCACACGTTTCCCTGGCGACATGTCGCCAGGGATACTATCCCTGGCGACAAGTCGCCAGGGATAGGTACATATGTCGCAAGGGATAATTTTTGTGAAAATAAAGTTTCTTGTTACTTATGTATTATTATAATTAGTAATAAAATAATAATAATTATTATTATTATTTATGAAATAATAATTATTATTATTACAATTTATAAAATAATTATTATTATTTATAAAATAACTATATCATCCCGGTCAGTTTAATTTCTAAATTCATTGCGATTTATTCCGTTTAGTTTCTCGATTTATTCTAATTCGGTAACCATTTAACATCTAACGTTTAACAAATGCATACCGACTCATCCATTGAACATCTAACATGTAACCAAGACATGTCGAGTCATCCATTGAACATCTAACGTGTAACCAACACATGTCGAGTCGTCCATTGAACATCCAACGTGTAACCAAGACATGCCGACTCATCCATTGAACATCTAACGTGTAACCAAGACATGCCGACTCATCCATTGAACATCTAATGTTTAACAAATGCATACCGACTCATCCATTGAACATCTAACGTGTAACCAACACATGTCGAGTCGTCCATTGAACATCCAACGTGTAACCAAGACATGCCGACTCATCCATTGAACATCTAACGTGTAACCAAGACATGCCGACTCATCCATTGAACATCTAATGTTTAACAAATGCATACCGACTCATCCATTGAACATCTAACGTGTAACCAACACATGTCGAGTCGTCCATTGAACATCCAACGTGTAACCAAGACATGCCGACTCATCCATTGAACATCTAACGTGTAACCAAGACATGCCGACTCATCCATTGAACATCTAATGTTTAACAAATGCATACCGACTCATCCATTGAACATCTAACGTCTAACCAAGACATGCCGACTCATCCATTGAACATCTAAGAAAAACAAACCACAATCCATAGGTAAATGCCAATATTTATGGAATGATGACAAAAAGAGTTCCGGCAAACAAGTCGCGTAAGTTTGAACAAAAGAAAGAAGCTTTTCATTTGATGTAACCTCACCAAAATAGCTTACACAACGAGTATAGTCATTTGCCAGCTCAATATAGCTATGTTGCCAGCTCATCTAACGTGTAACCAAAACATACCGACTCATCCATTGAACATCTAATGTTTAACAAATGCATACCGACTCATCCATTGAACATCTAACGTCTAACCAATACATGCCGACTCATTTATTTAACATCTAACGTGTAACCAACACATGTCGAGTCGTCCATTGAACATCCAACGTATAACCATAACAAACCGGATCATCTATTGAACATCCAACGTACAACCATAACAAACCGGGTCATCCATTGAACATCCAACGTTTAACTATTGGCGGGAAAACGTTGGCGGGAAAACATTGGCGGGAAAATGTTAACTATTTCCCTCACTTTTTGACCATAAAAGGATTCACACACACTTATCATCAGCAGATCACACACACACACACACACTTATCATCTCCTACCAAACTCACCACCACCACCACCTGATTTGGTAGCAGATGGATCCCCGTGAAGCTTATAAGTGTACATGTAGAAAGGGATATATTGTGTTGAGACAGTCACATCAACCTCATAGCTTTGGTAAACTCTATTATGCATGTCCTTTTTCGAAGGTAAACAATCAAATGTTTTAGTTATGTAATACGTGTGATTATTAAATGACATGTCATGTTATTTGTTTTGTAGGGTTTATTCCCCACAACCCTGATTACTAGATGCGGAATATCGATCACGAAGAACACATACAACAGACGAATCGACAGAAAATAAGGCGACGCCCACACAAGGTATTATCCCTAATCGAATCTCGATTAGTTTTATTGAAAGAATGACGTAATTGGTTTGTTCCCCCTCACCTCCTTTTATAGAGATGAGGGGGAACCGACTATACAAGTCCTACGGGTCGGGTTGGGCTTAGACATTGCCAACCGACCTTTATTCATAGCTATTAGGAAACTAGGCTACTCGACTCTTGATTACCCTAGACACGACTTAGGCGATAATATAAGACTAAACATAACAATTTCCACCTTAGGCATATATTAGCCTATCCCAACACTCAGCAACTCCAAGCAGTGTTGTAACTTGCGTCCAGGTACCACCTTCGTCAAGGCATCCGCAGCATTGTGTTCAGTACCCACCTTCAGAACTTCAACCGTCTTTGCTTCCAAGACTTCTCTGATAAAGTGATAACGCACATTAATGTGCTTAGTCCTTTCATGAAAAACATGATTCCGCGATAAATGAATCGCGCCCTGATTATCACAATTAACTGCAACAGTGTTGAGCTTCACGCCCAACTCTTCCAAGAGTCCTCTTAGCCAAATAGCTTCCTTCACAGCCTCCGTAAGGGCCATATACTCCGCCTCTGTAGTTGAAAGAGCCACCACGTGTTGTAGCGTTGCCTTCCAGCTTACAACACATCCATGTACTAAAAATGCGTAACCAGTGAGAGACCTACCCTTATCCGGATCCTTGGCGTAGTCTGAATCAACAAAACCTGTTACGTCCACATGGTTGCCACGATTTGTCCCATACACCAAACCCATGTTTACAGTACCCTGCAAATATTTCATAATCCACTTCACTGCTTTCCAATGGAGTTTACCCGGATTCGCCAAATATCTGCTAACTACACTTACTGCATACGCTATGTCTGGCCTCGTGCACACCATCAAGTACATTAAGCTCCCAACCGCATTTGCATACGGCACCCTACTCATTCTTTCAACATCACAATCCCTAACCGGGCAATCCTTCAACGACAGCTTGAAGTGCCCACCCAATGGTGTCTGAACCGACTTCCCATTGTCCATTCTAAACCTTTTTAAAACTTTAGAAACATACGCGGATTGTGACACCCTCAGAATCTTGCGACTCCGATCCCTGACGATCTCCATACCAAGAATCTTCTTTGCTTCCCCGAGCTCTTTCATGTCGAACTCCCTTTTAAGCAAAGACTTGGTAGCCGCGATCTCAGACTTGCTTTTACAAGCAATCAGCATATCGTCTACATATAACAATAGATAGATATACTCCCCTGGTGCATAACTCCTGTAATATACGCAGTTGTCGTAATTGCTACGCTTAAACCCGTTGCTCAGCATATACTCATCGAACCTCTTGTACCATTGCCTAGGTGACTGCTTCAAACCATAAAGAGATTTCTTTAACAAACATACCTTGTTACCTTGTTCAAATCCCGGTGGCTGCCTCATGTAGATCACTTCTTCAAGATTTCCATGTAAAAACGCCGTCTTTACATCAAGCTGCTCCAGCTCATAATCTTTACACGCAGTCAATGCAAGTATAACCCGAATAGATGTGTGTCGAACTACCGGCGAAAATACTTCATTGTAATCAATACCTGCTCTTTGTGTGAATCCACGAGCCACCAGCCTTGCCTTGTACCTAGGCTTTTGAACACCTTCAATCCCTTCCTTTATTTTGTACAGCCATTTGCAGCTCACCAGCTTTTGCCCAGCTGGATGATCTACTAACACCCAGGTCTTGTTCTTCTTCAGAGAATCCATCTCTTCTTTCATAGCAGCTTTCCACTTAGAGTTGTCTTCACAAGCAACTGCTTCCTGGTATGTCAATGGTTCATGAGTATCTTCTTCCTCTGCTGCAGCAAACGCGTAAGCAACCATATTACTCTCATCCCGAAACCTTGCCGGTTTCGTTCTTGTCCTTGGCTCTCTATCCCGAACCAATTGATAATCTATGAGATCCGGTGGATGATCAATCTCTTGAACCCCTGCATCTTCATCATCGCCATCTTCCTGATCTGTCTGGTCTTCCTGATCTGACTGATCTTCATGACCTGTTTGATCTTCTTGACCTGGATGGTCTTCCTCAGGCGTATGATTATTTAACCTCTGCAGTTCCACCTCAACTTGTAATTCCTCAACAGACTTATCTTTTCCTGCACCAGTATCCTTCAACGTGTCTTTGTACATGACACTTTCATTGAAGACCACGTTCCTGCTTGTGACTATTTTAGGCGATTCATTATCAAGCCTATATAGTCTGTACCCCTTCACACCTTCAGGATACCCCAAAAGAACGCATTTTACCGCTCTCGGCTCGAGCTTCCCTTGTTTAACGTGTGAATACGCGACACAGCCGAAAACCCTCAACATCCCATAATCACTAGGATGTCCCGACCACATCTCCATAGGTGTCTTCTTCTCAATCGCTGTCGATGGTGACCTATTTATAAGATATGCGGCCGTACATGTCTCTTCCGCCCAGAAGGTCTTGGGCAATCCAGACTGTATTAATAAACAGCGTACCTTGTCCATGAGAGTTCTGTTCATCCGTTCTGCTAACCCATTCTGCTGCGGCGTCCCGGCAACTGTCAAATGTCTAGCAATCCCACTCTCAGTGCATAGCTGATTAAACTCCTGGTTACAGAACTCAAGACCATTATCCGTCCTAAGCTTCTTAACCGTTCTCCCAGTCTGATTTTCTACTAACTGCTTCCACTCTTTGAACTTTTCAAATGCTTCGTGTTTGAACCTGAGAACATAAACCCATACCCTCCTGGAATAATCATCAACTATAGATAAGAAATACCTCTTACCTCCCAATGATTCCACCTTAGACGGACCCCATAAGTCTGAATGAACATAGTCTATCACTCCCTGAGTAGTGTGCCTTCCTACACCGAAACGGACTCGATGTGACTTTCCCAGAACACAATTCTCACAAAAATCGAGCTTACCTAGACTCTTCTTGCCAAACAAACCCTGCTTTTCCAGCACGTGTAGTCCTGCCTCACTGATATGTCCCAGTCTTTTATGCCAAACTTGCACAAGACTGTCTTTTTCTTCAACACTAGCATTAAGCTCACCGGCCAATGCATGGCCATCCAAAGAGTACACGCAGTTCTCCCTTCTGGTTCCAGATATAATAACCCTAGAACCATTTATCACCTTGATTTTGCCCGACTGCAATTTTACGGTATATCCCTCTTTTTCAAGAGTTCCCAGCGATATCAAGTTTCTTTTCAATTCAGGAATGTACCTGACATTGTTTAACACGAAACTTGACCCATCTTTCAGTTGTACCTTTACCTTGCCAATACCCCTGATCTTGCACTCCCTGTTGTCGCCCAACAGTACGCTGCCCCCATCGCATTCCAGAAAATCAAAAAATACATCTAACCTGGGTGACATGTGATATGAACCTCCTGAATCCATGATCCAATCTTGCAGTCTTTCTGCACTCATCACCATCATCACCTCAGAATCGTCGTAAATCGAACCACTGGAGCTTGGTTGATCATCTTTCTTGACGTAACCTTTTGACTTCTTGCGATTGTTCTTCGGACAGTCTCTTCTCAAGTGCTCCTCAGATTGGCAAATAAAGCATTTGAGTCTTCCACCTCGAGATTTCGATCTTGACTTTCCCTTTGACTGATGCGAATTCCTGTGATCAGTTCTTCCCCTCACATATAACCCTTCACCATTATCCCCCTTCGCCTTGAACCTTTCTTTGATTTCCTTTGAATTTAGTGTGGCCATCACGTCCTCCAAAGTCAAATCTTCCCGTCCATAAAGCAAGGTATCCACAAAGTGTTCGTATGATGCTGGTAAAGACGTGAGTAACAATAAAGCAAGATCTTCATCCTCGAATTTTACCTCAATATTTGCTAAATCAACAACGATTTTGTTGAACTCATCTATATGCTCGGAAATCTTTCGTCCAGTCGGCATGTAGAATGTATACAACTTCTTCTTCAGGTACAACTTGTTGGCCAACGACTTTGTCATATACAAAGACTCGAGCTTTGACCAAACCCCCGCTGCAGTCGTCTCCCCGGTAACCTCTCTCAGGACCTTGTTACCTAAACACAAAATCATGGCACTGTGAGCTTTCTTATCAAGCTTAGATTTCTCTTCAGCTTCCATATTCGCGGGTAAAACCTCCAGAGCTGCTTCACATCCGGTCTGGATTAATAAAGCACGCATCTTGATTCTCCATAACCCGAAATCACCAGTTCCATCGAATTTCTCGATGTCAAACTTGGCTCCCGTCATTCTTTACTCCCTTTGTTGATTTGCTAAACCTTGTGAAAAACCTCACAATCACAAACCGACAAAGTCCCTTCGGTAACTCGCTAAACCTTGTGATACGTTAAACCTCACAATCACGAATTACGAAGTCCCCTTTATTAGTTTGCTAAACCTTGTGTAATACCCACAATCACAAACTAACAAAGTCCCCTTGTGTAATACACTACAAAATAAACCCTTTTGTTTTAAAAACAAAAATTACAATCCAAAAATCTGGCCCAATTTAAAAACCAGATTAATAATAGGTTTATAAAAACTTAGGCCCAAAGAATGATGGCCCAATCAACCCTTGTAGTGTAAACCTGTGTTTGACTTTCAAACAGCCACAACACTTCTTCTTCTTCTGTTTTCTTTCCTGCGACACAAACAAGAAAAAAAAACAGATCCTTGATCTTCAAAAACCAGAAAACCAAGAAACACCCTCTTCAATCAATCGTTTCTGCTGCTACGTTGATGATCTAAACCCGATCACCAATAACCCTTCCTTGATCGATCCTAGAAACCAGCTTCGCGAACCAAAGCTCTCTGATACCACTTGTAGGGTTTATTCCCCACAACCCTGATTACTAGATGCGGAATATCGATCACGAAGAACACATACAACAGACGAATCGACAGAAAATAAGGCGACGCCCACACAAGGTATTATCCCTAATCGAATCTCGATTAGTTTTATTGAAAGAATGACGTAATTGGTTTGTTCCCCCTCACCTCCTTTTATAGAGATGAGGGGGAACCGACTATACAAGTCCTACGGGTCGGGTTGGGCTTAGACATTGCCAACCGACCTTTATTCATAGCTATTAGGAAACTAGGCTACTCGACTCTTGATTACCCTAGACACGACTTAGGCGATAATATAAGACTAAACATAACATGTTTACTTTGTAACAGCCAAAAACAAATGATTATGGATGTAAATATTTTAAATGGAAGGATGATTTTGATCTCGAACTCCGTATAAGATCTTCCCCTGGATCTTCAACACCTCAAGGTTCACATCCAAGTTCTTCTACAGGTCCTTCTCAATCTGCACCCACTGAGTGCTCAAATTGCAAGATCAAAGATCTAAAGATAAAGATGTTAGAGGCAAGACTAGAAATGGAAAGGCATCCTGAAGACCACGAATGTCAATCGGCTGCAATACTTCATGAGCTTTTAAATGAAATGGAAAATCTTAGCGTTGAGTAGTAATCGGCTGCACTACTTCACGAACTTTAAGTTGATTAGTAATGTCTGTTTTTAAGTTTTCCATTTGATTCCACAAGGGCTATGTATAATATTATGAATAAATAAATATTTGTTTTATAAATGTCTCATTTTTATTATATAAACGTCGCAAAAATTAAATAACATCGGATCGATAGTTAATATAATAATTATTTGGAATAAATAATTATTTGGAATAAATAAATATTTGTTTTATAAATGTCTCATTTTGACATGTAATTAGCAAATATTCATTTTGTTAAATACGATGGACGACTTTTCCCTGGCGACATGTCGCCAGGGATAAGTTGGTCAAAGTTTGACTAGGTTTTCCCTGGCGACATGTCGCCAGGGAAACCTTGGAGGGAAAATTTCGCGCTCTTTCACTTGGTATCTCTTTTTGGACCGATTATCCCTGGCGACATGTCGCCAGGGAAACTCTAGTCAAACTTTGACCAAAAAGTAAACCTACTTTTCCGCCACGTCAGCGTTGTCGCCAGGGAAAAGGGGTTATCCCTGGCGACATTGTGTCGCCAGGGAAACCCCCGTCATCTGTTCTCAACTTTCTTGTAGTGGTAGTACAACTTTTATAATCAAGAACCGGGTCGAGCAAGAACCGATTTTTAAGTCACAACTTAAGTTAGGTTATGTGTTATAATCAAGTACATATGCACGTACTAACGCAATTTTCTTTTCTTTTTGCTACAGAAGGATGATAAGAACAAGGATGATAAGAAAATGATCACTGAATCAGTAGCAGTCGTCTTAAAAGTCGACTTGCATTGTGAAGGATGTGCCAGAAAAGTTAAAAATTCAATCTGTAAATTTAAAGGTACAATCATTTATTCTTTCTTTTAAACGAACGTGTATATATAGTGTAATAAGGGTTTTGCTAAAAATAACTATGAATAACTTTCGCGCATTAACAATTAACAATCATGTGATATATTGCAGGTGTGGAAAGTGTGAATGTGGATATGGCCGGCAACAAAGTAACGGTGACGGGTAAAGTTGACCCTGTTGAAGTGAAGGCGCGAATCGAAAAGAAGACGAAAAAGAAAGTTGAGATAGAAGTAAAAAAAGACGGAAAGAAATCCGATGAGAAGTCACCTGAGAAAAAGTCAGATGACAAGAAGGCAGATGCTAAGAAATCTGGTGACAAGGGAAACACAGGCGGTGATGGCGAGAAAAAGAAAGACGGCGACAAAGACAAAAAGAAAGCCGAAGTGAAGGCGGATGCAAGCAAGAGCGTTGCAGTGGCTAACAAGATGGAATATTATGGACAAAACTACCCAATGCCGATGTATAATCAAAGTTATTACAACCAAGATTATGGGATAATGACTACCAGCCATGGTTATGCAAACTATGCCAATCATGGCTACCCGATGCAATACTCAAACGCACCTCCTCCGCCTCCACCTATGTACTCAAATGCCGGGATGTTCAGTGACGAAAATCCTAATGCTGCTTGTTCAATCATGTGATCAGCCACTAACGATGAAACCCTTATCTCGTGCTCTAATATCGCGTGGTTGCTAAACAACTATGATACGATAATATTAACTCTAGATGCATGAAGTAAAGTTAAGTACAAAATATTACTCCGTATGCTTTTTACACAATGTCGTTGACAAAGTTATTTTTGGGTGGCTTGATAGGAGCCATAGTTACGTTCAATGGAACACAACTGATAATCATATGTTCGGCTAGATTTAGCATATTAATGAGTTCACTTATTTGGTATATTGAGTTTATTTTATATTTTTCTAGATACGAAATGTCATATTTGTCTCGGTGATATCTATCCTGTATTTAATTTAGCACACGTACAAACTTTTCTCAACCAATTAACCAAGTGAGACAATTATGACTATCAATCATGTAAAAATAGATGTTGAAGTTGTCAGCATAAAAAATTTCACTTTCTAGTTCATTGAATGTATCGTAATTCTTCACACTTAATAATTTACATTTCATATGTTTTGTACATATATATAATCCGGCATGCATGCTTTAGTTTCGTACTTTTTAAAAAGAGGTATGTATTAAATGATAAATTTGAATGACCGAAACCGGTTGTGAGTTTAGGGTCCGATAAGTTTTAGGATTTCATATTGTGACGTTATTGTGTCGTGATGATATCTATCGACTCAGGCCTTGCGATTTCGCCTGAGCGGGGTGTGATAGTTGCATATCGTCACATCCTCTACCTTAGCCGAATTGGCCCTGATGTCCACAGAGGTTACCATATAGCCTAAGAACTTTTCTTCCTCAACACCGAATGAACATTTTTTGGGGTTAAGTTTTTTTTTTGGTATACCTAGGTTTCTGATTTGACATTGCGAGCCGACTAATCCCAGGACGACTACCCTTTTTGATAGCCCGGAGTCGTCGCAGGTGAACCTCTGTGGCCACCCCTAAGTTTACACACCTAGTGAGGTTTGAACCCTTACCTCTCCTTTGAGAGTCAAAGATCTTACCACTAGGCCACTTGATGGTGGTTTTTTTGGGGTTATGTTTCATATTAATTTTTCTAAGGTTGTCAAACATCTTAGTTATTGAAAGTTTTATGGACTTATATTTAAATAGCCGTGTGTTAGGATCGAACTCGGGATTACGGGATTGCACACATTACGTAAAGGGTTAATTTATTTAATAAATATATTTAATATTTATTAAATTAAACCGAAGCTTAACTAACGATCGTTAATAACTAAAAGTTAAGTATAAACGACCGTTATGGAATTAAATAGAAGAGAAAAGAAGAAAAAGGAAAAGTTCCGGAAGCCCCTTTGGGTGGGCCATAGGCGACGGCTACAAGGGAAAAAAAGGGAGAGGAAAGATTTTCTTTCCTAATTGGTTTATTACTTGGAGAATAAGATTTGCCAAGGCCTATATAGACAATCCCATAGCCTTCATAAACTTTATCCCATTCTTCTCTTCCCTATCCCTCCTGCGATCGGATCAAACGCACCCTTTAGGGTTTCGTTTGATTTGATTTGTTTGGTTTCTATTGCAAATCAACTTCAAAGGAAAAACACATTTTTTAGGGTTCTTTTTATCCTTTGGTTTTGGTTTAGCAATAATCTAGTCCTAGCCCCTCTCTAGGGTTGTTGGGTAGATATTCCAAAAGCGTAGAAGCTCGGTTTACAGGTGCTAGAATCACGGTTAGCTCTTTGTATTACGTGTGTACAAGAACGTAATTTAGTCTTACTTTAGACTACATCTTGGTATTGTTAGTCATAAACCCTAATTGGTGATTCGTTGGTGATCTTGTGGATCTTTGCTAGGATAAAGGTATGTAACCCTAATTCGATTGATTATAATTGTGTTATTATTATGATCTTGTTAAATCGCTTCCGCTATGTGTGCTTTGATCCATATTAGGGTTTTTAATAATTGTTATGAACTTCATAAACCTTCAGTGGCATAGAGAGCCGTTTTAACATGTTATAAATATCGAGATCTAAATATTGTTTTTAACTAATAATTGTTTTGAGTTAAAACTGCAAGTTTTTTTTGAAAAGAAAATTTAGGGTTTTGGTTTTGTTTTTTTTTTAAATTCGGTTTAAAAAAAAGAGGTCGGTTTGTTTTGTTTTTTTAGCCGATTATAAATTAAAAAAGATTGTTTTTTTTGTGAAACCCTAAAATTGCATGTTTTGATCTTTAGATAATTACATGATTAATTGTTATGTCATGTATTTAAGGTTACGATCCGTAGTGATTTAATTAATTTGTTAAGTGATTTGGGTGGAACTTTGATGAATTGCATAATTAATTGTTATGTTATGTGAATTCATGTTTCGATCCGTAGAGATTTAATTGTTAAGTTATTGGGAGATCCGTGATGAACATGCATGTTTTTCATGGATCATATGTTTTATGTGGTAATTATTACGATTTTTGCTACATGCTTTATTTGATTCAATAAATCTAAAATTAGGGAAAACTTTTATATGAATATAAAAACCTAGATTTGATATTATTTATTGAATAAACCGTATGCATGTGGCTATTTGATTTATTTATTGCACATATAAATTGTTATTATGTGTTTATGATTTAGTTTTCTTTTGTACCTACTTGTTTTCATACGTTTTATATTGATTGTATGTTGTAAACAAGGATAATTTTTCCCAAGAAAAATTAATATGGACTAAATCATATTAAAATTAATGAATTGTTTTGAGATCTAATTGACATATGGTTTGCGTTGATTGGAATTGCAATAATAATTTAACCGCCTACTCAACTTTGACAAACTATAAAGTGGGTATAACGCACTGCTGGTCATGAACCCGGTTAAGGAAGGAGGTGTTATGCTTCAGCGCTGACCAAATTCCCGGCTTGCCTGTGTGTCAAAGTTAGAATTACCTACGGTTATTATTTACATAATTCCTTAAGGTTGATTTACCGCAAATTCACATCCGGAACACAATAAATAAGGTTATTGCTTTGTGCTCTAGCCAAGTTCTAGGAGACGTACATTGTGAATAGTTGTGGGTAAAATCTTTAATTGGTTTAACCAATACCTCAACTTGCAATATATATGGCGAAAATTTAGTCTCACTAAAAGGTTTACTAATTTTTTTTAAACTAATGCTATGGAGATGTATGCATGCTTCTCCATGCATGATTTCGACATCTAAATTTAAAGTCATATGCCATCTAACTGACGAACACTTGAAGTTACAATTTTCGTCATATGAGATTCTGGACGATGGTGTAATGGAGAGAAAACTTCATGACTGAATAAGATTGCACATGAAGGTTTTACGTTCTTTAGATTAGTCGACTTAATTGAGTTACTCAGTAAGATCTAGAAACTTAAGGCATAAAGAAGGGAGGAAACATGTTTACAATGCAAAATGACTTTTGGCAATGCAAATCCCTTAAATATCTAGAAATTACAAATTTGTTTGTCAATCATTGTTCGACAAGTTACCATCTTGAATACTTTCATTGCTAGCAGATCAACTGATGTGATGAAATTATGTCATTTTGGATTCTAGTTTTCAAGGAAAATACTATGGTTATTATTACCGGGGTAATTTTATTTTCTTGAATGGTATTATCGAAAATACTAAAATTAATTTTTGGAAATTCCTTTACAAATGTAATTAATACAACGTTACACCGTAAACGTGGTTTATTCATTTATTGATCTAAAACCGTATGGTTGAGGATAGAGTCAATTTAAAAGATAAACCTAAACTCTTTTCCATGAGTGAAGAAGGAGTAATAAGGATTTTAGAAATGTCAAATTCAAATCCATAACTCATAGCAAACTTTAATAGTTAAGAAAAGTGCATTTTTTGAGTTATTAATAGTTACCACTAATTGGTTATAAGGCAAACTAGCATATTTGTCTAGTAGTTGTGCTTTGACCATTTATAGGCACTACATACCATTGTGGGTTTGGTAGACCTATTGAGGAAGAAATTGCATGCCAAATCTTTCAAGTTAAAAGCATTTGATGGATAAGTCATCATTTACGAAGTAGAGTACACTCTTAAACTTCATAAGTAATTGTTACGAATGTGTTTTTCAAAAGTGTAAGAAAGTAAACACAACACTAATTATTTTCACCGATTATGAAACATTTTCAATGTTGGAGAATTGTGTTGTATTACTGATTTTGAGTCTATTAAAACACTCTCTAATTCAGTGGGAGTTACAAGCCTTGTTGTCTTGGTAATAACCAATATTATTTTTAGTATGTTATAATATAATTACTTTAGAATTGTTGACACTATTATCTTCAAAGGATATTCATGTATTGATTCTTGTTGATTAAGTGTTTCTATATCTACTTGTAAAAGCTAATATATGTGACACAATCATATTTTTGTAGACGAACGTTAGACGTGATGTTTATCTAATATATGAGGTTGTTCCATGCACAAGTGGGAGAAATGAACATTGTGTGCAAGAAACAACTCATAAAGATATGATTCTCTTGAATTCAAGATAAGAGACTAACAATCTAATTATTAATTTGATGAAAGTTAGATCATGTGTCAATATGATTAAAAGACTACTTAAAAGTATATATACGTTAAGAGACACTTGTTGTTTTGATTTAGTCATGTGAAAGCTTGGACTAAATTGTAAACACAAAAGTAAAATATCCACATGTCGTAAGATCGGGCGTGAATTATTTTGCGGTTTCTTAAAATGGACAATTCCTTGAATGACATAAATACATAGAGTAATCTTATTCTACTAAAGTTAAATATTTGTGTATTCTTGAAATTACATAAATAGACATAGTAGTGAATTAACTTGAAAAGATTATTGAAACCTAGTGGTTTTCATGATTACTTTAATTATACATATTTATGATTTATTGAATAAAGTCACAAACATAAAGTCTTGAAAGACGTATAATATAAAGTAAGACGTTTATGTTTTAAATACATGGAAATGAAGTGACTTTGTATTAGAAGTAATTGAGCATGCAAAATGGCTAGGAAATCTATTATACCATTAAGAAGATTTAGTTGGTATATAGGTAAGCCTAAATATATATATTTATCTTAAATATTGTTAAGATTGACTTATAATATTTCTCTAAATGAAATACAACACTGTTATGCTATGTTCATTAGGAGAATCAAACTCTCAGTAAGATGGTGACATTTGATTCAAGATAACTATATCTTCCTTTCTTCCAAAAAGATATTAAGGTTAGAAAGTTGAGTATGACTTGATCTAAGAAGATTAATAAGATACCATTATATATGGAATGTGATGAATCATGTTATATCTTAAATGGAGTTCGTATTCTGCTAAACTACTTATGAAGTGGATTGTTTAGAAAATAAAGAGTATGGAATTGCCATTGTGTTTTGTAATGTCCCACATAGATAACGTTGGAGTGTTGATCTATTTGCTATGATTTAAAGAGTAATTTTAAGTTACTAAAAGCAAGTGGGAGTTTTGATCTTGAAAGATAAAATTACAAGATACATAATCTTCTGAAATAGTAATTATCATAAGGTAGGCTTGTAAATGCTAACTCTCAAGATAAAGTAATTTAAGTCATAGGTCCGCAAGGATATCTTGGATATGTGATTAATATGCTGAGAATTATGAGTTACAAATAATCTTATGATTTGTTGCCAAATATTGAATTGGGTAAATTACTCATACTATGAACGTTATAGATGTTGTCAAATAAGATAATCAATTTTAGGTTTGTTTTATCTTAAATAGTTTGACTAGAAATTAGAGATGAGTTTCGTCAAAGGAAGAAAAACGCCAATTGTGGTGGTTTAATCTTTGTGTCAAAATTATATGGACAAAATTGTACACATATTTAATGTATGTATTATGAATAGATTATTAATCACACTTAAGTAATTAATTGTGATTGAGTATTCTTTCCTAAACACATTAAATGTATAAAGATTTTGATGGTCATATTTTAAATTGAAAAATTTGGATATGTATGAACTATTTCTTGAATAACTACTTGAGGAAGGATTTAAGTAATCGAAATGAGTTTATTACTTCAAAATAAATCTTTGGAAAAGTACAAAATGCAATTATCCATTAATGGATAAAAACATGCATCTAGGAGATTATTCTTATGTTTAATTTGAAATCCAAGATTGGATTTAAATTTGAATAAGATGATTTCTGAGTATTCCTAAAAGCTAGTGGGAGTATTATGTTTATTTTCTTAAATTATATGTTTCAAATAGACATGTAAGAAAGTAAGATTTCATTCAAATTAAATGTTGATTTGGTTTAGATTTGAGATGAAACTTTACTTTGAAGATTTAGAAAATAAGATGTACATAACCTTTGAACAAATAATATTTGTTTGTTTATGCGGTGGAAATACAACATAATATGCCATGTAGTAAATTTATATGGATATTTAGAACATGAAGAAATCTAAATGTGGTTTGAGAAATTCTCATGTGTGTCGTGTTGTATCATGCTTAAAATGCATGATGATTTGAATATATTAATCTATTTAAGAAGTTATTAAATAACTTGTGCAATGAATATTCTGAAGGAATATGTTTATAGAATAACATCCTAAATCTTAGATCAGCTTCCATATTCTATGGATGAGTAATTTGTCAATAGTTGTGCAAATTATCATAGCCAACAAACTTGGAGGTTTGGTTGGAATCAAACATTACATAATAGATATTAAAGGTAACGTATTCATATCTTTTATGACAAGTTGTAAAACTTGAAAAGATATAATTGACGTAACACTCAATATTAGTCATGTGATCTTTTGGAGATGACATGTTGATTAAAGTTGCATTATACATTAAAGAATTAGAATACTTTGAACTTCAAATGTGTTTTGGAAGTTTAGGAAATTGGTGATCAATGATGTTTCACAATTTTGATACAATGTGGCAATATCAAATTGTTTGAATGCACATGTACAAGAGTTTCAATGAATTGAATTCTTGAAGAAAGTATTCTCAAAATTCTAATAGGTCAAGATTGGTTATTTTATGCTTTGCCAAACAAGTGTAAGTGTAATTGTTAGAGGCATAATGCATCGACCATGTTTTCATGCATTGATCTATTTAGTATTTGGATAAAGGATGTCAAGACATTATTGAATTGATGAAATAAATATTGGGTTTCGTTTATTTTTCTGTTATTTGATTTTGTATCCTATTTTACATGTTTTAATCCATGAATATTATGATATTTCTAAATGTTTGTTGTCAATTAATAATATGGGAATATTATTAAACTATGACAATTTGAAATAGTGACAGAGTATACTTGAAAGTATATTGGTCAATTTTGGATGATATTTGATGAATCAAATATTGGACTTATCCCAACTATATGATTTTACTTTATGGATCTTTGTCATCAAGTAAATCATAAATAGTTATCCTTAGACATGAGATACCTGGAAACTGTCGTGGATCTAGTGCATTGCTGTGAAATAATCTAACGCTAAACGTAGCTGGTAGCTATAAGGGTTATTTTTAGAAGTGTTGCAAAGTTCATAAGTTTTGCTTGTAGTCAAAATGGGATTTGTTTCTTCAAATTATTTTGAAGTATAATACAACTGGGCCCCTCGGGGGAGTAGTAAGATATTTGTGCGGCCGCACCCAAATTTGTTTTGGTTATCTTTCTATATCCGTAAACGAGAAACATAATGGTTAATTTAAAGAATGACTGAGATCCATATCCTATTAACGTTGTATTTGAAATGAAAGGATAATATTAATGATAGTAAATCATTAAAAAGGTTTTATCCAAGAGACCTTACTCGAGCTCGGACTAGGACATTGGCGTGTAACTAGAAGCTAACCAATGTCATCACGATATTTTGAAATATGTCCAAGTGGGAGCTGAAAGTTTTATGGACTTATATTTAAATAGTCGTGTGTTAGGATCGAACTCGGGATTGCACACATTACGTAAAGGGTTAATCTATTTAATAAATATATTTTATATTTATTAAATTAAACCGAAGCTTAACTAACAATCGTTAATAATTAAAAGTTAAATATAAACGACCGTTATGAAATTAAATAGAAGAGAAAAGAAGAAAAATGAAAAGTTCTGGAAGCCCCTTTGGGTGGGCCATAAGCGACGGCTACAAGGGAAAAAATAGGAAAGGAAATATTTTCTTTCCTAATTGGTTTATTACTTGGAGAATAAGATTTGCCAAGGCCTATATAAACAATCCCATAGACTTCATAATTTTTATCCCATTCTTCTCTTCCCTCTCCCTCCTGCGATCGGATCAAACGCACCCTTTAGGGTTTCGTTTGATTTGATTTGTTAGGTTTCTATTGCAAATCAACTTCAAAGGAAAAACACCTTTTTTAGGGTTTCTTTTATCATTTGGTTTTGGTTTAGCAATAATCTAGTCCTAGCCCCTCTCTAGGTTTATTGGGTAGATATTCCACAAGCGTAGAAGCTCGGTTTACACATGCTAGAATCATGGTTAGCTCGTTGTATTACGTGTGTACAAGAACGTAATGTAGTCTTACTTTAGACTACATCTTGGTATTGTTCGTCATAAACCCTAATTGGTGATTCGTTGGTGATCTTGTGGATCTTCGCTAGGATAAAGGTATGTAACCCTAATTCGATTGATTATAATTGTGTTATTATTATGATCTTGTTAAATCGCTTCCGCTATGTGTGCTTTGATCCATATTAGGGTTTTTAATAATTGTTATGAACTTCATAAACCTTCAGTTATGTCGACAATCATTTCCTTTTCTCTTGCTTTTTATCACCATGTCATCTACATAAGATTCCAAATTTCGCCCTACTAAGACTCAAAATTTGCGTCAACCAGCCTTTGATAGGTCTCCCTTGAGTTTTTTAGGCCGAATCACATTTTTGTGTAAGTAGGTGCCTTGGTCAGTATAAAAAAGTTGTTTTTTCTTTGTCTTCCTACGAAATTTTTACCTGGTGATACCCCTTGTAAGCATCCAAGAAGCTTTTGTACTTATATCCCATGACAGCTTCTATCTTAGCATCGATCTCCGGAAGTGGGTAGTAGTCTTTTGGGCATAAGTTCAAAATTTTGAAATCAATGCACATCCTCCATGTACCATCTACCTTTTTAACCAAAAATAGGTTATATGTTCATGTTGGGTATGTTACAGACCTTACTATTCCTGTTTTTACTCATTCTCCTATTTCTTTTGACACCACTTTACTTTTCTCTTCGGACAACACTCTTCTTTTCTGGCTTACTGGTATTACCGAGGGGTTGGCATTTAGCTTGTGTTTCACTACTTGCCTTGGCACACCGGTCATGTCTAGTGGTTCCCAAGCGTACACGTCTAGGTTGTCTTTCAACAATCGTTTAGTTGCTGTGAACTCTCCTTTGACAAGTTTCGCCCAATGGTGAACAACTGGTCTAGGAAAGTCGTATTGATCTTTACCACTTCTATCAATTTTACCGTTTGGCCCACCTCCCTTCTTGGTTACTGCTTCACGGCTTTCCTCTTTCCCGTCTCCCTGCACTCATTGATAATTGATGTCATGGTAACCAAAGTTTCAATACCTCGTGGCATCAAAAATCTCATCATTGCATGGATGGTGGAGGGAATGACACACATATTTCTTATTCCTGACCTTCCTAGTATGATGTTATAGGGTGAGGAGCTAGTATCACTGTAAATCTCATCATTGTGTAGCGACACAAACCTTAATCACTGAAGCATACTTCGAGCTCGATCTTTCCTAGTGGCTTCATGCTCTCTTTTGAGAATCCAGACACAATAATGTAGGTCTTGGTCATCGTAGCTTGTAGCTTGAGTGAAGGTTGTGAAAGCAATGCTCATACATTATTTCTACGTATGCCTCTTCGTGCACATGCACTCTCCTAACCAAGTACCCTTCTACCTCAACTTCTATCACAATTGCTTACTCTAAGAAGTCCTCGTCGGGGTAGGGTGGGAACGTTATTGGCAAGGTCATCCACTTTCATTAACCCATATTGACATCCCTTTCATGTTATCATTATCACATGACACCATATTAATTACCTTATCCTTCTAGGGGTTGCTCTTTTGGCCTCCCTTTCCTTTTTGTCTAACATAATTAATCAAGTGATTTAGCTTCCTAAACTCGAGAGCAATTTCCAATTGTCTTTTGAGTTAAGAGCAATCGTTGGTATATTGTCCTTTCTCGCCATGATAATCATAATATCTATCCAAATTTTCTTTTCTTTCCGTTCCCACCAATCAAGGGGGTGGGGGAAGGTTCAATTGATGTTCCACGACAAATATCTATTTAGGAGTGGTCACTAATGATTCTAAGGTGAATACCTTATTCACCGTTGTTGGCGTTACAGATGTATGTAGGGAAATGTGTAGGGACCCCTGTTTTGGCTGGATCCCCTTCCACCCCCACGTATGACCTTTGAAGGTATTCCTTTAGGGATTGTCATACCACTGACCTCCCTGAGGGAACATGTCCCTCATACCAAACTCCCCCCGAGGTAACTCCATATCCCTGAATACTTCTTCATCGAACAAAATTGTCCATACTTTTCAACATTTCATCAATGGTTTTTGAGATGCTGTCGGCTAACCGTTTGGCCAGCTCCGGGCACTTGTGTGAACTCATAAATGAAGAAATTCTCATATGGTCACGCACTTTAGGAATGACGTTAGATTTACTTACCCACCTCTCTTTGAAGACAGTGACGCTTTCGTTCGCCCGTTGATGATCTGTGTAATCTCCGCGAGGTCCTTTGTCAATGCATTTAACATCCTGAATCTAGTGAGAAACTTACTTTCCAAGTCGTCCTACTTGTCAATACTTCCCAAAGGAAGTTCATCAAACCAAGCTCTAGATTTTCTGTCTAAGGTTTGGTGGAACACCCTGCACCATACAGGCATGGCCACTCTCCTTGGTTTCTCGTCCCTTTGAAATGATTCACATGGTCTGCTAGTTCTCCCATGCATTCGTAAATTTTCACATTTTCCGGCATTCAATGATGTGGAGACGAGAATTCGATAATCCTTTTGCTGAGTGGACATTTACCGATTTGAAGGGTTTTACCAAATCATCATGTGTCACTATCTTCGTCCCTTTGTCCACCTTATCTCGTTCATCATTTTCCTTTCTATGGTTTTCGTGCACTTTCTCTTCCTCGTCGAAGCTTATGAGCCTAGGTTTGATGTAGTCACGGTTGTTTTGGTCTATCAACAAATATCTTAGGGTCGAGACATGGCCTTCAATGATCTTTTTATTTGTAAGGTCTGTATTTGTGTTCTCATGAGTTTCCATTTCGGGTGATGTGGGTGTGAGGCCCGTCATTCTGTAGCACCTTGGCATATAAAATTAGGGTCCCAAGAATTTTGCCAGTTTATCGGTCCAAATCTCTGTTGGGCCGCAAATGGGATGGATCTGCCTTCGGACCGTAAGACAATTTTCTCGGCAAGCCTAAACAAAAAGTAGCTCATGTTAGCCTCGCCTCAGGTTTGATACTGAGACCAAGCTTTGGTGTGAGAATGAGATTCTGGATAGAGCCATTAGGCCGAGCTAATAAGTATGTGTAATAAATGAGTTAAGATTAGTTGGTTTGCATTGAATGCTCTAGGGTGTTTATAATACTCAGGATAATGTACTTGGGCATAGCATACTTTTGCGCCTCGGGGGTGAGACCTTAGGACACAATGGTTCCTTGGGCGCAATGTTCTTTAAAACTTGGATCACGCTCGGTCATGCCTTTGGACCAATGGTTATTAAGAAGTTTGTGGATAATAGATTGTCTTACGTTTTCCCGAGGCTATGTTGTTGCTTTTGGTAGTCACCTGTTCTACTGTGTATTGGCACGTGGGTCGGTGCGCCTTACTCTTGCTCATCTGCCATTTGGTGCATTTCTTGCGGCTTGCCTATATTTGGCTCAACGGCCATATACACGAACAATGACGTAAATGCGTATTTTGATTATTTTTGTTGAAAGATGACGGTGAATTGCATGTGGTTGATTCAAAAGAGATTGGAAATGGTAGATATGTGGTCGAAGACATAGATATAATGTGTGTTTGTGAAAATTTTCTCATGTTCTTGATTATTCAGTTTTTCATCTTTTCTTTTTTAGATTTGAGTGTGAGCCATCGTTTGGTGATAAACATAAGTGTTTGATTAGTACAACTTTATACTGTTTATGTTAAGTTTGTGCACTCACAAATGCTACAGTGCATGTTTTATTATTATTATTTTTATTTTTGACGAGAAAGAAACGTAGCAATATACAATACCTCGGGAAAGTTGCACTCCACACGTGTCATGCTTAACACCTCATAGAAAAAGCATACACGTGTTTCTTCTCCAATCCATTAGACTATCACTTATATATCTCTTCTACCTCCCACATCCAACAGATGACAAGGGAACCAAACAGTTACACAAATAAGATGTACACGTCCCCATTCCCATAGGCCAGATCTATCATTGCATACCCCAAAATCGTATTCATAATTTAGGTTTTTGGCTAGCTTCTTCAAATTGCGGTGGTGGTGCTGGTTGTTGACTATTGAATTTTGTCTTCATCTTTTCACACATACAGGTGGGTTTTGGAGATTTATTTGATTAATCTTTATGTATTTCGATTGCATAAAACTGATTTTATTTTTTTCTGACTTTTGGGTTTTTAATGGTGTTTATTGTTTTGTTACAGGTTTTTTTTATTGTTGTGTATGTTTATTCCTTAACCTTATACTAAGTAGCATGTAAGTAGCTCAAAGTAAGTTCATGGGATAATAAAATTAGCTCTTAAAATTATGATAAAGTTGGTTGACGATGGAGAAACAGTGGGAAGAAAAAGTTGTGGTTAATGGTGTAGAAATGTGCCTACAATGTGTTTGATGAAAGGCTTAATATAATAGGAGCGTGGTAAAGTTTTTTTTAATTTATAAATTTCTTAAACTCTATGTTGTTTTTATCTTGGAACTTATAGATTATCTTTTACAAGGTTTGTATCATTTTATGCGTAATGATATTTTAGAAGCTAGGAATGGTCGTGTAATTATGAAATTCAAGGTATGATGAAGTTTGGTGATGTAGATGCAAAAGTCTGCTGGACCTCTTAGTGGGCCGAGAATGCCGCTGGACCGTCCGGGTCTTCTTATCCACAAGCCTATAAGAAGGTAGCACACGTTAGCTCGCCTCGGGTGAAGAGCCCGAGACCAACTCCGGTGTGAGAGTAAGAATCTGATTGAGCCGAGTGGCCAATAACATGCGGAGCCGAATGGCCACGTGAGTATGTGTAATAAATGACTGTGTGAATGAATGTGACTTACATTGAATGAGGGGTATTTATAGTGCTGAGAGCATTGTAGTGGAATGTTGCTCCTCGGAGGTAGCACTCCTCGAGCCTTGTGGCTGACATGCCAAGCTTTGGTCCAAAAGGTTATGCAAGGCATCTGGGTAAAAGGATGCGTCGTTTGTTCCCGAGGGAATCTACCCTGCTTTTAAGGATTGCAGGCGGATGGCTCTTTTATCCGAACGCCAGGCGAATGTCCCCTGGACAATAGGGTGCGCTATTCCTTCCCGATGCATTGACATTGCTTTCGAGGATTCCTTCTAGATCTGCGCTTGGTAGGTGGGCCGGTCTGCCAGACCGTGTGGCCAATCTTGCTTCTAGAAGATTTGGCACGTGGGTATGGCCCAGCGGCCATATACGCGAACATGTCCCCCCAGTATTGGATTATCAATGTGAAGCATTGATGATTCAATACTTATCCGTACAGCCGTCCCTTCCGTTTTTTCTTTTGTCTTGTACTCGTAGCTTATGAGTATTTTATTCCTCCCTTTTTTTGTGGGTGCGTACCTACCCTCATAATTACCCTCGGTCAAAATACTGGTAATCGTGCCCATTTAATGCCTCTGCGTGTTTTGTCGGCCAGCTGGCTGGCATTAGTGTTTTGTGTGGTCGAGGAAGGTGCCACGTGTTTTTACTGTTTGATGGAATGACCTTTGGTCGGCCTTTGGGGCCTATAAATACCCCCTTTCCTTTCTCATTTCTTACCATCCCCTTTTTTTTACCGTCGAGAGCCGTGAGGTACATCTCTTCTTCCCAGGCCTGTCTTTCTCTTGATTAGTTTTCTTTTCTTGTCTTTTTCCTGGTCTTCCCCGGCCTGTCATTATGTCTTCCGACGGGTCTTATGAGCTTGGCCTCCCAAGCCAAGAACAGCGTGAGGCCATTAATGAGGCCCAGGTTATGCCCAAGTTTGACATGCATCTTTACCATTCCGATCTGAGTTCGGATCATGTGCGCCGCGTGGCCGCAGCTTACCACATTCCCTCGGATCTGAATCCTTCTGCTCCCTCTCGTAATTTTCGCATGAATGAACTTCCTTCTCACCTAATTGGTCTTTACGTCCACCACTTTTCTCAAGGTGGTCTTCGTATTCCTTTTTCCTCCTTCTTTCTTCGGGTCGTTGAACATTTCGGTGTACATATCCCACAACTTGTTCCTATTGGTGTTAATAAAGCTACTCTCTTCGAGGTCTATTGTCGTGGCTTGGATGTCACTCCTACCGTCGCATTGTTCCGTCTGTTTTATAAACTTTGCAAAGTAGGGGACTGGTTCTCCTTCCAGAGTCGCGGTGCTAAACCCTATCGTGCCTTCCTTAAAGATGGCCCTACTAGTTTGAAAGGTTGGAAAGGTCTCTTTTTCTTTGTTGATCGCAGGGCGGCTCCCATTGCTATGACATGGAGGCACCATGATTCCAGCGTGGCTGATCCCCTTCCCCAAGCCTCAGAATATGATCCTTTAGATGCCAAAAAACTTCGCGAATTTGCTATTCCCCTCCGGAGGCCTTATCAAAGTCTCTTGTATGCTGGCCGTCTTTCCCCTTTTTGGAAGTACCCAGGCTTCGATTGTGTACTCTATGGTCCGACTGGGGAAAGTAATGTCTTCCTCTTTTCCCTTGCTTGGTTCCTCACGTCCTATACATTGACTAACTTTTTCCCCCCTTTTGCAGGTGTTACCATGTCTGAGTTCTTGAGGATTCCTCGTTTTGCTGGTGCGTCCATTCGCAAGGGTGATCCCTTACCGCAAGGCACAGTCGTCCCTACCTACACTAGTTCCCCCTTGGCCAAGGATGCTCCTATCCCCCCAAAGACTCTTTCCATGGAACAAGCCGAGACCGTCGATGCTAGGGTTGTTGCCGATCGCGAAAGAAAGCAAAGGCGTGCTGTTGAGAAAGCGGCTCATGAGGACGTAGCGGCTGGTGGCTCTCACAGCGCTGGCACTAGGGCTACCCGAGCTACCACACATTCTAGGAAGAGAAAGGCCGATGGTGAGGGTTCCTATCACAAGAAGAAAGAATCTTCTCATAAGAAGAGTAAAGCCGCCAGGGCTCCCGTTATTCCTCCTTCGGCTACTCCTAGCCCTGTTGAGGCAGATGATGCTAGCAAGTCTCATCCTCCGACTCCTTCAGCCGGGGGGCCTAATGTTATGGAAGACCTTCGACAGCATACTGATGATGTCTTATCTCAACCGCAAGCTTCTGAAGGTGGGCCTCATGAAGAGGAGCATCCCCCCTCATCTGCCTCTCGTCCACCATCTGTTGTTCCTAGTGGGCGCCATGTTTCTCTTGATGGCGAAAATCTTGCCTTTCCTAGAGGTTGGCTCCCATTCCCTTCTCTCCTTTATATTTTTTTTAATTTTTATCATATACATTTTTTCTTATATTTGTCACTTTTCTCTCCTAGGTGATGCTTCCAAACCCATTAACTTGGATGAAGACGTTACTCCTGACGAGGCTGAGAGTTCCTACCGTAAGGACATCTCTTTCGTCCATTGTATTACTATTGTTTGGAGCGCATGTCCTTCCTCTTATGTTTACTTTGTCTTTGCAGGTGATCCTTACAAGCGTTTTGGGAAGCGACCCTTCAATCCTCAATGGGGCATTACTGAGTCTACTCGTGTGGACAAATCCAAGGACTGCCGTGACCTGCTTGCCAACCTCTTTACTCCTGCTGACCTTGTATACTTTAATGAAGGCATTGATCATGAGGTGGCCCTACGGTCCAGTTGGCGCAGATTGGCTCAGAGTACTCAGATGCAGTCCAGTGTTCTACTCCGCTTCGAATCTTTGCTGGAAGAGCATAAAGCTTGTGTGTCTTCCCAATCCGATTTGGAGGCTTGTCGTATGTCTCTTGATACTGCTAACGAGGAGCTGCTAAAGAGCCGTCGGGACTATGACAGGCTCCTTGGCGAACATGATCTCCTTCTCTCCTCCGAGATGGACATGGCCGGGCGCTTGGCCGCTCTTGAGAAGGCACATAAACTTCACGCATAGGTGATTGCAGCAAGAGATGCGAGGATCGTTACCTTGGAAAATGAGCTAAAGACTGCTAAGGAAGATGCCCAAGGGTTAAGGACTGATAACACTAGGTTGGCCGTCGACTTGGGCCGTGAGGCCACTCTGAGGAAGAACTTGGTGAAGGATCTCTTCCCTGTGTTTATTCGACGCCTCCTGGCGAGCAAAGAGTACAAATCTGCCCATGGGAATGTTTCCAGCCTTGCAATGTCTTTGGGTTTCATGCAAGCCGTTAGCCGCGGGAGAACTGAAGAAGAAATTGCTGCTGCTCTGGCCGAGGCGTCCTGTGTTGACTCTTCTGTGACAGAGACTGGCTTAGTGGCGGCATTCGAGGCCTTATTTGTGAAGAAGTATCCTTTTGTAGAAAAGGTCTCTCGGGCATGCTTTAAGAGCCCCATGGAGCTTCAAAACTTGATGCCAGATTGGGAAGTGACTCCCGGCCAAGGACCCCTTCTGCAGGATTGCTCTTCTGCCCAGTGATTTGCTCTAAATTTTACACTAATATGTCTGTAATAACAATCAGATGGCCATTGGCCTTGACTTGCTCGTATGTTTGGCCGTCGCGCCTTTTTATCTATGCATCTTTTAATTGCCCTTCCCTTTTGGCCTTTCGTTCTTGAACCCATAGGTGTTTCGATTTGTATGTATTTTTTTTCTTAAGAGTGAACCTTGGCTACATTGGTCGGCCGGGAGGAATCACCTACCCTCCGGAGCCACTTGGATATTTATTCAACTCTTTGTTTTGGTTGGGGAACATTGACTACATATATCGAGTGGAGGGATCTAATTCCACTCGGAGCCATTTAACCCTTTATTCCCCTTCCATAGACATCGACCATATTTATCGATTACGGAGGTTGCGAGCCTTCCGTCGAGTTCACTTTTTCTTTGCCTATTTAGATATCGATCACGTTAGGATCACTTTTTGTTTATCTATGCACATGGGTTATTTAGAACCATTCATGCGTTTATTCTTTTCCAAAGGGTGGTTATAAACACTGGCCACACGTTTCCTACCGTAGGTGATTGGCCTTTCGGAGGGGGCCACTTTTTCTCTTATGTTTATACTCCTTTATCATGTAGGGAAAATTGCTATTCCTCAGCTGGGAGATAGCTTTTGATTAATTTCATAATTAAAACATTACAATTACAATACAAGCTTGAGCATTAGGCTAGATGTGGCACTCCCTTAAGTTAATTGCGTGCCAGGTGCGTGGTACGACCTTGCCGTTCACTTTTTCCAGCTTATATGAGCCATTCATGTAGGCCTCTGTCACCTTGTAGGGGCCTTCCCATGTTGGACTCAGCTTTCCTGGTTTTTCTACACGGTTGGCTTCGTTCCTTCTGTAAACATAGCTCCCCACCTTGAAAGACTTGGCTCTGACCCTCTTGTTGTAGTACTGTTTCATCTTTTTCTTGTATTTGGCCTCCCGGATGGCTGCGGCCTCCCTTCTTTCTTGCAACAGGTCCAAGTTGAGTCTGAGATCTTCATCGTTGGCTTCTTCATCCTTGATCACAAGCGTCCTATGTGTTGGCATTCCTATCTCCACAGGGATCACAGCCTCACTTCCGTATGTTAGGCTGAAGGGGGTCTCTCCATTTCTTGTTTTTAATGAGGTTCTGTGTGCCCAGAGTACATTTGGAAGTTCGTCTGCCCATCCTGTTCGATCCCGACCTAGCCTTGTCTTTAGCCCTTCCATGAGTGACTTGTTTGCCCTTTCCACGAGACCATTGGCCTGTGGGTGTGCGACTGCTGTGTTCATTTGCTTAATATTGAGTTTTTTGCACCATGTCTTGAATGGGTCGTTCACAAAGTTAGTCCCATTGTCAGTCACTATTACATGTGGTAGGCCAAATCTACAGACAATGTTATCCCACACAAATTTTATCACGTCCTTGCCTTTTACGTTGGCCAAGGGCTTTGCTTCCAACCACTTAGTGAAATAATCAATTGCCACAATGATGTACCTGACCTTACCTGGCGCCGCGGGGAATGGTCCCAACACATCCATGCCCCACTGGAAGAACGGCTATGGGGCCATTATTGATGTCATTAGCGTTTTGGGCATCTTGGGCACCGGTGAGTGAATCTGGCATGCGTCACACTTTTTTGTTTCTTCCCTCACGTCACGGTGCATCGTGGGCCAATAGTATCCCTGCCTAAGCGCCTTGGCCACCACTGACCTTTTCTTCAAGTGCATGCCATAAGCTCCTCGATGTATCTCTCGGATCACATAGTTGGCTTGTAGTGGCCCCACGCACCGCAACATCGGCATTAAGTAAGAGTTCTTGAAGAGCACCCCTTCCTCCATTACATACTGGTTGATTTTCATCCGAAGGGCACGTGCTTCGTTGTGATCTTGCGGACATATCCCTTGCTCCAAGCACCTTATGATGGGCGTCATCCAATTATCTTCCTCTTCTTCCACAATAGCATTCACTTCTTCCCTATCTGTTGAGGGTTTGTCTAGCACTTCCACCAATACTTCCTTTGTCAAATGGTTAAATGCCACTGAGGCCAGCTTGCTTAGTACATCGGCCTTTTGGTTCTTACTTCTTGGTATGTTCATGATTTTGAAGCTCTTGAACCGTTCTGCGTGCTCTTTTTCCTTTCTCAAGTATTTGATCATGCTTTCATTGGCGGCCACAAAATCCCCATTGATTTGGCTGGCCACCAATTTCGAGTCCACCTTTACTGCCAAATGTTCTACTCCCATCTCTTCTGCTATTCTTAGGCCGGCTAGCAAGGCCTCATATTCTGACTCATTATTTGTGCTGTCGAAGTTCAACCTCAAAGCATACATGTATTCCATGCCATTGGGACTGATTAATACTAAACCCGCTCCAGAGCCCTTCGGGTTGGACGCTCCGTCCGTATATAGCACCCAATCCTCCTCCTTATCGACCTTTTCTTCCTTGGAAACATGTGTTTCCAGGTCTTTCGAAGTGTCCGTCCCTACTGGTACTTCATTCAGGAAGTCTGCTAGCACTTGGCCCTTTATGGCGCTTCTGGGTTCATAGACAATGTCGTATGTCCCCAACTCTATGGCATACTTGGCGAGCTTGCCCGAGGCTTCAGCCTTGTTTAGGATTTGCCTTACGGGTTGATCTGTGATGACCTTGATTGGGTGTCCTTCGAAGTATCGCCTTAGTCTTCTTGATGTGCTTAGAAGTGCCAAGGCTAGCTTCTCCAAAGGAGCATAGTTTCTTTCTACCTCGTGTAGCGTTCGGCTGACGTAGCGGACTGGCCTTTGGATCCCCTTTCTTTCTGCTAGCAATACTGCGCTTATTGCTCCTTTCGCTGCCGCCAGGTATAGGGAAAGCGTTTCTTTGGGCCTGGGCGTGGTGAGGGATGGCAGTTCTATCACCATTCTTTTCATCTGTTGGAAAGCTTCCTCTGCTTCTTCCGTCCATCTGTATTCTTCCTTGTTGGCCTTGGTTATGTTCTTCAGAGTGTCAAAGAATGGTAGTGATCTCTCGGAAGATTTTGAGAGGAAACGGGTAAGCGCGGCCAACTTCCCGGCTAAGCTTTGCATTTCGTTCCATGTTCTAGGCGATTGCATATCGGTGACGTCTTTGATCTTGGCCGGGTTAGCCCTTATTCCTTCCGACGTCACCATGTACCCTAAGAATTTGCCCTCTTCAACTCCGAAAGAACACTTTTTTGGATTAAGCTTCATGTTTATCTTTCGTAAGTTGTCGAACGTTTCAGCTATGTCCGCCAGCATTTCCTTCTCGGTCTTGCTTTTTATAACCATGTCGTCCACATACGCCTCCAGGTTTCGTCCAATCTGCGATTCGAACACCGTGTCCACTAACCTTTGGTAAGTGGCCCCTGCGTTTTTTAGACCCAAGGGCATTTTGGTGTAGCAGTACGTCCCTTGATCGGTGTAGAAGGCTGTCTTTTCTTCGTCTTCTTGGGACATTTGCACTTGGTGGTAGCCCTTTTAGGCGTCTAGAAAGCTTTTGTATTTGTATCCCATGACGGCTTCTATCTTGGCGTCAATCTCTGGTAGAAAGTAATAGTCCTTCGGACAGGTAGAATTCAAATTTTTGAAGTCTATGCACATTCTCCATGCTCCATCTACTTTTTTGACCAACACCGTGTTGGATATCCACGTAGGATACCTAACTGGCCTCACGATTCCCGTCTTTACCCATTCTTCCACCTCCTTGGCCACGACTTCACTTTTCTCGGCAGACAGTACCCTTCGTTTCTGGCTCACCGGCGTTACCGATGGGTTCACATTGAGCTTGTGTTGAGCGATCCTTCTTGGCACTCCGGTCATATCTTGCGGTTCCCACGCGAAGACGTCTAAGTTGTTCTTCAACAATTGTTTAAACTGCTCCGAGCCTTCCTTTGATAAGTTTCCCCCCAATCGTGACCAGCTGTTCGGGGAAAGCTGGGTTGATCATCACTTCTTCTGTCAGGTTGACGTCTTGGCGCTCCTCCTGTTTCTCTAGCTCTTCTTTTGCCATTTTCCTCTTTCCTACCTCTCTGCATTCGTTAATAATTGAAGATGATGTAACGAGAGTTGCGATACCTCGAGGTGTCGGGAATTTCATCATGGCGTGGATGGTTGATGGGATGGCCCTCAGCCTTCTTATCCCTGGCCTCCCTATGATGATATTATATGGGGAAGGAGTGGGTATAACAGTGAACCTCATCATGGCCCTCCGGAACAACCCTCCGTCCCCAAAGCACACCTCCAACTCTATTTTTCCCAACGGCTTTACACTTTCTCCTGAAAATCCTGACACTGTGTTGTGCGTCTTAGTCATCCTAGCTTGTATGCTTGGGTGAAGGCTGTTGAAACAATGCTCGTACATTATTTATACGGACGCACCGCCATCCACATGCACCCTCCTTATCAAGTATCCTTCGATCTAAGCCTCTATCACAATCGCTTCTTCTGACAGGTCCTCGTCTGGACATGGTGGGAACGTTATTGGGACGTTCATCCAGTTTCCGTTGACCCACCTTGACTTCCTCTTTCGGTTATCACTATGCCCCGATATCATGTTTATCACCTTGGTCTTTTGAGGGTGGCCCTTCTGACCGCCCTTGCCTTTCTGCCTCACGTCTTTAATCAAGTGGTTAAGCTTTCCGGATTCCAGGGCGGCCTCTAATTGCCTCCTCAACTGAAAACAATCGTTCGTGTAGTGTCCTTTCGCACAATGATAGTCACAATATCTGTCCATGTTCTCTTTTTTTGGTGCTCCTACCAAGGGAGGTGGGGCCGGGAGGTTTAGTTGGTGTTCTGCTGCTAAAATTTCCTTCGGTGAGCTGGATAAGTCCTCTAGGGTGAATATTCGATTCACCTCTTGAGGACGCTGCGGGTTACGGTAAGGCAAGGTATAAGGTTGGGTGTAGGGGTTTCTATTTTGATAGGCTCCTCGTCCTCCTCCTCTTCTTCCCCCAAAACCCCTTTTTTGGGCCCGATCATACCTCTGGCCTCCCGTCAGAGAACTGTCTCCTCGGATATACTCTCCCCTGGGCAATTCATCATCCCTGAACGCTGTTCCAGCACGGACGAAGTCGTCCACATGCTTCAACATCTCATCCACTGTTTTTGGTATGCTTTCAGCAAATCGCTTGGCCAAACCAGGGCACTTGTGTGAGCCCATGAATGAAGAGATCCTCATGAGATCTGGCACATTAGGGATAGAATTGGACTCACTTACCCACCTTTCTTTGAATACCGGTAGGCTCTCGTTGGCCTTTCGGATGATCTTCGTGATCTCCGTGGGGTCCTTCGCACACGCTTTCAGCATCCCAAACCGTGTGAGGAACTTGGCCTCCAAATCATCCCAATCGTCTATGCTTCCTGACGGCAACTCGTCAAACCAAGCTCTGGCCTTATCATCTAACGTTTGTTGGAACATTCGGCACCACGGGCATGGGCCATTCCCCTTGGTTCCCCATCCCTTTAAAATGGTTGATGTGGTCAGCCGGATCTCCCGTCCCAGCGTAAATCCTAACGTTGGCCGGCATCCTGTGGCTAGGGGCTGAGTATTCAATGATCCGTCCGGGTCTTCTTATCCACAAGCCTATAAGAAGGTAGCACACGTTAGCTCGCCTCGGGTGAAGAGCCCGAGACCAACTCCGGTGTGAGAGTAAGAATCTGATTGAGCCGAGTGGCCAATAACATGCGGAGCCGAATGGCCACGTGAGTATGTGTAATAAATGACTGTGTGAATGAATGTGACTTACATTGAATGAGGGGTATTTATAGTGCTGAGAGCACTGTAGTGGACTGTTGCTCCTCGGAGGCAGCACTCCTCGAGCCTTGTGGTCTGACAGGCCAATCTTTGGTCCAAAAGGTTATGCAAGGCATCTGGGTAAAAGGATGCGTCGTTTGTTCCCGAGGGAATCTACCCTGCTTTTGAGGATTGCAGGCGGATGGCGCTTTTATCCGAACGCCAGGCGAATGTCCACTGGACAATAGGGTGCGCTGTTCCTTCCCGATGCATTGACATTGCTTTCGAGGATTCCTTCTAGATCTGCGCTTGGTAGGTGGGCCGGTCTGCCAGACCGTGTGGCCAATCTTGCTTCTAGAAGATTTGGCACGTGGGTATGGCCCAACGGCCGTATACGCGAACAGGTGAAACCATGGTCAAGCAAAACACAGAGGAATAAGAGAAGGTGAAGGTTGGAACATTTAACTTTTTAAGTATGTATTTTTTTGTACATCTGCAAATTTGCAATGTTGGTTATACTCAAAGAGGCTTTAAGTATGTGTGTAAGAAACATACTATAATGGTCCATGTAATTCTGTTATGGTATATGTGATTTGTGTGTGAACTCTCTTATTTTTCGATTCATAGTAATGAGATAATTGGTATACTTATTTATAATGAAATTGCTATCAAGATCGTTGTCATAATGTCTAACTGCTTTTGATCTATATGTTTTGCAAGTACATGAAAATTTTGTGGTTGTATATTTATTATATCAACTATTTTAGTTAGTAATAGTAGAAAAGCGTGGGTATACTAGAGTACATTTTTGCAGAATAATCTATCTACTATAATAGAAGATGTATGGGTAGACATGGCCCATATGGGTACGACATGGTTTGGCAGAGCATATATTGTGATGTGTAAGCAATCCTGTAATGGTACAAGAGTTGTTTTCGAAAGTTTTGGCACATGCCATGACTCAATCTTATGTTTTTATGTATGTAAAACGTAAATATGCACGGGAACTGAATAAAGAAAGTTTATAAGGCATATTATCGTTTTTTCAATACACATCAGACTTTATAAAGTTATTCGACTTTTGCAACCCACAACGAAGCGCGGGTACCATTTGCTTGTTATGGCTAGGCATTAACTAGAAAATTAAACAAAATTTCTTACTTATGTTTAGTTTGTTTGTTAAGAGGTTGTAAGTTTGAGTCTCGTTCGTACATCTGAATTTGAATGTGTGGTGGAGGAATCTGAATATGATTCCAACTTAGACTGAATAAGTAGATGAGAAATTTGAATCTGACTGATATAAAAGAGTTTGTTTTTATAAAAGAAATTAAATGTTATGAGACATTAAGAAGTGTTAAGACATCCCTAACATCTCGTTTATTAAGACGTTGTTACCTCTTACTGTCTCTTAATGTTTAGAAAAAACACTTTTCATGTATACTGCCTCTTAATGATAAGAAAAAAACAAACACATTTTTTGTTCTAAATATCTGAATGTGTCTGACTCATTCAGATTAAAATGTTATTAAGAGATTTCTAGAAAAAGAAACACATCTTTAGTAAAGCAAACTATTAGTAAGGATTTTTATTTTAAAATAAGATAATATTTTTAATAAGAAACAATCTCTTAATTTAGTCTTTTTTATTTTTATGTTTTTTTTTAAATCTAAAAATTTATTTATTGGGTAAAAGTTTGTAAAAAAAATTGATGGATAAATTTGATGGATAAAGAAAAGACATAAAATTACAGGTGCTAAATTTGTGAAAAAAAAGACTTTAAAAAAGAGGAAGTACTAAACAAAATTTTAGTGGATAAATTTTAGATAAATTAGATGATGTTAAATGAAAATTATAATTTTTCATATTTTTTAATAATTTAAAAAGTTAACAAATATCGCTTACACTTTAAAACCTAATAATACCATAATTAAAAAATATTAAACACAAAAACTTTTATATCCCGATATATTAAACTAAAATGTTAAATTAAATGGGTTTATTTGTAAACCTATGCGTACACGAAACTTATAACTAGTAATTATATAAAAACTTTTGTTTTTAAACTAACACAAACATGTTTTCTCATAAATTTGAAGTTTTTTGTTTTGATTGTATGTTTTTTTATGAATTTGTTATATATATTTTGTTCCATAAACACTTTTTTTAAGTCTAAATAACTTTGAAATGATCATACCAACCTTCTGAAAAGAGAGAGGTTTCTAGCTGGTCTGAGCTTGTGTGATGGTGAGTTCAAACTCGTGGATTAGTCGGCTAATGCGTCGAAAATCATGATTACAAAAATAGCAGATGTAGAGCGTGTTTTACCAAAATCATAAATATAAAAACATGTGTTGGTTATGGGTCAGGTAAACCGGGTATAAATATAAGCTGGTTGGGTAAGTATTTGTCACTGTGTCTATTTTTATATCATATCTGAAATATTAAATAAGAATAACTAACGATGTTTAAATGTAACCGGTGATATTATTGACATTGTCACAAAACAAACAAATACATTATTGTTCAACTCATTAAATAAAAAAGTATGTGCATTAAGCCGGCTCAAAATAAAAAATACATTGCTATTTTATAACTTTTACCATTTCTTTTTTATTTTCTTCTTTCCACTTTGATTTTTCGAATCAGTTTTGATGATTTGATGTTCATAATGTTTTTAGTACTCCTGAATTTCAAGCGTCTAAAAAATCTTCATTTGTTTTCTTTTCATTTTTTTATGTTCATAATGTTTTTAGACTTTGTATCTATAAAAGATGTATCTATAAACCTCTTTTGACGTCCTTTTAGACTTTGTATCACGTGCTTTTAGGCTGGATGGAGTAAAGTTATATCTCATTCGTGAGATTGAAAACTCATTCGTGAGTCCCACTCTCACCAAATAAGTCACGCGTGACTTTGGGGTGGGTATACATGTGGGTTTCTCACCTAAGTGAGTTACACACATGTGAGCTCTTTTTTTTATAACTTTTTTTAGTTTATTTTATTAGTTTGTGAATATGTTAGGTTTTAAGCAGGTTATGATGTAGTGGTGAGTTTTTCACCATAAAAAGATTGAAAGATAAGTTGAATGAGTGAAGAGGGAAAGTTGAGTTAACGCTAACACGTTAATACCGAGTTAGCTTGGGAGCCAGATAAACAACCAAATATATGTTTTTTTGGGAATCAAAATAGCAAATCAAAGTAAATGAGAACCTTATCGGAATATCTTATTGGACAAAATAGATAACAATAAAAAATAGTCATGTGTATGACTTTCAGCAACCAAATAAGTTGACTGCTTGCATTATGCAAATTCTAGACATAATCCAAAAGCATTCGCAGTTTTATAATTATTTAAGTTCACCTAATTTTTTGTATAACTGTAACTTTTGTCAAATTCTATGTTCTCAAAGGCGTCGTTAATTTATCTTATAATTATGCATGTTTGATAAGTCTTGTTTGTACATAAAGCTTAAACTAAGACTGAAAATTATTATATAAAGTAGTACCACTAGCTAAACAATAACGTAAATTTGTGATCCTGAAGTTGACATATTTTTATGATTCTATCTTTGGTTTAACCTCTATTAGAATGAGCTTTTAAAAAACTAGGAATTGTGAGCGACATACTAAAAAGATAGCCTCTACTAATTTTGGACGAGAGCCACCAACTATACTACAACGGATTGGATGCATCTTAATTTTACCAACTTATATACAGAGTATTTGAAGTATAGTTTATATTAACAAGTCACACGCATTACCATTTTTCAAATGGCGTCAATAGATTATTTATCAATCTAGTTCTTCCTATTTGACCCGAAGGGGTTGTATCCTGGTTCCACCCATAGGTACTGTACGAACGCATCTGTCGCACTACACGATTCATATAAATATTGTCCGGATGCATGAAAAGCTATTTTAAGTATACAAATGCACACATACATACGTACATGTATATAAGCAAGTAGAGAACTGTGTGTAAAAAAGGCCTCGATCTCCAATAGTAAGATCGAAGACATGTATAGTGCTAGATCGTGTAAAACGGCTTCCACTATGATAAACAACACAAATTTGAATTCCATACAAAATTTTGCCTTGACAACAACTTAACTTCCACGGACTAAGGAGATCTCTTAGTTACAATTGGTATATATATTTTGCTCATATATATGTCAGTTTTAAATATAGAATGTTTAGTTAAGAATTAGGAAAAAACTCACTTGCCTTGCAAGCAAAGGTTCAGTCGAACCATTAATTAATTTCCTAATTATGTCTAGCCGACTAGCCTCTATAAAAACAAAAAACGAGGTGAAGGAATTATCATTATTCTGTGTCATACTTATTGTCGACTGAGGGATCATCGTGCCTGTCGTCACAATTGCCTTTGTGATCTTGAAGTTCGAGTTTATTCCTGTATAGCTTCTTGTTGCTACGATAATGGGGTTTTCTATTAGGTTCAATATTGAAGTGAAGGTAAATACTACTTTTCTAAACTTATTTTAATTTATTTTATTTATTATTCTTCATACACGCCTGCTTTAATATTGGTCAAATAAAATCGTGTCAAAATAGCTTGTTTCCTTCCTCACTCCATCCACTCGTCAAATATAGACAACCACTATCAGTCAAATTTAAATACCAATCACACCCCACCAAGACCTATAAATTCCCATTATCACACTCATACTCATTCAATTCCTCAATTCAGTTCCAAAAAAAACATAGTACAAGGATACTCTAACAACATTGTTATTTACCTTACCTTCGTATCATATTAAGATGGGCGCAGTAAGTTTTTTTATCTCATAGTACAACTTTTATAATCAAGAACCGGGTCGAGCAAGAACCGATTTTTAAGTCACAACTTAAGTTAGGTTATGTGTTATAATCAAGTATACATGTACTAACCCAATTTTCTTTTCTTTTTGTTACAGAAGGATGCTAGTAAGAACAAGGATGATAAGAAAAAGATCACCGAATCAGTAGCAGTCGTCTTAAAAGTCGACTTGCATTGTGAAGGATGTGCCAGGAAAGTTAAAAATTCAATCTGTAAATTTAAAGGTACAATAATTTATTCTTTCTTTTAAACGAACATGTATAGTGTAATAAGGGTTTTCTAAAAATAACTTTCGCGCATTAACAATTAACAATTATGTGATATATTGCAGGTGTGGAAAGTGTGAATGTGGATATGGCTGGCAACAAAGTAACGGTGACGGGTAAAGTTGACCCTGTTGAAGTGAAGGAGCGAATCGAAAAGAAGACGAAAAAGAAAGTTGAGATAGAAGTTAAAAAAGACGGAAAGAAATCCGATGAGAAGTCACCTGAGAAAAAGTCAGATGACAAGAAGGCAGATGCTAAGAAATCTGGTGACAAGGGAAACACAGGCGGTGATGGCGAGAAAAAGAAAGACGGCGACAAAGACAAAAAGAAAGCCGAAGTGAAGGCGGATGCAAGCAAGAGCGTTGCAGTGGCTAACAAGATGGAATATTATGGACAAAACTACCCAATGCCGATGTATAATCAAAGTTATTACAACCAAGATTATGGGATAATGACTACCAGCCATGGTTATGCAAACACGGGCTATGACAATCATGGGTACCCGATGCAATACTCAAACGCACCTCCTCCGCCTCCACCTATGTACTCAGATGCCGGGATGTTCAGTGACGAAAATCCTAATGCTGCTTGTTCAATCATGTGATCAGCTACAACTATGATACGATAATATTAACTTAGATGCATGAAGTAAAGTCCAAGTACAAAATATTACTCACTGTTTTTTACACAGTGTCGTTGACAAAGTTATTTTTGGGTGGCTTGATAGGAGCCATAGTTCAATGGAACACAACTGATAATCATATGTTCGGCTAGATTTAGTATACTAATGACTTCACTTATTTGGTATATTGAGTTTATTTTATACGGAGTATTTTTCTCAACCAATTAACCAAGTGAGACAATTGACGTCCAATCTATGACTATCAATCATGTAAAAATAGATGTCGAAGTTGTCAACATAAAAAAATCACTTTCTAGTTCATCGTTCATTCACTGTACTGTATCGTAATTCTTCACACTTAAAAATAGATGTTGGAGTTGTCAGCATAAAAAAATTCACTTTCTAGTTCATCGTTCATTCACTTTATCGTAATTCTTCACACTTAATAATTTACATTTCATATGTTTTGTATATACTAGGTCTTGTACCCGCGCTCCGCCGCGGCGCTTGGTCCAATGGATTGTTCGCGTACTTCTTGTGTTCGACATGGTCCAAAATAAAGTGGGTTGAGCGAGGTTTCGGGGTATGTTGACTTGTAAAGAGCATGCCAAGATTAGTAAACGTCTACAAAACCATGCTCTTTGTCATGTTGACCTGCTACTCAAGCCACCCAATTTGATACAGTATATCTTAATAAACTGGTATAGGAGGGTTTGGGATTGCGTTTGCAGAACAAACCATGATGCTGCAAAACTCTTTTTCTTTTAGAAAACACACGTTATCACCTTTTGTCAAATGAGTTGTGAACCACTAATCCTTAGCAGCCACCTTACCAACTTAATAATCGCATTACTCCGCAAACCTCAACCTTAAACAACTGCTGATAACTCAAAACACGTGTTTGATTTGAAGCACTTAGTTTTGTTCTGAAAACGCAAGGAGAAGTTATAGAATGATTAAGGCGGTGGTATGATTTGGTAGACTACTAAGCTTAAAAAAAGAGTTTAAATGAAGGTTGGGTCAAAATTTAGAAGCCCAATTATATATCAGATATGTTGCTTACCATTTATTTTTAAAATAGGTAAGGTGCGCCGCGGAAAGTTTTGTTTCCTTAATTCCTAAGCGGAGTTTTGACACATATGGTTTAATTATGTTAAAGGACGTTAGGCAGGTGAAAAAGTATGAAAGCATAACGTAAGACAGTGCTATGCTGCACCAGGCCACCAGAGAGTATCAGGTCCTTCTTAGTCGTCGACTCTTTCTAGTTGGCTCAATATCAGCTCTTATCAAGAAACACCAATGGTTCGTGGTGAGTCTTTTTAACTTTTCAGTGAGAATATGCATACTACTCTTGGGGATATGCAGACTGCTCGTGAGTTAAAGAATGATGAAACGAAACAATAAAATAAAAATTCAAGTAGAAGGAAAAGCTACAGACAGAAGTCGATCATATACCAGATGTGAGTGAAAGAGTATTAGCTAAATGCCTAAAATTTCATTCTATGTTAAGATAAACTTAAAACATTCTGTTAAATTTAGGCAATGTTTCTATCAAATTCATCATCACAAAACAGTAAAAAGAGTTATGAAATTATCCAACTATATTCTAGTGAATAGATAATAAACTAACAATGACATCAGACCTATTGAAGCAATAGCTATAGAGGAAGCTACAAATGAATCTAAATCAAGTCCATAAGTACCTCCTGTGGAAGACTATTCCAGTCACTGATTCTAGAGGCCAGAAAATTTGACATAAGATTTGAAAATGCCATAAGGCTTGGAATTGTATGTCGTAATCGGTGGAACTCGTTACAACCTTGGTTGGACAGCATAGTGGAGACTCTCAAGATCTCTGTTAACAGCATGGAGTACATGTAGTGGTTAGTTGCATAGTAAAACAAAATGAGATAAGTTTGTAATATTACACAAAATCCAAATCAACTTCTATAAAAACTGCATCCTGAATCATTTGATTTAGGCATTGTAGACGTAAGTATCTCGTATGTTCGAAGTTATTCATAGAGGATTTGTCTATCTTTCATGAACCATTATCGGTTAAAACAATTTCTCGTTCAAAAGGTAATCCAAACACCTGCTTAATGTCTACGATTCATTAAAGTTGTTTGTATAATTCATATGCTACCTTTTTTTTAATGTTGTCTCTAAGATGGTCATTTGCATAGATAGCTAAATAGACAAAAGAAAGGAGTTACCAGTAGAGTGCGAAGGTGTTAAAGTTGTGATACCCCAGGTAAGCGGTCACTTCTGATGAGCTAAGAACCGAGGCAAAATGATCATGTTTAGCACACACAGCTTTAGCAAATTCCGCACAATGATTTACCATCAAGGTAGTTGTACAAACAACTTTAAAAAAAGGTAGCATATGAATTATACAAATTCCGCACAATGAGTTACCATGAGTAACCTGCCTTTGCCTTTGCCTTGCAGCTTACAAATCCATCGTTCCCTCATCTTCCCATTGCATCTATTGGGATTAAAAACTGAAAATAGAATTCAAGTGAATTTCAAGCTCCGCCCGTTTCGACTAATCTGACTTGTCCCCTATCAGGTATAAAGTATATGGCTGAAAAATTGCAGACTATTGCCACCTATTGTTTGTTGCGGAAGTGCGAGCTAATTCAACGGTCATTGCAACTCCCATTTTAGCTTCCTCTTAAGTTCAGGCTGGCTCAACAGCTTCAGTGCTGCAAGTTTAAAAAAATCTGTATCAGTTCTCATGTTAAATCCAAATTTCCATCTCCTCTAGGCTCAAGTAAATGAAGTCTATTTATGATTTAAACTAAATATATCACAAAATGTAAAAGAAATGGAGCTACACCAATAGAAGATTAACATATATCGTATTCACTTGACTTGAAATTTTTATTTTTCACTACGTTTTTTTACTCTGAAATCTGTTTCTTTTCAAGAACCATTCTTAATATTCAAGTCATTTAGACCACGGGGCCGATTAATTCTAGCTTGGTACTATAATAAACTGAAAACATGACATAATTGCAAATAAAACGATCTTTCGCTATTATGTACGTGTATGGTAGAAGCATAATGCCCAAAGCGGTTGCTAGAGTTGGTGAGCTGTTGATACCTGCATATGCAAGTTGTCGCAGCAAACCGATCCTGCAATCATTGACTTTGAAATGTGATATGCTCATATAATAGCCGCCTCCTCTTATTTGACTACCATCAGTGTGCCAACATTCCTTCTTACCTGTTGGCGCGCAGTATCACAGATATTAGAGCTTCACACGCTTATTCAGCTTAACAAAAAGAAAAAAAAGAAGGGATTGTACGAGTCACCTCTATGATCGCCACCACTATTGCCCCAGATGCACCCCAGCCCGCAGTTTGATCACCATCAGTTGCTTGTGCATCATCCTTTTTCTCTGCTGCTGCATTACAACTACCCCATCAGTTGCTTGTGCATCGTCCTTTTTCTCAATGAGGCGGTTGTGATTGTGAAGGCTTGGATACAGTCGACGATGCGAATAAGCTTGCAAAAACACTACTACTCGTGCTTAATAGTAAATCGACATATTGTGGTCACTAATACGAAGTGTATAACAACAATAGACTTTATAATCCATTCTATTCTATTTTATTACTAATTGGGGCATTACGGTGAGTTCAGCGTACCCAAACAGCTCCCAACTACATTTTGCTATACTAACAGAACCATTAAAGATGTACTTAATTAACAAATACAAAAATTCCCATTTGATAAAACTCACATAAAACTTATACTTGGGTGTTTGTTTCGGCTTATAGAGTGGCCTTATGGCTAATTTGTTATTGAGCTTATGTTTCATAAGCTCATTTTTTTCTGGCTTGTTTTGAAACTTCCCGACCTATATAAGTTTATTATGTTTTATAAGCTCACTTTTTGTGGCTTGTTTTGAAACTTTCCGGCTTATATAAATAATAAACTTGTATAAACCGCAAAAGTTTCAAAGTGACCTTATGAAACATAAGCTGAAAACCAAATCAATCATGAACATAGGCTGAAACAAACACCCCAAGCTTATTTATGAGCTTATAAGCTTTTATGTTTTCGGCTCATATTTCTTAAGGCCAGTTTTTCCAGCTTATTTTAAAACTAATGAGCTTATATAAAATTGTTTTGACATGATAAACCTATATAAGGCCATAGCCACAAGAATAAGTAAAAGAAATTAGCCTCCTCCAGATCAACAACTTACAATTAGCCATGAATACCGAAAGAACTCAAAACGAAAAATCACCAGCTATTCACGCAATCTCCATTAAGTCTCTTGCAGCTCAACAACTTACAATATATCCGATCCCCTGAATTCAAAACATAACATAGTTTAAATTAAACACCCTCTTTATAAGCACACATAGAATATACGTTTACCTACGCTATTAATATTCATCGAAAAAGAGCATACCTTGCATTTAAACGATAGCATCATAGAGGGGTGGGTCTTGAGTCGCAACAACTTGAATATAAGCCACACCCTTATGACATATGAGCAAATACTCAGCCCCGGCTCAGATTTGTGCGCATGGAACCGGATCAAAGGGTATCTGACCCGTCATGGCTGCAAACACGTTGTAGTGATGCCCCGCCAAGATACGACTGGGTGGCGCCCGATACGGTCCAGCAACCAGTTGCAATTGCATAAGCGTAAATGCAAAAAAGCAATAATATCATCATCGCCATGGAGACACTTAAAATAATTTGATATGCAGCACGTATTCAAACAGGTAGGCCTAAAACAATCACAATTCTGGAAACAACCATCATGGCTGCTCGACTGAGTGCATCGCGAAGATATAGGCAGGTTTTACACACCCTATCAAAGGGCGTCCAAGTTGCTATGTAAGTTTAAAACAATCAGAATTTTGGAAACAGCCGCCATGGCTGCTCGACTGAGTGCCTCGCCAAGATATAGGCAGGTTTTGCACACCCTATAAAAGGGCGTCCTAGCTGCGATGTTAGTTTCGAAGAGTTAACATAATAGACACATGTTTTGTCGACCTCTCTAGCATGAAACATAGGACACATGTACAACAGGTCAGATTTATGCGTGCCAATCCGAAGTAAAGGTCATTCGATCGATCGTGGCTGCAAACACCATGTTCGTGGTGTTGCCCCGCCAAAATACGGGCCATTTTCGATCAAACTGATTTGATGAAAACCATAAACTTTTCCACCATTTTTGATTGTGCTCTATAATAACCGAAACAATCATAGACCCTTAATTAACAACCAAGCATCATAATTTCAACCAATCAAGGTAAGCCACAAAACCACCCTCCCACCTAAGGTAACCAACATCACCCCTCGACCACGTACGTCGCACACCACGTATGGTGGCAACGAAGGGATCAACGGCAACGAAGTTCTTTTTAATATAATTCTACCTTATATAATAGAGGGGGAATCACGTTTCCATAGAAACAGCGATCCCCTCACATGTTTATTAAACAATACTAAACCTTCCCCCTCACATTCTACATCTCCCCTCACAGTTTTTTCACACACTAACACCTACAACTTTCCATTTCATTATTTCCGTTTGATCCCGTTTCATTAATGGTGCCCCGTTTTCATTAATTGGGTATTGATTAATTGGCCTTTGCCTCTTGCCCCTTGCCCTTTGCACTCTCTATAAACGTCCTTTGGACTCTCTATATGTTTTTAAATATAAGAAAACAGCAAGTCTCATTTGACTTCCCAATTCAGCATGGACGTTGAACTGCATAAATTTAACATCATTCTGTGATATCATTCAAACAACAACATAAAAATATGTCAACTTGTACCTCATTGTGTTTAAGCATCGACATTGAAAGTAAGTGGTGTGAATGTAGTATCCATACCTGCATAAATGATCAGACAGTCATAAAAACTTTGTTCATTAACGTTCAATCATTGTTGGATGATCAATGTAAATGTGGGAAAATGACAAATGAAAATATCGACTAAAGGAATGGTCAATATTACTTTCGTTTATTTCTTTTGAGGCCATTCTTTAGCAAACGAAGAAGCATAACTCGGTCTCTTATTAGAAGGACCTGTGTTTTGTAAGGCGTAGTCTGTTTATTTTTTAAAAAACTTAGTAAAAGAGACTCAGATCAACTGATGTGGTGCCTGCGCGTAGTAGGCTCAGACAAGACGCCCTTTAGGGATAACCGGCCACGCACGGCATGACTGCATCCTCAAGGGTTGCCCCGCCAAGGTCCGTGGAGTCTCAGGATTAACCCAGGCTATTTCAAGGTCATCACAACCAATCTTACTTTCGTTGATTTCTTTCGAGGCCATTCTTTAGCAAACGAAGAAGCATAACTCGGTCTCTTATTAGAAGGACCTGTGTTTTGTAAGGCGTAGCCTGTTTATTTTTCAAAAAACATAGTAAAAGAGGCTCAGATCAACTGATGTGGTGCGTACGCGTAGTAGGCTAAGACATGACGCCCTTCAGGGATAACCGGACACGCACAACATGGATGCATCCTCAAGGGTTGCCCCGCCAAGGTCCGTGGAGTCTCAGGATTAACCCGGGCTGTTTCAAGGTCATCACAACCACGTGTACTCATCGCACCCCGCAACCACATGTGTCCCCAAACAGAAAGCATAAAAAAGTGTCCCAAAAAATAAGCTCATTCAGGGTGGCTTATTTTAACAGCTGGAGTCTATCTACTATTTTCGCCATATCCTTTATTTCAAAAGACAATTTTTTCACACACATGTACCACCTATCTAACAGAATCTCACAACTACACCTCAACTAATTCAGGTCCTTTATTTATATCGTTAACTTAATTAAGCAAACAATCTATACTAATGTAGAAAGATTAAGAAAACTATATATGGAAACCATAATTTCATTCTGTTTAATCTCCAAATCCTCAAACTTTTATTTTTTATAACTATATTTGCCGCTATAAAATCTCGCTTATATCATCAGCTTAACAATGAAATAATTATCCCAAATGAAATCGCTAAACCCTCACTAACATTAAAATGCTCAAACAACATTAAATCTTTATCATCAGCTTGACAAACCTCAATCTTATTCCTCAAAACACCATTAAACAAAAACAAACCAAACCCAAAAACGAAAACCAAACCCAGAAACGAAAACCAAACCCGTTATTACTCAATATTCCACCATTTAACTTACAATTCAAAGACATTATCATAAAATCTAAACCACCAACTCGCTAAAAGTTCTTAAACTTGCTAAAAATAGACCTTGCAGCATAGGAAAAATGTAATGAGCTGTAAAAATCTGATAAAAATCGCATTTTTTTTGGTATGGTACTGGAAAAAAAGAAAAACAAAAAACACCACAAATGATCACATGCCAATGAAATAATTACCTACATGTTGAGTTATTGGATCTAAAATCAAATCGCCCATCCGTTTTCACGATCATCCTTTGTTTAATCAAAGTTTAGATCAAACTCGTGAACCATAAACTGATTCGATCAAACTGATTTGATAAAAACCATAAACTTTTACACCATTTTTGATTGTGCTCGATAATAACCGAAACAATCATAGACCATTAACTGAGTATTTATGAGTTCGTTTATTATCGATTCTTGACAAATTGAAAGTCCTAAAAATATCAAGTTTTTTATTGTTCTTGGTTGTTAAGGATATTTGGAATTCTATGTCTAATTCAATCAACACGTTAAAAGAGGAAAATAATCGGCCACGTATCCGTAAAACACAGTGCCAATACCAATTACTATTCACCACGTACAAATTTAAAATGCATTAAAAGTAATTTGCTTGAAATGTAAGGTAATTGAAAGTATAAGGACTAAAATGTAAATTTCAAAAACTACAAGGACCAATTATGAAAAATATAACAAACTAGTAACAAATTTAACAACTTTTCAAAACTGCCTAACTGAAATTGTAAAAATCTGAAACTTAAAGGACTGATTATTAGCAAACCCTAAAAACTTGCAAAATTAACTCTAAATACAACATTTAACAAACTACAAGGACTATTGTGCAATTAAATGGAAATGTTTATCTAAAACGGGTTAAGCTAATTCACTAAGCTGGTTTGAGCTTATTAATGAACCAAATCAACTCTGGTTTGTTTTAAAATGCTTAAAATGGAAAATTAGCTAGGGTTGTAAAAGGAAATTGCTTATAAGCTTGTAAAACTCAAACTAGCTTATCTCAATAAGCCAAGAATAAGCTAAAATGAAATCCAGACTTCCACAACTTGATTTTAATGCACAATATGATTAATCAACTAAAAATAGGATTGTAATGTCTTTTAAAATTGAAAATGATTCACTGAATAAGACAGAATCTGGATTTAAGCAAAAGTGAGCTTATTCTGACCAAAATTTCCAAAAAGCTGATTTTTACAAAATCCACTCAAGACATGTTTGTAATAAGATTTGTGAAAGAAAAATGACAAGTTTGTGAAGTAGAAATGGAGATTTAGGAAAACAGTAAGGCCTTGATTACAGAAACTAGCATTTGCTCATAAGCTGACTAAAAAGCTGATTTCTCTTTCAAATCTTGAAACTGTATAATTTCCTTATAGACACTAAATCTTTGGATGTTAAACTAAAATTGAGAAAAGGTTTGAGCTAATTTGATTTAGGAACAAAGAAATGCAAGCAGATCAAAGTGAGCTAGTTTTATAATGAATTGGTTAAAATCCTTGACCCATACTTTTTAACTACCATTTGCCTTTTTGAAAACTATTTTAACCACAAAATTGGAACTAAAATGTTTACACTAGTAACCAAATGTAAATGAACAGTTTGACAAAGATTTTTACAAACTTGAATTACCAAGAATCATTTAAACCAAACACCATTTTAAATCAGTTATCAAACTTTTTCAAAGAGAATTTTAGCATAATCTAAAACAGGTTTAGACTCTTATCAGACTATGTTTATATGACTAAATGAGGTGACTTTGAACAAGAAACAAGCAAGTAAACAGACTTAAACACAAAATGATACTTGTGACTAAAAACAGATGAAAATTCTAACTGAAATCAAGTAAGCTAAGATCAAGGCTACAATTGAACAAAAACTCTATCAAAGTAACACACTTATGCTGCAATTAAGCTATGAACACATTCAGATCAGCAAGTAATCATTATACTAAGAATGTAGCATGCAAAACTGATTTAGGGGAACCAAAACTAGACTTTTGAAACCTTCTAGCTTGAAGCCTCCATTGGGGAGCAGAGGAGCGCTGAGCTCTCTAAAACAAACATCCTTCAACCCAAATCAACTCAAATCTACAACAAAATGACCTCCAAAAGCCATATCTGATCTAATCATCTAACAACCTTCAACTCTGCTACAACAGGACTGGAAGTGAACTAGTAATGCTGAATCAAGCTGAAAAACTCCAAAGTAACTCAAACAAACTTCATTGAGCAATTATGTTCAATGAAATCAACAGTACGTGTATGAATCAGTAATGCATGTAAGATTGTAAAGAGGATTGAAGGGAATTGAGCTGCTTTTGTATTGATGAAGGAAAGTTTGTTACAAGTAGGTTACAACTGATTAACTGACTCTTAGGTGGTTCTCAAACACCTAAGAGTAGTTATTAACTACTTTACTAAACTAGAAATGAAAGAAAATATGGAAGTGTGTGTTTTTCACACTTTAAGCTACACACTACAAATGAGCTAATCTATACTATTTATAGAGCTGGAAATGAGAAGTAGTTGGGGTTGGTGACGTGTCTTGACCAATAGGAGAGTGCCAGGTGTCTTCATCCTCTTAATTGCAAATTCGGCTCAAGAACACGAATTGGGGGAATTTGATCTTGTTAATTTCAGTGTAATTGGATAGTCTGAGTAGCTTCCTTACTTGATTTGGAGTCCTTTTCATGTTTTGAACTTGTCTTGAAATGCAGTGTAGCTTAAGTTGAGTTCTAGGCGCGTTTTTGTTGAAGATGACACGTGGCATTCTTTGATTCGTCCTCATCAAGTCACACGGATTAATATCCAACTTGGATAAAATGATTATTGCATGGCAGCATTCGATTGGTTAATAAAAGAGATAGTGGGTTTCCACTGTTCGGATTCGGTATTAAATGTGATTGAGTTAGTGGCCCAGCTGGCAGCCTATGTTGCGATCCAAACACTCTTTTTCTTGATCTCCTATTGGTCCAAAGGGTTAACACACGGATTAATACCAAAGTTTGTAGGATTTTGTCAATTTCAGTCCCTCTTCTTTAGCAGAATATTCATTTAGGCTCTTTTCTTCATTTCTTTGGCAAATTAAGTCCTTTGACTTGCATTCTTGAATATTTGAGTCCTTTGACTTGGTTGACTTGAGAGTTGACCAGGTTTGACTTTGATCTTGACTTTTTCCAAAATTTCACTTAAGTCCCTCAACTTCTGAACATTGTCAAGATAGGTCCTTTTTCTTCAAATGGCTTGTCATCTTTGATCCTTCTCTTGTCTTTTCTTCATAAATGAGCTTGATTTCACTTGTTTGCTTGGAATTTGTATCCTTGTTACCTATTTAAGCACAAACACAAAACATACCACATAATACTGCTTTATAACACAAAAGTTAGGTATTTTCTATGTGTTTTAGGGTGATTTGTTGACTTATTGATATGAGATTTTGCTCATATCAAATCCCCTACACTTGATCATTGCCATGACCTCATGCAATGCCATATTTTAAAGCACAAATTCACATTTTTCTCATAATTAATCCACCTTGGCCAATATGGAATGCTTTTACTCTACTCTACACTATATGATGCATGATTTTTACAATGCAATGCAAAGAAGAACAATTCAATTTATATATTTTTGATTTTTCATAAATGGTTTTGATGGAAAAACTCATAAAGAAATTAATGACTTAGATTAGGGATTTTGGTACCATGAACACTTATCACCCTCAAGTTTCACTTTCCCCGTACCAAGCTTAAAAATGGGATCATTGCATTCACACGTAAAAAGTGCATCAACTTATTCATGACAATTAAATGTGGAACCTGTTATTATTTGAGCAAATTTCTTGAGAGCAAATTTGTCATTATTTAAAGCGTGAAGTTTAAGAAATGCAAAATCCAAAAATAAGGAAGCACGGTTTTAATCCTAAGTAATCCTCTCATCCATTACTCGAAAAACCGCTCACAATTAATATAAGTCCGACTCAAGAATAATAAGTCATTCGCCTTATGTGTAAAATCCTTATGTCATGCATTAATAAGTAGCTACACACTCGTTAAGGAAAGAAAAATAAAACTCACGCAATAATTTACATCCGTCGCCTTTTTGAGACCTTGGATCTTCAACCCCGCAACCCGTCAAGGTAATATTAGATTGGAGCAACTATCAAATCCCCGCAACCCGTCAAGGTAATATTGGAATTCAATAGTCACTATAATTACACTTCACTGCCCCTCTTGGGAGTCTTGTATAATTTTTCTTTTTCTTTCTTTTTTTTCTAGCCACTCATTTTTTTTCATAAGCCGCTCTTATTTTTCTTTATTCCTCACAAAGAAAGTTGAAAAAAATAAAAGAAAAAACACTCGCTAAGTATTAAGCATGACATAAGTCTAGTACACATAAAACATTCTAACTTAGAATCTTAAGTCGTACTTATACCAACCATGAATGATTAGTCAAAAATGCATAAGAGACTACAAACCGATTAAAACCGTTCTTGATTATTTATTAACATATATACATGCGAAGTAAATAGAGGCAAAGAAAGAGAAGGGTTTAGCCACAAGTAATTATCATGAAGTTTATTAGCCCTTTTATACTTGCTTCAACTCTATCATTTCCTATTCTCCACAAATTTAAAATATCAAATAATGAGAGTAGTAGATGCTTAGGCTAATAGACCAATGAAGGACTACATGGTCAAGGATACTAGCTAGAGTAAGCTTAGATAAGCAAACTCGGGTTGAGTCAAAGTATCCATGGCGGGCCTAATATGTCAAAGATATCTGAATTTGTTAAACCATATCCTTTATTATATTTTTTTTCCTTTTATATATTTTGATGAAAAATAGAAGAAGAAATATATATAATGCAAATGTGTTATGCAAATGAAAAATGATTAATGCAAAAAAAATATGAATGCATATTTTTTGGTGGCCAAAGTAGATCAAAGATTTGAAAATGTTTGAAAAATTAATTTCCAAGTTATCATGACGGTCAATGGCAAAGTATAGGTAAGGTCACTTCGATAGAAGACCCCCCCACACTTAAGCTAAACATTGTCCCCAATGTTTAAGAGCATAGGAGTATCAACTCCTCTACACTTATGACAATGAATAGACTTTGTTTAACCTAAATTAAGGAAAGATCAACTATAGTGAATTCATTTTTTAAGCACAATGTGTCTATGAAAAATCACAATAGTAACGAAGTAAACCGGATACAAGGGCCTCCTACAAACAACATAAAGACAAAAGGAAGGTCTCCCGCTACACTTACCCTCAACTCTATACTCTTATTGCTATGCTACCACACTTGTAACACTCTCATTTTTCGTATCGGTACAGCGGAAGGGTATTTCAGAGTGTTACGGGATAGCACAATAACTCCAATCATAGACAACAAATAAAAATGGTTGTTCAAGGTTCAACATACATTCATTCGATAAAAAGTTTAAAAGCGTACAACAGGTCCCAAATTATACAGGTCGTTTAGTTTACAAAACATAGATCGAATGAACATTTTTAATATTATGTGGGCCATCAGAGTCGATCTCCATCCGGATTACCTTCAAGCACCTGAGATAAAAACATGAAAAAATCATATCAGCGAATGCCGAGTGAATTCATAGAGTTTAATAAAAACCGTTATATAAAACAATCATTTAAAATCAGAACACAAGTATAATATCGGAAGTAAGTCCTCATATTGCTAGTCAGGCAATATATAAATCAAGCATACATCTTAAAGCGTCCATGAGACCGTAGTCTCTATATTACCATGATAGGTAATATATTCATCGTTATTAGCGTCGTATCATATCGGATATTTAGATTATATAGGATTAGTATTAGCCGCATGACATTGTTACCTTACTATGAAAACAGCGGGCCGCGAACCCGACAAACAATTTGCCCATCTAAGTTAGCGTGTCGTCACAAAAATCACGCTATGGAATCTTCTCATACATAAATTCGCTTACCAATCAATGTGGTACGACGGGGATCAACCGTCAAGGCGCGAACTGGGGTGATCGTCCCCAAATAGTACTATCAAATGCATAAGCGTCTACCAAATCCCGGTAGTTCAAAATTCATGCTAATGGGACTTTAAGTGACATAACCTAACTACTAATAATCCTTTTAGTCTCGTTTATAGGGTCATAGCATCATTCGGGTCCATATCATTAAGCATACCATCGGGACTACTTGTGTTCTATTTTTATAAAATCTAGTTTGTTATCTCCCTCGCGGGTTTACAAATCATTTTATAAAACATTTAAAAGAGTGCGAGGCTATGAACTCACGTTGATAATGAAAGGTGGATTATCGGCTACGGGCGTGCTTCGGTCATGGAAACCTATATAAATAATAATCGGTCTTAGACTTTGTCCAATGACTTTTATCAAAATAACAATATACATATGATGGTTTTGTACATATGATGATGATCAAGTGGGTTTATACATCCTTGTTTACTCATTTTAGTGTTTACGTTTTGGTAACGTTTTACTAGTTTGCTAGTTTTACCTATTTACCTATTTTAAGTCCAGTAAGCTTAGTATAAGTTCTTTAACTTGTTTTAATCCATTTTATACCTATATTATCAGTATATATACTTTCCATGTTGGGCCCAAATGGGTTAAGCCCAATAAGTTCTTTTTACAAGTACTTATCTTATTTAGTCCAATTATTAGTCTAATATGCTTGGTTAGCTCGTTAATGTCCGTATGTCCTATAGTTCGGGTTTTATCGGTTTTTACTTGTATTAGTTACTTATATATCAGTATATGACTTTTAAAAACTTTACATTAGACGGGTTTGATCGTCTAAGTTTTATTTGGCGAAAAACGTTAATTTTACGGTAATAGCCGAAAAAGTCTTAAAAATCAAGTTTATAGTTTTTATTACTTATAAGTATTATTCCACTACCATTTATATAATTGGTCCATTTAATTAACCTTTTACATATTTATATAAATAAGTTCTATAAGTTAGTGGGTTTTTATTTTACATTTTATACAATAAAATGTGAGTGCTTATATAATAATAATAAACATTAATTCTTAAAATCTGATTTTTATCTTCATGTTCACCATTTTTATCATATCTAGAGTTCTATAATGAATTAGAAGCTCATTTTTGGGTGACATGTTCTTCATATTATGTGCTACATTTAACTTAGTTATAGCTACTGCTCATTTTAAGTTCATCTTGCCTTAACAGTCCCTTGCTTATTCAGATTAGAACACCTAACTTGTTTTGATCATATCTCATTCATTATATTGATTCCATTGCATGGCCAACTCTCACATGTGTATAACATCTTGTACTTACTGTAAATGGATCATACCTTGCAATTTTATCAGTTCAAGTTTTAGTTATATACTGTTTTTATACAGCCAACTAAATAATCAAGATTTTAGCCTCATTTCTTATAGTTATTAACCTTTTTAAGCATATCTATCAACACTTGATTTCCACACAACATTTTTATCATCATACATACATCATATACATATACAAAATGAAAGAAAATATATTTGTTCTTTACAAAAATAACAATAGAAAATGGAGAGGATGATCTTCTTTACCAACCAAGTGTATTTCTTGTTTTTGGAAGACAAGAACTTGATGAACACCACAAGTAACTACAAGATCATCAAACACCAAGAACATAAGTTGGGAAATCAGCCCTAGGACACAAGCAAATCACCCCCAATGTTGTTAATATGGCCACCAAATGATCAAGGCTTCAAGATAACTCCATGATAGAGCTAGTAAACATGTATTTCATGGCTAGAAAAGATCAAAAGGGGTGTTTGTAGCTTGAAAGTGGACGGCAAGGGAGGGTTTGAGAGAGTTTTGATGTTGGTTTTGCATGTATGGAAATGGAAATGAGAAGTTAGTTGATGGTTTTAGCTAGATAGTGGAATGAGTAGCTTAAGGTGTAAGCTTGGCTTACACATGTAAACACTTAGCTAACATGATGCCACATATGGTTGTGGAGTCATGTTGGTGCCGTCCAAGTTAGCTAGTGGGGTAAGACAATGTATTTTGTCCCATCTCACTAGTTTACGGGTATTGCTCGATTCTAGTTTTCTCGATTTGCGTGCCCTCGGGTCGTTTCACGAAAAACGTTTTTATAAATTATGAATCAACGTCACAAAACGAATCCAATAAAAATTGTCTCATCAAAAACGGAGTTCAAAAATGTAAATACGTAATCCTAAGGTTTCCGGTTTAGTCGTAAAAGACGCTAAATTATGCACGTAAGCCCAAATTTAAATCCGTAAATTGTGAGTTCGTCAACCAACATAAAAATAAGTTTCAAAATATTATACGAGAAAATATTTCACTACCTGAAAATGTTAGATTGTGATACAAGGCTTTAGGCCCGTATAAAAATTTATCGTTCTCGTGGTCTAATCGAATTGATCTAGGTTCTCTATGTGACTCAGTTTTATTTTGGTGAAACAAAAAGGTTGTCGTTGTAGTATAATTAAAATGTGCAAAGACTTAAAATTAAATGGCGTTAAAATAAAAGAGCGTGAAAATTAATCTAAGTCTAATTGAAAGAAAGGTGCGATATTTAAAAACTTTGAAAACTAAAATAATTAAATGACCACAAATTAAAGCGTGACGAGAATTAAAATTAGACAAGTATTAAAAACATAAACTAAAAATTAAACAAGACAAAGTATAAAGAAAATAAACCCACCGTCGGAATGTATTCCGATCACACCTTGATCAGAATGTTAGCTTACCCCAAATCGGAATATTGATCAGACAACCAATCGGAATGTGTCACTTACCCACAATCGGAATATCCTGACAAACCCCCAATCGGAATATAAACTTACTTGTGATCGGAATACGGGGAAGACTTGGTCGGAATGCTGATCGGAACCCGTTATCGGAATATGTCACCTACCTGATCGGAATGTCCAAACACGCACCTCTATCGGAATATGGCAAAGAGCACCAATCGGAATATATGTCACTTACCCAATCGGAATACCACCTTACCTTGTTCTAATCGGAATACCAAAGTCTCTACCAATCGGAAAGTTAAAACCCTTTTCCGATTTACCCCAATCGGAATACGAAGAAAAGTACACAAAATAAGCTAGGAAAATAAGCTATGATTCTAATAAGCACAAGACGAAAATCCTAAGGTAAACCGTATGAAAATAAGCTACTAGACTGAAATTTAACAACTTTTAAGACAAGAAATGAATAAGCTTTAAGAAAAACAACTTTTATACGAAAATAACTTTTATAAAAACTATATAAACTTGAAAATAAACACAATAAGCTATGAAAATAAATGATTTAAGACAATCAAAGGCATAAAAATCAAATCTTTAAACAAGTATACAAGATAAAAAGCATATAAATCAAAGATCAAAGAAAGGTAGAATGAGATCAACAAGATAAAGTAAAGGTGCGAGAAAGATAAAAGTAACTTACTTGAAAATTAAATGGTAAATAAAGTGCAAGACATGTAATTAAAGGTGCAAGGTAATTAAATGTGCATAAAAGTAAAGGTGGAAGAACTAGTGTCACTCTAGCCAACAAAACTAAATGAAATGAAAATGAGAGGTATATATAGGAGATTAGGAGGGTGGTTAGAGGAAGCTTCCTCCCCTCCTTCCTTTCTTCTTAATTGCGCCCTTAAGTCCTTCCTTCTTAATCTTTTTGTTAATCTTGGACTTTGATGACTTTTGGCTCGAGATTTCTTTGGACTCGTCTTTTAATTCTTCGATAAATAAGACTTGAGTTTCTCGGCTTTAAGTAAACTTCCGTCTTTGGACTTTTTCTTCGATAAATCTTCAGAATTGGTCTTGGACTTCCGTTCTTTTTGCACTCTTGACCTCTTGACCTCGTCTTTCATATTTTTCTTCAATAAAAGTCCGTAAATGCCCGTGAATTCCCGTGTTTTCTCCACTTTTCACCTTTTCGTCCTAAATCACAACAAAAACACAAACCACGCATAATTCCGACATAAAAGACATAGAATACACGTTTTGGTCCGGTTATTATTGTAATTAAGTGGTAGAAAAGATGGGTGCTTTCACACCTATCAAATCCCCTACACTTGACCATTGCAATGTCCTCATGCAATGCATTAGTTACAAAGCACGTTTACATTTTTCATCATAATTAATCCATGTTGGCCTTTATTAAAGAGATAGAAACTATAAACATTCAAAGTAAAGAAATCAAAAGCATACATTGGGTTTTGAAAGTGTCATGAATAATCATCATCCTCAAGTTTTCACTTTCTCCAAACCAAGCTTAAAAACGAGATCATTGTTATTATAAGTTAGTAAACTATCACGAACTCATGTGGGCCAATTACTCACTTAGACTCCCTTATTCCTAGGTGTATCTCTTATATTTTATTATTGTCTTGAATGATCACGAGGATGCATTTTTGACTTATTTCGATAGTTATTAAGTCTGAAAATAAAGTGAACGATTTAATCAATAGTTAGCTAAAGGACAAAATCTTTTAAAACTGCTTCTCGGGACCTCATAAAGTCCATATCTTGGAATAACTCGCTTCGCGATTTGAGACCTTTCTCGGACCGATATTTGGCAGCGACTTCATACTTCAAATCTTGAGAGACGTTCATGAAATAATGGTCTTCTCTTCATATTGGAATTTCTTCACTTGAAGTTTTGAGAGATTCATACTTGGACCACGACTTCTTCATTTTTCTCCAATCTTTATTTTGGACTTTGATATACAACGATCCGCCTCCTTTTATGACTTGGATCTATTTACCCTCATACCTTGTTAGGGTCTTTTCGGATACACTTCTCCATGACTTTTGGGAAGTTTTTGCTTTACGTCGTGTGTCTCGATCCTTCATATTGATTTTCGATAAATGATTCTTCACATCACTTGGGATCTTTAGCAACAAAATATAGCCCTCATGCTTTGTTAGGGCCTTTTCGGACTCGCCAATCTTCGCATCCCGCTTCAATAAGTTATGCCTTGGCTATGAACTCTAATCCATACCGAGCAACTTTTAAACGATCTTGGGCTAGAAGCTAAGTAACTTTTTAAATCGTAGAACCTTATTTATTAGAAGATAAATTATATAGCAAGCGATGGGAGAATAGGCTCATAATTAACTCACATAAATTCACGAAAGAATACCGGACTTATAATTGGCTCTATCATCTCTCGTTCTCCACATTTAAAATCTCAAGTAATGAGACTCGTGGATGCTTAGCCTATTAAACCAAAGGTTTGGGTTTTCGAGTCGCCTATAGGATGTTAGAAATACGTTTTAACGTATATTAGAAGTATCGGTCACTCCACAATATGATTTATGTTGTAATAGCTCGTAGTTAACAAATAGTTATTAGTTACTTATTAAGTTAAGTAAGAACCGGTCCATGGGCTTGTCATGGACCGGCCCAAGCCCATTGTAAGCTTGGAGTATAAATACCCCTTTCCACCATGGAAAGGGGTTGGTTGTTGTTCATGTTTTCATATTAATAAAGACACATTTTCTCTCACTTTCTCTCTCTAGTTTCTCTCACTAGAAAACATCAACCCACTTCATAGATTCATAGGTTATCAATATTCTTCAATTGGTATCAAGAGCTATGGGGTGATTTAAGGTAAGGATTGTGTTGCTTTTTTAGTTTTTGAATCAATTAGTGATCTTTAGAAAAAATCAATCTTGAATCTTGTTGTTTTTGGTGTTTTTGTTATTGGGATTGATTGATAAGGATTGGGTTTAGCTTATTTTGGTAAAAATCATAAAACTTTTTGTGGTTTTTGATCAAAAAATCGGATTTAAAGCTGTTTTTCAAGTCTCGAACTATTTTTTCCAGTTTATTCCGAATAGGGATTCCGAATAGGAAGGTTTTCAGAATAGCAGGTTTATTCTGAATAGATATTCCGAATAGGATAGTATTCAGAATAGCAGGATTTTTCCGAATAGACTTTCCAGATAGAGAGTTTTTCCGAATAGCAATTCTTTCTGAATAGCCAGTTTTTCCGAATAGTCAAAAACTTTCCGAATAGCCAGTCTTTCCGAATAGCCAAAAACTTTCCGAATAGCCAATATTTTTCCGAATAGCCCAAATTTTTCCGCATAACCGAACTTTCCGAATAGCTTTCCGAATAGCCCATCATTCCGAATAGCAAGTTTTCCGAATAGCCAACAGCCAGATATTCCGAATTGGAGAATTATTCCGCATAAGGGTTTTTCCGCATAAGGGGTATTCAGCATAGGGGTTATTCCGAATAGGGCATTTTCAGAATAGGGTTATTCCGCATAGGGTTATTCAGTATAAGGGTTTTTCAGCATAGGGTTATTCCGAATAGGATTGATTCCGAATAGGATTTATTCTGAGTTAGGGTTATTCCGTATAAGCAAGTTCAAGGGGTATTTGAGTTTTTTCGACGATCTTTAGTGGATTTAATCTTGATTTTAACAACACAACACAAATTCTCAACCTTTCTTCACTGCTCGATCAACCGATAATATTTGAGTCTTTTAAGTGATTACAATGAATCCGAGTTCATTAATGCCTCAGATGACATCTCTTACGGATATCTCAATCATAACGGGAACTGATAGTCGTCCACCGATGCTTATTAAAGAGGTGTTTGAGGCATGGCAGGGCCGTATGATGCAATACTTGAAGGGCAAACCAACATACGGAAGGCTTATGGTCAAATCGATTTTGAATGGTCCACTCGACTATGGTACCATTGTGGTAAATAACGTGTCTCAACCAAGAGAATATGAAGAACTCACACCGGCACAACAACTCATTGCTGATGCTGATGAAAAGGCTCTACAGACTCTCCTCCAAGCTCTTCCGCATGATATTTATCGCATGGTAAGTCAATATACGGTTGCCAAAGATTTATGGGAACGTCTAAAGGTGTTGCTACAAGGTACGTCTCTTACCAAACAGGAAAGGGAATGTTAGTTGTATGATCTGTTTGATAGATTCACGTACAACCCAGGGGAAACACTACATGACTATTACTTCAGATTCACTACTCTAATGAATGATCTGAATGTATACAATCTCGTGATTGCTCCATTCCAGGTTAACACCAAGTTCTTGAATACTTTACCTCAAGCTGAATGGGGTGAGTATATTACCGATGTTAAGTTAACCCGGGATTTGCATAAGTGCAATTTAGATCAAATCTATGCTTTTCTTCAGCAGCATGAGAAACATGTGATTATGCACCGTTCTCCTCGAGGTATGTACCCTGATTCCTTAGCTTTAATGGCAAATCAACCAAGCTTGTCACACAACAACACACCTTATATCTTGGGACATCAAGCCTATCATCCATCACCTTACATGACACCGACCTTCCCCCAATACTCGATTCTACCACAACCACCCACCTCACATCAGCAACAATATCGGTTTAATGCACCTTCACCACAGTATGCTTCACAACTTCATCCAGCAAATATTGCACCTTATGCTCAGTCTTCATATTCTTCTTATCAAGAGAATGCAGCATACCCAACAAGCTACCCTGATCAAATGAGTATTCCTTCTAGTGATTATGCAGCTCATCAAGACCAAGCAATGTATTGTGATGATGAGGAAGTCCCCATTCCTGTATTCCAACAAGGAGCTGACCCAGTTGAAGTGCTAACCACTATGTCTGCTTATCTCACAAGGACTTTAAGCAAACGAGGATACAGAGGATCAGCTCCAACCAACAATCAGTTGAGGAATTCATCCAATTCTCGTCAACAAGCTACTATTGAGAATGACAGGGTAATGGTTCAGCCTATTCAACCATATCAGGGGAGACCTACCACATCAACTACCAATGCTCGCACGGTCAATCAGGCACCAATGGTCAATCCTGCTCCACGGGCTAATTCCACAGGCAAGTTGCGAATGATTACATGCTACAACTGCAAGGAAGAGGGTCACATGTCCAGGGATTGTAAGAAACCCAAGAGGAGAAGGGATGGACAATGGTTTGCAGAGAAGATCTATCTGGTTAATGCTCAGGCACAAGGAAGGGAACTTGATGAAGAGGAGCTTGCATTTCTTGCTGATCCAGGGATTGCTGAACAAGACGTTGTCACCACACAGAATGCAGCATACCAAGCTGATGATCTTGATGCGTATGACTCAGACTGTGATGACTTCCAATCTACAAAGGCTGCTCTCATGGCAACTATCTCCAGCTTAGGGCCAGAAAAGAGATCTGAGGTACTTATTAATACCACCGATAATACCACTGATGCTAGTATTCAACCACATCAAGTTGTGCAAGAGAGTGCTGATTCGAATGAATCTTCGGTGGTGAGTCTTTCAAATGAGGAGACAAACAATGATAGCAATATCAATGTGAGTCCCCAGACTTTGAGTGAATCACAACCGGGACCCATTTCGCATACGCCTACTCCTGCTCAACAAGATTTGGTCATGGTTCCTGCTACATTACTTAGCCAAATGAATGCTGCACTCTTAGTAACCTTAGCTAAGAATAAGAATTTGTCTGATGAGCTTACCTTAAGCAACGAGAAAGTTCAAACCTTGGAATTAGTGCCTTCGTCTAGTGTTCTAACTAATCTCGAATATGATCATTTTAGAAACAAACAAATGGGTCACTTGCAAGAAAATGAAAACTTAAGAGCAAATCTTTCTAATGAACTTAAAGAAAAAGAGTTAGTGGTCACTAATTTTCAAAAACTTCAAACGGATTTTGAGTCACTCGAGTCTAAGAAGAATGAAATCGAGATTAATGCTACTAATAAGATTAGAAGTCTAGATTACTTGCTTTTAAGACAATACGCTGCTTCTCAACTAGTTCACTTATTTGATGCTTCATTTAGAGAATTTAACTTATCACGTCAAAAAGGCCTTCCCCCTAATCCACGGTATGCAAAACAAGCTTTAAGACATAGTCCTAGACTTTATAATGCAACTCAATTAGGATTGGCCTTAGACCCGATTGTTTTTCCCGGTGATCGAACAAGTAAGGATCTAGTTGATGAGGATCGGTCATACAATTCTGCAAAATATCCCGAGTGCGATTATTTTAAATTGAATAAGGAGCTTGCAAAAACGGATTTTAGAATTCGCTTCCATATGGACAAAGATCTCATAACAGCACCAACCTACATATTAGATGAAGAAAACCCTAGTACTTTTCCTACACTTGTCAATATGGAAGGTCCTAAGGAAATTCCAAAGGATCTTCCACCTGTTAGCACTGTATGGTTAAACTTGCAAGAGATTAATCAATACTTTACTAAATTTGACAAGGTTATTTTGGAACGTACGACTTCAAATGGCCTAAACGCCGGAGAATGGGCTTTCGAACATATGAACGAGGTGTTTAAAAATGAGATCAATCCGTTTGTCGAAAGTCTAAAAGGAATTTTTGCATCTCTTAAGGAAAATCTTGTGTTTGAAATTGGTGAAGTTCAAAAAGTGTTTTATGAAATGGACACCGCTTACGAACTACAACTAATTGAAAAAGAAAAGATTTTAACCGAATATGACTGATTCTTGTCTGCAGTAATCTCGTGTGATGTGCTTACTACTGTCAATGTTAATTATTCGAATGAGCTTACATCCGCTATGATTAATTGTGATGCTGTGAATATTTGTGATGATATTTGTGATGATGTTTGTGATCTTTCTGTAAATGTTGCTGATACTGTAAATGAGGTAGATAATCATTCTTGTCACGAATCTAACGCTGAGTTTTTAAAGCTACAAGATTCTTACAATTTACTTTCAAAACGCTTTAATCAACTAGAACAACATTGTATATCTTTAGAATTAAAACAACAAACTCAAAATGAGAATCTTTTGATATCAAATGTTTGTGAAAACGGTGTTGAGACGAGTGACAAGATGATTGCAATTGTTAAGACATTAGAGGAAGAGATAATGAGATTGAAGAGAGATGTGTCATCAAATGAAACATTAAAATTGGAACTAGAGGCTGCAGAGTCTAAAAACCAAGTCTTAGAAATTAGACTTTCGTCTGTTCTAGGGGAGATGGATCGGACAAGACAGGGACTATCCGCTCTTTATGGTTCACTAGAAGAACGCTTCGCGTTTAATGCGGCACAGCAACAATCTTATGTTGAACAACTGAACCAAAAGTGCGAGGAAATCTCTGACTTGAACATCCTGCTCATTGACAAAAATATGGTTTTGGCCGAGTTAAAGGAGACACTTCTTTTCACCCGACAAGAAGTTGTTGATAACTTAGCTACCGATTCTGCACCGTCCACTAGTGCTCCAACAACCAAGTCAGTAGTGCTTTATAAGAATCCACTTCATAAGAGAAACCCGGTTACCTATGATGATTATATGAGGAATGCCATTAAGCATATAGATCTTGTTAGGGATATTTTAGACGATCTTTATGCCTTAGATCCCTCAAGTAGCTACTATTATTCGGCTCATGAGTATATTAAGCGAGTTCAATATTGCTTAGCATATTTACAATACATAGGTACACCAGGTTCTGCACTACTCACTAATAGGCCCATTGCTGTAACACCATTTAATAAGACTCCAGGAGCAAAACCGTCATTGGCACAATCAAGTAAGGCACCTTTAAAATCTGTTGCTAATATTCCCACTTTGCATTCTACAGGATTAAAAGAGACTACTAAGGCTAAAGGATCGCCACTCAAGAAAGATAAGATCAAGCCCTCCACTAGTAGTGCCAAAAAGAAGAAAGTAGAAGATCACCATAGGAATGTTAGTTCAGTTTTAAATAAGAAGAATCATGTTAAGACTAAAAGCTCTGCGCCTGTGCAGAAGCCAAAACCATTCGTGAATTCTAATTTGAATTGTTGGAATTGTAATGAATGTATGTTTTCCCAACGTCATGATTTGTGTCTTATTGAACATGTGAATGAAATGAATGCTATTAAGAATGGTCTTGAATGGAAGCCAACGGGTAGAACTCGTGCCCAGGTTGGCTGGCAATGGCGTCCCACTGGTAGGACCTTTACATTAGATGGAACAATGTGCCCTTTAACTAGGAATGCATCCATTGAGGTTAGGTCTGAGCGTCCTTTAGTTAGGAACACTCGCACTCAAGTATGGAAACAGCGCCCTTTAATTAGGTCAGCCCCCACTATAGTGCCTATCAGTGAAGAAATACCTCAAGATTTAAGCCAACTAGAATCTACACCACCCACTAGGAAGAAAAAGGCTAGGAAATCTAAGAAACCTAGAGTTAGCAAATCTAAGATTATTAAATCTGTACCTGCTAATAACAAGGAACACTCAGATTCCGATACCTCTACATTGTCTTCGTGTGGTGATATTTTCAGGTGGTCCAAATCATCCTGTGGTATTTGGACTCCGGTTGTTCAAAACATATGACCAGAAATCGCTCGATGCTCCGAAATTTCGTCAGCAAGTTTCTTGGTACGGTTAAATTCGGGAATGATCATATAGCAAAGATTATGGGGTATGGTGAATATCAGATTGGAAACGTGACGATTTCAAGGGTATACTATGTAGAAGGTCTTGGTCATAATTTATTCTCAGTAGGACAGTTTTGTGATTCCAACCTTGAGGTTGCTTTTCGACAACACACTTGTTTCATCCGCAACTTGGAAGGCAAAGATTTGTTGAAGGGATCTCGTGGTGCAAATCTTTATACCTTGTCCTTACAAGACATGATGGCCGCCTCTCCAGTATGTCTTCTCTCTAAAGCATCTAAGACCAAGTCTTGGTTATGGCATCGCAGATTATCTCATCTTAATTTTGATGCTATTAATCATCTGGCTAAAAACGAGTTAGTTCGTGGTCTTCCAAAGCTTAAATTTCACAAGGACCATTTATGTTCCGCGTGTTCAAGAGGGAAAAGTACCAAGAAATCTTACAAGCCAAAGCTGAAGACACCAATCAAGAAAAACTTCATCTTTTGCATATGGATCTTTGTGGGCCAATGAGAACTGAAAGTGTGAGCGGTAAGAAATTCATTCTGGTTATTGTGGATGATTTATCCAGGTTTACATGGGTTAGATTTCTACGTACAAAGGATGAAGCACCGAAGGCTATCATCACTTTTCTGAAATTCATTCAGGTACGTTTGAACACTACTGTCCGCCGTATTCGTACAGACAATGGAACAGAGTTCGTCAACCAGATTCTTCGTGATTACTATGAAGGAGTTGGTATTTCACATGAAACATCCGCTGCACGCACTCCACAACAAAACGGTGTCGTTGAAAGACGGAATCGTACGCTTATGGAAGCTGCTAGGACTATGCTTATTTATGCGAACGCTCCATTGTTCTTGTGGGCAGAAGCGATTTCTACTGCATGTTTCACCCAAAACCGTTCTATCCTTCGGAAACGCCATGGAAAAACACCTTATGAGCTTCTACATGACCGTAAACCCGATGTTTCATTTTTTCATGTGTTTGGTGCTCTTTGTTATCCAAACATTAATAGTGAGAACTTGGGTAAGCTTCAACCGAAAGACGATATAGGTATTTTCATTGGTTACTCACCGTCCAAGAAAGCATACCGAATCTATAACCGTCGTCTTGGCAAGATTGTAGAAACTATGGACGCAGATTTCGACGAGCTGACAGCGATGGCTTCTGAGCAACACAGCTCTGAACCCGCGCTTCATGAGATGGGAACCGGTGCTATTAGTTCCGGATTAGTTCCCAATAATCCTACTTCTACATCATTTTTACCACCAACAAGGCCCGGGTGGGATAAACTGTTTCAACCGTTGTTTGATGAATTCTTCGATCCCCCGACTGATGAAGTTCCAGCACCTGTAGTAATCGCTCCAATCCCTGAAGTGGTTGCTCAAGCTAATGAACCTTTATCTAATGCATCTACAATTCACATTGAACCGGATGCACCTTCACCAAGTGATTCTCAAACTACACCTGAATCATCACCCATACTTGTGCCTAATGATGTGGAAGAGGATTCTATAGATCACGACTTGGAATATGCTCACTTGCAAGAGCTTCCTTTCTTTGGTGTAGCGATCCCTGAAAACCCTTCAGCCGCGTCTACCTCAGAAGAAGCTCCTTCTATTGTTCAATCCAGACCACCTAGGATTGAAAACCATAGCACTAAATGGACAAAAGATCACCCAATTAGGAATGTCATTGGAGATCTAGATCGACCAGTCTCTACACGCCATCAATTACAAGAGAGTGCACTTTATTGCTACTTTGATGCATTTCTCTCTGAAGTTGAACCTAAAAATTGGCAGCAGGCTATGACCCAATCATCTTAGATTGAAGCTATGCAGGAGGAACTAAATGAATTCCAACGACTTGAAGTATGGGAATTGGTTCCTCTCCCTGACAAGGTTAACATCCTTACTTTGTTATGGGTTTATAAGGTTAAACTTGATGAGATGGGTGCGGTATTGAAGAATAAGGCTAGATTGGTCGCTAGAGGATATAAACAAGCCTTGGGTATAGACTTTGAAGAATCTTTTGCTCCTGTGGCTAGATTGGAGGCTATTAGACTATTCCTTGCGTATGCTGCTCATATGAACATGATCGTCTATCAAATGGATGTAAAGACGGCATTTTTGAACGGTGAACTAAGGGAAGAAGTCTATGTTAGTCAGTCGGATGGGTTCGTCAGTACGGAGTTTCCTAATCATGTGTACAAGCTTAAGAAGGCTCTCTATGGGTTGAAACAAGCTCCACGCGCGTGGTATGATCTCCTGTCAACATATCTCATTTCGGAAGGCTTCTCCAAAGGCAAGGTGGACCCCACTCTATTCACTCTCAAGGAAGGCAACGACATGATTCTGGTACAAATTTATGTTGATGATATAATATTTGCTGCCACTAACATAGAATTGTCAAATCGCTTTGAGAAGATAATGTCCACACGCTTTCAGATGTCGATGATGGGAAAAATCTCATTTTTCTTAGGATTACAGATTTCTCAAAATCCCAGAGGCATCTTTATTAATCAATCCAAATATGCTCTAGAATCTCTTAAGAAATATAACTTTGAAAATTGTGACCCCGTGGACACTCCAATGGTGGAGAAATCCAAGTTAGATGAAGATAGGAATGGGACTATTGTCGATCCAAAACTTTACCGTGGGATGATCGGCACCCTTCTATATCTGACTGCTAGCAGGCCTGATTTGCAATTTGTTGTATGCATGTGTGCCCGGTATCAGGCTCGGCCTACCGAAAAGCACCTACATGTCGTGAAAAGGATCTTTCGGTATCTAAAAGGAACACTTCATCGTGGTCTATGGTATCCGAAAGATTCCTCTATTGCTTTAATATCATACGCAGATTCCGATCATGCTGGATGTCAAGACACGAGGCGTAGCACTTCTGGATCTGTGTAACTCCTTGGAGATAGATTGATCAGTTGGTCTTCAAAAAGGCAGAAAAGCGCTGCAATATCAAGCACGGAGGCTGAATACATCGCCATGTCCGGTTGTTGTGCTCAAGTCCTTTGGATGAGATCACAATTAACTGACTACGGTTTGGGATTCAACAAAATCCCGATGTATTGTGACAACAAGAGCGCCATTGCCCTTTGTTGCAACTATGTTCAACACTCCCGGGCCAAGCACATAGACATTCGCTACCATTTCATTAAGGAGCAGGTGGAGAACGGAGTGATCGAGCTGTATTTTGTCACTACTGAGTACCAGCTGGCGGATATGTTCACCACAGCCTTAGATCGAGGACGAATCGAGTTTTTGATCGACAAGCTTGGCATGAAATCATTCACTCTAGCGACTCTCAAAGAGTTGGCAGAAGAATCAGCTGAATAGTCGTGGTAAACTATTCAGAGTATCCTTTGTTCGTGATCATGTATATTATCGTAAATATATAAACCACAAAAAGAAAATACAAAAATATAAAACCAAGAAAAACCATAAAAAATATAAAATCTAGAAAAACCATAAAAATTATAAAATCAAGAAAAACCAAAAATATTTTTCGTTTTTAAAACGGGCATGTCTTTTAGTACGGTAATATTTACGGCCTTAGAAATGTCGATCAATATTGACACGGTGCCATAAATAGAGTCCGTATAAAAGTTGTACATTTTTAAAACATGCCCATTATGGCTTGTAGTTATTTCTGACTGCAACCCGGTTTTCATATTAAAGTCACGTATTTTCTTGGAAAACGTTGGCTCACAACGGGAATTAATTTTCTCGGGCATGATTTACAAGCCAAATCATGCAAAGGGATCAAGTTTACTTTACAACTTGGTCTAACACAAATTTGTGTACGTCTCAGTGCATTAATTTGTTAAAATAAGAGAAATCTTATTGACACCACGAATCAAACTTTTCAAGATATCAATTGGGAAATGTTTTTCATCATCATGTGCCTCGTTAAACAATGACTACAGCTCTTTAAATAGAAAACGGGTCATCGTTTAAGGGGGAGAAAATGTTACATCATCTTTCACATCAAAAAGATCTTCAAAAGTTTTCAAGGAAACTCAAAAATCTTAATGGTAAATGGTTGGATTGCTTTGGCATTTGTCTTGTTGTTGCTTATAAGTTTGTCATGGATAGTTTTGTGCTTGTGTAAAGATAAGTTAATCACTAAGGCTCGGGTAGTTAACATAAGATAGGGTCAAAATGACAAGAATTAGAACTTGAGAAAACAAAAGAATTTTGATTAAAGAAAGAGGAAAAGTTGAGGGGGTAAAGTTGACAATATGTCAAACTTGTGAAAATTTGACTTAGTCAAATTCATCCCCCCGTCTCTTGTCTCCCTTTCACTTTTCTGTTTCTGTTTTTCTCCTCCTTGCCGCCATTAACAAACAAGAACTCACAAACACACGAAAATCAGATAAAACATCTCACAGTCATTCATTTTCTAGATCAAGTTCTTCTAAAGGTACTCAATCGGCTTAATCATTCATGCAAATCCATTTAATTAACTCTTTTTAATTGAAAACAATCGAATTCAGTTACTGCTTAATTAGGGTTTAATTAAAATTGGGGGTTTTGCTTGGGATCTATTCGGAATAGAGCAATTGAACTGCCTTGGCCTTTAGAACACTTGAATCAAAAGATTTCATGCTTAATTAGAAAATACATAAGTGTTGAAAACTTTCCGAGTAAGAATGACTTTCCGAATAAGGGATTTATTCAGAATTGAAAGAACTTTCCGCATGGAGAAATCTTTCCGCATAGAAGCTATTTTCCGAATAGAAAGGTTTTTCCGCATAGACAAAATTTTTCCGAATAGAAATTTTATTCCGCATAGAAAAATCTTTCCGAATAGGAGATGCTTGATTTATTCCGCATAGGCCCAATGTTCCGAATAGGGATTTTATTCCGCATAGGCCCAATGTTCCGAATAGGGATTTTATTTCGCATAGGCCAAATGTTCCGAATAGACTTTTTTATTCAAAATATGGATTTTATTCCGCATAGGCAAAATGTTCCGAATAGGGATTTTATTCCGCATAGGCCCAATGTTCCGAATAGGGATTTTATTCCGCATAGGCCAAATGTTCCGAATAGGGATTTTATTCCGCATAGGCCAAATGTTCCGAATAGACTTTTTTATACAGAATAGGGATTTTATTCCGCATAGGCTAAATGTTCCGAATAGACTTTTTTATTCAGAATAGGGATTTTATTCCGCATAGGCTAAATGTTCCGAATAGACTTTTTTTATTCAGAATAGGGATTTTATTCCGCATAGGCTAAATGTTCCGAATAGACTTAACATTCCGCATAGGATTTATATTCAACATAGACCAATTATTCCGAATTGAATGATTATTCCGTATAGAAGATGTTTGAATGGTTTACAAGCTTAAGGGATTAGGTCATATGTTCAATGCTTAGGTTTAAAGTCATAATGATATTCATATTTGTATGTATCAACCTTTGTGTTTTATCTTAAGCATAGACGATGACTAACCCTACAGTACAACAAATTCAAGACACCAGAGCCACCGCCATTGCCGAAGCCAAGACCCTAAAGTTTCTTCCAAACAACTTCCGTTTGAAGGAGGTATCTCATTCTACTCATAATGGATTTAAGGTAGGTACAACCATGCTTGATAAATCTCATCTAAAGCATGCGCTAAGGAGAAGTGCTTCAGTGCCCTATGACTACCTTTACGAGTTCTGGGCTACCAAAGAGAGGACGTCGAACAAAATCACTTTTTCCTTGGACAACAAGCAGCAGACGCTTACTGTGTCAGACTTCAGGAAGATCTTTGGATTTCGACCGACACTCAAAGGTCTATCATACTCAGCCAACCCGACTAAGGACCAGATCATGGAGATGTTCACTGCCATTGGATGTCTTGACATACGAACCGCGTCTGAGTTTACTACTGTCAAAGTTGGTCAACCATGGAAAGCTATTTTTGGGATTCTCAGCCGATGTTTAACACCCAAAACAACTGGGTTTGATGTTGTTCGTCCACCAATCATCAAGATGTTTTATGGTATGTTTAAAGGTATGGGTATTGATTATGCATCATTGCTGTGGGAGGAGTTTATTTTTCAACTCTTCACTAACACGAAGGGTAAGGTTAGAAGTTACCAATACCCTAGGTTCATTAAGCTGATCATACATTACTTTATGGAAAACGATGCATCCATTAATAAGCGTGCAGGTAGTCGTCACCACACGATGGATGATGATGATTTGGTAGACTTAAGGCAGGAGACTCATTCGAATACGGTTATTCCTGGTCCCATTCCCAGTCATCTTCTAACCGATGAGATTATCGCATCTGATGATTACAAGAACTTGCTAACAGAAATTGAGAATCAACGAGCAAGCATTCTAGCAGGTGAAGACTCTTCTACCACGGTTAAGAGCAAAGGTAAACGGAAGCAAACAGATTTACCTGAACCCAAAGCCAAAAAGAAGAAGACTGCAGTTAAGAAGGGAAAGGGTACGGCTGATGAGTTAGTTCTCCACGATGAAGAAGATATTGATGATCCTGCTCTTAACAAGGCTGAGAGAAAAGCGATGAAGATAGCTATGGAAAGGAGTAGGAAAGACACGGGAGGTAGTGGTTCGGGTGCACGGGTAAATATTGAAGAAGAGTACGTGGAACCAGATGATGTGTTTGAGTTTGGATCACCTGAAAAGTATTCTACTTCGAAGGAGACATCCACCCCCCCTGTTTCAGCAAGTGTTGCAAAAAGGACTTGTGCTCCTACAATCATAGTGTCTACTCAACCTTTAGCAACTCAACTTCCACCAATACAACCCGTACCAACCAAACCGGTTTCAACACCATTTCTTCCACCACCAATACCACCCATCCTTAGTACCGTAGTCATAACCGAGCCTATTCCATCAACCCAGAGCAGCTCTGCAACGTCTACAATGGCTGCATTGGTAATGGCCGAAATGTTGGATAAACATACGGACAATCACAAAAGAGAGATGGATGAACTTCGCCAAGAGCTAAATAGACGAGTTCAAAGTGAAGAAGCATATAGGAAAGCTCAAGAAGAGTTGATTGCTAAGTTTGCTGCAGACATGGAATTTACACGTAAAGCTCATGCAGAAGAACTTGCTCGGGTTAAAAAGGCTGAAACTGATAGGCATCAAGCACGAATTACGAGACTTAAAGCTATTAAGGATGACTTTAAAGAACAGAAAGAAGCTCTTGAAGCTTCTATTGAGCAGAGAGTGAAAGACTCCGTTGAATCCCTAATGCCTAAACTGCGTAATGAATTGAAGACACTCGCTGCTGACAACTTGATGATCAAGTCATCCAATCCTTCAGAAGCCGCCTACAAGATTGCTTATGACTTGACGGATTTTGAATTAAAGAAGATCCTCAAAGCTCGTATGAGGGAACTTGGATCGTTTGATAAATCGAGGATTCAACGGGCTCTCTTCAGATCCCTGAATGACGCTATCATGGAGGATGATAGGTTGTTCAAGACATTTGGAAGTGTGGTACCCTACCACATTCTCCCTGAGGAAGAAAGGGAAGAGAGTGAAGAAGAAGAGGGTACTGGTGGAGAAGAGGAAGAAGAAGAAGAAGAAGATAAGGATGATGATGATGATGAGGATGATGATGACAAGAATGATGATGATGATGAGGATGATGATGAGGATGATGATGATAAGAATGATGATGATGATGAGGATGATGATGACGATGATGATGATGGCGATGATGGTGGTAATGGTAATGAGGAGAGTGTTAGGGGGAGCAACGGGGATGATGATGAGGATGATGATGGGGGTAAACAGCCTGAGAAAGGGGATAAGGTTGCCAGCACAAAGAAACCTGCTAAGTCTGGCACCAAGTCCAAGAAAAATGCAGCAGCAAAGGAAAAATCTACTTCCACGGAATCCAGACGATCCAAGTGGCGCCACGATGTGAATGCCACTACAGCGTCATCTATTCCTGGTACATTTATCGCTGCATCCATACCTGTTACCACTAACCCTGTTAGTTCTATTGTTGTTGTTCCTGTGATTGCAGAATCGGTAACCGAACCTGAAGCTACGCAACACTCACCCGTTCATGACACTGCCGACATGCCTGAATCAGAACAAGCAGATGTTCACGTCTCCACTCCTCTACAACAAGACCCACAATCTACTGTTCCAAGCACAAGGGACTGGGCAGACACGTTGGATATTGACGAGACTGCACCACCACAGGCTTGGATTACGGCAGCGGCGCAATATGATCCGATCACAGACGCTGACAAAGATGTCTTGTATCTCCGTATCCGCAGTCCGATTGACTTATGTGCATTTCTTGCTCATGAGTATAAGACTTCGGTTACTCCATCTTTGGTGAAGAAAGCACTGAAGGATAAGAGACTTCGTGCCAAAACCCGGTTGACCCAAATGGAGTTCGAGTATTATGCCGATGAGATCCTGAAAGCTCTGAACACCGTTCAACGGCCAGGTCTTCATGACTCAGAAAGAGCCCCACCTCCACTTGACCCTACTCAAGATAATCAGATTGCTCTCGACTTCTTCGTCACCAACGATCTTGTGTATCTTCTGAAGGGGTCCTCAAAGTACGCAACATCCCTGACCTTGCTGAAAGCTGCTAACTGGGGGACAATACCCTTTATCGAGGAAAAGGTAAACCGACTCTGGGTCCCAAAGGTAAATCATAATTATGATATGTATGCTGTCATAGGTGCATCACACTGGGACGAACGAGTTCGAAGGGCGTACAGGGGCTGCTGTCTAGTCAACTCAGGGAGTAACGTTCGATCCGATATCCGCATCTCCAGCATCTTAGGGTTGAAAACTGAAGCCAAGAATGGCTACTATCATGTGACGGAGATTCGTTTGAAAAGGGAGGATGACAGAGAATACAAAATCCAGTAGGGAGATTTCTCTATCATTCGCCTTGAGGATATTGAAGATATGCTGCTTCTGATGACCCGAGATCAACTCACACATATTCCTCGTGAAGACCTCATTGCCTTGAATACAACACTTCGTATGTTCACACGAAGCGTTGTTATCAAGAAAAGAGTTGAAGATCTTCAGTTGGGAGTCGAAAGCTATCAAAGGAAGCTCAACTTAACCCGTCTAGTGAATCAAGTTCTACCTCAACATGTAGATAGGTGTCCTTATACCGGCATTTCTGTTCCGAATTGCGGCATCTTCTACTTGAACAGTCGAGGTTTAATGAAGTTTATGAGGGTAGGTGAGCTTTATAAGTATAGTGATGGGACTCTTCTACAAGTCAGAGGAAAGTTGGAGCATCTGAACTCGGGTGGGACTTTGCCAGAGATGACGGAGGATTGGCATAAGGGTTATCGGCAGATGGCGAATTATGTGATCAAGAAGATCGATCAAAAGCTCCGTGAACGTAGATTGATGAGGAGTTTGGAAAGATTCGTTGGTGGTAGACCATATCTAGTGCACCACAAGCTACTGCAACGATCCATTTAATGGGTCGTACATTTCAGGTCCACTTTATATTGGTTTTCAATTGTGAATATGTATATTTGTGAATATTGTGCTTTAATGGCTTGATGTAGTGTTAAGGTATGATAATTTTTCAAGAATTTCTCACGAGATTCTAAATCTTTCAAAATATATCATACTAAAGCACTACAACTATCCCTTATTAACTTAAGGGGGAGCATGAACATGTTCTATGGCCAAACATCGATTTCATTTTTACCCAAAGACCGGTTAATCCATTCAATATCCCAAATATTAATGGTTAACATTTTGGATAAGGGGAGAAAATGGGATTAAGGAGATTTAAATGATACTTGGCTAAAAGATGAAAAAGACTTAACGATTATCCAACTTAATATGTGTAAAGCACGTGTTAAGGGGGAGCGTTTTTGATGAACAAAACATCTAAGGTACAAAACTTTTGATTTCAATATCACAAGTACCTTAAGTGATTTTCAATGATTTTTCATGGTGGCAATTCCTTCCCAAAACACACTTAATTCACGACGAATGTGGTGACAAAAGGGTGGTAGGAATAGGTTTAGTCCAATGATTCATCAGAACCGATGGAATCTTCCCAAGGACAATTCCCTAGATAGAATTAGAAGTCCTAGGAAAGATGGAGATAGAATGTGAACGTAGCTGAATGCCGACCGAGTACTTAAGCTAGCACTGGAACAATCACAACAAGGTGCTAGTGATGACGTATTGGTAAGCATTGAAGGGGTTGAAGAATGAAAAAGAATTGTAAAGATAAAGGGTGTAAAGAAAGAAGCCCTCCTCACAACTTTAGGCAGAAACCGGGTCAATACATATGCTATTGAGGTCATTTTTGCTAATGATTCTCGGTATTGAAGAAAGACATCATGGACCCAGTGATGCAATGCACAACCCCTCCCAGCTAACTCAAATATCTCTCAAAAGGTATTTGTTTTAATCACATGGAGATCAACACGTTATCTATTGGTTTATTCACTATGAATAGACTGGTATTGAAAAGGTGGCACTCCTCTCCAGCCATCGCTCACTAAATCAAAACGCACAATCGAGTCTAGAGCCAAGAGATCATCAAAAGTCTCATTAGGACACTTTCCATTTATTCCTTGCTTTCTCACACACTGTGAAAAGTAAGAGATTTTCATGAGTCCTACGCAGTATTCCTGTAATATTGCCAGAACATCCGAGTAATACGCAAGTATTACAATGAAGATGGAAATCCTGCTTGAGCCAACATCAAACAAGCTCATGGTAGGTTACACGTGCGGTTCTTTTAGAACCAATCTTGTGAAAAACTGGAAAGAAACAGTGGTTTAATTCTTAATTGAACTTAAACTCGTTCCAGGCCTCTTCGCATTATCATATGATCTTGCCAGAACACTCAGAGTGACTCTTTATTGATCACAGTGATGAGTGGAAATCCTTCTAGTGTTAACATCAAACAGCACTTGGTAGGTGACGTGCAAGATTCTTTATGAATTGAGCTCGTGATAACTGGAAAGCAACGATGGTGAAAATCTTAATTGAAATTCACTTGTTCCAGGTTTCATGAATTGACGGCTTCAAATCACAAGGATAATTTATCCAAGTGATTCACTCTTTATGTTCGCAGTCAGCTTTGGACGGTCGAATAAAGAGAACGGGTTTACCCGCGAAATCCTGTCAGGAAGTTACTTAATTGAAACTATCCGTCACGGGTACGATATCTAATATCGTCCAACGGTCTTCACCGACCGGAGGTAAAATGCTACCGAATTAGAATAAAATGTCAAAGCCATTTTATTCGTGTCGTTGCTGTTTACCTGTTAAAGACGGTGGCGTTGCTGTGTACCTGTTGAAGACGGTGGCGTTGCTGTGTACCAGTGAAGACGGTGGTGTTGCGGTGTACCTGTAGAAGTCGTTCCCACATACTTATGTTTTTCTGCAACAAAGTTCAGCAAAAATTCAAGAAAGTACAAGATGAAGTCTTCCGCTGTACCAAACTCTGAAGCTTTTGAGAATTCAACAAAAAGACATAAGTGTGTGGAACATGAAGTCACGAGGAGGCAAATTCACAAGAAAGGCAAAGATCGCACGTGAAAGGCCAAAGAACAATGCTCTCAAGCCAAAGCCTAAAAGATCAAACCAACATATTCACAACAAAAGAAAGAAAAGAAGAAAAGACTACGAGCTAAAGAACGAAGACTTAGTATAGTATGCTAGGTTTAGAACTTTGTAACGTGGAGTGACCTCCCTTAGGGGGAGATTGTTAGAAATACGTTTTAACGTATATTAGAAGTATCGGTCACTCCACAATATGATTTATGTTGTAATAGCTCGTAGTTAACAAATAGTTATTAGTTACTTATTAAGTTAAGTAAGAACCGGTCCATGGGCTTGTCATGGACCGGCCCAAGCCCATTGTAAGCTTGGAGTATAAATACCCCTTTCCACCATGGAAAGGGGTTGGTTGTTGTTCATGTTTTCATATTAATAAAGACACATTTTCTCTCACTTTCTCTCTCTAGTTTCTCTCACTAGAAAACATCAACCCACTTCATAGATTCATAGGTTATCAATATTCTACATAGGATCTTGCAAATTCTATGACTTTTTCAAGTTTAGAAATCGCGTTTTAAAGTTCCCTTGATAAACGACTCTCTAGGATCAATTATAGGAACTTGCGAAAAGTTCTTGTTCTTAACCCGTGAGAGTTAAGACTTTCGCGTTTCCTAGCTCCCTATATAATAGCCTAGCAAAACTCGACTTAAACACGTTAAGGATACTAGCTAGAGTAACTCGGGTTGAGTCAAAATATTCACAACGTTTGAAAATTAAAACCACTTTATTAAAAATTTATTCTAATAAGGAAATAAAGTAACTATACAAAGGGAAACACTAATAGGCCAAAATAGATCAAAAAAATTTGAAAAATGTCGAAAAATTGATTTTCCGGTTAAAATGAGGACAAATACAAGGAAAAGGCCACTTAACTTCGATAGAAGTCCCCCCTACACTTAACATAAACATTGTCCTCAATGTTTAAGCATGTGGGAGTAAACTCCCTTACACTTAGGACATTGTGCACTTTGTTTAAATTTTCCTAAGGAAAGGACAACTAAAGAGATTCCTATTTTAATATTGAGAAAATAGAAAATAGTGAATCGAAAAGAGTTTAGGATAGAACCGGGAAGAAGTGAACACGGAAGCACGGGTCGTCAAGAATCATCAAGAGTGGATCATTGAAGCTCGAATCCCTGATTAGTAGAAGAGAGGAGAGAGCAAACACCAACGGGTCTCCCCCCTACACTTATGGTAAAAACAAAGAAAAAAGATAGATAGATAATTGGGTTGCCTCCCAAAAAGCGCTTGTTTTTGTTATTTGAGTCACGAGCCTGACTCGTCCCGGAATTAAATGGTCCATGGGGAAGCCTCTAATGTTATACCGGAATCAAAGACCTTGTCCTCATTCCCGGAAGAATATAACAAAGGGGAGGCAGGAGGATAAGTCTTAAACGGTAGAAATGTCCTTTCAACATATGAGAAGTATGTGAAATCTTGATCCTCGGGAGGTGGGGTGGGTATAGGAATCACATTGTCATCCTCCAAAGACAATGGATGTGGACCAATTGGCAAAGCCGTAAGGTTATTAATCATAAAATGGTCATTGTCACCTCCCGGGTCAAAACACTCATCCTCATTGCCCGGAGAGGGAAATTGATACATCACCCGCTTGGGTGTACATTCAGTAGGAAGAGGGGGCAATATAGTAGGAGAAGTAAGAGAAGAATTACCTTCCACTTGCGATACCTTTCCAGTAGAGTCAGAACTCTCCACCTCTGCGATAGAAGGGGTCATGGCTATCAAAGTATGCTCATCAGTAACAAGATAGTCATAGCTATCAATGTCTTCAATCCTTTCGTCAAAGAGTGGATTCACCTCACTAGATATGTAATCGTCATCAAAATCAAATAAAGGGTTCGAATAAATCTTGAAAATTTCCTTCGGAACGTCTTCATCGGATAGTGACTCGTCATCACTAGAAGTAGAATCATCATTTTGATCGAAAAGAGGATTTGAAAAAACCATAGAATCCTCTTCCGAAGTGTTGGTGGATGGAACATCATCAGAATAAAGTGCATCATACTCATCGTCACTGTCGGATGTCAACTCAGATTCACTTGGAATTGAGACCAGGTTATCAGCGCTAGACGTATTGAATTCGTCGGATTCCTTTGCAGGAATTATGCTAATATCCTCATCCCTTAAGATGGTTGAATCCTTAGGCTCCGGCAAGTCAGGAGAAGGAATAGCATTCTCATTGGTCCAAGAAATAGGACTCTCATCGTCATCACTGTCATAATAATATGAAGGCACAAGAGGAGGAGTATAAGCATTAAGGTTAGATACCTGCTCTTGGTGCTGATCCGCTTGCCATTTCTCCATCATCCTGTGGACAATTTCTTGAACTTTTTGAAAGTTGTCAAACAGTGTGGCCAGTAGGTCAGGAGGAGAGGCATGACAGGGTTGAGGATTGACGGTGTGACGTGGGGGCTCACGGTTATAAACACTGGGATGATAGCACGGAACTTTCTCAAAGATCTTCGACGGATCACAAGAAGAAGCATCGTGAGGGCCCCCACAAATATAGCACCACGGGTATGGAGAAAAACCCGGTGCAGCTTGAGGATAGGGATTGTCATAGGGAGAGGGTGGGAAAGTATTGTAAGAGTTGAAGTATGAATTTGTTGAATTGCAAAATGGACAAAATCCAAATTGTGTATCGTCGATATCAAAACCACACCGCTCACAAGTACACCATTGACATGTTTGAAAACCATGCCAAGGTCGCCCACACCGTTCGCAAGACGGATCCATGAAGAATTATGGATAAGAGGGGTAAAGAAAAGAATGAAACATAATAGAGGATAAAGAGGAGTATTTTTGGTGCAAAACATTGAAAAAGAAATGCTTTTTATAATTTTTCAATTGTTTTTGGGATTTTTGAAAAAAAAAAATTTTGACACGAAAAATAACGTTCACAAGTGAACGGATCCCAAAAAGCAACGCGTCTCTCACAGAAAATCGTTAATCTTTACGAAAAGAGCCGGCAGCGGCGCCATTTGATACAAGGCTTTTGGCCCGTATAAAAATTTATCGTTCTCGTGGTCTAATCGAATTGATCTAGGTTCTCTATGTGACTCAGTTTTATTTTGGTGAAACAAAAAGGTTGTCGTTGTAGTATAATTAAAATGTGCAAAGACTTAAAATTAAATGGCGTTAAAATAAAAGAGCGTGAAAATTAATCTAAGTCTAATTGAAAGAAAGGTGCGATATTTAAAAACTTTGAAAAGTAAAATAATTAAATGACCAAAAATTAAAGCGTGACGAGAATTAAAATTAGACAAGTATTAAAAACATAAACTAAAAATTAAACAAGACAAAGTATAAAGAAAATAAACCCACCGTCAGAATATATTCCGATCACACCTTGATCGGAATGTTAGCTTACCCCAAATCAGAATATTGATCAGACAACCAATCGGAATGTGTCACTTACCCACAATCGGAATATCCTGACAAACCCCCAATCGGAATATAAACTTACTTGTGATCGGAATACGGGGAAGACTTGGTCGGAATGCTGATCGGAACCCGTTATCGGAATATGTCACCTACCTGATCGGAATGTCCAAACACGCACCTCGATCGGAATATGGCAAAGAGCACCAATCGGAATATATGTCACTTACCCAATCGGAATACCACCTTACCTTGTTCTAATCGGAATACCAAAGTCTCCACCAATCGAAAAGTTAAAACCCTTTTCCGATTTACCCCAATCGGAATACGAAGAAAAGTACACAAAATAAGCTAGGAAAATAAGCTATGATTCTAATAAGCACAAGACGAAAATCCTAAGGTAAACCGTATGAAAATAAGCTACTAGACTGAAATTTAACAACTTTTAAGACAAGAAATGAATAAGCTTTAAGAAAAACAACTTTTATACGAAAATAACTTTTATAAAAACTATATAAACTTGAAAATAAACACAATAAGCTATGAAAATAAATGATTTAAGACAATCAAAGGCATAAAAATCAAATCTTTAAACAAGTAAACAAGATAAAAAGCATATAAATCAAAGATCAAAGAAAGGTAGAATGAGATCAACAAGATAAAGTAAAGGTGCGAGAAAGATAAAAGTAACTTACTTGAAAATTAAATGGTAAATAAAGTACAAGACATGTAATTAAAGGTGCAAGGTAATTAAATGTGCATAAAAGTAAAGGTGGAAGAACTAGTGTCACTCTAGCCAACAAAACTAAATGAAATGAAAATGAGAGGTATATATAGGAGATTAGGAGGGTGGTTAGAGGAAGCTTCCTCCCCTCCTTCCTTTCTTCTTAATTGCGCCCTTAAGTCCTTCCTTCTTAATCTTTTTGTTAATCTTGGACTTTGATGACTTTTGGCTCGGGATTTCTTTGGACTCGTCTTTTCATTCTTCGATAAATAAGACTTGAGTTTCTCGGCTTTAAGTAAACTTCCGTCTTTTGACTTTTTCTTCGATAAATCTTCAGAATTGGTCTTGGACTTCCGTTCTTTTTGCACTCTTGACCTCTTGACCTCGTCTTTCATCTTTTTCTTCAATAAAAGTCCGTAAATGCCCGTGAATTCCCGTGTTTTCTCCACTTTTCACCTTTTCGTCCTAAATCACAACAAAAACACAAACCACGCATAATTCCGACATAAAAGACATAGACTACACGTTTGGGTCCGGTTATTATTGTAATTAAGTGGTAGAAAAGATGGGTGCTTTCACACCTATCAGATTGTCACAACTTTTCCTCCTAAAAGGGATCAACGTCCTCGTGATCCATTTCATTTGAATGTCCGTTTCTTATTGAAATCGAAGAGGTGCGGATATTTCTTCCACATTTCATCCTCTCGTTCCCAAGTATACTCCGGTCGATGTTTTGAATTCCATCGGATCTTGACAATAGGTATCCGACTTTGTTTCAGTTGCTTTACCTCACGATCCATAACCTCTACAGGCTCTTCGATAAAATGCAACTTCCCATCTATTCGAACCTTACCTAACGGAATTTTCTCATCACTCACTGCTAGACATTTCTTCAGATTAGATACATGGAATGTGTTGTGAACACCATGAAGTTCTGGGGGTAACTCTAGTTTGTAAGCCACCGGACCTACTCTAGATAAAATCTTAAAGGGTCCAATATAACGGGGATTCAATTTCCCTCGTTTTCCAAATCTGATAACGCCTTTCCATGGCGATACTTTCAACATTACTCGGTCACCCACTTTAAACTCCAATGGCTTCTGCCGCACATCCACGTAACTTTTCTGTCTACTACGGGCAGTCAACAACCTTTCTTAATCTGAACTATCATCTCCGTAGTCTCCCGGATCAATTCCAGTCCCGTGAACTGGGTATCCCCAACTTCACTCCAACATACAGGAGATCTACACTTCCTACCATATAAAGCTTCAAACGGTGCAGCCTTAATACTATAATGGTAACTATTATTATACGAAAACTCTGCTAACGGCAAATGTTTATCCCAATTCTTACCAAAGTCTAACACAAGCTCTCAACATATCTTCCAGTGTTTGTATCGTCCTTTCACTCTTCCCATCAGTCTGGGGGTGATAAGCAGTGCTCATGTCGAGATTCGTTCCCAAAGATCTTTGGAGAGATTTCCAAAAATTCGATGCGAATCTAGGATCTCGATCTGAAATGATCGATACAGGCACTCCATGCTTGCATACAACATTATCAAGGTATATATACGAGTCAGCTTCTCCAGTGAGAACTGCTCTTTAACCGGAATGAAGTGTGCTGATTTGGTCAGTCTGTCGACAATGACCCTAATCGAATTGTTTCCAGATGATGTTCTAGGAAGCTTGGTGATAAAGTCCATCGTAATTCGCTCCCACTTCCATTCAGGAATCTTTGGCTGTTGAAGTAGTCCTGATGGCTTTTGATGTTCAGCTTTGACTCTAGCACAAGTCAAGCACTGAAGAACATACATAGCTATGTCAGCTTTCATATTCGGCCACCAGTACAACTTTTTTAAATCATGGTACATTTTATCAGATCCCGGATGAATGGAATACTTAGATTTATGGGATTCTAACATAATCAAATCTCTTAAGCCTCCAAACTTAGGTATCCACATACGACCTCTTAAGCATTTCACTCCATCAGCTCTAACCTCTAAAGGATCTCCTTCTCCTCGGAACCCTTCATTAACAAAATTATCCTTCTTACAAGCTTCTATTTGCGCATTTCTAATTTGCTCAGGCAAATTATTATGCACGGTCAAGACTAGAGAACGTACCCTGATAGGATCTCTATCTTTCCTACTTAACGCATCGGCAACAACATTGGATTTTCCTGGGTGATATTTTATATCACAATCATAATCACTTAACAACTCTATCCATCTTTGTTGCCTCATGTTCAATTCCTTCTGGTCGAGAATATACTGTAGGCTTTTATGATCGGTGAATACCGTACACTTGGTGCCATACAGATAATATCTCCACAACCTAAGAGCAAAGACTACAGCTCCTAACTCAAGATCATGAGTAGTATAATTCTCCTCATTCTTCCTTAATTTCCTAGAAGCATAAGCTATCACTTTCTCTCGCTGCATCAAAACAGCTCCATAGCCTCTAAGAGATGCATCACAATACACTACAAAATATTCACTCCCGTCGGGTAATGATAAGATTGGCGCACTACATAATTTTTGCTTCAATGTCTGAAATGCTCCATCTTCATCACTTCCCCAAAAGAAAGGTTTATTCTTCTGGGTAAGCTTAGTCAAGGGTTTAGCTATCAAAGAAAATTCTTTAATGAATCGCCTATAATAGCCAGCCAATCCTAAGAACTGTCGCACTTCCGTTGGCGTTGTCGGTGTAGACCAATTCTTAATAGCTTCAACCTTTGCAGGATCAACATGAATTCCATCTTTGTTAATCACATGACCAAGAAATTGCACAGAATCTAACCAGAAATCACACTTTGAAAACTTAGCATACAACTTTTCATCCTTCAACAAATTCAAAACAATCCTTAAATGTTCTCTATATTCATCTTCATTCTTAGAATAGATTAGAATATCGTCAATAAACACAATCACAAATTTATCCAAGTAGGGCTTGCACACTCGATTAATTAAATCCATGAAAATCACAGGTGCGTTAGTTAACCCAAATGGCATTACTTGAAAATCATAGTGTCCATAACGAGTTCTGAATGCAGTTATAGGAATATCTTCTTCACGGACGCGAAGTTGGTGATATCCTGACCGCAAATCTATCTTAGAATACACACTAGATCCTTGCAGTTGATCAAACAAATCATAAATCCTAGGTAAAGGATATCGATTTTTAATTTTCAACTTATTCAGTTCCCTATAATCAATGCACATACGAAAAGATACATCCTTCTTCTTAACGAACAAGACTGGATCTCCCCAAGGCGACGAGCTCGGTCGAATAAAACCTTTATCATACAACTCCTTAAGTTGCTCAGATAACTCCTTTAATTCAGAAGGGGCTAATCGGTATGGCGCACGTGCCACCGGTGTAGCACCAGGAATTAAATCGATTCAAAACTCTACTTGCCTTATCGGTGGAAGTCCGGGTAAATCTTTAGGAAATACCTCAGGAAATTCACAAATAATAGGTACATCTTCCAATCGTTTCTCCCTAGACTCATTCCCGGTCACTTGAGCTAAGAATAACTCACAACCATTCCTGATGTACTTTTGGACTTTAATACATGAAAAGATTTTCAAACGGGATTCACCTCGACTACCATCAATTACTAACGTCCTATTCCTAAGAGGAATCTTAACCTTCTTCTCTCCACATAAAATAGTAGCATTATTCAACAATAACCAATCCATACCAATAATAATATCAAAACTACCTAATTCTATCAACATCAAATCAATCGGAAAGGAATGGTTCAAGAGATTTAGAGAGCATCCTTCTAATAGCTTATTAGTTTTCACTAATTTATCATCAGCCAATTCCGCCTCGTAACTGGTACTTATCTCAACAGGTTCAATGTCAATAAGGGCACTAAATTTAGTGGATACAAAGCTCCTATCAGCACCCGAATCAAATAAAGCAACAGCATAACGATTGTTGAGTAAAAACGTACCGGTAACGACATTTGGATCCTCTTTCTTCACCTCAATTGTTCCAAGTTGATAGATACCACCCTGGGGGTTTCTTCCAGGTACAATCGCTTTCAACTTGGGGCATTCCGATTTCCTTTGACCTTCTTCATTACAGTTGAAGCAAATGGTTCCCTTTTTACACCTTTCAACCTTGTGTCCAATCTTTTCGCAATTTCGGCACTTCCAGCAGTCGCCAGCATGCCTCTTGTTGCCACACTTAGGACATCTATCATCGTTGCACGGTGTGTTGTAGGTAAGAGCATTTGCATTCCCCTTTCTCTGGTTCTGACGACGATTGAAATTCTTCCTATTATCACCTCTATCTACACGATCACCGTCTCCCTTTCTTTTCTCACCTACACGAGCTTCATCTTCCCTATCCTGAATTATCTATCCAATGAGTTGGTAAGCCATTCGAACAGCATCATCAATGGTCAGTGGTTTAGATGATGTCACGTCCCCCCGGATATTCCTGGTCAACCCTTTAATATATTGCTCAATTCGGATCTCTTCGGGTTCAACCAATCGAGGACATAGCAAGGCCAACTCATGGAATCGGTTCGTGTAACTATCAATGTCCACATCATTCTCAAATGAATCAACTCTTGTTCTAACCTAATAATCACACTACGAGGACAAAACTCCAAAGTCATCCACTTCTTAATTTCAGCCCAAGGAGTAGCATTAGCAGCATCAAGACCCATGAAAGCAATTCTCCCGTTCCACCAAGTCAACGCACGACCTTTAAGAGTAGCCATAGCAAAAGTCACCTTATCTTCCTCCTTACAATTACTAATTCGAAACACCGACTCAATCTTCTCAATCCACTGGCTTAGTCCTACAGCACCTTCAGTTCCATTAAAAGGTAGAGGTTCACACTTCATGAACGTCACATAAGTACAGCCACCAACTTCAGGTGCATTAGCTCCAAGTCCTCCTACATTTCCTCCAGCATTAGCATTCACATTATTGGCATTCACATTCACATTAGTACCGCCAATTCCACTACCGCCAGCTCCACTACCGCCAGCTCCACTATCGCCGGATCCACTACCGCCAGCTTCAATTCTAGCATTTGGCATAAATTCAGTCATAGATGCGGTAACTTGCTCCGTAATAATCCTACGTACATCATACTCAGTCACAGCCTTCTTGGGCGGCATAGTTCTATAATTTCACAATTTCAAAGTATTAAGCATTCACCCAACAAAGGATTCATATAATATGGATTGAATTCATAATCAAGATACAAATAAGGCACAATATGGAATTCAAGACAAGATACATATTTCATTCGATTTGAAACAAAAGTGTTGTCTTAGTTACATCCCATATCAAAGTTCTAGCACTATATACACTCAAAATTCGTGCCAAGTCTACTACTAACAAGTTGGTTTAGTCAAAGCTACAAAAGCACAAAAGATACGAAGGTCACTACTAAATACAAACTGGTCTACTGAGAACCGCTAGATGGTCCATCATCCATCGTCTTCTGAATCTTCGTCGGACGATCACTAGACACATCTTCAGCTGGGCGCTTACGGATTACTCCTCTTTCAACCATGTCAGCATAAAATCTACTGTTCCAACCCACGGATATATTCAACTCCTTTTCAGCTTTCTCCCGCATCGCATGAGCTACACTCAACTGAATCTCCATAGAATTCACCTTTCTCTTCATTTCAGCAAACTCACCACTTTCCAACACTGATAACCTCCTAAAAGCCTCATTCAAACCACGTTCTATATCAGTCAAATCCAAACTAAGCAACTCCCGCTCTTTCTCGCCAACCTTAGTCTTCGACTCCAAATAAGCAACCTGAGTCTCAACAACACCTAATCCAACCTCTGTCATACAACTCTTAACACGGGAAGAATCTATATCACGTCTCACGGCCCATGGTGCAAGACCATCAATATGAGTAGCCTCTCGAGCACTAGACGACTCTCCTATCTCACATCTACGAGTAGCAATACCATCCGTACCGTCAGGTGCATTGTCATCCTCATCCTCCTCTGATTCAGAATCAGATTCAGACGATTCAGACATTTCATCCCTAGGTAGCTCAACCTCAGAATCAGACAAATCAACTGGTGGGGGCAAAGGCTCGCCCTCTGGAACATCATATGGATAAATAAGCTCGGCTTCCTCATCATCATCGACCATAACGTCTATACCTACATCCTCCTCGACATCCTCGTCGTCAATCTCATCATCTAAATTATCTAACCCAATCTCATCATCATTCTCTATATCAACATTCTCAATCTCATTCTCTACCAAGTCAACCTGAGGGGCAATCTGATCTCCTAGTCCTAATTCGGGCTCGGGATCCTCAAATGGCTCCTCCTGATCATCCATATCATAATCTACTAAGTCTAAATAAGGATCATCTTCTACATTAGGTTCGGGAATAGCATGGTTTTCTACAGGAATATTAGGGTCAGCCATGACAATCTGCATTTATATATATATCTCGTATTAGGATAACATACTAGTTAAACAATTACACAATGAAATCACGATATATACATATATATAAATTAAATTATATATATCAAAATATATATCTTCTCAATAGGGCTTTTTGGTAACGTCGGAGATCTCTGGCACCGTTATAGTCAAAAGATTTTTCAAATATTTTCTCAAATGTTCATTGTCAAAAGATTTTGAAAAGTTTTGTTCAAAACCTTGGTTTTTAAAATCTTTTGTTCTCTATAACGAGAGCTCTGGTACCAAACTGCAACACTCTCATTTTTCGTATCGGTACAGCGGAAGGGTCTTTCAGAGTGTTACGGGATAGCACAATAACTCCAATCATAGACAATACATAAAAATGGTTGTTCAAGGTTCAATATACATTCATTCGATAAAAAGTTTAAAAGCGTACAACAGGTCCCAAATTATATAGGTAATTTAGTTTACAAAACATAGATCGAATGAACATTTTTAATATTATGTGGGCCATCAGAGTCGATCTCCATCCGGATTACCTTCAAGCACCTGAGATAATAACATGCAAAAATCATATCAGCGAATGCCGAGTGAATTCATAGAGTTTAATAAAAACCGTTATATAAAACAATCATTTAAAATCAGAACACAAGTATAATATCGGAAGTAAGTCCTCATATTGCTAGTCAGGCAATATATAAATCAAGCATACATCTTAAACCGTCCGTGAGACCGTAGTCTCTATATTACCATGATAGGTAATATATTCATCGTTATTAGCGTCGTATCATATCGGATCTTTAGATTATATAGGATTATTATTAGCCGCATGACATTGTTACCTTACTATGAAAACAGCGGGCCGCGAACCCGACAAACAATTTGCCCATCTAAGTTAGCGTGTCGTCACAAAAATCACGCTATGGAATCTTCCCATACATAAATTCGCTTACCAATCAATATGGTACGACGGGTATCAACTGTCAAGGCGCGAACTGGGGTGATCGTCCCCAAATAGTACTATCAAATGCATAAGCGTCTACCAAATCCCGGTAGTTCACAATTCATGCTAATGGGACTTTAAGTGACATAACCTAACTACTAATAATCCTTTTAGTCTCGTTTATAGGGTCATAGCATCATTCGGGTCCATATCATTAAGCGTACCATCGGGAATACTTGTGTTCTATTTTTATAAAATCTAGCATGTTATCTCCCTCGCGGGTTTACAAATCATTTTATAAAACATTTAAAAGAGTGTGAGGCTATGAACTCACGTTGATAATGAAAGGCGGATTATCGGCTACGGGCGTGCTTCGGTCACGGAAACCTATATAAATAATAATCGGTCTTAGACTTTGTCCAATGACTTTTATCAAAATAACAATATACATATGATGGTTTTGTACATATGATGATGATCAAATGGGTTTATACATCCTTGTTTACTCATTTTAGTGTTTACGTTTTGGTAACGTTTTACTAGTTTGCTAGTTTTACCTATTTACCTATTTTAAGTCCAGTAAGCTTAGTATAAGTTCTTTAACTTGTTTTAATCCATTTTATACCTATATTATCAGTATATATACTTTCCATGTTGGGCCCAAATGGATTAAGCCCAATAAGTTCTTTTTACAAGTATTTATCTTATTTAGTCCAATTATTAGTCCAATATGCTTGGTTAGCTAGTTAATGTCCGTATGTCCTATAGTTCGGGTTTTATCGGTTTTTACTTGTATTAGTTACTTATATATCAGTATATGACTTTTAAAAACTTTACATTAGACGGGTTTGATCGTCTAAGTTTTATTTGGCGAAAAATGTTAATTTTACGGTAATAGCCGAAAAAGTCGTAAAAATCAAGTTTATAGTTTTTATTACTTATAAGTACTATTCCACTACCATTTATATAATTTGTCCATTTAATTAACCTTTTACATATTTATATAAATAAGTTCTATAAGTTAGTGGGTTTTTATTTTACATTTTATACAATAAAATGTGAGTGCTTATATAATAATAATAAACGTTAATTCTTAAAATCTGATTTTTATCTTCATGTTCACCATTTTTATCATATCTAGAGTTCTATAATGAATTAGAAGCTCAATTTTGGGTGACATGTTCTTCATATTATGTGATACATTTAACTTAGTTATAGCTACTGCTCATTTTAAGTTCATCTTGCCTTAACAGTCCCTACAGAACTGCTTATTCAGATTAGAACACCTAACTTGTTTTGATCATATCTCATTCATTATAATGATTCCTTTGCATGGCCAACTCTCACATGTGTATAACATCTTGTACTTACTGTAAATGGATCATACCATGCAATTTTATCAGTTCAAGTTTTAGTTATATACGGTTTTTATACAGCCAACTAAATAATCAAGATTTTAGCCTCATTTCTTATAGTTATTAACCTTTTTAAGCATATCTATCAACACTTGATCCCCACGCAACATTTTTATCATCATATATACATCATATACATATATAAAATGAAAGAAAATACATTTGTTCTTTACAAAAATAACAAGATAAAATGGAGAGGATGATCTTCTTTACCAACCAAGTGTATTTCTTGTTTTTGGAAGACAAGAACTTGATGAACACCACAAGTAACTCCAAGATCATCAAACACCAAGAACATAAGTTGGGAAATCAGCCCTAGGACACAAGCAAATCACCTCCAATGTTGTTAATATAGCCACCAAATGATCAAGGCTTCAAGATAACTCCATGATAGAGCTAGTAAACATGTATTTCATGGCTAGAAAAGATCAAAAGGGGTGTTTGTAGCTTGAAAGTGGACGGAAAGGGGAGGTTTTTGAGAGAGTTTTGATGTTGGTTTTGCATGTATAGAAATGGAAATGAGAAGTTAGTTGATGGTTTTAGCTAGATAGTGGAATGAGTAGCTTAAGGTGTAAGCTTGGCTTACACATGTAAACACTTAGCTAACATGATGCCACATATGGTTGTGGTGTCATATTGGTGCCGTCCAAGTTATCTAGTGGGGTGGGACAATGTATTTTGTCCCATCTCACTAGTTTACGGGTATTCCTCGGTTCTAGTTTTCTCGATTTGCGTGCCCTCGGGTCGTTTCACGAAAAACATTTTTATAAATTATGAATCAACGTCACAAAACGAATCCAATAAAAATTGTCTCATCAAAAACGGAGTTCAAAAACGTAAATACATCATCCTAAGGTTTCCAGTTTAGTCGTAAAAGACGCTAAATTATGCACGTAAGCCCAAATTTAAATCTGTAAATTGTGAGTTCGTCAACCAACATAAAAATAAGTTTCAAAATATTATACGAGAAAATATTTCACTACCTGAAAATATTAGATTGTCACAGCTTTTCCTCCTAAAAGGGATCAACGTCCTCGTGATCCATTTCATTTGAATGTCCGTTTCTTATTGAAATTGAAGAGGTGCGGATATTTCTTCCACATTTCATCCTCTCGTTCCCAAGTATACTCCGGTCCATGCTATGAATTCCATCGGATCTTGACAATAGGTATCCGACTTTGTTTCAGTTGCTTTACCTCACGATCCATAACCTCTACGGGCTCTTCGATAAAATGCAACTTCCCATCTATTCGAACCTTACCTAACGGAATTTTCTCATCACTCACTGCTAGACATTTCTTCATATTAGATACATGGAATATGTTGTGAACACCATGAAGTTCTGGGGGTAACTCTAGTTTGTAAGCCACCGGACCTACTCTAGATAAAATCTTAAAGGGTCCAATATAACGGGGATTCAATTTCCCTCGTTTTCCAAATCTAATAACGCCTTTCCATGGCGATACTTTCAACATTACTCGGTCACCCACTTTAAACTCCATTGGCTTCCGCCGCACATCCGCGTAACTTTTCTGTCTGCGGGCAGTCAACAACCTATTCTTAATCTGAACTATCATCTCCGTAGTCTCCCGGATCAATTTCGGTCCCGTGAGCTGGGTATCCCCAACTTCACTCCAACATACAGGAGATCTACACTTCCTACCATATAAAGGTTCAAACGGTGCAGCCTTAATACTATAATGGTAACTATTATTATACGAAAACTCTGCTAACGGCAAATGTTTATCCCAATTCTTACCAAAGTCTAACACAAGCTCTCAACATATCTTCCAGTGTTTGTATCGTCCTTTCACTCTGCCCATCAGTCTGGGGGTGATAAGCAGTGCTCATGTCGAGATTCGTTCCCAAAGATCTTTGGAGAGATTTCCAAAAATTCGATGCGAATCTAGGATCTCGATCTGAAATGATCGATACAGGCACTCCATGCTTGCATACAACATTATCAAGGTATATATACGAGTCAGCTTCTCCAGTGAGAACTGCTCTTTAACCGGAATGAAGTGTGCTGATTTGGTCAGTCTGTCGACAATGACCCAAATGGAATTGTTTCCAGATGATGTTATAGGAAGCTTGGTGATAAAGTCCATCGTAATTCGCTCCCACTTCCATTCAGGAATATTTGGCTGTTGAAGTAGTCCTGATGGCTTTTGATGTTTAGCTTTGACTCTAGCACAAGTCAAGCACTGAAGAACATACATAGCTATGTCAGCTTTCATATTCGGCCACCAGTACAACTTCTTTAAATCATGGTACATTTTATCAGATCCCAGATGAATGGAATACTTAGATTTATGGGATTCTAACATAATCAAATCTCTTAAGCCTCCAAACTTAGGTATCCACATACGACCTCTTAAGCATTTCACTCCATCAGCTCTAACCTCTAAAGGATCTCCTTCTCCTCGGAACCCTTCATTAACAAAATTCTCCTTCTTACAAGCTTCTATTTGCGCATTTCTAATTTGCTCAGGCAAATTATTATGCACGGTCAAGACTAGAGAACGTACCCTGATAGGCTCTCTATCTTTTCCTACTTAACGCATCGACAACAACATTGGCTTTTCATGGGTGATATTTTATATCACAATCATAATCACTTAACAACTCTATCCATCTTCGTTGCCTCATGTTCAATTCCTTCTGGTCGAGAATATACTGTAGGCTTTTGTGATCGGTGAATACCGTACACTTGGTGCCATACAGATAATGTCTCCACAACCTAAGAGCAAAGACTACAGCTCCTAACTCAAGATCATGAGTAGTATAATTCTCCTCATTCTTCCTTAATTGCCTAGAAGCATAAGCTATCACTTTCTCTCGCTGCATCAAAACAGCTCCATAGCCTCTAAGAGATGCATCACAATACACTACAAAATCTTCACTCCCGTCGGGTAATGATAAGATTGGTGCAGTACATAATTTTTGCTTCAATGTCTGAAATGCTCCATCTTCATCACTTCCCCAAAAGAAAGGTTTATTCTTATGGGTAAGCTTAGTCAAGGGTTTAGCTATCAAAGAAAATTCTTTAATGAATCGCCTATAATAGCCAGCCAATCCTAAGAACTGTCGCACTTCCGTTGGCGTTGTCGGTGCAGACCAATTCTTAATAGCTTCAACCTTTGCAGGATCAACATGAATTCCATCTTTGTTAATCACATGACCAAGAAATTGCACAGAATCTAACCAGAAGTCACACTTTGAAAGCTTAGCATACAACTTTTCATCCTTCAACAAATTCAAAACAATCCTTAAATGTTCTCTATGTTCATCTTCATTCTTAGAATAGATTAGAATATCGTCAATAAACACAATCACAAATTTATCCAAGTAGGGCTTGCACACTCGATTCATTAAATCCATGAAAATCGCAGGTGCATTAGTTAACCCAAATGGCATTACTTGAAAATCATAGTATCCATAACGAGTTCTGAATGCAGTTATAGGAATATCTTCTTCACGGACGCGAAGTTGGTGATTTCCTGACCGCAAATCTATCTTAGAATACACACTAGATCCTTGCAGTTGATCAAACAAATCATCAATCCTAGGTAAAGGATATCGATTTTTAATTTTCAACTTATTCAGTTCCCTATAGTCAATGCACATACGAAAAGATACATCCTTCTTCTTAACGAACAAGACTGGAGCTCCCCAAGGCGACGAGCTCGGTCGAATAAAACCTTTATCAGACAATTACTTAAGTTGCTCAGATAACTCCTTTAATTCAGAAGGGGCTAATCGGTATGGCGCACGTGCCACCGGTGTAGCACCAGGAATTAAATCAATTCGAAACTCTACTTGCCTTATCGGTGGAAGTCCGGGTAAATCTTTAGGAAATACCTCAGGAAATTCACAAATAATAGGTACATCTTACAATCATTTCTCCCTAGACTCATTCCGGGTCACTTGAGCTAAGAATAACTCACAACCGTTCCTGATGTACTTTTGGACTTTAATACATGAAACGATTTTCAAACGGGATTCACCTCGACTACTATCAATTACTAATGTCCTATTCCTAAGAGGAATCTTAACCTTCTTCTCTCCACATAAAATAGTAGCATTATTCAACAATAACCAATCCATACCAATAATAATATCAAAACTACCTAATTCTATCAACATCAAATCAATCAGAAAGGAATGGTTCAAGAGATTTAGAGAGCATCCTTCTAATAGCTTATTAGTTTTCACTAATTTACCATCAGCCAATTCCGCCTCGTAACTGGTACTTATCTCAACAGGTTCAATGTCAATAAGGGCACTAAATTTAGTGGATACAAAGCTCCTATCAGCACCCGAATCAAATAAAGCAACAACATAACGATTGTTGAGTAAAAACGTACCGGTAACGACATTTGGATCCTCTTTCTTCACCTCAATTGTTCCAAGTTGATAGATACCACCCTGGGGGTTTCTTCCAGGTACAATCGCTTTCAACTTGGGGCATTCCGATTTCCTATGACCTTCTTCATTACAGTTGAAGCAAATGGTTCCCTTTTTACACCTTTCAACCTTGTGTCCAAGCTTTCCTCAATTTCGGCACTTCCAGCAGTCGCCAGCATGCCTCTTGTTGCCACACTTAGGACATCTATCATCGTTGCACGGTGTGTTGTAGGTAAGAGCATTTGCATTCCCCTTTCTCTGGTTCTGACGGCTATTGAAATTCTTCCTATTATCACCTCTATCTACACCATCACCGTCTCCCTTTCTTTTCTCACCTACACGAGCTTCATCTTCCCTATCCTGAATTATCTGTCCAATGAGTTGGTAAGCCATTCGAACAGCATCATCAATGGTCAGTGGTTTAGATGATGTCACGTCCCCCTGGATATTCTTGGTCAACCCTTTAATATATTGCTCAATTCGGATCTCTTCGGGTTCAACCAATCGAGGACATAGCAAGGCCAACTCATGGAATCGGTTCGTGTAACTATCAATGTCCAGACCTTTCATTCTCAAATGAATCAACTCTTGTTTTAACCTAATAATCACACTACGAGGACAAAACTCCAAAGTCATCCACTTCTTAATTTCAGCCCAAGAAGTAGCATTAGCAGCATCAAGACCCATGAAAGCAATTCTCCCGTTCCACCAAGTCAACGCACGACCTTTAAGAGTAGCCATAGCAAAAGTCACCTTATCTTCCTCCTTACACTTACTAATTCGAAACACCGACTCAATCTTCTCAATCCACTGGCTTAGTCCTACAGCACCTTTAGTTCCATTAAAAGGTAGAGGTTCACACTTCATGAACGTCACATAAGTACAACCACCAACTTCAGGTGCATTAGCTCCAAGTCCTCCTACATTTCCTCCAGCATTAGCATTCACATTATTGGCATTCACATTCACATTAGTACCGCCAATTCCACTACCGCCAGCTCAACTACCGCCATCTTCAATTCTAGCATTTGCCATAAATTCAGTCATAGATGCGGTAACTTGCTCCGTAATAATCCTACGTACATCATCCTCAGTCACAGCCTTCTTGGGCGGCATAGTTCTATAATTTCACAATTTCAAAGTATTAAGCATTCACCCAACAAAGGATTTATATAATATGGATTGAATTCATAATCAAGATAAAAATAAGGCACAATATGGAATTCAAGACAAGATACATATTTCATTCGATTTGAAACAAAAGTGTTGTCTTAGTTACATCCCATATCAAAGTTCTAGCACTATATACACTCAAAATTCGTGCCAAGTATACTACTAACAAGTCGGTTTAGTCAAAGCTACAAAAGCACAAAAGATACAAAGGTCACTACTAAATACAGACTGGTCTACTGAGAACCGCTAGATGGTCCATCATCCATCGTCTTCTGAATCTTCGTCGGACGATCACTAGACACATCTTCAGCTGGGCGCTTACGGATTACTCCTCTTTCAACCATGTCAGCATAAAATCTACTGTTCCAACCCACGGATATATTCAACTCCTTTTCAACTTTCTCACGCATCGCACGAGCTACACTCAACTGAATCTCCATAGAATTCACCTTTCTCTTCATTTCAGCAAACTCACCACTTTGCAACACCGATAACCTCCTAAAAGCCTCATTCAAACCACGTTCTACATAAGTCAAATCCAAACTAAGCAACTCCCGCTCTTTCTCGCCAACCTTAGTCTTCGACTCCAAATAAGCAACCTGAGTCTGAACAACACCTAATCCAAACTCTGTCATACAACTCTTAACCCGGGAAACATCTAGGTCACGTCTCAAGGCCCATGGTGCAAGACCATCAATATGAGTAGCCTCTCGAGCACTAGACGACTCTCCTATCTCACATCTACGAGTAGCAATACCATCCGTACCGTCAGGTGCATTGTCATCCTCATCCTCCTCTGATTCAGAATCAGATTCAGACGATTCAGACATTTCATCCCTAGGTAACTCAACCTCAGAATCAGACAAATCAACTGGTGGGGGCAAAGGCTCGCCCTCTGGAACATCATAAGGATAAATAAGCTCGACTTCCTCATCATCATCGACCTCAACGTCTATACCTACATCCTCCTCGACATCCTCGTCGTCAATCTCATCATCTAAATTATCTAACCCAATCTCATCATCATTCTCTATATCAACATTCTCAATCTCATTCTCTACCAAGTCAACCTGAGGGGCAATCTGATCTTCTAGTCCTAACTCGGGCTCGGGATCCTCAAATGGATCCTCCTCATCATCCATATCATAATCTACTAAGTCTAAATAAGGATCATCTTCTACATTAGGTTCGGGAATAGCATGGTTTTCTACAGGAATATTAGGGTCAGCCATGACAATCTGCATTTATATATATATCTCGTATTAGGATAACATACTAGTTAAACAATTACACAATGAAATCACGATATATACATATATATAAATCAAATTATATATATCAAAATATATATCTTCTCAATAGGGCTTGTTGGTAACGTCGGAGATCTCTGGCACCGTTATAGTCAAAAGATTTTTCAAATATTTTCTCAAATGTTCATTGTCAAAAGATTTTGAAAAGTTTTGTTCAAAACCTTGGTTTTTAAAATCTTTTGTTCTCTATAACGAGAGCTCTGGTACCAAACTGCAACACTCTCATTTTTCGTATCGGTACAGCGGAAGGGTCTTTCAGAGTGTTACGGGATAGCACAATAACTCCAATCATAGACAACACATAAAAATGGTTGTTCAAGGTTCAACATACATTCATTCGATAAAAAGTTTAAAAGCGTACAACAGGTCCCAAATTATATAGGTGATTTAGTTTACAAAACATAGATCGAATGAACATTTTTAATATTGTGTGGGCCATCAGAGTCGATCTCCATCCGGATTACCTTCAAGCACCTGAGATAAAAACATGCAAAAATCATATCAGCGAATGTCGAGTGAATTCATAGAGTTTAATAAAACCGTTATATAAAACAATCATTTAAAATCAGAACACAAGTATAATATCGGAAGTAAGTCCTCATATTGCTAGTCAGGCAATATATAAATCAAGCATACATCTTAAACCGTCCATGAGACCGTAGTCTCTATATTACCATGATAGGTAATATATTCATCGTTATTAGCGTCGTATCATATCGGATATTTAGATTATATAGGATTATTATTAGCCGCATGACATTGTTACCTTACTATGAAAACAGCGGGTCGCGAACCCGACAAGCAATTTTCCCATCTAAGTTAGCGTGTCGTCACAAAAATCACGCTATGGAATCTTCTCATACATAAATTCGCTTACCAATCAATGTGGTACGACGGGTATCAACTGTCAAGGCGCGAACTGGGGTGATCGTCCCCAAATAGTACTATCAAATGCATAAGCGTCTACCAAATCCCGGTAGTTCACAATTCATGCTAATGGGACTTTAAGTGACATAACCTAACTACTAATAATCCTTTTAGTCTCGTTTATAGGGTCATAGCATCATTCGGGTCCATATCATTAAGCGTACCATCGGGACTACTTGTGTTCTATTTTTATAAAATCTAGCATGTTATCTCCCTCGCGGGTTTACAAATCATTTTATAAAACATTTAAAAGAGTGCGAGGCTATGAACTCACGTTGATAATGAAAGGCGGATTATCGGCTACGGGCGTGCTTCGGTCACGGAAACCTATATAAATAATAATCGGTCTTAGACTTTGTCCAATGACTTTTATCAAAATAACAATATACATATGATAGTTTTGTACATATGATGATGATCAAGTGGGTTTATACATCCTTGTTTACTCATTTTAGTGTTTACGTTTTGGTAACGTTTTACTAGTTTGCTAGTTTTACCTATTTACCTATTTTAAGTCCAGTAAGCTTAGTATAAGTTCTTTAACTTGTTTTAATCCATTTTATACCTATATTATCAGTATATATACTTTCCATGTTGGGCCCAAATGGGTTAAGCCCAATAAGTTCTTTTTACAAGTATTTATCTTATTTAGTCCAATTATTAGTCCAATATGCTTGGTTAGCTCGTTAATGTCCGTATGTCCTATAGTTCGGGTTTTATCGGTTTTTACTTGTATTAGTTACTTATATATCAGTATATGACTTTTAAAAACTTTACATTAGACGGGTTTGATCGTCTAAGTTTTATTTGGCAAAAAACGTTAATTTTACGGTAATAGCCGAAAAAGTCGTAAAAATCAAGTTTATAGTTTTTATTACTTATAAGTATTATTCCACAACCATTTATATAATTTGTCCATTTAATTAACCTTTTACATATTTATATAAATAAGTTCTATAAGTTAGTGGGTTTTTATTTTACATTTTATACAATAAAATGTGAGTGCTTATATAATAATAATAAACATTAATTCTTAAAATCTGATTTTTATCTTCATGTTCACCATTTTTACCATATCTAGAGTTCTATAATGAATTAGAAGCTCATTTTTGGGTGACATGTTCTTCATATTATTTGCTACATTTAACTTAGTTATAGCTACTGCTCATTTTAAGTTCATCTTGCCTTAACAGTCCCTACAAAACTGCTTATTCAGATTAGAACACCTAACTTGTTTTGATCATATCTCACTCATTATATTGATTCCATTGCATGGCCAACTCTCACATGTGTATAACATCTTGTACTTACTGTAAATGGATCATACCATGCAATTTTATCAGTTCAAGTTTTAGTTATATACTGTTTTTATACAGCCAACTAAATAATCAAGATTTTAGCCTCATTTCTTATAGTTATTAACCTTTTTAAGCATATCTATCAACACTTGATCCCCACACAACATTTTTATCATCATATATACATCATATAAATATACAAAATGAAAGAAAATACATTTTTTATTTACAAAAATAACAAGAGAAAATGGAGAGGATGATCTTCTTTACCAACCAAGTGTATTTCTTGTTTTTGGAAGACAAGAACTTGATGAACACCACAAGTAACTCCAAGATCATCAAACACCAAGAACATAAGTTGGGAAATCAGCCCTAGGACACAAGAAAATCACCTCCAATGTTGTTAATATGGCCACCAAATGATCAAGGCTTCAAGATAACTCCATGATAGAGCTAGTAAACATGTATTTCATGGCTAGAAAAGATCAAAAGGGGTGTTTGTAGCTTGAAAGTGGACGGCAAGGGGAGGGTTTTGAGAGAGTTTTGTTGTTGGTTTTGCATGTATGGAAATGGAAATGATAAGTTAGTTGATGGTTTTAGCTAGATAGTGGAATGAGTAGCTTAAGGTGTAAGCTTGGCTTACACCTGTAAACACTTAGCTAACATGATGCCACATATGGTTGTGGTGTCATGTTGGTGCCTTCCAACTTAGCTAGTGGGGTGGGACAATGTATTTTGTCCCATCTCACTAGTTTACGGGTATTCCTTGATTCTAGTTTTCTCGATTTGCGTGCCCTCGGGTCGTTTCATGAAAAACGTTTTTATAAATTATGAATCAACGTCACAAAACGAATCCAATAAAAATTGTCTCATCAAAAACGGAGTTCAAAAACGTAAATACGTAATCCTAAGGTTTCCGATTTAGTCGTAAAAGACGCTAAATTATGCACGTAAGCCCAAATTTAAATCCGTAAATTGTGAGTTCGTCAACCAACATAAAAATAAGTTTCAAAATATTATACGAGAAAATATTTCACTACCTGAAAATGTTAGATTGTCACAACACTCTAAGTCTAAAAACTCTAAAACTAGTTATTCAAGCTTGATTTAAGGAGTCTCTAGCTCGACTCTTCCCAAAATGAATCCATTCAAGGGGAAAATGGGGATCTCTTGGACCATTTCCACGGAAATGTCCTCCCCAAAATAGTGCTTAACACGGTGACCATTCACTTTGAAATTTGGACCATCGGGTTGTGACAACTCAATAGTTCCATATGGAAATACTTGAGCAATAGTGAATGGACCAGACCATCTCGACTTAAGCTTGCCCGCAAAGAGTTTCAACCTTGAGTTAAAGAGGAGAACCAACTCTCCAACTTTGAACTCCGGTTCTTGATCTTAGCATCATGCAATTGCTTAGTCTTTTCCTTGTAAAGCAACAAGTTCTCATAAGCATTGGCTCTCAATTCATCCATTTCATTAAGTTGGTCCTTTCTATGTGAACCAGCTTGGTTTAAATAAAAATTAGCCCACTTGAGAGCCCAAGAAGCCTTATACTCTAACTCGAATGGGAGTTGGCATGCTTTTCCATAAAGAAGCCTATATGGAGTACAACCAATTGGTGTCTTAAAAGCCGTCCTAAAAGCCCACAAAGCATCATCAAGCTTATCCGACCAAGAAGCTCGATGCTCTCCCACCGTTCTTTCCAAAATTCTCTTTAAACCGCGATTTGTGACCTTGGTTTGACCATTGGTTTGAGGGTGATACGCGGTAGAAAGTCTATGGTTAACACCATACTTCTTCATCACTCTTGTAAATTGATCATTACAAAAATGAGTACCACGATCACTTATGATGTCCCGAGGTACACCAAATCTAGCAAATAATTGCTTCAAAAATTTCACTACAACTCGAGCATCATTAGTAGGTAAGGCTTTAGCCTCAACCCACTTTGAGACATAGTCCACGGCTACAAGTATGTACTTATTTCCCTTAGATGATGGAAAAGGTCCCATAAAATCTATTCCCCACACATCAAAAATCTCACATTCTTGTATGAAGTTTTGTGGCATCTCGTCTCGTTGAGTAATTTTTTCTTATCTTTGACATACATCACAAAATTTCACTATCTCTTGGGCATCTTTGTATATGGAAGGCCAATAGAAACCCAAATCAAAGACTTTCTTGGTGGTGTAGTTGGGCCCAAAATGTCCACCCGTGGGTCCCTTATGACAAGCTTCTAAGATCTTAAATGCCTCGGGCCCATCAACACACCGTCTAATGATTTGTTCCGCATTGCCTAAAGAGGTAAGGGTCATCCCAAAAGTAGTATTTCACTTCCTTAAGAAATTTCTTCTTTTGTTGGGAAGTGAGACCCTCTATTAGCACATCCCCCACAAGATAGTTTGCAATATCCGCAAACCAAGGGGTGGCATCCTTCTGATAAGAGATAGACATGAGCTCCTCTAATGGAAAGGATTCATTAATTTACTTATGAGGCAAATAACCTTGAAAAGGATGCTCAAGTCTACTCAAGTGATCCGCCGCTAAATTCTCGGCTCCTTTCTTATCACGAATCTCAATGGAAAACTCTTGTAACAATAAAACCCATCTCAAGAGTCTAGGATTAGCATCTTGCTTTGTCATGAGATACTTGAGAGCGGAATGATCCGTATACACTATGGTTTTGGAGAGCACAAGATAGGGTCTAAATTTCTCAAAGGTATAGACTATAGTAAGCAACTCTTTTTCAGTGGTGGTATAATGAAGTTGAGCACCCGTCATGGTTTTACTAGCATAGTGTATAGGTTGAAAATGCTTATTCACTCTTTGTCCTAACACGGCCCCTACGGCATAATCACTAGCGTCAAACATGAGCTCAAAAGGCAAATCCCAATTTGGAGAAACCAAAACGGGAGCCTTAGTCAATTTTTCCTTAAGTATCTCAAATGAGTCTAAACACTCTTGGGTGAAAATGAAAGGAGCCTCTTTTTCTAAGAGATGGGTCATCGGTCTTACAATCTTAGAGAAATCTTGTATGAAACGTCTACAGAATCCCGCATGACCCAAAAAACTTCTAACTCCTTTCACCATGGTAGGTGGGGGAAGCTTAGCAATAACATCTATTTTAGCACGATCCACTTCTAAACCTTTGTTGGATATCTTATGTCCCAAGACTATCCCTTCTTTGACCATGAAATGGCACTTCTCCCAATTAAGAACAAGACGTGTTTCTTCACACCTCTTAAGCATACGTTCTAAATGAGAGAGATAAGAAGTGAATGAATCTCCAAAGACCGAGAAATCATCGATGAAAACTTCCATAGTGTGCTCAATCATGTCATGAAAGATTGCCATCATACACCTTTGGAATGTCCCTGGTGCATTGAACAAGCCAAAAGGCATTCTCTTGTAAGCAAATGTACCATAGGGACAAGTGAATGTGGTCTTTTCTTGATCCCTAGGTTCAATGGGTAATTGAAAATAACCCGAGAATCCATCTAGAAAACAATAGTACTCATTTCTCGCTAAGCGTTCAAGCATTTGGTCCATAAAAGGCAATGGGAAATGATCTTTTCTAGTAGCATCATTGAGCTTCCTATAATCAATACAAACTCTCCAACCCGTAACAAGTCTAGTAGGAATAAGCTCATTGTTCTCATTAGGCACTACGGTGATTCCACCCTTCTTAGGAACACAATGTATCGGGCTAACCCATGGAGAGTCAGAAATGGGGTAAATCATGCCCGCATCAAGGAGTTTGATAACTTCCTTCTTAATGACCTCATGGATTTTAGGGTTAATCCTTCTTTGGCTTTGAATGGTGGGTTTGTAATCATCCTCCATAAGGATTTTGTGTGTACAAGAATTTGGATCAATTCCCCTTATGTCGGATATTTTCCATGCTATGGCTTGCTTATGTTTCTTAAGGACCTCTATGAGTTTTTCCTTCTCATCATCTTTCAAGTCTTTAGCAATGATCACGGGTAATTTGTCTTTCCCATCTAAGAAAGCATACTCAAGGTGGGATGGAAGATCCTTAAGCTCAAGGGTAGGTGGACTCTCTATGGAAGGTTTCCTATGGATGGATCATCTATGGTGACTTCTTGTGGAATAGGTGGAGGAATGGGATCCTCATTTAGCAACTTTTGGATAGTGAGAATGTCTTCTTCCCAATTAATGGGAGAATCATCATTACCAAGGAAGTTGGACTCAAATTCCTCCAAGAGTAAATCACTCTCTCCAAAAGGTGTTAAGGAGGGAGCAATTGAGTCAACGGTCTCTACATGAGGCATGTCTTCACTATCATTCTTACAAGCTTCATGGAAATGCTCATCACACACCTCCTCAAGTACATCCACTATGTTAATTGTTTCACAAGCTTGAGACTTCTTAGTCACTTTTCCTAGCTTAAACACCACTATCTCATCCTCAACTCTCATAATTAGTTCTCCCCCCGCCACGTCTATAAGAGTACGACCCGTCCTCAAAAATGGTCTACCAACAATTAGAGGAACTCTCGGGTCCATATCATAATCAACCACTACAAAGTCCGCCGGAAAGGTAAACTTATCCACACCTATAAAATCATCCTCCGCAATACCTACCGGATAAGCTATGGTACGATTGGCTAACTCAAGGGTCATCCTAGTTGGAGTGAGCTCGAGAAGAGAGAGTTTTTGCCAAACCGATAAAGGCATGAGATTTATGCTTGCCCTTAGATCCGCTAATCCCATGCAATTTTCCACCCCGGGAAAATTACAAGGGATCAAAAATCGCCCCGGATCTCCAAGTTTTGTAGGTAAGGTTTTGAGAAACACGGCGGAGCAATTCTCATTAAGGGATGTGTTAGGAAAATCCACCGATTTTTCCTTGTTGGAGAGCAGATCTTTGAACATCTTAGCAAACTTTGGCATATATGCAAGATCTTCCGTAAAGGAGATGTTTATGTTAAGTTGCTTGAACATCCTCAAAAAGTTTGAGACTTTTATATCATCCTTGTTTTTCAATTTCTCCTTTCTCAATCTTGATGGATATGGAAGGCTTGGTTTTGGTGTAGGTGGAGTAATTGTTGTTGTGGAAGGTGTCCCTTTGTTGGTTTCTTCAGTGGGAGGTGTGGAAGGTAAATGAGAAGTAGGTGTAGGTTGAGAAGGTGTAGGTGTGGAAATGGTAGATCTTGAAGGTGGTGAAGAAGATGTAAAAGGCTTATCACAAGGTGGAATCATAGTAGGCTTAAACATAGGAGGTGTAGAAGATGAAGGATCATTAGTTGTCTTTCCACTTCTTGTTGTGATAGCATTGACATTAGCCCTTGGGTTTGTTGGTGTGTTTGAAGGTAGAGCCCCTTGTGGTCTTTGCGTATGCTTAATTTGGTTGTGTAGAAGAGAAAATTTCTTGTTGTTTTCCTCTTTAGCCTCTTTCATTTGTCTTTCATAAGAAGTAAGCTTATGATGAATCAAATCCATGGGATTAGGTTGCACATTTCCTTGATAAAAACCTTGGTTTGGATATTGAGGTGGAGATGGTTGGTTAAATCCTTGATTAGGTGTATGAATGTTATTTCCTTGATTGTGAAAGTTGTTGGGTGCTCTATAGTTGTTCCCTTGGTAGTTTGGACTAGGCCCTTGATTTCTTTGTAACAATTGAGGAGGATTGGGTTGGGTATGGGTGGGTGGATAGGGTGGAAAGCCGGGTGGAGCAAGGTAGTTATTTGACTTGTAAGAGAGATTGTTTTGATTGATGTTAGGTTTGAAGTGCTCTCTATGTTCTTCTTGATAAGCATAACACTCAACTTGATAACCTTGAACCTTGTCACATTATAAGTAAGAATTAGAACCTCCACAAGTCTCACATGAAATAGTAATGGCATTCACATCATTGGTGGAACTGTTGCCCAAGTAAACATTCATAAAGTCTTGCATCATGGTTTGTTCCATCTTTTGGGTGTTTTGCAAAAGTGCTTGATCTTCCTTTTGGGCTTGAGTCCATTCTTGCATTTGTGAAAGGAGTTGACTCTCAAATGTTTTGGAAACACCCTCTTGAATAACATGGAATCTTTCATCAAATTGTGTGTTAGTTTGCACCATGGATTTAGTCTCAATAATGTCCCATGCCTCTTGAATGGATTTGGAAAGAATATTCCCACCCACGGAGGAGTTGAGGGAATCTTGATGATGTGGTCTTAATCCATTGTAGAAAGTATTGATTTGGTGAACTTCATTGAATCCATGATTGGGGCATTTTCTCAATATCTCCTTATACTATTCCCAAGCATCACTAAAGGTTTGGCTAGGTTTTTGTTGAAATCCAATAATTAGGTTCCTCAAAGCCGTGGTCCTGGATGGGGGAAAGAAGTTGTTCAAAAACTTCTTAGTGAAATTATCCCAAGTAGTAATGCTCTTAGGTGGTTGCTTATCAAGCCAATACTTAGCATTGCCCTCTAATGAAAATGGAACTAGGAGCAACTTAATGGCATCATGGGGAACTCTATTATACTTAATGGTATTGCAAAGAGATAGAAACTTCTTTATCTGATCATGTGGATCATCACTAGGTCTCCCAAAAATTGGTGTGTTTGAAACCAAGGTAACCATGGTGGTCTTAAGCTCAAAGGTATTTGCGGGTATCTCGGGTATAACAATAGCATCGGCATATCCTTGCACATTGGATTGAAGGTGCTCCATCAATGGTCTATTGTCAACGGCGGCCATGGCTTCTTGTTTAATGATCAAAGCACGATTCTCGAGATCGGCTTTATGGATGGTGTTGTTTTTACTCTTTCTCTTTTTCTTCCTTTTGGGAGGAAGGGGTTGTACACCAAATGGTATTTGTGCACGCCCGTGGGTGAGCATGCAACTCAAATCAAGGAGTGAGACAGAAGCTCTCGTTCGACATTGGAAAATAAGGGATTATCCTTTCCGATGTTCAATAAGTAATATCCACAAGAAAGTATAGTATACGTAAGTAATACTTGGGGTACAAGACCCCCAAACATGCTTTCCTTCTTAGAATACGCACTAGTGAACGAGGGGTTAGGTGGCGCGAAGCACTTAAGTACCTATTAACCCTTAGACGACATTTTATTGTATGTCGCCTTTCTATTCACTTTGTAGTTTGTATTCTTCGAATTCTTGCCTATTAGAAGTATTTATCTATTCTTGCTTAATTAAATTTGATCGATACACGTGTCAAGGACCGGAACGCTCCCGAACACGGTATATTGCAAAAGCAATACTTATGGAAGTATGTGTATTGAGTGTTCGTATACGTATACGTATCTACATATAGTAATATATCAAAAATATTTTTGTATTTCTTAGGTTTTTAAAGAAAATACTATATGTACGTAAAAACCGATGAAATCGAATAATATATATTTTTGGGTGCAATCTCTTAGGAAAAAGATTGCTTTTTGGATTTTTCATTTTTTGGTTCAATTCTTTAGGAAAAGAATTGATTTTGTTATTTTTTAGTTATTATATTTTTATATTTTTTTATGTTTTTGATTTATGATACGTAAAATTAACATTCACGAGGTGAACGGATCCCAAAATTCAATCGAAACCGTCAATCAATAGTCTCTCGTAATGTCAAGAACCGGTAGCGGCGCCATTTGAAATTGAGTATTTATGAGTTCGTTTATTCTCGATTCTTGACAAATTGAAAGTCCTAAAAATATCAAGCTTTTAATTGTTCTTGGTTGTTAAGGATATTTGGAATTCTATGTCTAATTCAATCAACACGTAAAAAGAGGAAAATAATAGGCTACGTATCCGTAAAACACAGTACAAATACCAATTACTATTCACCAAGTACAGATTTAAAATGCATTAAAAGTAATTTGCTTGAAATGTAAGCTAAATGAAAGTATAAGGACTAAAATGTAAATTTCAAAAACTACAAGGACCAATTATGAGAAGTCACCTGAGAAAAAGTCAGATGACAAGAAGGCAGATGCTAAGAAATCTGGTGAGAAGGGAAACAAAGGCGGTGATGGCGAGAAGAAGAAAGACGGCGACAAAGACAAAAAGAAAGACGAAGTGAAGGCGGATGCAAGCAAAAGCGTTGTAGTGGCTAACAAGATGGAATATTATGGACAAAACTACCCAATGCCGATGTATAATCAAAGTTATTACAACCAAGATTATGGGATAATGACTACCAGCCATGGTTATGCAAACACGGGCTATGACAATCATGGGTACCCGATGCAATACTCAAACGCACCTCCTCCGCCTCCACCTATGTACTCAGATGCCGGGATGTTCAGTGACGAAAATCCTAATGCTGCTTGTTCAATCATGTGATCAGCTACAACTATGATACGATAATATTAACTTAGATGCATGAAGTAAAGTCCAAGTACAAAATATTACTCACTGTTTTTTACACAGTGTCGTTGACAAAGTTATTTTTGGGTGGCTTGATAGGAGCCATAGTTCAATGGAACACAACTGATAATCATATGTTCGGCTAGATTTAGTATACTAATGACTTCACTTATTTGGTATATTGAGTTTATTTTATACGGAGTATTTGTCTCGGTGATATCTATCCGGTATTTAGCACACGTACAAACTTTTCTCAACCAATTAACCAAGTGAGACAATTGACGTCCAATCTATGACTATCAATCATGTAAAAATAGATGTCGAAGTTGTCAACATAAAAAAATCACTTTCTAGTTCATCGTTCATTCACTGTATCGTAATTCTTCACACTTAAAAATAGATGTTGGAGTTGTCAGCATAAAAAAATTCACTTTCTAGTTCATCGTTCATTCACTTTATCGTAATTCTTCACACTTAATAATTTACATTTCATATGTTTTGTATATACTAGGTCTTGTACCCGCGCTCCGCCGCGGCGCTTGGTCCAATGGATTGTTCGCGTACTTCTTGTGTTCGACATGGTCCAAAATAAAGTGGGTTGAGCGAGGTTTCGGGGTATGTTGACTTGTAAAGAGCATGCCAAGATTAGTAAACGTCTACAAAACCATGCTCTTTGTCATGTTGACCTGCTACTCAAGCCACCCAATTTGATACAGTATATCTTAATAAACTGGTATAGGAGGGTTTGGGATTGCGTTTGCAGAACAAACCATGATGCTGCAAAACTCTTTTTCTTTTAGAAAACACACGTTATCACCTTTTGTCAAATGATTTGTGAACCACTAATCCTTAGCAGCCACCTTACCAACTTAATAATCGCATTACTCCGCAAACCTCAACCTTAAACAACTGCTGATAATTCAAAACACGTGTTTGATTTGAAGCACTTACACTACAACAATCCAGCCCTTCCCCATCGGGGTTTTCCCCAGCGACATCATGTCGCTGGGGAAAAGCCGCTAAACGACAAAAACTTTCTGACGTGGCAAACTTTATCGAAAAAAATTTGACCAAAAAATAAAGAAACTTTTCCCCAGCGACATGTCGCTGGAGAAAAGTTGACTGAATTTTGACCAAACTACTTCACAATTAATGCAAGCGGGAGATTAACCCGCCAACTTTTCCCCAGCGACATGTCGCTGGGGAAACTTTCTCCCACGTCTAATCCAAGTGATTAGCGTTAATGCGTTGATTAATTTATGACAAAAGTTTTCCCCAACGACAAGTCGCTGGGGAAACTTTTAGGATTCCCTCCAAAGATATTCAGTTAACGCGCCTATTTTACAAAAAACGAACAAATCTTTCCTCAGCGACATGTCGCTGGGGATAAGTTGACTTCTATTTGACCACCAATTTTCAAAAAATGTGTAATGTCTATATAATATTTTAGTAAATATAATATATATATTAAAAATATAGTTATTAAAATTTAAAATAGTATATCTCTTTTTATGACAAAAAAAAGTGAGACAAATGGTTAATTTTCCCGCCAATGTTTTCCCGCCAAAAGTTAACATTCACTGATAATTGTTAACATTCATTGTTAATATTAATTAAAAATTGTTAACATTCATTGAGGCTTACAAACAGACACGCCTAAACCTAACTTTATTCTACACTGACACTTAAACACGCGCTTAATTAAACACGGATATTAAACCGATAATAGACTCATAAACACGAAAATAGATACATCATAAACTAGTTCAAACGAATGTTCCCCATGTCATCGTAAAGGTCATGAAGTAGTGCAGCTGAATCCAATGTGTGCCTATCGGAGTTGCGGTACAACTCTATCGTACGCTCAAGTACCATTATCATTCCATTCAAGCGCACACAGTTTGCACAAGCTGAAGAGCTTGGAGAAGAAATTGGAATCGTTGAAGGTCTGGTAGAAGAGCTTGGAGGAGAAAAGCTCGTTGAAGGTCTTGAATAAGAGCTTGGAGGAGAAAGGCTCATTGAACCTCCAAGAGATTTGATTAGTAGTTGGACGCGTTCGTCTTTCCATAAAAAAAATTTGCATCCATATGAAACTGGACATCATGTCGCTGGGGAAAAGCCGCTAAACGACAAAAACTTTCTGACGTGGCAAACTTTCTCGAAAAAAATTTGACCAAAAAATAAAGAAACTTTTCCCCAGCGACATGTCGCTGGAGAAAAGTTGACTGAATTTTGACCAAACTACTTCACAATTAATGCAAGCGGGAGATTAACCCGCCAACTTTTCCCCAGCGACATGTCGCTGGGGAAACTTTCTCCCACGTCTAATCCAAGTGATTAGCGTTAATGCGTTGATTAATTTATGACAAAAGTTTTCCCCGGCGACAAGTCGCTGGGGAAACTTTTAGGATTCCCTCCAAAGATATTCTGTTAACGCGCCTATTTTACAAAAAACGAACAAATCTTTCCCCAGCGACATGTCGCTGGGGATAAGTTGACTTCTATTTGACCACCAATTTTCAAAAAATGTGTAATGTCTATATAATATTTTAGTAAATATAATATATATATTAAAAATATAGTTATTAAAATTTAAAATAGTATATCTCTTTTTATGATAAAAAAAAGTGAGACAAATGGTTAATTTTCCCGCCAATGTTTTCCCGCCAAAAGTTAACATTCACTGATAATTGTTAACATTCATTGTTAATATTAATTAAAAATTGTTAACATTCATTGAGGCTTACAAACAGACACGCCTAAACCTAACTTTATTCTACACTGACACTTAAACACGCGCTTAATTAAACATGGATATTAAACCGATAATAGACTCATAAACACGAAAACAGATACATCATAAACTAGTTCAAACGAATGTTCCCCATGTCATCGTAAAGGTCGTGAAGTAGTGCAGCTGAATCCAATGTGTGCCTATCGGAGTTGCGGTACAACTCTATCGTACGCTCAAGTACCATTATCGTTCCATTCAAGCGCACACAGTTTGCACACGCTGAAGAGCTTGGAGAAGAAATTGGAATCGATGAAGGTCTGGTAGAAGAGCTTGGAGGAGAAAAGCTCGTTGAAGGTCTTGAAGAAGAGCTTGGAGGAGAAAAGCTCATTGAACCTCCAAGAGATTTGATTAGTACTTGGACGCGTTCGTCTTTCCATAAAAAAATTTGCATCCATATGAAACTGGAGGTTGAACCCGTGAACGTGGACAAGCATAGTACAGTCTACCAAAGTTTTCAGTTGTCCACGATTCTCGAAGAACTACATCTCCATGTCCACACCTGCACAGAAAAGCTTCATGCTTCAACATGTACATAATAACAATTTGTTTATGATGATAAGTGTGTGTAATCTGCTGGTGGTTGTGATGATAAGGAGTGTGTGTGGTTCTCTTTTTATGCTAAAAAAGTGAGGGAAATTGTTAACATTTTCCCTCCAATGTTTTCCCTCCAATGTTTTCCCTCCAATGTTTTCCCTCTAATGTTTTCCCTCCAATGAACATCTAATACGTTGAACCTCTAATGTAGAACCCTATCTAATACATTGAACCTATAATGTTGAACCATATCTAATACATTGAACCTATAATGTTGAACCCTATCTAATACATTGAACCTATAATGATGAACCCTATCTAATACATTGAACCTATAATGTTGAACCCTATCTATTACATTGAACCTCTAATGATGAAACGTATCTAATACATTGAACCTATAATATTGAACCTTATCTAATACATTGAACCTATAATGATGAACTCTATCTAATACATTGAACCTATAATGTTGAACCCTATCTAATACATTGAACCTATAATGTTGAACCCTATCTAATACATTGAACCTATAATGTTGAACCCTATCTAATACATTGAACCTATAATGATGAACCCTATCTAATACATTGAACCTATAATGATGAACCCTATCTAATACATTGAACCTATAATGTTGAACCCTATCTAATACATTGAACCTATAATGATGAACCCTATCTAATACATTGAACCTATAATGTTGAACCCTATCTAATACATTGAACCTATAATGTTGAACCCTATCTAATACATTGAACCTATAATGTTGAACCCTATCTAATACATTGAACCTCTAATGACAAACCCTATCTAATACATTGAACCTATAATGATGAACCCTATCTAATACATTGAACCTATAATGTTGAACCCTATCTAATACATTGAACCTATAATGATGAACCCTATCTAATACATTGAACCTATAATGTTGAACCCTATCTAATACATTGAACCTATAATGTTGAACCCTATCTAATACATTGAACCTATAATGTTGAACCCTATCTAATACATTGAATCTATAATGTTGAACCCTATCTAATACATTGAACCTATAATGTTGAACCCTATCTAATACATTGAACCTATAATGATGAACCCTATCTAATACATTGAACCTATAATGATGAACCCTATCTAATACATTGAACCTATAATGTTAAACCCTATCTAATACATTGAACCTATAATGATGAACCCTATCTAATACATTGAACCTATAATGTTGAACCCTATCTAATACATTGAACCTATAATGTTGAACCCTATCTAATACATTGAACCTATAATGTTGAGCCCTATCTAATACATTGAACCTATAATGATGAACCCTATCTAATACATTGAACCTATAATGAAGAACCCTATCTAATACATTGAACCTATAATGTTGAACCCTATCTAATACATTGAACCTATAATGATGAACCCTATCTAATACATTGAACCTATAATGTTGAACCCTATCTAATACATTAAACCTATAATGTTGAACCCTATCTAATACATTGAACCTATAATGTTGAACCCTATCTAATACATTGAACCTATAATGTTGAACCCTATCTAATACATTGAACCTATAATGTTGAACCCTATCTAATACATTGAACCTATAATGTTGAACCCTATCTAATACATTGAACCTATAATGTTGAACCCTATCTAATACATTGAACCTATAATGTTGAACCTTATCTAATACATTGAACCTATAATGATGAACCCTATCTAATACATTGAACCTATAATGTTGAACCCTATCAATACATTGAACCTCTAATGATGAACCCTATCTAATACATTGAACCTATAATGTTGAACCCTATCTAATACATTGAACCTATAATGTTGAACTCTATCTAATACATTGAACCTATAATGTTGAACCCTGTCTAATACATTGAACCTATAATGTTGAACCCTATCTAATACATTGAACCTATAATGTTGAACCCTATCTAATACATTGAACCTATAATGATGAACCCTATCTAATACATTGAACCTATAATGATGAACCCTATCTAATACATTGAACCTATAATGTTGAACCCTATCTAATACATTGAACCTATAATGTTGAACCCTATCTAATACATTGAACCTATAATGATGAACCCTATCTAATACATTGAACCTATAATGTTGAACCCTATCTAATACATTGAACCTATAATGTTGAACCCTATCTAATACATTGAACCTATAATGTTGAACCCTATCTAATACATTGAACCTATAATGTTGAACCCTATCTAATACATTGAACCTATAATGTTGAACCCTATCTAATACATTGAACCTATAATGATGAACCCTATCTAATACATTGAACCTATAATGTTGAACCCTATCTAATACATTGAACCTCTAATGATGAAACGTATCTAATACATTGAACCTATAATGTTGAACCCTATCTAATACATTGAACCTATAATGTTGAACCCTATCTAATACATTGAACCTATAATGTTGAACCCTATCTAATACATTGAACCTATAATGATGAACCCTATCTAATACATTGAACCTATAATGTTGAACCCTATCTAATACATTGAACCTCTAATGATGAAACGTATCTAATACATTGAACCTATAATGTTGAACCCTATCTAATACATTGTTGGAAATACGTTTTTACGTATTTAGAAAGGATCGGTCACTCCAACGATATTGGGCTCGTGATCCAATATAGCCCATATAGCCCACATGTAGGGTGGGCTATATAAACCCCCCTCCTAGCATGTTAGGAGGGGTTGTTGATTCACTTCCACTTTTCATTAATCACATTTCCATCTTTCTTAACTCTCTCCTTTCTCTCTCTTCTTTCTCTCTCTAAAGTTCTTCCATTTATCCATCCATATTGATAGATAATCCATAACTTGTCTAATCCTTAGAAAACACGATCCTACAATTGGTATCAAGAGCATGGTTGATTCTTTGGATTAGCACGTTTTATTTATTGATTTGATGGTAAAAGTTTTCTTCTTTCACAATTTTTGTTTGTCTCGTCTTTTGGTTTCTTTGTTCTGATTATCAACTTTTATTTGTTATCAACTTTTGTCTCAAATATAAGTAAACAGTTTTAAAGTATCAATTTTTTTTAAGTTTTAAAGTATCTAACTCTTATTCCTTAAGTTTCTGTCATAAAGTTTCAATTTTTTCTATCAATTTTTTTTTGTCTTTTATCAACCGTTTATCATTTTTCTTTGGTTTCAACTTTTATCTTGGATTTAACATCTTGTGCAATAGCTTTATCAGTGCATCAATTTTGTCTCAAAAAGGTTTGTGGTTCTACTTTGCGATCACGTTTTCTGATTCCATTTTTTCCGATGCTTTCATTTTTTGTCCCATTCCGATAAGTAAGCTGCCTTTATTCCGATACTTTGACATCTCGATCGCAATAACCGAAAGGTTCTACTTTGCGATCAAGTTTTACAGTTTATCTTATTCCGACGTGGGTTGCGATTGCCTTTTGCGATCGTGTTTGCGACGGATTTAAGGACTATAGAAACGAAACTCTGCCAAAAAATTTCTGTGTATTGCGATGAATGTGTTGTAATATTGCGATGGTGGGTATTATGTATATTACGATGGAAGAGTGTTTATGATTGTTGCGATGGGTTGTAAGTTTTGAGGATTGCGATAGAAATTTCCACATTGCGATGATGAGTGTGTTTTGAAGATTACGATGGATAATTTCAAGCATTGCGATGAAATTTTTTTTTTTTTTTTTTTTTTTTTTAATTGTGATTGCGATGAAATAAAATATTGCGATAGAAATTTGGTTTAGACTCAAGACCTGACTTGACCCAGACCATACACCGACTCACACCAACTCTCGACCAACAACACCCCCTCACAACCCTCGACACCACACAACACTCGTCTCAATACAAACCAACACCACTCTCGACTCCAAAATTACCCATACTCTCGACATTCACACCAGCCTCACACAAAACACAGAACACACCTCAACAAATAACACCCCCTCACCACTCTCGACTCCCTCAAAACACTCGATCTCTCGTCTCACACACAACCCACACCCACACACCCAAAACAAAGACCCACGAACAAAACCAACATCCAACCTCACTCGACTCACGAAAAACACCAACTAGACTCAAGACTCACCGACACCCTCCAACAGACCTACACTCAAGACTCGACACACCCTCTCGTCTCACACAACAAACTTCTCACCCTCAGACTCTCGACTCGACACTATCCCCAAGAAACACCCTCGACTCACACGACACCAACCTGTCACACCCATCGACACTAACAAAAAGATCTCAAGTCAACAAAACTCTCATCGACCAAAACCAAAAATTGATAACAGAAATAAACACCTACCCGAGACCTTGTTTTACAAGATCTAGAAGCGAATCTCTTTGGTTGCTCTTCACTCGTAAGATTGGTTTTTTATCCGATTAATTATGTGTGATTCGAAGAAAGTAAAAAGGTTATAAGGTTAGGTGTGGGCATATCAATTTCATTGATATGATTAGAGAATGGTAAGGGATTTGGATTGATTGAGATTGATTTTTTTTTAGGGTTGTGTTTTAGTAACTGTTTTACACAGATAAAGAGAGAGATATAGGGAGAAGTAAATTTAGGATTGACTGTTTGTGGGGATTTATTTAAGTTGAATTAAATATAAATTAAAGGGGGCGGAGAATACTAAGCTAAAGGAGTGGGTAAACGATTGCCACGTCTGTGGTGGGTTAATATCTGTATTTTGTGATTTTTTGAAAACTGCCACGTTTGATTACTTGACTTAAACGGTGAAACGTTTTTTCAAGCCCATATTTTGTGTGGTGACTTTTGATTAAGATTTCTTAAAGCTTTTTTTGATTCTTCAAATTTCGTGGGTCTCAAATTTATTTGGGATAAATAAAAGTCACATTTAGAAAATTTTATTTTTTTTATATATATATAAATTTTTTTTTTATATTAAATTTTTTTTTTAAAATGAGTTAAAAAATAATGGCGCCACAGTTAATATTTGAAATTTGATTGGATTCGAGTCATATATTATTCAAGACGATTTTATTTTTTGATACAAGGCAACTAGACATCTTAGTCTCGGGTTTACTTTATCTACATTTGAGCCGACAAAAATCATTGAGCCAAGAAAAGAGTTACATAATCAATCAAGGATTTTCCAAGAACTTTTACGATTTCTTCGTTGATTTCTAAAATCCCGTGAATTCAATTTTTCCGTTTATTCACGACTCATAAAATCCCGAATTCAACCACAATCACGATCATTTTTTCAATGGAGTCTTTGAATTCGAAATTTCAAGAGGGAGACTTGCATCACATGCAAGACACAGCTAGAGAAAGTAGTATAATGTCATGTCGACTACTTCAGTCACATCTTAGGACTATTGCATGGGTTCAAGGAGGAAGCGAATTTGTGACACTCTTTGGTCAACATCATTATACATTCATCAATTCACTATGTCTCAACTTGGACCACCTAGCTGAGCAACTTCACAAAGAAGACTTTAATCACTCTGCATCAGAAACTGCATATCAGGCTCTTGTGACACAACTCACGCCTTTCCTCCAATTCAATATCATCAAGTATGACAATTCAGGGATATGCCGGTCCTTTTTTCAATACACACAGAACGATGTTAAAGATTTCCGTGATAAACTGTTGAAATATATGACATCAGTTTCGTCTTCGATTTATGAAAGATCTAGACTTCACCAAGTGTATGATAATGGAGTGCAAGAATCTATAATGCAAATACAAGAGGAGAATGGTCATATGGTTGACAACTTGGAGCCTAACGATGGCAAGAGCACGGAATCAGGAGGACAACATGATACCAGTGGCACGTCAGGCAATGTTCACGAGATCTCATTTGATGACACCTTACCCGTTAATGACGAAGAGCCTGCGGACATGGTACAATGTAATGTTGATGATGTATATGCTGATGAAATACCGCATATTGAGCATTCTGAATCTAACTATGACAAACATGGGATGGAAAAGAGTGATAGAAATACCACTTCTGATTCATCCGATGTGAGTCATAATGGGGGAGAAAGTGTTCAAAATGCTAGACATCATGATAATTGTCTTATTACTGCTTCATTAACTGCTTCTGATTCCAAGATTAGAGAGCTCGAAACGATTTTAGTTCAGCAATCCAAAGAGCTTGAGGATGCCAAAATTGAATTTTCGAAGAAAACGGAGAAATTTGAAACATATTTTGAAAAACTTGAAAAGTCAAACGTTGTTCTTGAACGAAAATTGGATCAAACTGTTCTAGACTCTAAAGCTGAAAAGGATAATCTTTTGAAACAAATTAAGTTGCTTGAATCTAAGTTGGCATCCCAAGATGAATTGTTCAAAGAAAATGAGACATTAAAGGCTCAAGTACAGGAAAAGGTCTTTGCTATAGCTGCGTTGAAAAATGATTTGCGGAAAACTAAAGGACCTAGTGTGGACACTAAGCTTGAAAAACCATCAATCTTGGGGAAACCGCCTACAAATCAGTTCGTCAGACAACCGACTGTCAGACAACCTACTGCATTTAGATTCGAGCGATCACAATCCTCGAGACCGCGGTTTGCCTCCCAAGTTGATATGGTTCATCTTTCTAGAACAGTCACTCCACCATCTAGGCCCAATGTGACTAAAACAGCTTTTGCAAAACCTAATCACATGATTGCCCCTAATTTCCCTAGACATAGTCCAAAGAATACGTCTGGAACTAGTTCAAATGACGTTCGCCATACTTTTGGACTAAGGGAAGCTAAGCAAAAGACACAAGTAAGAGATAGGAACTTCAAACCTAGTCAGATGCCTTCTAGTTTACCCAACACTGCTAACCGTAGCATGTCACATCCTAGGAGCATCAATCAATCATCTAGGAATTCTAGATCTTACTCGGACATTAAATATGCTACTTGTAAAACATGTAGAAAATGTGTCTTTACGGCAAATCATGATTCTTGTATCAAGAAACTACTTAATGAGGTGAACTCCCGTGCTAGACTTAAATCCCAGTGGGTTGCCAAAATCAAACCCATTGGTAAAGTGTGGCGCCCCACTGGTAGAACTTTCACCCTTGTAGAAAACGAGTGCCCTTTAACTAGGATAGTCTCCGATTCTATTAAGACTACTAGGGAGGAAATTGAAAAGGACGATGCATCACCTAAGCCTGAACTTAAGGTTTTCTATAAAAGGAAACGTTTACCAGCTAAGACAAGTGAATCATCTCCTCAGAACACCTCTGGCACAAGTAAGGCCAACTGTGAACCCCCACTTGCTTCTAAGATAGATATCGCTAACCCTTATCCAAGCATGCAAATTCCTAATGAAAATGCAGGTACCAAAGAGGATGTTCCAAAAGAACGAAGCGGTCCAATCATTGTATATCATTCAATTAAGGACACTCTTAGAGTTTGGTTGCTAAAGAAGCTGATATCTAAGAAACAAGTGTCTCAGGGGATTTCCAGTTAAGCTTACAGTGTAAAGGACTTACAGTCACATAACAGACTGTAACTCGATCTCCAAAGACAGGAAAGTTCATCCCGATGATGACTTATCCTAAAAACGAGAAATTCATTTTTCTCGGGCATGAGCTTATGTTAAAAACATTCCACGTTTTTAAGCTCATGCACTAGGACTTATAGTCACATCACAGACTATAACTCGATCTTCAAAGAAAGGAAAGTTTATCGCCGATGGTAAAACTTATCCTAACAACGAGAAATTAATTTTTCTCGGGCATGAGCTTCTATAAAAAACATTCCAAGTTTTTAAGCTCATGCATGATGGCTCCTCGTTAAATGACAGACGATGACCCGGACTTCAGAGACAGGGAAGTTTATCCACGCAACGATAACTTACCCTCAAAACGAGAAATTAAGTTTTCTCGGACACGAGCTTATCCTAAAACCATTCAAAGGTTTTAAGCTCGTGTATAAGGCTCATCATTAAATGTCAGATGATGACCCGATCTTCAAATTAAGGAAAGTTTATCGCCGATGATAAACTTATCCTCACAACGAGAAATTAATTTTTCTCGGGCATGAGAAATTAATTTTTCACCGGAAAGCTTTGACTCAACAACGGGAATTAATTTTCTCGGGCATGGTTTACTTTATAACCATGTAAGGGATTGTGTTTACATAATAACACAATCTAACACGAATATATGTACGTGTCAGTGCATTTATTTGTTAAAACAAGAGAAATCTTGTTTTTATGAAGTTATCATCTCCACCAACCGTAGCAATTTACAATTGATATCTACATACTCGACGAGGCGACTACTCAAACGGTGACTACAGCTCTTTCAATAGAACACGGGTCAACAATTGAGGGGGAGCAATTGTCCAGCATTCAGAATCTTTGACGCCGAAAGTGCCAAGTTCACATGTTGGTGTCAAGACAACGATATCAATCAAATGGAGTCAAGAGATAACTTCAGACGTGATGAGGCGACCAACATTCGTGAACAAGAACCATGTGCTTCTTTCATATGATGTTCTTCATCATTCAGGTCCAACCTCATAAATTGCTAATCTTGTGAATTCATTATCATATATGATCTTTGCACATGATAAATACCTTACACTTGTGTTTAAAAGGTATTTAATTTACGTTTCAAGTACACCCTCATTAATTTGAGGGGGAGCTTGTGTAATTCATGAAAGATAATTGGATTTGCATTTTTCTTCCCAAATTTTTCTTAAAATGCTATTAAATCAATTGATATTAAAAACATCGATTGGGTTAATATTTTTAATATGGGGGAGAAAATGTGATTTAATATGGGATATGATCAATCATAAATAGTTTGACTTAACGTGATAGCTCATCCCGACATGTGCGAAATGTTTTCGGATATCGTGGCATATGTTAAGGGGGAGCAAAATGGATTTGCACTATCAAAATGGATTTCATGGTGACATACACTTACCCAAAACATCTCTATTCACGACGGTGAAGATTGTGGTGACATAAGGATGGTAGGATAGGTTAAAGTCCAATGATTCCTCTAGAACCGGAGGAATCTTCCCAAGGACATTCCATAGCTAGAAATAGTAGTCCTTAGGAAAGATGGAGAAAGATTGTGAACATAGCTGAATGCCGACCAAGTACTTAAGTTAGCACTGGAACAATCACAACAAGGTGCTAGTGATGACGTATTGGTAAGCATTGAAGGGGTTGAAGAATGAAAAAGAATTGTAAAGATAAAGGGTGTAAAGAAAGAAGCCCTCCTTACAACTTAGGCAGAAACCGGGTCAATACATATGCTATTAAGATCATTGTTTAATGATTCTTGATATTGAAGACAGACATCATGGACCCAGTGATGCAAAGCACAACCCATCCCAGCTAACTCAGATATCTCTTAAAAGATATTTGTTTTAATCACACGGAGACAACACGTTATCTATTGATTTATTCACTCCGAATAAATTGGTATTGAAAAGGTGGCACTCCTCTCCAGCCTCCGATCACTAAAATCCAAAGTGCACGATCGAGTCTAGAGCCATTTGAGATCATTAAATATCTCATTAGGACACACTTTCATAATTCCTTGCTTCTTCATACACTGTGAAAAGTAAGAAAGATCTTAAGAGTCCTACGCAAAATCTTCATGATCTTGCCTGAACATCCGAGTAATACGAAAGTATTTACAATGAAGATGGAAATCCTTCTTGAGCGAATATCAAAAAGCTCATGGTAGGTGACTTGTGCGATTCTTTATGAATCAAACTTGTGATAACTGGAAAGCAACGGCTGTTTAATTCTTAACTGAATTTAAACACGTTCCAGGCCTCTATGCAATATCTCAGTGATCTTGCCAGAACACTCAGAGTGATACCTTTGTGTTCACGGTGATGAGTGGAAATCCTTCTAGTGTTAACCTCAAACAGCACTTGGTAGGTAACTTGCAAGATTCTATACGAATCAAGCTCGTGACAACTGGAAAGCAACGATGGTGCGGTTCTTAATTGAATTTCACTTGTTCCAGGAACATGAATTGACGGCTTCAAATCATGCGGATATTTTTATCCAAATGATTCACTCTTTATGTTCGCAGTCAGCTTTGGACGGTCGAATAAAGAGAACGGGTTTACCCGCGAAATCCTGTCAGGAAGTTACTTAATTGAAACTATCCGTCACGGGTACGATATCTAATATCGTCCAACGGTCTTCACCGACCGGAGGTAAAATGCTACCGATTTAGAATGAAATGTTCAAAGCCATTTCTTTCGTGTCTACTTATGTTGCGGCATTTGAAGACGGTGGCGTTGCGGAATCCAAGAAGAAGTCGTCCCCACATGCTTATACTGCATACACTCAGTACTTCAACGAATTCAAGAAAGTCTGAAGGTCAAGTCTTCCGCTGTATCAAACTCTGAAGCTTTCAAGAATTATAAAGGTATAAGTATGTGGAACATGAATTCACGAAGAGGCGAATATCACAAGTGATGAATGCACAAGGTCAAGGCAAGAGAACATGCTCAAGACTAAAGTCAAAGATCTCATCAGCATATTCACAAGAACAAGATCGAAGACTCAAGCATAGTATGCTAAGTTTAAGATTTTGTAAAATGGTGTGACCTCCCTTTGGGGGAGATTGTTGGAAATACGTTTTTCCAAGGAAAGTCTCGGTCGCATCATTATTAGCATAGATCACGAGCTTTAGACTATTTAGGACATTGTAACTTGGAGTGACCTCCCTTTGGGGGAGATTGTTGGAAATACGTTTTTACGTATTTAGAAAGGATCGGTCACTCCAACGATATTGGGCTCGTGATCCAATATAGCCCATATAGCCCACATGTAGGGTGGGCTATATAAACCCCCCTCCTAGCATGTTAGGAGGGGTTGTTGATTCACTTCCACTTTTCATTAATCACATTTCCATCTTTCTTAACTCTCTCCTTTCTCTCTCTTCTTTCTCTCTCTAAAGTTCTTCCATTTATCCATCCATATTGATAGATAATCCATAACTTGTCTAATCCTTAGAAAACACGATCCTACATACATTGAACCTATAATGTTGAACCCTATCTAATACATTGAACCTATAATGTTGAACCCTATCTAATACATTGAACCTATAATGATGAACCCTATCTAATACATTGAACCTATAATGTTGAACCCTATCTAATACATTGAACCTCTAATGATGAAACGTATCTAATACATTGAACCTATAATGATGAACTCTATTAATCACTTATTATTTTTAATTATATAAAAGTAAAATATACAATTATATAAAACTTATTATATTTAATTATATAAAATTATAATAATACAATTATATAAAATTATTATTATTAATCATTTAAAAGTAAATATCATAAATTGTTAAATATATAATTTTTATATAAATATATAATTATATAAAACGTATTATTATCAATCAAACTTATTATATAAATATATAATTATATAAAACGTATTATTATCAATCATTTAAAACTAATTTACATAAATATCTTATATAAAAAATATACAATTATATAAAACTAATTATTTTTAATTATATAAAAGTAAAATATACAAATATATAAAATTATTATTTTTAATTATATAAAAGTAAAATATACAAATATATAAAATTATTATTTTTAATTATATAAAAGTAAAATATACAAGTATATAAAATTATTATTTTTAATTATATAAAAGTAAAATATACAAATATATAAAATTATTATTATTAATCATTTAAAAGCATATAAAATAATTAGTTTCCCCAGCGACATGTCGCTGGGGTAAGTTTCGTTTACCAATTTTAGAAATCCCTCCAAAAATTTTCATTAACGCGCTTCTTTCACAAAGCGACAAAACACAATTTTCCCCAGCGACATGTCGCTGGGGAAAAGTTCGTTAATTGCTAACGTTTATTAAACCAGCTGCGCAAAACGACAAAGTCTAAGGTTTCCCCAGCGACATGTCGCTGGGGAAACGTTCGTCAAGAAAAGGAAAGTTTCCCCAGCGACATGTCGCTGGGGAAACTTTTGACCAGCCCTTATCCTTATTCGATTTACAGAAACATCACTTATCTCCCCACACCAAATCATTCTCTCAAACCTGCGAACAAACTCACCAAACCTGCGAACAAACTCACCAACAATCATCACCACTACCACCAAATCATCATTCATCACCACTACCACCAAGAATCATCACCACCATTCATCTCCTCCATCCCCACCACATAACCCACCAAGAATCATCACCACCATTCATCACCACCAATCATCACCACCATTCACACCACCACCAGAATGTCTTCACCAGCCATCCCCACCACATAACCCACCAACATCGCCGCCAACACACCACCACCGAACGTCATCACCACCACCACCACCACATCACCCTCTTTTCTCTCTAATTGATAATTCTATTAACAAGTTTGTGGTGGTGGATTTATTTTTTCTGTTAATTAAAGGTATATTTTTCTTAATTGAGTTATTTATAATAATTAAAATTCGTTTTTATATAATTAAATTTAATTTTTATATAATTTCAGCGGGGTAGGCAGCGTAGGTAGCAGTAGTAGTAGGCAGCGTAGGTAGCGGTAGGCAACGTAGGAAGCGATAGGCGGCAGTAGGCAGCGTAGGTAGCGGTAGGCGGCGGCAGACAGCGGTAGGCAACTGTAGCAGCGGCAAGCAGCGGGAAGGTATATTTTATATAAAAAAATTTCGTTTGGTTTCCCCAGCGACATGTCGTTGGGGATTTAAAAATGTTATTTTCTTGTGTTAAATTTAAATCCAAACACTCCTTATATATGATGCCTAACCGAAGAGAACACTTTATTTTGATATAAGCTGTTTTCCAACAGCTTATTCGTATAAGCTTATCAGAACAGCTTTTTCTGATAAGCTTATCAGAATAAGCTGTTTTCAAACATCTTATTCCGCTAAGCTTATCGGGATAAGCTGCTTCAAACAACTTATCCTGATAAGCTTATCAGGATAAGAAACAGCTTATCCCGATAAGCTTAGCGGAATAAGCTGTTTGAAAATAGCTTATTCTGATAAGCTTATCAGGATAAGCTGTTTGAAACAGCTTATCCCGATAAGCTTAGCGGAATAAGCTGTTTGAAAACAGCTTATTCTGATAAGCTTATCAGGATAAGCTGTTTTCAAACAGTTTATCCTGATCAGCTTATCCGAATAAACTGTTTTCAAACAGCTTATCCTGATAAGCTTATCAGGATAAGTTGTTTGAATACAGTTTATCCCGATAAGCTTATCGGAATAATCTATTTGAAAACAGCTTATCCAGCTGTTTTCAAACAGCTTATCCTGATAAGCTTATCAGGATAAGCTGTTTGAAAACAACTTATTCTGATAAAACTTATCAGAATAAGCTGTTTGATATAAATGTTTTATTGAATTAAACCTTAGGAATGTTTTAGGATTTTAGCGATTAATTTCAGAAAATTCCCGTCTGAAATTGATCAACCTATAGAAAACCCGTCCGAAGTTAATTTAATAGGAATTAACTTCGGAAAGTCCCCTGTTTGGGACTGCTTTTTGATTGTTTTGTCTCATTTAGGATATGAATGCGTATAACTGGTTTACTATTTGAGATGATTTCGACAGTGTTTCTCCTTTACTCCTACGAATATGTCTTTAAACACATATTTGGGGAGTTGAGGGGAAATGCTGCCAAAATTTTCTCAAATAGTAAATCGGTTATACGCATTCATATATGAGACGAAGCATCAAAGAGTGGGTTAGGATTGCCTTCCATAGTTGCACTAGGTTAACAAAACATCTAGGATTGCTTTCCATAATTTCCTTCCATGTAATAATAACTAAATATACGGATAAAACGCAGTTATGGTATTCGCTAATAAGAGTTGGATAAACAAACCGAAACTTTCCAAAGAATTTAATGACGGTCTTACAAAGTTCGTCAATCATTGCCGGCCGTTGGTGAATTCTGCGGGGAAAATTAGATGTCCATGTAAAAAATGTCGAAATGTATTATGGAAACCCATCGATTGGATTGGAGAGGAAATTGCTATAAATGGGTGGGACCCACTTTATACCACATGGCTCAAACACGGTGAACCGGCTCCACGTGCGCCAGTGATAGATAACCTAGGAGAACCTATGATGAGTGACATGACAGCGTTACTCAATGATTTTAGCTATATTCCTTCGAATGAACCAACACAAGGAGATAATATTGGTGAGACTAGTAACCAACCGACTCAACCGCCTCAAGCCACTCGTACCGAGTTTGAAGAGTTGTATGCAATTTCCAACGAGGCGCTGTATGATGGTTATGAACATGTGTCTCGACTAGACTTTATGGCAAAATTTACCTATTTTAAGGCTAAAGGAAAAATGACAGATTCTTTATTCAATGAAATATTAGAGTTTCTCCGATATATGTTACCCGATAGTAAAGGATTCAAGTTCCCACTGAACTACTATGAAATAAAGAAGACATTTAAAACGATCGGGTTAGGTTACGAGTCGATACATGCTTGTGAACACGACTGCTGCTTGTTTTGGGAGGATAATAAGAATCTGCAATTCTGTCCGGTGTGTAAAACGAGTAGATGGAAAGACACTAACACACCGGGGAAGAAAGTTCCTAGGAAGGTGTTGCGTTACTTTCCGATCATTCCTAGACTACAACGTTTGTACAAGTCTAGACACACTGCAAAAGACATGACTTGGCATGCTACAGGAAAGTGTGCGGAGCCTGGTAAGATGCAACACCCGGTTGATGGCGCGGCTTGGAAGAAGTTTGACTTGAAGTATCCAGAGTTTGCAGCAGAACCAAGAAATGTTCGACTAGGGTTGTGTGCTGATGGTTTCAATCCGTTCGGCAACCTTAGTCAGACCTACAGCATGTGGCCGGTGGTATTGACAACATACAATCTGCCTCCTTGGTTATGTATGAAAGAAAGTAACTTTATGCTGACGTTGTTAATTCCTGGCCCTAAATCCCCGGGCAAGGACATTGATATTTACTTGCAGCCTTTGATTAAAGACCTGAAGACTTTGTGGCACAAGAACGGTGTTGATACTACAGACATTATTTCACAAAAGCAGTTCAAGATGAGAGCGATGCTTTTATGGACTATAAATGATTTTCCTGCTCGAAGTAGTTTGTCTGGGTGGAGTGGGCAAGGTTACTATGCATGCCCTACATGTAACCTAGAAACTCCATCTATTCCTGTCACAAGCAAAATAGCTTATGTTGGTCATAGAAGATGGTTAAAGAAGCCCCATAAATGGAGGAGTTCACATGTTGACTTCAATGGCCAAACTGAACAGAAAGATCCACCTAATGATTATAACCAACCGGATGTAACCGAAGCGCAACATGCTAGATTGCTAAGGCATAAGCCGGGTAAACATCCGAAACATGGGGGTGTGAAGATTTCCCGCAATGTTACAGTCGAGCTTAACTGGACTAAACGGTCTATTTTTTACGAGCTTGAGTATTGGCCTTTTATTTCACTAAGACACAATTTAGACATCATGCATATCGAAAAAAATGTGTTGGAGGCCATCTTGAACATTTTGTTAATGAATGACAAAAGTAAAGACACCGCAAAAGCAAGACAAGACTTGAAAAAGATGGGCATTCGAAGACCTTTGTGGCTAACCGTAAACCACAAGGGGAAGACTGTGAAGCCCCAGGCTGCGTATTCTTTAACACCAGAGAACCGAAAAAAGTTTTGTCAGTACATCAAAAGTGTTAAACTACCAGATGGGTTCGGATCATGCTTCAAGCACAAAGTGACCGATAATGATACAAATATAAGGGGCCTGAAGTCTCATGACTGTCATATAATGATGCAACGTTTACTTCCTTACGGACTTCAAAATTACTTGCCCGAACATATTGCAAAACCAATAATTGCACTGTGTTCCTTGTTTAAGCAACTCTGCTCTACAACTTTGATGGAGGAGGACATGTTGAAAGCTTCGGTCAAGGTGGTTGAAATTCTATGCGAGCTTGAGCGCATATATCCTCCTGCTTTCTTTGACATTATGATTCACTTGCCCATCCATTTAGCTCTAGAGGCTCTTGAAGGCGGGCCTATTCAACCCCGGTGGATGTATCCATTTGAAAGATTCATGAAGAAGCTAAAAGGTTATGTAAGAAATAAAGCTAAGCCGGAAGGTTCGATCGCGGAGGGTTATGTTGCAGAAGAAGCATTGACTATAAGTTCTCAATATTTTCGGGGTGTTACCACGAAATTTAATCGTCCCGATCGTAATGTGGACCCCCCTCCCTCAACGTGTAAGTTTCAGGTGTTCCGATCGGTATGCAAGCCGATTGGTTTACTGTCCTTTCCTCATTTTCCTACCGACAAGTACAAGAAAGCGAGATGGTATGTACTTAACAACACTCCTGAGATCGACACGTACCAAGACCAGTTCCGGAGGTACGCGTTTTTTAATTTTGTAACTTTTTTTTCTTAACTTATCATTTCGACGACTTATTCTAATAGCATGAACGTTTTTCAGGTTATTTCCAGAAAAAGACAAGCTAGAAGAATTCCCCCACTGGTTTAAGACGCTGGTAAACTAACACTTATTTTGTGTAATTAAGTGTAAAAATAACAATATCATATTTTTAGTTTTCTATCTAATCCTATCTTCTTCATAGATCTTTGAACGTCACGCACAAAATCCCCAAGACCCAAAGTTTAGCCCAACCAGCGAGTTATTCGCTTTGGCTAATGGACCATTAAGGGCTCCAATGTCAGTAAACTGTTGCGTAGTAGATGGTGTGAGGTATGTCGTGCAGAGCCGGGATGAACGTCGCGTAACTCAAAATAGCGGCGTTTATTCGACTGATCCTGACGGGAAAACTAACACTTATGGTCGGCTTCAAGAAATCCTCGAGTTTGACTATTTGTCGTTTAAAGTTGCGTTGTTCAAAGTTAAGTGGTTCGACACTCGCAACACCGTTGGTAGAGTCAAGAAACTTATCGTTAGAAACGGAATGACACAAATCGTCGACTCTGGTGAGTCGTGGAAAAGTGAACAATACATCCTCGCAACACAAGTCAAACAAGTCTTCTACCTTGTAGATCCAGCCAAACCCAACGTGAAGGTCGTCGAACATGTTAATCATAAAAAGTTTTTGAACAACGGTGTAATCGTGGTAGAGAACGAACCTGATATTATACATTTGGATAACTCATCTGATCTCCCACCTTCTACTAGTGATCTCCAACCTTCTACTAGTCATCTCCCACCTTCTACTAGTGGGAATGACTTCGGTAATTACACCTTCTATATAGATTTGCATATAGATGGTGAATCAACGGAGGTTGACGCACCGCCAGATAACGATGATGTTCCTAATGAAGACGATGATGATGAAGACCCCCTTCCTCATGATTTAGCAGATTCTGATGTTGAAGACCTCATCAAAGATGATGATGGTGTTGAAAAATTTTATTCTAGTGACGAAGAAGATTAACTTTGTGTTGTAACTTGTAAAATACACTTATATATTTGAATGAATGAATGAATTAAATTGTTGTGGATTGTTTAAATGTGTAAATTTATTTTGATATTTAGATTTGTGCATGCTTGTATTATTTTGTTCATGAATTTCTACATGTTATGCTAATTGTACCTGTATACAGATGACTGATGTTGCACGGGGCCACGGCGGGGACGGTGGTGGCGAGGATCCTTCACGTCCACGTCCTCCATCATTCGGTTGCGGGGGTTGCTTCGTCAACCGGGGTAAGAATTTCTGGATTATTGTAATACAAATTTGATACACATATTTAACTTGTTTGCCTTAACTTTTATGACTTTATCACTCACTTGATTTTGCAGGAAAAAGAAAGAAAAAGCCCAATTTGGGCGGGAGGAGAGCCGGCAGGCAGAATACCCGGGAGAAGACCCGCTGCCTGAAATTACTGGATGCGGTGGCCGAGAATCAAAACCGGCCGGTCGAGATCGACTTTGTACCCGGTAGAGGTGACCTTGTTATACCTGTCGGCCCCTACTCAGATCATTGGGGAAACTTATTCGGGTGTGTCGTTAGGGAAATACCTTTGTATTACCCTTCGTGGAGCAAGGTCCCCGAAGGGTACAAGGCGGCGGCCCGGGCAGCTATTGGGGTAAGTTATCATTTTATATTTATTTAATTATCGTGTTCATTTATTTAATTGTATATATTTATTTAAATTTGTTTTTTTATTTATATCATATAAATAAATAAACAAATTTAAATAAATATATAAATTATATTGCTAACTCCGTTTTTAATGTGTTGTATTGTGTATATTTATTTAAATTCGTTTATTTATTTATATCATATAAATAAATAAACAAATTTAAATAAATATATAAATTATATTTCTAACTCTGTTTTCAATGTGTTGTATTGTGTATATTTATTTAAATTTATTTATTTATTTATATCATATAAATAAATAAACAAATTTAAATAAATATATAAATTATATTTCTAACTCTGTTTTCAATGTGTTGTATTGTGTATATTCATTTAAATTCGTTTATTTATTTATATCATATAAATAAATAAACGAATTTAAATAAATATATAAATTATATTTCTAACTCTGTTTTCAATGTGTTGTATTGTGTATATTCATTTAAATTCGTTTATTTATTTATATCATATAAATAAATAAACGAATTTAAATAAATATATATATTATATTTCTAACTCTGTTTTCAATGTGTTGTATTTGATTGTAGAAAAATTATGATCTCACGCCGTACGTGAACACCCCTCGGTGGAAGAGTATTTATGATACCATTAATGCACAGCTACAAAAATCATACAATACCATCAAGGCTAGTCTGAAGCGAGATTACTGTGTAAAAGACCCCGAGACTGGAGAATACGATTTGGATCAAATTAGGCGGAACAGACCCGACGAGCACACACCTAAAGTGTGGGAGAAACAGATAGAGTTTTGGACTGACGAAGCTAACATGAAGCGATCCTCAACAAACAGCCAAAATCGGTCCAAGGCAACACTTGTCTCCCGACATGGTTCTCGGTCGATCCCTCGCACTCGACATCTCATGGTAATTATTATTATTATTATTATTATTATTATTATTATTGATTTTACATTATTATGGTTTTTTTTTTTTATTTATTATTATTATTGTTTTTTATTTTTATTATTTTATTATTATCATTATTTATTTTACATACATATTATTATTGCCGCATTTAATTAGATTGATCTTACTTACGTGTGTATGTACAGCAAAAGGCGTCCGAAACCCAACAGGAGCCTATAGAGATCGACATGTTCTATCGTCTGCATACGAATTCAGATGGTGTATTTATAGATGAGCAATCTCTCCATTTGTATGTAAGTATTCTTTTCAAAACACACTTTAATGAATCATTGATTAATAATCTAGCAACCCGACTAATATATTTACTATCTTGTGTTATTGTCACCACACAGGATCAGATGAGGGAGCTAGAGGCGACGGGTGAGCACACCACTGCCGAGATCAACAGGATGGTGCGAGGAGGCAAGTTTCGCGGCCACCATCCTGGCGTGGGTATGGTATTGCCGGGATACACCAGTACTCCCCCGTGCTTTCCGCCACCACCCCCTGAGACTCGTCGGGATCGGGATGTTGATTTCATGATGGGCTTGTTCAGAAACGACCCCAGGTATGGCGATCTTTTTGCCGCATATGAGAGTGGTGGTGCCAGCGGGAGTGGGAGTCGCCCGGGTGATGATGCTGGTGCCAGCGGGAGCGGGAGTCGCCCGGGTGATGATGCTAAGGATCGGGAGGGTGGCGATGACGCGAGCTAGTCGTGTCATATATGTGTTTGTTAGTATGGTACATAGTTTCTTTATGTTCATCTTGACTTGTTTCCCTATTATCCTAAATTAGAACGCTTGTTTCCCTAGTATCCTTAACTATCCCGACTTATTCCTAGTATCCATGTGATCATTAGAACGTTATATTATATTTTGGTGCAAGTTTGAACTTATTCCGCGTTTGTGTTGATTTGTATTTCAAGTTTACTTTATATGTGTCTTTTGGTGAGCAAATACAGGTTTTGGTTACAGGTTTTGGTAGATTTTTTCTGGAAAACGCCTGCTGTGCAGGCAATTTTTAAAAAAAAAACCTGCAGACTCTTCCCCAGCGACATGTCGCTGGGGAAACATTGGTTATTCGTTGACAAGTCAAACGCAAATCGTTGACATGTCAAACGTATCAAAAGTTTCCCCAGCGACATGTCGCTGGGGAAATGTTGGAGAGCGTTGACAAGTTAACGGCAACGCGTTGACAAGTCAAATGAAAGGAAATTTTCCCCAGCGACTTGTCGCTGGGGAAAATTTGTAATTAGCTAAAATGGTTAAGTTTAACTTAATTTTTTTTATTTAATAAGGATTTTCCCCAACGACATGTCGCTGGGGAAAATTTTTGCCACCGTGGCATCTGTTCTTCCAGGAAAAGTCAGCGGGGCCCACGTGTCGCTGGGGGAAGTCGCTGGGGATACTTTTAACAACTAGCATACCCCAGCGAGTATACCCCAGCGACATGTCGCTGGGGATATACTTCCCCAGCGACATGTCGCTGGGGAAACACCAAAAATATCGCTGGGGTAGGGCACGATTGTTGTAGTGTTAGTTTGTTCTGAAAACGCAAGGAGAAGTTATAGAATGATTAAGGCGGTGGTATGATTTGGTAGACTACTAAGCTTAAAAAAAGAGTTTAAATGAAAGTTGGGTCAAAATTTAGAAGCCCAGTTATATATCAGATATGTTGCTTACCATTTATTTTTAAAATAGGTAAGGTGCGCCGCGGAAAGTTTTGTTTCCTTAATTCCTAAGCGGAGTTTTGACACATATGGTTTATTTATGTTAAAGGACGTTAGGCAGGTGAAAAAGTATGAAAGCATAACGTAAGACAGTGCTATGCTGCACCAGGCCACCAGAGAGTATCAGGTCCTTCTTAGTCGTCGACTCTTTCTAGTTGGCTCAATATCAGCTCTTATCAAGAAACACCAATGGTTCGTGGTGAGTCTTTTTAACTTTTCAGTGAGAATATGCATACTACTCTTGGGGATATGCAGACTGCTCGTGAGTTAAAGAATGATGAAACGAAACAATAAAATAAAAATTCAAGTAGAAGGAAAAGCTACAGACAGAAGTCGATCATATACCAGATGTGAGTGAAAGAGTATTAGCTAAATGCCTAAAATTTCATTCTATGTTAAGATAAACTTAAAACATTCTGTTAAATTTAGGCAATGTTTCTATCAAATTCATCATCACAAAACAGTAAAAAGAGTTATGAAATTATCCAACTATATTCTAGTGAATAGATAATAAACTAACAATGACATCAGACCTATTGAAGCAATAGCTATAGAGGAAGCTACAAATGAATCTAAATCAAGTCCATAAGTACCTCCTGTGGAAGACTATTCCAGTCACTGATTCTAGAGGCCAGAAAATTTGACATAAGATTTGAAAATGCCATAAGGCTTGGAATTGTATGTCGTAATCGGTGGAACTCGTTACAACCTTGGTTGGACAGCATAGTGGAGACTCTCAAGATCTCTGTTAACAGCATGGAGTACATGTAGTGGTTAGTTGCATAGTAAAACAAAATGAGATAAGTTTGTAATATTACACAAAATCCAAATCAACTTCTATAAAAACTGCATCCTGAATCATTTGATTTAGGCATTGTAGACGTAAGTATCTCGTATGTTCGAAGTTATTCATAGAGGATTTGTCTATCTTTCATGAACCATTATCGGTTAAAACAATTTCTCGTTCAAAAGGTAATCCAAACACCTGCTTAATGTCTACGATTCATTAAAGTTGTTTGTATAATTCATATGCTACCTTTTTTTTAATGTTGTCTCTAAGATGGTCATTTGCATAGATAGCTAAATAGACAAAAGAAAGGAGTTACCAGTAGAGTGCGAAGGTGTTAAAGTTGTGATACCCCAGGTAAGCGGTCACTTCTGATGAGCTAAGAACCGAGGCAAAATGATCATGTTTAGCACACACAGCTTTAGCAAATTCCGCACAATGAGTTACCATCAAGGTAGTTGTACAAACAACTTTAAAAAAAGGTAGCATATGAATTATACAAATTCCGCACAATGAGTTACCATGAGTAACCTGCCTTTGCCTTTGCCTTGCAGCTTACAAATCCATCGTTCCCTCGTCTTCCCATTGCATCTATTGGGATTAAAAACTGAAAATAGAATTCAAGTGAATTTCAAGCTCCGCCCGTTTCGACTAATCTGACTTGTCCCCTATCAGGTATAAAGTATATGGCTGAAAAATTGCAGACTATTGCCACCTATTGTTTGTTGCGGAAGTGCGAGCTAATTCAACGGTCATTGCAACTCCCATTTTAGCTTCCTCTTAAGTTCAGGCTGGCTCAACAGCTTCAGTGCTGCAAGTTTAAAAAAATCTGTATCAGTTCTCATGTTAAATCCAAATTTCCATCTCCTCTAGGCTCAAGTAAATGAAGTCTATTTATGATTTAAACTAAATATATTACAAAATGTAAAAGAAATGGAGCTACACCAATAGAAGATTAACATATATCGTATTCACTTGACTTGAAATTTTTATTTTTCACTACGTTTTTTTACTCTGAAATCTGTTTCTTTTCAAGAACCATTTTTTATATTCAAGTCATTTAGACCACGGGGCCGATTAATTCTAGCTTGGTACTATAATAAACTGAAAACATGACATAATTGCAAATAAAACGATCTTTCGCTATTATGTACGTGTATGGTAGAAGCATAATGCCCAAAGCGGTTGCTAGAGTTGGTGAGCTGTTGATACCTGCATATGCAAGTTGTCGCAGCAAACCGATCCTGCAATCATTGACTTTGAAATGTGATATGCTCATATAATAGCCGCCTCCTCTTATTTGACTACCATCAGTGTGCCAACATTCCTTCTTACCTGTTGGCGCGCAGTATCACAGATATTAGAGCTTCACACGCTTATTCAGCTTAACAAAAAGAAAAAAAGAAGGGATTGTACGAGTCACCTCTATGATCGCCACCACTATTGCGATGCACCCCAGCCCGCAGTTTGATCACCATCAGTTGCTTGTGCATCATCCTTTTTCTCTGCTGCTGCATTACAACTACCCCATCAGTTGCTTGTGCATCGTCCTTTTTCTCAATGAGGCGGTTGTGATTGTGAAGGCTTGGATACAGTCGACGATGCGAATAAGCTTGCAAAAACACTACTACTCGTGCTTAATAGTAAATCGACATATTGTGGTCACTAATACGAAGTGTATAACAACAATAGACTTTATAATCCATTCTATTCTATTTTATTACTAATTGGGGCATTACGGTGAGTTCAGCGTACCCAAACAGCTCCCAACTACATTTTGCTATACTAACAGAACCATTAAAGATGTACTTAATTAACAAATACAAAAATTCCCATTTGATAAAACTCACATAAAACTTATACTTGGGTGTTTGTTTCGGCTTATAGAGTGGCCTTATGGCTAATTTGTTATTGAGCTTATGTTTCATAAGCTCATTTTTTTCTGGCTTGTTTTGAAACTTCCCGACCTATATAAGTTTATTATGTTTTATAAGCTCACTTTTTGTGGCTTGTTTTGAAACTTTCCGGCTTATATAAATAATAAACTTGTATAAACCGCAAAAGTTTCAAAGTGACCTTATGAAACATAAGCTGAAAACCAAATCAATCATGAACATAGGCTGAAACAAACACCCCAAGCTTATTTATGAGCTTATAAGCTTTTATGTTTTCGGCTCATATTTCTTAAGGCCAGTTTTTCCAGCTTATTTTAAAACTAATGAGCTTATATAAAATTGTTTTGACATGATAAACCTATATAAGGCCATAGCCCCAAGAATAAGTAAAAGAAATTAGCCTCCTCCAGATCAACAACTTACAATTGGCCATGAATACCGAAAGAACTCAAAACGAAAAATCACCAGCTATTCACGCAATCTCCATTAAGTCTCTTGCAGCTCAACAACTTACAATATATCCGATCCCCTGAATTCAAAACATAACATAGTTTAAATTAAACACCCTCTTTATAAGCACACATAGAATATACGTTTACCTACGCTATTAATATTCATCGAAAAAGAGCATACCTTGCATTTAAACGATAGCATCACAGAGGGGTGGGTCTTGAGTCGCAACAACTTGAATATAAGCCACACCCTTATGACATATGAGCAAATACTCAGCCCCGGCTCAGATTTGTGCGCATGGAACCGGATCAAAGGGTATCTGACCCGTCATGGCTGCAAACACGTTGTAGTGATGCCCCGCCAAGATACGACTGGGTGGCGCCCGATACGGTCCAGCAACCAGTTGCAATTGCATAAGCGTAAATGCAAAAAAGCAATAATATCATCATCGCCATGGAGACACTTAAAATAATTTGATATGCAGCACGTATTCAAATAGGTAGGCCTAAAACAATCACAATTCTGGAAACAACCATCATGGCTGCTCGACTGAGTGCATCGCGAAGATATAGGCAGGTTTTACACACCCTATCAAAGGGCGTCCAAGTTGCTATATCAAAGGGCGTCCAAGTTGCTGTGTAAGTTTAAAACAATCAGAATTTTGGAAACAGCCGCCATGGCTGCTCGACTGAGTGCCTCGCCAAGATATAGGCAGGTTTTGCACACCCTATAAAAGGGCGTCCTAGCTGCGATGTTAGTTTCGAAGAGTTAACATAATAGACACATGTTTTGTCGACCTCTCTAGCATGAAACATAGGACACATGTACAACAGGTCAGATTTATGCGTGCCAATCCGAAGTAAAGGTCATTCGATCGATCGTGGCTGCAAACACCATGTTCGTGGTGTTGCCCCGCCAAAATACGGGCCATTTTCGATCAAACTGATTTGATGAAAACCATAAACTTTTCCACCATTTTTGATTGTGCTCTATAATAACCGAAACAATCATAGACCCTTAATTAACAACCAAGCATCATAATTTCAACCAATCAAGGTAAGCCACAAAACCACCCTCCCACCTAAGGTAACCAACATCACCCCTCGACCACGTACGTCGCACACCACGTATGGTGGCAACGAAGGGATCAACGGCAACGAAGTTCTTTTTAATATAATTCTACCTTATATAATAGAGGGGAATCACGTTTCCATAGAAACAGCGATCCCCTCACATGTTTATTAAACAATACTAAACCTTCCCCCTCACATTCTACATCTCCCCTCACAGTTTTTTCACACACTAACACCTACAACTTTCCATTTCATTATTTCCGTTTGATCCCGTTTCATTAATGGTGCCCCGTTTTCATTAATTGGGTATTGATTAATTGGCCTTTGCCTCTTGCCCCTTGCCCTTTGCACTCTCTATAAACGTCCTTTGGACTCTCTATATGTTTTTAAATATAAGAAAACAGCAAGTCTCATTTGACTTCCCAATTCAGCATGGACGTTGAACTGCATAAATTTAACATCATTCTGTGATATCATTCAAACAACAACATAAAAATATGTCAACTTGTACCTCATTGTGTTTAAGCATCGACATTGAAAGTAAGTGGTGTGAATGTAGTATCCATACCTGCATAAATGATCAGACAGTCATAAAAACTTTGTTCATTAACGTTCAATCATTGTTGGATGATCAATGTAAATGTGGGAAAATGACAAATGAAAATATCGACTAAAGGAATGGTCATTATTACTTTCGTTTATTTCTTTTGAGGCCATTCTTTAGCAAACGAAGAAGCATAACTCGGTCTCTTATTAGAAGGACCTGTGTTTTGTAAGGCGTAGCCTGTTTATTTTTTAAAAAACTTAGTAAAAGAGACTCAGATCAACTGATGTGGTGCCTGCGCGTAGTAGGCTCAGACAAGACGCCCTTTAGGGATAACCGGCCACGCACGGCATGGCTGCATCCTCAAGGGTTGCCCCGCCAAGGTCCGTGGAGTCTCAGGATTAACCCAGGCTATTTCAAGGTCATCACAACCAATCTTACTTTCGTTGATTTCTTTCGAGGCCATTCTTTAGCAAACGAAGAAGCATAACTCGGTCTCTTATTAGAAGGACCTGTGTTTTGTAAGGCGTAGCCTGTTTATTTTTCAAAAAACATAGTAAAAGAGGCTCAGATCAACTGATGTGGTGCGTACGCGTAGTAGGCTAAGACATGACGCCCTTCAGGGATAACCGGACACGCACGACATGGATGCATCCTCAAGGGTTGCCCCGCCAAGGTCCGTGGAGTCTCAGGATTAACCCGGGCTGTTTCAAGGTCATCACAACCACGTGTACTCATCGCACCCCACAACCACATGTGTCCCCAAACAGAAAGCATAAAAAAGTGTCCCAAAAAATAAGCTCATTCAGGGTGGCTTATTTTAACAGCTGGAGTCTATCTACTATTTTCGCCATATCCTTTATTTCAAAAGACAATTTTTTCACACACATGTACCACCTATCTAACAGAATCTCACAACTACACCTCAACTAATTTAGGTCCTTTATTTATATCGTTAACTTAATTAAGCAAACAATCTATACTAATGTAGAAAGATAAAGAAAACTATATATGGAAACCATAATTTCATTCTGTTTAATCTCCAAATCCTCAAACTTTTATTTTTTATAACTATATTTGCCGCTATAAAATCTCGCTTATATCATCAGCTTAACAATGAAATAATTATCCCAAATGAAATCGCTAAACCCTCACTAACATTAAAATGCTCAAACAACATTAAATCTTTATCATCAGCTTGACAAACCTCAATCTTATTCCTCAAAACACCATTAAAAAAAAAAACAAACCCAAAAACGAAAACCAAACCCAGAAACGAAAACCAAACCCGTTATTACTCAATATTCCACCATTTAACTTACAATTCAAAGACATTATCATAAAATCTAAACCACCAACTCGCTAAAAGTTCTTAAACTTGCTAAAAATAGACCTTGCAGCATAGGAAAAATGTAATGAGCTGTAAAAATCTGATAAAAATCGCATTTTTTTGGTATGGTACTGGAAAAAAAGAAAAACAAAAAACACCACAAATGATCACATGCCAATGAAATAATTACCTACATGTTGAGTTATTGGATCTAAAATCAAATCGCCCATCCGTTTTCACGATCATCCTTTGTTTAATCAAAGTTTAGATCAAACTCGTGAACCATAAACTGATTCGATCAAACTGATTTGATAAAAACCATAAACTTTTCCACCATTTTTGATTGTGCTCGATAATAACCAAAACAATCATAGACCATTAACTGAGTATTTATGAGTTCGTTTATTATCGATTCTTGACAAATTGAAAGTCCTAAAAATATCAAGTTTTTTATTGTTCTTGGTTGTTAAGGATATTTGGAATTCTATGTCTAATTCAATCAACACGTTAAAAGAGGAAAATAATCGGCCACGTATCCGTAAAACACAGTGCCAATACCAATTACTATTCACCACGTACAAATTTAAAATGCATTAAAAGTAATTTGCTTGAAATGTAAGGTAATTGAAAGTATAAGGACTAGAATGTAAATTTCAAAAACTACAAGGACCAATTATGAAAAATATAACAAACTAGTAACAAATTTAACAACTTTTCAAAACTGCCTAACTAAAATTGTAAAAATCTGAAACTTAAAGGACTGATTATTAGCAAACCCTAAAAACTTGCAAAATTAACTCTAAATACAACATTTAACAAACTACAAGGACTATTGTGCAATTAAATTGAAATGTTTATCTAAAACGGGTTAAGCTAATTCACTAAGCTGGTTTGAGCTTATTAATGAACCAAATCAACTCTGGTTTGTTTTAAAATGCTTAAAATGGAAAATTAGCTAGGCTTGTAAAAGGAAATTGCTTATAAGCTTGTAAAACTCAAACTAGCTTATCTCAATAAGCCAAGAATATGCTAAAATGAAATCCAGACTTCCACAACTTGATTTTATTGCACAATATGATTAATCAACTAAAAATAGGATTGTAATGTCTTTTAAAATTGAAAATGATTCACTGAATAAGACAGAATCTGGATTTAAGCAAAAGTGAGCTTATTTGACCAACGCTGACCAAAATTTCCAAAAAGCTGATTTTTACAAAATCCACTCAAGACATATTTGTAATAAGATTTGTGAAAGAAAAATGACAAGTTTGTGAAGTAGAAATGGAGATTTAGGAAAACAGTAAGGCCTTGATTACAGAAACTAGCATTTGCTCATAAGCTGACTAAAAAGCTGATTTCTCTTTCAAATCTTGAAACTGTATAATTTCCTTATAGACACTAAATCTTTGGATGTTAAACTAAAATTAAGAAAAGGTTTGAGCTAATTTGATTTAGGAACAAAGAAATGCAAGCAGATCAAAGTGAGCTAGTTTTATAATGAATTGGTTAAAATCCTTGACCCATACTTTTTAACTACCATTTGCCTTTTTGAAAACTATTTTAACCACAAAATTGGAACTAAAATGTTTACACTAGTAACCAAATGTAAATGAATAGTTTGACAAAGATTTTTACAAACTTGAATTACCAAGAATCATTTAAACCAAACACCATTTTAAATCAGTTATCAAACTTTTTCAAAGAGAATTTTAGCATAATTCTAAAACAGGTTTGGACTCTTATCAGACTATGTTTATATGACTAAATGAGGTGACTTTGAACAAGAAACAAGCAAGTAAACAGACTTAAACACAAAATGATACTTGTGACTTAAAACTGATGAAAATTCTAATTGAAATCAAGTAAGCTAAGATCAAGGCTGTAATTGAACAAAAACTCTATCAAAGTAACACACTTATGCTGTAATTAAGCTATGAACACATTCAGATCAGCAACTAATCATTATACTAAGAATGTAGCATGCAAAACTGATTTAGGGGAACCAAAACTAGACTTTTGAAACCTTCTAGCTTGAAGCCTCCATTGGGGAGTAGAGGAGCGCTGAGCTCTCTAAAACAAACATCCTTCAACCCAAATCAGTTCAAATCTTCAACCAAATCACCTCCAAAAGCCATATCCGATCTAATCATCTAACAACCTTCAACTCTGCTACAAGAGGACTGGAAGTGAACTAGTAATGCTAAATCAAGCTGAAAAACTCCAAAGTAACTCAAACAAACTTCATTGAGCAATTATGATCAATGAAATCAACAGTACGTGTATGAATCAGTAATGCAGGTAAGATTGTAGAAGAGAATTGAAGGGAATTGAGCTGCTTTTTTATTGATGAAGGAAAGTTTGTTACAAATAGGTTACAACTGATTAACTAACTCTTAGGTGGTTGTCAAACACCTAAGAGTAGTTATTAACTACTTTACTGAACTAGAAATGAGAGAAAATATGGAAGTGTGTGTTTTTCACACTTTAAGCTACACACTACAAATGAGCTAATCTATCCTATTTATAGAGTTGGAAATGAGAAGTAGTTGGGGTTGGTGACGTGTCTTGACCAATGGGAGAGTGCCAGGTGTCTTTATCCTCTTAATTGCAATTTCGGCTCAAGAACATGAATTGGGGGAATTTGATCTTGTTAATTTCAGTGTAATTAGATAGTTTGAGTAGCTTCCTTACTTGATTTGGAGTCATTTTCATGTTTTGAACTTGTCTTGAAATGCAGTGTAGCTTAAGTTGAGTTCTGGTCGTGTTTTTGTTGAAGATGACACGTGGCATTCTTTGATTCGTTCTCATCAAGTCACAAGGATTAATATCCAACTTGGATAAAATGATTATTGCATGGCAGCATTCGATTGGTTAATAAAAGAGATAGTGGGTTTCCACTGTTCGGATTCGGTATTTAATGTGACTGAGTTAGTGGCCCAGCTGGCAGCCTATGTGGGGATCCAAACACTCTTTTTCTTGATCTGCTATTCGTCCAAAGGGTTAACACAAGGATTAATACCAAAGTTTGTATGATTTTGTCAATTTCAGTCCCTCTTCTTTAGCAGAATATTCATTTAAGCTCTTTTTTCTTCATTTCTTTGGGAAATTAAGTCCTTTGACTTGCATTCTTGAATATTTGAGTCCTTTGACTTCAGAGTTTACCAGTTTTAACTTTGATCTTGACTTTTTCCAAAATTGCACTTAAGTCCCTCAAATTTTGAATATTGTCAAGATAGGTCCTTTTTCTTCAAATGGCTTGTCATCTTTGATCATTCTCTTGTCTTTTCTTCATAAATGAGCTTGATTTCACTTGTTTGATTAAAATTTTTATCCTTGTTACCTATTTAAGCACAAACACAAAACATACCACATAATACTGCTTTATAGCACAAAAGTTAGGTATTTTCTATGTGTTTTAGGGTGATTTGTTAACTTATTGATATGAGATTTTGCTCATATCACAAGACGATCCCAAAATCCTCATCCTACATAACAAAACACTCGCTTTTCCTTTTTTTTCCAGTTCTTGTTTGGTGTTTGTTCTTTGGTAACAAACCATATTCAATTTACGTGTTCTTGTTCTTGGTAACAAGTTGTGTTCATCAAGTTAGGTTCTTGTTCTTTGGTAACAAGGAATTACAGTTTGGTTCTTGTTCTTTGGTAACAAGGCATTACAAGTTACTACCATTCTTGTTCTTTTTCTGCAAACCCTAAGTCATTGTCTACAAAAAAACGTGAATACCTTAAACCCTCTCACCTCAGATATCATCATTATCATGAGTAGTATCGAAAGTTTTAACACCCAAGATTTATTGGTAAAACTGTTGCGACAATTAGGGGTTACGGGAACTACTTTGGCTCCAAATAATGTTAATACCTCTACTGCTCCCAATACTTTGTCGACTTCTTCGAGTAATGTTAGTAATACTTTAGCTCCGGTTGCTTTTAGTACTTTGGTTAGCCCACCACCAGGTTTTCATTTGGTTGGGTTAAATGGTTCTGACTACGTATCTGGCCCTATGTATGCATAAGTTGTTCCTTACCATCCCGGTTACTATGTTAGCCCACCTCTAGGTTTTGGTTATTTTGCACACCAGGGTGCTTATCCAGCTGTAACACTAGCCCAACCCAACTCTCATATGGGCCACACATATGGTATAAATTAGGTCCAACCCAATAGTCAGACTGGTCATCCGGTTCAGCCCGTTTCTACTACGATTCCAACATCTCAACCTGGAAATATGGTACACACAGTTGTCCCGGGGCAAGGGACTAATTCACCGCATGCATTTAGTGTTGTGACTCAACATGATCCCGCTATTGGTGCATGGAATATGGATAAAGGTACAAGTTCTCACCTTAATGATTCGGTTACTAGTCTTAGTGATATTTTTAATATGTGTGTTTATCCATCTGTCTCGGTTGGTGACGGTCATTCTATTCCCGTCACCAATACGGGCAATAGTATTTTGCCAACTCCCTTTCGACCTCTTCATCTAAATAACATTCTTATTACTCCCCATATTGTGAAGAATTTAATTTCTGTTCGTCAGTTTGTTTTTGATAACAATTGCACTATTGAATTTGATGCGTTTGGTTTTTTTGTCTAAGATTTCATGACCCGTCGAGTGCTTCTCCGATGTGATAGCTCAGGGGATCTTTACCCTGTCACTACTCCATCTCCGATTCCTCATGTCTTTCTTGCCAGTCAGCATACATGGCACCAACGACTTGGACATCCAAGAGGTGAAGTGTTACATCGTCTTGTCTCTAATAATTTTATTTCGTGTAATAAAGAGAAACCTCCCATTCTTTTTCATGCTTGTAAGCTTGGCAAACATGTGAGGCTTCCGTTTGTAGGTTCTGATAGTGTCGTTACTTCTTGTTTTGACATTATTCACTCGGATGTGTGGACTTCACCCATTCCTAGTCTATCAGGTTTTAAATACTATGTCTTATTTTGGGATCATTATTCGCAATTTGTTTGGGTTTATCCATGACATTTTTTCTAAATTTGTCTTGTCTCGTGGCTATGTTCATACTCAGTTTAAGTGTGAAATACGGTCCTTTCAGTGTGATCATGGTGGTGAGTTTGATAACCGCACCTTTCATAAACTTTTTGCCGACAATGACATTCATTTTCGCTTTTCTTGTCGAAAAACCTCCCAACAAAATGGTAAATCCGAACGAATGGTTCGTACCATCAATAATCTCATTCGAACCCTACTTTTTCAAGCAAATATACCACCAACATTTTGGGTTGAGGCTCTTAATATGGCTACTCACCTACTAAATATATTGCCTTCCACTGCCATTACCAATGAAATACCTTATTCCCGTTTGTTTGGCAAAACCCCGGACTATAGCCTCTTACGTACATTTGGGTGCTTATGTTACCCTCATTTATATCCTAATCACAAACTTGAACCACACGCCACACCCTCAATTCTTTTTGGACACGCTTCCAACCATCATGGATACCGATGACTTAAATTAAACACTAATAAAATAATAATCTCTCGCCATGTTACATTTGATGAAACCGTTTTCCCCTATGGCTCTAGTCAACCGTCCTCCGCGCCTACTTATACTTTTCTAGATGATGCGCCTGATATACTACCACCAATAATTTCATCATCCAATCATATTACTAGCACACCACCAATTCCTACTACTACACAACTTAATGAAAATCTTAACCCACCTGTTACCTCTACCCAATCTAAAGTAACCCAAGATCAAACACCACAAACACTACAAACACCACAAACACCTGTCCAAGATCAAACACCACATACGGTGGCCCAACATCCTACCTCGACCCAACACCAATCACCAACCCATTCTCTACCTACACCTACAATTACACCTTCGCCCCAAAACCAAGCTGTTACTCACCCGCATATTATTCCTAATCCACCTCAAAACCCGAATCCAGTCTCGATTCATCCCATGGTCACACGTTTTCGTGTCGGGACTAATCGTCCTACTCAGCGTCTTAATTTTCATGTATCTTCGGTTTCACCTTTACCAAAATCTTATCGGGATGCGTTTAATGATCCAAGTTGGCAAAATGCTATGCATGATGAATATAATGCATTTATTAAGAATAGAACTTGGACTCTTGTACCTCGACCAATGGACACCAATATTGTTCGTTGTATGTGGCTTTTTCGGCACAAGTATTTGGTAGATGGCACTCTTAGTCGCTATAAGGCTCGTCTTGTGGCGAATGGTAGCAGTTACAAGGAGTTGATGTTGATGAGACATTTAGTCCGGTTGTTAAGCCGAGAACTATTCGGACTATTCTCAGTTTGGCTGCTTCTCGACATTGGCCGATTCATCAGCTTGATGTCAAGAATGCTTTCATACACGTTGATTAATCTAAGACAGTTTATATGCATCAGCCTCCAGGGTTTCAAGATTCTAAGCATCCTGATTATGTATGTTTATTGCAGCGGTCTCTCTATGGGCTTAAGCAAGCCCCCAGAGCTTGGTTTCAGAGATTTGCATCTTATATTACTAGAGTTGGGTTTCATCATAGTCGATGTGACTCATCTTTATTTATATACAGACAGGGTATGGATACCGCTTATTTATTATTGTATGTTAATGATATTGTACTAACAGCTTCTTCTAGGACTTTGTTACAACGCATTATTGCTTCTTTACATCAGGAGTTTGCTATGACCGATCTGGGTGCTCTTAGTTATTTTCTTGGCATTTCTATTAATCGAGACTCCTCTGGGTTATTTTATCTCAAAGGAAGTATGCTATTGAGATTCTAGAGAGGGCACACATGGTTAATTATAACCCTAGTCGGACTCCTGTTGATACTGAGTCTAAGCTTGGTAATGATGGTGATCCAGTATCTGATCCTACTTTATATAGGAGTCTTGCAGGTTCTCTTCAGTACCTCACATTTACTAGACCAGATATTTCTTACACAATACAACAGGTTAGTCTATACATGCATGATCCTCGAGAGCCTCATTTCTCAGCTCTTAAAAGGGTCTTACAGTATGTTCAGGGTACTTTGGAGTATGGGTTACAATTGTTCGCATCCTCTACTACATCATTAGTTGCTTATTCAGATGTGGATTGGGCTGGGTGTCCTACCACTCGGAGATCGACCTTTTGTTATTGTGTTTTTCTTGGAAACAACCTTCTCTCATGGTCCTCTAAGTGTCAACCAACGCTTTCTCGTTCTCGTGCATAGGCAGAGTATCGAGGTGTTGCCAATGCTGTTGCTGAGACTTGTTGGTTGCAGAATTTACTCCGTGAACTACATACACCATTATCTTCCGCTACGCTTGTCTGTTGTGATAATGTTAGTGCTGTTTATCTATCTTGTAATCATGTTCAGCATCAGCATACGAAGCACATTGAAATTGATATACATTTTGTTCGTAATTTAGTTGCTGCCGGTCAGGTTCGCGTTCTTCATGTTCCCTCGCGTTATCAGTATGCGGACATTTTCACTAAAGGTTTGCCTACAACACTATTTGAAGAGTTTCGGACCAGTTTGAGCATTCGGTGTCCTCCCGCTCAAACTGCGGGGGAGTGTTAGGATATCATTAGGTGTATGATTACCAATTAGTAGCTGTATTATTAATGTGTATTTCTGTCATGGGCTAAAGCCCACAAGTATCTCTCTATATATGTAATGTACGTGATACAATATTAATCAAGGAAAACATTCTCAACCTACATATATATGTTGCATGGTGAATAAATCCTATTCATTTTTCAACCTCTAACATGGTGTCATGAAGGGGTCTAATCTCTCACAAGCAAACAGCCATGCAGCCAAATCACAAAAACAATATGAAACTCCATAGTTTACAAAGTTGTAAATATCCACAAAGAAAACGTAAATAAAACCATACTACATAAAAAGTAACCCGATCTATATAAAATCTACAAAAGAAACAGCCTTTTTAAGTTTGACCCTCAAATTACCGATATTGACCAAGATCGATATTTATGACCGATTAGTGAAATAACATGACGGTGAACCACCACCAAACGATATATCAACTGCCACTACTAGAAAAAGGACTTTCAGCGACGGATTTTCCGACAGACAGATATCTGTCACTAATTACCGAAGGATTTTCAACACATTACCGACTGATATTTTGGTCAAAATTTTGCGAAGATTTTCCAACAGATTTCTGACAAATTTCCGAGGGGAAATATTCTCGTCGGAAATCTGTCGGTGTTTTGTTTATCTTGCGACGAATTTCCAACGGAATATCGACAACTATGTTTATCCCTCGCAAAGTAGTCGGAAAATGCAGCTAACTTCATTTCTGTCGGTTAGTGGTCAAAAATTAAAACCTTTTCTGACGAATTTGTGACGGAAGAGTGTAAAATTTAAAATTCTACGTAGCTAGTTGCTCTTACACGTATTTTTACTTCACTCGTCGGAGATATGGGTCATTATAAGTTTTTTTAAGTCTTGTAAAAATTTGTTAAAATATATCTTAATTATACCATAGTGTTTGTAACTAAAAAAACTATATTTTAGTTTTTACATATTGTTTAGTTATAACAATGATGCAATTAGCCTAAACCGACGATTGGTGTAAACTTTTTGCAATTGTGCAGCTATCTCGAGCTCTATAATAGTCATTTCCCGTCTCATCAAAATTACGAAAAAGTTTGCTAATTGAAAGTTGTATTAATTTTATAACTTAAATAAAATACATGTATATAACTGATGAGATTGCTTTTATACATAGTCTCATCGTCCAAAACGGGATTTAAATGCATAAAATATCATGAAAATGGCCAAATATATGTTTGTGTTTGTTACTTGTGTATTTTAGGTACGGATATTGAGAAAATGACAAAAGATCACAAAAATCATACAAAAACGAACACGGGAAACGAAGCCGCACAATGAACCAAGCCCTAATGAAAATTTTCCAAGAAAGACCCTTGAAGATTTAAAGATTATGCAAGAAGGGTCCTCCAATATTGAAGAATTGACACTTTAAACCCTTGTTTATTAATAATTACAAGTTTGGTCCTTAAAGTTTATCAAATTTACAAAAAGGCCATCCACTTTGAAGAATTGGCAAGAATGGTCCCTCAACAATCATGACTTGTCAATATTAGTCCTCCAAAAAGTCAAACATACAAGTCAAGACCATTATCTATGAAGAAAATGCCAAAACAACCCTTTAAGAATCAACAATTGGCAAGAAATACCCCTGAAAATACTTTGGAAAATTATTTGGGGCAAATGTGTGAAAAAGGAAACTTTAATAACAAAGGATATACGGTTTTGGTTTATTAAACAACAAATGAAAAAGAAAGAAGAAACAAGGGACCAAAAGGGGCAGACAAACAAAGATACCTTAACCACTCTTAGCTTGACACCTGTCCCACTCACCAAAACCCACCAATCATAAGCCACCCTACTTCCACCTCACCATCCACTCACACCAGTCTTAACTAACTTAATTTATTAAGTTTAATTAAGGTGCTAAACACCTATTCAAAAACAAAAACGGATTAAACACATGTTCTTCATGTTCTGGATACAAATTGGGTATTTGTTGATTACCAACAATTAAACCCTAATCTTCTCCAGAATTGAGATTAGGGTGTCCCTAAACACATCCCAACTTTGAAAACCCTTGCCACATCATCACCTTGGTCACATGATAAACCCTCCCCACATAGTTTTGGGAGAAAAAGCAAAAACCTGCCAGGCATCCAACGTCCAATATCCTAGCTTGAAACTTAAGCTTATTTTGAGCCCTTGACGCAATTCCTACACACTTTACAACTTCACAAACAGCCAAAGATTCACATGATCAAGCATAAAGCCAAAATTCTCAAGGGAAAAATGGGACTTCTACAGCTTTAGGGTTTACGTTTTTTATGTTCTTAGTTAAACATTGTAGCCTATAAAAGGCATAGGGCCTCATACATTGAGCCCTACTCTTGATTTTTCCTTGTTCACTCTTCTGTAAATCCTTTATCATTTTGAATGAAAAGTGTTTGAATTTGTGAAGAAAAACCAAGTGCCGACCTTTATATCTGCTTGTTATTGTTTAATGTTTGCTAGTTTTGAATCTTGAAACGTGTTTTCAAACCTTGTGCAAGAAATTGTACAAGAACTCAAAAATTGATATTTTGCTAAGTCTTGGTTTAAACCTTGGAATTCTTGGGCTATAAGTGGATCATAGCATCCTGATAAAGTGTTATCAAGGTGTTGTGAGGCTTATAACTTGGGGATAATCAAGTGTGGGAACAAGGTTGCATTAATCAAATTTTATTTTCACTTGGTCACCTTTCTATTTTTGATAATGTTGCTTCTAACCTTGTTCGATCTTAGCAGCTCGTTTGTGGAAGCTTGTGCTTGTTCTTGCTAGCACATCAGCTCAAACATTCGTGGGTGTGGATGCACATCCATGAGGTTTGACCCCCTTTCTCAAAAAGCTGTCTAAGTACTTGAAATTTGTGATTTTTAGTTCTGCTTGTGTTATTGTTGAATTTGTGGCTTAATCTTGCTTGATACTGCATAATACATATGTTATTTTGTTTGATTGGGCTTGGGTGACATTGAATCATACTTATACTTGTTTAATCTTGAACTGAAAAAGATAAGGGGTGTTTGTGTTAACATGTTTAAGATCATAACTTGTTATTGTGTTATTGTATGTTGTTTGTTTGAGTTAGTATATGCTAAATGTTTGGTTAAGTTCTCATTGCTGCAAGTTATTGGACTTTAAACATCAAAGCTAAGATTGTGTTATAAAAACTTGAAATCTGCTTGTTTTGACCTAAGAACTTGGTAACACTTAGTTTGTATGCATGCTTAGGGGTAACAAGTGATTAAACATAGTCTATATAACCTGATTAAGAGATTTGAGTGTTTGAATCTGGCTTTGTGGTCAAGTATATCATCAAGTGTTCATAACTGCATGTTCCTTGTTAGTAAGTAACTTTTTTGTGCTTAAATCTTGATCTAGACCTTGAACCATTGCATGAAACCTGTTTAAATTTGTTCATTTGAATTAATTATAGCTTGTATGCTTTTGGTGCAATTTCGTTGGCTGATTTTTGCAAAAACTGCTTATTGAGTGTAAACTGCTTATTGTTCATATCTGGGCTAGGTCTGTGGATGTTTTGAATTAACTGCACTGATTGGCTGATTGGAATTGTGTTTTTGTTTCATATATTGACTCCTGATGATTAACTGATCATTTGGGTGCCTTTGCTTAACTTGATTCCACAAAAAAGCCACAAAAGACAAAAAGTCAATTTGGTCAAGCAGGGGGAAAAGTTCCCACTGCTCAACCTCCAAAACAAGCCATTGCTAGTGTAAAATATCAAACAGCTTATTCACAAGCCATATTGGCTTATCCAGACTTGCAACAACTTATTTTTTGTGATAGATTTTCCTCATTTGACACATTTATTTGATCTGGAGCTTATTAGACTTTGACTTTGACTTTTTACTAGAAAACTCATTAAGTTGACTTTAACATAAGTGCTTATCTGCTTATTGTGGCTTATTGCTTTTGCTTATTTGAAAACTTTTTGATTATTTTGCTTAATTAAGTCATTTAAAAGCTTTTGAAAGTTGAATCAGCACTTGAGGTGGTTTAGAACTCAAAGACGATTATTTTGTCGTTTTGTGAAGAGAGTCTCGGCTTATTTCAGGCTTATTTCTTGTGCTTTTTCCAATTTTCTTTTTTTAGATCTCTTAAGTAACTAAAAAGAAGCTTGTGTGTCAAATTTTAGCTTATGGCATCAGCTTATAGCTTAATGGGCCAAAAAGCCCATTAAGAATAAGCTGCTTTGAAATAAGCTAGCTTAAACACATTTTTAACTTTTGGGCCTTCAGAGTTTTGTTCTTAAAATCAAATTTTAAGTCAAATAGGAGATTTTGGGCTTATTTGGACAACATTTTTCTTATTGGGCCTATTTCAAGCCCATTAAGGGACTGTTTGTACTTTTAGCCCATTTTAAGGCCCAATAGGGGTATTTTTGTAATTTCAACTTTATTTCTGTTTTATTTAGGTTAAAATAAACTAGTTTGAAACTTTTTAGAATTTTTTATAAATTTTGGATTTTTATTAATATTTTATTATTAAAATATAAAATTTAAATTTTTCAAAATTTTTCATTTTTCTTAGATCAAATACATTAAGTTAGGAATTTTACAATTTTTAGAATATTTTTATTGTCATTAGATTATTTTTTAGAATTATTTTAAGTTTTAATAGTATTTAATTAATTTTAAATAGTTTTAATTAATTTTAAAATTTTCAAAAATAGTTATAAATTTATTTAAGGTATTTTAGAGGTTTACAAGTTAGAAGATCTCATTTTGGCTTTTTGTTAATTAAATTGATTTTTTGGGCTTTAATTAGCATTAAAAAATTATTATTTAATTAAATAAAAGGTTTGAGTGATTTTTGATTTTTTGTAAACTCTATTTACATTTTTTAGGATTTTTATTGCAATTTTCTAGGAATTTTTAGGGTAAATTTTTAATTTGGTCACTTTTTACGATTTTACGTGCACGACTATTCGTCTTAGTTTAATTCATAATCGTAACCGTCATTCTCTTCTAATCTCTTTTCTTCTTTTCATTTCTCATCAATATAATCATGAACCATTAATCATTTGTTAGCACAACATACTAACCTCCTTGAGAACGATCCCCACTTTGGGTCATTAGTGCTTGGTTTTTCTAAACCGACACTTAATACTTGCCATATTTACGCTCTTTTTCCTAAAAGACGTATTTTACAACTATCATTCTGGCGCCGCTGTCGGGGAGGCGTGTTGTGTTTTGATTTGAACAATTGTTGTTTTTATATATCTATGATAGTTAATTGTATTAGTAGCACTCTACTAATACGTATTATCGGTTTTCGTTTTTTTGTGTGAATACTATTACTATATTGTATACGTACAACAATAAATTCACAAGTACTCCAAAAGTGTGAAAACACAACCTTGATTGGGAGGTCATTACTCAGTCATTGTATTCGAATCTCAAACAAGAAAGAAAAGGCAAAATAGATAAATACTTTCGTGAAGCTTAATTTTGACACACACAAACTATAAGGTGGGTATAAGGCGGGTATTATAAAATATACCCTAAGGAAAAAGGCTCTTAAGTGCTTCGCGCCGCCTTGTTTCCCCGCTTGCTTGTGCGTGTTTAGATAAAAAGGGCAAATCGAGGGTTTGCCAACCAAAGTATTATCTAAGTATCATATATATTTTCTTGGTTTCATTTGATTAAACCCTCTTGAACGTTTTGATGTTCCACCAACGTTCTAAATTCATCGAAGGCGTTCACTTCACGTGATTGTTTTCATTCCTTGAGGCTTCTTTAATCAAGAGATTTGATTAAGGAGGAGACTTGTAGATTTTTGTCTTCCTAATACAATCACAAAATCACAAAAAAGTAAAAACAATCAAAAACCACAAAAGATTGGAAAAATTAAAAACACCAAAAAGAATCTTCTTTGCTCATCCCCACGTTGTACGTGACGTTTATGCTTACTCGTAATCAAGTAAGACGTGCACGTAAACAAAAAAATGAAAGGAGTCAACACCTACTCCTAATCTTTCTAGTGAGGAGTCTCCTATTGACGAACCTATCATAGAAGAAGAACCAACCATGGCGAGTCGAACTATGATGGAGTTACTTCAAGCACCCACCGAGGGTTATGGAGAGGCTATTGTGATTCCCGCTATCCTTGCGGAGAATTTTGAAGTGAAAACGGGTTTGTCGTCGATCTTCCAAAACAACAAATTCCGTGGTGATGAAAAGGACAACCCGCACAACCATATCCGCCAATTCAATCGTCTTATCGCCACTTGCAAATTTAAGGATGTTGCTAATGATTCGATTAAGATGATGCTTTACCGTATTCCTTAGCGATAAAATTTGGTTAGAGAAAGAGCCACCCAATTCTATATTGACGTGGAAGGATCTAGTTTCTAAGTTTGTGAACCAATTTTTTCCTCCCTCTAAGACTACGCATTTGAAAAACGATATTTCAAAATTTTCACAAGAATTTAATGAGAGTTTTTCAACGGCTTGGAATAGGTTTAAGGAAATGTTACATGAGTGTCCTCATCACGGTTTTTCTGACTTGCATCAAATTGACACGTTTTACAATGGATTAAATGATCATGAAAGGGATTATCTAAATGCCGCCGCGGGTGGTAATTTTTTGTGTAAAACGGTTGAGGAAGCGTTGTTGATAATTGAGAATAGATCTAAGGTGTATAGTCCTCGTAACACATCGAGTTTTCGTAAGGCTTCGTCTTCGGCTTCACCTTCTTTGTCCAATACCATCGATGCTTGCCAAATTGAGGCGAACTTGGAAAACAAAATCTTTGATAAGCTTAAAGGACTTTTAATTGAATTCAAAGTTGGAGAACAAAGTGCTCCCACTACGGCTAAAGCGGTTGAGGTTTCCTGTATGTATTGTGGTGGAGGTCATGATTTCTCCGAGTGCGTTACCAACGGTGGTAACACTTCGAGTGCTTACGCGGCCACGGGAACTTACAACCAAAACGGTCAAGTTATCCGCTACAATCAATTTACTCCACCGGGTTTTGCTCCCAATCAAAATGCTAAAAACAACTATCGAAACAATCAAGATGGTTTCAAAAACAATTACAAAGGAAACTATGGGAATCAAGGGGTTAATAACAATCAAGTTTCAAACAAAATTCAAAACAATGATTTTCAAAACAACAACAAGGGTTTGCAAAGTTTGAAAGATCTTCCAAATGAATTTGTTGAATACGCTAATGGAAACGATGCTAGGTTCGACAACATCCAAAGAGAAATCATTAGCCTAAGATCCGAGTTTAAGAATGACTTAAAGAAGGAGTTGAAAAATGAGTTAGCAAATGAGGTTAAAATCCATACAAACAAAATGGAAGGGAATGTAACTAGGTTACAACAAAACCAACAAAAAATCGAACAAGGGAAACATGAAATAAAACAAGAGATGATTAATGCCGAGAAGAGGAAATCTATGTTTGAGGATAAAATTTCATCTATGTTTGAGGCTATAATGTGCAAACCGTCTTCGAGTAGTCTTCCTAGTAACACCATATCAAACCCTAAGGGAGAGATGAAAGTGATTACCACACGTAGTGGTAAGACACTTAAGGAACCGATTCCTCAACCAATTGGTCCTACGGAGGATGCAATTGAGGAAGAACCCGAGGTGGTGGTCGAAGAGGAGCATGTCCCAATCCCACGAAGTACCGCTCATGCCACACCTACGGTTGACCCATTACCACATTTGGAACCCGAGATTCCAAAGGCTATGCCTATGCCTCAACCCACACCACCTTTGCCCTATCCATCGAGACTTAGAAAGGAGAAACGTCAAGAGCGTGATAATTACCAATTTGAGCTTTTTATAAAAATGTTTCGTGACGTTCATTTTAATGTGAGTTTTGTCGATGCTTTGGTCATGATGCCTCGATTTTCCGCTAACTTTAAGAGTATGTTTGAACAACAAGGAGAAATTGAAACAATTGTCTAGTTGTTCATCGGTTTATCTTAACCGCATACCTCAAAAAGTCGGTGATCCCGGTAAATTCTTGATTCTTTGTGCAATCCAAGATATGGAAGAATGCTACGCCTTGGCCGATCTTGGTGCTAGTATTAACTTGATGCCACTTGCAATCTTCAAGTCGCTCAATCTTCCTAATCTTACTCCTTCACTAATGTCTATCGAGTTGGCCGATCATTCCACGATTCCCGCATGTGGATTGGCGGAAGACGTTTTTGTGAAAGTGGGAAAGTTCTATTATCTGGTAGACTTTATCGTTGTCGATATTCCCACGGATCCTCAAGTTCCTCTCATTTTAGGTCGTTCGTTTTTAGATACGTCTATGGCTTTAATTGATGTGCATGCTATAAAGATCACCTTACGTTTCAACGACGAGGAACTTGTTATAAACGCAAATCAAAATTCTCCAATTTCTCTTTTTTATTCCGTTGCAACCGTAAACCTCGTGGATATGATTGACGTTGTTTGCGAGGAATTTTCACAAGAAGTATTAGGGTTTGGTGATGATGAAAATAGTGGCAATCCCACTATGTTAGATCCCATTCTTGATAATTCGACACCAACCTTCACTCCATTTGAAGGTGGTTTTACGTTGGAAGAATTCGATGTTCCACGTACTTGTGACGAAGACCTCGACAATGATGAGGACATCACGATTATCAAGGATTTTCTTAGCGATTTCCCATTTCCTCCACCCGAGGAGGTTATGAGTATCGAGCCCAAATCTTTAATTGAGGAACCACCTATCCTCGAGTTGAAAGATCTACCTCCTCACCATGAATATATATTTTTGGAGGAGGACGACAAGTTGCCGGTTATTATTGCGAAAGATCTTTCAGATGATGAAAAAACCGCACTTGTCGATGTTCTAAAGGATCACAAAAGGGCAATTGCGTGGAAGTTATCCGACATTAAGGGGATCGATACCAAATTTTGTACCCTCAAAATCTTAATGGAGGAGGATTACAAACCCACAATCCAATGTCAAAGGAGGGTGAACCCCAAAATTCACGACGTCATCAAAAAGGAAGTCCTAAAACTTCTTGACGCGGGAATGATTTACCCTATTTCCGATAGCCCTTGGGTGAGTCCTATTCATTGTGTCCCTAAGAAGGGAGGAATAACCATTGTGCCAAATGATGCCAATGCGTTAATTCCAACTAGACTCGTGACCGGATAGAGAGTGTGCATTGACTATCGTAAGTTGAATGACACCACTCGAAAAGACCATTTTCCCTTGCCCTTCATGGACCAAATGTTGGAGCGTCTTGCGGGAAACGATTTCTATTGCTTTTTAGATGGTTTTTCCGGTTACTTCCAAATCCCCATCGATCCTCGTGATCAAGAAAAAACTACTTTTACGTGTCCATATGGAACGTTTGCCTATCGTAGAATGCCATTCGGACTTTGCAATAAACCGAGAACCTTTCAAAGGTGCATGATGGCTATTTTCATGATATGATCGAGAAGACGATGGAAGTCTTCATGGATGACTTTTCCGTGTTTGGTAATTCGTTCACTTCTTGTTTGTCGAATCTTGAGAGAATGCTAAAACGTTGTGAGGAAACCAACCTTGTGCTTAATTGGGAAAAATGTCATTTTATGGTTAAAAGTGGAATCGTCTTAGGGCACAAGGTTTCGAAAGCAGGGATTGAGGTAGATCAAGCTAAGGTAGACGCCATCGCCAAATTACCTCATCCCAAAACCGTTAAGGGAGTTAGGAGTTTCCTAGGCCACGCGGGCTTTTATCATCGATTCATCAAGGATTTTTCATAGATATCTCGACCTATTACACATCTCCTCGAAAAAGATGCACATTTTGTCTTTGACGAAGATTGTGTACGAGCCTTTGAAATCCTTAAGAGGAAACTTACCGAAGCTCCCATTCTTGTTGCTCCCAATTGGAACCTCCCCTTTGAGCTCATGTGTGATGCTAGTGACTACGCTATTGGGGCCGTATTGGGGCAACATCATGAAAAACACTTCTTGCCTATTCACTATGCTAGCAAGACAATGATTTAGGCTCAACTAAAATACACTACAACGGAGAAGGAATTCCTTGCCGTGGTGTATGCATTTGAGAAATTCTGACCTTATCTCGTCTTGACTAAATGCATAGTGTATACGGACCATTCGGCTATCAAGTATCTTATGGCTAAACAAGATGCAAAGCCGATATTACTTCGTTGGATTCTCCTCCTTCAAGAATTTGATCACAAAATCATTGACAAAAAAGGAGCCGAGAACCTAGCGGCTGATCATCTTTCTCGTTTGGAAGATCCTCACCTAAGTGTTTACGAGCCAAAGGAAATCACCGAAACATTTCCGCTCGAGACACTTAGTGTAGTGGATTCTAAGCTTGATTCTTCTACCCCATGGTTTGCGGACATCGCAAATTACCATGCGGGGAACTTCATCATCAAGGGTATGACGACTCAAGAAAAACGAAAATTCTTTCGTGACGTCAAGTTCTATTTTTGGGACGACCCTTACTTGTTTCGAACTTGTGCCGATCAAATTATTCGACGTTGTGTATTTGGTACCGAAGCTTCTAACATCCCTAGAGCTTGTCACGAGGGGCCCATGGGTGGTCGCCACGGTGCTAATCTCACGGCTAAGAAGGTTTTTGATGCCGGCTTCTTTTGGCATATTATTTACTGAGATGCACATGCACTTTTGAAGTCTTGTGATTCAAGCCAACGACAAGGAAAAGCCTCAAAAAACGATGAAATGCCACAAAATATCATCCAAGTGTGTGAGATCTTTGACGTTTAGGGCATTGACTTTATGGGGCCGTTCCCATCATCTCGTGGTAATAAGTACATCCTTGTCGTCGTTGACTACCAATCTAAGTGGGTGGAAGCTAAGGCTTTGCCCACCAACGATGCTCGTGTGGTAGTCAAGTTTTTGAAAAGCTTGTTTTCTCGGTTTGGAACCCCTCTTGCGATCATAAGCGATCGTGGAACCAATTTTTGTAACGACCAATTCGAAAGGGTCCTAAGGAAATATGTGGTTACACATCGTCTTTCTACGACTTATCACCCATAAACGAGAGGGAAAATCGAGGTTTCAAACCGAGCGTTGAAAAGGATCTTGGAGAGATCTATTGGGGAAAACCGACAATCTTGGTCGGATAAGTTTGACGATGCTTTATGGGCCTTTAGGACCGCTCATATGACACCCATCGGGTGCACTCCTTATAAGCTTGTGTATAGGAAGAATTGTCACTTGCCAATTGAACTTGAACACAAAGCTTATTGGGCCCTTAAGCATTGTAATGATGATATGGAGACAGCGGGAAAACACCGGAAAATGCAACTTAATGAATTAGATGAATTGAGGGATATTGCTTATGAAAATTCATTGATTTATAAAGAAAAGACTAAAAATTTTCATGATTCAAAAATTAAAAACCGGGTTTTTAACATTGGAGATCAAGTGTTGCTTTTTAACTCTCGTTTAAAAATATTTTCCGGCAAGTTGAAGTCCCGTTGGTCCGGCCCATTCACCGTGACTCAAGTTTTTCCTTATGGGACCATCGAGCTAGCTCAAAATGATGGCCCCAATTTCAAGGTGAATGGACATAGGTTGAAGCACTACTTTGGCGGGGAAGTTCCATCCTTGAACTACCTCGACCAAATCACCTTCTCCAATGATAATTAGTACTGAGGGGATCGAGTCGAGCTCATGACTCGATAATCAAAAACGAGATGCCTCGTGGGGGAGTCCCATGCTTATCCTATGTGCATATTATCGCTTTCTAATGTAGTAACGTGTGGGGATTTGTGCCCTTCCAACCTTTGTTCCGTGGTTGTTTGTGAATTGTGGATTGTAGATGATCATTATCTTCACGATTAGAGCCTCTCATGTTCGTTTTATGGGAGCACTCGACCGTTTGCTTGGAAGAATTTCTCAATATCCATGATATATCCTTTGATGTTCTAACCTTAGGTTTATATCACACTTTATAAACGGCTTTAAATTTAACGATTACACCCTTTCCATGCTAGATTAAGCATTCGACTACGTCTCTAGTATGGGGTTTTTCCAACCCTTAGACTCAAAACAATAAGGATAATGTTTAACTTTAGTATGGGAGGGGGGGGGGTGAATAGATACTTGCCTTGCCAAACCTTCACGCTTTCCAAAGTTTATCTTTTTGTTTATCATTTTGTTACAAAATAAGGCTAAAAATGGCCAAATTTTAAATTTTTTCTCATGTTTCATAAGTGTTTGAAGACACGAATGTAGATTTTCCGATGGCGAGAATAAGAGTAATTTTTTACTCGACCGTGCATGTTGAGCACTTAGCTTCGATTCCTTAACTTTATTTTAGGCTAAGTCTCTTAAATGAGGACGAGAAATGATAGAGTTAATTATAAGTTACTATGCTAAACATAGAGTACTCGTATTCTTTCAAAAACTCATGTGTTCTCGTTATTTGCTTATTCTCCCCTCGCTTATAAATATTTTTTGCTTAATAAATATTGACTTAGCGGTTTAGTCTTGATTGTTGGTTTCTAGTCTTTTCTAGTAGCTTCCATGTAATTAAATTGGGAAGACATTAAGGTATCGCCAGCGTCACGGTATTGAAGTATTGGCAATCCGAATAATCGAAAGCTTCACCCAGTAATAAGATTTCAAGTGCTCACCTAAATCAAGCAAACAATTTGAAGCTCACAAGGCCGAAAATCTATTCAAAATTGAAAGTGAATCAAGCCTTAATATTTGGAGCTTTAAAGATCCAAAATTCGCTTTAGCGTGAGGATATACGTCTTTGGCCACAATAAACACCTCATGACGAGGTTAAATAAAAGGCAAGGCAAGACCGAAGTCATAATAAAAGCTTCATGGCGAATTTGAATAATAGATGGAGGTAAACCTATGATAATAAGGCCCTTCCGTTAGGGGACGTATAAAATTCTTGGTAATAAGTCTCATGTTCAAAACCGTTATAAAACCGTGTTTATCGATCCTTCTTGTTGACTTAATTTTTTGACGTCGTTGTCTATTATTAGGGGCTATTAATTCGATGGTCTTGGTTACACCGTTAGGACTCTATTTTTAGACCTAAATCTCTATCATCGCATAAGTCAAACAATGTATCCTCGTGAAACATTCAAGACCAAATAAAATATAATAGATACAACTTAGGAAAATGGGAGGATAAGTACGTGATTAGGGCATATGGGTAGTGTTAGCATTACTAACTTATAATGACAATGATCTCGTTGCACGCTTAGCATGGAATTGGGTGAAAATCGAGGACGATGAAATTATTTCTAACGAAGCATTCACGTGTTCTTATTCTATGAACCTAAACGTCCCATTTTTGCGATGAAAATCATATATTATGTCTAAAACGCAAGTAGAAGTAATAGTAGTAGTGTAGCTAGTTTATCATTCAATAAAAGTGAATACAAATAAATTTTGGAGATGCTACGATACTTTATTCTAGCATTGTGTGAGGGCACGACAATGGTTTAGTATGGGGGAGTGATGAGACTGCTTTTATACATAGTCTCATCGTCCAAAACGGGCTTTAAATGCATAAAATATCATGAAAATGGCCAAATATATGCTTATGTTTGTTACTTGTGTATTTTAAGTATGGATATTGAGAAAATGACAAAAGATCACAAGAATCATGCAAAAACGAACACGGGAAACGAAGCCACATAATGAACCAAGCCCGATGAAGATTTTCCAAGAAAAACCCTTGAAGATTTGAAGATTATGTAAGAAGGGTCCTCCAATATTGAAGAATTGACACTTTAAACCCTTGTTTATTCATAATTACATGTTTGGTCCTTAAAGTTTGTCAAATTTAAAAAAAGGCCCTCTACTTTGAAGAATTGGCAAGAATGGTCCCTCAACAATCATGACTTGTCAATATTAGTCCTCCAAAAAGTCAATCATACAAGTCAAGACCATTATCTATGAAGAAAATGCCAAAAAAACCCTTCAAGAATCAACAATTGGCAAGAAATACCCCTGAAAGTACTTTGGAAAAGTATTTGGGGCAAAAGTGTGAAAAAGGAAACTTTAATAACAAAGGATATACGGTTTTGGTTTATTAACCAACAAATGACAAAGAAAGAAGAAACAAGGGACCAAAAGGGACAGACAAACAAAGATACCTTAACCACTCTTAGCTTGACACCTGTCCCACTCACCAAAACCCACCAATCACAAGCCACCCTGCTCCCACCTCACCATCCACTCACACCAGTCTTAACTAACTTAATTTATTAAGTTTAATTAAGGCGCTAAACACCCATTCAAAAACAAAAACGGATTAAACACATGTTCTTCATGTTCTGGATACAAATTGGGTATTTATTAATTACCAACAACTAAACCCTAATCTTTTCCAGAATTGAGATTAGGGTGTCCCTAAACACATCCCAACTTTGAAAACCCTTGCCACATCATCACCTTGGTCACATGATAAACCCTCCCCACACGGTTTTGGGAGAAAAAGCCAAAACCTGCCAGGAATCCAATGTCCAATTCCTAGCTTGAAACTTAAGCTTATTTTGAGCCCTTGATGCAATTCCTACACACTTTACAGCTTCACAAACAGCCAAAGAGTTCACATGATCAAGCATAAAGCCAAAATTCTCAAGGGCAAAATAGGACTTCTACAGCTTTAGGGTTTACGTTTTTTATGTTCTTAGTTAAACATTGTAACCTATAAAAGGCATAGGGCCTCATACATTGAGCCCTACTCTTGATTTTTCCTTGTTCACTCTTCTGTAAAGCCTTTATCATTTTGATTGAAAAGTGTTTGAATTTGTGAAGAAAAACCAAGTGCCAACCTTTATATCTGCTTGTTATTGTTTAATGTTTGCTAGTTTTGAATCTTGAAACGTGTTTTCAAACCTTGTGCAAGAAATTGTACAAGAACTCAAAATTTGATATTTTGCTAAGTCTTGGTTTAAACCTTGGAATTCTTGGGCTATAAGTGGATCATAGCATCCTGATAAAGTGTTATCAAGGTGTTGTGAGGCTTATAACTTGGGAATAATCAAGTATGGGAACAAGGTTGCATTAATCAAATTTTATTTTCACTTGGTCACCTTTCTATTTTTGATAATATTGCTTCTAACCTTGTTCAATCTTAGCAGCTTGTTTGTGGAAGCTTGTGCTTGTTCTTGCTAGCACATCAGCTCAAACATTCGTGGGTGTGGATGTACATCCGTGAGGTTTGACCCCCTTTCTCAAAAAGCTGTCAAAGTACTTGAAATTTGTGATTTTTAGTTCTGCTTGTGTTCTTGTTGAATTTGTGGCTTAATCTTGCTTGATACTGCATAATACATCTGTTATTATGTTTTATTGGGCTTGGGTGACATTGAATCACACTTATACTTGTTTAATCTTGAATTGAAAAAGATAAGGGTGTTTGTGTTAACATGTTTAAGATCATAACTTGTTATTGTGTTATTGTATGTTGTTTGTTTGAGTTAGTATCTGCTAAATGTTTGGTTAAGTGCTCATTTCCGCAAGTTATTGGACTTTAAACATCAAATCTAAGATTGTGTTATAAATACTTGAAATCAGCTTGTTTTGACCTAAGAACTTGGTAACACTTAGTTTGTATGCCTGCTTAGGGGTAACAAGTGATTAAACATAGTTTATATAACCTGATTAAGTGATTTGAGTGTTTGAATCTGGCCTTGTGGTCAAGTATATCAGCATGTGTTCATAAATGCATGTTCCTTGTTAATCTGTAACTTTTTGTGCTTGAATCTTGATCAAGACATTGAACCATTGCATGAAACCTGTTTAAATTTGTTCATTTGAATTAATTATAGCTTGTGTATGCTTTTGGTGCAATTTGGTTGGCTGATTTTTGCTAAAACTGCTTATTGAGTGTAAACTGCTTATTATTCATATCTGGGCTAGGTCTATGGATGTTTTGAATTAACTGCACTGATTGGTTGACTGGAATTGCGTTTTTGTTGCTTATATTGACTCCTTATGATTATCTGATCATTTGGGTGCCTTTGCTTAACTTGAATCCACAAAAACGCCATAAAATACAAAAAGTCAATTTGGTCAAGCAGGGGAAAAGTTCCCACTGCTCAACCTCCAAAACTAGACCCTGTTAGTGTAAAACATCAAACAGCTTATTCATAAGCCATATTGGCTTATCCAGACTTGCAACAACTTATTTTTGTGATAGATCTTCCTCATTTGACTCATGTATTTGATCTGGAGCTTATTAGACTTTGACTTTGACTTTTTACTAGAAAACTCATTAAGTTGACTTTAATATAAGTGCTTATCTGCTTATTCTGGCTTATTGCTTGTGCTTATTTGAAAACTTTTTGATTATGTTGCTTAATTAAGTTATTTAAAAGCTTTTGAAAGTTGAATCAGCACTTGAGGTGGTCTAGAACTCAAAAACGACTATTTTGTCGTTTTGTGTAGAGAGTCTTGGCTTATTTCTTGTGCTTTTTCCAATTTTTTTTACAGATCTCTTAAGTAACTCAAAAGAAGCTTGTGTGTCAAATTTTACCTTATGGCATCAGCTTATAGCTTAATGGGCCAAAAAGCCCATTAAGAATAAGCTGCTTTGAAATAAGCTAGCTTAAACACATTTTAGCTTTTGGGCCTTTAGAGTTTTGTTCTTAAAATCAAATTTTAAGTCAGATAGGAGATTTTGGGCATATTTGGACAACATTTTTCTTATTGGGCCTATTTCAAGCCCATTAAGGGACTGATTGGGGCCTATTTCAAGCCCATTAAGGGACTGATTGGACTTTTAGCCCATTTTAAGGCCCAATAGGGTATTTTTGTAATTTCAACTTCATTTCTGTTTTATTTAGGTTAAAATAAACTAGTTTGCAACTTTTTACAATTTTTTATAAATTTTGGATTTTTATTAATATTTTATTATTATTATTTTATTATTATTATTTTATTATTAAAAATTTAAATTTAGATTTTTCAGAGTTTTTCATTTTTCTTAGATCAAATAAATTAAGTCAGGAATTTTACAATTTTTAGAATATTTTTATTGTCATTAGGTTAATTTTTAGAAATATTTTAAGTTTTAATAGTTTTTAATTGTTTTTAAATAGTTTTAATTAACTTTAAAATTTTCCAAAATCGTTATAAATTTAGTTAAGGTATATTAGAGGTTTACAAGTTAGAAGATCTCATTTTGGGCTTTTTGTTAATTAAATTGATTTTTTGGATTTTAATTAGCATTAAAAAATTATTATTTAATTAAATAAAAGGTTTGATTTATTTTTAATTTTTTGTAAACTCTAATTACGTTTTTTAGTATTTATTGAAATTTTCTAGGAATTTCTAGGGTAAATTTTTAATTTGGTCACTTTTTACGGTTTTACGTGCACGACTATTCGTCTTAGTTTAATTCATAATCGTAACCGTCATTCTCTTCTAATCTCTTTTCTTCTTTTCATTTCTCATCAATATAATCACGAACAATTAATCATTTCTTAGCACAACACACTACCCTCCTTGAGAACGGTCCCCACTTTGGGTCATTAGTGCTTGGTTTCCTAAACCGACACTTAATACTTTCCACATTTACGCTCTTTTTCGTAAAAGACGTATTTTACAACTATCAATAACAAACTGTTTTAGAGCAGTTGGCCACCTGGGTGAGACAAAAATCAATGATTTTCCTCCTTAGTGCGAAGCCGTGAAATCTAGGGGTTTCCTCTAATGGTTCGGGTCCCGGGGCTTACCCGTTATGGATGGTATAACTCGAGGGTCGTATTTCAATGAGACTGAGGTGCTGTTCTATAAGAAAAATATACGTTTATATTATTGAACTTAAATAAAATACAATTATTAAATCTTAAAACTTAAATAAAATACAATTATTAAAACTTAAAACTTAAATAAAATACAATTATTAAAACTTAAAACTTAAATAAAATGCAATTATTAAAACTTAAAACTTAAATAAACTACAATGATTAAAACTTAAAACTTAAATAAAATACATTTATTAAAACTTAAAACTTAAATAAAATACAATTATTAAAACTTAAAACTTAAATAAAATACATTTATATTTTAAAACATAAAACTCAAATAAAATACATTTACTAGTATATTTTAAAACTTAAATAAAAATACAGTTACTAGACTTAAAACTTAAATAAAATACATTCAGATCTCATTTTATTCATTCATTCCATCGTCAAGGTTAAGCTCATCATTGTTCCATCGTCATTTCAGTCATTCATTACATCGTCATCACTATTTCCACCGCCGCCCACAACCGACCGCCGTCGTCATCACTGTTTTGCCATCGTCATCACTGTTCTGCCGTCGCCACTGTTTCACCATCGTCAAGGTTAAGCTTATGTGTGATTTGTTAAGCTTATGTGTTTTGTTTAGCCGATTAAGCTTATGTGTTACTTATGTGATTTGATATGATTTATTAAGCTGATTTGCTAATTTGATTAAGCTGATTTGATTATATTAAGATGATTTGTTAATTTGATTATGCTGATTAGCTTATGTGTTTAAAACGAGGTGTAAAAGAAGTTCTTAATTTGACTAAGTGAATGCTTCTTATAAGAGAGCACTTATATTAAGTTAAGTTATCAGTGGCTAGTTTCATGATAAGCAGAGATACTGAACCGTGTCTTTAGTTTTATGAAGCTGTAATTTAATTAATAACGATCGCAAGGAAGAAGCTAAACAATGAATGGGTTTGTGGTTCTTTATTAGTTGTTAATGCTGCATAGAGGTATATAGATTTTTTTATCGTGTCTTTAGTTTTATGTATCCTTGTGTAAAGTCTGCATTAAATAACAATGTCAACATTATTGACATTTAAGAAACTACAATAGCTTTTATGAACGGGATACTAATGATGAACTTGCATCTTTAAGGTCATTTGCATTATCTCGACTAAACACACGTACCCTATTACACTTTCTATGCAAGTAATGGACAAGTTTCGTTGAAAAGGCTTGCTCAAGTGCACGGTTCGAGTATAACTATATAATCCATGTGTTACTCGTATACTATAAGTTGTCCTTCTCATTTTTTTCTCAATATGTAAATGAAAAAAATTGATATAGCTCATGTCAATAGTGTTTTATAGAATGCTATTCATGTAGTGGTTAGAAACATAGTATTAATATGTTACCTGTTTTTGAAGTGATAGATGTTTGACAAGATATTATATACTCAGATGAGTAAATGAGTATTCTGGGATGGTCTTTGTTAACATTGAATGTATATATGTTGAATTCCCACTTCAAAGATGATAAATTAGACGGCTACTGATTACAAAGGCTAAATGTGGCACGATTAGCCATTTTCGCAGATTATTTGATACGGGAACCAAAAGAAATTTGACAAATGCGGAGAAGCATAAAGCACATACATGTATCTTGCTTAATTGTGAAGATGCTCACCCTTTTTTAAGGTATGTCAAGTATTATCTTTACATTGTAATTGTTTTTCTGCACTGTTTTTACTTGGCATCATCTATAGTAGTGCATGTATACCTTCCACCAATTGCCCTGTCATAGACACGTATATAGACTACAACCTATAACCTCCATAAAACCTGATATCTTCCAAAGCAATGAGACTTTATTTAAGCTAAGAATCAACAGGACAAGCAGCAAGCGGCACCACATGTGCTCCTTATCATTACGCCAATCATGGCTTGTGTGTGTAACTATACAGAACATGTCATGTATTAAGCTAGCTTTTAAGAATTCATAATTCTCAGCGTGTAAGAATTAGGAAAGATCTCCATTTGTGCCCAACAGTTTACATCACACAAACAACATCAAATTGTTGCTCAAGCTCACTTACTGGTTTCACTTCATAGTCTTTTAAGCTCAAAAGTTTATGAACATCTTCCATAACCACAGTTTCTATTTCCTTATTATCACCGATAGCTCAACAGTACCCTTCAGATTCTGAAGTTTTTCATCCAATTCAACGAATCCATTGTTTTCGATAAGTGATTCCGAATCATCCTTAACTTTTGGATCATTACTACCTTTTGCTTCCAATTGTTGTTCAACATCATTAGCTTCATTGTCTTCTGGACCCGGAACATCATCAGATATTTGGTCTGTTCAGTAAGTGATTTTGAATCATCCTTCACTACTGTATCATCAAGAAGGGTATCAGTAGATTATTACCCCAATGATGTGGAAATATTTGCTATAAGAAAATAATCTAACTATCATTATTTATCTTCCTGACCCGTGATATGCTGCTAGTACAAATCAAATTGATATATTTAAGATTGATCTTTTTCATTTATTCTAATAGATGATATGTTTTCAAAAGAAATTTTAGCAATGCAATAAGGTCACTAGTCTAGCTTATTCATAGACATGTGTACCAACTGTTCGCTAAATGTTACTCTTCTTAATTAGTGTTTGTCTACATATAAGCTGGGTGTGGTGGCGCTTATATTGTTTCGTATACTATAGTGACGAGTAAAACATGGACTGTTTTGTTGCTGTCCTAAATTTTTAATCAGTGTTTGTATACATATAAGCTTGGTGCAGTAGCCCTTATATTGTTTCATATATCTGTAGTGACGAGTAAAAAATGGTCTGTTTGGTTGCTGTCTCACATCGATGGAGATTACAAATGATAGGCAGTTTATATAGACCACAACAAGTAATCAAACACGACCTTACTTGAACAGTTTGCGGATATGCAGTTTATATAGACCAATCGCTGGAGATTATAAATGATAGGCAGTTTATATAAGTTGGGTACAGTAGCCCTTATATTGTACCTATACAGTTTGCTGATATACTAAAGACCGTAAATGAGCTTGGTATCAAATTTTGGTCTAATCATTCTTCTAATGTGGATGAAGTAAATTTATCTGATCATTCTATGAATGATTACTACATACATTTTTTCTTACAAGTTATTGGAATATGATGTCTACTTATATGATGTTAATTTATCTGATCAATCAATTATTCTTCTATAGATACTACTTTTTTTCTTCCGACTAATTGAAATATGATGTCTGCTTATATGTAACTGACTTGTGATGCTAATTAATTGTTACATGTATAAATGCATTTGGCTAATCTTTGTTTATTTGACACGTTATGCACGGAACATGGCTAGAAATAACAATAGAGGTAGGGGAAGGGGTCGGGGAAGAGGGAGGGGCAGAAGTGGAAATATAGCAAATGGTGGTGATAGTAGTGATGTAACCGGATTCGGTAATCAAGATGCAGATTATGATGATGGTAGTAGAAGTGAGGGAAGAGGTAGGGGCAGAGGCATGAATATAGGTATTGGTGATAATAGTAATCTATTTGGATTCAGTAATCAATAAGAAGGGTAAGTTAGTCGAGATGGGTACAAGAGGGGATCCGAGACTCATGGTGACCCGTACATCAGCAACATCTAGTTCCAGTTCCACATCTAACGAACAGGTTTGCTTAGTTATTAATTCACCAATATATTTTATGCCAAAAGATTTAAATTTGAGGTTTTATAGGTTATGTATATATAGCTGATGTCGATTAATTATGTTTTGCTTAGTTTTATACTTAACACAATTCCAAGTGTCCTTCTACCCTTTCTGCTACTAGCCCGGTCACTTGTCCCCACAACAAAGCTTCCTGTTTGATTCCGATATGTTTTGGACACTTTAGCTCTGAATACCGCCCAAAATTTTGGCATTTCATATGGACAATCCATCTCGTTTAAGATACTCTTTCCAGAACAGTTGGTTTTAAAACCATGATCTCTCCAAATATGTGTAAAATTCATATTCGCATTCGCATCAATTTTGGGACTTTAATCTGACCTATGATCTTTTATATTGGACGTTTTGTCTAAGCAAGGAAAGAAAGTGTGTTCTATAATCCCAAACATAGACCACCATGATGATGATGATAGAATAACTAGATCTGCCCTGTAAGAACACCAAACACATCGGACTATAGGAGCCAGGTTTCTTAGTGTCACACCACAGGTTCTGATCACCTAAAATTACAAGAATAATATTTCAGTAGCTGCTTGAATTGCTTGAGTACTAGGTGACATTGTGTCGAATGGTAGTTTAGTTTGTGATGTACTTTATAACATTTGGTAGTTTAGTTATCTGTGGACACTGCTTGTTTGTGCTTGAAGTTCTTTGTTTTATGTGTTATGCTTCATATTGTTCTGCTTTCTGTATTTGACAATTAATCAAGGTGTCGTGGGTGACAGGTCAGTATGGGTTTAAATGAAATATGGGTTGGGAAGGTTGAGTAACGGGTCAAGATGACTTTTAAGTCTAGGTTATTCTGATTATAACGGGGGAATGTGAGATGTGTTTTAAGGTTTCTAACAGGACTTGATACTATGTAGGTACAAACTTTAGAAGAGACAATAAGAAGATTGCACGAGGAAAATGCAGAATAAGAGCACAGTCCCAAAGAGATATGGAGATTGAGGGACAACGTCAAGTGGAGCATCAAGTACGAGCACATGCGACAATGGGAACTAGAGGCGGATGCTCGTGAACAAGCCCAGGAGAGAGAATGTCAACTGAAAATGAATGACATTAACTTAGTCTTAAAAACGTTTACGGATTCCCACCCTCCTGCTTAGCTTGATAAAATAATAGCATTTGAATACTTGGATTACTAGTTTAATCTTGAATGTTTTATTTGACTCGTTAAATTCGACTATGGTTTGTTATTTGAATGGTAAACGAATGTTTAATCTTGAATTATCCATTTCTAGTGAATGTGTAATCTTTATTATTTTGTAGATTGAGATTTGGTAATTGAACTATTTAGTCGTAAATTATCTATTTTGTTCTAGCCATTTTAGATACTGGATTACATAAATTTTGAGTATTAAGCTGCAAATTATTTTTTTGTCTCTGCGATAGATTATTGACTGCTTACCGATAGAAAATTTCTAAAAGATTTCAGAGGGACATGTTACTGACGACTTTCCGACAGATATGTATACTTTTTTTACCGACAAATTTACGAGAGAAATTAATACCAACAGAATTCCGACACTTGTTTTTCGTCAGTATTTCCGACAGGGTTCCGACTGATAGGAATTAGCTAGTAAGCATTTACCGACATACCATTTTCGTTGCAAATCCGTTGAAAAAGACCTACACTGACGGATTTCTGACGGAAAACGCCGTCGCTATTGCTCTATTTTCTGGTAGTGTGCTATACCAGATATTTACAACACCGATAGTCTATTGTACCCTAAACCTACAACAAAACTTCAACCTTTTTAATTATCATCTAATAATAATATGTAAGGTACACTACAAGATTAACCTTAAATATGTGCATTTTTAATCAAGTCTATTTGATGGTGACATGTTGATAGAAGATACTGTATTAACTTTTCTTTTCTTTGAACGGCCAAATAAGGTGTTAATTACTTTATGTTTTACTGCTTGTATTAGGCAGCTAGATTTTAGACATGTAATCCAAAAACATTCCTAGTTTTATAATTATGTAAGTTCATATGATCTTTTTATGTAAGTTCAACTTTTGACAAATTTTTCCTACGTCACATAGAACATATGAACATGTGGTATTTCTCGCCTGTCATTATTTATCTTAAAATCATGCACGTTTTATACGTCTTTAATTTTCTGTGCAACTTAAGAAGAGGTGATAGTGTTAAAGTTTAATCTCAGACTAAAGATTTGCTATATAAATTAATTTCACTAACAGCTAAATAATAAGGTAAAATTATTATCTTGGAGTTTAAATAGTTTCATGATTTTAATTTTTATCCTTGACATAAGCTTTAGCACAATGATCTTCAAAAGAAAAGAAAAAAGAACTGTGTTTATATATCTTATACATAGTAATTTAGAAAGTATTGAAGACTCGCGCTTTGCTGCAACGAGTTATCATGGAAAAATGATACATAAAGAAAATATAAATATGACTGTTAAATTCTTACTCTGTCATTGTAAAAAGTTATAAAAAATTATAAGACTCGAATTTCAAAATAGATTTTATTAGTTATGGGCCCAACCAACGTTCCTTTGATCCACTTATTCAATATTACAAAATAAAAAAAACTATTTGAGAAATAACAACTAACAAGAACCTAACGTAGATCAAATTTGATCAGAACTCAACAAGAAAGAAAACTAACAAGTTTTCACACAGATGAATGATGAATCGTAAAGGGTTATGAGCTCGAGAAGAGCTTATATATCTTGCTGACTTGACCTAGTAGAAAACACATCCATGTACTGAAACTTGACAACTTGAGATATCTTGACAACTTAAGCCTTTCATCTTTAAACTTCTTTCAAAAGTAGAAATATCTTTTTAGTCCTTTGTGTTTCTTGTACAAGCAAAAACCATATTATCCAACACTCCTTCATGAGCTTATACCTAAAACACAATGAAAAATCTATGAGAACTACAAAACTTGTTATGATTAGATATAAGTAAACCCTTTATAAGACCATCAACGACATTATCAATCAAAATGTATATTTGTTTCATGTAACACAGGATTTTCAGAGATATAAATAGCTGAGCTATTTTCACAATTCATCTCCATAGGAAAACTTACACACACTTGAGAATCAGTTTAAAATTTTCTTAATCCACATCACTTCACCAGAAAACATCACACATTGTCACGTGTAGAAACTAGAAGGTGGGGTTTAATAGTTTCTTAAGTTTACTTGTTAAAGATTGGTTTAAAAAAAAATCCTTTTAAAAAACATAGACTTGAGTATTTATGTGAAACCTTCTTATACACAATATGAACAAGGTATAGTGCAACTAAACTAATAATCACAAGTATAAAGAATAATGAATGTAAAGAGATAAGGGAAGGAAAGATCAAACCAAACACCAAGGATTTATAGTGGTTCGGCAACGAAGCTCACTCCTTGTTCCTACTCCACTCCTCGAGTACTCCTTACTCGAGAGTTCACTAATCAACAAGCTCCTTAAGGTGGATAAACCATACACGACGTCGCTTAACGAATTTCCGACTCTAAGCTAAAAGTCGAGCCCTAATCTTAGCTAGGACCAAATCTACACCAATATACTTTAAGGATCAAGTATTAAGCTTAGTACATACAGAAATTCCAAATAGACACACCTACTTGGATCTTCACAACAATGACGTAACAATGAATAAATAAGTTTAGGTCTTCAATGGATCTTTGTGGTAGACACAACACTTCAAGGATGATAGTGTTTTTCTCTTTACACTTTGAGAGGAAAAGATGAGAGGAGAAAGATTTACTTCTAAACAAGTAGTAATCAAACAAATGATCAAGGATTTGAGTGATTTAAGAAGTATGATAGAATCTGGAAATGTATGTGCAAAAGAGGTGAATTAAAAGTTTGAGAATGGTCCACTGTTTATAAGACAAACATCCAACGGCTATATCTGCTCGCGGTTCCTTATTGGAGCCCGCGGTTCCTTATCGATAAGGAGCCGCTATTAGAGCTAAGGAACCGCCTACATAGACTCTGCTCCCTTTTGTCTTTTAGTGGATTGGTTCGAATCTGGGGATAAAAATATCTTGAAAGGATATTCCAAACCAAGATAGAATATGCCATTTTTAAATTTCAAATTTTCAAATAATGAATTTAATAAAACATTTTCTTAAAAATAAAGTTTAATAAAAAAACTTGGCACACTTAATAAAAAGTGAGTTTTAAGAAAAGATTAAATCTTTGATCACTTAATTAGGATGAGTACTTGTTTGTTCATACCTTAAGTGATAATGGTTGAAATGAAAAATACTTGAACTCAAGAATTCGTTTTTCGTTGTTTTCGTAAATGCTTGTTTTTACATATTGTCTTAATCAAAACAAAGCAAGACCGAAAAATGCAAGTAATGTTTTTAGGTATCATTGCATTAACAATATTCCCCTTTTTGATTACGATAATACATAAACTCAATCACCTAATAAAACAATATTTTCGAAGACGAGTTTATATCATTTCTCCCCCTTTGCCAAAGCAAAAAGGTTGCAAAAGTCTTTGAAGAAGAAAAGAACCGGACTTTGCAAATGCTCCCCTTGGTGCTTACTCCCCCTTGGTTGGGGCACCAAGGAATCGATATATGGTGACAAGCTACATAGAAGGGTTAGTAGTAGAGAAGAGACACCCAACAAGATATAGCAAAGGTCACACAAAAAAATTAAGAGAAGAGATAAAAGATCCAAGAAAAGCCATGCTAAAAGAAAAACATGATGAAAGATACAAGGAAATAAATCATACAAAGATGTATGAAAAGCAAACACAAGCCAAAAGAAAAGCATAAATCTAATCTTAGTTAAACTAGAATTCTAAGATTTGCTTGAACTAGATGTCTTGAGAATAAGCAACTAATGCTTAGATAAAAGACAAGGTAGTAGCGGAAGTAGGTGGTGGTGGCTTGGTAGATATCTCATAGTCATAGTGAAGAGGAGGTTTGACTAAGAGACTCTTGATGTAATTTAACTCTTCATAGATATGAGCCATAACAAGATGTTCATCAACAATCTTTTCCGCAGCAACCACAATATCAGACATCACCGTCACAAGCCAACACTTCTCCAATGGGCTATACTCCTCAGCAAGGATATTTTCCAATAGAAGCACAACCAGCACAGGCTTTTTACTCTAATGAACTTCCACCAATCCAAGCACCGGTCTTTACTCCAAATGATACGCCAGCTGATGTTCTAAACCATCTCACTGCTTACTTGTCAAAACTTGTTGCTACTAGAGGATTTCCACCAACAAACAATCAGCTCCGCACCTCTTCAAATCCTCGACAACAAGCCACTGTTCAAGATGGTCAAGTGACGGTGCAACCTATTCAGGGAAGGCAAAATTCATATGGACCTCCTACAAGGACTGAGAACAATCAAGCTGTGAATTCTCAAGCTAATGGAAATGGAAGTCCTAGTGGTCCTAAAAAGGTTGTGACTTGCTACAATTGCCGAGGACAAGGTCATATGGCTAGGGAATGCACTCAGCCGAAAAGGAGGAGGGATGATGCATGGTTTCGTGAGAAGATGTATTTGGTTGATACTCAGTCTAAGGGGAAGATTTTGGATTCAGAGGAGTTAGCATTTCTTGCAGACCCAGGGGCAGCAGATACTGAAGGCATTGCAGTCGTTTCCACTTCTAATGCAGCTTATCAAGCGGACGATCTTGATGCATACGATTCGGATTGTGATGACATTCACTCTGCCCAAGCTGCTCTCGTTGCTAATCTCTCTCACTACGGTTCTGATGTCATCAATGAGGTACCAACCACATCTAATAACATTGATGATAACCAACATCAAGTTGGGCATGAAAATGACAACCTCGAACAGCATTCGGGGACTAGTAACTCAAATGATGTGGTACCCAATCCAACACATATGAGTGAACCTCAACCAAATGCTACGACGGGTATGGAATCTTATGCTCAACATGATTTGGTCATGGTGCCTAAACATATTATTGATCAAATGCATATGGCCCTCAGACAATCCGTAGATACCAATTCCACCCTAACTGCTGAGCTTGCGTTGCATAAAGAAAAGATCAAAACTTTTGAAATGGTCCCTCAAGAAGAGAAAATAACATGTTCTGAATTTGACCAATTTCGTTTTGAAAAGATTGAACACTTGAAAGAAATAGAATCATTAAAAGCTAATCTTTCCAATGCGTTAAAAGAAAAAGAGTCGGTTGTCGATGATTTTCAGAAACTTAAAATGTATTTCGAAACTCTCGAGTCTAAAAAGGTTGAATCGGAAATTAATGCTACCAAACTTCTTAAATTCAAAGAACAACAACTTTTAAAACAATACGCTTCCACATAAAAGGTTCATCTTTTAACTAAATCATTTAAAGAATTCGAACTTAAGCGTCTTCAAGATTTACCACCTAATCCCGGTTATGCAAAACAAGCTCAGGAATATATTCCCGGCCTTTATGATATGACCATAATTGGCAAATCGAAAGAAGCACCGTTTGTTCGTAGTTCTGAGGAGACTAAGTCACTTGAGGATGAAACTCATTCTAAAATGCTTTCAAAATTCCATACAATTGATTATGATCAACATAACAAAGATCAATTTTCGAAAAAGACACGCATTCGCTTACAAAAGGAATTAGCAGAATTAACAGTTCTTGTGCCCCAAAGTTTGTCAAATGAAAACCTTCCTAGTACGTCTCCTACAGTCGTCAAAAAGGATTTAACGAAGTTAATTCCACCGGTAAGTAAGGCGTCCGTTAACTTAAATACGGTTCACCAACACTTAACCGATTTTGACAAGGTCATTTTGGAACGTACGACGGCTTCGGCCATAACGGAAGGTGAATGGAACTTTGAGCACACTAGAGCTGCGTTCCGAGACGAAATTATTCCGTTTGTAAAGAATGTTAAAGCTTGTCTTAGTAATCTTGATCAGGATTTGTATTTGGAAATAGAAGAAGTTAAACGTGTTTTCAATGAAATGGATGACGCTTATGAAAACAGTTTACTTGAAATAGAACGAGTTTCACGCCAAAATGATCAGCTTCTGAAGCAAGTGATGTCTCATGATATTGTTTCCGTCTGTGTGAATAAACGTGTTGATAATGATTCTACTGTGCATAATATTGAAACTGTGGATAATGTGGTAGATAGTACTTGTCACGAATCTGATGCTGAATTTTTAAAGCTTCAAGATTCATATTCATCGCTTTCAAAACGTTTTGATGAGATTCAAACACATTGTATTTCGCTTGAATGCAAGCAATAATTTATTCAAGAAATCTTTGAAACGTCATTCGAAGGTGTTAATATCGATGATGCAAACTTTGAAAAGAATTTTCAGTTGAATTTACAATCAAAACAGCGTCAGCCAAGTGACAAGGTTGCTCAATATTTGCCGATAGACATAGAGAAATCTAAGGAGCTTAACTGTGTGAACGTACTTGAGGCCGCTGAGAATCTTAAACTTGATCTAGATAATAGAGTTTCCAAGATTTTGTCCAAAGTTGATAACTTAAAACAGAAAAATACACGACTCTTCGATTCAGTAAAGCCCGCATGTGCTAACACCACTGCACAGAATCAATCATTGATTGAACAATTGAATCGAAAGTCGGTGGAAATATCTGATTTGAGGGAACAAATTTGTGATAAGAATCTGGTCTTGGCTGAGTTAAAGGAAACACTTCGTACTCTAAAAGGTAAGAATGTTGTGGATAACGCAACCACTGTCTCAGCATCGTCCTCTAGTGCAATCAAAAGGAACCTTATAGCCGTCACACCACTTAACAAGGGCCCTAGGACTAAACCATCTCAAACTTTGGTCACTAAAGATAAGGCGGAATCAAAACCAGCTTCTAATATTCCCGTGTTGCCTTCTACAGGAGTAAGCACCACTACTAAGGCTCAAAGATCTAAGCTTAAGAGAAACAAGAAGAATGATAGGATCTTGCCCCCATCTAGTAGTCAAGTGAAGAAGAAAGTAGAAGCCCATCCTAGGAATGTTAATTCTGTTTTGAATAAAAAGAATCATGTAGCTAAACCTAAAGGCTCTGCGGATGTGCAGCGTTCTAAGCCTACTGTGAATTCTAATTTGAAATGTTGGAATTGCAATGAATGTATGTTTTCTAGTCGTCATGATTCTTGCCTTATTGACCATGTGAATGAGATGTATGCCCGGAAAAATGGATTAGAATGGAAACCGACTGGGAAAGTGTTAACCCAAGTTGGCTGGATGTGGCGCCCCACTGGTAGAACTTTCACTATAGTAGGAAATATGTGCCCTTTGACTAGGATCACTCCCACTAAAGCGAAGAAAGCGTGCCCTTTAACTAGGAGTACCAAGGCTACCAAAACACAAGCGTGTCCTTTAACTAGGAACACCAACACTACTGTAGGAACAAAGTGCCCTTTAACTAGGTCTACTCCCACTGTGGTGCCCGCGAATAATCCAAAACCTAAGAAAGTTGGAACAGTAAAACCTGTTAGTGCTACAACTCACATTAGAAAACGCAGGAAATCTAAGGGTCAAACAAATGTTAGCAATTCTGATAATCTTATATCTGTATCTGCTAACACTTCGGAACCAATAGTTTCCAATGCATTGTCTACTGTTGTTATTGAAAACAGGTGGTCCAAATTGTTCTCTGGTATTTGGACTCTGGTTGCTCCAAGCATATGACCGGAGATCGCTCTCAGCTCCGAAATTTCGTCAGCAAGTTTCTTGGTACGGTTAGATTTGGAAATGATCATATTGCAAAGATAATGGGTTATGGTGAATATCATACTGGGAATGTTATAATTTCAAGAGTGTATTACGTGGAAGGTCTTGGTCACAACTTATTTTCTGTGGGACAATTTTGTGATGCAAACCTAGAATTTGCTTTTCGAGAGCATACCTGCTTCATTCGTAATTTGGAAGGGGTTGATTTATTGAAAGGTACTCGAGGGAATAATTTGTATACTTTGTCTCTACAAGACATGATGGCCGCTTCTCCCGTATGTCTTCTCTCCAAAGCATCGAAGACTAAGTCTTGGTTATGGCATCGACGGTTATCTCATCTTAACTTTGACGCTATTAATCACTTGGCGAAAAACGAACTTGTTCGTGGTCTTCCTAAACTTTCATTTCACAAGGATCATTTGTGTTCCGCGTGTACAATGGGGAAAAGAACTAAGAAATCTTACAAACCCAAGACGGAAGACACCAACCAAGAGAAACTTTATCTTTTGCATATGGATCTTTGTGGGCCAATGCGTGTTGAAAGTCTTAGTGGCAAAAAGTACATCCTCGTCATTGTCGATGATTACTCTCGGTTTACATGGGTGAAATTTCTTAAAGCAAAGAATGAGGCACGTAAATTCATCATCGGATTTCTCAAGATGATTCAAGTGCGTCTCAACACTACTGTCCGACGCATTCGTACAGATAATGGAACTGAATTTGTGAATCAAATTTTGCGTGATTATTATGAAGAAGTTGGCATTTCTCATGAAACATCCGTTGCACGCACTCCACAACAAAACGGTGTCGTTGAAAGGCGAAATCGCACACTTATGGAAGCTGCTCGAACGATGTTAATTTACGCAAAGGCTCCATTGTTTTTATGGGCAGAAGCAGTATCTACAGCAGTGTACACCCAAAACCGGTCACTAATTCGTAAACGCCATGGTAAAACACCTTATGAGCTTCTCCATGGAAAAGTACCAGATTTATCATATCTTCATGTATTTGGTTCTCTTTGCTATCCAAATAATGATGGTGACAATTTGGGAAAACTTCAACCAAAGGCTGATATTGGTATTTTCATTGGTTACGCACCCTCAAAGAAGGCATACCGAATCTACAACCGTAACTCTCGCAAGATCCTAGAAACTATGAATGTTGATTTTGATGAGCTGACAGCAATGGCTTCTGAGCAAAGCAGCTCTGAACCCGCACTTCATGAAATGGGACCCAGTAATATTAGTTCTGGTCTTGTCCCAAACAACCCGACTTCATCATCATTTACACCACCTACTAGGAAGGAATGGGATACGTTGTTTCAACCGTTCTTTGATGAATTCTTTACTCCTCCAACTATTGTTGCTCCAGAACCTGAGGTAATAGCTCCGGTAACCGAAGTTGTCGCTCCAGCAACCGTTGCACAATCAGATATGTCTGCACCTACAATTGGTCAAGATATACCATCAACAAGTAATTCTCAACCAACACTTGTTTCAACTACCCATGTCATGCCTATTGATGATGAAGAGGATGATGATGATCACGATTTGGAATTCGCTCAAATGCGTGAACTTCCATTCTTTGGTGTATCTATTCCCGACCCTAATCAAGCCGGGTCGTCCACCTCAGAGGAAGCTCCTTCTACAGTTTACTCCAATCCACGGATTCGTGAACATGACAGCAAGTGGACAAAGGATCATCCTATAGATTCTATTATTGGTGACCCTAATCGTCCAGTATCTACAAGAAGTCAGTTACAAGAAAGTGCACTGTTTTGTCACTTTGATGCTTTTCTCACTGAAGTTGAACCTAAGACATGGCAACAAGCTTTTACTCAATCCTGTTGGATAGAAGCTATGCAAGAAGAAATTAACGAATTCATACGTCTTGATGTTTGGGAGCTTGTCCCATGCCCGGATCAAGTGCAGTTACTCACTTTGATGTGACAACAAGAGTGCAATTGCCTTATGCTGCAACAACGTTCAATTCTCCCGGTCGAAGCATATTGACATTCGCTACCACTTCATCAAGGAGCAAGTGGAAAATGGGGTAATAGAGCTTTACTTTGTCCGATCTGAGTATCAATTGGCGGATATTTTCACGAAGGCTTTAGATCGCGCTCGAATTGAATTTTTGGCCGACAAGCTAGGAATGAGAACCTTCTCGCCTGAGACTCTAAAGGAACTAGCAGATGAAGCGAAAGAATAGTCTTGGTAAAACTATTCTCCGTATCCTTGGTGATCATTTGTATATATTGTTTATATTTTTATCCACAAAAGCAAAATACAAAAATATAAAACCATATAAAAACCATAAAAATTGAAAAATTCATAAAAATCCAAAAATATTTTTACTTTATTTTTCAAAGGCATGTCTTTTGGTACGATAATATTTACGGCCTTAGAAATGTCGATTAATATTGACACGGTGCCATAAATAGAGTTCGTACAAAAGTTGTAAATATTTCATAAAACATGCCTAAATGGCTTGTAGTTATTTCTGACTGCAACCCGGTTTTCATATTAAAGTCAAGTATTTCTTATGAAAGCTTTGGCTCACAACGGGAATTAATTTTCTCGGGCAAGGTTTACTTTAAAACCTTGTAAGGGATCAAGTTTACTTTATAACTTGGTCTAACACAAATCAATGTACGTTTCAGTGTATTTATTTGTTAAAACAAGAGAAGTCTTGTTTTTATGAAGCTATCATCTCTACAACCATGCTACCTACAATTGGTATCTACATACTCGACGATGCGACTACTCAACCGACGACTACAGCTCTTTCGATATAACACGGGTCAACAATTGAGGGGAGCAATTGTCAAGCATTCAGAATCTTTGATGCCGAACGTGCCAAGTTCACAAGTTGGTGTCAAGACAATAATACCAATCGTACATGTGGTGTCAAGAGATGACTTCAGACGTGACGAGGCGACCAACATATGCTGACAAGAACCATTTGATCTTATCATATGATGTTCTCATCTATCAGGTCCAACCTTGTCAATTTTTTTTATGGTGACTATGTGATCATGTTACAAATCGGTATCATATCTCATGCGTTTGATATCACGAAGGTAAAACGGACTTGCATTTTTCTTCCCAAAACCTTTGTTAAAACTTCATTAAATCAATTGATATTAAAAACATCGATTGGGTTAATATTTTTAATATGGGGGAGAAAATGTGATTTAATATGGGATATTATCACAAATGGTTTGACTTAAAGTGCTGGCTCATCCCGACATGTGCGAAATGTTTTCGAATATCGTGGCATATGTTAAGGGGGAGCAAAACGGATTTGCATATCAAAATGGATTTTCATGGTGACATATACTTACCCGAAACTCATTTATTTCACGACGATGAAGATTGTGGTGACATAAGGATGGTAGGATAGGTTAAGTCCTATGATTCTTCCAGAACCAGAGGAATCTCCCCAAGGACATTCCATAGCTAGAAATAGTAGTCCTTAGGAAAGTTGGAGAAAGATTGTGAACGTAGCTGAATGCCGACCAAGTACTTAAGTTAGCACTGGAACAATCACAACAAGGTGCTAGTTATGACGTATTGGTAAGCATTGAAGGGGTTGAAGAATGAAAAAGAATTGTAAAGATAAAGGGTGTAAAGAAAGAAGCCCTCCTTACAACTTTAGGCAGAAACCGGGTCAATACATATGCTATTGAGATCATTTTTAATGATTCTTGATATTGAAGATAGACATCATGGACCCAGTGATGCAATGCACAACCCATCCCAGCTAACTCAGATATCTCTTAAAAGGTATTTGTTTTAATCACACGGAGACAACACGTTATCTATCGATTTATTCACTCCGAATGAATTGGTATTGAAATGGTGGCACTCCTCTCCAGCCTCTGATCACTAAAATCCAAAGTGCACGATCGAGTCTAGAGCCATTTGAGATCATCAAATATCTCATTAGGACACACTTTCATATTTCCTTGCTTCTTCACACACTGTGAAAAGTAAGAAAGATTTTAAGAGTCCTACGCAAAATCTTCATGATCTTGCCTGAACATCCGAGTAATACGAAAGTATTTACAATGAAGATGGAAATCCTTCTTGAGCGAACATCAAAAAGCTCATGGTAGGTGACTTGTGCGATTCTTTATGAATCAAACTTGTGATAACTGGAAAGCAACAGCTGTTTAATTCTTAACTGAATTTAAACACGTTCCAAGCCTCTACGCAATATCTTAGTGATCTTGCCAGAACACTCAGAGTGATACCTTAGTGTTCACAGTGATGAGTGGAAATCCTTCTAGTGTTAACCTCAAACAGCACTTGGTAGGTAACTTGCAAGATTCTATACGAATCAAGCTCGTGACAACTGGAAAGCAACGATGGTGCGGTTCTTAATTGAATTTCACTTGTTCCAGGAACATGAATTGACGGCTTCAAATCATGCGGATATTATTATCCAAATGATTCACTCTTTATGTTCGCAGTCAGCTTTGGACGGTCGAGTAAAGAGAACGGGTTTACCCGCGAAATCCTGTCAGGAAGTTACTTAATTGAAACTATCCGTCACGGGTACGATATCTAATATCGTCCAACGGTCTTCACCGATCAGAGGTAAAATGCTACCGAATTAGAATGAAATGTTCAAAGCCATTTCGTTCGTGTCTACTTATGTTGCGGCATTTGAAGACGGTGGTGTTGCGGGATCCAAGAAGAAGTCGTCCCCGCATGCTTATACTTTATGCACTTAATACCTCATCTAATTCAAGAAAGCCTAAAAGTTAAGTCTTCCGCTGTATCAAACTCTGAAGCTTTCAAGAATTACAAAGGTATAAGTATGTGGGACATGGTGTCACGAAGAGGCGAAGATCACAAGTGATGGATGCACGAGATCAAGGCAAGAGATTAATGCTCAAGATTGATATCAAAGATCACATCAGCATGTTCACCAGAAAAGAAAAACAAAAAGAAAGACGAAGACTACGAGCTCAAGACAAGCATAGTATGCTAGGTTTATTTCATTATTGTAACTCGGGTAACGCCCTTGTTTGGAGTGACCTCCCTTAGGGGGAGATTGTTGGAAATACGTTTTACGTATTAAGAAGGATCGGTCACTCTAACAATAGTCCATGTTATAGCTCGTAGTTTAGTTAATCTTCTTTACTTATCAAACAAGTCCAAGCCTAGCCTACAACATGTGTAGGCCGGCCCAAAAGTGTAAGCCCAAGCCCATTACAAGGCTTGGGTATATAAACCCTCTCCTTTGATGGAGAGGGGTGTGGTTTCATAATTTTCACAAAGTAAATATTTCTTTCTCTCTCTAAGTGTGTGTGTAATCCACCATCTCTCTATCTCTTTCTCTCTCTAAAAACATAAGCAAGATTTACAATCCTACATTGACAACAATGACAATATGTTCCATGATGCATGACATTATCATGTGAAGGAGGAAGAACACTAAAGGCTAGTGGTGAAAGATAAGAAGTTCCATAATCAACATTCTTAGAAGAAGAAGAGATGTGATTTTGAGTGTTCTTGGGTGAATTGGGATTGAAAGCAATTGGAGAGAATGGAGGAGAATCAAAGCTTTCATTTGGGGAATAAGACATTTTGATTTGAGGAAGGATGCAAAATGCTTAAGGTTAAATAGAGAAAGCCCAAGCTATTTTAGGGGTGGTCAAAGGGTTGAAACAAAGATTCCAAAAAGTGTTGGAACAAATTTGGAGTTTTAGGAATACCCGAAAAAGAGGTTACTGGGCGCAGTTCTTTATCTCAATGGGCGGTTCCTTATCACGGGGGAACCACGGTCTTCAATAGAGAACCGCCCATAGTGGGTTAAATTTGGTGATGAGGGAGGATTTTCAAATTCAGCAAATCCTGTTTTTCTAGTCTAACTAATCATGGAGATATGCTTAGAAGCAAAGATAGACAAAGAAAACACACAAGAAATCACCAAACAAGGTTTTGACCAAAATACATGGATTTTTAAGAAAATCGATGTAGGAGGTGTGTAGAACTAGACACAAAGTCATGACACAATGATCCTCCATAGTTCTCTTTTGTTCTTGCTATATTTGAGAAACCCATACATATGAATTATGTAATCTTATTATGAATAGCAAGAAGCTATGAAAAACGTCTGTTGGGAATAAAATGTAGCCAGTCCACTTGAGCGCTGACAAGAGGAAAACAAGTGTTGATAAGAAGAAAACAAACGCTGACAGATCAAGCGTTGACAAGAAGAAGTCAAGCGTTGATAGGTTGAAGAAAAGCACTGATAGAAAGATATGGTCTGCGCGTATTATGTTTCTAGTTTGTTTCTAGTAAAGATAAGTTCAACATTGTATTTTCTATAATTATCTTTACCTAGAATAGTTGATACGTAGACTCTTGTACAAGGATTCTTATGTCTATAAAAGAAGACCTTTAGGTTATGTTTGATATATAATTTTTCATACGTTAAACACTTTCATTGTAAGCAAGTTTGTTATTATCAATCAAGTGAAAGTTTGTTTTACATCTTTGTGTGTTCTTGTTTAAGTGTTAATTCCGCATAACACTTAGATTACTTTATACATAAACAGAGTTTCTCTACGTGTATAACTTGATCTAATCTCGTTTACACAAGCTAAAACGATCTAAGTTTGGGATCAACAAGTGGTATCAGAGCTTGTTGAGAAACTTTTGATCTTAAAGAACACAAGAACCCTAAAATCACCAAAACCCTAATTTTCACAAAACCCTAAAAACATCATGTCCAATCCAGAAGTAACCTCCTCCTCCTCAAACCACAACACCAAGATTCCCATGCTAGATGCAAACAATTTTGAGCTGTGGAAGTTCAACTTTGAGCAATATCTGGGGATCTATGACTATACTCTCTGGGAGATTATTGAATATGGAAACACATTCAATAAAGCTCAAAAGATTGCTAATTCCATTGCTACAAGATCAGCTGTTCAAGGATGTTCAGAAGAAGATAAGAAAGAAAAACTTGATGATGGTGGAGCTGTGTCTGCTGAAGACATAGCAAAGAAAAGGGTTGATATGAAAACCCTAAATGTGACAATCCGTCAATTTATGATTAATATTTTATTATCAATATTTATTTGAAAACATTATTTTAATGTTACAATATGAACTCACATATTTTTGGGAAGAAATTTGGATTTACGTCTTGGAGTAGCATCGACTACTTTTAAACCGGAGGATTCAACGTTACGTGCTTACGTTTACATACACCGTCTTTGGTGACTGTCCGACATTTCAGAAAATAAATTTATTCGTGAATATTATTTTTGAGTTTTAAATTTATGTTGGTTCATAAACTCACAAATTTACGAGAAGAAATTAGGACTTACGATTTTATTTTAACGTCCTTTACGACTAAACCGGAAACCTTATGATTACGTATTTACGTTTTCGAACTCCGTTTTTGATGAGACAATTTTTATTAGATTCGTTTTGTGCCATTGATTCATAATTTATGAAAACGTTTTTCGTAAAACGACCCGAGGGCACGCAAACCGAGGAACTAGAATCGAGGAGTACCCGTAAATAAATGGGGATGAGACAAGTGGGACACTTGTCCCACCCCCACTTAAACCGGCCTAGCTTGCTCCACCAACACCTTAAGTGTCAAAACCTTAACCAACTAGCAACACATGTCTAGTTTAGCTTATAAGTTAAGCTTACATCTTTCCACCAAACACAAAACCACTACCTACACTTCACACATACCATTTACAACATGCAAAACAAGTTAGAAACTCTCCTCCTCTCTTGTTTATGTCGTCCCATTTCTCCCCTTAAACACCAATTTTGATCAAAATCAACCATGAAATCTTATGTTATATACACATATGTTGAAGCCCTTTTGAAACCCTATTGATTGATGGTGCTTATAACATCCAAGGAGGAGTTTTCATGGAGTAGTAGGGCTGATTTTCCACAAGGTGTTTATGAAGAATGGTGGTCTTGAAGATGGTCATGGTTATTCACAAGTTTCTCCATCAAAAACCATGTCCAAATCATAACCTACATCAACTTGGTGGTATAAAGATTGTCCTCCTCATCCTCTTGTTATTTTTGATTATGTAATCATGTATTTTATTTCCTATTGTATATTTATATGATGATTATATGATGATAAAAGTATTGTGTGGGAATTTGGTGTTGATAAACATGATTAAAAAGGTGAAAAACTATAAAGAACAAGGCTAAAATCTTGCTTAAAAGTGATGGCTGTATAAAACAGTAAAGAAACATGTCATGAACTGATAAAATGATGAAGTAGAATTGATATACAGTAAGCTATGAGTCTTGTACACATGTGAGAGTTGGCCATGCAATGGAATCATTGTAATGAGTAAGATATGATCAAAACAAGTTTAAGGTACAAATCTGAGTTCACTGTTTTGGACGATTTTAGAAAATACTTCGAGGATGATTCAACAGTAGCTATAGAAGAGTTAAATGGAGCACATATCATGTAGTTTATGTGATAAACATTTGAGCTTCTATCTCCATATAGAACTCAAGATATGGCAGTTTTGGTGAAGATGAAAATAAAAATCAGATTTTGAGAATTAATGTTTATTATTATTATATAAGCACTCAAAATTATATTGTATAAAATGTAAAATAAAAACCCACTAACTTATGGATTTTATTTATATGAATATGTAAAAGGTTAAATAAGTGTATAAATTATAAAAATGGTAGTGGAATAATACTTATAAGTAGTAAAAACTATAAACTTAATTTTTACGACTTTTTCGGCTATTACCGTAAAATTAACGTTTTTCGCCGATAAAAACTTAGACGATCAAACCCGTCTAATGTAAAGTTTTTAAAAGTCATATACTGATATATAAGTAACTAATACAAGTAAAAACCGATAAAAACCGAACCATAGGACATACGGACATTAACGAGCTAACTAAACATATTGGACTAATAATTGGACTAAATAAGATAACACTTATAAAAAGTACTTATTGGGCTTAACCCATTTAGGCCCAACATGGAAAGGATAGATACTGATAATATAAGTATAGAATGGATTAAAACAAGTTAAAGAACTTGTAATAAGCTTATTGGACTTAACATAGATAAATAGGTAAAACTAGTAAACTAGTAAAAACGTTATCGACACATAACACAAAAATGAGAATATGTAAACCCACTTGATCATCATATATATAAAATCATCATATGTATACATAATTCTTATTTTTATAAAGTCATTGGACATGAGTCTAAGACGAGTATTATTTGTCTAGGTTTCCGTGATTGAAGCACGTACCGTACGTCCGAATTGCCGATAACCCGCCTTCCCACATCAACGTGAGTTCATAGCCTCGCACTCTTTTAAATGTTTTTATAAATGTTTTATAAACCCGCGAGGGAGATAACATGTTAGTTTTTATAAAATAGGACACCATTTGTCCCGATTATTTGTTTATTGATTTGGACCCGAAAGATTGACTGACCTGATTGTATGACCCGATAAATGATTAAAGGACCCGATAGATGAAATTAAATGGATTATTAAAGTTAGGTTATGTCACTAAAAGTCCCATTAGCATGAATTGTGAACTACCAGGATTTGGTAGACGCTTATGCATATAATAGTACTATTTGGGGACGATCATCCCAGTTCACGCCTTGACGGTTGATCCCCGTCGTGCCACATTGATTGGTAAGAGAATTTATGTATGAGAAGATTTCCATAGCGTGACCTTTGTGACGACACGCTACTTTAGGTGGGCAAATTGAGTATCGGGTTAGCTACCCGTTGTTGGTTTAGTAAGGTAACAATGTCATGCGGCTTATAATAATCCAAAACTAACGAAATACTACTAGACGCTCCGAATTACGATGTTTTGCCTGACTAGCAATACAGGATCATACTATTGATATTATGTTCGTGTTTTGGTTTTTATAACCATATTCATATAACGGTTTTTATTTTCGTACAACGTCGTAAGACGTATTGTATGATGTTTTTACGACATTGGCTCGTATAATGATTTTTAAGGCAAACGCCTATATTATGATTTTGATGAAGATTTGTATAAAATGACTTTGGCTATTTCATGGCCTATTAAAATGATTTGTACAAAATGATTTTCAGTAATAATTTTATACTGATATATTATATTAATGGATTTTATGAAACTCTATGAATTCACTCGGCGTTATCGCTGACTTTTTCTTTTAACGTATTTTATCTCAGGTACTTGAAGGTAATTCTCGGGAAGACGACAAGAATTCATGGCCTGCACTTAAACAATATTTTCCATTCAAATATTTTGTAAAACTTTGTATGAAATGTAATGACTTGGGACCGATGTAACTTTAATGTTTATGAATGGAAATGATTTATTATTAAACGACACGATTTTTATGTGTTGTCTATGATGTGAGTAATGTGCTATCCCGTAACACCAACGAGTCTTCCGCTGTATTGAGTTGTACAAATTTGGGGGTGTTACACTAAACATTCTGAAACTCTCCTTGGGACAAGAAAATCAGCACAAATACAGAGGTTATGAGTCTGAAAAAGACCTTTGGGCAGCCCTTGAAGTTGCATATGGTGGTAAGGCTGATACTAAGGAAGAGAAGAAGAAGCAACTCTTGCATGAGTATGCTGTTTTTAAGGCTCAATCTAATGAGAAGCTTAGCAGTGTGAGAAGCAGACTGCTTGACATTACAAGCAAGCTGTCCTTCATGGGGACACAAGTTGGTGATATAGACATTATTGCCACTTTTCTTAAAAGCCTTGGTGATGCGTGGAAGATTGAGGCAAGATCTATAATTGCCAATAACACTCACAAAAGTTCTACTTTTGATGATATCTACAACAAACTGAGGCTGTTTGTGACAAATCTAACATTTTCAGGTAGTGAAATATTTTCTCGTATAATATTTTGAAACTTATTTTTGTGTTGGTTGACGAACTCACAATTTACGGATTTAAATTTGGACTTACGTGCATAATTTGACGTCTTTTACGACTAAACCGGAAACCTTAGGATTACGTATTTACGTTTTTGAACTCCGTTTTTGATGAGACAATTTTTATTGGATTCGTTTTGTGACGGTGATTCATAATTTATAAAAAGGTTTTTCGTAAAACGACCCGAGGGCACGCAAATCAAGAAAACTAGAATCGAGAAATACCCGTAAACTAGTGAGATGGGACAAAACACTTTGTCCCACCCCACTAGCTTATATGGGACGGCTAACTTGACACCATAACACATATGTGGCATCAAGTTTAGCTAACTTATACAAGTGTAAGCATATGCTTACACATTAAGCTAACCTTTACCACTTACTAGCTAAACTAGCTACTTGTTTCCATTTCTATCATTCTTACATGCAACTCAACACCAAAAACTCTCTCAACCCTCTCCTTTGCCGTCCCAAATAAGCCAACAAACACCATCCTTGATCTTTTCTAGCCATAAACCACATGTTTACTAGTCCTATTAAGGTGTTCTCTTAAAGCCTTGATCATTTGGTGGCCATATTAACAACTTTGGAGGTGATTTGCTTGTGTCCTAGGGCTGATTTTCCAACCTATGTTCTTGATATTTGATGGTCTTGGAGATACTTGTTGTGTTCATCAAGTTCTTGTCTTCCTAAAACAAGAAATCCACTTGGATTGGTTTCCGTGACCGAAGCACGCCCGTAGCCGATAATCCGCCTTTTATTAACACCGTGAGTTCATAGCCTCGCACTCTTTTAAATGTTTTATAAAATGATTTGTAAACCCGCGAGGGAGATAACATGCTAGATTTTTATAAAAATAGAACACAAGTAGTCCCGATTGTATGCTAAATGATATGGACCCGAATGATGCTATGACCCTATATTCGAGACTAAAAGGATTATTAGTAGTTAGGTTATGTCACTTAAAGTCCCATTAGCATGAATTGTGAACTACCGGGATTTGGTAGACGCTTATGCATTTGATAGTACTATTTGGGGACGATCACCCCAGTTCGCGCCTTGACGGTTGATCCCCGTCGTACCACATTGATTGGTAAGCGAATTTATGTATGAGAAGATTCCATAGCATGATTTTTGTGACGACACGCTAACTTAGATGGGCAAATTGTTTGTCGGGTTCGCGGCCCGCTGTTTCACAGTAAGGTAACAATGTCATACGGCTAATAATAATCCTATAATCTATTCAATCTATATAATCTAAATAAACGATAACGACGCTATTATGATGAATATATTACCTATCATGGTAATATAGAGACTACGGTCTCATGGACGGTTTCAGATGTATGCTTGATTTATATATTGCCTGACTAGCAATATGTGGACTTACTTCCGATATTATACTTGTGTTTAGATTTTAAATGATTGTAAATGATTGTTTTTATATAACGGTTTTCATTAAACTCTATGAATTCACTCGGCATTCGCTGATATGATTTTTGCATGTTTTTATCTCAGGTGCTTGAAGGTAATCCGGATGGAGATCGACTCTGATGGCCCACATATTATTAAAAATGTTCATTCGATCTGTGTTTTGTAAACTAAATGACCTGTATAATTTGGGACCTGTTGTACACTTTTAAAACTTTTTATCGAATGAATGTTTGTTAAACCTTGTGCAACCATTTTTATGTGTTGTCTATGATTGGAGTTATTGTGCTATCCCGTAACACTCTGAAAGACCCTTCCGCTGTACCGATATGAAAAATGAGAGTGTTACAGTTTGGTACCAGAGCTCTCGTTATAGAGAACAAAGAATTTTAAAAACCAAGGTTTTGAACAAAACTTTTCAAAATCTTTTGACAATGAACATTTGAGAAAATATTTGAAAAATCTTTTGACTATAACGGTGCCAGAGATCTCCGACGTTACCAACAAGCCCTATTGAGAAGATATATATTTTGATATATATAATATAATTTATATATATGTATATATCGTGATTTCATTATGTAATTGTTTAACTAGTATGTTATCCTAATACGAGATATATATATAAATGCAGATTGTCATGGCTGACCCTAATATTTCTATAGAAAACCATGCTATTCCCGAACCTAATATAGAAGATGATCCTTATTTAGACTTAGTAGATTTTGATATTGATGACGAGGAGGAACCATTTGAGGATCCCGAGCCCGAGTTAGGACTAGGAGATCAGATTGCCCCTCAGGTTGACTTAGTAGAGAATGAGATTGAGAATGTGGATATTGAGAATGTGGACATTGAAAATGTGGAGATTGAGAATGCTGATATTGAGAATGATGATGAGATTGGATTAGATAATTTAGATGACGAGATTGACGACGAGGATGTCGAGGAGGATGTAGATATAGATATTGAGATTGATGACGATGAGGAAGCTGAGCTTATTTATCCGTATGATGTTCCCGAGGGCGAGCCTTTGCCCCCACCAGTTTGTTTGTCTGATTCTGAGGATGAGTTACCTAGGGATGAAATGTCTGAATCGTCTGAATCTGATTCTGAATCAGAGGAGGATGAGGATGACGATGCACCTGACGGTACTGATGGTATTTCTACTCGTAGACGTGAGATAGGAGAGTCGTCTAGTACTCGAGAGGCTACTCATATTTATGGTCTTGCACCATGGGCCTTGAGACGTGATCTAGATGCTTCCCGTGTTAAGAGTTGTGTGACAGAGGTTGGATTAGGTGTTGTTCAGACTCAGGTTGCTTACTTGGAGTCGAAGACTAAGGTTGGCGAGAAAGAGCGAGAATTGCTTAGTTTGGATTTGAGTGATGTAGAACGTGGATTGAATGAGGCTTTTAGGAGGTTATCGGTGTTGGAAAGTGGTGAGTATGCTGCTATGAAGAGAAAGGTGAATTCTATGGAGATTCAGTTGAGTGTGGCTCGTGCGATGCGTGAGAAAGCCGAAAAGGAGTTGAATATATTTGTGGGATGGAATAGTAGATTTTATGCCGACATGGTTGAAAGAGGAGTAATCCGTAAGCGCCCAGCTGAAGATGTGTCTAGTGATCGTCCGACGAAGATTCAGAAGACGATGGATGATGGACCATCTGGCGGTTCTCAGTAGACCAGTCTGTATTTAGTAGTGACCTTTATATCTTTTGTGCTTTTGTAGCTTTGACTGAACCGACTTGTTAGTAGTAGACTTGGTACGAATTTTGAGTGTATATAGTGCTAGAACTTTGATATGGGATGTACTAAGACAATACTTTTGTTTAAAATCGAATGAAATATGTATCTTGTCTTGAATTCCATATCGTGCCTTATTTGTATCTTGATTATGAATTCGATCCATTATATGAGTCCCTTGTTGGATGAATGCTTAATACTTTGAAATTGTGGAATTATAGAACTATGCCGCCCAAGAAGGCTGTGACTGAGGATGATGTACGTAGGATTATTACGGAGCAAGTTACCGCATCTATGACTGAATTTATGGCAAATGCTAGAAATGAAGCTGGCGGTAGTGGAGCTGGCGGTAGTGGAGCTGGCGGTAGTGGAGCTGGCGGTAGTGGAGCTAGCGGTAGTGGAATTGGCGGTACTAATGTGAATGTGAATGCTAATAATGTGAATGCTAATGCTGGAGGAAATGTAGGAGGACTTGGAACGAATGCACCTGAAGTTGGTGGCTGTACTTATGTGACGTTCATGAAGTGTGAACCTCTACCTTTTAATGGAATTGAAGGTGCTGTAGGACTAAGCCAGTGGATTGAGAAGATTGAATCGGTGTTTAGGATTATTAAGTGTAAGGAGGAAGATAAGGTGACTTTTGCTATGGCTACTCTTAAAGGTCGTGCGTTGACTTGGTGGAACGGGAGAATTGCTTTCATGGGTCTTGATGCTGCTAATGCTACTCCTTGGGCTGAAATTAAGAAGTGGATGACTTTGGAGTTTTGTCCTCGTAGTGTGATTATTAGGTTAGAACAAGAGTTGATTCATCTAAGAATGAAAGGTGTGGACATTGATAGTTACACGAATCGATTCCATGAGTTGGCCTTGCTATGTCCTCGATTGGTTGAACCCGAAGAGATCCGAAATGAGCAATATGTGAAAGGGTTGACCAGGAATATCCGGGGGGACGTGACATCATCTAAACCACTGACCATTGATGATGCTGTTCGAATGGCTTACCAACTCATTGGACAGATAATTCAGGATAAGGAAGATGAAGCCCGTGTTGGTGAGAAAAGGAAGGGAGACGGTGATCGTGTAGATAGAGGTGATAATAGGAAGAATTTCAATCACCGTCAGAACAAGAGAAAGGGGAATGCAAATGCTCTTACCAATAATGCACCGCGCAATGATGATAGATGTCCTAAGTGTGGCAACAAGAGGCATGATGGCGACTACTGGAAGTGCCGAAATTTCGGAAAGCTTGGACACAAGGTTGAAAGGTGTAAGAAGGGAACCATTTGCTTCAACTGGAATGAAGAAGGTCATAGGAAATCGGAATGCCCCAAGTTGAAAGCGATTGTACCTGGAAGAAACCCCCAGGGTGGTATCTACCAAGTTGGAACAATTGAGGTGAAGAAAGAGGATCCGAATGTCGTTACCGGTACGTTTTTACTCAACAATCATTATGCTGTTGCTTTATTCGATTCGGGTGCCGATAGGAGCTTTGTATCCACTAAATTTAGTGCCCTTATTGATATTGAACCTGTTGAGATAAGTACCAGTTATGAGGTGGAATTGGCTGATGTTAAATTAGTAAAAACTAATAAGCTATTAGAAGGAGGCTCTCTAAATCTCTTGAACCATTCCTTTCCGATTGATTTGATGTTGATAGAATTAGGTAGTTTTGATATTATTATTGGTATGGATTGGTTGTCGTTGAATAATGCTACTATTTTATGTGGAGAGAAGAAGGTTAAGATTCCTCTTAGGAATAGGACGTTAGTAATTGATGGTAGTAGAGGTGAATCCTGTTTGAAAATTGTTTCATGTATTAAAGTCCAAAAGTACATCAGGAACGGTTGTGAGTTATTCTTAGCTCAAGTGACCGGGAATGAGACTAGGGAGAAACGATTGGAAGATGTACCTATTATTTGTGAATTTCCTGAGATATTTCCTAAAGATTTACCGGGACTTCCACCGATAAGGCAAGTAGAGTTTCGAATCGATTTAATTCCTGGTGCTGCACCGGTGGCACGTGCGCCTTACCGATTAGCCCCTTCTGAATTAAAGGAGTTATCTGAGCAACTTAAGGAGTTGTCTGATAAAGGTTTTATTCGACCGAGCTCGTCGCCTTGGGGAGCTCCAGTCTTGTTCGTTAAGAAGAAGGATGGATCTTTTCGTATGTGCATTGATTATAGGGAACTGAATAAGTTGACAATTAAGAATTGATATCCTTTACCTAGGATTGATGATTTGTTTGATCAACTGCAAGGATCTAGTGTGTATTCTAAGATAGATTTGCGGTCAGGATATCACCAAATTCGCGTCCGTGAAAAAGATATTCCTATAACTGCATTTAGAACTCGTTATAGACACTATGAATTTCAAGTAATGCCATTTGGGTTAACTAACGCACCTGCGGTTTTCATGGATTTAATGAATCGAGTGTGCAAGCCATACTTGGATAAATTTGTGATTGTGTTTATTGACGATATTCTAATCTATTCTAAGAATGAAGATGAGCATAGAGAACATTTGAGGATTGTTTTGAATTTGTTGAAGGATGAAAGGTTGTATGCTAAGTTTTCGAAGTGTGATTTCTGGGTAGATTCTGTGCAATTTCTTGGTCATGTGATTAACAGAGATGGAATTCATGTTGATCCTGCAAAGGTTGAAGCTATTAAGAATTGGTCTGCACCGACAACGCCAACGGAAGTGCGACAGTTCTTAGGATTGGCTGGCTATTATAGGCGATTCATTAAAGAATTTTCTTTGATAGCTAAACCCTTGACTAAGCTTACCCAGAAGAATAAACCTTTCGTTTGGGGAAGTGATGAAGATGGAGCATTTCAGACATTGAATCAAAAATTATGTAGTGCGCCAATCTTATCATTACCCGACGGGAGTGAAGATTTTGTAGTGTATTGTGATGCATCTCTTAGACGTTATGGAGCTGTTTTGATGCAGCGAGAGAAAGTGATAGCTTATGCTTCTAGGCAATTAAGGAAGAATGAGGAGAATTATACTACTCATGATCTTGAGTTAGGAGCTGTAGTCTTTGCTCTTAGGTTGTGGAGACATTATCTGTATGGCACCAAGTGTACGGTATTCACCGATCACAAAAGCCTACAGTATATTCTCGACCAAAAGGAATTGAACATGAGGCAACGAAGATGGATAGAGTTGTTAAGTGATTATGATTGTGATATAAAATATCACCCAGGAAAAGCCAATGTTGTTGCCGATGCGTTGAGTAGGAAAGATAGAGAGCCTATCAGGGTGCGTTCTCTAGTCTTGACCAAGTGTACGGTATTCACCGATCACAAAAGCCTACAGTATATTCTCGACCAAAAGGAATTGAACATGAGGCAACGAAGATGGATAGAGTTGTTAAGTGATTATGATTGTGATATAAAATATCACCCAGGAAAAGCCAATGTTGTTGCCGATGCGTTGAGTAGGAAAGATAGAGAGCCTATCAGGGTGCGTTCTCTAGTCTTGACCGTGCACAATAATTTGCCTGAGCAAATTAGAAATGCGCAAATTGAAGCTTGTAAGAAGGAGAATTTTGTTAATGAAGGGTTCCGAGGAGAAGGAGATCCTTTAGAGGTTAGAGCTGATGGAGTGAAATGCTTAAGAGGTCGTATGTGGATACCTAAGTTTGGAGGCTTAAGAGACTTGATTATGTTAGAATCCCATAAATCTAAGTATTCCATTCATCCGGGATCTGATAAGATGTACCATGATTTGAAGAAGTTGTACTGGTGGCCGAATATGAAAGCTGACATAGCTATGTATGTTCTTCAATGCTTGACTTGTGCTAGAGTTAAAGCCGAACATCAAAAGCCATCAGGACTACTTCAACAGCCTAAGATTCCTGAATGGAAGTGGGAGCGAATTACGATGGACTTTATCACCAAGCTTCCTAGAACATCATCTGGAAACAATTCGATTTGGGTTATTGTCGACAGACTGACCAAATCAGCACACTTCATTCCGGTTAAGGAGCAGTTCTCACTGGAGAAGCTGACTCGAATATACCTTGATAATGTTGTATGCAAGCATGGAGTGCCTGTATCGATCATTTCAGATCGAGATCCTAGATTCACATCGAATTTTTGGAAATCTCTCCAAAGATCTTTGGGAACGAATCTCGACATGAGCACTGCTTATCACCCCCAGACTGATGGGCAGAGTGAAAGGACGATACAAACACTGGAAGATATGTTGAGAGCTTGTGTGTTAGACTTTGGTAAGAACTGGGATAAACATTTGTCGTTAGCAGAGTTTTCGTATAACAATAGTTACCATTCTAGTATTAAGGCTGCACCATTTGAAGCTTTGTATGGTAGGAAGTGTAGATCTCCTGTATGTTGGAGTGAAGTTGGGGATACCCAGCTCACGGGACCGGAATTGATCCGGGAGACTACAGAGATGATAGTTCAGATTAAGAAGAGGTTGTTGACTGCCCGTAGTAGACAGAAAAGTTACGCGGATGTGCGGCGGAAGCCAATGGAGTTTGAGGTGGGTGACCGAGTAATGTTGAAAGTTTCGCCATGGAAAGGCGTTATAAGATTTGGAACGCGAGGAAAATTGAATCCCCGTTATATTGGACCCTTTAAGATTTTATCTAGAGTAGGTTCGGTGGCTTACAAACTAGAGTTACCCCCAGAACTTCATGGTGTTCACAACACATTCCATGTATCTAATCTGAAGAAATGTCTAGCAGTGAGTGATGAGAAAATTCCGTTAGGTAAGGTTCGAATTGATGGGAAGTTGCATTTTATCGAAGAGCCCGTAGAAGTTATGGACCGTGAGGTAAAGCAACTGAAACAAAGTCGGATACCTATTGTCAAGATCCGATGGAATTCAAAGCATGGACCGGAGTATACTTGGGAACGAGAGGATGAAATGTGGAAGAAATATCCGCACCTCTTCGATTTCAATAAGAAACGGACATCCAAATGAAATGGATCACGAGGACGTTGATCCCTTTTAGGAGGAAAAGATGTGACAAATCTAACATTTTCAGGTAGTGAAATATTTTTGTCGTATAATATTTTGAAACTTATTTTTGTGTTGATTGACGAACTCACAAATTACGGATTTAAATTTGGACTTACGTGCATAATTTGGCGTCTTTTACGACTAAACCGGAAACCTTAGGATTACGTATTTACGTTTTTGAACTCCGTTTTTGATGAGACAATTTTTATTGGATTCGTTTTGTGACGGTGATTCATAATTTATAAAAACGTTTTTCGTAAAACGACCCGAGGGCACGCAAATCGAGAAAACTAGAATCGAGAAATACCCGTAAACTAGTGAGATGGGACAAAACACTTTGTCCCACCCCACTAGCTTATATGGGACGGCTAACTTGACACCACAACACATATGTGGCATCAAGTTTAGCTAACTTATACAAGTGTAAGCATATGCTTACACATTAAGCTAACCTTTACCACTTACTAGCTAAACTAGCTACTTGTTTCCATTTCTATCATTCTTACATGCAACTCAACACCAAAAACTCTCTCAACCCTCTCCTTTGTCGTCCCAAATAAGCCAACAAACACCATCCTTGATATTTTCTAGCCATAAACCACATGTTTACTAGTCCTATTAAGGTGTTCTCTTGAAGCCTTGATCATTTGGTGGCCATATTAACAACTTTGGAGGTGATTTGCTTGTGTCCTAGGGCTGATTTTCCAACCTATGTTCTTGATATTTGATGGTCTTGGAGATACTTGTTGTGTTCATCAAGTTCTTGTCTTCCTAAAACAAGAAATCCACTTGGATTGGTTTCCGTGACCGAAGCACGCACGTAGCCGATAATCCGCCTTTCATTAACAACGTGAGTTCATAGCCTCACACTCTTTTAAATGTTTTATAAAATGATTTGTAAACCCGCGAGGGAGATAACATGCTAGATTTTTATAAAAATAGAACACAAGTAGTCCCGATTGTATGCTAAATGATATGGACCCGAATGATGCTATGACCCTATATTCGAGACTAAAAGGATTATTAGTAGTTAGGTTATGTTACTTAAAGTCCCATTAGCATGAATTGTGAACTACCGGGATTTGGTAGACGCTTATGCATTTGATAGTACTATTTGGGGACGATCACCCCAGTTCGCGCCTTGACGGTTGATCCCCGTCGTACCACATTGATTGGTAAGCGAATTTATGTATGAGAAGATTCCATAGCGTGATTTTTGTGACGGCACGCTAACTTAGATGGGCAAATTGTTTGTCGGGTTCGCGGCCCGCTGTTTCACAGTAAGGTAACAATGTCATGCGGCTAATAATAATCCTATAATCTATTCAATCTATATAATCTAAATAAACGATAACGACGCTATTACGATGAATATATTACCTATCATGGTAATATAGAGACTACGGTCTCATGGACGGTTTCAGATGTATGCTTGATTTATATATTGCCTGACTAGCAATATGTGGACTTACTTCCGATATTATACTTGTGTTCTGATTTTAAATGATTGTAAATGATTGTTTTTATATAACGGTTTTCATTAAACTCTATGAATTCACTCGGCATTCGCTGATATGATTTTTGCATGTTTTTATCTCAGGTGCTTGAAGGTAATCCGGATGGAGATCGACTCTGATGGCCCACATATTATTAAAAATGTTCATTCGATCTGTGTTTTGTAAACTAAATGACCTGTATAATTTGGGACCTGTTGTACACTTTTAAAACTTTTTATCGAATGAATGTTTGTTAAACCTTGTGCAACCATTTTTATGTGTTGTCTATGATTGGAGTTATTGTGCTATCCCGTAACACTCTGAAAGACCCTTCCGCTGTACCGATACGAAAAATGAGAGTGTTACACTATTGGAGAATGAAACTCTTTTGGAGCATGGAAGTAAGTCTACCAATAGTAACATGGCCTTCTTCTCACATAGTGAAGGTCAATTTGATCAGAAGGACTCATACATGCACCCAGTTACTGTATCAACATGTGTCAATGCTGGATCATATCCTGTCAACGCCTCACATTCAGACGCTGACACGTACAAAATTGACTCACCAAGAGTTAAGCCTGCTGGTTTGGATCTGGATATTGTGTGTGCTTACATTGCTTCATTGCCCAATGGTTCAGTGATTACATATGAGGACCTTGAGCAAATAAGTGCTGAGCACTTGAAGGAGATGGATATAAAGTGGAAGATGGCTCTTGCAAGTATAAAAGCAAACATATGGAATAGAAGGTTTAAGAAGAAGATGACCTTTAATGTAAAGGACACTGCTGGATTTGATAAATCCAAGGTTGAGTGCTACAATTGTCATCGTATGGGGCACTTTATGAGGGAATGCATATCTCCAAGAAGATCTGATGCTAGAAAACCCTCAAGCCAAATTGTTAAGGCTCAGGATCCTAAGGCCATGGTGGCAGTGCAAGAAATTAATGGCATTGGATGGGATTGGAGCTATTAGGCTAAGGATGAGGAAGAGGATAAAGCTTTGGTTGCTGAGATAGAAGAAGAAAAGCATGTTCAATATGCTCTCATGGCACACTCCTCCTCTTCATCAGACAATGAGGTATACGATGATGCTTTTTGTGGTAAGGGTTGTCGTTTAAATACTGAAAAACTTAACAACGAGGTTTTAAGATTTTTAAGTGATGTGAGTACTGAGAGATGCAAGTTGTCTAACTATCAAATTGCTCTCACTCAAACTGAAAAGACAGTCTCTAAGTATAAGAAAATGGAGCTTGACCTAAAAGATAAAATAAATATCTTAAAACATGAGTTAAATGCTAGTAATGATGTTAGAAACATCATGGAAAGGGTCAATGCTGAATTACAAGCTAAGTTAGATGAGGCTATCAAAAATAAGGACAATGTTGACCTTAAAATTCAGAGATTTGATAAGGCATCACAAACCCCAGGAGAATGTGTTAGTAAACAGAGGGATCCTAAGGACATGACTGGGATTAGGATGAATGACTATTCTGTTATTCCACCACCAGCTGGGGACTTCTATGGTGTCCAAAAAAAGGACTTATCTTGGACTGGTTCACCAGAACTCCTAGAAGAGGAATTTACTCCTCCACCAAGAGTCCTTACCCCATTTGAAGAGTATAGGCAAAAGATGACTGACTTGAATTAATGGAAGAAAGCCAACCCTACCTTATTTGTCAAGGGTGGCATGCTTTGTGATAGTCCAAATGAGTCGACCCCTATCAAAGTAACAAACCCAATCATTGGCAAGACAGTTGACCTTGGATCAAACACTATTTGAAAACCTAGCATTAAGTATGCAGCAATGTATAGGAATATTAGGTCACAAAAAAGCCAAGTAAGTTATAATGGAACATGTTTCTTTTCTTCTAGACCTAGAGTTATGTCTAGAAAAGCCTGTTACACTTGTGGTAGCTTTTCACATTTAACATATAAGTGTGTCAACGCTTCGAAGGTCAACGTTGTTAAAAGGTCAAACACTGTCAGACCCAAAACTTTTGTGGAGCAAAGTCCACAAATTGTTAAACCAGCCCCATTCTTTACCAAAGGGTCTAACACTCATGGATAAAGACCTTTTCAAAAGACTAATAAATGGTCTAATAGGCAATGGGTTTCTGTAGCAAACCCTAGGTTCAACGCTGATAAGGGTAATTTCAGCGTTGACAAGACCAAATCCAACGCTGACAGAAACGTTGCCAGACCTAAATATTTGCAACCACAGGGAAAGGGGTCTAAAGCTTCTTCTAGCTTGACATGGAGACCAAAGCAAGATCAAAACCTTAATTCTAATGGGATTTCTATGACTTGCAACAGATTTAATTATATTTCAAAGGTCATCACAAAACCAATTAGGGTTAACTGGGTATTTCATCCAAAAAGGGATGAACAAGGGGTTGTTATGAGAACTAAGTCTGTTCTTGTTGAACAACCAGATGAATCCAAGTCTACTCAGGCTTGGGTTCCCAAAGAAACTAACTTGTTTTCTTTATGTGCAGGGCATTTAAAAACAAGTAAATGATTATGGCTATTAGGATAGTGGATGCTCTAGGCACATGACATGGAAGGAAGATTATCTGACTAACTTCACTCCCATTAAGGATGGTGATAAAGTTTACTTTGGAGGCGGATATGGAACTATCACAGGCAAAGGAACTCTTCTCACCAAGAACCTGCGTTTTGAAAACGTGTTTCTGGTAAAAGAACTTGATTACAATCTTTTTAATGTATCACGAGTTTGTGATAACAAAAATAAGGTTCTTTTTACTGATACTGAATGCTTGGTGTTGAGCAAGGATTTTAAAATACCAAATGAGAAATATATTGACTATAGAACACCTAGGCATAAGGACATTTATAATGTGAATCTTAATGGTATTAGGATGAATAATAATATGTCATGTTTTTATGCTAAAGCTTCAGTTGATGAGAGTAATCTATGGCACAGGAGACTAGGGCACATTAACTTTATGAATATAAACAGGCTTGTGAGACTTGGCTTGGTTGATGGTTTGCCTGAAAAGGCTTTCCACAATGACCACTCTTGTGTTGCATGCCTTAAAGGCAAACAACACAAGGTCTCATTTAAGTCTAAACAGGTGCACTCTAGTTCTAAACAACTTCACTTGCTGCATATGGACCTGTTTGATCCAACTAATATAGAGAGTTTGAATGGTAAATCATACTGCTTTATCATCACATATGACTTTTCTAGGTTTACTTGGACTTTCTTTTTAGCCATGAAAAGTGACACTGCTGATACTTTAATTAGCTTTATTACTCAGATTGAGAAGAAAACTGGTAATGAAGTCAAAATGCTTAGAAGTGATAATGGTGGTGAGTTTAGAAATAAACTATTAGATGATTTTTGTGCCAAGAAAGGGATTACTAGGCAGTTTAGTGTTGCCAGAACCCCACAGCAAAATGGGGTTGCTGAGAGAAAGAATAGAACCCTAATTGAAGCAGCCAGGACTATATTGGCTGATGCTCACTTTACCATAGCTTTTTGGGCTAAGGCTGTGAATACAGCTTGTTATGTTCAGAATAGAGCATTGGTCAACAAGATACATAACAAAACACCTTATGAGTTACTTTGGGGAAGGAAACCTAATATTGGTTTTCTTAAACCTTTTGGTTGTCATGTAGTTGTACTAGATACTAGTGATGCCTTAGGTAAATTTAGTGCTAAAGGTGATGAAGGCTATTTCATGGGTTATTCAGTGCAGAGTAAGGGATATAGGGTTTACCTTAAGAAGGAAAAACGTATACTTGAAAAAGTACATGTTAGGTTTTTAGAGAGTAAACCTAGTGATCCTGAAAGTGGTCCAAATTGGTTGTTTGACTTAGAACCTCTATCTAGGACTTTGAATTATATGCCTGTTACTAATCTAGACATTGTGAAGGTAACTTCAAATGTTGTGGAAGAACCAGTTGTTGATGTTTCAAGTACATAGGTTAATGAAGAGGTCGGATCACAAGCAGACAAGTCATCTCCCATACAAGAGTATGTCACTATTCCCATATGGACAGATGCTTTTGCTGCTGCTACTGCTGGAAAGGAAAATGATGGTTCCTAAGTACCACCAGTTAACAACATGCATGGTCCTTGAGGCGCTGACAAAGGAAAATCTGGCGCTAACAAGACAAATTCAGGCGTTGATGGCTCAAACGTTGACAACACCATTTCAGGTGTTGATGGATCAAACACTTACAACCTTGGTTCGGGCGTTGACAACACTTTTGAGCATATTTTCTCTTCCAATTTTGAACAAGGTGAACCTTCAAGTAGGAATGAAGAGGTTCATACAGATATTGATGGAAGAGAGTCTGAAGAAGATATTGGCAACTTGGAGGATGAGATTGATGACAACAGACTTTATGAGGGAGGAGTTCTTACTTCCACTATGAAGAATCATCCCACTTCTCAAATTATTGGGGATGTCATGTCTCCTGTTCAGACTAGAAGATCTCATCAGAGTCTTGGAGGATTTATTGCCAATATACACAAGAAGGTTGATACCCCTCTTGTTCAAGCATGTTTGTTTGCCTGATTTCTGTCACAACAGGAACCCAAGAAGATTTTTGATGCTCTCAAAGAACCAAGTTGGGTGGAAGCAATGCAGGATGAGCTTCACTAATTTGCTATTCAGGATGTTTGGGAGCTGGTTGATTGTCCTAGATATGTCAGACCTATTGGAACAAGATGGGTTCTAAGAAACAAGAAAGATGAAAGAGGCATTGTGGTCAGAAACAAGGGACGTTTAGTGGCTCAGGGATATACACAAGAGGAAGGGATAGACTATGAGGAGGTCTTTGCACCAGTTGCAAGGATTTAGGCTATAAGGATATTTTTAGCCTATGCTTCCTGCATGGGCTTCACTGTCTATCAAATGGATGTGAAGAGTGCTTTCTTATATGGCACAATTGTTGAGGAGGTGTATGTTATGCAGCCTCCTTGTTTTGAAGATCCAGAGAATCCAGACAAGGTGTATAGAGTCAAGAAAGCTATGTATGGACTTCATCAAGCCCCAAGAGCATGGTATGGCACATTGTCCACTTATTTGGTGGAAAATGGATTCAAAAGGGGCACCATAGACCAGACATTATTTACAAAGAAGGCTGGTAAGGATGTCTTACTTGTTCAGGTTTATGTTGATGATATCATCTTTGGCTCCACCAATCCAAAGATGAGTGAAGACTTTTCCAAGCTTATGACAGACAAAAATTCAAGATGAGTGCAATGGGGGAGATGAACTTCTTTCTAGGGTTACAAGTTCAGCAGAAAGAAGATGGTATCTTCATCTCTCAGGATAAATATGTAGCAGAGATCTTGAAGAAGTTTGGCTTTTCTCCACATGAAAAAAGGGCTACTACTCCTATGGATAGAGAACACCCTTGGGGAAAAGTTGGAGATGGAAAAGATGTGGATGTCATGCACTATAGATCAATGATTGGTTCATTGATGTATCTCACAGCCTCAAGACCTGACATCATGTTTGTTGTGTGTGCTTGTGCATGCCATCAAGTGACTCCTAAAGACTGTCACCTTTATGCTGTCAAGAGAATCTTTAGGTACCTTAGATGTTATCCAGATCTTGGCTTGTGGTACCTAAAAGATTCACCATTGGAGCTTATTGCATATTTAGACAGTGACTATGGTGGTGATAAGTTTGATAGAAAATCCACAACTGGTGGATGTCAGTTTCTTGGGAGTAGGTTTATATCTTGGCAATGCAAGAAACAAACAGTGGTGGCCAATTCTATAACTGAAGCAGAGTATGTTGCTGCAGCTGCTTGTTGTGGACAAGTCTTATGGATTCAGAACCAGCTGTTGGATTATGGGTATAATTTCATGCATACCAAGATTTTTGTTGAAAATAACAACACGTTATGCATTATTAAAAATCCTGTACATCATTCTAAAACAAAACACATAGAAATTAGACATCATTTTATAAGGGATTGTTTTGAAAAGGGTTTAATACAACCAGATAGGGTTGACACAGAAGAAAATGTGTCTGATTTATTAACTAAACCTTTTGATGCTGCAAGGTTCCAATACTTGGTAACAAGTATTGGAATGATCAATCTCAGTTAATATGTGTGTTGGGGTCTTATTGTAAAAGTATGTACAGGATAATGCATTGTTATTGGTCTTTTTGAAGTTAGATTTTCCACTATATTTTTCTAACGCTGACAAAGGTTATCTTAATGCTGACAAGTGTTATCGTGGCGTTGTCAGCAACAATGTTAGTTTTGTGGTTTTTAATCTAAGTGTGCAGGTGGTGTTAGCATTATACCATTGGATACAGAGTTACTTATGGATCCTTGGAGAATCATTTGAGCATGTTTTTTTTTATGGATGATGGTTGGAATATTTATATTCCTATCTTGACATAAATTTTTATGTTCATACATATTTTTTAGCAACATATGTATCACAGTTTAAGGGGAGGTTTTAGGAACCTTTAGGACTTTTGGGTATTCTTATAATACTCTTATCACAATTCTAGATTGCGTCCACATGTGAGTATGAGTTAGTTTGACTAAATCATGAGGCACTGTAGCATGCAAAGTTGATATACTATGCATGCTGCCAAGACATTTTTGGCCTAGAATTAGTTGTGGTCTGTTGGGAGACTTGGGAATGATTTTATCATGGGTTTACCTGGGAGTTACATGGAATTTTATGAGATAACTTAGTTGTTAAGAATTTTGGTTAGCAAGGGACACTAGAGGACTGTTATGTCTATCTTGCATAAGCAAGTGTGCATAACTGGACAGTGCTTGCCGCCCTATAATAATTATCAACTTATAGGTTATCTTCACTTGGATAAATTACTTTGTTAAGGTCCTTTTTCATTTTTATTACTTTTATTTTTGGACGCTGACAAGTATTTTTCCAAGCGTTGTTATGACCAATTTAGACGCTGACATGGCTTTGGCAAACGTTGACAAGAATATAGCCGTTGGGCGTTGATGGGTTATTTTTGACCGTTGACACTCATTGGGACCTACCCAGTTGTTATTTTTGACGAATTTTGGGGCCGTAATTTTGGGAGCAGATAACTTTTAATTAATGCATGAGATAACTTATTTTCTTTTCAATATTTTCATCATTATATTTTGAAAATAGTTGCCTTATTTTTGACCAATCACATGCACCTATCTCTCCTATATATTTGGCTCCTATTTTTAAACAGGGTACCTCATATTCTTGTCTAACAATTTTCTCCTATAATTCATCTTTCTACATATTCACAAACAGCTTTCTTCTACAGTGGCACCAAAATTTAAACCAATTGATTTGGTATTGGGATTCAGGAGTCAACACAACATGATCGCATATTTGGACGCTGATGACACTCTGTTTCCACAATACACCCAGATGGTGGCGTATTTGAATGCATCCCCAATTAGGTATGCTCTTTCTCATGCTCCTCTCATCTCTGTCACGCATATTAAGCAGTTTTGGAACACTGTCAGTTCCTCAACAGTTAATAATGTGACTACATTATCATCTATTATTCATGGGCGTACATGGGTGGTTACTGAAGCTTTGGTTCGCTAGGCTTTGCATCTTGATGATGCTGATGGTATAACCACCCTTCCCATTAATAAAATAGAACAAGGACTAAGGGCTTTGGGGTATCCTTTCCCTGATGAGGGCACTCTAAACAAATATCATAAACAAGAGTTTCCCCCATCCTGGAAGTACCTCATACATGTCATCTTACAATGTTTGAGTCCCAGGTGTACTACACACAATGAGATTAATAGATCAATTGCTAGTGCTATTGTGTGCATTGAAACTGGGCAAAAGTTTAATTATTCTAAAATGATTTTTGATGGCATGTGTAAAAACAAAGGGAATAAGATGACTTTGGCTTATCCCAGATTTTTGCAAATGGTTTTTGATGTGCAAAATTACTGCACAAGGGATCATGATGACTTTTATGAGATCTCTGTGTAAAAGAAAGCTATTTTTACCAAGATGAACTCACCCCCTCATCGTGAATTACCCCGCACCCCAGCTATGCTTGCTGTTATTGCAGCAACATAACCCCAACTAGACCCACAACCACAACTTGACCCAATACCATAACCTTTACCTTCACCTCAACACATGGAAATTGACCAACAACCCTTCAACGCTGACACATTAAATGTTGGCGTTTCCACAAGTAATCCAGACGTTGACACCATTGCTTCACAGACCCAAACACCCCTTAACCTTCCAGCATCCACCCAATCCACATCATCTTTAACCCCACCACAATATAGGTTGCAAAAACGCCAAAGGACTACTGGAGTGTTCTCCTCTAGTGGTCCTAGACATGTAGCAGAGAGAACCACCACCACAAGTGTGGTTGGTGCTATGGATGAGGCTAGGACTATTGGTTCTAGCTTAGATGCAGGCCAAGACAATCCTAACATCTTTAAGACCTCATCCATGCCCCATGAATCTAACTTGGGAGGTCAAATACCCATTTTGGAGGAGGGAAGATTGGAACCATACACATTAATAGAATTGACGGTTGTCTACATTAGCTTGCAAAAGCAAAATGCAGACTTGGTACAAATTATCAGTACACAAGGCCTTGAACTCAAGCAATTGAGGGAGAGGATTGTTATTTTGGAGAATGCTAGCACAAGGCGTGGGATGGAGGAATCTTCCAAAGGGGAGGATGAGTAGATTAATGTGAGTGATAAAGGCTCACATGATGGAGAATCTTTGGGTATTGCTGAGGCCCTAACTGAATTGAAGAAGCAACCAAGTTTTGACAGATCTCTAGTAACTCCTACCAATTTAAACTTGTCTTTTACAGCTATGTTGGAGCAATTTACAAGAGGCGCTGAGACAAGTAATTTGGGCGTTGACAAGCAAAATTTGAACGCTGACACATCAAGCGCTGACATGAGCAAATTGGGCGTTGACACAAGAAATTTGAGTGTTGACAAACCTGCAGACGAGGTTGATGTATTCCAGTCATCAGCTATCATCAAAGAAGTATCTTCACAGGTATTACCATCATCCTTACCCATCATTGATCCATTAGATAAGGGTAAAGGAATCATGGTAGAAGTAGAAGTTCCAAAGGATGCAGCACAGGTAGAGTTTGATAGAAGGTTGGCTGCACAACTTGTGGAACAAGAAAGAAAGAAGGTTGGTGAATCACCATTTGTTGTCACTTCAGAGGAGCAAGAAGGAAGTGATGAAGCAAGTTCAGATTCAAGTGTGATGGTAATAGAACAACCAGAAAGACTTGAATATGGTAATGATTTGGCAAGAGAGAAGCTTAGAGAGTTGAAATTGCAAGTAGATTTTGATATGCCAGAATTTGTTCAGATGTACCATGCTTGAGAGGATAGGTGTATGGAGAATCTAGATTTGACTATCTCAGACCAGATTTGGGGTTTGGAGATTCTTCTAAGAGTTCAACAAGACTGCAAGGTAATTCTGAAACACAAAGTTAGCAATGTTCTCTCACTGCTGAAAAGGGATAGAAGGGAGCTTTACTACATGCTACTCAGATGTCATGGAACAGGATGGACCTATAAGAAATTGTTGGGATTATCCTTTGAAGAGTTGGAGTACAAGGCTTATCCCATTTGGGAAAAAATGCAGGAAATGAACACTCTAAGACTTCTTTCAGATGAAAGGAAAGAAGAACTTGTAGAAGAGATGGAGCTTAAGAAGGCAATGATTGTTCCAAGACCTTTGAAGAAGGGAGTTGATCTTGAGTTTCCTAAAGATATGGATAGACTGAAGCCCAGTGAAGCTGTTATAAGAAGGAGCATCAAGCTCTTACCATTGGATGCTTCAGATATGGTACAGGTGTTACCTCTTGATGCCAGAAACCCTATCGTAAGCTATGAAGAAGATGCAAGTAGGTTTTGGAAGATTGGCAGGTATGGGAAAGAGGTACACACTTTTACTACTCTTGTGTCTCTCTTTGCAAGTGTGGATAGAGAAGACTTGGTAGACCTTTGGAGGTTGTTGGAAGCCAAGTATGAGACCGAAGCTCCTACTTCAGTCAATGGAATAAAACTTTGGTCAACATTCAAGAGAATGTGTGGACCAAAAGAAGAAGATCTTGCTGTTTGGAAGGATCTTGAGGATGATCTCAGTGGTCTTAAATGGCGTTTGTATTCAGCTGCTGGTGTGTATTATTTGAGTTCTACAAAGTTTGCTGAGTATCTTCTTGTAGATGGTCAGTATTCCATGTCCAAAGAAGTTTTGGAGAAGATGAAGACAACACAGCTGGAGATTAACTATTCAAGTGACGTGGCCAAAGATTTGATCAGACATGTTTATTACCAATATTATAAGATTTGTAAGATTCCTCCTAATTCTTAATTTTTATTCAGAAACTTGATTACTAGAGTAGATATCAAGTTTAGGGGAGGATTGTTGGGAATAAAATGTAGCCAGTCCGCTTGAGCGCTGACAAGAGGAAAACAAGCGTTGATAAGAAGAAAACAAACGCTGACAGATCAAGCGTTGACAAGAAGAAGTCAAGCGTTGGTAGGTTGAAGACAAGCACTGATAGAAAGATATGGTCTGCGCGTATTATGTTTCTAGTTTGTTTCTAGTAAAGATAAGTTCAACATTGTATTTTCTATAATTATCTTTACCTAGATTAGTTGATACATAGACTCTTGTACAAGGTTTCTTATGTCTATAAAAGAAGACCTTTAGGTTATGTTTACGTTAAACACTTTCATTGTAAGCAAGTTTGTTATTATCAATCAAGTGAAAGTTTGTTTTACATCTTTTTGTGTTCTTGTTTAAGTGTTAATTCCGCATAACACTTAGATTACTTTATACATAAACAAAGTTTCTCTACGTGTATAACTTGATCTAATCTCGTTTACACAAGCTAAAACGATCTAAGTTTGGGATCAACAATGTTTTTAGATTGAATTAACAATGCAAAAACATTTCTCGACCATTTTAGAAAGTACTTAGAGAGTTTTGAAAAAGAGAAGAGAAGTTTTCCAAAAAGAGTTTACGACACTCAAAAGCTCAAAGAAAGAAAAGACTCGAAAGAGAAAAAGACTTGATTAATTAAAATGCATAATTAAGGAATATGTTCCCTTAAACCTAGACCTAGACGCAAATAATTAAAAGGTTCCCTCTTAAGTAGCTTAGTGAAGATGTCGGCTAAGTTTTCTATCAAGGGCACCTTTTTGATCGAAATGTTCCCCTTTTGAACATTATCCCTTAGAAAATGGTGGTGAATCTCTATGTGCTTAGTTCACGAATGTCGCACGGAATTCTTGCTAAGGTCTATTGCACCCTTGTTGTCGCACATGATGGGAACATCATTAAGAGAAATCCCGTAATCAACAAGCGCTTGCTTCATCCATAGAGCTTGTTGACAAGCTTCACCGGAACTCACATACTCGGCTTTCGTGGTGGATATAGCAAAAGCGGTTTGTTTCTTGGAGAACCAAGAAGTTAAACAACAACCCATGAAGGTACAAACTTCACTAGTGCTTTTCCGGTCCACATAGTCTCCCGCATGATCCGAGTCCACGTAGACAATGGTTTCTACACCGGTCCCTTTAGGATACCATAATCCTAAATGAATAGTGCCCTTAATGTATCGAAAGATACGCTTAACCGCTTCAAGGTGAGAGGTTTTGGGAGCCTCTTGGAAGTGAGCACAAAGGCCAACACTAAACATGAAATCCGGTCGACTTGCCGTTAGGTACAACAAACTACCAATCATACCTCTATATTTGGTGTTGTCTACCAACTCACAATCATCATCTACGGTGAGTTTAGTATCCGAGGCCATAGGGGTCTTCATTGGTCTAGAGTCTTTTAATAAAAATTTCTTTATCATTTCTTTAACATACTTGGATTGATTAAAGAAAATATCATCGTCCATTTGTTTAATTTGGAGTCCTTAAAAGAAGTTAAGTTCTCCCATCATACTCATATCTAATCGTCATGCATGATTTTGGCAAAGTCATCACACAATGATTGACAAGTTGAACCAAATATAATGTCATAAACATATATTTGTACGATAATGAGGTGAGAACCTTTCTTCTTTGTAAAGAGTGTATTGTCTACCATCCCCATGGTATACTCATGTTTTACAAGAAACGCTTTAAGTCTATCATACCAAACTTTGGGTGCTTGTTTGATACCATAAAGAGCTTTCTTAAGCTTGTAAACATGATATGGTTTCTCAAAATCAATAAAGCCGGGAGGTTGAGCCACATATACCTCCTCATTGATCAAACTGTTAAGAAATGAACTATTTACATCCATTTGTGGAAGCTTAAACTCTAAGGCACAAGCATAAGCTAAAAGGATTCTAATGGGTTCTAATTTTGCTACGGGTGCGTATGTCTCGTCATAATCAATACCTTCTTGTTGATTATAGCCTTGAGCTACAAGTCTAGCCTTGTTACGAGACACAACACCATTCTCGACTAACTTATTCCTATATACCCATTTGGTTCCTATGATGGTTAATAACTAGATTTTCACTTAGTTATGAAAGTTCGTAAAACCGATCTTTTCGAATTGATTACTAGTAGAAAGTGCAACTCAGTCGTTCTTGGTGGAAAATGAAAAGGTTGTCGTTGTCTATAACTATTTAAAAAGTAAATGCCGTTGAGTAAAATAAAAGCTTAAAAAATTAAACTAAAAATTACTAGAAAAACACTTGGTAAAAATAGATATTTCCGGAAGCGTGTAATTTTTGGAAATTAAAACGTAATGAATTTAAAGCTTGAAAACTTTGTAAAACTAAAAACTTTGTAAAAATATAATAAGAAAAAACTCGTTTAAAATAATACTAAGTAAAAATGCGGGAAAAATTAAATTTGAAACTTAAAATAAAAATAAGAAATAAAATAAAAAATTTGAAATTGGATCGCAGTTAATGCGATCGGGATGCTTGATCGTGCCTGGATCGCACTTGGATCGTACCCTCGATCGTATCCTTTGATCGCAATAAGTGATCCCACCCTACGATCGTAACAATCGATCGTAGGCTAGTGATCGTAGTCAGTAAGATCACACTCAATGCGATGGAAACAAGTGATCGCACCCAATGCGATCGTAGCCAGGGATCCCAACCACAGATCGCACTCTTGATCGTACCCACGATCACAACAAGTGATCGTGGTGAGGATTAAGGAGTGTGATCGTAGTGAACGATCGTGCTATGGATCGCAGTAATGGATCGCAAGTAGAAACCTTAGGTGTAGAATATTGATAACCTATGAATCTATGAAGGGGTTTGTTGATTTCTAGAGAGAGAAAGTTAGAGAGAGAAAGTGAGAGAAACTATGTGTTATTTCATTAAGTGGAAACTAGAAAATTGACAACAACCAACCCCTTTCCATGGTGGAAAGGGGTATTTATACTTCCAAGCTACATGGGCTTGGGCCGGTCCATGACAAGCCCATGGACCGGTTCTTACTTAACTTAATAAGCAACTATTAACTATTTGTTAACTACGAGCTATTACAACATTAATAATATTGTGGAGTGACCGATACTTCTAATATACGTAAAAACGTATTTCTAACAATCTCCCCCTAAGGAAGGTCACTCCATGTTACAAAATTCTAAACCTAGCATACTATACTAAGTCTTCGTTCTTTAGCTCGTAGTCTTTTCTTCTTTTCTTTCTTTTGTTGTGAATATGTTGGTTTGATCTTTTTGGCTTTGGCTTGAGAGCATTGTTCTTTGGCCTTTCACGTGCGATCTTTGCCTCTCTTGTGAATTTGCCTCCTCGTGACTCCATGTTCCACACACTTATGTCTTTTTGTTGAATTCTCGAAAGTTTCAGAGTTTGGTACAGCGGAAGACTTTATCTTGTACTTTCTTGAATTTTTGCTAAACTTTGTTGCAGAAAAACATAAGCATGTGGGAACGACTTCTACAGGTACACCGCAACACCACCGTCTTCACTGGTACACAGCAACGCCACCGTCTTCAATAGGTACACAGCAACGCCACCGTCTTTAACAGGTACACAACAACGACACGAATAAAATGGCTTTGAACATTTTATTCTAATTCGGTAGCATTTTACCTCCGGTCGGTGAAGACCGTTGGACGATATTAGATATCGTACCCGTGACGGATAGTTTCAATTAAGTAACTTCCTGACAGGATTTCGCGGGTAAACCCGTTCTCTTTATTCGACCGTCCAAAGCTGACTGCGAACATAAAGAGTGAATCACTTGGATAAATTATCCTTGTGATTTGAAGCCGTCAATTCATGAAACCTGGAACAAGTGAATTTCAATTAAGATTTTCACCATCGTTGCTTTCCAGTTGTCACGAGCTCAATTCATAACGAATCTTGCACGTCACCTACCAAGTGCTGTTTGATGTTAACACTAGAAGGATTTCCACTCGTCACTGTGATCAATAAAGAGTCACTCTGAGTGTTCTGGCAAGATCATATGATAATGCGAAGAGGCCTGGAACGAGTTTAAGTTCAATTAAGAATTAAACCACTGTTACCTTCCAGTTTTTCACAAGATTGGTTCTAAAAGAACCGCACGTGTAACCTACCATGAGCTTGTTTGATGTTGGCTCAAGCAGGATTTCCATCTTCATTGTAATACTTGCGTATTACTCGGATGTTCTGGCAATATTACAGGAATACTGCGTAGGACTCATGAAAATCTCTTACCTTTCACAGTGTGTGAGAAAGCAAGGAATAAATGGAAAGTGTCCTAATGAGACTTTTGATGATCTCTTGGCTCTAGACTCGATTGTGCGTTTTGATTTAGTGAGCGATGGCTGGAGAGGAGTGCCACCTTTTCAATACCAGTCTATTTGGAGTGAATAAACCAATAGATAACGTGTTGATCTCCGTGTGATTAAAACAAATACCTTTGAGAGATATTTGAGTTAGCTGGGAAGGGTTGTGCATTGCATCACTGGGTCCATGATGTCTTTCTTCAATACCGAGAATCATTAGCAAAAATGACCTCAATAGCATATGTATTGACCCGATTTCTGCCTAAAGTTGTAAGGAGGGCTTCTTTCTTTACACCCTTTATCTTTACAATTCTTTTTCATTCTTCAACCCCTTCAATGCTTACCAATACGTCATCACTAGCACCTTGTTGTGATTGTTCCAGTGCTAGCTTAAGTACTTGGTCGGCATTCAGCTACGTTCACATTCTTTCTCCATCTTTCCTAGGACTTCTAATTCTATCTAGGGAATTGTCCTTGGGAAGATTCCATCGGCTCTGATGAATCATTGGACTAAACCTATTCCTACCACCCTTTTGTCACCACATTCGTCGTGAATTAAGCGTGTTTTGGGAAGGAATTGCCACCATGAAAAATCCTTGAAAATCACCTAAAGTACTTGTGATATTGAAATCAAAAGTTTTGTACCTTAGGTGTTTTGTTCATCAAAAACGCTCCCCCTTAACACGTGCTTTACACGTATTAAGTTGGATAATCGTTAAGTCTTTTTCATCTTTTAGCCAAGTATCACTTACGTCTCCTTAATCCCATTTTCTCCCCTTATCCAAAATGTTAACCATTAATATTTGGGATATTGAATGGATTAACCGGTCTTTGGGTAAAAAAAAATGAAATCGATGTTTGGCCATAGAACAAGTTATTGCTCCCCCTTAAGTTAATAAGGGATAGTTGTAGTGCTTTAGTATGATATATTTTGAAAGATTTAGAATCTCGTGAGAAATTCTTGAAAAATTATCATACCTTAACACTACATCAAGCCATTAAAGCACATTATTCACAAATATACATATTCATAATTAAAAACCAATATAAAGTGGACCTGAAGTGTACGACCCATTAGATGGATCGTTGCAGTAGCTTGTGGTGCACTAAATATGGTCTTCCACCAACGAACCTTTCCAAGCTCCTCATCAATCTACGTTCACGGAGCTTTTGATCTATCTTCTTGATCACGTACTTCGCCATCTGCCGGTAACCCGGATGCCAATCCTCCGTCATTTCTGGCAAAGTCCCACCCGAGTTCAGATGCTCCAACTTTCCTCTGACTTGTAGAAGAGTCCCATCACTGTACTTATGGAGCTCACCCACCCTCATAAACTTCATCAAACCTCGACTGTTCAAGTAGAAAATGCCGTAATTCGGGACAGAAATGCCGGTATAGGGACATCTTTCTACATGTTGAGGTAGCACTTGATTCACTGGACGGGTTAGGTTAAGCTTCCTTTGATAGCTTTCGACTCCCAACTGAAGATCTTCAACTCGTGACTTGATGACAACACTTCGTGTGAACATACGAAGTGCTGTATTCAAAGCAATGAGGTCTTCACGAGGAATATGTGTGAGTTGATCTCGGGTCATCAGAAGCAGCATATCTTCGATATCCTCAAGGCGAATGATGGAAAAATCTCCTTGCTGGATTTTGTATTCCCTGTCATCCTCCCTTTTCAAGCGAATCTCCGTCACATGATAATAGCCGTTCTTGGCTTCAGTTTTCAACCCTAAAATGCTGGAGATGCGGATATCGGATCTAACGATACTTCCAGAATCGACTAGGCAGCAACCCCTGTACGCCCTTCGGACTCGTTCGTCCCAATGAGATGCACCTATGACAGCATACATATCATAATTACGATTTATCTTTGGGACCCAGAGTCGATTTACCTTTTCCTCGATAAAGGGTATTGTCCCCCAGTTGGCAGCTTTCAGCAAGGTCAGGGAGGTTGCGTACTTTGATGACCCCTTCAGAAGATACACAAGATCATTGGTGACGAAGAAGTCAAGAGCAATCTGATTATCTTAAGAGGGATCCATTGGAGGTGGAGCTCTTTCTGATTCATGAAGTCCTGGCCTTTGAACGGTATTCAGAGCCTTCAGGATCTCATCGGCATAATACTCGAACTCCATTCGGGTTAACCGGGTTTTGGCACGAAGTCTCTTATCTTTCAGCGCTTTCTTCACCAAGGATGGAGTAACCGAAGTCTTATACTCATGAGCAAGAAATGCACATAAGTCAATCGGACTGCGGATACGGAGATACAACACATCTTTGTCAGCGTCTGTGATCGGATCATATTGTGCTGCTGCTGTGATCCAAGCCTGTGGTGGTGCAGTCTCGTCTATCTCCAACGTGTCTGCCCAGTCTCGTGTGCTTGGTTCAGGAACCGTAGATTGTTGTGCTTGTTGTAGAGGAGTAGAAGTGCGAACATCTGTTGGTTCAGTTTCAGGCATTTCGGCAGTGTCGTGAACTGGTGAGTGTTGTGCAGCTTCGGGTTCCGTTACTGATTCTGCAATCACAGGAGCAACAACAACAGAACTAATGGGGTTAGTGGTAATAGGTAAAGATACAGCGATAGAGGTACCGGGAACCGATGACGCTGTAGTGGCATTCACATCGTGGCGCCACTTAGTTCGTCTTGATTCCGATGATGTTGATTTGTCCTTCTGCGCTGCATCTTTCTTGGACTTGGTTCCAGTCTTAGCAGTTTTCTTGGAGCTGGTAACCTTGTCTCCCTCTTTAGGCTGTTCACCCCCATCATCGTCCTGATTGTCATCCCCGTTGCTCCCCCTAGCACTCTCCTCATTCCCATCACCACCATCATCGCCATCATCATCATCATCATCATCGTCATCATCATCCTCATCCTTATCCTCATCATCACCATCATCGTCATCCTTTTCCTCTTCTTCTCCTTCTTCTTCCTCTTCCTCTTCCTCTTCACCAGTACCCTCTTCCTGCTCACTTTCTTCCCTTTCTTCCTCAGGTAGAATGTGATAAGGTACCACACTTCCAAACGTTTTGAATAACCTATCATCCTCCATGATAGCGTCATTCAGGGATTTATATAGAGCCCGTTGAATCCTAGACTTATCAAACGATCCAAGTTCCACCATACGAGCCTTAAGGATCTTCTTCAATTCAAAATCCGTCAAGTCATAAACAATCTTGTAGGCGGATTCTGAAGGATTGGATGACTTGATCAACAAGTTATCAGCTGCTAGCGTCTTCAACTCATCACGCAGTTTAGGCATAATGGATTCAACGGATTCTTGCACTCTTTCTTCCACAGAGGCTTCAAGTGCTTCTTTTTGCTCTTTGTATTTATTCCTCAACGCTTGAAGTCTGGTGATACGTGCAGCATGCTTATCAGCCTCAGCCTGCTTAACCCGAGCTAGTTCTTCTGCATGAGCTTTTCGAGTCACCTCCATATCTGCAGCGAACCTAGCAATCATCTCCTCTTGGGCTCTCCTAGATGCTTCTTCACTTTGAGCTCGTCTTTGTAACTCTTGGCGAAGTTCATCCATTTCTCGTTTGTGATTATCCACATGTTTATCCAACATTTCGGCCATCACCAATGCAGCCATGGTAGATGTTGCAGAGATGCTCTGGGTTGATTGGAGAGGCTCGGTTGTTACTGCGGTACTAAGGATGGGAATTATCGGTGGTGGAAGGAATGGTGTTGACGCCGGTCTGGTTGGTAAGGGTTGGGTTTGTGGAGGTTGAATTGTTAAAGGTTGAGTTGACACTATGATCGTAGGAGCAACAGACTCCTTTTCCACACTTGCTAAAATAGGGATTGATGGCTCCTTCGAAGTGGAATAATGTTCAGGTGACCCAAACTCATCAACATCATCTGGTTCCACGTACTCATCCTCAACATCTACCCTTGCACCTGAACCACTACCGCCAGTATCTTTCCTACTCCTTTGAATAGCTATCTTCATCATTTGTTTCTCAGTTTTATCAAGAGTAGGATCAACAACGTCTTCTTCGTCACGTAGACGCATCTCATCAGCCTTACCCTTTCCCTTCTTACCCTATGTCTTCTTCTTCTTGGTTTCGGGTTCAGGTAACGCAGCTGGTTGTTTGCGTTTACCTTTACTCTTAACCGTTGTAGACGAGTCTTCTCCAGTCTGAAGGTTTGCTTTCAGCTTCTTGATTTCTATCTGCAGTAGCTTGTAATCAGCAGAACCTTTAATTTTCTCTGTCAGAAGATAATCGGGAATAGGACCCGGAATCACACCAATAGATGGTCCTTCATGCCTCAGATCCACAGTATCATCAGCTTCTTCAGTGTGATAACGACTTGCTGCACGCCTATCAATAGTAGCATCACTCTTCATAAAATAATTAATGATAAGCTTGATAAACCGAGGATAAGGAAAGAAGTTTGTCTTCAGCTTCTTGTTATAGAAGAGTTGAAAGGTGAATTCTTCCCATATCAACAATGCATAATCGGCATTTGCAGCTTTGTACATGCCATAGAACAGGTTTATTATAGGACTGCGCAGAGCATCATGGCCACTTATTTTTGGTGTAAGACATCTACTGAGAATACCCATCAATGCTCTCCAAGGTTGTCCTACTTTAGCAGTGGTAAACTCAGACGCAACTCGTATTTCCGGACATCCAAGAGCGTCAAATAACTCCACGAGTTCATCTTTAGTAGGATCCCTCGAGAATGACATGCCTTTGGGTGTATCCCGTATACCAAGAATCTTACGGAAGTCTGAAACTGTGAGTGTCTGCTGCTTGTTGTCGATGGTGAAGGTGATCTTGTTTGAAGTGATTTCCTTGGTAGCCCAAAATTCATACATATAATCATAAGGCACCGAGGCACTACTTCTTAAAGCATTCTTAAAATGGGATTGATCAAGGATCGTAATGGCTACTTTAAATCCATGGTGAGTGGATTTTGAGATTTGCTTCAGCTGGTAGTTGTTGGGTATAAACTTAAGGGTTCGTGTTTTAGCAATATCGGCTTCTCTAGAGTCTTGGATTGCTTGTACTGTTGGATTAGTCATTGTATCTGCTTAAGATAAGACATGAAAGGTTGATGCACAAAAACATATAGATATATATCATTCTTACTTCTAAGCATAACACATTTCATAACATAATACAACAAGTACATATAACATGCAAACAACAATAATCAAACAACTCTTCATCCGGAACTTTTCCTCATTCGGAACTTCTTCATCCGGAACATTCCTTCATTCAGAACTTCCTTCATCCGGAAGTTCTTCATTCGGAACTTCCTTCATCTGGAAGTTCTTCATTCGGAACTTCCTTCATCCGGAAGTTCCTTCATTCGGAACTTCCTTCATCCGGAAGTTCTTCATTCGGAACTTCCTTCATTCGGAAGTTCTTTATTCGGAACTTCCTTCATTCGGAACATTCCTTCATTCGGAACTTCCTTCATTCGGAACATTCCTTCATTCGGAACTTCCTTCATCTGGAAGTTCTTCATTCGGAACTTCCTTCATTCGGAAGTTCTTCATTCGGAACTTCCTTCATTCGGAAGTTCTTCCTTCGGAACTTCTTCATTCGGAAGTTCTTCATTCGGAACTTCCTTCATTCGAAAGTTCTTCATTCGGAACTTCCTCATTCGGAAGTTTTTCAGAAAAAATCCTTCATTTGGAAGTTCTTATCCTTGTTCATCCGGAACATCAAAACACATTCTAAGAGGATTAATTCTAAACGCGTTTGTGAATTTCTAAGGCAATCTAAAGCATTTAAACATCATATCATACTCATCCGCACAAAACCCACCACAAATCTTAATCAATTACTGTTCAATTAGACGCAAAACCCTAATTAGGACTTAATCTAAATTAAACGATTCATTTACCAGGAGATAGTGAAGAATTAGACGAATAATGAGTTTAAATGTTGATGTTTATACCTTATTAAGCGAATGAACAGGATGGAATGATTAATAATCAAGTATTGTGAGCTTGTGTGTTTGTTTAACAATGGCGGTAAGGTAATAGTGCAAGAATAGTGAAAAGGAAAAAAGGGGGGCGGGGGAGGTTATATTTGACTAGGTCAAATTTTTTAACAAGTTTCATCAGATTGTCACCTTAAGTCCCTCCAATTTTACTCCTTTTCCTTTTTGTTTCTAATTTTTTAAATTCATTTTACCTTTCCATTGATATTTTTAGTCGACTTAATTTTGCTTAGTTAAACTAAACTCGACAATCTCACACAACTTAAGTATCGATCTATAAGCAAAACTACAAGATCTTAAAGCCATTCCTATCACATTGAACGAACACAAGTCGTAGTCTAAAGCAAAATCACTTTACCATTTAGCCCTTAATTTTCCACAATCACTTTTGAAAATCAATTTTAATGACGAAGATGATTTTAATATTTTCTCCCCCTTAAACGATGACCCGTTTTCTATTTAAAGAGCTGTAGTCATTGTTTAAAGAGTCAAATATTGATGAAAGCATTTCCAATTTATATCTTGAAAAAGTTTGATTCGTGGTGTCAATAAGATTTCTCTTATTTTAACAAATTAATGCACTGAGACGTACACAAATTCGTGTTAGACCAAGTTATAAAGTAAACTTGATCCCTTTGCATGATTTGGCTTGTAAATCACGCCCGAGAAAATTAATTCCCGTTCTGAGCCAACGTTTTCCAAGGAAATACGTGACTTTAATATGAAAACCGGGTTGCAGTCAGAAATAACTACAAGCCATAATGGGCATGTTTTAAAAATGTACAACTTTTATACGGACTCTATTTATGGCACCGTGTCAATATTAATCGACATTTCTAAGGCCGTAAATATTACCGTACTAAAAGACATGCCCGTTTTAAAACGAAAATATTTTTGGTTTTTCTGGATTTTATAATTTTTATGGTTTTTCTAGGTTTTATATTTTTTATGATTTTTGTTGGTTTTATATTTTTGTATTTTCTTTTTGTGGTTTATATATTTACGATAATATACATGATCACGAACAAAGGATACTCTGAATAGTTTACCACGACTATTCAGCTGATTCTTCTGCCAACTCTTTGAGAGTCGCTGGAGTGAATGATTTCATGCCAAGCTTGTCGATCAAAAACTCGATTCGTCCTCGATCTAAGGCTTTGGTGAACATATCCGCCAGCTGGTACTCAGTAGTGACAAAATACAGCTCGATCACTCCGTTCTCCACCTGCTCCTTAATGAGATGGTAGCGAATGTCTATGTGCTTGGCCCGGGAGTGTTGAACATAGTTGCAGCAAAGGGCAATGGCGCTCTTGTTGTCACAATACATCGGGATTTTGTTGAATCCCAAACCGTAGTCAGTTAATTGTGATCTCATCCAAAGGACTTGAGCACAACAACCGGACATGACGATGTATTCAGCCTCCGTGCTTGATATTGCAGCGCTTTTCTGCCTTTTTGAAGACCAACTGATCAATCTATCTCCAAGGAGTTGCACAGATCCAGAAGTGCTACGCCTCGTGTCTTGACATCCAGCATGATCGGCATATGCGTATGATATTAAAGCAATAGAGGAATCTTTCGGATACCATAGACCACGATGAAGTGTTCCTTTTAGATACCGAAAGATCCTTTTCACAACATGTAGGTGCTTTTCGGTAGGCCGAGCCTGATACCGGGCACACATGCATACAACAAATTGCAAATCAGGCCTGCTAGCAGTCAGATATAGAAGGGTGCCGATCATCCCACGATAAAGTTTTGAATCGACAATAGTCCCATTCCTATCTTCATCTAACTTGGATTTCTCCACCATTGGAGTGTCCACGGGGTCACAATTTTCAAAGTTATATTTCTTAAGAGATTCTAGAGCATATTTGGATTGATTAATAAAGATGCCTCTGGGATTCTGAGAAATCTGTAATCCTAAGAAAAATGAAAATTTTCCCATCATCGACATCTGAAAGCGTGTGGACATTATCTTCTCAAATCGATTTGACAATTCAATGTTAGTGGCAGCAAATATTATATCATCAACATAAATTTGTACCAGAATCATGTCGTTGCCTTCCTTGAGAGTGAATAGTGTGGGGTCCACCTTGCCTTTGGAGAAGCCTTCCGAAATGAGATATGTTGACAGGAGATCATACCACGCGCGTGGAGCTTGTTTCAACCCGTAGAGAGCCTTCTTAAGCTTGTACACATGATTAGGAAACTCCGTACTGACGAACCCATCCGGCTGACTAACATAGACTTCTTCCCTTAGTTCACCGTTCAGAAATGCCGTCTTCACATCCATTTGATAAACGATCATGTTCATATGAGCAACATACGCAAGGAATAGTCTAATAGCCTCCAATCTAGCCACAGGAGCAAAAGATTCTTCAAAGTCTATACCCAAGGCTTGTTTATATCCTCTAGCAACCAATCTAGCCTTATTCTTCAATACCGCACCCATCTCATCAAGTTTAACCTTATAAACCCATAACAAAGTAAGAATGTTGACCTTGTCAGGGAGAGGAACCAATTCCCATACTTCAAGTCGTTGGAATTCATTTAGTTCCTCCTGCATAGCTTCAATCCAAGATGATTGTGTCATAGCCTGCTGCCAATTTTTAGGTTCAACTTCAGAGAGAAATGCATCAAAGTAGCAATAAAGTGCACTCTCTTGTAATTGATGGCGTGTAGAGACTGGTCGATCTAGATCTCCAATAACATTCCTAATTGGGTGATCTTTTGTCCATTTAGTGCTATGGTTTTCAATCCTAGGTGGTCTGGAGTGAACAATAGAAGGAGCTTCTTCTGAGGTAGACGCGACTGAAGGGTTTTCAGGTATCGCTACACCAAAGAAAGGAAGCTCTTGCAAGTGAGCATATTCCAAGTCGTGATCAGTAGAATCCTCTTCCACATCATTAGGCACAAGTAGGGGTGATGATTCAGGTGTAGTTTTAGAATCACTTGGTGAAGGTGCATCCGGTTCAATGTGAATTGTAGATGCATTAGATAAAGGTTCATTAGCTTGAGCAACCACTTCAGGTATTGGAGCAATTACTACAGGTGCTGTAACTTCATCAGTCGGGGGATCGAAGAATTCATCAAACAACGGTTGAAACAGTTTATCCCACTCGGGCCTTGTTGGTGGTAAAAATGATGTAGAAGTAGGATTATTGGGAATTAATCCGGAACTAATAGCACCGGTTCCCATCTCATGAAGCGCGGGTTCAGAGCTGTGTTGCTCAGAAGCCATCGCTGTCAGCTCGTCGAAATCTGCGTCCATAGTTTCTACAATCTTGCCAAGACGACGGTTATAGATTCGGTATGCTTTCTTGGTCGGTGAGTAGCCAATGAAAATACCTATATCGGCTTTTGGTTGAAGCTTACCCAAGTTCTCACTATTGATGTTTGGATAACAAAGAGCACCAAACACATGAAAAAATGAAACATCGGGTTTACGGTCATGTAGAAGCTCATAAGGTATTTTTCCATGGCGTTTCCGAATGATAGAACGGTTTTGGGTGAAACATGCAGTAGAAATAGCCTCTGCCCACAAGAACAATGGAGCGTTCGCATAAATAAGCATGGTCCTAGCAGCTTCTATAAGTGTACGATTCCGTCTTTCAACGACACCGTTTTGTTGTGGAGTGCGTGCAGCGGATGTTTCATGTGAGATACCAACTCCTTCATAATAATCACGAAGAGTCTGGTTGACGAACTCTGTACCATTGTCTGTACGAATACGGCGGACAGTAGTATTCAAACGTACCTGAATGAATTTCAGAAAAGTGATGATAGCCTTCGGTGCTTCATCCTTTGTACGTAGAAATCTAACCCATGTAAACCTTGAGAAATCATCCACAATTACCAGAATGAATTTCTTACCGCTCACACTTTCAGTTCTCATTGGCCCACAAAGATCCATATGCAAAAGATGAAGTTTTTCTTGATTGGTGTCTTCAGCTTTGGGCTTGTAAGATTTCTTGGTACTTTTCCCCCTTGAACACGCGGAACATAAATGGTCCTTGTGAAATTTAAGCTTTGGAAGACCACGAACTAAATCGTTTTTAGCCAGATGATTAATAGCATCAAAGTTAAGATGAGATAATCTGCGATGCCATAACCATGACTTGGTCTTAGATGCTTTAGAGAGAAGACATACTGGAGAGGCGGCCATCATGTCTTGTAAGGACAAGGTATATAGATTTGCACCACGAGATCCCTTCAACAAATCTTTTCCTTCCAAGTTGCGGATGAAACAAGTGTGTTGTCGAAAAGCAACCTCAAGGTTGGAATCACAAAACTGTCCTACTGAGAATAAATTATGACCAAGACCTTCTACATAGTATACCCTTGAAATCGTCACGTTTCCAATCTGATATTCACCATACCCCATTATCTTTGCTATATGATCATTCCCGAATTTAACCGTACCAAGAAACTTGCTGACGAAATTTCGGAGCATCGAGCGATTTCCGGTCATATGTTTTGAACAACCGGAGTCCAAATACCACAGGATGATTTGGACCACCTGAAAATATCACCACACGAAGACAATGTAGAGGTATCAGAATCTGAGTGTTCCTTGTTATTAGCAGGTACAGATTTAATAATCTTAAATTTGCTAACTCTAGGTTTCTTAGATTTCATAGCCTTCTTTTTCTTACTAGGTGGTGTAGATTCTAGTTGGCTTAAATCCTGGGGTATTTCTTCACTGATAGGCACTATAGTGGGGGCTGACCTAATTAAAGGGTGCTGTTTCCATACTTGAGTGCGAGTGTTCCTAACTAAAGGACGCTCAGACCTAACCTCAATGGATGCATTCCTAGTTAAAGGGCACATTGTTCCATCTAATGTAAAGGTTCTACCAGTGGGACGCCATTGCCAGCCAACTTGGGCACGAGTTCTACCCGTTGGCTTCCATTCAAGACCATTCTTAATAGCATTCATTTCATTCACGTGATCAATCAGACACAAATCATGACGTTGGGAAAACATACATTCATTACAATTTCAACAATTTAAATCAGAATTCACGAATGGTTTAGGCTGCTGCACAGGCGCAGAGCTTTTAGTCTTAACATGATTCTTTTTATTTAAAACTGAACTAGCATTCCTATTGTGAACTTCTACTTTCTTCTTTGTGGCACTACTAGTGGAGGGCTTGATCTTATCTTTCTTGAGTGGCGATCCTTTAGCCTTAGTAGTCTCTTTTAATCCTGTAGAAGGCAAAGTGGGAACATTAGCAACAGATTTTAAAGGTGTCTTACTTGATTGTGCCAATGACGGTTTCGCTCCTGGAGTCTTATTAAATGGAGTGACAGCAATGGGCCTATTATTAAGTAGTGCCGAACCTGGTGTACCTATGTATTGCAAATATGCCAAGCAATATTGAACTCGCTTAATATATTCATGAGCCGAATAATAGTCGCTACTTGAGGGATCTAAGGCATAAAGATCGTCTAAAATATCCCTAAGAAGATCGACATGCTTAATGGCATTCCTCATATAATCATGGTAGGTAACCGGGTTTCTCTTATGAAGCGGATTCTTATAAAGCACTACTGACTTGGTTGTTGGAGCACTAGTGGACGGTGCAGAGTCAGTAGCTAAGTTATCAACAACTTCTTGTCGGGTGAGAAGAAGTGTCTCCTTTAACTCAGCCAAAACCATATTTTTGTCTATGAGCAGGATGTTCAAATCAGAGATTTCTTCGCACTTTTGGTTCAGTTGTTCAACATAAGATTGTTGCTGTGCCGCATTAAAAGCGAAGCGTTCTTCTAGTGAACCATAAAGAGCGGATAATCCCTGTCTTGTCCGATCCATCTCCCCTAGAACAGACGAAAGTCTAATTTCTAAGACTTGGTTTTTAGACTCTGCAGCCTCTAGTTCCAATTTTAATGTTTCCTTTGATGATACCTCTCTCTTCAATCTCATGATTTCTTCCTCTAATGTCTTAACAATTGCAATCATCTTGTCACTCGTCTCAACACCGTTTTCACAACCATTTGATATCAAAAGATCCTCATTTTGAGTTTGTTGTTTTAATTCTAAAGATATACAATGTTGTTCTAGTTGATTAAAGCGTTTTGAAAGTAAATTGTAAGAATCTTGTAGCTTTAAAAACTCAGCGTTAGATTCGTGACAAGAATGATTATCTACCTCATTTACAGTATCAGCAACATTTACAGAAAGATCACAAACATCATCACATATATGCACATCATCACAATTAATCATAGCGGATGTAAGCTCATTCGAATAATTAACATTTACAGTAGTAAGCACATCACACGAGATTACTTCAGACAAGAATCGGTCATATTCGGTTAAAATCTTTTCTTTTTCAATTAGTTGTAGTTCGTAAGCGGTGTCCATTTCATAAAGCACTTTTTGAACTTCACCAATTTCAAACACAAGATTCTCCTTAAGAGATGCAAAAGTTCCTTTTAGACTTTCGACAAACGGATTGATCTCATTTTTAAACACCTCGTTCATATGTTCGAAAGCCCATTCTCCGGCATTTAAGCCATTTGAAGTCGTACAATCCAAAATGACCTTGTCAAAATTAGTAAAGTATTGATTAATCTCTTGCAAGTTTAACCATACAGTACTAACAGGTGGAAGATCCTTTGGAATTTCCTTAGGGCCTTCCATATTGACAAGTGTAGGAAATGTACTAGGGTTTTCTTCATCTAATATGTAGGTCGGTGCTGTTATGAGATCTTTGTCCATATGGAAGCGAATTCTAAAATCCGTTTTTGCAAGCTCCTTATTCAATTTAAAATAATCACACTCGGGATATTTTGCAGAATTGTATGACCGATCCTCATCAACTAGATCCTTACTTGTTCGATCATCAGGAAAAACAATCGGGTCTAAAGCCAATCCTAATTGAGTTGCATTATAAAGTCTAGGACTATGTCTTAAAGCTTGTTTTGCATACCGTGGATTAGGGGGAAGGCCTTTTAGACGTGATAAGTTAAACTCTCTAAACGAGGCATCAAATAAGTGCACTAGTTGAGAAGCAGCGTATTGTCTTAACAGCAAGTAATCTAGACTTCTAATCTTATTAGTGGCATTAATCTCCATTTCATTCTTCTTAGATTCAAGTGATTCAAAATCCGTTTGAAGTTTTTGAAAATTAGTTACCACTAACTCCTTTTCTTGAAGTTCATTAGACAGATTTGCTCTTAAGTTTTCGATTTCTTGCAAGTGACCCATTTGTTTGTTTCTAAAGTGATCATATTCAGGATTAGTTAGAACACTAGACGAAGGCACTAGTTCCAAGGTTTGAACTTTCTCATTGCTTAAGGCAAGCTCATCAGACAAATTCTTATTCTTAGCTAAGGTTTCTAAGAGTGCAGCATTCATTTGGCTAAGTAATGTAGCAGGAACCATGACCAAATCTTGTTGAGCAGGAGTAGGCGTATGCGAAATGGGTCCCGGTTGTGATTCACTCAAAGTCTGGGGACTCACATTGATATTGCTATCATTGTTTGTCTCCTCGTTTGAAAGACTCACCACCGAAGATTCATTCGAATCAGCACTCTCTTGCACAACTTGATGTGGTTGAATACTAGCATCAGTGGTATTATCGGTGGTATTAATAAGTACCTCAGATCTCTTTTCTGGCCCTAAGCTGGAGATAGTTGCCATGAGAGCAGCCTTTGCAGATTGAAAGTCATCACAGTCTAAGTCATACGCATCGAGATCATCTGCTTGGTATGCTGCATTCTGTGTGGTGACCGTGTCTTGTTCAGCAATCCCTGGATCAGCAAGAAATGCAAGCTCCTCTTCATCAAGTTCCCTTCCTTGTGCCTGAGCATTTACCAGATAGATCTTTTCTGCAAACCATTGTCCATCCCTTCTCCTCTTGGGTTTCTTACAATCCCTGGACATGTGACCCTCTTCCTTGCAGTTGTAGCATGTAATCATTCGCAACTTGCCCGTGGAATTAGCCCGTGGAGTAGGATTGACCATTGGAGCCTGATTGACCGTGCGAGCATTGGTAGTAGATGTGGTAGGTCTCCCCTGATATGGTTGAATAGGCTGAACCATTACCCTGCCATTCTCAATTGTAGCTTGTTGGCGAGAATTGGATGAATTCCTCAACTGATTGTTGGTAGGAGCTGATCCCCTAAATCCTCGTTTGCTTAAAGTCCTTGTGAGATAGGCAGACATAGTGGTTAACACTTCAACTGGATCAGCACCTTGTTTGAATACAGGAACGGGGACTTCCTCATCATCACAGTACATTGCTTGGTCTTGAGGTGCATAATCACTAGAAGGAATACTCATTTGATCAGGGTAGCTTGTTGGATATGCTGCATTCTCTTGATAAGATGAATATGAAGATTGAGCATAAGGTGCAATACTTGCTGGGTGAGGTTGTGTAGCATATTGTGATGAAGGTGCACTGAACCGATATTGTTGCTGATGTGAGGTGGGTGGTTGTGGTAAAATCGAGTATTGGGGAAAGGTTGGTGTCATGTAAGGTGATGGATGATAGGCTTGATGTCCCAAAATATAAGGAGTGTTGTTGTGAGACAAGCTTGGTTGATTAGCCATCAAAGCTAATGAATCAGGGTACATACCTCGTGGAGAACGGTGCATGATCACATGTTTCTCATGCTGCTGAAGAAAAGCATATAGTTGATCCAAATTGCACTTATGCAAATCCCTGGTTAACTTAACATCGGTAATGTACTCGCCCCATTCAGCTTGAGGTAGAGTATTCAAGAATTTGGTGTTAACCTGGAATGGTGCAATCACAAGATTGTATACATTCAGATCATTCATGAGTGTGGTGAATCTGAAGTAATAATCGTGAAGCGTTTCCCCTGGGTTGTACGTGAATCTATCAAACAGGTCATACAACTGACATTCCCTTTCCTGTTTGGTGAGAGACGTTCCTTGTAGCAACACCTTAAGACGTTCCCATAAATCCTTTGCCACCGTATACTGACTCACCATCCTATAGATGTCATGGGGAAGAGCTTGGAGAATTGTTTGAAGAGCTTTCTCGTCTGCATCGGCAACAAGTTGTTGGGCTGGTGTAAGTTCTTCAAATTCTCTTGTTCGAGTCACATTGTTGACCACTATGGTACCATAGTCAAGTGGACCATTTAAAATTGACTTAACCATAAGCCTCCCATAAACCGGTTTTCCCTTAAGATAAGACATCATCCGGCCTTGCCAAGCTTCAAAAACTTCTTTGATGAGCATTGGCGGGCGATTATCCGTTCCCGTAATCACCGAAATATCCGTAAGTGATGTCATCTGAGGCATTACTGAATTCGGATTCATTTTGTTAACTTCAAAGAGACAAAGATTATCGGTTGATCGAGCAGTGAAGTAAAGCTTGTGAATGGTGTTGTGTTTTTGTTGTAAGAAACCAAGATTAAATCCTCTAAAAAATCGTCGAAAAAACAAGCAAAATAACTCTTGATTCGGAACTTTTTGTTGATTCGGAAGTTTGATTCGGAAGATTTGGCTTGGAATTACCTTGATTCGGAACTTTTTGCTTGATCCGGAACTTCTTGAGTCGGAACTTCTTGGTTCGGAACTTTTGTCTTGATCCGGAACTTCTTGGTTCGGAAGTTCTTGGTTCGGAACTTTTTGGCTTGATCCGGAACTTCTTGGTTTGGAAGTTTCCTTGGTTCGGAACTTTCTTGATCCGGAACTTCTTGACCCGGAACTTCTTGATTCGGAAGTTTCCTTGGTTCGGAACTTTCTTGATCCGGAACTTTTTGATCCGGAACTTCTTGATTCGGAAGTTTCCTTGGTTCGGAACTTTCTTGATCCGGAACTTCTTGATCCGGAACTTGTTGGTTCGGAACTTTTGCTGGGTTAATCAGAAACTTTATAACGATGAACAGTCGACCACTAATATAAAGATTAAACCCAGATTTTGACCAAATAACCCAAAAAGTTTTGTGATTTCAACAATAATAAGTAAAAACTAATACTTATCCACTAATCCCAATCACAAAAACACCAAAAACACCAAGAATCAAGATGGTTTTTTTAAAGAACACTAATACAATCAAAAACTAAAAAACCACACAAATCACTACCTTAAATCACCCCATAGCTCTTGATACCAAATGTAGAATATTGATAACCTATGAATCTATGAAGGGGTTTGTTGATTTATAGAGAGAGAAAGTGAGAGAAACTATGTGTTATTTCATTAAGTGGAAACTAGAAAATTGACAACAACCAACCCCTTTCCATGGTGGAAAGGGGTATTTATACTTCCAAGCTACATGGGCTTGGGCCGGTCCATGACAAGCCCATGGACCGGTTCTTACTTAACTTAATAAGCAACTATTAACTATTTGTTAACTACGAGCTATTACAACATTAATAATATTGTGGAGTGACCGATACTTCTAATATACGTAAAAACGTATTTCTAACACTAGGGGTTTATGCGATCACACTTACTCGATCGTACTGGGTAACGCATCAAAACAGTTACGATGGGATTCAAAGGCAAATAAGCATAACCGAATGAGCACAAATAAGAAAAGACAAATAAGCACTTATTTAAATCTTAACAAAATGAAAATAAGTACAAATTTAAAAACTTTCAAGACACGAAATAAGCAAACTTTATGAATCAAACTTTCAAAAGACTAAATATTTAAGAAAACTTAAAAGACAATAATCTATATATACGAAATAAGCCAATAAGCACAACAAGCTTAAAGCTTAAACCGTATAAAAACTTAGTAAGGAATAAAAAGATAAACTTTTTAGTCACAAAAACATCAAGTTTACACAAAAAGCATTAAAATTTCGGATTAAAAACAAACTAAAATCAAGAAAGGTAGAAAGAGATTAATGAACAAAAAGCTTAACTTGAACTTTTGATTAATGAATTCCAAATACAAGGATGAAATGAAGCTTAAACTTGAAAGATAAAAATGAAGAAAAGATGAAAACTTAGTGAGAGAAAGTTTTCTCTCCCTAAAAACTAAAGAAAGGAAAAATAAAACTAGCTAACACTAACTAACACCCTCCTAATGTGTCATTAGGAGGGTATTTAAAGGAGATGGGGAGGTGCATGTGCTTCCTTCTTTCTTTCTTTCTTTCTTCTCGACTCGATTTTAATTCTTTGTCTTTCTCGACGTCGTCTCGGGATTTGTCGATGTAAATTGAACTCGTCTTCTAATTTTCTTCTATAATTAGACTTGAGTTCTTAGACTTCGTTAACTTCCGTCTTTAGACTTTTTCCTTGATAAATCTTCAGAATAGGCCTTGGACTTCCGTTCTTTTTGCACTCTTGATCTTTTGACTTCGTCTTTTCTCGTTTTCTTTGATAAAAGCCCGTGATATCCCATGTTTTCTTCCTTTTTCATCTTTTGGTCCTAAAACAAAATAAAAACACAAACCACACATAACTCCGACTTTTACGACATTAAATGCACGTTTTGGTCTTGTTATTATTGGAAATAAGTGGTAAAAGGATAAGTATTTTCACACTTATTAAATCCCCTACACTTGACCATTGCAATGCCCTAATGCAATGCATTAATTTCAAAGCACAGATTATATTTCTCATCATAAATAACCCACCTTGGCCTTTATTAAATACTAAACTTAAAGGAAAGTAAAAAGATAGAAATCAAAGACTAACATTGGGGTTCTGGCTGTCATGAATGTTTATCATCCTCAAGTTTCACTTTCCCCATACCAAGCTTAAAAACGAGATCATTGTTATTATAAGTTAGCAAACTAACACGAACTCATGTGGCCCAATTATTTACTTAGACTCCCCTATTCCTAGGTGTATCTCTTATATTTTATGATTGTCTAGAATGATCACGAGGATGCATTGTTTAACTTATTTCAAAAGTTATTTAGGCTAACTATCTTGGCATAACTCGCTTCACGATTTGAGACCTTTCTCGGACCAATATTTGGCAGCGACTTCATACTTCGAATCTTGAGAGACGTTCTTGAAATTATGGTCTTCTCTTCATAATAGGAATTTCTTCACTTTGATGTTTTTGAGAGATTCTTTATATTTGGACCACGACTTCTTCATTTTTCTCTAATCTTTATTTTGGACTTTGATATACAACGATCCACCTCCTTTTAGGACTTGGATATATTTATCCCCATACCTATTGATCCCAAACTTACATCGATTTAGCTTGTGTAAACGAGATTAAATCAAGTTAAACACCTAGAGAAACTTTGTTGTGTATAAAACAATTTATGTATTATGCGGAATTAATACTCAAACAAGAACACACAAATAATTGTAAAAAAAACTTTCACTTGATTGATTAGAACAAACTTGCTTACAATGAAAGTGTTAAACGTATGAAAACTTATATGAAACAAAACCTAAAGGTCTTCATTTATAGACATAAGAAGCCTTGTACAAGAGTCTACGTATCAGCTATTCTAGGTAAAGATAAATATAGAAAATACATTGTTGATCCTATCTTTACTAGAAACAAACTAGAAACATAATACGCGTAGACCATATCTTTCTATCAGTGCTTGACTTCAACCTATCAACGCTTGACTTCTTCCTGTCAACGCTTGATCTGTCAACGCTTGTTTTCTTCTTATCAACGCTTGTTTTCTTCTTGTCAGCGTTCAAGTGTACTAGCTACATTTTATTCCCAACAATCCTCCCCTAAACTTGATATCTACTCTAGTAATCAAGTTTCTGAATAAAAATTAAGAACCAGGAGGAATCTTACAAATCTTATCATATTGGTAATAAACATGCCTAATCAAATCTTTGGCCACGTCACTTGAATAGTCAATCTCCAACTGTGTTGTCTTCATCTTTTCCAAAACTTCTTTGGACATGGGGTACTCAGCATCTACAAGAAGATACTCAGCAAACTTTGTAGAACTCAAATGGTACACACCAGCAGCTGATACAAACGCCATTGAAGTCCACTGATATCATCCTCAAGATCCTTCCAAACATGATCTTCTTCTTCTGGTGCACACATTCTCGTGAATGTTGACCAAAGCTTTATTCCATTGACTGAAGTAGGTGCTTCAGTCTCATACTTGGCCAGCAACAACCTCCAAAGGTCTGCCAAGTCTTCCCTATCCATAACTGCAAAGAGAGACATAAGAGTAGTAAATGTGTGTACCTCTTTCCCATATCTGCCAATCATCCAAAACCCACTTGCATCTTCTTCATAGCTAATGATAGGGTTTCTAGCACCAAGAGGTAACACTTGTACCATATCTGAAGCTTCCATGGGTGAGAGCTTAATGCTCCTTCTAATAACAGCTTCACTGGGAACCACTTTATTTAAATCTTTAGGAAACTCAAGTGGAACTCCCTTCTTCAAAGGCCTTGGAACAATCATTGCCTTTTGAATCTCCATCTCTTCTGCAAGTTCTTATTTCCTTTCATCTGAAAGAAGTCTAAGATGTTGATCCCAAACTTAGATCGATTTAGCTTTATGTATACGAGATTAGATCAAGTAATACACGTAGAGAAACCTTTGTATATGCTTATGAATCTAAGTGTTATGCGAAATTTAACACTTAAACAAGAACACACAATGATGTAAACAAACTTTCACTTTGATTATCAATATCAAACTTGCTTACAATGAAAGTAGTTTACGAATGAAAACTTATATGAAACTTATATCAAACATTAACCTAAAGGTCTTCTTTTATAGACATAAGAAGCCTTGTACAATAATCTACGTATCAGCTATGCTAGGTAAAGATAAATATAGAAAATACATTGTTGTTCCTATCTTTACTAGAACTATTCTAGAATACAATAAACGCGTAGAGTATATCTTCCTATCAGTGCTTGTCTTCAATGTGTCAACGCTTGACCTTATCTTGTCAACGCTTGAGCTTTCAACGCTTGTTTTGTTCTTGTCAACGCTTGGTTTACTCTTGTCAGCGCTCAAGTGATCTGGCCTTAATTTATTCCCAACAATCCTCCCCTAAACTTGATATCCACTCTTATGATCAAGTTTCTGAATAAGCATTAAGGACTAGGAGGAATCTTACAAAACCTTCTCATATTGGTAATGAATAAATCTAATCAAATCTTTTGCCACGTCACTTGAATAATCTATTTCCAGCTGAGTTTCCTTCATCTTCTCCAAAATAGCCTTGGATATGAAATACTGACCATCCACAAGTAGATACTCAGCAAACTTTGTAGAACTCAAATGGTAAACACCAGCAGCTGAATATAACCTCCATTGAAGATCACTGAGATCATCTTCTAGATCCTTCCAAATTGCAGGATCCTCATCTCTTGGTCCACACATTCTTTTGAATATGGTCCAAAGTTTTATTCCATTAGCTGAAGTTGGTGCTTCAGCCTCATACTTGGTCTCCAGCAACCTCCAAAGGTCCACCAAGTCTTCTCTATCACAACTTGCAAACAAAGATATGAGAGTGGTAAAGGTGTGTACCTCCTTGCCAAATCTGCCAATCTTCCAAAACCCACATTCATCTTCTTCATAGCTCACAATTGGGTTCCTGGAATCTAATGGTAACACTTGCACCATATCTGAAGCTTCTAAAGGTGAGAGCTTGAGGCTCTTTCTGATGACAACTTCACTTGGATATAGTGGATCCATATCTTTGGGAAACTCAAATGAAATTCCCTTCTTCACTGGCTTGGGAACAATCATAGCTTTCTTGAGTTCCATTTCTTCTGCAAGTTCCTCCTTTCTTTCATCTGAAAGAAGTCTGAGAGTGTTTGCTTCCTGCACTCTCACCCAAATGGGAAAAGCCCTGTTTTCCAACTCATCAAATGTCAAAGCCTTCAACTTCTGATATGTCCATCCAACTCCATGACATCTGAGCAACATAAAGTAGAGCTCCCTTCTATCCCCTTTCAATTCTGAGAGAATGTTGCTTGCCTTGTGTTTCAAAATTACCTGGCAATCCTTCTGAACTCTAAGAAGAATCTCCAAACCCCATATTTGATCTGAAATGGTCAAGTCTGGATTCTCCATGCATCTTTCTTCCCAAGCATTGTACATTTGAACCACCTCTGGCATGTCAAAGTCAACCTGCAATTTCAATTCTCTCAGCTTCTCCTTGGCCAACTCATCCCCATACTCAAGCCTTTCTGGTTCTATAATCATCACACTTGAGTCTGAGCTAGCTCCATCACTTCCTTCTTCTGAAGTCACAACAAATGGTGACTTTTCCTTTTCATCATGTTCCATGATTTGTGCAGCCAATCTTCTATCAAATTCAACTTGAGCTGCATCCTTTGGAACAATCTCCTCTACCATTATACCCTTACCCTTATCTGTTGGTGCAATGGTTGGTAAGGTAGATGGTAATACCTGAGTAGAAACCTCCTTGATGATAGATGATGACTGGGATACATCACCTTCATGTGCAGGTCTGTCAATGCCCAAATTTGTCCTATCAGCGCCCAAAATATTTCTGTCAGCGTCCAACTCTTCCTTGTCAACGCCCAAATATCTTCCCTCAGCGCCTTGTGTAACCTCTCTCAACATAGCTGTAAATGATAAATTCAAGTTTGTAGGAGAGACTAAGGACGTATCAAAACCTGTTTGTTTCTTCAAAGTTGTAAGGGCCTCAGCAACATCCATTGATTGACCATCATGGCTACCCTTATCACTTAGATTTATTGGATCTTCCTCCCCTTTAGAAGATTCCTCCATACCCCTCCTTGCACGAGCACTCTCCAAAACAACAATCCTCTCCCTCAATTGCTTGAGTTCAAGGCCTTGTGAGCTGACAACTTGTACTAAGTCTGCATTTTGCTTTTGTAAGCTAATGCAGACTGCATCAATTCCATAAGAGTCATTGGTTCCAGTCTGCCCTCTTCTAAAATGGGGATTTGACCTCCCAAGTCAGATTCATTGGGCATGGATGAGGACTTAATGATGGTGGGACTGCCTTGGCCAGCATCTAAGCCAGAACCAATAGTCCCAGCCTCATCCAGGGAACCAGCCACACTTGTGGTGGTGGTTCTCTCTGCTTCATGGCTAGGACCACCAGAGGAGAACACTCCAGAAGTCCTTTGGCGTTTCATCAACCTATATTCAGGGGGTGTGGAAGATGGTGTGGAAGAATGGGTGGATGTGGGTTGGTTAAGGGGTGTTTGGGTTTGTGAAGGTTGTGTGTCAGCGTTGGAAATAGGAACATCAACGCCAACATTTAATGTATCAGCGTTGAAGGATTCTGAGTCAATTTGCATGTGTTCAGGTGAAGGTAGAGGTTCAGGGATTGGTTCAAGTTATGGTTGGGGGTCAATTTGTGGTTGGTCTGGTTGGGGTTGTGATGCTGCAATAACAGCAAGCATAGCTTGGGTTAAGGGTAGGTTACGATGGGGTGGTGAATTCATCTTCATGAAAATAGCTTTCTTTTGCTCAAGGATCTTTTAAAAATCATTGTGATACCTTGAGCAGTAACCTTGAACATCAAAAACCATTTGTAGAAAACGGGGATAAGCTAAAGTCATTTTTGTCCCCTTGTTTTTACACATCCCCTCAAAAATCATTTTAGAATAATTAAATTTTTGCCCTGTTGCAATGCATACAATAGCACTAGCAATGGATCTATTGATCTCATTGTGTGCAGTACATTTGGGACTCAAACATTGAAGGAGGACATGTATGAGGTACTTCCAGGCTGGGGGAAATTCCTGCTTATGATACTTGTTTAGAGTACCTTCATTAGGAAAAGGATATCCCAAAGCCCTAAGCCCTTGTTCTATTTCATTAATGGGAAGGGTGGCTATACCATCAGCATCATCAAGATGCAAGGCTTGGCGTACCAAAGCCTCAGTAACCACCCAAGGTCTCCCATGAACAATAGAAGTCAATGTAGTCACTCTATTAACTGTTGAGGAACTAACAGTGTTCCAAAACTGCTTAATATGTGTGACTGGAATGAGTGGTGCATGAGAAAGAGCATACCTTAATGGGGATGCATTCAAATACGCCACCATTTGTGTGTATTGAGGAAACAGAGTATCATCAACTTCAAGATACGCAATCATGTTGTGTTGAGACCTGAACCCCAATTCCAATTCTGATGGTTTAAACTTGGGTGCCATTGATGAAAGCTGTTAATTTTAAATGAAGAAGATGAAGTTGATAAGAGAAAATTGAGTTAGACAAGAATTATAGATACCCTGTTTAAAATAGGAGCCAAATTTATAGGAGAAGAAAATGCATGTGATTGGCCCAAAAATAGGCAAGTATTTTCAAAAACACAATCATGAAAATATTGAAAAAATATAAGTTTATCTCATGCATTAAATGAGAGGTAACAACTCCCAAAATTATGGCCTAAAAATATGTCAAAAAGTAACAACTGGGTAGGTCCCATTGAGTGTCAACGGTCAAAAATAACCTATCAACGCCCAACGGCTATAATCTTGTCAACGTTTGCCTATAGCCATGTCAGCGTCCAATTTGGTCACAACAACGCTTGGAAAATTCTTGTCAGCGTCCAAAAATAAAAATGTTTTAAAAATGAAAAATGACCTTAACAAGTAATTTATCCTAGAGAAGATAACCAAAAGCTGATAATTACTATTGGGCGGCAAGCACTGTCCAGTTATGCACACTTGCATAAGCAAGATAGACATAACAGTCCTCTAGTGTCCCTTGCTAACCAAAACTCTTAACAACCAAGTTATCTCATAAAATTCCTTGTTACTCCAAGGTAATTCCGATAACAAAATCATTCCCAAGTCTCCCAACAGACCACAACCAATTCTAGGCCAAAAATGTCTTGGCAGTATGCATAGTATATCAACTTTGCATGCTACAGTGCCTCATGATTTAGTAAAACTAACTCATACTCACCTGTGGACACAATCTAGAATTATGATAAGAGTATCATATGGATACCCAAACAACCTAAGGGTTCCTAAAACCTCCCCTTAAACTATGATACAAAAGTTTGCTAAAATCATGCATGAACATAAAAAATTTATGTCAAGATAGGAATAAAACATTCCAACCATCATCCATAAATAAAAACTTGTCCAAATGCTTCTCCATTGATCCATAAGCAACTCTGTATTCAATGGTATACTGCTAACACCATCTGCACATTTAGATTGAAAACCACAAAACTAACATTGTTGCTGACAACGCCCCGATAACACAGGACAGCGTTGAGGAAAGCTTTGTCAGCGTTAGACAATTATATTGCTGACAACGTTGTAGAAAAACTTATCAGCGTTCAAGCAACCTTTGTCAGTGTTAGAAAAATATAGTGGAAAATCTAAATCATCAATAAGACCAATAACAATGCATCATCCTGTACATACTTTTACAAAAAGATTCTAAAACACATATTATGTGAGATTGACCATTCCAATACTTGTTACCAAGTATTGAAATCTCCCAGCATCAAAAGGTTTAGTTAATAAGTCTGACACATTTTCCTTAGTGTCAACCCTATCTGGTTGTATTAAACCTTTCTCAAAGCAATCTCTTATAAAATGGTTTCTAATTTCTATGTGTTTAGTTTTAGAATGATGTACAGGATTCTTAATGATGCATAAAGTACTATTATTGTCAACAAATATCTTAGTATGCATGAAATTGTACCCATAGTCCAACAGCTGGTTCTGAATCCACAACACTTGGCCATAACAAGCAGATGCAACCACATACTCAGCTTCAGTCGTAGAATTAGCCACCACTGTTTGTTTATTGCATTGCCAAGATATCAACCTGCTCCCAAGAAACTGACATCCACCAGTTGTGGATTTCCTATCAAATTTATCACCTCCATAATCACTATCTGAATATGCAATCAGCTCCAATGGTGAATCCTTTGGGTACCACAAACCAAGACCAGGATAGCATCTTAGGTACCTAAAGATCCTCTTCACAGTATAAAGGTGACATTCTTTGGGAGTCACTTGATGGCGTGCACAAGCACACACAACAAACATGATGTCAGGTCTGGAGGCAGTAAGATACATCAATGATCCAATCATGGATCTATAGTGCCTGACATCAACATCTTTCCCATCTCCAATCATTCCCCATGGGTGTTCTCTATCCATAGGAGTAGTAGCCCTCTTTTCATGTGGAGAAAAGCCAAACTTCTTCAAGATCTCAACAACATATTTATCCTGGGAGATGAAGATACCATCTTCTTTCTGCTGAACTTGTAAACCAAGAAAGAAGTTCATCTCCCCCATAGCACTCATCTTGAATTTGTCTGTCATAAGCTTGGAGAAATCCTCACTCATCTTTGGATCAGTAGACCCAAAAATGATATCATCAACATAGACCTGCACAAGCAACACATCCTTGCCTTTCTTCTTTGTAAATAGTGTCTGATCTATGGTTCCCCTCTTGAATCCATTGTCCACCAAATAGGTAGACAAAGTACCATACCATGCTCTAGGGGCTTGATGAAGGCCATACATAGCCTTTTTGACTCTATAAACTTTATCTGGATGCTCTGGATCCTCAAAATCAGGAGGTTGCATTACATATACTTCCACAACAATGGTGCCATAGAGAAAGGCACTCTTGACATCCATTTGATAGACAGTGAAGCCCATGCAGGATGCATAGGCTAGAAAAATCCTTATAGCTTCAATCCTTGCAACTGGTGCAAAGACCTCCTCATAGTCTATCCCCTCCTCTTGTGTATAACCTTGAGCCACTAACCTTGCCTTGTTTCTGACCACAATGCCTCTTTCATCTCTTTTGTTCCTGAGAAACCATCTTGTCCCTATAGGTCTGACATATCTAGGACAATCAACCAGCTCCCAAACATCCTGAATTGCAAATTGGTGAAGCTCATCCTGCATTGCTTCCACCCAACTTGGTTCTTTGAGAGCATCAAATATTTTCTTGGGTTCCTCTTGTGACAGAAAGCAGGCAAACAAACATGCTTGCACAAGAGGGGTATCAACCTTCTTATGTATATTAGCAATAAACCCACCAAGACCTTGATGAGATCTTCTAGTCTGAATTGGAGTCATAACATCACCAATGATCTGGGAAGGGGGGTGATTCTTCATTGTGGAAGTGAGAACTCCTCCTTCAAAAAGTCTGGTGTCCTCAACCTCATTCTCCATGTTGCTAATATCTTCTTCATCAGACTCTCTTTCATCAACATCAGGATGAACCTCTTCATATAAATTGGAAGGTTCACCTTGTTCAAAATTGGAAGAGAAAAGATGGGCAGAATTGTTGTCAACGCCTGAACCTTGTTTGTCAGCGCTTGGGCTAACAACGCTTGAAGTGTGGTTGTCAACGTCTGAACCATCAACGTCTGAATTGGTCTTGTCAGCGCTAGATTTGCCTTTGTCAGCGCCTGAAGGACCATGTATGTTTGTATCTGGTGGTACTTGGAAACTACCATTATCTTGTCCAGCAGCAGCAACAGCAACAAAAGCATCTGTCCAAATGGGAATGGAAACATATTCTAGGATAGGAGATGTCTTTTCTGCTTGTGATCCAACCTTTTCATGAACCTGAGTACCTGAAACATCAACAACTTGTTCCTCCATAACATTTGAAGTTACCTTCACAATGTCTGGATTAGTGACAGGCATATAATTTAAAGTTCTAGATAAAGGTTCCAAGTCAAACAACCAATTAGGACCATTTTTAGGATCACTAGGTTTATTCTCTAAAAACCTAACATGTACTCTTTCAACTATACGTTTGTCCTCTTTAAGATAAACCCTATATCCCTTGCTCTGCAGTGAATACCCCATGAAGTAACCCTCATCACCTTTTGCACTAAATTTCCCTAAGGCATCACTAGTGTCTAATACTACTACATGACAACCAAAAGGTCTGAGAAAACCAATATTAGGTTTTCTTCCCCAAAGCAACTCATAAGGTGTTTTGTTCTGAATTTTGTTAACCAATGCTCTATTTTGCACATAGCAAACTGTATTAACAGCCTCAGCCCAAAAGGCTATAGGAAAGTGAGCATCAGCCAACATAGTTCTGGCTGCTTCAATTAGGGTTCTATTTTTCCTCTCAGCAACCCCATTTTGTTGTGGGGTTATAGCAATGCTAAATTGCCTAGTAATTCCTTTCCTGGCACAGAAATCATCTAGCTTTTTATTCCTAAATTCTCTACCATTATCACTCCTAAGCATTTTAACCTCATTGTCAGACCTTTTCTCAATCTGAGTGATAAAATCAATTAGAATATTAGCTGTGTCACTCTTCATAGCAAGAAAGAATGTCCAAGTAAACCTAGAAAAGTCATCTGTGATGACAAAGCAATATGACTTACCATTCAAACTTTCTATATTGGTTGGATCAAAGAGGTCCATGTGAAGCATATGAAGAGGTCTAGAACTAGTGTGCATCTGTTTGGACTTGAATGAGACCTTGTGATGCTTGCCTTTAAGACATGCAACACAAGAGTGGTCATTGTGGAAGGCCTTCTCAGGCAAACCATCAACTAAACCAATCCTCCTAAGTCTATTTATATTTTTAAAATTTATGTGCCATAGTCTCCTGTGCCACAAATTACTCTCATCCACTGAGGCCTTAGCATAAAAACAAGACATATTATTATTCATTTTAATCCCATTCAAATTTACATTATATATGTCCTTATGCCTAGATGTTCTATACTCAATATATTTCTCATCAGGGATCTTAAAATCCTTGCTTAACACCAAACACTCAGTATCAGTAAAAAGAACTTTATTTTTGTTATCACAAACTTGTGATACACTAAACAGGTTGTAATCAAGTTCTTTTACCAGGAGACGTCCTTAATACGCAGATTATTGGTGAGAAGGGTTCCTTTGCCTGTGATAGTACCATATCCGCCTCCAAAGTAAACCTTATCACCATCTTTAATAGGAGAGAAGTTCGTCAGATAGTCTTCCTTTCCTGTCATGTGCCTTGGGCATCCACTATCCCAATATCCATAATCATTGACCTGTCTTTGAATGCCCTGTACATAAAGAAAACAAATTAGTTTTCTTTGGGAACCCAAGTCTTAAAAGACTTGGATTCATCTGGTTGTTCAATAAGAACAGACTTAGTTCTCACAACAACCCCATTCTCATCCTTCTTAGGATGAAATACCCAGTTAACCCCAATAGGTTTTGTAATGACCTTTGAAATGTAATTAAATCTATTGCAAGTCATTGAAATCCTATTATCATTAGGGTTCTGATCTTTATTGGGTCTCCATGTTAAGCTTGAAGAAGCTTTAGACCCCTTACCTTGTGGTTGCAAATATTTAGGTTTGGTCACGTTTCTGTCAGCGTTAGAATTTGTCCTGTCAACGCTAAAATTACCCTTGTCAGCGTTGAACCTAGGGTTTGCTACAGAAACCCATTGCCTATTTGACCAGGTGTTTGTCTTTTGAAATGGTCTTTGTCCATGAGTGTTAGACCCTCTAGTAAACAATGGGGCAGGTCTAATTACTTGTGGACTTTGCTGCACACAAGGTTTGGGTCTGACAACGTTTGACTTCCTAACAACGTTGACTTTGTTCCTGACAGCGCTGAAATTGTTCCTGTCAGCGCTGGCTTTGGGAGCGTTGACACACTTGTATGCCAAGTGTGAAAAGCTACCACATGTGTAACAAGCTTTTATAGACACAACCTTAGGTCTAGAAGAGAAGAAGCCTGTTCCATGATTGCTAACTTGGCTCTTGGGAGACCTAGTATTCCTATACATCTCTGCATATTTAATGATAGGTCTTCTAACAGTGTTTGAGCCTAGGTCAACAGCTTTACCAGTTATTGGGTTAGTAACCTTAATGGGTGTTGACTCATTTGGACTTTCACATAGCAAGCCCCCCTTTACAAACAAAGTAGGGTTAGCTTTCTTCCATTCATTCAGGTCAGTCAACTTTTGTTGATACTCTTCAACTGGAGTGACAACTCTTGGTGGAGGAATGAATTCCTCCTCTTGGAGCTCTGACAAACCAGTCCAAGATAAGTCCCTTTGTTGGACACCATAGAAGTCACCAGCTGGTGGTGGAACCTAAGAGTAATCATTCATCCCAATCCCAGTCATGTCCTTAGGATCCCTTTGTTTAGCTACACAGTCTCCTAGGGTTTGGGTGGCTCTATCAAATATTTGAATTTTAAGGCCAACATTATCTTTATTCTTAATGGCCTCATCTAACTTAGCCTGTAATTCACCATTAACCCTTTCCATGATGTTTCTAATATCCATACTACCCTCTAACTCATGTTTTAAGATATTGATTTTATCTTTTAAGTCAAATTTCATTTTCTTGTATTCAGAAACGGTTTTCTCAGTTTCAGTAAGAGCTAGTTGGTAATTAGATAATTTACATCTTTCAGTACTCATATCATCTTTTAATCTTAACACCTCTTTGTTAAGTCTTTCAGTATTTAACCTACAACCTTTGCTACAAAAAGCGTCATCATATACCTCATTATCAGATGAAGAGGAGGAGTGTGCCATGAGAGCATATTCAACATGCTCTTCTTCTTCAATATCAGCAATCAAAGCTTTATCCTCTTCAACATTCTTAGCCAGATAGCTCCAATCCCATCCCATACCATCAATTCCTTGAACTGCAACCATGGCCTTGGAATCCTGAGCTTTAACAACTTGACTTGAGGGTTTACCAGCATCAGATCTTCTAGGAGATCTGCATTCCCTCATGAAGTGCCCCTTACGATGGCAGTTGTAGCATTCAACTTTAGATTTGTCAAATCCAGCCGTGTCTTTAGCATTGAAGGTCATTTTCTTCTTAAACCTTCTGTTCCACCTGTTTGCTCTAATACTAGCGAGAGCCATGTTCCACTTGATGTCCATCTCTTCCAAGTGCTCATCACTTATCTGCTCAAGGTCCTCATATGTAATCACTGAACCATTGGGCAAAGAAGCAATGTAAGCACAAACAGTATCCAAATCCAAACCAGCAGGTTTAACTCTTGGGGAGTCACTCTTGAATGTGTCAGCGTCTGAATAGGAGACATTGACAGGACTTGTTCCAGCGCTGACATATGATGATCCAGTAACTGGATGCACGTAAGAGTCCTTATGATTGAATTGACCTTCACTATGAGAGAAGAAGGCCATGTTGCTGGTGGTAGACTTGCTTCCATGCTCTAAAAGAGTTTCATCCTCCAACAGCCTTAGTTTGTTGTAGATGTCATCAAACGAGGAGCTCTTGTAAGTATTGTTGGCAAGAATAGATCTTGCCTCAATCTTCCATGCCTCACCAATACTTTTAAGAAAGGTAGCATTGATGTCAACATCACCAACTTGTGTCCCCATGAAGGACAACTTGCTTGTAATGTCAAGCAATCTGCTTCTTACACTACTCAGTTTCTCATTGGGTTGAGCTTTGAAGACAGCATAATCATGCAAAAGTTGCTTTTTCTTTTCTTCCTTAGTGTCTGCATTGCCACCATATGCAACTTCAAGAGCTTCCCAAAGATCCTTAGCAGATTCATAGCCTCTATATTTATGCTGGTTTTCTTGTCCCAAAGAGACTTTCAGAATATTTAGGGCTTTAATGTCAACCCTTTTCTTTGCAATGTCATCAACAGCCACAGCTCTACAATATCCAGGTTTTTCTCTCTTATCCTCTTCAGAACATCCAGCAACAGCTGATCTTTGAGCAATGACATCAAGAATCTTTTGAGCCTTATTGAATGTGTTTCCATATTCAATAATCTCCCAGAGTGTGTAGTCATAGAACCCTAGATATTGTTCAAAGTTGAACTTCCACAAGTCAAAGTTGGTTGCATCAAGCATGGGAATCTTGATGTTTGGTAAAGCTGAGGACGAGGAGGTTATTGCTTCAGACATGATGTTGTTAGGGTTTCTGAGAAAATTAGAGTTTTGGTGATTTTTAGGGTTCTGGTGTTCTTTAAGATCAAAAGTTCCTCAACAAGCTCTGATACCACTTGTTGATCCCAAACTTAGATCGATTTAGCTTTATGTATACGAGATTAGATCAAGTAATACACGTAGAGAAACCTTTCTATATGCTTATGAATCTAAGTGTTATGCGGAATTTAACACTTAAACAAGAACACACAATGATGTAAACAAACTTTCACTTTGATTATCAATATCAAACTTGCTTACAATGAAAGTAGTTTACGAATGAAAACTTATATGAAACTTATATCAAACATTAATCTAAAGGTCTTCTTTTATAGACATAAGAAGCCTTGTACAATAATCTACGTATCAGCTATTCTAGGTAAAGATAAATATAGAAAATACATTGTTGTTCCTATCTTTACTAGAACTATTCTAGAATACAATAAACGCGTAGAGTATATCTTCCTATCAATGCTTGTCTTCAATGTGTCAACGCTTGACTTTACCTTGTCAACGCTTGAGCTGTCAGCGCTTGTTTTGTTCTTGTCAACGCTTGGTTTACTCTTGCCAGCGCTCAAGTGATCTGGCCTTAATTTATTCCCAACATAAGAGTATTCATTTCCTGCACTCTTGCCCAAATGGGATGAGCCTTGTACTCTAATTCTTCAAAGGATAATACCTACAATTTCTTGAAGGTCCATCTAGTTCCATGACATCTGAGTAACATGTAGTAAAGCTCCCTTCTATCCCTCTTCAGCAGTGAGAAAACATTGCTAGCCTTATGCTTCAAAATTACCTTGCAGTCTCTTTGAACTCTTAGAAGAATCTCCAATCCCCAAATTTGGTCTGAAATTGTCAAATCTGGATTCTCCATAATCTTGTTCTCCCAAGCATGGTACATCTGAACAACTTCTGGCATATCAAAGTCTACTTGCAATTTTAACTCTCTAAGCCTCTCTTTTGCCAAGTCATCACCATATTCAAGTCTTTCTGGTTGTTCAATTATCATCACACTTGAATCTGAACTCCCTTCATCACTTCCTTCTTGTTCCTCTGAAGTAACAACAAATGGTGATTCACCAACCTTCTTCATTTCTTGTTCCACAAGTTGTGCAGCCAACCTTGAGTCAAACTCTACTTGTGCTGCATCCTTTGGAACTTCTACTTCTACCATAATTCCTTTACCCTTATCTAATGGATCAATGGTGGGTAAAGATGATGATGGTACCTGTGAAGACACTTCTTTGATGATAGCTGATGACTGGAATAAATCAACCATATCTGCAGGTCTGTCAATGCTTAAATTCTGTGTGTCAGCGCCTAACTTACTCTTGTCAGCACTTGGTGTGTCAGCGTCCAAAGTTTGCTTGTCAACGTTCAACTTACTTGTCTCAGCGCCTCTTGTGAATTGCTCCATCATAGCTGTAAAAGACAAGTTCAAGTTTGTAGGAGTAACCAACCTGGTTGCTTCTTTAATTCAGTGAGGGCTTCAACAACACCCAAAGATTCTCCATCATGTGTGCCTTTGTCACTCACATGGATCTGCTCATCCTTCCCTTTGGAAGATTCCTTCATTCCACGCCTAGTGTTAGCATCCTCCAAAATAACAATCCTCTCCCTCAATTGCTTGAGTTCAAGGCCTTGTGTACTGACTGTTTGTACCAGGTCTGCATTTTGCTTTTGCAAGCTAATGCAAACAGCCGTCAATTCCATCAATGTGTATGGTTCCAATCTGCGCTCCTCTAGAATGGGTATTTGACCTCCCAAAGTAGAGTCATGGGGCATGGATGAGGTCTTAAAGATGTTAGGACTGTCTTGGCCTGCATCTAAGCGAGTACCAATAGTCCCAGCCTCATCCATAGCACCAACCACACTTGTGGTGGTGCTTCTCTTTGCAACATAGCTAGGACCACTAGAGGAGAACACTCTAGTAGTCCTTGGGCGTTTAATCAACCTATATTAAGGGGGTGTAGAAGATGATGTGGATTGGGTGGTAGTTTGAAGGTTAAGGGGTGTTTGGGTCTGTGAAGGAAAGGTGTCAATGTCTGGATTACTTGTGTCAACGCCAACATTTAATGTGTCAGCGTTGAAGGATTCTTGGTTAATTTCCATGTGTTGAGGTGAAGGCAAAGGTTCTGGTATTGGGTCAAGTTGTGGTTGTGGGTCTGGTTGGGGTTGTGCTGCTGCAATAACAACAAGCATAGCTTGGGTAAGGGGTAATTCACGGTGAGGGGGTGAGTTCATCTTACTAAAAATAGCTTTATTTTGCACAGGGATCTCATAAAAATCATCATGATCCCTTGTGCAATACCCTTGGTCATCAAAAATCATTTGTAAAAATCTGGGATAAGCCAAAGTCATCTTATTCCCCTTGTTTTTACACATGCCATCAAAAATCAGTTTTGAAAAATTATACTTTTGCCCATTTGTAATGCACACAATTCCACTAGCAATTGATCTGTTAATTTCATTATGTGTAGTACATTTGGGACTCAAACATTGAAGGATGACATGTATGAGGTACTTCCAGGCTGGGGGAAATTCTTGTTTATGATATTTATTTAAAGTACCCTCATCAGGGAAAGGATACCCCAAAGCCCGAAGTCCTTGTTCTATTTCATTAATGGGGAGAGTGATTATACCATCTGCATTATTAAGATGCAAAGCCTGGCGAACCAAGGCTTCAGTAACCACCCAAGTACGCCCATGAACAATAGCTGTTAATGTAGTCACATTATTAAGTTTCGAGGAACTAACAGTGTTCCAAAACTGTTTAATATGAGTGACAGGGATGAGAGGAGCATGAGAAAGAGCATACCGTAGTGGAGATGCATTCAAATACGCCACCATCTGAGTGTATTGTGGAAACAAAGTATCATGAGCCTCCAAATAAGCAATCATGTTGTGCTGACTCCTGAATCCCAATACCAAGTCACTTGGCTTAAACTTTGGTGCCATTGTTGAAGAAAGTTACTTGTGAAAGATTGATGAAAGATGAATTATAGGAGAAAAAGTGTTAGACAAGAATATGATAGTACCCTGTTTAAAAAATAGGAGCCAAATATATAGGAGAGATAGGCACATGTGATTGGTAAAAAATAAGGCAAGTATTTTCAAAATATAATGATGAAAATATTGAAAAGAAAATAAGTTATCTTGTGCATTAATTAAAAGTTATCTACTCCCAAAATTACGGCCCCAAAATTCGTCAAAAATAACAACTGGGTAGGTCCCAATGAGTGTCAACGGTCAAAAATAACCCATCAACGCCCAACGGCTATATTCTTGTCAACGTTTGCAAAAGCCATGTCAGCGTTTAAATTGGTCACAACAATGCTGGGAAAAATATTTGTCAGCGTCCAAAAATAAAAGTAATAAAAATGAAAAAGGACCTTAAAAAAGTAATTTATCCTAGTGAAGATAACCTATAAATTGAAAATTATTATAGGGCGGCAAGCACTGTCCAGTTATGCACACTTGCTTATGTAAGATAGACATAACAGTCCTCTAGTGTCCCTTGTTAACCAAAATTCTTAACAATTAAGTTATCTCATAAAATCCCTTGTAACTCCCAGGTAAACCCATGATAAATCATTCCCAAGTCTCCCAACAGACCACTTCCAATTCTAGGCCAAAAAGGTCTTGGCAGCATGCATAGTATGTCAACTTTGCATGCTACAGTGCCTCATGATTTAGCAAACTAACTCATACGCACCAGTGGACACAATCTAGAATTGTGATAAGAGTATTATAAGAATACCCAAAATTCCTAAAGGTTCCTAAAACCTCCCCTTAAACCGTGATACATATGTTACCCAATAATATGCATGTATATAAAAATTTATGTCAAGATAGGAATATAAATATTCCAACCATCATCCATAAATTGAAACATGCTCCAATGATGCTCCAAGGATCCATAAGCAACTCTGTATCCAATGGTACAATGCTAACAACGCCTGCACACTTAGATCAAAAACCACAAAACTAACATGTTGCTGACAACGTCACGATAACACTTATCAGCGTTAAAATAACCTTCGTCAGTGTTAGACAAATATAGTGGAAAATCTAACTTCTCAAAAAGACCAATAACAATGCATATTCTGTACATACTTTTACAATGAGACCCCAACACACATATTAAGTGAGATTGATCATTCTAATACTTGTTACCAAGTATTGAAACCTTCCAGTATCAAAAGGTTTAGTTAATAAATCAGACACATTTTCTTCTGTGTCAACCCTATCTGGTTTTATTAAACCCTTTTCAAAACAATCTCTTATAAAATGATGTCTAATTTCTATGTGTTTTGTTTTAGAAGATGTATAGGATTTTTAATAATGCATAAAGTACTGTTATTGTCTAAAAAAATCTTGGTATGCATGAAATTATATGTTGAGTTTTAGGATCTAGACTCATCTGGGATATATAACAATGATTGTAATAAGCACATCGGAACATAAAGAACACAATCAAAGTTATGAACAAGGCTTTCTTATTCATAAAATACTAATAAGCTACTACTGCTCCTGGCGCCTAATAGGCTTGACGCCAGGAGGAACGCACACACACCTATGGTTTACATTGTTGATGCAAAAGTTAGGTGATCCTTGCTAGACCCGAATTAGGCTTAATTCGGGTTGGCTGGGCTCCGGATCCTGCACCAGTGAATCGTTTGGTTGGGATCCTGCACACTAAACGACACGCGTTAGACTTACCGTGGGAATGTTTCCCATGATTAGACTCCGGCGTGAGAGTAAGTAATCGGTTAGGGTTTTATGTGAGTTGAGAGTATATAACGTAGTACCTTTGTGGAACCCTTGGGGGTTCCTTTTATAGGCAGTGGAACCCTAGTGGGCTGCCACTGATACTTTGGCCCCAAGGAAAGGGTAACTATCATAATTAGAATGATTGTTATCTTCTAATTATGGTAGTGAATATCCTCCTCTTTTGGGGTAAACCTATTCCTAGACAGAATATGATTCTGTCTAACCCTATGTCGGCCGCGCCGGGCCGTGGGCCGCACATATGTGTGCGGTTACTGTTCATTCAAGCCCATAAGCTTAAATGACATCATTCCCACCCATCTGTGATGGGCCGGATACGGGTAGTACCCGTGGGCCGAGTTCCTGACCCGGCTGGGGACTATACGTCATCATGTCCCCCCAGTCTAGTTGTGACAGCCGTAGGCGTAACCTCTAGACTATCAAGGTGCTCTCCGGACGTACCAAGAAAGACCTAGGGTAAAAAATATTGGAAATTTTGTTTTGGCCGCACGTGACGGCCTGCCTTAGGAATATTTTTTGAATAGCACCTCAGCCGCACGTAACGGCCGAGACAAATTAAATGTAGTATTAAATGCGGTCTTACGTAAGAGCCGCATATCCCAGTGATGAGACTGCTTTTATACATGGTCTCATCGTCCAAATCGGGCTTAAAATGTATCAAATATCATTAAAACTGCCAAATATATGCTCGTGTTTGTTACTTGTGTATTTTTAGGTACGGATATTGAGGAAATGGCAAAAGATCACAAGAATCATTCAAAAACGAACACGGGAAACGAAGCCGCACAATGAACCGGGCCCAAGTTTGGAATTTTGCAAAAAGACCCTTGAAGAATTGAATATTGGCAACTTTAGTCCCTCATCTTTGAAGAACTTGTCACAAATGACCCTCCAAATGTCAATTGTACAAGAATGGTCCTTAAGGAATGAAGACTATAAAAGATCAGTCCTTGAAGAATGAAGAAAGTACATTTTAAACCCTTGGAAAAAGTTTATAAAAAGATTGTGCCAAAAATGTAAACTTTCCAAAGTTAAATACAAAGGGATGGAAGTTTGTTGCTGTTTAAAACAAAATGAAAGAAAGAAAGGAGTATGGGGACTATTATTGCCAGACAACCAAACCACTCTCAGCCAATCATCCCTACACATCATCACCACCAGCCAATCAGCATCCACCACTTCACCCAGCCTCCCACGTCACCTTCCACTAAAGTTTAAATAACTTATTATTTAAACCCTTCCCTCCCTAACACGAAATTAAATTATTTAATCCCCAAAACAGATTAAACCAACCCCTTAATCACCATAGAACCCTAATTACCCCCAGGTTCGATTAACTACAAATCAAAGGGTTTTTGCCCTAACTTTTCCAGATGGTTAATTTGTGCCTTTGTCACCAAAACCCACATCCCAAAACCACCCCAGACACACCCATGTGACCCCCCAAGATTCCCCACAAACGTCCCTTTCTTCACAAAACCCCAAAGGGACAGGATTAACGTTCAGGATTGCATTACTTGGTCCCCAAGACCATTTGAACGTCCCATGATCAACAACAACAGCTGTCACTCCATCAGAATCACATGAGGCGAATTTTGACCATTTTTCAGTCAAATTCCAAGGGCATGTTAGGGATTTCATTAACTAGGGTTTTAGTATTCTAGATAGTTCTATAGTGTAGTATAAAAGGAGGGTGCAACCTGTGCATACCCCTTTGTTCCAGTTTTTAGCAATCAACTCTTGTAATTCCTTTTTTACAAATTTATAAAGTTTGGTATTTTTCCTAAAATTGTAATTCCTTTTATTGATTTTAAAAAGTTGGTGTGTGTTTGATTGCTTGACTGAGTTCCAATATTATTGTGCAAAACATTTTGTGTGTTTTGAAGTTTTTCAGAAAGTTTCTGAAAATTGGGATTTTTGGTGAAAAGTTTGGTTCAAGGTTAAATTTTTCAGGGAATATAAGTTATTTGGTTTGAGTATTTTGAAAGAAAAATACTTGGAAAGTTTTTGAAAAGTTTTAAGAAAGAAAGAAGAAAACAGAATAGTTTGTATTATTCTTGTTTTTTTTCCATTTTCTCTTGGCAGGGTTGTTTGAGCTTGATTGATCCAAGGTTCAGCACAAACCCGTGTTTGTGGGAGGTGACATACAGTCACTGAGGGACTTGGATGTAAGTCCCTCAAGGTAAAACCCTTTTATCCATTTTCAGTTTCCTAATTTTGTGTTATTTGTGTGTTGCATGAATTTTGCATGAAAGATGGGATAAATGTTGTTTAACCTGTTGATTTGAGTTTATTTGGTGATTATATGCATGTTGTAGGTGATTAGAGTCAATTTGGTTTGGATTTGAACAACTTTAGTTTGAAAAATTGTTTTTCAGTCAGTTTTAAGGGGTGTTTGGATTTGAGTTTTAACCAGGAATATTGAGAGATTTTGGTTTAAGAATCAGCTAGACACACTTAGGATTGCATGAGATATGTGTTATCAGTAATATGTATTTGGTTTAGATAGGATTGGAACATCATTGCATGCTAAAATTTTGTCCAAGTACTAGAAATCAGAAAACTGCCATAAGTGATTGATTTGGTTGAAATTTGTGTTTGATTATTGGAAAGTTGCTAGATTAAAGGTTGTTTTAGGATTGTGGATCACTTGTATGCTATTTGGTGAGCTTACTTTCAAGTTATGAAGGTTTGAAATTCGTTTTTATGCAAGTAATTGTGTTCACTGTTCATCAGATACCTTTGTGGCTTAATCAGAAACTTTTGATGCTATTTGTGTGGATTTTTGTGAAGTAACTTGGTGATTTTTGTGTATAATCTGACTCCTTATACTCCAAAGAGTATAAGGGTGCCTTTTGTCCAAAAGATCAAGCTCACAATAAGCTTTCCAAAGCTTATTGCATTTCTGACCAAGAAATTGCACTAGCAGTGGGAAGAAAGTTTCCCCTGCTAACACACAAGTTCCTACTGCTTCACTAGCAGACAAACACCAATCACATGTCACTTCCAGAAATCTTATTTTTTTGTCTTTAGTGCTTAATTTTGTGAGTTAGGACTTGAAACCAACTTTGTTATTTTTCTTATTTAATTTTTGATTTTTCTGATTAATTAGATTTTTAGTTACTATTCATTTTATATTTTTAGATTAATTAGCATTTTTAATTAACTTTAATATTTCTGTTTTTGTCTTTTAGTGCCAAAAAGTAATATTTTTCAGTTTAATCAATTTTTCTAGACTTAGAATATTATTTTAAGATTTTTGGTTAAAAAAGATTTTACTGTTCATCTTTTCAATTATTTTTTAGAATTAATTTAATTTAATTAGGGTTTTAATTAAACTAGTTTTGTCTTTTAGTGGTAAATTTAATATTTTTCAATCTTTTTCATTTTTCTACTGTTCATTAGAGTAATTTAGGATTTTTAAAATTGGTAGATTATTTTTAGCATTATTTTATTATTTTTTATAATTATTTTAGTTTTAAAATAGTTTTTAGTAATTTAAAAATAGAAAAATAGTTTTTAAAAATTAGGAAAAATACTTTTTAGTCTTTATATAATATAAGTAAGTTATTTGTTCAATAAAATCATATTTTGGACATTTTGATTAATTATATTTAATTTTAGGGCTTTAATTAGCATTTAAAATTGAATATTTAATTAATAAAAGGTTTCAAAATATTTTTATTGGATTTTATTTCTTATTTATATTATTTTGGACTTGTTTTAGCTTTTAATTAAGTTTTAGGTTTTAAAAATTGTAAATTTTGTAGTTTTACGGTTTTACGTGAACGCGTTTTCGTCTTAGCTCTATCCGTCTTCGTAACCGTCTTTTCTTTCCTTTCTATTATCTTTTCTCTCTTGTTAATAAAATCATCAATCAAAATCCATTCAATTCACAACACACTAGCCTCCTTGGGAAACGAACTTGGACTTCATTTGGGTCATTAGTGCTCGGTTTTCCTAAACCGACACTTAATGCTTACCACTACTTTGTTGCTCTTTTTCCTAAAAGGGTATACAAAAAGCTACATCAATTTTTGGCGCCACTGCCGGGGAGGCGTGTTGTGTTTTGATTGAACCATTGTTGTTTTTTATATTAGCCATAATAGTATTTGTATTAGTAGCACTCTACTAATACGTATTATCGTTTTTCGGTTTTTGTGTGAATATTATTAATATATTGTATACGTAGAACAATAAATTCACAAGTACTCCAAATACGTGAGCAATCACAACCTTGATTCAGGATTTCATCACTCGATCATTATATTCGAATCTCAAACCAAAGAAAAAGGCAAAAATAGATAAATACTTTCGTGAAGCTTAATCTTGATAATACAAACTATAAGGTGGGTATAAGGCGGTTGTATTTCACGACCTAAAGGAAAAAGGCTCTTAAGTGCTTCGCGTCGCCTCGTTTCCTCCGCTTGCTTGTGCGTATTTGATTTTGAGAGTGAATCGAGGGTTTTGCCGCCCAAAGTATTATTACATATCATATATATTTTCTTGGTTTCCATTGATTAAACCCTCTTGAACGATTTGGTGTTCCACCATCGTTCTAAAGTCATCGAAGGCGTTCACTTCACGTGATCATTTTCATTCCTTGAGGCTTCTTTAATCAAGATATTTGATTAAGGAGGAGATTTGTAGATTTTTGTCTACTTAATACATTCACCAATTTCCAAAAAGTTAATACCATCAAAAACCACAAAAAAATTGAAAAAATACAAAATACCAAAAAGAATCTTCTTTGCTCGTCTCCTCGTTCTACGTGACGTTTATGCTAACTCGTAACAAAGCAAAACGTGCACGTAAACGAAAGAACAAAACTCCCACTCCAACTCATTCTAGTGAGGAGTCTCCTATTGACGAACCCATTGTAGTGAAAGAAGCACCTACCATGGCGAATCGAACTATGATAGAGTTACTTCAAGCACCCACCGAGGGTTATGGAGAAGCTATTGTAATACCCGCAATCCTTGCGGAGAATTTTGAGGTGAAAACGGGTTTGTTGTCGATGATCCAAAACAACAAATTCCGTGGTGATGAGAAGGACAATCCCCACAACCATATCCGCCAATTTAATCGTCTTACCGCCACTTGTAAATTTAAGGATGTCTCGAATGACTCGATTAAGATGATGCTTTTTCCGTATTCCTTTGCAGGGCCCGCTAAAATTTGGTTAGAGAAAGAGCCACCCAATTCTATATTGACGTGGAAGGATCTCGTTTCGAAATTTGTGAACCAATTTTTTCCGCCCTCTAAGACTACGCATTTGAAAAATGAGATTTCTAAATTTTCACAAGAATCAAATGAAAGTTTTTCAACGGCTTGGAATAGGTTTAAGGAGATGTTACATGAATGTCCTCATCACGGTTTTTCCGATTTGCATCAAATCGACACGTTTTACAATGGACTTAATGATCATGAAAGAGATTATTTAAATGCCGCCGCGGGTGGTAATGTTTTGTGTAAAACGGTTGAAGAAGCTTTGGTCATAATTGAGAATAGGTCTAAGGTTTATAGCCCTCGTAACACACCGAGTGTTACCAAAATGGGCTCATCATCGTCTCGTAGTATCAATGCCTTACAAGATGAAGCTAATGAGGAGAATCGGTTTTTCGATAGGTTTTCGACTCTTATGTCCCATTGGAAAGCTCAAGAAGCTTCAAATTCCGCTTCGGTTAAAGCGGTTTCTAAGAGTTGTTTGTCGTGTGGTGGAGCTCATGATCTTTCCGAGTGCATTACTGCGGATGGTAACACTTCGAATGCTTTTGTAGCCACGGGAACTTATAACCAAATCGGTCAAGGTTCCCGCCAAAATCAAGCTCCACCAAATCAAAATGCTAATAATTATCGCAACAACAACCAAGGTGGAAATTACCAAGGAAATCAAAGGAATTATAACAAGGGTAATTATCAAAGTGGAAATGGGCAAGTTTCAAATCAAAACCAAAACCGTGATTTTCAAACTTCTACTCAAGGTTTTCAAAACGATCACACCAAAAATCTTCAAGGAGAGTTTTTGAATTATGCTAAGGCTAATGATGCTAAGTTTGACAATATGCAACGTGAAATGGTTAGCTTAAGATCCGATTTGAAAAACGAGCTTAAAAACGAACTTGCTAATGAACTTAAAACTCATGCTAATAAAATGGAAGGAAATGTCACACGACTCCAACAAAATCAACAAAAAATGGAGCAAGGTCAACATGAGATTAAGCAAGAGTTGTTAAAAGCGGATGCTAGGCAATCTAAGTTTGAAGACCGAATGGCTAAAATGTTTGAAGCTATCATGTGTAAGCCCTCTTCTTCGGGTGGTCTTCCTAGTGATACCATCGTGAACCCGAAAGGAGAATTGAAGGTTATTACTACTCGTAGTGGTAAAACTTTCAAAGAACCCACTTCTCGTCCAAGTACTTCTATGGAGAAGGAAAAAGAGAAAGAACCCGAGGCTGTGGTAGAAAAGGAGCAAATTACAAGCCCACGAAGTACCGCTCAAACCACACCTACGGTTGAACCAATACCAATCATGGAACCCGAGATTCCAAGGCTGATGCCTATGCCTACTTTGCCCCAACCCACACCACCTTTACCCTACCCTTCAAGACGAGACAAGGAAAAGGCACAAGAACGAAATAATTATCAATTTGAACTTTTTATGAAAATGTTTCGTGACTTTCATTTTAATATAAGTTTTGCCGACGCCTTAGTCATGATGCCTCGATTTGCCGCGAACTTCAAAAGTATGTTGAATAACAAAGAGAAATTGCAAAAATCGTCTAGTTGTTCATCGGTTTTTCTAAGCCGCATACCTCAAAAAGTCGGTGATCCTGGAAAGTTTTTAATCCCATGTGCTATACAAGACATGGAAGAATGCTACGCCTTGGCCGACCTTGGTGCTAGTATTAATTTGATGCCTCTTGAGATTTTTAAATCGCTCAATCTTCCAAATCTCACTCCTTCAAGAATGTCAATCGAAATGTCCGATCATTCTACGATTCTAGCTTGTGGAGTTGCCGAGGACGTCTTTGTGAAAGTTGGAAAGTTCTACAATCCTTTAGACTTTATTGTTGTTGACATTCCCATCGATCCTAAAGTTCCGTTAATTTTAGGTCGATCTTTTTTGGATACCTCGAGAGCACTTATCGATGTGCATGCAAGGAAAATCACTCTTCGTTTCAGTGAGGAAGAACTCGTCATTAATGCAACCCAAAACTCCACTCTTTCTCATGTGTATTCTATCACATCTTTGTACAATGTCAATCCCATCAATAACATTTGCAAAAAGATTTCAAATAGAGTTTTAGGAGTTGTTGATAAAAATGAAGTTCCTTCCCCTCCGCCGGTGGAGGTTAAGAGTGTTAAGCCTACGATTCCAATCTCGAGTGAATCTTCGGATGATGAATACGTTGATCCCGATGGGGAGGTTTTTTTTGTTGACAAAAGATTTGAAAACTTACCACCACCTAAACCAAAAAGATTTCAAAATGTGAGAATTTTTAGTGTGACTAACATTGCTTTAGATACACCAAATATTTTTGACATAATCAAATCGGGTTTTCACAAGGAGAGTTTAAAAGATGAAAAAGGAAAAGATTTTAACTTGGATTTAAAAGATTTTTCTACAACTCTAACTCCGTCATCACCGCGTTTATTGAGTACTACAAGCTCGTCTTCTCCTTTTGACGATGCTTTATGTGGACTTAGTGTGGGGGAATCCCCTTATGTTCCCTCCCCTTTCTCCACCGAGGACGAGATATTTGATCCTAAAATTGCTTATAAAGGGAAATCTCGGTCTTCCACCGATGTAATAAATGGAAAATCTTTTCATTTGATTGGTGCGAGTCTACCTCGAGTAGCTCATGTTTTTAGAGACTTACCCATTGTCCCACCCTTCTATTTCTTCTCTCCTATTTTCTTGAAACACTTTGAGTTTTTGTTGACCATTGATGAAGTGGCGTTGATTTGTTTTTCCAATGAAAACGAGAACGCCATCTTCGATCCCGGTATTTTGCACCATCAAAGGACTTAGTCCTTAATACCGGTTGTTTTTGGGCCTTGTTTATCATGTAAGCCCCACCAAAAATTGACCACACCATGATATCCCTAAATGATCACATTTATGGGGATTCGAGTCGAGCTTTTGACTCGGTTATCAAAAACAAGGTGCCTCGTGGGGGAGACCCATGCTTATCCATGTACATATTATTGCTTTCTAATTAGTTTAATGTGAGGGGATTTGTGCCCTTCCAACCTTTGTTTCGTGGTTGTTTGTGCATTGTGGTTTTTAGATCATGATCTTCACGATTGGAGCCTCTCGTGTTCGTTTTATGGGAGCACTCGATCGTTGCTTTGAAGACTTTCTTAATATCCACATGATATATCCTTTTGATGTTCTAACCTTAGGTTTTTAGCACACTTCATAAACGGCTATTAATTTAATGGTTACACCCTTTCCATGCTAGATTAGGCATTCGACTACGTCTCTAGTATGGGGGTGTTTGCACCCCTAGACTCGAAACATTGAGGACAATGTTTAACTTCAGTATGGGGGGGGGGTGAATAGATACTTGCCTTGCCAAACCTTCACGCTTTTCAAAGTTTATCTTTTTGTTTATCGTTTTGTTGCAAAATAAGGGTAAAAATGGCCAAATTTTAAAAAATTTCTCATGTTTTATAAGTGTTTGAAGACACGAATGTAAATTTTCCGATGGCGAGAATAAGAGTAATTTTTGACTCGACCGTGCGTGTTGAGCACTTAGCTTTGATTCCTTAACTACACATTAGGCTAAGTCTCTTAAATGAGGACGAGAAATGATAGAGTTAATTATAAGTTACTATGCTAAACGTAGAGTACTCGTATTCTTTCAAAAACTCATGTGTTCTCGTTTTTTGCTTATTCTCCCTTCGCTTGTAAATATTTTTTGCTTAATAAATATTGACTTAGCGGTTTAGTTAGGATTGTTGGGTTTCTAGTCTTTTCTAGTAGTTTCCATGTAATTAAATTGGGAAGACATTAAGGTATCGCCAGCGTCACGGTTTTGAAGTATTGGCACCCGAATAATCGAAAGCTTCACCCAATAATAAGATTTTAAGTGCTCACCTAAATCTAGCAAAAATTTGAAGCCCCACAAGGCCTAAAATCTATGCAAAATTGAAAGTGAATCAAGCCTTAATCTTCGAAGCTTTAAAGATCCAAAGTTCGCTTTAGCGTGAGGATATACGTCTTTGGCTAATAAAACCACCGATGATGGCGGATAATAAAAGGCAAGGCAAGACCGAAGTCATTATAAAAGCTTCATGGCGAAGTTGAATAAAAGATGGAGGTAAACCAAAGATAATAAGGTCCTTCCGTTAGGTGGCGTATAAAAGTCTTGGTAATAAGTCTCATGTTCAAAACCGTTATAAAATCGTGTCTATCGATTCTTCTTGTCGACTTAATTTTTTAACATCGTTGTCTATTAGGAGGGGTTATTGATTTGATGGTCTTAGTTACACCGTTAGGACTCTATTTTTAGACCTAAATCTCTATTATCGCATAAGTCAATGATGTATCCTCGTGAAACATTCAAGACATAATAAAATATAAGAGATACAACTTAGGAATAATGGGAGAATAAGTACGTGATTAGGGCATATGAGTAGTGTTAGCATTACTAACTTATAATGACAATGATCTCGTTACACGCTTGGCATGGAATTGGAGTAAAAATCGAGGACGACGAAATTATTTCTAACGAAGCATTCACGTGTTCTTATTCTATGAACCTAAACGTCCCATTTTGCGATGAAAATCATACATTATGTCTAAAACACAAGTAGTAGTAATAGTAGTAGTGTAGCTATTTTATCTTTCCAATAAAGTGAATAAAATTGAATTTTGGAGGTGCTACGATACTTTATTCTAGCATTGCATGAGGGCACGACAATGGTTTAGTATGGGGGAGTGATGAGACTGCTTTTATACATGGTCTCATCGTCCAAATCGGGCTTAAAATGTATCAAATATCATTAAAACTGCCAAATATATGCTCGTGTTTGTTACTTGTGTATTTTTAGGTACGGATATTGAGGAAATGGCAAAAGATCACAAGAATCATTCAAAAACGAACACGGGAAACGAAGCCGCACAATGAACCGGGCCCAAGTTTGGAATTTTGCAAAGAGACCCTTGAAGAATTGAATATTGGTAACTTTAGTCCCTCATCTTTGAAGAACTTGTCACAAATGACCCTCCAAATGTCAATTGTACAAGAATGGTCCTTAAGGAATGAAGACTATACAAGATCAGTCCTTGAAGAATGAAGAAAGTACATTTGAAACCCTTGGAAAAAGTTTATAAAAAGATTGTGCCAAAAATATAAACTTTCCAAAGTTAAATACAAAGGGATGGAAGTTTGTTGCTGTTTAAAACAAAATGAAAGAAAGAAAGGAGTATGGGGACTATTATTGCCAGACAACCAAACCACTCTCAGCCAATCAACCCTACACATCATCACCACCAGCCAATCAGCATCCACCACTTCACCCAGCCTCCCACGTCACCTTCCACTAAAGTTTAAATAACTTATTATTTAAACCCTTCCCTCCCTAACACGAATTTAAATTATTTAATCCCCAAAACAGATTAAACCAACCCCTTAATCACCATAGAACCCTAATTACCCCCAGGTTCGATTAACTAAAAATCAAAGGGTTTTTGCCCTAACTTTTCCAGATGGTTAATTTGTGCCTTTGTCACCAAAACCCACATCCCAAAACCACCCCAGACACACCCATGTGACCCCCCAAGATTCCCCACAAACGTCCCTTTCTTCACAAAACCCCAAAGGGACAGGATTAATGTTCAGGATTGCATTACTTGGTCCCCAAGACCATTTGAACGTCCCATGATCAACAACAACAGCTGTCACTCCATCAGAATCACATGAGGCGAATTTTGACCATTTTTCAGTCAAATTCCAAGTGCATGTTAGGGATTTCATTAACTAGGGTTTTAGTATTCTTGATAGTTCTCTAGTGTAGTATAAAAGGAGGGTGCAACCTGTGCATACCCCTTTGTTCCAGTTTTTAGCAATCAACTCTTGTAATTCCTTTTTTACAAATTTATAAAGTTCGGTATTTTTCCTAAAATTGTAATTCCTTTTATTGATTTTAAAAAGTTGGTGTGTGTTTGATTGCTTGACTGAGTTCCAATATTATTGTGCAAAACATTTTGTGTGTTTTGAAGTTTTTCAGAAAGTTTCTAAAAATTGGGATTTTTGGTGAAAAGTTTGGTTCAAGGTTAAATTTTTCAGGGAATATAAGTTATTTGGTTTGAGTATTTTGAAAGAAAAATACTTGGAAAGTTTTTGAAAAGTTTTAAGAAAGAAAGAAGAAAACAGAATAGTTTGTATTATTCTTGTTTTTTTTCCATTTTCTCTTGGCAGGGTTGTTTGAGCTTGATTGATCCAAGGTTCAGCACAAACCCGTGTTTGTGGGAGGTGACATACAGTCACTGAGGGACTTGGATGTAAGTCCCTCAAGGTAAAACCCTATTATCCATTTTCAGTTTCCTAATTTTGTGTTATTTGTGTGTTGCATGAATTTTGCATGAAAGATGGGATAAATGTTGTTTAACCTGTTGATTTGAGTTCATTTGGTGATTATATGCATGTTGTAGGTGATTAGAGTCAATTTGGTTTGGATTTGAACAACTTTAGTTTGAAAAATTGTTTTTCAGTCAGTTTTAAGGGGTGTTTGGATTTGAGTTTTAACAAGGAATATTGAGAGATTTTGGTTTAAGAATCAGCTAGACACACTTAGGATTGCATGAGATATGTGTTATCAGTAATATGTATTTGGTTTAGATAGGATTGGAACATCATTGCATGCTAAAATTTTGTCCAAGTACTAGAAATCAGAAAACTGCCATAAGTGATTGATTTGGTTGAAATTTGTGTTTGATTATTGGAAAGTTGCTAGATTAAAGGTTGTTTTAGGATTGTGGATCACTTGTATGCTATTTGGTGAGCTTACTTTCAAGTTATGAAGGTTTGAAATTCGTTTTTATGCAAGTAATTGTGTTCACTGTTCATCAGATACCTTTGTGGCTTAATCAGAAACTTTTGATGCTATTTGTGTGGATTTTTGTGAAGTAACTTGGTGATTTTTGTGTATAATCTGACTCCTTATACTCCAAAGAGTATAAGGGTGCCTTTTGTCCAAAAGATCAAGCTCACAAAAAGCTTTCCTAAGCTTATTGCATTTCTGACCAAGAAATTGCACTAGCAGTGGGAAGAAAGTTTCCCCTGCTAACACACAAGTTCCCACTGCTTCACTAGCAGACAAACACCAATCACATGTCACTTTCAGAAATCTTATTTTTTTGTCTTTAGTGCTTAATTTTGTGAGTTAGGACTTGAAACCAACTTTATTATTTTTCTTATTTAATTTTTGATTTTTCTGATTAATTAGATTTTTAGTTACTGTTCATTTTATATCTTTTTAGATTAATTAGCATTTTTAATTAACTTTAATATTTCTGTTTTTGTCTTTTAGTGCCAAAAAGTAATATTTTTCAGTTTAATCAATTTTTCTAGACTTAGAATAATATTTTAAGATTTTTGGTTAAAAAAGATTTTACTGTTCATCTTTTCAATTATTTTTTAGAATTAATTTAAGTTAATTAGGGTTTTAATTAAACTAGTTTTGTCTATTGGTGGTAAATTTAATATTTTTCAATCTTTTTCATTTTTTTACTGTTCATTAGAGTAATTTAGGATTTTTAAAATTGGTAGATTATTTTTAGCATTATTTTATTATTTTTTATAATTATTTTAGTTTTAAAATAGTTTTTAGTAATTTAAAAATAGAAAAATAGTTTTTAAAAATTAGGAAAAATACTTTTTAGTCTTTATATAATATATGTAAGTTATTTGTTCAATAAAATCATATTTTGGACATTTTGATTAATTATATTTAATTTTAGGGCTTTAATTAGCATTTAAAATTGAATATTTATTAATAAAAGGTTTCAAAATATTTTTATTGGATTTTATTTCTTATTTATATTATTTTGGACTTGTCTTAGCTTTTAATTAAGTTTTAGGTTTTAAAAATTTTAAATTTTGTAGTTTTACGGTTTTACGTGAATGCGTTTTCGTCTTAGCTCGATCCGTCTTCGTAACCATCTTTTCTTTCCTTTCTATTCTCTTTTCTCTCTTGTTAATAAAATCATCAATCAAAATCCATTCAATTCACAACACACTAGCCTCCTTGGGAAACGAACTTGGACTTCATTTGGGTCATTAGTGCTCGGTTTTCCTAAACCGACACTTAACGCTTACCACTACTTTGTTGCTCTTTTTCCTAAAAGGGTATACAAAAAGCTACATCACCCGACAAAAGAATAAGAACATTAATGGTAATCAACTTTCCAGTGGCACGCCTAAAAAAGTGCACCATTAATGCCCACCATTGAGCCACGTAAAACTGCCAAGAAGTGACCCATGGGCCCCCCTCTGATTTTGCAGAAGTGTCAGAAATCCTATCCGTTGGATAGGCGTGGTGGCCTACACGTGTCGAGCATCCATGTTACCTCAGAAACCGAGACAACCCTATATAAGAGTTGGTACGTGTGTTTGTTACACACACAACTCCCATTTCCTTCCGCCATTGTTATTTTCAAGCTTTTACTCCCAAAACTTTGCCTTCTTTTCCACGGACTTCCTTCGCTGCAGGTTAGATCATCACACCCTTAAAAACCTTTTTATAAAACATGGTAAAGGACAACCCCCTTATCACGGATGTCCTCAACGTGATGTCCGCGGAAAAATACATCGACTTCCTGTCGAAGTATTATATTCCCGAAAGCGTACACCCCACCTATCCAGGTGAAGGTGAAGCGATTACGGATGCATCGGCGGGGAAAATAGACACACGCCTGTTCGACTCGGCCAACTACCGTATCCCCCTGTCTAAATTCTTGGTAGACCTACTATTATATTATGATTTCCACATAACCCAACTTCACTGCATATGGGCGTGTAAAATCAACCAGTTTGAAATTACATGCCATACCTGCGGAGTAACCCCAACCGTGAACCTTTTTAGGGCCTTTTACTTTCCCCAGCTAGTGAATGGGTGGCTGTCGTTTAAAAAACGACCCGGGAATGCCCCTATGACGTATAGGAAGCCTCTAGACTCCCTTAAGAACTGGTACGACCATTACTTCTTTGTAGATGAGAAGGTATTCCCTACCCCTTTTGTACTCAAAACCAAAGCACCCAAAGACTATCCGCCTAAAGCCAAAGACTATAGCAGCAAAGACTTAAAGACACTAGATACCGACCGCACGGAATTCCATAGAGGGTTGCTGGAACACTTTCTGTGCTTGGTAGGAATAAGCCGCCGCTACTTTGGGAGGGATGACCTATATCCGTGCTTCATGACGGAACAGGGAGAGGGTAGGTCTATTTATACTTTGTAGATTTGAATTGTCATGCATATTTGTAGAACTTTACTAACCCATATACTTGTAAATGTCCGCAGAAATGAACCTACACGGACTAATCTGCCAGGGCGACCCAATGAAGGTGGCCGAAGGGTTCCGGCCTCTGAAGGAGAATTAGCTCCCCCTGCTGGAGGCGACCGCTGACCGCACCATGCCGCTGGAAGAGACGTCCGAGCCCAAATCGGATGAAGAAGAGCCCGTCATTGAGAAATCCCCATTGGATTTCCATAATGAAGATGGTGAAGAACCACTGTTGGAGGGGGGCGCCACCAACCAGGAAAAGGAGAATGACCCCAATGAAGACACTACTTCGGCATCCGGGTCCGCCCCGCTCACCTCTAAGAAGAGAAAGACCACCAGGAGGGTGGCAAAGAAGATTGGGGACGAGGCCGGAGCCACGAATGCTCCTCCAAAGAAACTGAGGAAGGATCATCCGCAGTACCAAGAGGGGAGTGGTACTGCGACCGCTCAGGCCGACCCCACCCCGAACATGGGAGGGCCAGTCTTGCGAGTCACACTTATGAGCGCCGTAGCTCCTACCGGCCCAGACCCTGCCATTGATACCTCGTAAGTACCGTTCGAGTATGATTCGTGTCATTATATGATGCGTAGGCTAATTTTGCCATGTCAAATAACAGGGCTAATCTGTCGGTCGTAGCGCAGGAGGAAGAAGTGGGGAGGAATCCATCCCCCGCACCAACTAACAAACCCCCATCCCCTGCTGCAACACACGCCAAGGAGCCACACCCCGAGGGGCCAGAAGAAAGCCTGCGCCTTGCATGGAACTTGTCAAGCTTGACAAGGTTGGAAACAGAATCCGAGTGCTCAGAATTTATTGAGCACATCACCCCGCCAGTCCTCGCACAAGATTTAGACGAGTTGGATCATGAGGCCCTTCTTGAGCAATTTGACGTGTCGTCCGCATACCAAGTGACGGTGGGGGCCGCCTTGGGACGCCGTTTGATCAAGGCCCTTATAAATGTGAACCGGGCAGATAAGAAGATAGCCCGTCGTGAGGCGATGGTCGTGAAGAACAAGAAGACCATCACGTCCTTGCAGGCAGCGCTGGTGACAGCCGAGGCGACGGTAAAAGAGCAAGCTCATCACGCTAACACCCGAGAGAAGCGCATCGCCGAGCTCGAAGCCCTTGTAGCCGTATCAAATAAGAAGGTATACTTTCGAAATTTTTTGTACATATACTCAAACTTTGAGTATTCATTTGACCAAAGAAAAGTATATATCCTTGTAATAACTCAAAATTTTATATGCAGGTATCTGCGGCCGAAGCTGCTACCAAGGCCGTGACTGTGCAATCTTTCAACATCGCCCAGGAGCGTGATGCGCTGAAGGATGAGTTGACACGGGCGCAGACCAACCTGGAAGAGCAGGCTGCCTCAGCGGATGAGATTCTAAGCAAGATGGCCGTAAGTTGTGCTGAGAGACTATGTCCTCCCCTGCTATCCGCTATAGCTGGACGCAGGTGGATAATCGGGCAAGGACTGCGACTTGTTGTGAGCAGGGCACTGGAAGCTCCACACCTATTGCAAGCATTCGCCGGGGTCGTATCTGATGGAATCGACCGTGGTAGACATGAGGGCTTGGTCAAAGCTGCGGAACTGATAGGAAAAAATGAAGACATCATGCAGCATCCCTATCACAACCCCTCAGCCGCGGATAATATGACCGCGTCCATGAATGCCTTGGCGGAAATCCGACACCCTCTCCTAGATGAGCTTGAGACACTTAGGGATGCTCCAAACGAGGCAATAATGTCCCGGCTGACTGCGGATCCCATCCCTTTGACCTTGGCCACTTATGATTCCGCATCCAAAACAATGAAAGGCGAGAAACTGCTTGTAGAAGCATTGGATGCTATTGCGGTCAAAGCCCAGGATGGGAAGGATGCTCGTGGGGAGGTCCTCCGTTCTCTGATTGAAGAAGGGAAGAAGGACATAGAAGAATTCCTACCCCCCTTGTAATTTATCAGTTGTAAATATTTGTAATTTTATTCGTCTATGCATGTACACGGCTAAGACATATGCCTTTTATATGGAAGTCCGTGATTACCACGGCCATTTTGTTATTTATTTTTGAAACTTGTGTATTTTCATTTTGTTTGAGCATTGTATGCCAATACCGCATGACATGTCACGTCTTACACAAAAAAGAAAAAATACCTACAAGCCTATAATTTACTAGACATGCGACGTGCGTCTTTACTATGCGGAGCACTGCGTGAGTACGACATATGAAACTTACCACAACGTCTTGTGAGTAAGGTGTCTAGTAAGGATACATGATCCGTGCGGCTGGGGTTGCATCCCTCTTACGCGGCAAGTTGAATTAGTAGGTTCACTTAATCCTCTTACCCCGCCTGGAGGCGTATAGTACATGTACAGTAATTTAAATGAATGCATATGAATAAAACATGGCATATTATAATAACAACTAAAAAAATTCATATGACTAACAGAAGATCTAGAAAATGATTTGCACGAAACAAGCCGTGGAGCTAGCTAGGCGCCACGGCATTTTATTAGAACTTTTACATGTTTTGTTTGAACAATAATGACAAGTCCTAGAAAACAAGAAAGGAAACTAAACAAAACATAAGAAAAACAGATAAACCGCATGGTTCTTCATTAAAGCCACATATAGCGAAGCACCCATGCGGAAGCCGTAGCTTTCAAAGATAGCACCTTTTGAGATTGGAGATGTTCCATGTGCGCTCTAGGTCGCGGCCATCCATGTCACGTAACTTGTACGCGCCTCGTCCCAAGGCCTCTGTGACTTCATACGGTCCTTCCCACTTAGGGCCTAACTTTCCTGTATTCTCCGCTCGACTTGCTTCGTTAGCACGATAGACATAATCTCCCGGTCGAAAAGAAACACCTTTGACCTTGGCATCATAATAAGCCTTCATTTTAGCCTTGGACTTAGCCTCATTGATGGCTGCTATCTCCCTTTTTGCTTCCAACAGATCCAGGTTGATTCACAGCTGCTCGTCGTTCGTGACGACATTAACCTCTGCCGTGCGGATGGTAGGCATTCCTATTTCTGCTGGTATAACAGCTTCAGTGCCGTAAGCCAATGCAAATGGAGTATCTCTGTTGGCTGTTTTGATCATAGTTCTATGCGCCCATAGCACATGTGGTAACTCATCAACCCATTTGGCACTTCGTTCATCCAGACGCGCCTTGATGCCATTTCCCAAGCTTCTATTTGCTCGTTCCACGAGGCCATTTGTCTGTGGATGCTTAACAGATGCGAAGCGACGCTTGATGTTCAATGATGCACACCAGTCTTTGAATGGATTGTCCGTGAACTGTTTACCGTTGTCCGAGATGATTTCTCCTGTTAGGCCAAAACAACACACAATATGCTCCCAAACAAACTTTTTAACTTGCTTGCCTGTGATGGATTTGACTGACTTGGCCTCAATCCATCGTGTGAAGTAATCCATTGCGACAATCAAGAACTTCACTCCCCCCGCAGCTACAGGAAACGACCCTGCAATGTCAATTCCCCACTTATAGAATGGCCATGGGGATGTAATAGGTGTAAGCTCCTGCTGCGGATGTCGCGGCACTGGTCTATGCACTTGGCAGTCACTACACTTGCGAATCATGTCGCGCGCGTCTCTGTGCATGGTAGGCCAATAGTATCCTGTTCGTAAGGCTCGAGCTACCACGGATCGTGGACCCACGTGCATGCCGCATAACCCCTCATGTATGTCACTGATTACGTAAGCGTCCTGCCATGCTCCCACACACCGCAACCACGGCTGCAAGAAAGAGCGCTTATAAAGGATTCCTTCTCGAAGTTCGAAGTGTTGCGACTTCCTCCTGATGCGCCGTGCTGCTTTTTCCTCGTCCGGAAGAGTCTCACTAGTCAAATAGTTGATGATCGGGGTCATCCATGTAGGTCCGTCCTCCTCAACTATAGTAGCGACCTCCCCTTTTGTTATAGATTTCTCCTTTAGTATTTCCACCAAGACTTGTTTGGACAAGTGAGCGAAGCTTGTGGATGCGATCTTGCTAAGAGCGTCCTCCTTCTTGTTCTCGCCTCTTGGCACCTGCTTGATGGAAAATTTACTGAAAGCCGCAATTAGCGATTTGACCTTTTCCAAGTATCTGACCATGTTGTCCTCCTTAGCCACATATCCACCTAGAATATGGTTCGCAACAAGCCGTGAGTCAACGTAAGCCTCAAGGTTGCGGACTCCCATTCTAGCGGCGATTTTTAAACCCGCGATTAATGCTTCATATTCCGCTTCGTTGTTGGTGGCCGTGAACTCAAAACAGAGGGCGTACGTGAACTCCATTCCTTCCGGATTTGTTAGGATGAGACCAGCACCGGAGCCATCCGTACATGAAGATCCGTCCGTGAATAGCACCCATGGTTCTGTTGGAGTCTCGTCTTGTTTAACAATTGGCCCTTCCTCATCCGGCTTCTCAATCAGGAAATCTGCCAAGATCTGACCTTTCACAGTCGTCCTTGGCCTATAGGATATATTATGCTCCCCCAATAAGATGCTCCATTTTTGTAGCCTCCCTGCCACATCCGGTCTAGAAATGACCTGCTTGATTGGTTGGTCCGTGATGACTACAATTGGGTGCGCCTGAAAGTATCGGTGCAGCCGCTTTATAGCAAATACCAGGGCCAGAACCAATTTTTCCATAGAAGAGTAATTCAGCTCCGGTCCTTGTAATGTTCTACTTATGAAGTAGACCGGGGTTTGCACTGTATCTCTGTCTATCATGAGCACCGCGCTTATTGCGCCATGAGTGGCTGAGAGATACATAATGAGTTCCTCCTTTGGTCGGGGAGCTACTAGCATAGGGAGAGATGCAAGGTGCTGCTTGAGTTGGCCAAAAGCTTCCTCGGCTTCCTTCATCCACCGGAAGTCTCCCTTCCTAATGCACTTCTTGAGTGTCTTAAATAGGGGTAATGACTTCTCTGCGGATTTGGATAGGAACCTATTCAACCCGGCTAGTTTCCCATTTAAGGATTGCACCTCCTTACGCGTCTGAGGGGATGGCAGTTGTACACTGCGTCCGTCTTCTCTGGGCAAGGTTTGATGCCGTTTGGATCAATCAAATATCCAAGGAACATTCCCTCCGTTGCCCCAAACGTACATTTCTTTGGATTTAGCTTCATGTTAATCCTTCTCAGTGTGTCGAATGTCTCTTGGACATCCCGGAGAAGTGCCTCCTCCGTATGACTTTTTATAACCAAGTCATCCACATAGACTTCCAAGTTGCGGCCTATCTGTGATTAAAAAGCTTTGTCCACAAGCCGTTGGTATGTAGCACCGGCGTTCTTCAGTCCAAACGACATTTTCGTATAGCAATATACGCCCTGGCTCGTATGGAACGCCGTTTTTCTGCATCCTCCTCCGCCATCTGGATCTGGTGATATCCTTTATATGCGTCTAAGAAGCATTTAAAAGGATATCCACATAGGGATTCCACCTTCCAGTCGATTTCTGGTAACGGGTAACAATCCTGTGGACAGGCTTTGTTTAGATCCGTAAAATCCACACACATGCGCCAACTTCCGTCATGTTTTTTGACCATGACCGGATTGGATAACCACTCGTGGTAGTATACCTCGCGCATGATACCTGCGTCCACTAGTTTCCGTACTTCCTCAAATATTACTTGACTGCGCTCAGGCGCCTGGCCGCGCTTCTTTTGCTTGACGGGTTGGTACCCCTGGCGGATCTGGAGCTTATGTTCAGCTATCGCCCGTGGCACGCCTGTCATATGCTTTGGCTCCCATGCGAATATATCTAGGTTTGCACTTAACAGAGAGCACATGGCCCTCTTGTCGTTATCCGAGAGTACCCCCCTATGGATATCTCCTGTTCCGGATAGTCGGGATGAATTGCCACCTTCCAATTGGGAGGTGGTGATCCATCCTTGGGTGGAACAGGTGGAGCCGGTGTTGTCACGGTATGAAATTCGGATACTGGTATGATTGTGTTGTAAATGGTGACGATTCCTCCCTCCACAGGGAATTTGATCATTCCGTGCGCCGTGGAGGGTACCGCCCGTATGGCCAAAATACCTGGTCTGCCTATGATCCCATTGTACGGAGAATGTGAGCGTATCCCATTGGTGGAGGGGTGCGCCTAGGTCGGCGACGCTTAGGCGGATGGTCATCTGAGTCCTCCCCTGACAGGTCTGGAGACAGCGGTGGTGCCCCATCCTTTGGGTGGGGACCACTTTTTTGGGATGAAACAGGAGCCTTTTTCCCAGTGTTCATCCTGTCCCACACGCTCGTGCGGTGAGCAGTTCTGGCCAGCTCTCGATCTGGTCGCTCGGGTGAATTGTCAGACTTATCTCCTCCTTCTCGAGACTGCATTAGTTCCTGTATGAGGCGATCTCCTATGCGCTCAAACACATTCCTGGGTTGAGGGGTTTCCTCAAAGATGCTCTGCTCCTAAGGCCGAGCTCTCCTTTTCCTCTGGTTTTGGGAAGAGGTGATTGGTCTGGTGTCACCAAAGTTGAGTCTGGATTGGAGGTTCCTCCCTATATTCAACCTTGATGTGATCCCCGGGACGATCCTATCAAAGTTCTTCGTGAGAACTCGAGTGAGATCCTCCTCGCTGAGTGGTTGGACTTCTACTTCCTCCTCTGCTGACGGTCTGCGCGGCTCCTTGTTAGGAGGGTTGGGTGCACTCCCTAGGTCGGGGTTGTCCAGGGTTGAAGTAGGTGGGGGTGTTATGGAGATCGTGCTCGTCACCCCCAAGGACTGAAAACCGCCACGGTTACCAGGTCCGCCTGCGAGGCGGCTAGGTGATTGATTGGGGATGAGTATCCCTTCCCCTTGGGACTTCCGATTTCTAGGATTCGTGTTCCTGGGGTTGGCTTGCGGATGCCCCTTTGTCATTGGAAATTTAGAATGAGGTTTTGTTCTAGCTTAGTGTAATGGGCCCCACGGATGGCGCCAACTTGTTGATGCAAAAGTTGGGTGATCCTTGCTAGACCCGAATTAGGCTTAATTCGGGTTGGCTGGGCTCCGGCTCCTGCACCAAGTGAATCGTTTGGTTGGGATCCTGCACACTAAACGACACGCGTTAGACTTACCGTGGGAATGTTTCCCACGATTAGACTCCGGCTTGAGAGTAAGTAATCGGTTAGGGTTTTATGTGAGTTGAGAGTATATAACGTAGTACCTTTGTGGAACCCTTGGGGGTTCCTTTTATAGGTAGTGGAACCCTAGTGGGCTGCCACTGATACTTTGGCCCCAAGGAAAGGATAACTATCATAATTAGAATGATTGTTATCTTCTAATTATGGTAGTGAATATCCTCCTCTTTTGGGGTAAACCTATTCCTAGACAGAATATGATTCTGTCTAACCCTATGTCGGCCGTGCCAGGCCGTGGGCCGCACATATGTGTGCGGTTACTGTTCATTCAAGCCCATAAGCTTGAATGACATCATTCCCACCCATCTGTGATGGGCCGGATACAGGTAGTACCCGTGGGCTGAGTTCAAGCCCATAGCTTAGTGTATATGAATGAATGAATAACCATGTGTGCCTAACCCTCTTTATATAATAGAGGTACTAGGGTTACATCACAAACCTAGCTTACTTACTAAGCTAACTATTTATTATTAAGTCCTTCATCTTCTTTTGTCATATCAACTCAAGATATATAAGTCCCAACAATATTCCCCTAGTTGATTTGACAAAACCAGTAAGCACAAGCTTCCCCTGAAGCTAATATAGATGAAGGCTAAGCTTCCCCTCGATCCATGCATTCTTCCCTTTTTTGTCACATCAACTCAAAAGGGATCGTCTTCCCCTTAAGAAGTGCATGTCGAATCCAGTAGGCTTCCTTGGGGTGATCACTGATGAAGAAAATCAAGTATAACGAATTTTATGAAGAAGTGAAATATCCCAAACTTGTGTCTTATATCATCTCAGTTTTTATTACATGGGACTGAAAACCCCCACAACTATAAGCCAGTTGTTAGCTATAACAATATATTTAATCCAACGATAAGGTGTATTGCTCACCAACAGTTTTTGGTACATGGGAACTGGTAACTTTCACAACTATGAGCCAGTTGTAAGCTGTAACAATATATTTAGTCCAAAGACAAGGTGTATTGCTCACCTAATTGAGAGATAAAAACAAATTTGTGAAATCAACTCCAACAGTAAATTAGCAATTATCAATTGTCTTCTTCAAGGAACCATAACTCACTAGTAGGAACCATAAGCTAACCATCACTTGAATCTTGAACTCAGTAGTATAGAGCATCTACTCCTTCAGTGTGAAAAAGACATGCTTATTACAATAACATTTAATAAAATGTCTTTGTATAATTCTTGTAATCAATATATGCATGGCGATCACATGCAATGGCCAATAGTCTCAGTGAGCTCTGACGGATCAACCAGAAACCACTCGATGCTTATGATCATGCTAATTTTGTGATGATCATATCATGAACTGTATGGTATCATATGCCCCCTAAATATTTGTAAAAGAGCGTGTAACTGTTCCAATCAAGAATTATAGCATAAACTAAAATTTCGAAATGAACCATATACCTATTCATTGTTCAAGATCACCAGTAGGAACGACCATGAGGAAACGACTAGGAGGAACCGACTAGGAGGAACCGACCAGTAGAACCCAACCAGGAGGAACCGACCAGTAGCAAGAAATAACCAACCAGGAGCATCTAAAAAACCCTTCTTTTTTTTCTTTTTTTTTTCTTTTTTTTACATGATGTCACCAAAGCTGTTACCAAACACATCTTCCTTCAATACCTTTAGTGACATACAATTCTGTCACGAATCTGTTGCAACATCTGTTACTGTTTCAGTTCTTATAAACCAGCCCAATCACAAAATCTATGTAGACCTCATATCACAAACGTGTAGAAGTTTAGTAGTACAAATACACACGATGTATCTCTGTACTATAATGAGCAATTGAGAGATACCAAAATTGTGAACCTGCCAAAAATCTTACATCCCATCCCATATACTTCGTGAGTTATAACTACCTCCAAAACTCACACGTCAAAAATATTTTCCATAAAATCAGCATATATTTAGTTTTAATTGTAGGAGATATTATAGGAGATATACATGCGACTCAACCTTGAAACCTATGCAACCCCATAAAATACGGGATTACACTTAAGAACAAATCTCCTTTCCATCTTCACGTCACATAACTGCTTTTAATCACACGCATTTGTAAATAAAGGCAAGAGGAAACGAACATACCCCTTAAAGAAGTATATATCAAGTCCATAAATAGCTTCCCTTAATATTCTATAACAACTCAAACCGTGTTCACCCTACAATTTAGCAATCTTAAAACGTGATCTCCCAACAATCACGTAGCCATAATAATATACCATAAATATCTCGTGCGTATTCACATCCCATAAATCACGCACAGTAGGAGTCAACGAGATTAATTCAGTATTTGTATATATCAAAAAAACTACTGACTAGTACCTTGGAGTCTCACGTGATATGGTTGTACAAATCATACACTGATCCACATGATCAGTATACCAGAAACAATGGTACCTATTCTGACAGTGGTCCATAGAAAGCACCATATGGTTTTGCTCCATTGATAAAGAGAATACGTGAACCACTTCCCTCTTAGTCTGCTCATCACACATTCAAATACTCGTACCGATTCACGTCATAATCTTCCCCTTGAACACGTCCCAATGATCAGTTATACATAGGGGACGATGGTGATTTCTTGGTATCATTCATAAACACAAACAATTCTGGGACCTCAACAATGTTTCACCGTATGTGCTCAACAAGATTCCTTTGCTACTACTGTCAACATTCGTAGCAAACCCTTGTTTTCTTTCTTGTATTGAGTACAAAAATCTTGGGACCACAACAGCCTTTTGTTTGAACAACATACTCATGCTTGTGCAACGTCATAACCAGAAACATGATCAGAGTATCATGAGTTGTATATATATCTCTAAAAGGGCTCATCATCAATCAAAGGATTGACTCACCAATGCAAGTAGAGACAGCAGCCATCCTTTTCAGAATTAAGGTTTACACAAAACCCTAGTGACATCGAATCTGCTATGGAAACCATCATTCTATCATTCTGAAACAGCCAACTAGATCATACGGGTTTCATTGTTAATTCAAGAATCAACTCCCCAAATCCAGTATGATCATCCAGGAACCATCAGCAACAATACAGCAGCAACAGTAATGTATCAACAGCAACATCATATGGATTTTCTAGGGTTTGTTGGGAAAAACCCCAGATCAGGAGGAAACCATTTTAATAAAATAGAAAACAAAAATGAAAACCTTGTAGATCACCAGATCGAGAGCCAACAAGCTCTGATACCACTTGTTGAGTCTTAATCTAGACTCATCTGGGATATATAACAATGATTGTAATAAGCACAACGGAACATAAAGAACACAATCAAAGTTATGAAAAAGGCTTTCTTATTCATAAAATACTAATAAGCTACTACTGCTCCTTGCGCCTAATAGGCTTGACGCCAGGAGGAACGCACACACACCTATGGTTTACATTGTATATGAATGAAAGAATAACCATGTGTGCCTAACCCTCTTTATATAATAGAGGTACTAGGGTTACATCACAACCCTAGCTTACTTACTAAGCTAACTATTTATTATTAAGTCCTTCATCTTCTTTTGTCATATCAACTCAAGATATATAAGTCCCAACATTATACCCATAATCCATCAGCTGGTTCTGAATCCATAAGACTTGTCCACAACAAGCAGCTGTTGCAACATATTCTGCTTTACTTGTAGAAATGTCCACCACTGTTTGTTTCTTGCATTGCCAAGATATCAACCTACTCCCAAGAAACTGACATCTACCAGTTGTGGATTTCCTAAATATTCTCTTGACAGCATGAAGGTGACACTCTTTGGGAGTCACTTGATGGCGTGTACATGCACACACAGCAAACATAATGTCAGGTCTTGAGGCTGTGAGATACATCAATGAACCAATCATTTATCTATAGTGCCTGACATCCACATCTTTTCCATCTCCAACTTTTCCCCAAGGGTGTTCTCTATCCATAGGAGTACTAGCCCTTTTCTCATGTGGAGAAAAGCCAAACTTCTTCAAGATTTCTGCTACATATTTATCTTGAGAGATGAAGATACCATCTTCTTTCTGCTGAACTTGTAACCCTAGAAAGAAGTTCATCTCCCCCATTGCACTCATCTTGAACTTTTTTGTCATAAGCTTGGAAAAGTCTTCACTCATCTTTGGGTTTGATGATCCAAAGATGATATCATCCACATAAACCTGAACAAGTAATACATCCTTACCAGTCTTCTTTGTAAATAAGGTCTGGTCTATGGTGCCCCTTTTGAATCCATTTTCCACCAGATAGGTGGACAATGTGCCATACCATCTCTTAGGGCTTGATGAAGTCCATACATAGATTTCTTGACTCTATATACCTTGTCTGAATGCTCTGGATCTTCAAAACAAAGAGGCTGCATTACATAAACCTCCTCTACAATTGTGCCATAAAGAAAAGCACACTTCACATCCATTTGATAGACAGTAAAGCCCATGTAGGAAGCATAGGCTAGAAATATTCTTATAGCCTCAATCCTTGCAACTGGTGCAAAGACCTCCTCATAGTCTATCCCTTCCTCTTGTGTATATCCTTGAGCCACTAAACGTGCCTTGTTTCTGACGACAATGCCTCTTTCATCTTTCTTGTTTCTAAGAACCCATCTTGTCCCAATAGGTCTGACATGTCTGGGACAATCAACCAAATCCCAAACATCCTGTATAGCAAATTGGTGAAGCTCATCCTGCATTGCTTCCACCCAACTTGGTTCTTTGAGAGCATCAAAAATCTTCTTGGGTTCCTGTTGTGACAGAAAACAGGAAAACAAACATGCTTGAACAAGAGGGGTATCAACCTTCTTGTGTATATTGGCAATAAATCCTCAAAGATTCTAATGAGATCTTCTAGTTTGAACAGGAGACATCACATCACCAATAATTAGAGAAGAAGGGTGATCCTTCATTGTAGAAGTAAGAACTCCTCCCTCGAAAAGTCTATTGTCTTCAATCTCATCTTCCATGTTAAAAATATCTTCTTCAGACTCTCTTCCATCAATATCTGTATGAACCTCTCCATTTCTGCTTGAAGGTTCACCTTGTTCAAAATTTGAAGAGAAAATATGGTCAAAAGAGTTGTCAACGCCTGAACCAAGGTTGTCAACGTTAGAGCCATCAATGCCTGAAATAGAGTTGTCAACGTTTGAGCCATCAACGCCTGAATTTGTCTTGTCAGAGCCAGATTTTCCTTTGTCAGCGCCTGAAAGACCATGCATGTTGTTAACTGGTGATACTTGGGGACCACCATTTTCCTTTCCAGCAGCAGCAACAGCAGCAAAAGCATCTGTCCATATGGGAATAGTGACATACTCAAGTATGGGTGATGACTTGTCTGCTGGTGATCCAACCTCTTCATTAACCTGTGTACCTGAATCATCAACAACTGGTTCTTCCACAACACTTAAAGTTACCTTCACAATGTTTGGATTAGTAACAGGCATATAATTCAAAGTCCTAGATAGAGGTTCCAAGTCAAATAACCAATTTGGACCACTTTCAGGATCACTAGGTTTACTTTCTAAAAACCTAACATGTATTTTTTCAAGTATACTTTTTTCCTTCTTAATGTAAACCATATATCCTTTACTCTGCACTGAATAACCCATGAAGTAGCGTTCATCACCTTTAGCACTAAATTTACCTAAGGCATCACTAGTGTCCAACACAACTACATGACAACCAAAAGGTTTAAGAAAACCAATATTAGGTTTCCTTCCCCAAAGTAACTCATAAGGTGTTTTGTTATGTATCTTGTTGACTAATGCTCTATTCTGAACATAACAAGCTGTATTCACAGCCTCAGCCCAAAAAGCAATGGGAAAGTGAGCATCAGCCAACATAGTCCTGGCTGCTTCTATAAGGGTTCTATTCTTTCTCTCAGCAACCCCATTTTGCTGTGGGGTTCTGGCTACACTAAACTGTCTAGTATCCCTTTCTTGGCACAAAAATCATCCAACACTTTATTTCTAAACTCACCACCATTGTCACTTCTAAGCATCTTAACTTCATTACCAGTCTTCTTTTCAATTTGGTTAATAAAGTTAATTAAAGTATCAGCAGTGTCACTTTTCAAAGGTAAAAAGAAAGTCCAAGTAAACCTAGAAAAATCATTAGTAATGACAAAGCAGTAAGATTTACCATTCAAGCTTTCTATATTAGTTGGACCAAACAGGTCCATATGCAGCAAGTGAAGTGGTTTAGAACTAGAGTGCACCTGTTTAGACCTAAATGAGACCTTGTGCTGTTTGCCTTTAAGGCATGCAACACAAGAGTTGTCATTGTGGAAAGCCTTTTCAGGTAAACCATCAACCAAGCCATGTCTCACAAGTCTGTTTATATTTTTAAAGTTAATGTGCCCTAGTCTCCTGTGCCATAGATTACTCTTATCAACTGAAGCTTTAGCATAAAGAAATGACAAGTTATTATTCATCCTAACCCCATTAAGATTCACATTATAGATGTCTTTATGCCTAGGTGTCCTATAATCAATGAATTTCTTATCTGGTATTTTAAAATCCTTGCTCAACACCAAGCATTCAGTATCAGTGAAAAGAACCTTATTTTTGTTATCACAAACTTGTGATACACTAAAAAGATTATAGTCAAGTTCTTTTACCAGAAACACGTTTTCAAAACGCAAATTGTTGGTGAGAAGAGTTCCTTTGCCTGTGATAGTTCCATATCCGCCTCCAAAGTAAACTTTATCACCATCCTTAATGGGAGTGAAGTTTGTGAGATAATCTTCCTTCCCAGTCATGTGCCTAGAGCATCCACTATCCCAATAGCCATAATCATTAACCTGCTTTTGAATGCCCTGCACATAAAGAAAACAAATTAGTTTTCTTTGGGAACCCAAGCCTGAGCAGACTTGGATTCATTTGGTTGTTCAACAAGAACATACTTAGTCCTCATAACAACCCCTTCTTCATCCCTTTTTGGATTAAACACCCAGTTAACCCCAATTGGTTTTGTGATGACCTTTGAAATATAATTAAATCTGTTACAGGTCATAGAAATCCCATTAGAATTAGGGTTTTGATCTTGCTTAGGTCTGCATGTCAATCTAGAAGAAGCTTTAGACCCCTTTCCCTGTGGTTGCAAATATTTACCATTATTTAGTCTAGCAATGTTTCTGTCAGCGTTTGATTTGGTCTTGTCAATGCTGAAATTACCCTTATCAGCGTTGAACCTAGGGTTTGCTACAGGAACCCATTGCCTATTAGACCATGTATTTGTCTTCTAAAAAGGTATTTGTCCATAAGTATTAGACCCTTTTGAAAAGAATGGGACTGGTCTAACAACTTGTGGACTTTGCTGAACAAAAGTTTTGGGTTTGACAATGTTTGACTTTTTGTCAGCGTTGACCTTGGAAGCGTTGACACACTTATAGGCTAAATGTGAAAAGCTACCACAAGTATAACAGGCTTTTCTAGACATAACTCTAGGTCTAGAAGAAAAGAAACGTGTTCCATTATCACTAACTTGGCTTTTTGGTGACCTAGTATTTCTATACATTTCTGCATACTTAATGCTAGGTTTTCTAACAACGTTTGAGCCAAGGTCAACAGTCTTGCCAGTGATTGGGTTTGTTACTTTGATAGGAGTAGACTCATTTGGGCTATCACTAAGCATGCCACCCTTGACAAACAAGGTAGGGTTGGCTTTCTTCCATTGGTCCAAATTAGTTAACTTTTGCCTATACTATTCTACTGGGGTAAGGACTCTTGGTGGAGGAATAAATTCCTCTTCTAGGAGTTCTGGTAAACCAGTCCAAGATAAGTCCTTTCTTTGGACACCATAGAAGTCCCCAGCTGGTGGTGGAACACCAACATACTCTTTTATCCCAATCCCAGTCATATCCCTAGAATCCCTTTGTTTACTAACACATTCTCCTAGGGTTTGTGAGGCTTTATCAAATCTCTGAATTTTAAGATCTACATTATTCTTATTCTTGATAGCCTCATCTAACTTAGCCTGTAATTCAGCATTGACCCTCTCCATGATGTTTCTAATATCAGTACTAGCATTTAAATCATGTTTTAAGATGTTGATTTTATCTTTTAGGTCTAGCTCCATTTTCTTATACTCAGCTACAGTCTTTTCAGTTTGAGTAAGAGCAAGTTAATAATTAGACAACTTGCATCTCTCATTACTCACATCTGTTGACAATCTTAAAACCTCTTTGTTAAGTCTTTTAGTATTTAAACGACAACCCTTAATACATAAAGCATCATCATATACCTCATTGTCTGATGAAGATGAGGAATATGTCATGAGAGCATAGTGAACATGCTCCTCTTCTTCCATCTCAGCAACCAAAGCTTTATTCTCTTCCTCATCCTTAGCCAAATAGCTCCAATCCTATCCAACACCATCAATTTCTTGCATTGCAACCATGGCCTTGGGATCCCGAGCCTTAACAATTTGGCTTGATGGTTTTCTAGCATCAGATCTTCTTGGAGATCTACATTCTCTCACAAAGTGTCCCATACGATGACAATTATAACACTCAACCTTGGATTTATCAAATCCAGCAGTGTCCTTAGCATTAAAAGTCATCTTCTTCTTGAATCTTCTATTCCATCTGTTTGCTCTTATACTTGCAAGAGCCATATTCTACTTTATGTCCATCTCCTCCAAATGCTCATCACTAATTTGCTTAAGGTCCTCATATGTAATCACTGAACCATTGGGCAATGAAGCAATGTAGGCATACACAGTATCCAGATCAATACCAGCAGGCTTAACTCTTGGTGAGTCAATTTTGTATGTGTCAGCGTCTGAATGTGAGGCATTGACAGGATATGTTCTAGCGTTGACACAGGTTGATCCAGTAACTGGATGCATGTATGACTCCTTCTGATAAAATTGACCTTCACTATGTGAGAAGAAGGCCATGTTTCCATTGGTAGACTTGCTTCCATGATTTAAAAGAATCTCATTCTCTATCAGCCTCATTTTATTGTACACATCATCAAAAGTAGAACTTTTGTGAGTGTTATTAGCAATTATAGACCTTGCTTCAATCTTCCATGCATCACCAAGGCTTTTAAGAAAAGTGGCAATAATGTCAACATCACCAATCACTGTCCCCATGAAGGACAGCTTACTTGTAATGTCAAGAAGTCTGCTTCTCACACTACTTAGCTTCTCATTAGGTTGAGCCTTAAAAACAGCATACTCATGCAAGAGTTGCTTCTTTTTCTCTTACACAGTATCAGCATTACCACCATAAGCAACTTCAAGAGCTATCTAAAGATCTTTTACAGACTCATAGCCTCTGTATTTGTGCTGAATTTCTTGTCACAAAGAGAGTTTCAGAATGCTTAGGGTTTTCATATCAACCCTTCTCTTTGCTATATCCTCAGTTGAGACAGCTCTACCATCATCAGGTTTTTCTTTTCGTTCCTCTTCAGTAGAACCTTGAATAGCTTTTCTTGCAGCAATGGCAGCTGCAATCTTTGTTGCCTTATCAAATGTGAATCCATATTTAGTAATCTCCCATAGAGTGTAGTCATGGTATTGTAGATATTTCTCAAAGTTAAACTTACATAGCTCAAAATTGTCTGGGTCTAGCATGGGAATCTTGATGTTATGGTTTCAGGAGGAGGAGGAGTTTGCTTCTGGGGTAGACATGATGTTTTTAGGGTTTTGTGAAAATTAGGGTTTTTGGTAATTTAGGGTTCTTGTGTTCTTTAGATCAAAGTTTCTCAACAAGCTCTGATACCACTTGTTGATCCCAAACTTAGATCGATCTAGCTTGTGTAAACGAGATTAAATCAAGTTAAACACGTAGAGAAACTTTGTTGTGTATAAAACAATTTAAGTATTATGCGGAATTAATACTCAAACAAGAACACACAAACAATTGTAAAACAAACTTTCACTTGATTGGTTAGAACAAACTTGCTTACAATGAAAGTGTTAAACCTATGAAAAATTATATGAAACAAAACCTAAAGGTCTTCTTTTATAGACATAAGAAGCCTTGTACAAGAGTCTACGTATCAGCTATTCTAGGTAAAGATAAATATAGAAAATACATTGTTGATCCTATCTTTACTAGAAACAAACTAGAAACATAATACGCGTAGACCATATCTTTCTATCAGTTCTTGACTTCAACCTATCAACGCTTGACTTCTTCCTTTCAACGCTTGATTTGTCAACGCTTGTTTTCTTCTTATCAACGCTTGTTTTCTTCTTGTCAGCGTTCAAGTGTACTGGCTACATTTTATTCCCAACAATACCTTGTTAGGGCCTTTTTGGATAGACTTCTCCATGATCTTTAGGGGAGTATTTGCTTTTCGTCGTGTGTCTCGATCCTTCATATTGAGTTTTGATAAATGATTCTTCACATCACTTGAGATCTTTAGCAACAAAATGTAGCCCTCATGTCGTGTTAGGACCTTTTTGGACTCGCCAATCTTCGCATCCCGCTTCAATAAGTTATTCCTTGGCTATGAACTCTAATTAATACCGAGCAACTTTTAAACGATCTTGCGCTAGAAGCTAAGTAACTTTTCAAATCGTACAACCTTATCTATTTCAAATATATTTATTAGCAAGCGATGGGAGAAAAAGCTTATAATCAACTCACATAAATTCACGAAAGAATACCAAACTTATAATTGACTCTATCATCTCTCGTTCTCCACATTTAAAATCTCAAGGAATGAGACTCGTGGATGCTTAGCCTATTAAATCAAAGTTTTGGGTTTTCAAGTCATCTATAGGATCTTGCAAACTCTTAGACTCTTTCAAGTTTAGAATTCGCATTTTAAAGTTCCCTTGATAAACGACTTCCTAGGATCAGTTATAGGAACTTGCAAAAAGTTCTTGTTCTTAACCCGTAAGAGTTAAGACTTTCGCGTTTTAAAGTTCCCTATATAAAAGCTTAGCAAAACTTGACTTAAACACGTTAAGGATACTAGCTAGAGTAAACTTAGATAAGTAAACTCGGGTTGAGTCAAAATATTCACGACTTTGAAAAATTTAATACCACTTTATTGAAAGTTTATTGTAGCAAAGAAATTAAATAACGATAGCAAAGGAAAATTACAAGGCCAAAATAGATTAAAAATTTTGAAAAATGTCGAAAAATCAATTTTTCTGGTTAAAATGAGGACAAATTTATGGAAAAGACCACTTACTTCGATAGAAGTTGTAATACCTAGAACCGAGGTCACTTACCTTACCCTAAATTACGCTTATTTTTGAAATTTTTAATAAATTTTATTTGCTATATATTTTATCATTTTGGTTGAAACCGATGTTTGAGGTCATAATTTTGACGATTGGCGATTTAAGAAGAACGTTGACGACTACGATCCCGATGGATGCCCAAATTTCTATGTTTATTGTCGTTTTATCGATATTATAATTTATCGAGAATTTTATTTTGGGTTCGTGTTAAGTCGAGTCGGGTGAGTTTTATTGCTTTCCGGGTACATTTAAATTGTCCTAAAAGTATTTTGGAGTGTTCGGGATGATCCCCGACTCCCGTAAAATTTTCCAAAATGACTAGTGAGTCAATCCCGTAAACTTGTGAGGTCGTTTTCACTTAAGGACAAAAGAAAGCCAAAATTGCACCCAAGGACCTCCCAAAAATTAAAAAGGGACAAGTAAAACACACACACCACATTTTCACACCAAAATTTTTTCACCCTCTCCCTTTTTCTCTCTTTAGGCCGACGGCCAAACCACCCAAACCACCACCACCATTTTTTTCTAGCTTGTTTTGATCAAAAGTAAGCTTAGACCACATTTAGTTACTTCATTCCCTTCCTTTTCATGTACTTTAATCATACATGCATCCACAAAATTTTTTCCAAGAATCAATGGATTTTTCAAAAGTAGTTTTGATGTTAATTGGATGTATGCATGTTTAATTCATGTATAGGGGATGTGTAATCACTCAACAAACCAACCAAAATCAATTTGGTTGGGGGGGTTTGATCACCCACACCCCACGGCACAAAGGGGGTGTTTGGTGGATCTTGGTGATTGTTATTTTGGTTTATGGATTATGTGTTTGTTCTTGTTTCTAGATGTTTTTGAATGGGTAAAACCCATTGCATGTTTGATTTTGTGTTTGGGTTTTGAGATGGATTGAATAATTAGGGTGTTTAGGAATTATTAGTATGGTTAGGTATGATTAAGAGTGATTAGGTTGAGGTCTAGTGTCGATAAATAGGTTTGGAAACGAGTGTTGGATTGATTTTGGGATAGGTAATTTTAGGCAGAATGTTTGAGGTGTTTTCATAAAAATTATTTTGTAAACAGGTCAAGTGACTAGTATATAGTTGTAGAGCGTCTTCTTAGCTTCGATTTGGTATAAGATAGAGCTTACGACTCCTAACGAGTCAAAAGTTAGGATGTTTTGAAAATCGTGTACCGGGAGATGAGAAACTACATAATCCGAAATTATGTTTGGTTTTAGGTCAAATCCCGGGGACCATAGATATAGTTTGGTAAATGGTTAAAGGTTGATTTTTGGTCTCAAACCTGCATATGTGAGTCTATTATTAGACTTAGGTGTCAAATGGGTCAATGGTATATTTTAAATGGGTCAAATGAGTCCGACTTGGTCAAAGTGCAAATTCAGTCCGAAAAACGTAGGTTTGGTAAAGTGTTGAGTAACGGGTCGTAAAAGCGAAAACTTTTAATGGGATTAAAAATGTGTTTTTTACAGGTCTTAAGGTATTTTTGAGAATTTTCCCAATTTTTATAAAAAGGTTTAAGTCTAGTAAAACAGTCCATACTTTTGGTAAGTATCAGCGAAAAAAAACGTGAAAAGAGTAATAACGTTAATAACACGGGTGAATGGTATAAAACGAGTAACACTTATTTGTTTGGTTTTGGTGTGAGTTGTAATTATCACAATTGACTAATATGTATGTATTATATATAGTACTTAAGGTTTATAGATGAGATTACTCATCACGCGTTATTGGTTTGATAGGTGTTGATTTTACCGGGCATCCTCATCATCGTCAGTGATCGTCACTCGAATCTTCGACTACTTTATATATAAGGTGTGAATTTGTAGCCTCGCTTACTATTGTTTTAAATTGTTTTACCCGCGAGAGAAATGCATGCTAGTTTTCCAAAATGAACATATGTCATGAATGATTGTTGGACCCGAATGTTGCCTTAGAAATTGTGTTGAGTACCTAGTTGCAAAAGGCCCTAATTTCATGAACTATTCACTATTGTTTAATCCTAGCGTGGATTGAAAATAGTCGCTTATACAATTGGTAGTACTATGGGGTTGACGACCTATCCGAGACGAGGGCTAGTGCGTTGAGTACCCCCTGCGGACGGATAACTTGTGATAAAAGATAAGGTATAATTGCAACTGATGCCTTTAGTAGGGGCACTGGTTTCATCTGAATCACGCCGGTAATTATTACGCGGGTGATTGAGTTAACGGATTAGTGTCATGAGCTTAAACACAATTGTCATAACCTTGAAAATAGATTGTTTGATCGACAAGTCTATGAATGATCGTGAATGATTTTTATACCACATATGTTCAAAATGAGATTGTAAAACCTATGAATTCCACTCAACATTATTTGTTGACCAAATTTAGCATGTGTTTCAGGTAACCGATGAAGTGTAGCATGGAGCATGCATTGGATGGGAGTTGTGAGTGGCTTGGCGTCTACTTGTTTTTCTACCCATTCTTACTTGAATATTTTAAACTTTATGTCACGTTGTTGTCAAAACTGTATCTTTTGGGGTTGAGATTCATGGGGACCGAAACGCTAACTCTGTGTTGTATCATTTGGGTTTGGAAAACCGTAGACATATACATTTTTAACAATTTTTAATTTAAGTTCAAACTTTTACGTCTCTTTGGAGTCGTTTGATATATCTTGTGTGCGATGATAACTGCCTAGCACCCAAATGTTGTAGTTCCGCTGCGCATAGCATTTGGTGGGGTGTTAGAGATTGGTATCAGAGCCATGAGTTATAGAGAACTAGGTCGTTTTGAAAATTCCTAAACTATAACTTTTGGTGTCGTAAGAAACTGCCCAAACACACAACTATCCTGCATGGCTCCGGTAAGGTTTATTTTTGTGTTCATGATATTGATGTATACTTTTGAGTTGAAGTATATATGTGGGTATTTATTATGTAGATATTGAACTACTATATGTAAACGTTGAAATTGTACGTGGAGTACTCGATATCGTAATTCTTGTATTACATATGCATGAGCATCATATTATCGCATTTTGGGCATGTGTACCACCTTTGCATTGCATTTGCATGCATGTATTTATAAATATTGAATAGTAATCTTACGTACCCTCCAAATTTCTCTGTTATTGTAGGAATGGCCGAGGTACCGCCTAACAGAAATGGAGACGATTACGTCGTAGGATACGAAGGGGGAAATGTTGGAGCAGCTGTTGAAGGACAAGCCGAGACGAACAATGTGCAAGCCCAGGACCTCGAACAAAGGAGAACTACTTTCCCCAGGCCTACTCGTACTTCCCATCTGATTGGTATGCCAGGTATCCCTAAAAGTTTCGACGCTGCAGCGAGCGCTAATTCTCTTCATCAGGACATCGCAAGATTTATCTGTCCCGGACCGAGAGCCTATCGTGACGTTCCGCGTATTGTGAGAAGATTGGATGAATCGATGTACGAGCGGTACATAGTGGAAACTAGAGTAATCAAGAGATTCGACGAGAATGAGAGGGCACGCCAAAGTTTGTTGGCAAGAACTTCAAGAATTGAATTTGACGGAGTAGCAAACAAGAGTGATATCAACAGTTTGAGATCGATGATAGCGAACCTGAGTGCTAGTCTTGAGCAAGTTAGGGAGGATCAAGCGAGGTTGACTAGGATGCAAAGTTGGGAGCATCGAGTTAGAGCATCCCTGCCACCAGATTGGAGATTTGTAGATGACTTGGAAATGGAGGCTAATGATTTTATGGTCCAGCCACCTGCCAAAGGTGTGAGTATCACTGTACGAAATCAGGTAGCAGTGGAGTGTGGATCTACTTCTGGGACGAAGAAGGCGACTGAGTGTGGGCCGAATGACAAAGGAAAGAGGAAGATGGACGCAGAGGACGAGGAAGACAGTGACGAAGAGCTCGAGGAGGATGAAGATGAACCGCCATCTAAGAGGTCGTGTGGATCACCACATGACTAGTTGCTTGTATTTTACTTTATCTTTGATCGTTGTAATCGAACTATTTTAGACTTTTGTATGATGGTATTGTGACGAAAAACTTGATGACTTAAGTTTTATGGTGAATGGTTGTAGTGGCATTACTTGTCACAATTTTGGTTGATGTATCAATACAATCCATGTTTACCTTTCATGATCTGTGATATGTCTTTAATTTGCTCTTTTGTGATGTGAATTGATGAATATTAGTAACCTTGTAGTGATGTGTCGTTGTACTTATATTATGTCTTGAAAGAGAAATCCATCTTAATCTTGATGTGTATACTTACATTGTTTTTCTATTTTCTCTGTCTTTGCAGAGAGGTGTACTTGAGAACTCACCATGCCTCCAAAGCTAACAGCGACCCGTGTGAACACAATGATTCAAGAAGAAATTGCAAATGCACTCGAAGCAGATCGTGCAAACCGAAACCCAGATCAAGGTGGAAATGCAGGGAGACAGCAAGCCCCGAGGGAGTGTACTTATGCTGGTTTTATGAAATGCGGTCCCACGCAGTTTCGTGGAACTGGCGGAGCCCTAGAACTCCGAAGGTGGTTAGAGAAGATCGAGAGTACTTTTGAGATTAGCGGATGTTCAGAGGCAAATAAGGTCAAGTTTGCAGCTGCCACTTTTCTTGATGACGCCTTGAGTTGGTGGAACAATCAAGTAGCCACTGTTGGATTAGCAGTAGCAAATGCGAGGACTTGGACTGCTACTAAGGCTCTTTTGACCAAAACGTTCTGTCCCGAAGAGGAGCTGGGTCAACTGGAAGATGAGTTAAGGCATTTGACTTTGAGGAACAACGATATTACTGCGTATATAAGGAGGTTTAATGAATTGAGCCTTTTGTGTCCCGATGCCTTTGCCGATGATAACAAGAAGATGAAGCAGTACATCAAGGGTTTGTCAAGTAATATCAAGGGTGAGACGACTTCATCTAAGCCTGGGTCATTCGATGAAGCAGTCCAAATGGCTCACGCGCTAATGGATGTCAAACTGCAAGATAAGAAGGACTTCATTGCTGAAGGAAACAAGAGAAAGTGGGAGGCAGCTCAGAGTAATCAATCCCAAGGTCAAAGTCGAGGATGAAACCGTAACAACCAAGGTCAGAACCGCAATCAGCAGTTCAACCAGAGATAAAATGATGGGATGAGGGCTGTCACTAACCCTAGAGGAGCGAAGGTGAATCCCCACTATGGTCGATGTAATTTATACCATGTAGGGAGTTGCCCACCTGCGTGTGGCAAATGCGGAAAAGCGGGTCATAAAATGTCAGATTGCCGAGCTAAAAGGGTAGCTACTGGGGCAAATGCCAGGGAATTGCCCGAAGGCTGGAAACAGGCAAGGAGGAAATAATGCTGCTGCTGTGTATCAAGTAGGGACTGCTGATAAACCACAAGGCCCTAACGTGGTTACCGGTACGTTTCTGCTAGACGCTTGTTATGCTAGTATATTGTTTGATTCTGGTACCGACAAGAGCTTCGTAGATGTTAAATTTAGTCGTCATATCGATAGAGTACCGGTATTTTTAACGACTAGTTATAACATGGAATTAGCCGATGGGAAGATCGTTAGTACAAATTCTATACTGAAAGGGTGTACCTTGAAGTTAGGAAATTACGTTTTTGATATCAACTTAATGCCCATAGAGCTAGGATCGTTTGATGTGATCGTTGGAATAGATTGGCTGATGGCGCATAGTGCCGTGATCGTCTATGGAGAAAGATTAGTTCAGATCCCATTGAGGAATAGAGTCTTGACTGTGAAGGGAGATGAATGCACTTCTCGTTTGAAAGTGATATCTTGCTTGAAAATGATGCGGTATGTAGAAGTTGGATGTGATGTGTTTTTGGCACAAGTTTCTAGTGATGGTGACTTAGAGGCGAAGTTAGAAGAGGTACCTGTAATTCGCGAATATCCGGAAGTTTTTCCAGACGATTTGCCGGGTTTACTACCCACCCGTGAAGTCGAATTTCGAATCGATTTGATGCCGGGAGCTGCACCAGTTGCCCGTGCACCCTATCGATTAGCACCATCAGAATTAAAGGAGTTATCGGATCAACTGAAGGAGTTGATGGATAAGGGATTTATTCGACCGAGCTCATCACCATGGGGAGCGCCAGTGTTGTTTGTGAAGAAGATGGGTCATTTCGGATGTGTATTGACTATAGAGAGCTCAACAAGCTGACGGTTAAGAATCGGTATCCATTGCCGAGGATTGACGATTTGTTTGATCAATTACAAGGTTCCTGTGTATACTCAAAGATCGACTTGAGGTCAGGGTATCATCAACTGCGTGTGAGAGAGGAGGATATCCCTATAACTGCCTTTCGTACGCGGTATGGACACTTCGAATTTCGAGTGATGCCTTTTGGGTTGACAAACTCGCCTGATATTCTTATTTACTCTAAGAGTAAGGAAGAGCACGAGAAGCACCTGAGAAAGATATTGGATCTGCTGAAGAAAGAGAAGCTGTATGCAAAGTTCTCGAAGTGTGAGTTTTGGTTAGAGTCTGTGCAATTCCTTGGCCACGTAATTGATAGCAAATGAGTTCGCGTGGATCCGGCCAAAGTCGAAGCAATCAGGGAATGGTCGGCACCGATAAAGCCGACTGAAGTTCGACAATTCCTTGGTTTGGCTGGGTATTATCGGAGATTCATTGAAGGATTTTCGTTGATTGCGAAGCCATTGACAAAGCTTACTGAGAAGAATAGGATGTATGAATGGGGAGATGAGGAAAAATTCGCTTTCAAAATACTCAAGGACAAGTTATGTTCTGCACCGATATTGGCATTACCAGAAGGGACCGAAGACTTTGTAGTGTATTATGACGCATCTCGTAAGGGTTATGGAGCTGTGTTGATGCAGCGTGAGAAGGTGATTGCTTACGCGTCGAGACAACTGAGGAAGAATGAAGAAAACTACACGACGCATGATTTGGAATTAGGAGCTGTGGTTTTTGCACTAAAATTATGGAGACATTACTTGTATGGGACGAAGTGCGTTGTATTCACTGACCATAAGAGTTTGCAGCACATTTTAGACCAAAAGGAGTTGAACATGAGACAAAGGCGATGGGTAGAATTACTGAGCGACTATGACTGTGAGATTCTCTACCATCCTGGCAAGGCGAATGTCGTAGCAGATGCACTTAGTAGGAAGGATCGAGAGAAACCTTTGAGAGTCAGAGCTTTAGTGATGACTGAGGGTGTTGACTTAACCGAAGCAATACTGAAGGCTCAAGAGAAGGGTTTAATGAAAGAGAATGTTGGTGCTGAGAACTTGGGAAGAATGTTGAAACCTCTTTTTGTGGTTAGGTCAGACGGGCTGAGATATTTCGAGAATCGGATTTGGTTACCATTGTGTCCATCTGAGGAAGGAAAGCCTGGAGTACGAGATTTGGTTGGGTTTTGTGGGGGAAAACCGGGTGATGAAAGAAAGTTGTTTGAGCGATAGCTGAGCAAATTGTTGTCACCTTGAGGACGTGCTTGATAGCCTCCCGTAGCAAAGTTACCGTTGGCAGCATACACATTTTTTGATTGTCATGAGTCGAAGGAAAATCGGTGTATGAATGAGATCCCCAGCATATTTCACATGACTGACTCATAGCATTAACTTGTGCATTGATAGCTTTGGTGTTGTTAGCGGTTTGTAGAGAAATTGTTTCAACAAGCGAAGTAATCTTATCAAATCTCTTGTCGCTCTCACTACTACTAGCACTAGTCACATTAGTCCGAACACTCTTGGTTTGCACTCTAGACTTCTTCTCAATTATATCCCATGCGGTATTAGAAGACTTAACCAAAATGTTACCCCCCGAGGCATTATTTAGTGAATCTTGGTCATTCATGCTTAACCCATTGTAAAAAGTATTAATTTGATGTACTTTTGTGAAAACATGTTGTTGACACTTTCTTAAAAGTTCCTTAAAACGGTCCCAAGATTCACTAAATGTCTCACCGTACTTTTTTTCAAAGGTAATGATTTCATTCCGCAAAGCGGTAGTACGTGACGGTGGGAAAAAGTAGTTGATGAATTTAGTCTCTAAATCCGTCCATGTAAGAATACTTTGTGTCGGTTCTTTATCAAGCGAATGCCGGGCTTGTCCCTCTAAGGAGAAAGGAAAAAGTTGCAAGTAAATTACCTCTTGTGAAACCCCATTATACTTGACCGTATTAGTGAGTTGAAGAAACCTTTTGATATGTTCGTGAGGATCATCAAGTGTACGCCCCAAGAATGGCTGAGCAGAGACCATTTGAATGAAACCGGATTTGAGCTCAAAGTTGTTGGCCCCAATCTCGGGTATAACAATAGCATCGGTTTCGCCTTCCACTTGCGATTGCAAAAGCTCGATCATTGGTCGATTGTCCATTGTGACAATAGGTGGAGTTATGACTTCGGCTTGAATTGCTCTCTTCTTACGAGCACAAGTACGCATACACACCTACCAAAAGAAAAGAAAGATAGACAAGAAATATTTTTGGTTTTTTATGTTTTACTATTTTTTTTTGGATTTTTGAAATTTTTTTAATTTTTATCGATTTTTGAAAAATTCTAAGCAAGAAAAATAACGTTCAAAAGTGAACGGATCCCAAAATCCAACGCGTCTCTCACTTAAAACCGTTAATCTTAACGAAAAGAGCCGCCAGCGGCGCCATTTAATAACTAGATTTTCACTTAGTTATGAAAGTTCGTAAAACCGATCTTTTCGAATTGATTACTAGTAGAAAGTGCAACTCAGTCGTTCTTGGTGAAAAATAAAAAGGTTGTCGTTGTCTATAACTAATTAAAAAGTAAATTCCATTGAGTACAATAAAAGCTTTAAAAATTAAACTAAAAATTATTAGAAAAACACCTGGTAAAAACAGAGATTTCGGGAAGCATGCAATGTTTGGAAATTAAAACGTAATGAATTTAAAGCTTCAAACTTTGTAAAACTAAAAACTTTGTAAAAATAAAATAAGACAAAACTCGTTTAAAATAATACTAAGTAAAAATGAGGGAAAAATTAAATTTGAAACTTAAAATAAAAATAAGAAATAAAATTAAAAATTTTAAATTAGATCGCAGTCAATGCGATCGGGGTGCTTGATCGTGCCTGGATCGCACTTGGATCGTACCCTCGATCGTATCCTTTGATCGCAATAAGTGATCGCACCCTACGATCGTAACAATCGATCGTAGGCTAGTGATCGTAGTCAGGAAGATCGCACTCAATGCGATGGAAACAAGCGATCACACCCAATGCGATCGTAGCCAGGGATCGCAACCACATATCGCACTCTTGATCGTACCCACGATCGCAACAAGTGATCGTGGTGAGGATTAAGGAGTGTGATCGTAGTGAACAATCGTGCTATGGATCACAGTAATGGATCGCAACCCTAGGGGTTTATGCGATCACACTTACTCGATCGTACTGGGTAACGCATCAAAACAGTTACGATGGGATTCAAAGGCAAATAAGCAGAACCGAATAAGCACAAATAAGCAAAGACAAATAAGCACTTATTTAAATCTTAACAAAATAAAAATAAGCGCAAATTTAAAAACTTTCAAGACACGAAATAAGCAAACATTATGAATCAAACTTTCAAAAGACTATATTTTTAAGAAAACTTAAAAGGCAATAAGCTATATATACGAAATAAGACAATAAGCACAACAAGCTTAAAGCTTAAACCGTAAAAAAACTTAGTAAGGAATAAAAAGATAAACGTTTTAGTCACAAAAACATCAAGTTTACACAAAAAGCATTAAAATTTCGGATCAAAAACAAATTAAAATCAAGAAAGGTAGAAAGAGATTAATGAACAAAAAGCTTAACTTGAACTTTTGATTAATGAATTCCAAATACAAGGATGAAATGAAGCTTAAACTTGAAAGATAAAAATGAAGAAAAGATGAAAACTTAGTGAGAGAAAGTTAAAACTTTCTCTCCCTAAAAAAAAGAAAGAAAAAATAAAACTAGCTAACACTAACTAACACCCTCCTAATGTGTCATTAGGAGGGTATTTATGGGAGATGGAGAGGTGCATGTGCTTCCTTCTTTCTTTCTTTCTTCTCGACTCAATTTTAATTCTTTGTCTTTCTCGACGCCGTCTCGGGATTTGTCGATGTAAATTGAACTCGTCTTCTAATTTTCTTCTATAATTAGACTTGAGTTCTTCGACTTTATTAACTTCCGTCTTTAGACTTTTTCTTTGATAAATCTTCAGAATAGGCCTTGGACTTCCGTTATTTTTGCACTCTTGATCTTTTTACTTCGTCTTTTCTCGTTTTCTTTGATAAAAGCACGTGATAGCCCATGTTTTCTTCCTTTTTCATCGTTTGGTCCTAAAACACAATAAAAACACAAACCACACATAATTCCGACTTTTACGACATAAAATACACGTTTTGGTCTTGTTATTATTGGAAATAAGTGGTAAAAGGATAAGTGTTTTCACACTTATTAATGGTCGAACTTCTAGGATGAGGAACAAGTTCCCAAACATCATTAGCAATGAATTGATTCAATTCTTCTTGCATAGCGATGACCCCACTCTCATCCATCACAGCTTCTTTAACATTCTTTGGTTCAATCAAGGAGACGAAACCAAAGAAGTTACTTTGATTTTGGACTTGAGATCTTAGGGTCCTTTGATTTAATTCGCCTATGACGTTATCGAGAGCATGATCCTTTGACTCCTTAATGTTTACTCCCTTTACAACACTAAGGTCTTCAACTCCTATGTTTCTAATATCTTTGGCATTAACTATGTCTATTTCATCCAAGTCGTCATCTACCAAAGGTGGTGTCTTAGATGAAGGAGGGGGTTCATCAAATGTCACGTTAAGTGATTCTTCAATTACACCTGAGGTTCTATTGAGGACTATGTAAGCTTTGCTAGTTTGAGAATAACCTAAAAAGATACATTCGTAAGACTTTGGGTCAAACTTGGTAAGGTAATCTTTGGTGTTATGAATGAAGCACTTGATCCCAAACACCCTAAAGTATTCCAATGAGGGCTTCTTACCTTTAATAATATCATTGTGGTCATTCCTAGAAAAGGTCGAATAAGAATTCGGTTGAGAATGTAGGTCGATGTGTCTACGACATTGCACCAAAAATTTTGAGGCAAAGATTGCTCATTTAACATCGTCCTACTCATCTCTTGGATGGTCCTATTCTTCCTTTCAACTACCCCATTTGATTGTGGAGTGAGAGGAGCCAAGAAGTTATGGGTAATAGCATGAGCTTCACAAAAGACATCGAATTGCACTTCATTATCAAATTCCCTACCATGATCCGTCCTAATAGAGACAATTGAACATCCTAGTTGAATTTGATTTCTTCGACTAAAGGTTTCAAAGTGATCAAAAGCTTCATTCTTAGACGCCAAAAATCTAGTCCAAGTGAATCTAGAGTAGTCATCAACTATAACTAGGGTATAAAGGTTACCTCCATAACTCTTTATGGCGGAAGGTACAAAGAGATCCATATGTAGGAGCTCTAAGCACCGAGAGGTCGAAACCAAATTCTTGGCTTTGTGACTTGAGTGAACTTGCTTCCCAATTTTGCAAGCATCACAAAAGTGACTATCAAACTTCATCTTGGAGAGATGTCTTACCAACTCCTTAGAGACTAAAGATTGAATTAAACACATATTAGTGTGACCTAATCTCCTATGCCAAAGAGTAGAACTATCATCTAAAGTCGTTAGAGATAAGTTGTATTTGGACTTCCTATTAACCTTCATGACATAAAGCCCATGCTTTATAACACCTTTTCCAATGACTTTTCCATCTTTTACGATTTCACTGTCATATTCCGAAAAGATGACCATACACTTATTGTCACAAATTTGACCTATACTTAGAAGGTTAAAACCTAAGTTATCTACGTGCTCTACGTTTTCTATAGTCATAGAGTCAAGAGAGACCGTACCTTTGTCAATGATATTACCACGTCGATTACTTGTGAATGTAACGTTACCTCCATCATATGCTTTGTAGTGCGAGAACAAACTTCGATTACCCGTCATGTGTTTAGAACAACCACTATCTTTAATCCACTCTTCGGGCTCTAAATCGATTCCCAAGCATATCTAGGTAACAACACACAAGATCAAACATTTGGTCTCCAATATCTCATGGGTCCAAATTGTTAGTTCCAAACATCCCTTGCATTTGGTTGGGATGCATGAATGAAGGAGACATTCCCCATGGGTAAAAGTATTGTTGTTGAAAATTATTCCAATTCATATGGCCATTTTGTTGTCCATAGTTTCTCCTAGGTGTGTTTTTTATCTTGATCTAGAATTATTATTGTTCCTCCTAGGTGTTGGAGTTTTACTTCTAGGTTGTGATTTAGATTGATCATCTCTTTTTGGCGTAGGTGTTCTGCTTCTAGGTTTAGATTCATTTCGTACTCTGGAAGGAGTAGATGTTTGTCTAGATAAGTTTCTAGTTCCCATTAGAGGTTTACTCAAGTGCTTGTAGAATTTATCTAGAGTAGATTTTCAATTATAGGTACTTTGACCTTGTTAATAAGAATATGTTTTGGTCCTTCACCTAAAATGGACTTTTCAGAAAGTTCAGGATTTTCACAAATATCTTCTTTTGGCCGCGGTTCTTTAGCTCCATCCGCGGTGCCCATAGCAATAAGGAACCGACCCGTATATTGGAGAACCGCGTACAGGGGAGTGTTTTTCTTAAAACCTAACTTGTTTTGGTTCACTAGTTGATGCTTCGTTAGTGTTATATCCTAACCCAAGTCTTTCCTTAGAATGAATTTGTTTGTTTAACATATCATCAAGAGCATTAGTATCTCTCATGAACTTTTCAAGTCTAATGGAGGTGCTCTTAAGGTTTTCATTTTCTTGTCTAAGGTTTTCACATTTTAAGCATCCTAGATCTACTTCTTTGTTTTTCTCAAGTTTAGCTAATTTCTCCTTTAGCTCACTAATCTCATTTTCAAGCTTAGTTCTAGTTGATTTTAGCACTTTGTTCTTTTCAATGAATTTAAGACTAAGCTTATGCAAGTTATTGTATTGATCTTCTAATTCACTATCATCTTGAGAAGAACTATTATTGCTATAATACTCGGTTTCGGAATGTACCTCTAATAACCGTTTTTAGTATATCGTTTTTCCTCGACTCGGCTCGAATTGATTTACAACTTAACACAAGATTTATTTGTTTTTGGTTAATAATTGCTTGGTTTCTATGTCTATTTAAACTAAAATGGGAAAATTATGTAGGCTAAGGAATATATAAAAATAAAAGTGCAAATAATTCACATAAAATTATTCTAAAATTCAAATAAAATTAAACTACAATTTTAAATCTAGATGCAATAAATCTAAACTATAATTAAAAATATTAATAATTCTAAATGCGAAATTAATCTAAATGCAAGCACGTTGATAGGTGTGTAAACACCCATCCTTTTTACCACATAATTACAATAATAACCAAGCCAAAACGTGTATTTTATGTCATTTACGTCAGAATTATGCGTGGTTTGTGTTTTTGTTGTGATTTAGGACGAAAAGGTGAAAAATAGAGAAAACACGGGCATTCATGGGCTTTTATCGAAGAAAAAGACGAAAGACGAAGTCGAAAGATCAAGAGTGCGAAAAGAACGGAAGTCCAAGACCAATTCTGAAGATTTATCGCAGAAAAAGTCAAAAGACGGAAGTTTACTAAAAGCCGAAGAACTCGAGTCCTATTTATGAAGAAAATTCAAGACGAGTTTAAAGAAATCCCAAGACAAAGTCATTGAAGTCAAAAGATTAAAGAAGATTAAGGACTTAAGCATGCAATTAAGAAAAGATGAAAGAGGGGAGGAAGCTTCCTAAGCACCTCCTAATCCTCCCCTATAAATAGATTAGGTTTTATTTCATTTGTTTTTGTTGGATAGCTTGACAAACTATTTCTTCCATTTTACTTTCCTTGTCATTTAATTTCATGTCCATTTAAATACCTTGTCTTGCACCTTAAATACATTTAATTTCAAGTACGTTTTCTTTTAATTCTTGTCAATCTTTATGTTTATTGTTCATCTCCTATCTACCTTTCTTTAATCTTTGATCTTTATGTTTATTGTTCATGTTCATGTTCTTGAGTTTTTGTTAAATTTATTAAGTGGGTTTTGATTATTTTGATCATTATTGTTAGTTTTGTTGTTTTGGATTGTTTGTTTATGATTAGTGGATGTTTTGTGATTAGTTTGATTTAATCTTTTGGTTGATTTTGATTAAGTTTGTCTAGATTCGTGCTATTTTGTGTTTCCTTGTTCTTCGGTTGTTCTGTTACTGTATTCCCAGGTTATTCCGAATCAACAGTGCATTCCGGATCAAGGTTGTGTTTGAAGTTATTCCGAATCAAGGCTTTCATCCGGAATAAGTGACATATTCCGGATCAAGTGGATATTCCGGATCAGCTTCAACATTCCGGATCAAGGTTTTTTGAAGTAACATTCCGGATCAAGCCCACATTCCGAATCAGATTATATTCCGGATAAGCAAGTTCATCCGGAATAATTTATTATTCCGGATCAAAGTGCTTTATTCGGAATATCAAAAAACATTTCGGATCAAGGATTTAGCCAAGGTGTTTCATCTGGAATATCCAATATTCCGGATCAAGGAAATTATTCTGGATCACGGAAGATATTCCGGATCAACATTCCGGATCAAGGACCAGTATTCCGAATCAAGACTTTATTTCGGATAAGTGACATATTCCGGATAAAGGATTTATTCCGGATCAAGGTTTTGGTTAATATTCTGAGTGAAGAAGAACATTCCGAAAGAAGGTGACATTCCGGATGAATGTTTATTCCGAACGAAGGATTATTCCGGATAAGATGTGTTCAGGTTATTTTTAGTTTCTGTTTTTGATCTTTAATTTCAAGCTTTATTTTTCCCGCCTTTTTCCATAGTCGCACTTTAAGTTTAATTGCCTTAGATTTATTTTAGCCTTGACTTAGTTTAAGTTTTAGTTGCATTTTAAGTTTTCCTTAGTTAGTTTTAAGTTTGCGTTATTTACTCTTAGTGCCTTTTAATTTTCGTCACGCTTTTAAATACTTGCCATTTTATTTTAAATTAGAGTTAGATTTTATTTACCTGCCCTTTACTTTAAATTCTTTGCGTTTTTAATACTACAACGACACAACTATTTGTTTCACCAAAAAACAATTGAGTTGTACTTTGAACCGGAAATCAATTCGTTAAGATACCGAAAAACGAACTAATTGAACCTAGCAAAATCTCTACATTAAAATGGCGCCGCTGCCGGCTCTTTTCGTAAAGATTAACGGTTTTCTGTGAAAGCCGCGTTGCTTTTTGGGATCCGTTCACTTGTGAGCGTTATTTTTCTTGCTTAAAAATTTCAAAAATCCATAAAAATTAAAAATTTTCCAAAAAATCCAAAAATATTTTATTTTTATTGTGTATATATATTGTCTTTGTGTTTGGTATTCTTTTCTTTTGCCTTTGTAGGTGTATGCGTACTAGATCTTCTAATTATCAAGAGCCCGAGACTCGTGAAGATTTAAGTATGGCAGGTGTTAACAACAACAATAATCCACCGCATCTCAATAATAATAACAACAATGTTCATCCACAGCCCGATCTTCGGACAATAGAGGAACTTTGTCAACCTACCATGTTTGGACGAGGAAGACCGATTGCGCCGATGCAAATCACGGCTCCGGAGTTTTCGTTGAAGCACCACATGATTCAGCAAGTGCAAACTAATCCATTCGCCGGAATGCCTGATGATGATGCCAACAAACACCTCGACAAATTCATTACAATCACCCAAGCATGAAGTTGCCCGGTGCCACAATGAATGTTATTCGCCTACAACTCTTTCCACATACTTTATCACACCACGCCGAGAAATGGTTTGATCGTCTCCCGAAGAATTCAATTCATACTTGGGATGACATGACTCAACGCTTTTTGTCGCGCTACTTTCCACCATCCATGGTCACGAGCCTTCGCAATCAAATCAGCGGTTTCATGCAAGATCCCGATGAATCTCTCTTTGATGCTTGGGAAAGATATAATGTTTTGATCGATCGATGTCGAAACCACAACATGCTCCCTGTAACCTTAATTGATACTTTCTACAACGGTTTGACTTTTCGAGATCGTGATACGATTAATGCAGCCACCGGTGGCACATTTATGAAAAGGAGACCCGAGGAGTGTAATTGAGAACATGACTACTCACCACAAAAACTGGTATTCCTCCGCTTCTTCAAGGAACAACCCGAGAGTCAATGTTTCTTCTACTTCAGCAAACCCCGACATGACCGAATTCACCCGCATGATGACCGAAATGAACAAAAATATCTTGCTTCTCGCTACAAACCAACAACCTCAAGTTAAAGCGGTTGCCAATCCTTGTGAAACATGCGGCGGTCCACACTCATACACTGATTGTCCTTCTACACAATGAAATCCGGAAAATGTGTATGCAGCCTATGGTAATTATTCACCGGAAAATTACCAAGCTCGACCTCAAGGGGATTGACATTTGCTGAGTTACCGGTCCAACAACTACCTTTCCCCCGGTTTTTCTCCTTAAAACCAAAACCCCAACAACAACTACAATAGAAGCAACCAAATCCCACCAAGAGCTTCTAATCCTTATCACCCACCCGCTCAACAAGCCCCACCCATTAACCAAGATGTTAAGGCTTTGATGAGAACCCAAGGTGAGCAAATCAAGAATCTACAGAGCCAAATTATCAATTTGAAAGGAGATATTACCAAGTAAGGGAATGACATTAGATCCGAGCTTCGAGATAATATTCAATCCTCCTTCAGCAATCAAACCAATGATTTAAAGAATATGCTGGCTAGTTTCTTGCCCGTAACTCAACCTTCTACTTCGACTTCTCTACCTTCTAACACCGTCACCAATCCACGAGCTAATGTGAGTGCTATCACTACCCGTAGTGGAGTAACCATAGTAGGATCACCTATCCCGCCCCCATCATCTACACCTCCTCCACCACCATTTATCCCTATTCCTCCTACACCTAGTATTAGTACACCATTACCGTCTCTGCCTCGTCGTGATGAAGTACCCACCAAGAATCCTCCACCAACCCCACCTTAAACATCTCAACCTTTACCTGCTACACCTTCACCACCCAACACCAGCATTCCTTATCCTTCTCGCTTAGGCAAGACCAAAATGCACACAAAGGATGACGATCAAGTGTTGAGCTATTTGAAGATGATCTCTCAAATTAATTTCAACATTAGCCTTGTTGAAGCACTTGTCCACATGCCAAAATTGGTCAAAGCATTCAAGGAATTGCTTAACAAAAAGGAGAATTTAATTGAGCTCGCCAACACACGCTTAAATGAAAACTGTTCTGCAGTTATTCTTAAAGAACTTCTGGAAAAACTTGGAGATCCCGGTCGTTTTGTGTTGCCTTGCATCTTTAACAAAACCGAAGAATTTACTGCCCTAGCTGATCTCGGGGCCAGTATTAATCTTATGCCTTTGAGTGTTTGGAAAACACTATCATTACCCGACCTTACTCCAACAAAGGAGACTCTTGAACTTGCAAATCGCATTCTCGCTTACCCCGTTGGTATTGCCGAAGACGTGTTCATTAAAGTTGGCACATTTACTTTCCCGGTCGACTTTGTCGTTGTTGATTATGAAATAGACCCTCGTATTCCTTTAATACTTGGTCGGCCATTGTTGAGAACCGGACGAGATTTAGTTGATGTTTCCGAAGGTGAGTTAATCTTATGAGTCGGGGATGATGCCCAAGTTTTTAAAATGGGAAAGCTTACAAGCAAATCCTATGGACGAGAATCAGCGAATATGATCAATGTGCTCAATGATTTTGTCATCTACAACAATCCTCTATTCGAGTCTTGAATTGATAATCCATTTTTTCAAGATGATGTGGATGATTCTCTCTCCAATTTGGAACCTTCACCCATTTATGATTCTCCACCGATCTTTGATGCTTATGATGATGATTCTAGCTCAGATTCGGATGATTATGATGACCTTACCTCCGAGTATCCCGATCTGCCCACATATGATGATTTTGATGAGGCCGATACTCTTTCGAGTGATTCTTCTCCTGATGAAGATCCTCCGCCATCACTTGATCCTACTTTGGATGATTACTCATTTGAGGAAGACTTCTCTACTTTTCTCAATACCTACTTCCCTCATGAGAGTGATGCACCTCCTTTAGACTTTGATGATTATCATCTTGATCCTACTTTAGATTTGAAGAAAATACTTTCAAAGGAGAAGAAACCGGGCCACACCAACATCCGCAGCACGTATGATTTAACACCTTTTTGTCCACCTTCTGAGGACGAGGTTGTGCATCTTCTTCGCGGATCTTCTTCACATTCTTCTGAGCCTGAGTGCTATTTTCTCCTAAAGGAAAAGGTGTTCGACCCCGGTATTGATATTCTGCAGCCATCTCAGTATCCACCTAATGAAATAAAAGGAAAAATCTTTGGAACTTATGAAGATATGCTTGCACCACTTCACCCTTGCTTCCACCGTGCCCCATCTTTGCTTAAGGGAACCTTGCCTATCCTTCTTTGGCTTGCCTTGTTCGCCTTAAGCTTGTGATATTTAATGGATGAAAACTATGTCTTTGATCCCGGTGGATATGTTTCACGCTTCTTCCTATGATAATCAAGGTCGAGTCAGGCTCACGACTCGGTGAACAAAAATCAAGCGCTTCTTTGGAGGCAACCCATGTATCTATCTTTTAGCTTTCTTTATCCTAAGTGTAGGGGAGACCCGTTGGTGTTTGCTTTCTCCTCTCTTCTACTATTCAGGGATTCGAGCGCTCAATGATCTACTCTTGATGATTTTTGACGACCCGTGATTCCGTGTTACCTTCTTCCCTGTTCTATCCTAAACTCTTTTCAATTCACTATTTTATATTTCTCAATATTAAAATAGGAATCTCGTTAGTTGTCTTTTCCTTTGCGAGATTTAAACATTGAGGACAATGTTTATATTAAGTGTAGGGGGACTTCTATCGAAGTTAAGTGGTCTTTTCCTTGTATTTGTCCTCATTTTAACCGGAAAATCAATTTTTCGACATTTTTTCAAAATTTTTGATCTATTTTGGCCTATTAGTTTTTCCTTTGTATAGTTATTTTCTTTCTTTACTAGAATAAATCTTTAATAAAATGGTTTTAATTTTCAAAAGTTATGAATCTTTTGACTCAACCCGAGTTTACTTATCTAAGTTTACTCTAGCTAGTATCCTTAACGTGTTTAAGTCAAGTTTTGCAAGGCTTTTATATAGGGAGCTATAAAACGCGAAAATCTTAACTCTCACGGGTTAAGAACAAGAACTTTTCACAAGTTCCTATAATTGATCCTAGAGAGTCGTTTATCAAGGGAACTTTAAAATGCGATTTCTAAACTTGAAAAAGTCTAAGAGTTTGCAAGATCCTATAGATGACTTGAAAACCCAAAACTTTAATTTAATAGGCTAAGCATCCACGAGTCTCATTACTTGAGATTTTAAACTGTGGAGAATGAGAGATGATAGAGTCAATTATAAGTTTGGTTTTCTTTCGTGAATTTATGTGAGTTAATTATAAGCCTATTCTCCCATCGCTTGCTAATAAATTTATCTGCAATAAATAAGGTTGTACGATTTGAAAAGTTACTTAGCTTCTAGCCCAATATTGTTTAAAACTTGCTCGGTATGGATTAGAGTTCATATCCAAGGCATAACTTACTGAAGCGGGATGCGAAGATTGGCGAGTCCAAAAAGGTCCTAACAAGGCATGAGGGCTACATTTTGTTGCTAAAGATCACAAGTGATGTGAAGAATCATTTATCGAAAATCAATATGAAGGATCGAGACACACGACAAAAAGCAAATACTCCCCAAAAGTCATGGAGAAGTCTATCCGAAAAGGCCCTAACAAGGTATGAGGATAAATAGATCCAAGTCCAAAAAGGAGGCGAATCGTTGTATATCAAAATCCCAAATAAAGATTGGAGAAAAATGAAGAAGTCGTGGTCCAAGTATGAATCTCTCAAAACTTCAAGTGAAGAAATTCCTATATGAAGAGAAGACCATTATTTCATGAACGTCTCTCAAGGTTTGAAGTATGAAGTCGCTGCCAAATATCGGTCCGAGAAAGGTCTCAAATCGCGAAGCGAGTTATGCCAAGATATGAACTTTATAAGGTCCCGAGAAGCAGTTTTAAAAGATTTTGTCCTTTAGCTAACTATTGATTAAATCGTTCACTTTATTTTCAGCCTAAATAACTATCGAAATAAGTCAACAATGCATCTTCGTGATCATTCTAGACAACAATAAAATATAAGAGATACACCTAGGAATAAGGGAGTCTAAGTGAATAATTGGCCCACATGAGTTCGTGTTAGTTTGCTAACTTATAATAACAATGATCTCGTTTTTAAGATTTGTTTGGAGAAAGTGAAAACTTGAGGATGATGATTATTCATGACATTTCCAAAACCCAAGGTATGTTTTTGATGTCTTTACTTTGAATGTTTATAATTTTCTATCTCTTTAATAAAGGCCAAGGTGGATTGATTGTGATGAAAAATGTAAACGTTCTTTGTAACTAATGCATTGCGTGAGGATATTGCAATGGTCAAGTGTAGGGGATTTGATAGGTGTGTAAACACCCATCATTTTTACCACTTAATTACAATAATAACCAAGCCAAAACGTGTATTTTATGTCATTTATGTCGGAATTATGCGTGGTTTGTTTTTTTGTTGTGATTTAGGACGAAAAGGTGAAAAGTGGAGAAAACACGGGCATTCACGGGCTTTTATCGAAGAAAAAGACGAAAGACGAAGTCGAAAGATCAAGAGTGCGAAAAGAACGGAAGTCCAAGACCAATTCGGAAGATTTATCGAAGAAAAAGTCAAAAGACGGAAGTTTACTAAAAGCCGGAGAACTCGAGTCTTATTTATGAAGAAAATTCAAGACGAGTTTAAAGAAATCCCAAGACAAAGTCATTGAAGTCAAAAGATTAAAGAAGATTAAGGACTTAAGCATGCAATTAAGAAAAGATGAAAGAAGGGAGGAAGCTTCCTAAGCACCTCCTAATCCTCCCCTATAAATAGATTAGGATTTATTTCATTTGTTTTTATTGGATAGCTTGACAAACTATTTCTTCCATTTTACTTTCCTTGTCATTTAATTTCATGTCCATTTAAATACCTTGTCTTGCACCTTAAATACATTTAATTTCAAGTAAGTTTTCTTTTAATTCTTGTCAATCTTTATTTTTATTGTTCATCTCCTATCTACCTTTCTTTAATCTTTGATCTTTATGTTTATTGTTCATGTTCATGTTCTTGAGTTTTTGTTAAATTTATTAAGTGGTTTTTGATTATTTTGATCATTATTGTTAGTTTTGTTGTTTTGGATTGTTTGCTTATGATTAGTGGATGTTTTGTGATTAGTTTGATTTAATCTTTTGGTTGATTTTGATTAAGTTTGTCTAGATTCATTCTATTTTGTGTTTCATTGTTCTTCGGTTGTTATGTTACTGTATTCCCAGGTTATTCCGAATCAACAGTGCATTCCGGATCAAGGTTGTGTTGGAAATTATTCCGAATCAAGGCTTTCATCCGGAATAAATGACATATTCCGGATCAAGTGGATATTCCGGGTCAGCTTCAACATTCCGGATCAAGGTTTTGTGAAGAAACATTCCGGATCAAGCCCACATTCCGAATCAGATTATATTCCGGATCAGCAAGTTCATCCGGAATAATTTATTATTCCGGATCAAAGTGCTTTATTCGGAATATCAAAACATTCCGGATCAAGGGTTTAGCCAAGGTGTTTCATCCGGAATATCCAATATTCCGGATCAAGGAAATTATTCCGGATCAAGGAAGATATTCCGGATCAACATTCCAGATCAAGGACCAGTATTTCGAATCAAGACTTTATTCCGGATAAGTGACATATTCCGGATAAAGGATTTATTCCGGATCAAGGTTTTGGTTAATATTCCGAGTGAAGAAGAACATTCCGAACGAAGGTGACATTCCGGATGAATGTTTATTCCGAACGAAGGATTATTCCGGATAAGCTGTGTTCAGGTTATTTTTAGTTTCTGTTTTTGATTTTTAATTTCAAGCTTTATTTTTCCCGCCTTTTTCCTTAATCGCACTTTAAGTTTAATTGCCTTAGATTTATTTTAGCCTTGCCTTAGTTTAAGTTTTAATTGCGTTTTAAGTTTGCCTTAGTTAGTTTTAAGTTTGCGTTATTTACTCTTGGTGCCTATTAATTTTCGTCACGCTTTTAAATACTTGCCATTTTATTTTAAATTAGAGTTAGATTTTATTTATCTGCCCTTTACTTTAAAGTCTTTGCATCTTTAATACTACAACGACACACCTATTTGTTTCACCAAAAAACAATTGAGTCGTACTTTGAACCGGAAATCAATTCCTTAAGATACCGAGAAGCGAACTAATTGAACCTAGCAAAATCTCTACATTACATGTAATAACAAGTAAAAGTGACAAAAAATGAAATCACAAAGATAAACTTAAAAATAAAGCGTAAAGTTTTAACCTTTTAAGCTTATTAATCTTTTTAGCTGATAAAGCTTGAAGCTTTATATACTAATAAGCTTAATCACAAAAAGGTGTAAACTTTATACTAATATTAAGCTTATCTAAATGAAAACTAATTTTTAAACCTTTTAATCTATTTTTAAAACAAGAATAATAATTAAAATAATTAGACAGATTTTTATGAAAAATATATTTTTAGAAAACAATTTAAACTAAATTAATCTAATTAATTAAACTAAAAGGATTAAGCTAGAAAAAATAAAAAGGAGAGAACTTTGGTACCCCTGGTCCGTAGAAAACGCTCTAAACAAAATCAATCATAAGTAACAACATATGGCTCGTAAAGTACACTGCCTCCCAAAAGCATCAAAATACGGCCTGTAAAGTACTCGGCCAACCAAATCAAACCAAAGCTAAGCGTATCCCGACCCGTAAAGTACACGACCAACCAAATCAAACTCGAACCAAATTAATCAAACCATAAGCTCTTTACCAAACATGATGAATCGATTCGCCAAGATCACAAAAAAACAAGAGGTTATAATAATAAGCAACTATTAATATTCTATAAAGAGATTTAAATAAAACTAATGGATCTAGAATATTTTTTAAGATTTATAAAAGTACTTTGACTATTAAATTAAAAACGACTAGATCTAAAACTAATTTATAAAAATTCTAATAGATCTACACTAATTTTTTTTATTTTATAAAAGTACTTAAAATTTAAGCTAGAAATAATAGATCTATAATTATAAAAAGTGAATCTAAGATGAAAAATAAATTTAAGCTAGATTAATTAACTACTTGAAAATTATTAAAGATGTAAACTAAAAAATTTAAAAGTACTAATTAAAATATAGCTTATTAATAAGTTGTAAGCCTAAGCTTAGAACTTATGTGATTTAAAAACTTAAAAGCTAACTAAATAAATTCACCCACAATAAGCTAGATCTAGGAGAATAAGCCCACAATAAGCTTGAAATAAGATAACTTATTCCAAACTTTTATATAAATCTTAACTTATTTGGAAAAAGTTATGAAAAACTAATCCCAAAATAATAAGCTAGATTATTGAAAGTAAAAACTAAGAAAGGTAGAATGAGATTAAACTAAAAGAGATAAGCAATAATCTAAAAGATGACTTTTATTACTAAAAAGAGTACAAAACTTGAATGGAAATACAATTAAAAAACAAGAAATAAAATTGACATTATTTAGCTACCAAAAATCTACATACATAATAAAGAAAAATGAGGTGCTATTTATTGTTGAAGTCAAGGTGCTTGGGGTAGATTAGTCTTTTTAGGCTTTTAATCACCTTCTCTTCTTTAACTTGAGGGCATCTTGGTCATTTGGTAGGTGATGATGTGTTTCCACCAATTTGATGAAATATACTTTTAGATAAACCAATGGGAGCACTTCACATGGATCACAATCTTCACCTTTCATTATTCTTTTATCCAAGGGCTCTTGATTAATCTAATTTAACCAATTCCACCATCTTTAATCTTCTAGAAACATGCACCTAATTACTCACAAAAGAAACACACATGCTATTTTTTTTCTTTTAAGTATTTTTATGTTAGTTTAAAAATAAATAAAAATAAATAAAAATAAATAAAAATAAATAAAAATAAATAAAAATAAAACTACTAAAACAAAAAATATTTAAAAAACAAAATTAATTATTTCAATACTAAACTAACTATGATAAAATACAAAACTTTTATTTTTATTATATTTATTAATTTACGAAAATATATTTTTATTTATTATTTATTTATTAAAAACTATTTATTTAATTTAAAAACTAATTAAACTTAAAAAATTCATAGAGAACAAACCGTGAGGAGTTACGATGCGAGGTCGGGACCGTTAGTTTCGTAATTTGGTGCTCTTCCATGTGGTTTATTAGTGGATGACTTTGGAGAATGGCAAAAATGATCTTTGTTGTAAAATCTTCATCAAATCTTCATCCTTAGCCCTCCAAACTCCATTCTTTTGGCACTTTTGGTCCATTGACTTTTATCTTTGACCTTTTTCTTCGATGAACGTCCGTGAAATCCCGTTTCTTCTTCATTTATGATCTTTTGTACCTATTTCACACAAAAACAGAAAACCACGCATAATTTCGACTTTTACGATATTAAATACACGTTTTGGTTTGGTTTTTCATTGTTTTGGTTTGGTTTTTCCTTGTTTTAAGTGGTAAAAGGATAAGTGTTTACACACTTATTAAATCCCCTACACTTGACCATTGCAATGTCCCCATGCAATGCACAATTTTAAAGTATTGATGTTGAAGTTTTTACTACTCTTTAGGAAAAGAGCAACAAATAGGGCAAGCGTGCACGACGATTTAGGAAAACCGTGTGTAAATGACCCTAAGTGAGTTCGTTCTCGAGGAGGCAAGTGCGTTGTGTGTTGAATTGATTAATGATTTGTGATTATAAGATTGAAAAAGGAAGAAAGAAATGAGATTGGAAGAGAAAGACGGTTACGAAAACGAATTAAACTACGACGAAAAAGGCGAACACGTAAAACCGTAAATAGTGCCAAAATTAAAATTTTAACCTAAAAATTCCTAAATATTTCTAAAAATCCCCAATAATATTCTAAGAGTTTACAAAAAATCCAAACTTGCTAAAACCTTTTAATTAATCAGATAATGACTTTTTAATGCTAATTAAAGCCCTACAAATCACAATTAATTATTAAAAGGCCCTAAACAAGATTTCAAAGTTTGTAAACCTCAAAAATAACCTAATTAAGCTTGAAACTATTTTTAAAAATTTTAAAACCAAATTAAACTATTTTTAAACACTTAAAAACTATTAAAATCACTTAAATCTTAAATTAATTCTAGAAATTAATTGAAAAGTCTTAAAAATATTTGGAAAGTGACAAAACTCCTAATTAAGTGTCCTTAACCTAGAAAAAATGTAAAAACAAAAAAAAAATAAAACTTCAATGTTTAATAATAAAATAATATTAAAATAATCAAAAAAATTCAAAGTCTACTAAAAAATTCTAAAAAATTACCAAAAATCCTAAATAATGAAACTAAAACAAAAATGCAATTAAAATTTTCTGAAACCTATTTAATAATTTTATATTAAATTTTAAAGTTGTTAGAAAACCCTAAAATCAAATTAAATTAAAAATTAGACTTTTTGAAAACTTTTTGGGCTGTAAACCTCAAATTACTTAAATAAAACCTAAAAACTATTTTTCTAAAAATTAAAACCTATTTTAACTATTTTTAAACTAATTAATAAAATACGGCTAAATAAAAATGATAAAAAATAATTAAAGAAAGAGAAAAATACAAAACTTAGCCAGAAAAATCCTAGACCCTATAACAACTCTAGGAAAAATAAGTTATGGCTAATCAGCTAAGCCAATAAGCCGTGGGTGGCTTATTTAGCTACGGCTTTTTAATGGAAAGCCCAAACTAAAACCACTTAAGTATATAATGGAATGAAAGCTTAGCAGTCAAAGTCCCTAGGGCGCAACGGTATTGTGTGTGTGTGGTGAGAGGAGTGGCGCAGGTTCGAGTCCTGGCCACGTCCTTTTTGGTTTTTATTATTTTTTTTATTTTTTAACTTTTTAAAACACAAACCTGTAACCTTTTTAATCCTCAAAACACAAAGCCAAATCCAATTCAAACAAGATTAAACCTATCTGAAAACAAAAACGTGCTCAGGTATGCTTTTCTATGAACACAAAGAACTTGTTAAATCTTCACTTGTGAAACTAATAACAAGAGGACTTGTTATGGATTCTGGTGGTGTTTTTTTTGGTGGACAACAGGCACACTTATACTCTTTGGAGTATAAGGAGTCAAATCAGACTAAAAAACAAGCAAGTACAACAATCAAAATTACTCAAATTGGTCAAAGAAGGTTGCTGATATGCTTTGTACTAGTCTGATGAGTAGTTTAACCAAATTACATGCACAAATCCGTATTTCAATGGCTAATATCTTGAATAATAATCAACCAAATTATATGAGAGCAATAGCAAACCCTATAACACCCTTATGTCTAGCAGATTATCAACATTGATGCTCAAATTTTTACCAAAACAAACAGAAAAATGGTGACAGATTTTTATGCTAACTTTTTCAACTTTTAGCATGCAATTTGTTCTAAATCTACACTAAACTGAAAAACAAAGCTAGCATACAACCTATAATCACCCTAATAAGTGTGTCTAGAATATTTTTAAACCAAAAGCTCTCAAAGTTCCTAGCTTAAAATTCAAATCCAAACACCCCTTTAAAATCTGGAAATGCAAATTTTTCAAACAAAACCTTTACAAATCTTAATCAAACTGAATACTTATGCTTCTAACATGCATAAACACCTAACAATATCAATATCCAACACTTAAACAAGCATTTAACCACTTTCTCTCAAAATTCATGCAAATCACATTTTCTGAAAATGAAAACTGAAACAAGGGATTTCTACCTTGTGGGACCCACATCTAGGTCCCACAGTGACAGCCAAGTCACCTCCTATAGATTGGGGCCTATGCTGGACCTTGAACAACCAATCTCTAAGAACCTGCTAAGAGAAAATGAAAACAAGCACAAAATATCCACCAAAATCTGATTTTTCTTAAAACTTTTTAAAACCTTTTCACCAAACTTACTTACACTTCCTTTGAAAACACTTACAAAATCCAGATAACAACCTTGGAAACCAAATCTTAAACAAGATTTTAACCAAACCACATCAAAATTTCAGAAACTTTGAAAACCAAACTGAATTTTAAAAACTTGAAAAATAAACAAACTTGGAACTTAAACACAATCAAACAATGTAAAATAAAGATGGCTCTTTCTTCTCATCAACAATCTTTAACCTTTTTTCATTCATTAAAAACAGGACTTACAAAGTTGTGAAAAAGGAGAAAAAAGAACAAGGGTCATGCACAATACGCATACTCCTTATATAGACCTAGATAGAACATTCTAGTTACTCTTGAATACAAAATACAAGCTAAAACCCTAATGGTTTGAAAATCCCAAAATGCCCTTGTGTTCTTGACTAATTTCTTGGTCAATATGCTCCTCATGTGATCTTTGTACTTGGCCAGCTGTTGGAAAGTGATCATGGACGTTTAAAAGTCCTTGGGGACCAAGGAGTGTGATCCAGACGTTCATCTTGTCGGTTTTAGGGTTTTGAGGTAAAGGGACGGGTGCAGGGGTGGTCCTACACCCACATGGGATGGTCTATGGTCATGGTTTTGGTGTGGGAAGTGGTGACAAAAAGCTTAATTATCAATCTGGAAAAGAAGAAGCAAAACCCCTTTGGTTTGGTGGTAATTAGTCCTGGGAAAAATTAGGGTTTAAGTGGGTGATTAGAACCAGTTTAATCCAAATTGGGGGTTAAATTATTTGAATTAGTGTTTGGGAGGGAAGATTAAAATAAGTTTAATCAAATAAAACAAGGGTGGTGGAATGCAGACGTGGAGGAAGGGGTGATTTTGATTGGGTGTGGGGTGGAAGTGGGTGATGTGGCAGTTTGTGAGTGGGTGGATGGAGTTTGGCTGTCTGGCAGGATTGGCCCCTTACTTTTCTTTCTTTGTTCATCTTCTATTTAATCAGCCAACAACTTATTCCCTTTGTAATAACTTTGCTAATTTGTCTTTTTTGGCACAATCTTTTTATAAACTTGGAACAAGGGTTAAAAATGCAATTTCTTCATATTTGAAGGACTGATTTTGGCATTTTCTTCATTCTTCAAGGTTTCACTTGATTGTTGACTTCTTGGAGGACCATTATTGACAATTTAGTTTTGTTGAGGGACTAAATTTGCCAATTCTTCAAAGTTAAGGGTCCTTTTTGTAATTTTGACAAACTTTAGGGACCAAACTTGTAATTATGAAGATACAAGGGTATAAAGTGTCAATTCTTCAAACTTGGAGGACCATTATTGACAATTCTTCAAATCTTCAAGGACTTTCTTTGGAAAATTCTTCATTAGGGCTTGGTTCATCGTGCGGCTTCGTTTCCCGTGTTCGTTTTTTACTAATTCTTGTGATCTTTTGTCATTTTCTCAATATCCGTACCTAAAATACACAAGCAACAAACACAAGCATATATTTGGGTATTTTGATGATATTTAATGCATTTTAAGCCCAATTTGGACGATGAGACTATGTATAAAAGCAGTCTCATCACTCCCCCATACTAAACCATTGCCGTGCCCTCACGCAACGCTAGAATAAAGTATCATAGGACCTCCAAAATTCATTTTTATTTACTTTATTGAACGATAAACTAGCTATACTACTACTATTACTACTACTTGTGTTATAGACATAATGTATGATTTTCATCGCAAAATGGGACGTTTAGGTTCATAGAATAAGAACACGTGAATGCTTCGTTAGAAATAATTTCGTCGTCCTTGATTTTCACCTTAATTCCATGCCAAGCGTGCAACGAGATCATTGTCATTATAAGTTAGTAATGCTAACACTACTCATATGCCCTAATCACGTACTTATTCTCCCATTATTCCTAAGTTGTATCTCTTATATTTTATTTTGTCTTGAATGTTTCACGAGGATATATTGTTTGACTTATGCGATAATAGAGATTTAGGTCTAAAAATAGAGTCCTAACGGTGTAACTAAGACCATCAAATCAATAACCCCTCCTAATAGACAACGATGTTAAAAAATTAAGTTGACAAGAAGAATCGATAAACACGGTTTTATAACGGTTTTGAACATGAGACTTATTACCAAGACTTTTATACGCCCCCTAACGGAAGGGCCCTATTATCTTTGGTTTACCTCCATCTTTTATTCAACTTTGCCATGAAGCTTTTATTATGACTTCGGTCTTGCCTTGCCTTTTATTATCCGCCTCATCGGTGGTTTTATTAGCCAAAGACGTATATCCTCACGCTAAGGCGAATTTTGGATCTTTAAAGCTTCGAAGATTAAGGCTTGATTCACTTTCAATTTTTGCATAGATTTTTCGGCCTTGTGGGGCTTCAAATTGTTTGCTAGATTTAGGTGAGCACTTGAAATCTTATTATTGGGTGAAGCTTTCGATTATTCGGGTTGCCAATACTTCAAAACCGTGACGCTGGCGATACCTTAATGTCTTCCCAATTTAATTACACGGAAGCTACTAGAAAAGACTAGAAACCCAACAATCCTAACTAAACCGCTAAGTCAATATTTATTAAGCAAAAAATATTTACAAGCGAAGGGAGAATAAGCAAACAACAAGAACACATGAGTTTTTGAAAGAATACGAGTACTCTACGTTTAGCATAGTAACTTATAATTAACTCTATCATTTCTCTTCCTCATTTAAGAGACTTAGCCTAATGTGTAGTTAAGGAATCAAAGCTAAGTGCTCAACACGCACGGTCGAGTAAAAAATTACTCTTATTCTCGCCATCGGAAAACCTACATTCGTGTCTTCAAACACTTATAAAACATGAGAAAAATTTTAAATTTGGCCATTTTTAGCCTTATTTTGCAACAAAACGATAAACAAAAAGATAAACTTTGGAAAGCGTGACCGTTTGGCAAGGCAAGTATCTATTCACCCCCATACTAAAGTTAAACATTGTCCTCAATGTTTCGAGTCTAGGGGTGCAAACACCCCCATACTAGAGACGTAGTCGAATGCCTAATCTAGCATGGAAAGGGTGTAACCAATAATTTAATAGCCGTTTATGAAGTGTGCTAAAAATCTAAGGTTAGAACATCAAAGGATATATCATGGATATTGAGAAATGTCTCCAAAGCAAACGATCGTGTGCTCCCATAAACGAACACGAGAGGCTCCAATCGTGAAGATCATGATCTAAAAACCAGAATTCACAAACAACCACGGAACAAAGGTTGGAAGAGCACAAATCCCCACACGTAAGCTACATTAGAAAGCGATAATATGTACATAGGATAAGCATGGGACTCCCCCACGAGGCACCTCGTTTTTGATTACCGAGTCATGAGCTCGACTCGATCCCCTCAATACTAATTATCATTGGGGAAGGTGACTTGGTCGAGGTAGTTCAAGGATGGAACTTCCCCGCAAAAGTAGTGCTTCAACCTATGTCCATTCACCTTGAAGTTAGGACCATCATCTTGAGCTAGCTCGATGGTCCCATACGGAAACACTTGAGTCACGATGAATGGACCGGACCAACGGGATTTCAACTTACCGGAAAAGATTTTTAATCTTGAATTAAAAAGCAAAACTTGATCCCCAATGTTAAAAACCCGGTTTTTAATTTTAGAATCATGCAACTTTTTAGTTTTCTCTTTATAAATCAATGAATTTTCATAAGCAATATCCCTCAATTCATCCAATTCATTTAATTGAATTTTCCAGTGTTTTCCCGCGGTCTCCATATCATCATTACAATGCTTTAGGGCCCAATAAGCCTTGTGTTCTAATTCGATAGGCAAATGACAATTCTTTCCATACACAAGCTTATAGGGAGTGCACCCAATGGGCGTCTTATGAGCGGTCCTAAAGGCCCATAAAGCATCGTCCAACTTATCCGACCACAATTGTCGGTTTTCTCCAACGGATCTCTCCAAAATCCTCTTTAAGGCTCGGTTTGAAACCTCGACTTGCCCACTCGTTTGTGGGTGATAAGCCGTAGAAAGCCGATGTGTAACCCCATATTTCCTTAGAACCCTTTCAAATTGGTCGTTACAAAACTGGGTTCCACGATCGCTTATGATAGCACGAGGGGTTCCAAACCGAGAAAATAATTGCTTCAAAAACTTGACTACAACACGAGCATCATTGGTGGGCAAGGCCTTTGCCTCCACCCACTTAGAAAGGTCGTCAACCGCAACAAGGATGTACTTATTACCACGAGATGATGGGAACGGCCCCATAAAGTCTATACCCCAAACGTCAAAGATCTCACACACTTGGATGATATTTTGTGGCATTTCATCTTTTTGTGAGGCTTTTCCTTGTTGTTGGCATGCATCACACGACTTCACAAGATCTTGTGCATCTCGGTAAATAGTAGGCCAAAAGAAGCCGGCATCAAACACCTTTTTAGCCGTGAGATTAGCACCGTGGTGACCACCCATGGGTCCCTCATGGCAAGCTCTAAGGATGTTAGAAGCTTCGGTGCCAAAAACACAACGTCGGATGATTTGATCCGCACAAGTTCGAAACAAGTAAGGGTCGTTCCAAAATTAGAACTTGACGTCACGAAAGAATTTTCGTTTTTCTTGAGTCGTCATACCCTTAATGATGAAGTTACCTGCATGGTAATTTGCAAAATCCGCAAACCATGGGGTAGAAGAATCAAGCTTAGAATTCACTACACCAAGTGTCTCGAGCGGAAATGTTTCGGTGATTTCCTTGGGCTCGTAAACACTTTGGTGAGGATCTTCCAAACGAGAGAGATGATCGGCCGCTAGATTCTCGGCTCCTTTTTTGTCAACGATGGTGTGATCAAATTCTTGAAGGAGGAGAATCCAACGAAGTAATCTCGGCTTAGCATCTTGCTTTGCCATGAGATACTTAATAGCTGAATGGTCCGTATACACTATGCATTTCGTCAAGACGAGATAAGGTCGAAATTTCTCAAATGCATACACCACGGCAAGGAACTCCTTTTCCGTCGTAGTGTATTTTAGTTGAGCCTCGGTCATCGTCTTTCTAGCATAGTGAATAGGCAAGAAGTGCTTATCATGACGTTGCCCCAAAACGGCCCCTATAGCGTAATCACTAGCATCACACATGAGCTCAAAGGGGAGGTTCCAATTGGGAGCAACAAGAATGGGAGCTTCGGTAAGTTTCCTCTTAAGGATCTCAAAGGCTCGTACACAATCTTCGTCAAAGACAAAACGTGCCTCTTTTTCAAGAAGATGTGTAATAGGTCGAGAAATCTTTGAAAAGTCCTTGATGAATCGACGATAAAAGCCCGCGTGGCCTAGGAAACTCCTAACTCCCTTAACGGTTTTGGGATGAGGTAATTTGGCGATGACGTCTACCTTAGCTTCATCTACCTCAATCCCCGCTTTCGAGACCTTGTGCCCTAAGACGATTCCACTTTTAACCATAAAATGACATTTTTCCCAATTGAGCACAAGGTTGGTTTCCTTACAACGTTTTAACATTCTCTCTAGATTCGACAAACACGAAGTGAAAGAATCACCAAACACGGAAAAGTCATCCATGAAGACTTCCATCGTCTTCTCGATCATATCATAAATAATAGCCATCATGCATCGTTGAAAAGTTCCCGGTGCATTGCAAAGTCCGAATGGCATTCTACGATAGGCAAACGTTCCATATGGACACGTAAACGTAGTTTTCTCTTGATCACGAGGATCGATGGGAATTTGGAAGTAACCGGAAAAACCATCTAAAAAGCAATAGAAATCGTTTCCCGCAAGACGCTCCAACATTTGGTCCATGAAGGGCAAGGGAAAATGGCCTTTCGAGTGGCTTCATTCAACTTTAGATAGTCAATGCACACTCTCCATCCGATCACGAGTCTAGTGGGAATCAAATCGTTGGCATCGTTTGGCACAACGGTCATTCCTCCCTTTTTAGGGACACAATGAATAGGACTCACCCAAGGGCTATCAGAAATAGGGTAAATCATTCCCGCGTCAAGGAGTTTAAGGACCTCCTTTTTGACGACGTCGTGAATTTTAGGGTTCACCCTCCTTTGACTTTGGATTGTGGGCTTGAAATCCTCGTCCATTAAGATTTTGTGGGTAAAAAACTTGGGATCGATCCCCTTAATGTCGGATAACTTCCACGCAATCGCCCCTTTGTGATCCTTAAGAACATCGACAAGTGCGGTTTTCTCATCATTCGAAAGATCCTTCGCAATAATAACCGGCAACTTGTCGTCCTCCTCCAAATAGACATATTCGAGGTGAGGAGGTAAATCTTTCAACTCGAGGATAGGTGGTTCCTCAAGTGAAGATTTGGGCTCGATACTCATAACCTCCTCGGGTGGAGGAAATGGGAAATCGTTGACAAAATCCTTGATAATCGAGAAGTCCTCATCGTTGTTGAGGTCTTCGTCACAAGTACGTGGAACATCGAATTCTTCCAACGTAAAACCACCACCTTCAAAAGGAGTGAAGGTTGGTGTCGAATTATCAAGAATTGGATCTAACATAGTGGGATTGCCACTAGTTTCTTCATCACCAAACCCTAAAACTTTTGTGAAAATTCCTCGCAAACCACGTCGATCATATCAACGAGGTTTATGGTAGCAACGGAATAGACATGAGAAAGTTGAGAATTTTGAGTTGCGTTTATAACAAGTTCCTCGTCGTTGAAACGTAAGGTGATCTTTCTAGCATGCACATCAATTAAAGCCATAGACGTATCTAAAAACGAACGACCTAAAATAAGAGGAACTTGAGGATTCGTGGGGATATCAACGACGATAAAGTCTACGGGATAGTAGAACTTCCCTACTTTCACAAAAACGTCTTCCGCCAAACCACATGCACGAATTGTGGAATGGTCGGCCAACTCAATAGACATTAGTGAAGGAGTAAGATTAGGAAGATTGAGCGACTTGAAGATTGCAAGTGGCATCAAATTAATGCTAGCACCAAGATCGGCCAAGGCATAGCATTCTTCCATATCTTGAATGGCACAAGGGATCAAAAATTTACCGGGATCACCGACTTTTTGAGGTATGCGATTAAGATAAACCGACGAACAACTAGACAATTGGTGCAATTTCTCCTTGTTGTTCAACATACTCTTAAAGTTAGCGGCAAATCGAGGCATCATGACCAAAGCATCGGCGAAACTCACATTAAGGTGCAACTCACGAAACATTTTCATAAAAAGCTCAAATTGGTAGTTGTCGCGCTCTTGTCGTTTCTCCTTCCTAAGTCTCGATGGGTAAGGCAAGGGTGGTGTGGGTTGGGGCATAGGCATAGCCTTTGGAATCTCGGGTTCTAATGTTGGTAAAGGGTCGACTGTAGGTGTGGCATGAGCGGTACTTTTTGGGATTGAAATATGCTCCTTTTCGACCACCACCTCGGGTTCTTCCTCAATTTCCTCCACCGTTGGAGTAATTGGTTGAGGAGTCGGTTCTTTAAGTGTCTTACCACTACGTGTGGTGATCACTTTCATCTCTCCCTTCGGGTTTGAAACGGTGTTACTAGGAAGACCACTCGAAGTAGAGGCTTTGTTCCCCATGACGGCTTCTAAAATGGCATTAAGCTTAACATCTTGACTATTAAACTTCAAATCTTGACTAGCGGCTTTTTGGTCAATTCTTTGTTCAAGCCTAGCATGACTTTGTTCAATCTTATGGTTTTGACCTCTAATTTGATTAGCAAAATCATTTTTCAACTCGTTTCTCATGTTAATATTTTCCTTCACAAAATTAGCTAACTCCCTGGTGTTTTTAGCCGTGTCCCTAGCTTGACTAGCCAATTGCTCTTGTATGTTTTCCAAAATCTTATCATTTGCCGTAGCGTAATTCAAAAAGTCCATTGGAAGTTCTTTAGTGTAAACATTTTGAAGACCTTGACTTGTGTTTTGAAAATTATGGTTTTTATTTTGATTTTGAAATTGGCTACTAGTTCCTTGATTTCCATAGTTGTTATTACCCTTGTAATTGTTCCTTTGATTGCTTTGGTAACCAACTTGATTGTTTCGATAATTGTTAGCATTTTGATTTGGTGGAAAACCCGGTGGAGTCAATTGATTAGTGCGAGGAACTTGACCGTTTTGGTTATAAGTTCCCGCGGCCGCGAAGGCACTCGAAGTGTTACCACCGTTGGTAATGAACTCGGAATAATCGTGAGCTCCACCACAATACATACAAGAAACCTCAACCGCTTTAGCCGTAGCGGGAGTGGGTTGTTCACCAACTTTAAACTCAATTAACAATCCTTTCAACTTATCAAAAATTTTGTTCTCCAAATTAGCCTCGATTTGGCAAGCATCAATGGTATGTGACAATGAAGGCGAAGGTGTAGACGAAGTCTTATGAACACTCGACGTGCTACGAGGACTATAGACCTTAGACCTATTCTCAATGATTAACAATGCTTCCTCGACCGTTTTACACAAAAAATTACCACCCGCGGCGGCATTAAGATAATCACGCTCATGATCGTTCAAGCCATTGTAAAATGTGTCAATTTGATGCAAGTCGGAAAAACCATGATGAGGACATTCGTGCAACATTTCCTTAAACCTATTCAAAGCCGTTGAAAAACTCTCATTATACTCTTGTGAAAACTTTGAAATCTCGTTTTTCAAATGCGTAGTCTTAGAGGGCGGAAAAAATTGGTTCACGAATTTTGAAACGAGATCCTTCCACGTCAATATAGAATTGGGTGGCTCTTTCTCTAACCAAAATTTTGCGGGCCCCGCTAAGGAATACGGAAAAAGTATCATCTTAATCGAGTCGTTAGAGACGTCCTTAAACTTGCAAGTGGCGGTGAGACGATTAAATTGGCGAATGTGGTTATGAGGGTTGTCCTTTTCGTCACCTCGAAACTTGTTGTTTTGAATCATGGACAACAAACCCGTCTTAACCTCAAAATTCTCCGCAAGGATAGCGGGAATCAAAATCGCTTCTCCATAACCCTCGGTGGGTGCTTGAAGCAACTCCATCATAGTTCGATTAGCCATGGGTGCTTCTTTCATTACAATGGGTTCGTCAATAGGAGACTCCTCACTAGGAGTGGTGGATTTGTTTCTTCGTTTACGAGAACGTCTTGCTTTAGAGCGAGTTTGCATAAACGTCACGTACAACGAGAAAGCGAGCAAAGAAGATTCTTTTTGGTGTTTTTACTTTTTCAATTTTTTGTGGTTTTTGATTGTTTTTAACTTTTTTTGGATTTTTGGAATGTATTAGGTAGACACAAATCTACAAATCTCCTCCTTAATCAAATCTCTCGATTAAAGAAGCCTCAAGGAATGAAAACGATCACGTGAAGTGAACGCCTTCGATGACTTTAGAACGATGGTGGAACACCAAATCGTTCAAGAGGGTTTAATCAATGAAAACCAAGAAAATATATATGATATGTAATAATACTTTGGGCGGCAAAACCCTCTATTAGCTTTCAAAATCAAAATACGCACAAGCAAGCGGAGGAAACGAGGCGGCGCGAAGCACTTAAGAGCCTTTTTCCTTTAGGTCGTGAAATACAACCGCCTTATACCCACCTTATAGTTTGTATTTCTCAAAATCGAGCTTCACGAAAGTATTTATCTATTTTGCCTTTTTCTTTGGTTTGAGATTCGAATACAATGATTGGGTAATGACCTCCCAAGTCAAGGTTGTGATTTCTCACGTATTTGGAGTACTTGTAAATTTATTGTTCTACGTATACAATATAGTAATAGTATTCACAAAAAACAAAAAACCGATAATACGTATTAGTAGAGTGCTACTAATACAATTAGCTATTATGGCTATATATAAAAACAACAATTGATCAATCAAAACACAACACGCCTCCCCGGCAGCGGCGCCAAAAAATGATGTTGAAGTTTTTACTACACTTTAGGAAAAGAGCAATAAATAGGGCAAGCGTGCACGACGATTTAGGAAAACCGTGTGTAAATGACCCTAAGTGAGTTCGTTCTCGAGGAGGCAAGTGCGTTGTGTGTTGAATTGATTAATGATTTGTGATTATAAGATTGAAAAAGGAAGAAAGAAATGAGATTGGAAGAGAAAGACGGTTACGAAAACGAATTAAACTACGACGAAAAAGGCGAACACGTAAAACCATAAATAGTGCCAAAATTAAAATTTTATCCTAAAAATTACTAAAAATTTCTAAAAATCCCCAATAATATTCTAAGAGTTTACAAAAAATCCAAACATGCTAAAACCTTTTAATTAATTAGATATGACTTTTTAATGCTAATTAAAGCCCTACAAATCACAATTAGTTATTAAAAGGCCCTAAACAATATTTCAAAGTTTGTAAACCTCAAAAATAACCTAATTAAGCTTAAAACTATTTTTAAAAATTTTAAAACCAAATTAAACTATTTTTAAACACTTAAAAACTATTAAAATCACTTAAATCTTAAATTAGTTTTAGAAATTAATTGAAAAGTCTTAAAAATATTTGAAAAGTGATAAAACTCCTAATTAAGTGTCCTTATCCTAGGAAAATGTAAAAACTAAAAAAAATAAAACTTCAATCTTTAATAATAAAATAATATTAAAATAATCAAAAAAATTCAAAGTCTACTAAAAAATTCTAAAAAAATACCAAAAATCCTAAATAATGTAACTAAAACAAAAATGCAATTAAAATTTTCTGAAACCTATTTAATAATTTTATATTAAATTTTAAAGTTGCTAGAAAACCCTAAAATCAAATAAAATTAAAAATTAGACTTTTTGAAAACTTTTTGGGCTGTAAACCTCAATTTACTTAAATAAAACCTAAAAACTATTTTTCTAAAAATTAGAACCTATTTTAACTATTTTTAAACTAATTAATAAAATACGGCTAAATAAAAATGATAAAAAATAATTAAAGAAAGAGAAAAATACAAAACTTAGCCAGAAAAATCCTAGACCCTATAACAACTCTAGGAAAAATAAGTTTGGGCTAATAAGCTAAGCCAATAAGCCGTGGGTGGCTTATTTAGCTACGGATTTTTAATGGAAAGCCCAAACTAAATCCACTTAAGTATACAACGGAATGAAAGCTTAGCAGTCAAAGTCCCTAGGGCGCAACGGTATTGTGTGTGTGTGGTGAGAGGAGTGGCGAAGGTTCGAGTCCTGGCCACGTCCTTTTTGGTTTTTATTATTTTTTTTATTTTTTAACTTCTTAAAACACAAACCTGTAACCTTTTTAATCCTCAAAACACAAAGCCAATCCAATTCAAACAAGATTAAACCTATCTGAAAACAAAAACATGCTCAGGTATGCTTTTCTATGAACACAAAGAACTTGTTAAATCTTCACTTGTGAAACTAATAACAAGAGGACTTGTTATGGATTCTGGTGGTGTTTTTTTTTTGGTGGACAACAGGCACCCTTATACTCTTTGGAATATAAGGAGTCAAATCAGACTCAAAAACAAGCAAGTACAACAATCAAAATTACTCAAATTGGTCAAAGAAGGTTGCTGATATGCTTTGTACTAGTCTGATGAGTAGTTTAACCAAATTACTTGCACAAATCCGTATTTCAATGGCTAATATCTTGAATAATAATCAACCAAATTATATGTGAGCAATAGCAAACCCTATAACACCCTTATGTCTAGCAGATTATCAACCTTGATGCTCAAATTTTTACCAAAACAAACAGAAAAATGGTGACAGATTTTTATGCTAACTTTTTCAACTTTTAGCATGCAATTTGTTCTAAATCTACACTAAACTGAAAAACAAAGCTAGCATACAACCTATAATCACCCTAATAAGTGTGTCTAGAAGATTTTTAAACCAAAAGCTCTCAAAGTTCCTAGCTTAAAATTCAAATCCAAACACCCCTTTAAAATCTGGAAATGCAAATTTTTCAAACAAAACCTTTACAAATCTTAATCAATCTGAATACTTATGCTTCTAACATGCATAAACACCTAACAACATCAATATCCAACACTTAAACAAGCATTTAACCACTTTCTCTCAAAATTCATACAAGTCACATTTTCTGAAAATGAAAACTGAAACAAGGGATTTCTACCTTGTGGGACCCACATCCAAGTCCCACAGTGACAGCCAAGTCACCTCCTATAGGCTGGGGCCTATGCTGGACCTTGAACAACCAATCTCTAAGAACCTGCTAAGAGAAAATGAAAACAAGCACAAAATATCCACCAAAATCTGATTTTTCTTGAAACTTTTTAAAACCTTTTCACCAAACTTACTTACACTTCCTTTGAAAACACTTACAAAATCCAGATAACAACCTTGGAAACCAAATCTTAAACAAGATTTTAACCAACCACATCAAAAATTTCAGAAACTTTGAAAACCAAACTGAATTTTAAAAACTTGAAAAATAAACAAACTTGGAACTTAAACACAATCAAACAATGTAAAATAAAGCTGGCTCTTTCTTCTCATCAACAATCTTTAACCTTTTTTCATTCATTAAAAACAGGACTTACAAAGTTGTGAAAAAGGAGAAAAAAGAACAAGGGTCATGCACAATACGCATACTCCTTATATAGACCTAGATAGAACATTCTAGTTACTCTTGAATAAAAAATACAAGCTAAAACCCTAATGGTTTGAAAATCCCAAAATGCCCTTGTGTTCTTGACTGATTTCTTGGTCAATATGCTCCTCATGTGATCTTTGTACTTGGCCAGCTGTTGGAAAGTGATCATGGACGTTTAAAAGTCCTTGGGGACCAAGGAGTGTGATCCAGACGTTCATCTTGTCAGTTTTAGGGTTTTGAGGGAAAGGGACGGGTGCAGGGGTGGTCCTACACCCACATGGGATGGTCTATGGTCATGGTTTTGGTGTGGGAAGTGGTGACAAAAAGCTTAATTATCAATCTGGAAAAGAAGAAGCAAAACCCCTTTGGTTTGGTGGTAATTAGTCCGGGGAAAATATAGGGTTTAAGTGGGTGATTAGAACCAGTTTAATCCAAATTGGGGGTTAAATTATTTGAATTAGTGTTTGGGAGGGAAGATTAAAATAAGTTTAATCAAATAAAACGGGGGTGGTGGAATGCAGACGTGGAGGAAGGGGTGATTTTGATTGGGTGTGGGGTGGAAGTGGGTGATGTGGCAGTTTGTGAGTGGGTGGATGGAGTTTAGCTATCTGGCCGGATTGGCCCCTTACTTTTCTTTCTTTGTTCATCTTCTATTTAATCAGCCAACAACTTATTCTCTTTGTAATAACTTTGCTAATTTGTCATTTTTGGCACAATCTTTTTATAAACTTGGAACAAGGGTTAAAAATGCAATTTCTTCATATTTGAAGGACTGATTTTGGCATTTTCTTCATTCTTCAAGGTTTGACTTGATTGTTGACTTCTTGGAGGACCATTATTGACAACTTAGTTTTGTTGAGGGACTAAATTTGCCAATTCTTCAAAGTTAAGGGTCCTTTTTGTAATTTTGACAAACTTTAGGGACCAAACTTGTAATTTTGAAGATACAAGGGTATAAAGTGTCAATTCTTCAAACTTGGAGGACCATTATTGACAATTCTTCAAATCTTCAAGGACTTTCTTTGGAAAATTCTTCATTAGGGCTTGGTTCATCGTGCGGCTTCGTTTCCCATGTTCGTTTTTGACTGATTCTTGTGATCTTTTGTCATTTTCTCAATATCCGTACCTAAAATACACAAGCAACAAACACAAGCATATATTTGGGTATTTTGATGATATTTAATGCATTTTAAGCCCAATTTGGACGATGAGACTATGTATAAAAGCAGTCTCATCAAGCACAAATTTACATTTTTCATCATAATTAACCCATCTCGGCCTTTATTACGATATACTACTACTACAATAAAAGAAACTAAAGTAAGATGAAAAGATAAAAACTTTATTCAAGGAAGCAAAAGATATAACAATTTCCATTCAATTTATCAACTTTGAAATTATTTGATGGAAGAAACTTGTAAAGAAATTTAAGACTTAAATTAGGGCTTAAATGGTAAAATTGTAGTGATGAGTCTGCTTTTATACATAGTCTCATCGTCCAAATCAGGCTTAAATGGTAAAATTATCATAAAATGTGCCAAATATATGCTTGTGTTTGTTCCATGTGTATTTTTGTAACACCCCACTTGGATAAGTGGACCGTTACGTGTATTTATGGCATGTCATCAAAGCATAAGGTAAATGTCCTAAAACATTAACTGACAATAAAGGAAACACCGGAATCAAACATTGGTAATCCAAACATAAGCTCAAAACATGAAAAGTAAAATACTGAAGGAAAGGACTAAATAATGTCCAAATAAGCAGAATAATGTAAGAAGTGCATAAGGTAAGAAGTCCGAATAGCTTCCATTCAATGCACGTGCTCTCAGAATCCTAAGAGCGTCCTGGTGTACCTGCCGTTAGAACATGAAAGAACTACGGCTGAGCATAACGCTCAGTGAACGGATATAAAGCATGATAAGGAATTACTGAAATGAAGTAGATGCTAAAATACTGGAGCTGTAAGACTGATAAGTAAAGTTGCAGCGAAAATATGTGTATAATCTGTAAAGTCTGATTTATAAATAATAAAGCTGAACTGTTATCTGTTAAATCTGAAAACGTGCATTTAATTTATTTTAATTGCCAGAGCTTATATAGGTCATGTGTTGTAACAACGGTGCATGAATAACTGGAGGGGTGACCTCGTCATGCTGTAGAGTGGTGACCCTAAATACTATAGAGGGGTGACCTCTAAATACTGTGCTGGTTGGAGGGATCAGCTCCAATGCGAAGGATGTAGAGCACACACCACATTCACCTGATAAACTGTAAACTGATAAGCCTAGGATGCATCCATACGCTCCACTAATAATACTGATAAAATGCCCAAGCTGAGCTGAGTGGGACGATGCAGGATATCATTCTCCTGCATGTGAGTCACGACACCGGTGCCTCTAGTGTCATGGTTACGGTACCTCCGTAATTAGTACATAAACTGGTCATGCTTGTATATAATGCTCAGGCAATTAATTTGGTTATTAACATGATTACTGATAAGCTTAAACATATACTGGGGAAAACATTTGGCTGAAGACGGGGAATCCTAATCATGCATAGAAAGGATGTCCTTACTGAAAGGAAACGAAATCCGTACCTCGTGTCCAGTAACGAAGTAAGAACGAAAGATGAAAGACCTACTCCGACTTCACGAACACTACATAAATAACGGACACAAAAATAAGTTGACTGATGTTATATATTTTACTGCTCTTAACTGTATTCGTTGGATCTAATTTATTCTTGCAATACTGTCCGTATATATAAACTGATAAATCTGAGCCTTCTAATATTTCTTTTAATCATATTTCGTTCTATTATTTATTTATGACATAACACGTATTCTGACGTTATACTAAAATATATATTTGGTAACCTGTTAAAAACAGAAAGTTTCCTAATTAAGAAAGTTTCCAAAATATTTTAATTTATTTAATAAAATTATACCCTTTTAAATTTTGTAACTAGTTTATATTTAATTTATTAAATCCATCGTTAAAACATTTAATTAACATAAAGTAATAAAAAGGTATAATTCAAAAATCTTCATTTTTATTATTTTAATTATAACTCGAGCCTACCGAGATACCCCTTCTCGGTCGCACTAAAACAATTCAACAAAATACACAAAATCTACCTATATGAATTAGTGACAGAAATATGTGTCGCTATAAACATTGTGACTAAACTGGCTCAAAACTGTCCCTAGAAACTGTCACTTAGAATCTGCAACAGAAATTTTCGTCGCTAATCTGTCGCTAAAGTCATTTTAAAAGCTGTTATTTTCTGCCCGAATTTAACCACTGGTTTAACATAAGATACCCACTGATTTTGGTAAAGTTCCTGCTGATTGTTGTTTGTTCCCACTGTTTTGTTGACATAAACACTCATGTACAATCCAAACGCCCCCTGGTTGTCTGTTTCTGCTGTTCGAAAAGCCAAACAGCTCCCTGTTGGTTAACAGCTGATCAAAAGACACCCACCGAGACTAATTATGTAACACTCACAAAATTCGTATCGGTACAACGGAAGAGTCTTTTAGAGTGTTACGGGATAGCACAATTACTCCAATCATAGACAACACATAAAAATGGTTGTACAAGTTTCAACATACATTCATTCGATAAAAAGTTTAAAGTGTACAACAGGTCCCAAATTATACAGGTCATTAATTTACAAAACATAGATCGAATGAACATTTTTATTATTATGTGGGCCATCAGAGTCGATCTCCATCCGAATTACCTTCAAGCACCTGAGATAAAAACATGCAAAAATCATATCAGCGAATGCCGAGTGAATTCATAGAGTTTAATAAAACCGTTATATAAAACAATCGTTGAAATCAGAACACAAGTATAATATAAGAAGTAAGTCCTCGTATTGCTAGTCAGGCAATATATAAATCAAAGCATACATCTTAAACCGTCCATGAGACCGTAACCTCAATGTTACCATTATAGGTAATATTATCATCGTTATTAGCATCAATATTAAATCGTATTGGATTATTATTAGCCGCATGACATTGTTACCTTACTATCACAAACAACGGGTCGCGAAACCGACAAACAATTTGCCCATCTAAGTTAGCATGTCGTCACAAAAATCACGCTATGTAAATCTTCACATACATAAATTCGCTTACCAATCAATGTGGTACGACGGGGATCAACCGTCAAGGCGCGAACTGGGGTGATCTTCCCCAAATAGTACTATCATATGCATAAGCGTCTACCAAATCTTGGTAGTTCACAATTCATGCTAATTGGACTTTGAGTGACATAACCTAACTACTAATAATCCTTTTTATCTCTTTTATTGGGTCATCTCATCATTCGGGTCCATATGAATAAGCATACCATCGGGACTAATTGTGTTCTATTTTATCAAAAACTAGCATGTTATCTCCCTCGCGGGTTTACAAATCATTTTATAAAAGATTTAAAAGAGTGCGAGGCTATGAACTCACGTTGATAATGAAAGGCGGATTATCGGCTACGAGCGTGCTTCGGTCACGAAAACCTATATAAATAATAATCGGTCTTAGACTTTTGTCCAATGACTTTATTATAATAACAAGTATACATATGATGATTTTATACATATGATGATGATCAAGTGGGTTTATATATTCTTATTTACTTATTTAAGGGTTTATGTATTAGTAACTTTTATACTAGTTTACTACTTTTACCTGTTTACATGTTTAGGTCCAATAAGCCTATTATAAGTCCATTAACTTTTATTAATCCATTTTATACTTGTATTATCAGTATTTATACTTTACATGTTGGGCCCAAGTGGGTTAAGCCCAATAAGTAAATTTATAAGTGTTTAGCCCATTTAGTTGGATTAATTGTCCAATAATGCTACTTAGCTCGTTATTGTCTGTATGTTATATAGTTCGGGTTTTATCGGTTTTTACTTGTATTAGGTACTTATATATCAGTATATGACTTTTAAAAAGTTTATATTAGACGGGTTTGATCGTCTAAGTTTTAATTCGCGAAAAACGTTAATTTTACGGTAATAGCCGAAAAGACGTAAAAATCATGTTTATAGTTTTTATAACTTATAAAACTTTACCAAACTACTATTTTTATAAAATGTCCATTTATTTAACCTTATACATATTTATATAAATGAAATATATAAGTTAGTGGGTTTTAATTCACATTTTATACTATATTATTTTGAGTGCTTATATAATACTATTAAACTTTAATTTCACAAGATCTGATTTTTAGTTTCATCTTCACCATTTATATCATATCTTGAGTTAGATAAGGAGATAGAAGATCATTTTTGGATGGCATAAACTTCATATTATGTGCTAAAAATACGTTAGTTATAGCTACTGCTCAATCCATGTCTAAGTATCCTTAACAGTCCCTACTAAACAGACTATTCAGATTGGTTTACTAATTTTGTTTTGATCATATCTCACTCATTTTGATGATTCCATTGCATGGCCAACTCTCACATGTGTATGAAATATAATAATTACTGTAAATTGATTCCACCATGCAATTTTATCAGATTATAACTTGGTTACTTACTGTTTTTATACAGCCAACATTTTAAGCAAGATTTTAACATTATTACCTATTGTTTTTCATCTCTTTAATCATATTTATCAACACTTGTTCCCCACACAACATTTGATCATCATATATTCATCATATACATATACCATAAGAAAGAAAATACATTTGATCTTTACAAAAATAACAAGAGAAATGGAAATGATGATCTTCTTTACCAACAAAGATTATATCTTGTTTTTGGATGACAATAACTTGATGAACACCAAATATATGTTCAAGATCATCAACCACCAAGATTATTTGTTGAGAAATTTTCCCTAGTACACAAGTAAATCACCTTCTTTGATGTTAATATGATCACCAATCAATCAAGGCTTCAAGGTTTCTCCATGATATGAATAGATAACATAATATTTGTGGCTTGAATTGATCAAAAGGGGTATTTGATGGTGGATATGGGACGGCAAGGAAGGAGGGTGTGAGAGTGTTTTGAGTTGTTTTGCATGTGTGTGTATGAGCAAATGGTTAAGTTATGGTGGTTTTGTGGTTTGGTGGAAACTTGTGGCTTACTTGTTAAGCTAAGCTTAACAAGTGTGAGCTAGTTGCTACAAAGGTGCCACATCAAGTGATGTGGTGTCCCCATTTTGACCGTCCCTTTTAGTGGGGTGGGATAAACTTGTTTTGTCCCATCCCGCTAATTTACGGGTATTCCTCTATTCTAGTTTCCTCGATTAGCATTCCCTCGGGTCGTTTTACGAAAAACGTTTTTATAAATTATGAATCAACGGCACAAAACGAATCTAATAAAAATTGTCTCACCAAAAATGGAGTTCAAAAACGTAAATACGTAATCCTAAGGTTTCCGGTTTAGTGGTAAAGGACGCTAAATCATGCACGTAAGCCCAAATTTAAATCCGTAAGTTGTGAGTTCATCAACCAACACAAAAATAAGTTTCAAAATATTATACGAGAAAATAATTTACTACCTGAAAATGTTAGATTGTCACAGCTTTTCCTCCTAAAAGGGATCAACGTCCTCGTGATCCATTTCATTTTGATGTCCGTTTCTTATTGAAATCAAAGAGGTGTGGATATTTCTTCCACATTTCATCCTCTCGTTCCCAAGTAAATTCCGGTCCATGCTTTGAATTCCATCGGATCTTGACAATAGGTATCCGACTTTGTTTCAGTTGCTTTACCTCACGATCCATAACCTCTACGGATTCTTCGATAAAATGCAACTTCCCATCTATTCGAACCTTATCCTATGAAATTTTCTCATAACTCACTTCTAGACATTTCTTCAGATTAGATACATGGAATGTGTTGTGAACACCATGAAGTTCTGGGGGTAACTCTAGTTTATATGCCACCGGACCTACTCTAAATAAAATCTTAAAGGGTCCAATATAACGGGAATTCAGATTCCCTCGTTTTCCAAATCTTATAACACCTTTCCATGGCGATACTTTCAACATTACTCGGTCACCCACTTTAAACTCCATCGGCTTCCGTCGCGCATCCGCGTAACTTTTCTGTCTACTACGGGCAGTCAACAGCCTATTCTTAATCTGAACTATCATCTCCGTAGTCTCCCGAATCAATTCATGTCCCGTGAGCTGGGTATCCCCAACTTCACTCCAACATACAGGAGATCTACACTTCCTACCGTACAAAGCTCCAAACGGTGCAGCCTTAATACTAGAATGGTAACTATTGTTATACGAAAACTCTGCTAAAGGCAAATGTTTATCCCAATTCTTACCAAAATCTATCACACAAGCTCTCAACATATCTTCTAGTGTTTGTATCTTTCTTTCACTCTGCCCATCAGTCTGGGGGTGATAAGCAGTGCTCATGTCGAGATTCGTTCTCAAAGATCTTTGGAGAGATTTCCAAAAACTCGATGCGAATCTAGGATATCGATCTGAAATGATCGATACAGGCACTCCATGCTTGCATACAACATTATCAAGATAAATACGAGTCAGCTTCTCCAGTGAGAACTGCTCTTTAATCGGAATGAAGTGTGCTGATTTGGTCAGTCTGTCGACAATAACCCAAATCGAGTTATTTCCAGATGATGTTCTAGGAAGCTTGGTGATAAAGTCCATCGTAATTCGCTCCCACTTCCATTCAGGAATCTTTGGCTGTTGAAGTAGTCCTGATGGCTTTTGATGTTCAGCTTTGACTATAGCACAAGTCAAGCATTGAAGAACATACATAGCAATATCAGCTTTCATATTCGGCCACCAGTACAACTTCTTCAAATTATGATACATCTTATCAGATCCCGGATGAATGGAATACTTAGATTTATGGGATTCTAACATTATCAAATCTCTTAAGCCTCCAAACTTAGGTATCCATATACGACCTCTTAAGTATTTCACTCCATCAGCTCTAACCTCTAAAGGATCTCTTCTCCTCGGAACCCTTCATTAACAAAATTTTCTTTCTTACAAGCTTCTATTTGCGCATTTCTAATTTGCTCAGGCAAATTATTGTGCACGGTTAAGACTAGAGAACGTACCCTGATAGGCTCTCTATCTTTTCTGCTTAACGCATCGGTAACAACATTGGATTTTCCTGGGTGATATTCTATATCACAATCATAATCACTTAACAACTTTATCCATCTTCGTTGCCTCATATTTAATTCCTTTTTATCGAGAATATACTGTAGGATTTTGTGATCGGTGAATACCGTACACTTGGTTTCATACAGATAATGTCTCCACAACCTAAGAGCAAAGACTACAGCTTCTAACTCAGGATCATGAGTAGCATAATTCTCCTCATTCTTCCTTAATTCCCTAGAAGCATAAGCTATCACTTTTTCTCGCTGCATCAAAACAGCTCCATAGCCTCTAAGAGATGCATCACAATATACTACAAAATCTTCACTCCCATCGGGTAATGATAGAATTGGCGCACTACATAATTTTTTCTTCAATGTCTAAAATGCTCCATCTTCATCACTTCCCCAAACGAAAGGTTTATTCTTCTGGGTAAGCTTAGTCAAGGGTCTAGCTATTAAAGAAAATTCTTTAATGAATCGCCTATAATAGCCAGCCAATCCTAAGAACTGTCGCACTTCCGTTGGCGTTGTCGGTGCAGACCAATTCTTAATGGCTTCAACCTTTGCAGGATCAACATGAATTCCATCCTTGTTAATCACATGACCAAGAAACTGCACAGAATCTAACAAAAAATCACATTTCGAAAACTTAGCATACAACCTTTCATCTTTTAACAAACTCAAAATAATCCTTAAATGTTCTCTATGTTCATCCTCATTCTTAGAATAGATTAGAATATCGTCAATAAACACAATCATAAATTTGTCCAAGTAGGGCCTGCACACTCGATTCATTAAATCCATGAAAACCGCAGGTGCGTTAGTTAACCCAAATGACATTACTTGAAATTCATAGTGTCCATAACGAGTTCTGAATGTAGTTATAGGAATATTTTCTTCACGGACGCGAAGTTGGTGATATCCAGACCGCAAATCTATCTTATAATACACACTAGATCCTTGTAGTTGATCAAACAAATCATCAATCCTCGGTAAAGGATATCGATTTTTAATCGTCAACTTATTCAGTTCCCTATAATCAATGCACATACGGAAAGATCCATCCTTCTTCCTAACGAACAAGACTAGAGCTCCCCAAGGCGACGAGCTCGGTCGAATAAAACCTTTATCAGACAACTCCTTAAGTTGTTCAGATAACTCCTTTAATTCAGAAGGGGCTAATCGGTAAGGCGCACGTGCCACCGGTGCAGCACCAGGAATTAAATCGATTCGAAACTCAACTTGCCTTATCGGTGGTAGTCCGGGTAAATCTTTAGGAAATACCTCAGGAAATTCACAGATAATAGGTACATCTTCTAATCGTTCTCCTTAGACTCATTCCCGGTCACTTGAGCTAAGAATAACTCGCAAACGTTCTTGATGTACTTTTGGACTTTAATACATGAAATGATTTTCAAACGAGATTCACCTCGATTACCATCGATTACTAACGTCCTATTCCTAAGAGAAATCTTAACCTTCTTTTCTCCACATAAAATAGTAGCATTATTCAACGACAACCAATCCATACCAATAATAATATCAAAAATACCTAATTCTATCAACATCAAATCAAACGAAAAGGAATAGTTTAGGAGATTTAGAGAGCATCCTTCTAATAGCTTATTAGTTTTCACTAATTTACCATCAACTAATTCCACCTCGTAACTGGTATTTATCTCAACAGGTTCAATGTCAATAAGGGCACTAAATTTAGTGGATACAAAGCTCCTATCAGCACCCGAATCAAATAAAGCAACAGCATAATGATTGTTGAGTAAAAACGTACCAGTAACGACATTTGGATCCTCTTTCTTCACCTCGACTGTTCCAAGTTGATAAGCAACACCCTGGGGGTTTCTTCCAAGTACAATCGCTTTCAACTTAGGGCAATCCAATTTCCTATGACCTTCTTCATTACAGTTGAATCAAATGGTTCCCTTTTTACACCTTTCAACCTTGTGTCTAAGCTTTCTGTAATTTCGACACTTCCAGCAGTCGCCAGCATGCCTCTTGTTGCCACACTTAGGACATCTATCATCGTTGCGCGGTGTGTTGTTGGTAAGAGCATTAGCATTCCCCTTTCGCTGGTTCTGACGGCGATTGAATTTCTTCCTATTATCACCTCTATCTACACGATCATCGTCACCCTTTCTTTTCTCACCAACATGGGCTTCATCTTCCCTATCCTGAATTATCTGTCCAATGAGTTGGTAAGCCATTCGAATAGCATCATCAATGGTCAGTGTTTTAGATGATGTCAAGTCCCCCCGGATATTCTTGGTGAACCCTTTAATATATTTCTCAATTCGAATCTCTTTGGGTTCCACCAATCGAGGACACGACAAGGCCAACTCATGGAATCGGTTTGTGTAACTATCAATGTCCACACCTTTTACTCTCAGATGAATCAATTCTTGTTCTAACCTAATGATCACACTACGGGGACAAAACTCCAAAGTCATCCACTTCTTAATTTCAGTCCAAGGAGTAGCATTAGCAGCATCAATACCCATGAAAGCAATTCTCCCGTTCCACCTAGTCAACGCACGAACTTTAAGAGTAGCCATAGCAAAAGTCACCTTATCTTCCTCCTTACACTTACTAATCCGAAACACCGACTCAATCTTCTCAATCTACTGGCTTAATCCTACAGCACCTTCAGTTCCATTAAAAGGTAGAGGTTCACACTTCATGAACGTCACATAAGTACAGCCACCAACTTTAGGTGCATTAGTTCCAAGTCCTCCTACATTTCCTCCAACATTAGCATTCACATTATTAGCATTCACATTCACATTAGTACCACCAATTCCACTACCGCCAGCTCCACTACCGCCAGCTCCACTACCGCCAGCTTCATTTCTAGCATTTGACATAAATCCAGTCATAGATGCGGTAACTTGCTCCGTAATAATCCTACGTACATCATCCTCAGTCACAGCTTTCTTGGGCGGCCTAGTTCTATAATTTCACAATTTCAAAGTATAAGCATTCACCCAACAAGGGATTCATATAATATGGATTGAATTCACAATCAAGACAAAAATAAGGCACAATATGGAATTCAAGACAAGATACATATTTCATTGGATTTGAAACAAAAGCATTATCTTAATTACATCCCATAACAAAGTTCTAGCACTATACATACTCAAAATTTATGACAGATCTACTAACTAACAAGTCGGTTCAGTCAAAGTTACAAAGGTACAAAAGATACAAAGGTCACTACTAAACATAGACTGGTCTACTGAGAACCGCCAGATGGTCCATCATCCATCGTCTTCTGTATCTTTGTCGGACGATCACTAGACACATCTTCAGCTGGGCGCTTGCGGATCACTCCTCTTTCAACCATATCAGCATAAAATCTACTGTTCCAACCCATAGATATATTCAACTCCTTCTCAGCTTTCTCACGCATCGCACGAGCTACATTCAACTGAATCTCCATAGAATTCACCTTTTTCTTCATTTTAGCAAACTCACCACTTTCTAACACATATAACCTCCTAAAAGCCTCATTCAAACCACGCTCTACATCAGTCAAATCAAAACTAAGAAATTCCCGCTCTTTCTCACCAACCTTAGTCTTCGACTCCAAATAAGCAACATGAGTCTGAACAACACCTAATTCAATCTCTGTCATACTACTCTGAGCACGGGAAGCATCTAAATCACGTCTCAAGGCCCAAGGTGCAAGACCATCCATATGAGTAGCCTCTCGAACACTAGACGACTCTCCTATCACATGTCTACGAGTAGCAATACTATCAGTACCATCAGGTGCATAATCATCCTCATCCTCCTCTGATTCAGAATCAGATTCAGACGATTTAGACATTTCATCTCTAGGTAGCTCAACCTCAGAATTAGACAAATAAACTGGAAGGGGTAAGGGCTCGCCCTCCGGAACATCATAAGGGTAAATAAGCTCAGCTTCCTCATCATCATCAACCTCATCGTCTATACCTATATCCTCCTCGACATCCTCGTCGTCAACCTCATTATCTAAATTATCTATCCCAATCTCATCATCATCATTCTCAATATCAACATTATCAATCTCATTCTCTACCATATCAACCTGAGGGGCAATCTGATCTCCTAGTCCTATCTTGGGCTCGGGATCCTCAAATGGTTCCTCCTCATCATCTATATCATAATCTACTAAGTCTAAATAAGGGTCATCATCTACATTAGGTTCGGGAATAACATGGTTCTCTACAGGAATATTAGGGTCAGCCATGACAATCTGCATTTATATATATATCTCGTATTAGGATAACATACTTATTAAACAATTACATACTGAAATCGTGATATATACATATATATAAATTAAATTATATATATCAAAATATATATCTTCTCAATAGGTCTTGTTGGTAACGTCGGAGATCTTTGGCACCGTTATAGTCAAAAGATTTTCAAATATTTTCTCAAATGTTCATAGTTAAAAGATTTTGAAAAGCTTTGTTCAAACCCTTGGTTTTTAAAATCTTTCGTTCCCTATAACGAGAGCTCTGGTACCAAACTGTAACACTCTCAAATTCCGTATCGGTACAGTAGAAGAGTCTTTTAGAGTGTTACGGGATAGTACAATAACTCCAATCATAGACAACACATAAAAATAGTTGTACAAGGTTCAACATACATTCATTCGATAAAAAGTTTAAAGTGTACAACAGGTCCCAAATTATACAGGTCATTAACTTTACAAAACATAGATCGAATGAACATTTTTATTATTATGTGGGCCATCAGAGTCGATCTCCATCCGAATTACCTTCAAGCACCTGAGATAAAAACATGCAAAAATCATATCAGCGAATGCCGAGTGAATTCATAGAGTTTAATAATACTGTTATATAAAACAATCGTTAAAATAAGAACACAAATATAATATCAGAAGTAATTCCTCGTATTGCTAGTCAGGCAATATATAAATCAAAGCATACATCTTAAACCGTCCATGAGACCGTGGCCTCAATATTACCATTATAGGTAATATTATCATTGTTATTAGCATCAATATTAAATCGTATTGGATTATTATTAGCCGCATGACATTGTTACCTTACTATCATAAACAACGGGCCACGAACCCGACAAACAATTTGCCAATCTAAGTTAGCATGTCGTCACAAAAATCACGCTATGTAAATCTTCTCATACATAAATTCGCTTACCAATCAATGTGGTACGACGGGGATCAACCGTCAAGGCGCGAAGGTGATCGTCCCCACATAGTACTATCATATGCATATGCGTCTACCAAATCCTGGTAGTTCACAATTCATGCTAATGGGACTTTGAGTGACATAACCTAACTAGTAATAATCCTTTTTATCTCTTTTATTGGGTCATCGCATCATTCGGGTCCATATCATTAAGCATACCATCGGGACTACTTGTGTTCTATTTTTTCAAAAACTAGCATGTTATCTCCCTCGCGGGTTTACAAATCATTTTATAAAACATTTAAAAGAGTGCGAGGCTATGAACTCACGTTGATAATGAAAGGCGGATTATCGGCTACGGGCGTGCTTCGGTCACGGAAACCTATATAAATAATAGTCGGTCTTAGACTTTTGTCCAATGACTTTATCAAAATAACAAGTATACATATGATGATTTTATACATATGATGATGATCAAGTGGGTTTATATATTCTTATTTACTCATTTTAGTGTTTATGTATTAGTAACTTTTATACTAGTTTACTAGTTTTACCTATTTACATGTTTTAGGTCCAATAAGCCTATTATAAGTCCATTAACTTGTATTTATACATTTTATACTTTTATTATCAATATTTATACTTTACATGTTAGGCCCAAGTGGGTTAAGCCCAATAAGTAAATTTATAAGTGTTTAGCCCATTTAGTTGGATTAATAGTCCAATAATGTTAACTTAGCTCGTTAATGTCCGTATGTTATATAGTTCGAGTTTTATCGGTTTTTACTTGTATTAGGTACTTATATATCCGTATATGACTTTTAAAAAGTTTACGTTAGACGGGTTTTATCGTCTAAGTTTTAATTGGCGAAAAATGTTAATTTTACAGTAATAGCCGAAAAGACGTAAAAATCATGTTTATAGTTTTTATAACTTATAAAACTTTACCAAACTACTTTTTTTATAAAATGTCCATTTATTTAACCTTATACATATTTATATAAATAAAATATATAGTTAGTGGGTTTTAATTCATATTTTATACTATATTATTTTGAGTGCTTATATAATACTATTAAACTTTAATTTCACAAAATCTGATTTTTAGTTTCATCTTCACCATTTTTATCATATCTTGAGTTCTATAAGGAGATAGAAGATCATTTTTGGATGGCATAAACTTCATATTATGTGCTAAAAATAAGTTAGTTATAGATACTGCTCAATCCATGTCTAAGTATCCTTAAGTCCCTACAAAACAGACTATTCAGATTGGTATACTAATTTTGTTTTGATCATATCTCACTCATTTTGATGATTCCATTGCATGGCAAACTCTCACATGTGTATGACATCTAATAATTACTGTAAATTGATTCCACCATGCAATTTTAACAGTTTATAACTTGGTTACTTACTGTTTTTATACAGCCAACATTTTAAGCAAGATTTTAACATTATTACCTATGGTTTTTCATCTCTTTAATCATATTTATCAACACCTGATCCCCACATAACATTTTTATCATCATATATTCATCATATACATATATAATAAGAAAGAAAATACATTTGATCTTTACAAAAATAACAAGAGAAATGGAGAGGATGATCTTCTTTACCAACCAAGATTATATCTTGTTTTTGGATGACAATAACTTGATGAACACCAAATATATCTTCAAGATCATCAACCACCAAGATTGTTTGTTGAGAAATTAGCCCTAGGACACAAGCAAATCACCTTCTTTGATGTTAATATGATCACCAATGAATCAAGGGTTCAAGGTTTCTCCATGATATGAATAGATAACATATGATTTATGGCTTGAACTGATCAAAAGGGGTGTTTGCTGGTGTATAATAGACGGCAAGGAAGGAGGGTGTGAGAGAGTTTTGAGTTGTTTTGCATGTGTGTGTATGAGAAAATGGTTAAGCTATGGTGGTTTTGTGGTTTGGTGGAAACTTGTGGCTTACTTGTTAAGCTAAGCTTAACAAGTGTAAGCTAGTTGGTACAAGGGTGCCACATCAAGTGATGTGGTGTCCCCATTTTGGCCGTCCCTTTTAGTGGGGTGGGATAAACTTGTTTTGTCCCATCTCGCTAATTTACGGGTATTCCTCGATTCTAGTTTCCTCGATTTGCGTGCCCTCGGGTCGTTTTACGAAAAATGTTTTTATAAATTATGAATCAACGGCACAAAACGAATCTAATAATAATTGTCTCATCAAAAACGGAGTTCAAAAACGTAATACGTAATCCTAAGGTTTGCGGTTTAGTCGTAAAGGACGCTAAATCATGCACGTAAGCCAAAATTTAAATCCGTAAATTGTGAGTTCATCAACCAACACAAAAATAAGTTTCAAAATATTATACGAGAAAATAATTCACTACCTGAAAATGTTAGATTGTCACAAATTAGTCTCGGTTTTCGTGTATCAAGCAAAAACCCGACACCAAACTGATTGAATTCGAGATTCATCAAACAGAAAGAATAATGACACGTGACTAGGGTTACCTTGATTGCGTGATTTGGATTCGTGTTCTTGATCCTCGATGTTTGTTCGTCGACAGTAAGAAGACAAGAACAAAACAACGGCTCTCCTTTCTTTCTTTCTTTTTTTTTGTTGTTTGCCGGTGGTTTCCAACTCCCAACCCTAATACCTTTTTTTTGTTCGCTGTTATGAAAAGAGGGAGGTGAGTCCCGTTTTTTTGTTTACTAGTGCAATGGGCTCAAAGCCCAACTTTCCTTTTTTTAAACGTATGAATGAACGGAAAAGCTGTGATTTGATTTCAAGTAGTGTAAATATAGAGTGGGCTGGACCAAGCCCATATACATTCTTATGTTTAACAAAACATGCCGCCCCCTTTTATGTATGTATGTGGGGTTTTCGTTTGATTTTTCGGTTTAACATTTTTATATACGTAATCTCGTAATTTATTTCCCGTGTTTCTATTTGAATTGTTAATTAGTCGTTTCGGTATCGTAAATAATGTATAAGTAACATTTTTCTGAAACCTAATAATTATTTCTGAATAATGAATATTTAATATTTAACTAAAACTGAGCGTGCGTATTTAATATTCGGGAATTCTTAGATACGGGTTTTACAATTCTTCCCCTCTAAAAAAATAATTCGTCCCCGAATTAAGGATACGACTATACTGGGTTTTACAATTCTTCCCTTCTAAAAAGAATATTTCGTTCCCGAATTAACGGTAATTAAGTTGGTGAAGTAGTAAAAGTTGGGAAGACATATAGGCTAAAAAAACATGAAAGCTGAAAAGACATATAGGCTGAAAGATCGTTCGTCCTTGATTTAAAACATGATGCTGCTGCAAGGTATAAACCCGGCATGTAGCGTGACATGGCTGAGGAGGATATGGAATATAACATGACTGAAAGAACCTAACCAAATTTATGGAAGGAAAAGGATGAGAGGTCCGGATGGACTCCTTCGTTTCGAGTGGCTTCTCGCTCGAAACGATTCCTTAAAAGGTTTAAACATAATGACAATCTTGGTCCTGATGACCCTGTCCTGATGATGCTGATTAGTTTCTGGTTCCATACTTAAGATGGATTTTTCTGAATCTGATAGAATGAATAAGCTATAGCATGTAGGATACATGGAACGGTACGTACAAATATTCTAAAAATATAACATTTATCTCTGAGCAAGTTGCTGAAAAATATGTAGGGATAAACTACGTGAACAATTGTGAACGTGCTACATGAGAAATTGTGAACGTGGTTCGCGGTTATATGAGGAACGCTGAGCATGAAGTATATCTTGAATGTGATACGTGAAACATATTGTGAGCGTGATACTAGAACATATCATGAACGTATGCTGACTGAGGAAGAATGCCAAACGATACGGCCTGATACGTGAAACATCTGCCTAGTTATAGAATAGTTGTGCCATTCTTGGGTCTGGTTTCTCAAGCTGTCTGTAACCGTATTTGGTAATAAACTGTGAAACACATATCGCGAGATAGAACACGAACCTGAACGTGGACAATGTTGTAAACGCTAACGTGAACTTAAATCATGAGATAACACAAAACATGAAGTAATACAACATCTTACTGTGAATGAGACGTAAACGTGAAAGTGAAAATAAACGTGAACGTAAGTGAACATAAACATACACGTCATCGTGAACATGAACTCTATCTAATATGATGGTCGGTGGAATGCCTTGAAATCGTACGATTTTCTGCTGAATTTTATTTTTGCAGGTCCAATACTGCGTAATCCTTCCGGATGAAAGAAAACGCGTAGGTTGATTACATGGCTGACAATGACTTAGATAGTATCATACTTTTATGAGTTTGTGGGAACTGATAACAATTTCATGGAATTTCGTCTCATTTCCGCTCAGAAATTTCTAAGGATTGTAGTAACTCACTAGCATGACGGCGTTCTATCTTCAACATGCGGTATGTCAGGCATCGAGATATGAGCATAGTTGCATCAATGTGTGATAATGATTCTATCAAAATTCTGCCTGGATTTATAGGACATTGATGTAGTGCTTTTACTACCCTTTAGGAAAAGACCAATAAAATAGGGCAAGTGTGCACGACGATTTAGGAAAACCGTGTGTGTATGACCCTAATAGTGAGTTCGTTCTCGAGGAGGCACGTGTGTTGTGTAATGAATTGATTAATGATGTTTGTGATTATTAACAAGAAGAAAATAAATGAGAAAGGAAAGAAAAGACGGTTACGAAGACGGATCGAGCTAAGACGAAAAACACGTTCACGTAAAACCGTAAAAATTACAAAATTTAAAATTTTAAAACCTAAAAATTAAATATAAGCTAAAAAAAAGTCCAAAATAATATAAATAAGAAATAAAATACAATAAAAATATTTTAAAACCTTTTATTAATTAAATATTCAATTTTAAATGCTAATTAAAGACCTAAAATTAAATATAATTAATCAAAATGTCCAAAATATGATTTTATTGAACAAATAACTTACTTATATTATCTAAAGACTAAAAAAGTATTTTTCCTAATTTTTAAAATCTATTTTTCTATTTTTAAATTACTAAAAACTATTTTGAAACTAAAATAATTATAAAAAATAATAAAATAATGCTAAAAATAATTTACCAATTTTAAAAACCCTAAATTACTCTAATGAACAGAAGAAAAATGAAAAAGATTGAAAAATATAAAATTCACTAAAAGACAAAACTAGTTTAATATAAAACCCTAATTAACTTAAATTAATTCTAAAAAATAATAAAAAGATGAACAGTAAAATCTTTTTTAACCAAAAATCTTAAAATAATATTCTAAGTCCAGGAAAATTGATTAAACTGAAAAATATTACTTTTTGGCACTAAAAGACAAAAAACAGAAACTTTAAAGTTAATTAAAAATAGCTAATAATCCTAAAAAAAAGAAAATGAACAGTAATAAAAATCTAATTAATCAGAAAAATCAAAAATAAAATAAGAAAAATAACAAAATTGGTTAGAAGTCCTAACTCTAATTTTTACCCACTAAAGACAAAAATTCTTGAAAACAGATAGTGACATGTGATTGGTGTTTGTCTGCTAGTGAAGCAGTGGTAACCTTTGTGATAGCAGGGGAAACTTTCTTCCCACTACTAGTGCAAATTCTTGGTCAGAAATGCAATAAGCTTAGGAAAGCTTATTGTGAGCTTGTTCCTTGGACAAAAGGCACCCCCACACCAATTGGGTTGTGGGGAGTCTGAGTAAACACAAAAAACAGCAAGTCACAAGCCAAGATCAAGCAAAAATAAGCCAAATAAGTTTCTGATTAAGCTTGAGGTATCTGATGAACAGTAGACACCAATTTTACTTGCACAAATCCGAATTTTAGAGGCCAATTTCTTGCAAATGAGTTCACCAAATCACATCAAAGCAAACAACAATCCTATTACAACCTATATTCTAGCAGTTAATTCAGATTGGTGGCCAGTTTCACTTAAGAATAAGCATAAAAGAGAGTGACTGATTTTTATGCTAACTTTTCAACTTTTCATCATGCAAACATTTTTAAATCCACACCAAACTGGAAAACCAACTAGCAAGTAACCTATTATACCCCTAAGATTGATTTAAACAGGTTTATACTTCACAAATTTGACCACTAAATCTGCTTAAATCACAAATCCAAACACCCCTTTAAACTAAAATTCAATCTTTACAAACCAAATCCCATCAAATCTATACCAAACTGATTTTAAACAATCCTAACATGCATATTAATCCAAAACAAGCATTATCCAACACTCAAACAACACTTCACAACTTTCATGCATGAAATCACATAAAATTTCACAAATATTCTGAAAATCAAAAATAGAAACAAGGAACTACCTTAAGGGTCCTACATCCAGGACCCTTAGTGGTTGAAAAACCACCTCCCTATAGGCCCGGGCCTATGCTGATTCAAACAACCTGCTAAGAAAAATGGAAAACAAGCACCAATATCCAATATTTCTGATTTTTTGAAACTTCTCAAACCTTTTCAAAAAAACTTTTGGAACTTTAACCAATGGATACGTTTTAGAAAACAAGTGCAAAACTCAGAAATACAAATCCAAGTCCACTTTCACTTCATGGATTCTAAGATTTCTGAATTTTATCACTTTTTTTTCAAAACCCTTTTTTGTTAAAAACTGAAACTTGAAAATAGTTTCACAATGGGAAAATGGAACTCAGATTCTCAAACATACACCAAATTTCAAAAATAATAAAAGGAATTACAATTTTCAACCAAAAAATACCAACTTTATAACATTTAAAAAAGGATTACAAATGTTTGAGGAAAATCTGGAACAAAGAAAAGGGGTCACAAGTCAACTCCCTTTTATACTAAACTAGAGAACTATCTAGAATACTTGAATAAAAAAATACAATGTGTAAACCCTAGATATAATCTTCCAAATATGCCCTTGAGAAAAGTCTTGAAATTGGTCAAAAAGTTGCCAACATGTGATTGTTAGTTGGAAAAGTTGATCAAAGACGTTGAATACTCCTTGGGGACCAAGTAGAAGCATCTTGGTCGTTGGTTTGGTCGGGTGTAGGGTTTGAGGGAAAGGGACGGGGCAGGGGAGGGTCCCACAACACACATGGGTGTGTCTTGTGGTCGTTTGGGAGGTGGGATCAAGTGAGAGTGACCTCAATTAGTGAACTGGAAGCATATGGCCAAAACCCCTTTGATTTGGGATTAATCAAACCTGGTGGTATTAGGGTTTATGGGGTGAGTTTAATCCAAATTGGGTAATAAGGGATTTAAAAATGGTGTTAGGAGGGAAATTTAAGTGGGTTGACTGGGGATTTGACCAGGTTTATTAAATAAACCTGGTGGGTGGGTTTGGTTACGGGTTGGGTAGGGTAATGGGTATTTGGGTGGGTTGTTGTGACGTGGCAGGATGTGACTGGATGTATGGGTTTTGTTGTTTGGCAGGATAGGTCCCCAAGTTTTCTTCTTTTGTTCATGTTGTAAATAATGCCATCAACGCCCATTTTACTCTTTGACAACTTTTGGTAACTTGTCAAAAATGGCACATCAATTTTCCATACTTCTAACAAGGACATCAAGTGTAATTTTGGCATTCTTCAAGGGCTGTTCTTGTAATGTCTTCAAACTTTAGGGACCCTATTCATAATGTTGAATATTTGAGGGGTATAAAGTGTAAATCTTCAAAAGTTGAGGGACTAAAGTTGCCAATCTTCAATTCTTCAAGGGCATTTTTGTAAAATCCAAACTTGGGCCCGGTTCATTGTGCGGCTTCGTTTCCCGTGTTCGTTTTTGAATGATTCTTGTGATCTTTTGCCATTTCCTCAATATCCGTACCTAAAAATACACAAGTAACAAACACGAGCATATATTTGGTATATTTAATGATATTTTATGCATTTTAAGCCCGATTTGGACGATGAGACCATGTATAAAAGCAGTCTCATCACTCCCCCATACTAAACTATTGCCGTGCCCTCACGCAATGCTAGAATAAAGTATCATAGCACTCCAAAATTTATTTTTATTTACTTTATTGAAATGATAAACTAGCTACACTACACTACTACTACTACTTGCGTTTTAGACATAATGTATGATTTTCATCACAAAATGGGACGTTTAGGTTCATAGAATAAGAACACGTGAATGCTTCGTTAGAAATAATTTCGTCGTCCTCGATTTTCACTTGATTCCATGCCAAGCGTGCAACGATATCATTGTCATTATAAGTTAGTAATGCTAACACTACTCATATGCCCTAATCACGTACTTATTCTCCCATTATTCCTAAGTTGTATCTCTTATATTTTATTATGTCTTAATGATCACGAGGATACATCATTGACTTATGCGATAATAGAGATTTAGGTCTAAAAATAGAGTCCTAACGGTGTAACTAAGACCATCAAATCAATAACCCCTCCTAATAGACAACGATGTTAAAAAATTAAGTTGACAAGCAGAATCGATAAACACGGTTTTATAACGGTTTTGAACATGAGACTTATTACCAAGACTTTTATACGCCTCCTAACGGAAGGGCCTTATTATCTTTGGTTTACCTCTATCTTTTATTCAACTTCGCTATGAAGCTTTTATTATGACTTCGGTCTTGCCTTGCCTTTTATTATCCGCCTCATCGGTGGTTTTATTAGCCAAAGACGTATATCCTCACGCTAAAGCGAATTTTGGATCTTTAAAGCTTCGAAGATTAAGGCTTGATTCACTTTCAGTTTTGCATAGATTTTAGGCCTTGTGGGGCTTCAAATTGTTTGCTAGATTTAAGTGAGCACTTGAAATCTTATTATTGGGTGAAGCTTTCGATTATTGGGGTGCCAATACTTCAAAACCGTGACGCTGGCGATACCTTAATGTCTTCCCAATTTAATTACACGGAAGTTACTAGAAAAGACTAGAAACCCAACAATCCTAACTAAACCGCTAAGTCAATATTTATTAAGCAAAAAATATTTACAAGCGAAGGGAGAATAAGCAAACAACGAGAACACATGAGTTTTTGAAAGAATACGAGTACTCTACGTTTAGCATAATAACTTATAATTAACTCTATCATTTCTCGTCCTCATTTAAGAGACTTAGCCTAATGTGAAGTTAAGGAATCAAAGCTAAGTGCTCAACACGCACGGTCGAGTCAAAAATTACTCTTATTCTCGCCATCGGAAAACCTACATTCGTGTCTTCAAACACTTATAAAACATGAGAAAAATTTAAAATTTGGCCATTTTTAGCCTTATTTTGCAACAAAACGATAAACAAAAAAGATAAACTTTGGAAAGCATGAAGGTTTAGCAAGGCAAGTATCTATTCACCCCCCCATACTAAAGTTAAACATTGTCCTCAATGTTTCGAGTCTAGGGGTGCAAACACCCCCATACTAGAGACGTAGTTGAATGCCTAATCTAGCATGGAAAGGTTGTAACCAATAAATTAATAGCCGTTTATGAAGTGTGCTAAAAACCTAAGGTTAGAACATAAAAGGATATATCATTTGGATATTGAGAAATGTCTCCAAAGCAAACGATCGAGTGCTCCCATAAAACGAACACGAGAGGCTCCAATCGTGAAGATCATGATCTAAAAACCACAATGCACAAACAACCACGGAACAAAGGTTGGAAGGGCACAAATCCCCTCACATTAAACTACATTAGAAAGCAATAATATGTACATGGATAAGCATGGGTCTCCCCCACGAGGCACCTTGTTTTTGATAACCGAGTCAAAAGCTCGACTCGAATCCCCATAAATGTGATCATTTAGGGATAATCATGGTGTGGTCAATTTTTGGTGGGGCTTACATGATAAACAAGGCCCAAAAACAACCGGTATAAAGGACTAAGTCCTTTGATGGTGCAAAATACCGGGATCGAAGATGGCGTTCTCGTTTTCATTGGAAAAACAAATCAACGCCACTTCATCAATGGTCAACAAAAACTCAAAGAGTTTCAAGAAAATAGGAGAGAAGAAATAGAAGGGTGGGACAATGGGTAAGTCTCTAAAAACATGAGCTACTCGAGGTAGACTCGCACCAATAAAATGAAAAGATTTTCCATTTATTGCATCGGTGGAAGACCGAGATTTCCCTATATAAGCAATTCCAGGATCAAATATCTCGTCCTCGGTGGAGAAAGGGGAGGGAACATAAGGGGATTCCCCCACACTAAGTCCACACAAAGCATCGTCAAAAGGAGAAGACGAGCTTGTAGTACTCAATAGACGCGGTGATGACGGAGTTAGAGTTGTAGAAAAATCTTTTATATTCAAGTTAAAATCTTTTCCTTTTTCATCTTTTACACTCTCCTTGTGAAAACCCGATTTGATTATGTGAAAAATATTTGGTGTATCTAAAGCAATGTTAGTCACACTAAAAATTCTCACATTTTGAAATCTTTTTGGTTTAGGTGGTGGTAAGTTTTCAAATCTTTTGTCAACAAAGAAAACATCCCCATCGGGATCAACATATTCATCATCCGAAGAATCACTCAAGATTGGAATCGTAGGCTTAACACTCTTAACCTCCACCGGCGAAGGGGACGGAACTTCATTTTTCTCAACAACTCCTAAAACTCTATTGGAAATATTTTTGCAAATGTGTTTGATGGGATTGACATTGTACAAAGATGTGATAGAATACACATGAGAAAGAGTGGAGTTTTGGGTTGCATTAATGACGAGTTCTTCCTCATTGAAACGAAGAGTGATTTTTCTTGCATGCACATCGATAAGTGCTCTCGAGGTATCCAAGAAAGATCGACCTAAAATTAACGGAACTTTAGGATCGATGGGAATGTCAACAACAATGAATTCTACAGGATAGTAGAACTTTCCAACTTTCACAAAGACGTCCTCGACAACTCCACAAGCTAGAATCGTAGAATGATCGGCCATTTCGATTGACATTCTTGAAGGAGTGAGATTTGGAAGATTGTGCGATTTAAAAATCTCAAGAGGCATCAAATTAATACTAGCACCAAGATCGGCCAAGGCGTAGCATTCTTCCATGTCTTGGATAGCACATGGGATTAAAAACTTTCCAGGATCACCGACTTTTTGAGGTATGCGGCTTAGAAAAACCGAAGAACAACTAGACGATTTTTGCAATTTCTCTTTGTTATTCAACATACTTTTGAAGTTCGCGGCAAATCGAGGCATCATGACTAAGGCGTCGGCAAAACTTATATTGAAATGCAAGTCACGAAACATTTTCATAAAGAGTTCAAATTGATAATTATTTCGTTCTTGTGCCTTTTCCTTGTCTCGTCTTGAAGGGTAAGGTAAAGGTGGTGTGGGTTGGGGCATAGTAGGCATAGGCATCGGCCTTGGAATCTCGGGTTCCACAATTGGTATTGGTTCAACCGTAGGTGTGGTTTGAGCGGTACTTCGTGGGCTTGGAATGTGCTCCTTTTCAACCACAACCTCGGGTTCTTTCTCTTTTTCCTTCTGCATAGAAGTACTTGGTCGAGAAATGGGTTCTTTGAAAGTTTTACCACTACGAGTAGTAATAACCTTCAACTCTCCTTTCGGGTTCACGATGGTATCACTAGGAAGACCACCCGAAGAAGAGGGCTTACACATGATAGCTTCAAACATTTTAGCCATACGGTCTTCAAACTTAGATTGCCTAGCATCCGCTTTTAACAATTCTTGCTTTATCTCATGTTGACCTTGCTCCATTTTTTGTTGATTTTGTTGGAGTCGTGTGACATTTCCTTCCATTTTATTAGCATGAGTCTTAAGTTCATTAGCAAGTTCGTTTTTAAGCTCGTTTTTCAACTCGGACCTTAATCTAACCATTTCACGTTGCATATTGTCAAACTTAGCATCATTAGCCTTTGCATAATTCAAAAATTCTCCTTGAAGATTTTTGGTGTGATCATTTTGAAAACCTTGAGTAGAAGTTTGAAAATCACGGTTTTGGTTTTGGTTTGAAACTTGCCCATTACCACTTTGATAATTACCCTTGTTGTAATTTCTTTGATTTCCTTGGTAATTTCCACCTTGGTTGTTGTTTCGATAGTTATTAGCATTTTGATTTGGTGGAGCTTGATTTTGGCGGGAACCTTGGCGGATTTGGTTATAAGTTCCCGTGGCTACATAAGCACTCGAAGTGTTACCATCCGCGGTAATGCACTCGGAAAGATCATGAGCTCCACCACACGACAAACAACTCTTAGAAACTGCTTTAACCGAAGCGGAATTCGAAGCTTCTTGAGCTTTCCAATGAGACATAAGAGTCGAAAACCTATCGAAAAACCGATTTTCCTCATTAGCTTCATCTTGCAAGGCATTGAAACTACGAGACGATGATGAGCCCATTTTGGCAACACTCGGTGTGTTACGAGGGCTATAAACCTTAGACATATTCTCAATTATGACCAAAGCTTCTTCAACCGTTTTACACAAAAAATTACCACCCGCGGCGGCATTCAAATAATCTCTTTCATGATCATTAAGTCCATTGTAAAACGTGTCGATTTGGTGCAAGTTGGAAAAACCGTGATGAGGACATTCATGTAACATCTCCTTAAACCTATTCCAAGCCGTTTAAAAACTTTCATTTGATTCTTGTGAAAATTTAGAAATCTCATTTTTCAAATGCGTAGTCTTAGAGGGCGGAAAAAATTGGTTCACGAACTTAGACACGAGATCCTTCCACGTCAATATAGAATTGGGTGGCTCTTTCTCTAACCAAATTTTAGCGGGCCCCGCTAAGGAATACGGAAAAAGCATCATCTTAATCGAGTCATTCGAGACATCCTTAAATTTGCACGTGGCGGTAAGACGATTAAATTGGCGGATATGGTTGTGGGGATTGTCCTTCTCATCACCACGGAATTTGTTGTTTTGGATCATCGACAACTGTTGGGAATAAATCTATGCTTACTTGTTTCCCCTGCTAGTTGATTATTCATACCCCTGCTAGAGTAAGTTCCCCCTGCTAAATAACAAAGGCAGGGGGATCCGTTCCCCTGCTGGAGTCAAAGGCCCTGCTGTCAAGATAAACATGGAATAGATATTTACGCGTTTCAGTTATTATTCCTTAATACTTTCCATAGTTTGTTAGTAGTGATCTTGTACGTGGGTCCTTGTATCTATAAAAGGACTCACTAGGTTAGCATGCAAAGTGTGTCTTTCTCATTTCGTTTTTCATTATTATTACTTTAAGGTTTTGTAAACCCTAATACCACTTTGGGTATTCGTATATCTTTGATATATTAAAGTTCAACGTTTGAATCTTATTTGTTCTTGTGCTAAACATTACATTCCGCATCTTGTTTAGTTACTTTGCTTTGCAAAGTTTCTCTAGTGTTAGATTGAATTCTTTCTCTCTATCACAACCCTTAAACAAGCTATTAAGGTTTAAGATCTGACTTTGGGATCAACAAGTGGTATCAGAGCTTGTTGAGAAACTTTGTCTAAATCAAGAACAAATCCTCAAAGCAAACATGTCTTCAGATTCATCCACAAACAGCAACAACCACAATAACCTCAAGTTACCCATGTTGGATCCTGAAAACTTTGAATTATGGGAATTCAGAATCCAACAATACCTGAAAATGGAACACTATGTTCTCTGGGAGATCATAGAGTTTGGTGATCAATTCAACAAAATGGTGGCAGTTGAAGAGGGCAAGGATGAAGGTGAAAGTTCCAAAGGTAAGGACAAGAAGAAATCTGCTGCTCTATGTGATAAGGAAATACTGGCTAGAAGGCATGATGTCAGGGCTCACAGCTCATTGCTGTTGGCCCTACCTGATAGACATCAACTCAGATTCAGGAAGTACAAAACAGCTAAGGAACTATAGGAAGCCATAGGCACAACCTTTGGAGGAAATGAAGCCACAAAGAAGAAGAAGAAGAACCAAATGCTAGATGATTTTGCTTCTTTCAAAGCAATTGGTGATGAATCAATTGGAGCTATTTACAATAGACTTCAAGACATGGTGGCCCACTTGGAATTCTTTGATATTGAGGTATCAAGAGAGCAGGTGAATACCAGGTTTCTTAACAGCCTCCAGAAAGAATGGTTTGTCTATAAGGCAATCTGGCAGAATAAGGATGACTTGGACAACAAGAATATTGATGATATATACAATAACTTAAAAGTTTTTGAACCTATTGTCAATGAAATGAAGTCAAAAGGGACAATTCCCACCAACTCAAGTGGAGTTGCTGATTCCCCTGCTAACATGGCATTCATATCACAAAGCAGTGGAATCTCCAAGAACAGTGGAATAGAAGTAGCCCCTACTACTTATTCCCCTGCTACCAGGTCTGGACCTTCCTATGATGAAGAAAGACCAGCCACATTCAGCCTTGATACTGCATGTGCCTTTATAGAATCTCAAGGGCCACAAGGATCTACAGTGCTACATGAAGATCTGAATCAAATCAGTAAGCAAGCACTAGAAGAATTGGATATCAAGTGGAATATGGCTTTGCTCAGCATGAGGGCAAATAGGTTCCACAAGAAGTATGGGAAGAAGATCACAATTAACCCATCTGATGTGGCTGGGTTTGATAAAGCAAAAGTTGAATGCTACAATTGTGGCAAGAAGGGTCATTTTTCCAGGGAATGCAGAGGACCTAATTCTGGAAATAGCCATAGAAAGGATGAGGATTCTGGTGCTAAAGCCATGGTAGCTATGCAGGGAATAGATGGAGCTAATGGATGGGACTGGAGTGCTATGACAGAAAGTGTGGAAAGAAATCAAGCTTTGATGGCTGAGGAAAAGGAGGTAGACTTTGCACTTATGGCCATGTCAAGTTCCAACTCTGACAATGAGGTATATGATGACTCATACTGTACTAAAGCTTGTAGGAAAAATACTGAATCTTAAATGATCAAATCAGAAAGGTAAAAGCTGACTACATCAATTGTGATAATGATCTTGATAACTACAAACGTGCCTTAGAACAACTAGAGTCCACCATAAGAGAGTATAGGCAAAGAGAAAGTGAGTATAGGGATCACATTGTGATTCTTGAAAGAGATGCCAAGGAGAATAACCAATCTATAAATGTTTTAACTGCTGAACTTGAAATTTTCAAAGCTAACCAAAAGATAGATGAGGAAACTGTTGAAAAATTTGGAAAAGCTTCAAAAGATTTTAACTAAGGCATTTGAAATTGGTCAATCTCCTAATGACAAAACAGGGTTTGGAATTAAGAACATGAATGCTACTATACCTCCACCCCCTGCTAACATCCATGCTCCCTATCCTAGAAAAGACTTGTCATGGACTGGTCTCCCTTGTTTTGAAAAACAGGATGACATTGAGTTTGACTTAAGTGCTTATATACCTAATAACCTTGATACAGAAGAGTCTCTAGTTAAAACTAGTGTCATTAGGGATGTTAAACAGGAACAGGTTGGTTTAAAGCAAATTGACAACCCTGTTAGATTTTCAAAAGAAGGAACCTCTAGCAGCAATCCAAATTCTAAGAGCATCTCTTCCAACTCTAAGGCTAGGCCACAGTCTCCTAAACCTACCATTAAATATGCTGGTATGTATAGGAATGTCAGAGGTAATCAAAGAAATTGGAATGACCAAAAGTCTCATCAATTAGGAAAAGACTTTGTGATCAATACCAAGCCCTGCTTCACATGTGGCAGTTTTGAACACACTTATCAGGAGTGTAAGGCACCAATGGAGATGGTGGCTGCAAATCCCTTAAAGGATATGCAACCTAGAGCCATTCTTCTAAATGCAAGGGCAAAATCCTTTTCCCCTGCCAAGTATGTTGCCCCTGCCTTGAGAAATAGAGTAGCTGAGAAATATGTTGCTCCAGCCCTTAGAAAGGAAAATGAAGTTCACCCAAAGCCCAACACTTCTGTGACCACCCCAACACCTTATACTGCTTATAGATCTGGCCCTAGACCTTACCAACACATGAAAAGAGGCCAAAACAAAAGGTGGGTTCCCTCTGCTAAGCATAAGGATTCCCCTGCTAAAACTGGGGTATCCCCTGCTAGAAAGGTTGTACCTTCTAGGAACATGGGAAGGTGGGGAAAAGCTGTGAAAGCCTCAGCTCGTTGGGTTTGGGCACCCAAAAGGGGTACTCAATCTAATGGTGTATCTCTAGTTTTCGATAAGCTATCCTACATTGATACACGAGGTAGATCCAAGTCTGTAATGGCTTGGGTCCCCAAGAAAAACTAATTTGTTTTTCCTTTTGCAGGTGACAAAGAAGACAAGGGATGATAGAGCATACTGGGATAGTGGATGCTCAAGAAGTATGACTGGACACAAAGCTTACTTGTCTAACTTTGTACCCCTGCATGACAATGATGGTGTTTCTTTTGGAGATGGGCATGGAACTATAACAGGGAAAGGAACTATTGTCACAAATGGGATGACTTTTGACAATGTGTATTTGGTGAAAGAACTCAAGTATAATCTCTTCAGTGTGTCACAGATGACTGATAACAAGAATTTTGTCTTGTTTACTGACACTGAATGCTTGGTGTTAGGAAAGGAGTTTGTCTTGCCAGCAGACACTCCTATTGTACTCAGAACACCAAGACAGAAGAACATGTACACAATTGATCTCAAGGATATCTCTCTCCAAGACAATGAAACATGTTTCATTGCCAAAGCTTCAGCAGATGAATGTAAGAAGTGGCATAGAAGACTTGGTCATCTCAATTTCAAGAACATGAATAAACTAGTAAAGCATAATCTAGTTCATGGTCTTCCTTCCAAGTCTTTTGCCACTGAACATACCTGTGCAGCATGTCTGAAAGGGAAGCAACACAGAGCATCCTGCAAGTAAAAAACAAGTATGTCCACCACCAAGCCATTGGAACTACTGCATATGGATCTTTTTGGTCCTACTTCTGTGGCAAGTATAATGAAGAAATGGTACTGCTTAGTGATTACTGATGATTTTTCAAGATTTACATGGACATTCTTTCTATTTGAAAAGAGTGACACTGCTGAAACACTCATTGGGTTCATTAATCAAATTGAACTGTCAAAAAGCATGAAGGTAGTTACCATAAGATCAGACAATGGTGGTGAGTTCAGAAATCAGAAACTGGATTCTTTCTGCATAAACAAAGGCATCAAGAGGCAATTTAGCATTGCTAGAACACCTCAACAGAATGGAGTGGCAGAAAGAAGGAATAGGACACTCATTGAAGCTGCAAGAACTATGCTGTCTGATTCCAAACTTCCAGTTATCTTTTGGGCTAAAGCTGTATCCACAGCTTGCTATGTTCAAAACAGGGCCTTGGTCGTCAAGGCACACAACAAGACCCCTTATCAGCTGTTTAATGGAAGACCTCCTTTAATTGACTTTTTCAGACCTTTTGGGTGTCATGTTATCATCTTGAACACCATTGACAATCTTGGAAAGTTTAGTGAAAAGGGTGATGATGGATACTTTGTGGGTTATTCCTTAAACAGCAAGGGATATAGGGTCTTCAACAAGAAGACAAGCAAAATCACAGAAAATCTTCATGTGAACTTTCTTGAAGACAAACCTGAAGATGTTCAAACAGGTCCTGACTGGTTCTTTGATATAGATGTACTTTCCAAGTCCATGAATTATGTACCTGTTGTCTTGTAGAACACTAACATTTCAGGTACTCAAGAAACAATTGATGCTGAGAAGTCACCTCTGAGGTACATGAATGTACCCTTATTGTTCCCTAGTGAAGCTGATAAACAAGAAGATAATTCTGCTTCAGGAAAAGAACAGCCAATCTCATCCCCTGCTATAACTGAAGGCAGTGGAATGGCTGAAAGCAGTGGAATCCTGGATTCCCCTGCTAAAGGAATTGATTCCTCTTTCACAAAGGATCATGATGCTAATGAGTCTACTGATGCAGAAAGAGAATCCCCACTCATCTCATCATCTATACCAATACATGATGGTCCTATCATATCCAGCAGTGGAAGCAGAATCATCAGGAGTGGAGGTCCTAGTTATTCAGAGCTTCATTCTGCTCACAAGCACCCATCTTTAGGTCATGCTGTCTCATTTGGAAGTTCCTTTGAGGACTTCTTTCCTAATCAGAACAGCCCCATCAATTCTGATTTAGAAGAAGATGAAACAGAAGTCATCATGCAGCCTACCTATAGAATCAATAAGGATCATCCTATCTCTCAGATCATTGGTGATCCTGAAGCTCCCAGACATACAAGGTATACAGCAAAGGAGCACAGCTTCATTGCTAACATCACCATGAAGTTCAATCATGACAACATGCAATGTTGTCTGTTTACTGCATTTTTGTCACAAGAAGAGCCAAAGAAGATTTTTCAAGCTTTAAATGACCCAAGCTGGGTTGAAGCTATGCAAGAGGAGCTCTTACAATTTGACATACAAGAGGTTTGGATTCTGGTTGATTGTCCCAAATGGGCAAGGCCTATTGGGACCAAGTGGGTACTCAGGAACAAAAAGGATGAAAGGGGAATAGTTGTCAGGAACAAGGCAAGGTTAGTAGCACAAGGGTATACTCAGGAAGAAGGAATTGATTATGAAGAGGTGTTTGCTCCAGTAGCAAGGATTGAAGCCATTAGATTATTCCTTGCTTATGCCTCATTCATGGACTTCACTGTTTTCCAGATGGATGTGAAAAGTGCGTTCTTATATGGAACCATTGATGAAGAAGTCTATGTCATGCAACCACCAGGGTTTGAAGATCCAGAACATCCTGACAAAGTATACAAAGTGAAAAAGGCCATGTATGGTCTTCACCAAGCTCCCAGAGCCTGGTATGGTACTCTTTCCAAATATCTCCTAGACAATGGATTTAGCAGGGGGAAGATTGATCAGACCCTGTTTACCAAGAAACAAAAGGGTGACCTTTTGCTAGTACAAGTCTATGTGGATGACATCATTTTTGGATCAACCAACTCCATGCTTAGCAAAGAGTTTGCCAAATTGATGCAGGATAAATTTCAAATGAGTGCTATGGGAGAACTAAACTTCTTTTTGGGGTTACAAGTTCAGCAGCAGAAAGATGGGATATTTATCTCACAAGACAAATATGTAGCTGAAATTGTAAAGAAGTTTGGCATGTCTGATGGGAAGAAGGTATCCACTCCCATGGACAAGGATCATCCATGGGGCAAGGATGGTCCTGGAAAGCCTATAGATGTCAGGAATTACAGGTCTATGATTGGGTCTCTTATGTATCTCACTGCTTCAAGACCTGACATCATGTTTGCAGTCTGCTTATGTGCAAGATACCAGGTGTCACCAACAGAGTGTCACTTATTTGCTGTGAAAAGGATTTTTAGGTATCTAAAATGTCATCCTACCTTAGGACTCTGGTATCCAAAGGAGTCACCATTTGAGCTGATAGCTTATTCAGATAGTGATTATGCTGGTGACAACAATGATAGAAAGTCTACAACAGGGGGATGCCAATTTTTGGGGAGCAGGCTTATATCTTGGCAATGTAAGAAGCAGACTATCATGGCAACATCCACAACTGAAGCTGAGTATGTAGCAGCTGCTGCATGCTGTGGTCAAGTTCTTTGGGTACAAAATCAATTGCTTGATTATGGGTACAACTTTCTTAAAACCAAGATATTTATTGACAACAACAGCACTATTTGCATCATAAAGAACCCTGTTTTTCATAGCAAAACCAAACACATTGAAATTAGACATCACTTTATCAGAGATTGTTTTGAAAAAGGACTGATTGTCCCTGAGAAAATTGATACAAAACTTAATGTTTCTGATCTTTTAACAAAAGCTTTTGAGGTAGGGAGGTTTCAGTATCTGGTTGCAGGTATTGGAATGGTTACTCCTTAAAATCTGATGTCTATTTTTGTCATGTATAATCAGGGTTACTTCACTGCTGTTGTTGTATTATTGTTAGTCAATTTTACCATTTCTTTCATTCCACTGCTTTTTAACACTGATTCCCCTGCCTGGGGTTCAATCCCCTGCCAAGAGAATTTTTTCTCTTAAGCTGGGTGTGTTCTTTTTACAAAAGTGGTTTTATGTGGTTTTAGACTAACAATGCAGAGGTTCATATGGTGCATACTATTCTCCTTGGTGGATCAGGTATATACTCTATGTTTCAGGGGAGGTTAGGTCAAACCTTTAGGATTCAGGGTATTCTTAGGATACTCATATATGATTATAGATCATATCCATTGGTGAGTGGGGGTTCAGGGTAATGATGACTTGCTGCACAGCTTGTTTGAATTCCGAAACCTTGAGGCACTGTAGTGTGTGTTTACATTTCTTTATTCAAGCAGCTTGCTGTTCAAATACAGATGTGTGGCATACATTGCCAAGACTAACTGACCATAGGTAAAGGACAAGGTTGGGATGGTGACTGGGGTATGCATGATTTCTTGGGATTACCTGGTGTAGGGGGACTTATGTATTAACTTTTTGTATTGGGACCATTGCTGAATAGAGGACTCTTGAGATTCAATGTATCTATCTTGTGTATACAAGTGTGTGCATTAGAGCAGAGCTAGTTAGCATTAGTCCTTTCATGATTAGTTTAATACCCCTAGGAAAGTTTCCCCTGCTTTTATCTTTTATTCCCCTGCCTTCACAACATTCCCCTGTTTGACCATTGACCGACAATACCGTTACCGTGTTCATAGCCGTTGGGCCTGCTAGCTTAAATTTTGGTTAGGGAATATTTTATTCTTTTTAAAAGATATTTAGGGCGCTTTCTTAGCTGATTGGTAATCTTTTCCTTCTATTTCAAATATATTAATTTTTTATCAAGATTTATTCCTGATATTTTTGCAATTTGAAAATTTTGGTCCAATCACAGCCCTTCAATTTATCTATATAAACTTAATTCCCTTTACCAGCAGGTCCACAAATCTCTCTCGACCTAATCCCACTTACCTCCCATCTCTATAAACCTCTAAACTATTTTCCAAATTCATCATGACTCTTAAAATTGCTCCTAATCATAACCAAATTGCTTTGCTTCATGATGAACCAGCCGAGTTTGCTGAGGCTGTGGCCTTTTTAAAGTCCTCGTACTTCAAAGTGGCCCTTCTCATCAATCCTCGCATTTATACCTCACACATTCAACAGTTCTGGTCTAAAGCCATGACCAAAACAGTGAATGGAGAGGTGATAATTCAAAGCACAGTTGATGGTCATTCCAAGGTAATCTCACTTGCCTCCATTAGGGAGAATCTCCTCCTTGATGATGAGGATGGAATAACCAACTTTTCTGAGGCTGAAATTTTTGAAGGTCTTGATAAATTGGGGTATAAACTTTCTGAAAATCAAAAATTAAAGTTTGCTAAAGGCCAGTTTGCCCCTCATTGGAAATTTTTGATTCATACTATTATGCAATGTTTGTCACCCAAAACCACTGCTTTTAATGAGGTTGGTAGTGAGATAGCTTCTGCCATGATCTGCTTTGCAACAGGAAGGAAGTATTGTTTTTCTCAAATGATTTTTAAAGGCATGGTTAAAAATGTTTCAAGCACCTCAAAGTTTTGTATGTATCCAAGGTTTATAGAAGTTTTGCTGAATATGAGTGATCATGGTCACATTACACACAGAAACTATTTTTCAGCCACCAAACACACAACCAAACTTTTCACCACATTACTTGCACCATCACCCTTGTTTTCTGGCAGAAACATTCCATTTACTTCAATTATGCTAGACCAAATCAGACGGGAAGAAGCCAAACATCAAATAGCCATAAATCCACCTGCTGAATCCCCTGCCAGGAACCTACCACCTGCTGATCCACAACAAGAAAGGCGCTCAAAATCCAGGTTTGCCAGGTCTCCCTTGCCTAGTGAATCTTCACAAGCAGCAGAAAGGAGAGTCTCCAAGAGTTTGGAGCAACCTGGGGGTTTGGCTGCCACTACTGTCTCATCCTCAAGGGGTGAGCAGGATAGTGACACCATCAATAAGTCCTCTCCCCCACTCCATGATATCCAACAAGGGGAGAAATTCCCTTCTAGGATTGAGAGCAGTATGAAACCTTTGACAAATTTAGAATTGACGAATATGTGCATGAGACTGAAAAGGCAGAATGCACAACTTGTACAAGATGTCAAAAAGCAAGGTCTGGTTATCTCTCATTTGGAAACCAGACTTGCTACTCTTGAGGGGAGGAGAAAGCCCAGACTGATTCTTTCCACAGATGAGGATGCTTCCAAAGGGGAGGAAATTCAAACCAAAGAAGGATCCACTGAGTATTATTCATATCCTGGTGTGGAGCATGGAAAGATAACAAGTACTAAAGAAGGAATGGAGAGAGAAAGTGCTGATAAAGGAAGTGACAAGGGGAGTGCAACCAAAGATATTGCTCAAACATTGCTCAACATGGGCAATCAAGAAGAAGCCCCTGCTTCAAAAGTTTCCCCTGTCATTGCTGATCCCACTGCTGTAAGTTTATCCCCTGCTAAGAACATTACTCAAACATTTGTTAGGAAGAACAGAAAGCAACCAGCTCAGAAGGGGATAACCATCAAGGAACCTGCATCTAAAGCAAAACCAGCACCTGCAGTGGATCCAAAAGACAAAGGAAAAGGAATCATGGTGCAACAGCCCAAGAGAAAATACAAGCATCTGACTCCTGAACAGCAGAAGATCCAAGAAGCTCATGATGCACAAGTAGCTCTCAGGCTACAACAAGAGGAAATGGATATGCAGGATCAAAGGATGGAGAAGATGAGGCCCAAAGATATGCTAAAACAGGTTGAGATTATGCATAGGGAACTAGATGACAGGGTACCTCATGTTGAAGAATTTCTTAATCAATGGGAGAAGGAGTTGAAAAATGCTCCTTTGGAAGACAGGTATGAGTTGACTTGCCTTGTTTACAAATATCAAACTGAATATCTGGAAAGAAGGGCAATGCAAATTCAGAGTGAGAAGTATAGAACATCAGAGAAAGGGCAACTTGATTACTACAAAGTTCTGCTTAAAAGGCATAGAAAGTGGAAGGATGGTGACTTCAGAGATATGAGCTTTGAAGCCATAAAGAGAGCAGTCAGACCAGTTCTAAAGTTGTATGATGTGGAGGATTGGATGACTATCAACACTCCTGAGGAAGCTGAGTATCTTAGGAGACAAAGTGAAGTACTACAGAAAGCTAGAGCAACAAAGAAAAGAAAAGCTGGAGAGACTACACAAGCAGGTGCATCATCCCCAGCAGGGGAATCACACCAAGCAGGTGAAAGTCTTCAAGAAGTACTTGAGAAGTCGGTGCTTAATGCACAAAGAGCAGCAAAGAGACTCAAGAGAATGGAGCAAGTGGGCATATTCACTAAAGAGTCTCAAGGGCCATCAAATGATGAAATTGATAAACAGCTGATTTTGCAGGAAAATGATGAGATCTCACCTAGTGAACTTGGAAAGAAGTTTGCTATTATAGAGTATGCTGTTTATGAACACAAAGGGAGAACTTGGTGGAAGCTTACAAGGGCTGACAATACAGCACAGACATTTCTAAGCCTAGATGTTATGTTTCAAATTTTGGATAGTGAAGACTTAGAAGATCTGTGGAAATTATTGAAGAAAACGTTTGCTGCAAAACCTCCTACTATGGATGGTGTGGAGAAGGATTGGGTAATCTGGGAGTGCATGCATAGAATGTATGAACATGAATTATTTGATCCTCTATTTGATGCAGTGAATAAAGGAGATTTGGTGTATTGGAAGCTATTCACAAATTCTGGGGTTTATGAGGTGGTAATGGAAGGGGTGAGTGTTTATTTACTCAATCACAGGTATTATCCCTTCTCACAGGAAACCTTGAAGAAGTTAGCACAGGCTAAGTTAATTGTTGATGCCAAAAAGCCTGTTGCTTATGATCTGGTAAGAATGGTTCATAGTCAGATTTGGCCAGAGAGTTTGTAAGCATCCTCATCAACTAGCATTTATTCAGAAACTTGTCTTTTAGGGGAAAGCACAAGTTTAGGGGAGGATTGTTGGGAATAAATCTATGCTTACTTGTTTCCCCTGCTAGTTGATTATTCATACCCCTGCTAGAGTAAGTTCCCCCTGCTAAATAACAAAGGCAGGGGGATCCGTTCCCCTGCTGGAGTCAAAGGCCCTGCTGTCAAGATAAACATGGAATAGATATTTACGCGTTTCAGTTATTATTCCTTAATACTTTCCATAGTTTGTTAGTAGTGATCTTGTACGTGGGTCCTTGTATCTATAAAAGGACTCACTAGGTTAGCATGCAAAGTGTGTCTTTCTCATTTCGTTTTTCATTATTATTACTTTAAGGTTTTGTAAACCCTAATACCACTTTGGGTATTCGTATATCTTTGATATATTAAAGTTCAACGTTTGAATCTTATTTGTTCTTGTGCTAAACATTACATTCCGCATCTTGTTTAGTTACTTTGCTTTGCAAAGTTTCTCTAGTGTTAGATTGAATTCTTTCTCTCTATCACAACCCTTAAACAAGCTATTAAGGTTTAAGATCTGACTTTGGGATCAACAACAACAAACCCGTTTTCACCTCAAAATTCTCCGCAAGGATAGCGGGAATCACAATAGCTTCTCCATAACCCTCGGTGGGTGCTTGAAGTAACTCCATCATTGTTCGATTCGCCATGGGTGCTTCTTTCACTACAATGGGTTCGTCAATAGGAGACTCCTCACTAGAAGGAGTGGTCGATTTGTTTCTTCGTTTACGTGCACGTCTTGCTTTAGAGCGAGATTGCATAAACGTCACGTACAACGAGAAGGCGAGCAAAGAAGATTCTTTTTGGTATTTTGTATTTTTCAATTTTTTTGTGGTTTTTGATGGTATTAACTTTTTTGGAAATTGGTGAAATGTATTAGGTAGACAAAAATCTACAAATCTCCTCCTTAATCAAATCTCTTGATTAAAGAAGCCTCAAGGAATGAAAACGATCACGTGAAGTGAACGCCTTCGATGACTTTAGAACGATGGTGGAACACCAAATCGTTCAAGAGGGTTTAATCAATAGAAACCAAGAAAATATATATGATATGTAATAATACTTTGGGCGGCAAAACCCTCGATTCACTCTCAAAATCAAATACGCACAAGCAAGCGGAGGAAACGAGGCGGCGCGAAGCACTTAAGAGCCTTTTTCCTTTAGGTCGTGAAATACAACCGCCTTATACCCACCTTATAGTTTGTATTATCAAGATTAAGCTTCACGAAAGTATTTATCTATTTTTGCCTTTTTTCTTTGGTTTGAGATTCGAATACAATGATTGGGTAATGACCTCCCAAGTCAAGGTTGTGATTTCTCACGTATTTGGAGTACTTGTGAATTTATTGTTCTACGTATTCAATATAGTAATAGTATTCACACAAAAAACGAAAAACGATAATACGTATTAGTAGAGTGCTACTAATACAAATACTATTTATGGCTAGTATAAAAAACAACAATGGTTCAATCAAAACACAACACGCCTCCCCGGCAGCGGCGCCAAAAATGATGTAGTGCTTTTACTACCCTTTAGGAAAAGAGCAATAAAATAGGGCAAGTGTGCACGACGATTTAGGAAAACCGTGTGTGTATGACCCTAAAAGTGAGTTCGTTCTCGAGGAGGCACGTGTGTTGTGTAATGAATTGATTAATGATGTTTGTGATTATTAACAAGAAGAAAAGAAATGAGAAAGGAAAGAAAAGACGATTACGAAGACGGATCGAGCTAAGACGAAAAACGCGTTCACGTAAAACCGTAAAAATTACAAAATTTAAAATTTTAAAACCTAAAAATTAATTATAAGCTAAAACAAGTCCAAAATAATATAAATAAGAAATAAAATCCAATAAAAATATTTTAAAACCTTTTATTAATTAAATATTCAATTTTAAATGCTAATTAAAACCCTAAAATTAAATATAATTAATCAAAATGTCCAAAATATGATTTTATTGAACAAATAACTTACTTATATTATCTAAAGACAAAAAAGTATTTTTCCTAATTTTTAAAATCTATTTTTCTATTTTTAAATTACTAAAAACTATTTTAAAACTAAAATAATTATAAAAAATAATAAAATAATGCTAAAAATAATTTACCAATTTTAAAAACCCTAAATTACTCTAATGAACAGAAAAAAAATGAAAAAGATTGAAAAATATAAAATTTTTCACTAAAAGACAAAACTAGTTTAAAATAAAACCCTAATTAACTTAAATTAATTCTAAAAAATAATAAAAAGATGAACAGTAAAATCTTTTTTAACCAAAAATCTTAAAATAATATTCTAAGTCCAGGAAAATTGATTAAACTGAAAAATATTACTTTTTGGCACTAAAAGACAAAAAACAGAAACTTTAAAGTTAATTAAAAATAGCTAATAATCCTAAAAAAATAGAAAATGAACAGTAATAAAAATCTAATTAATCAGAAAAATCAAAAATAAAATAAGAAAAATAACAAAATTGGTTAGAAGTCCTAACTCTAATTTTTACCCACTAAAGACAAAAATTCTTGAAAACAGATAGTGACATGTGATTGGTGTTTGTCTGCTAGTGAAGCAGTGGTAACTTTTGTGATAGCAGGGGATACTTTCTTCCCACTGCTAGTGCAAACTCTTGGTCAGAAATGCAATAAGCTTATGAAAGCTTATTGTGAGCTTGTTCTTTGGACAAAAGGCACCCCCACACCAATTGGGTTGTGGGGAGTCTGAGTAAACACAAAAAACAGCAAGTCACAAGCCAAGATCAAGCAAAAATAAGCCAAATAAGTTTCTGATTAAGCTTGGGGTATCTGATGAACAGTAGACACCAATTTTACTTGCACAAATCCGAAGTTTAGAGGCCAATTTCTTGCAAATGAGTTCACCAAATCACATCAAAGCAAACAACAATCCTATTACAGCCTATATTCTAGCAGTTAATTCAGATTGGTGGCCAATTTCACTTAAGAATAAGCATAAAAGAGAGTGACTGATTTTTATGCTAACTTTTCAACTTTTCATCATGCAAACCTTTTTAAATCCACACCAAACTGGAAAACCAACTAGCAAGTAACTTATTATACCCCTAAGATTGATTTAAACAGGTTTATACTTCACAAATTTGACCACTAAATCTGCTTAAATCACAAATCCAAACACCCCTTTAAACTGAAATTCAATCTTTACAAACCAAATCCCATCAAATCTATACCAAACTGATTTTAAACAATCCTAACATGCATATTAATCCAAAACAAGCATTATCCAACACTCAAACAACACTTCACAACTTTCATGCATCAAATCACATAAAATTTCACAAATATTCTGAAAATCAAAAATAGAAACAAGGAACTACCTTAAGGGTCCTACATCCAGGACCCTTAGTGGTTGAAAAACCACCTCCCTATAGGCCCGAGCCTATGCTGATCCTTGGACAACAAGATTCAAACAACCTGCTAAGAAAAATGGAAAACAAGCACCAATATCCAATATTTCTGATTTTTTGAAACTTCTCAAACCTTTTCAAAAAAAACTTTTGGAACTTTAACCAATGGATACGTTTTAGAAAACAAGTGCAAAACTCAGAAATACAAATCCAAGTCCACTTTTACTTCATGGATTCTAAGATTTCTGAATTTTATCACTTTTTTTTCAAACTGTTTTTTGTTAAAAACTGAAACTTGAAAATAGTTTCACAATGGGAAAATGGAACTCAGATTCTCAAACATAAACCAAATTTCAAAAATAATAAAAGGAATTACAATTTTCAACCAAAAAATACCAACTTTATAACATTTAAAAAAGGATTACAAATGTTTGAGGAAAATCTGGAACAAAGAAAAGGGGTCACAAGTCAACTCCCTTTTATACTAAACTAGAGAACTATCTAGAATACTTGAATAAAAAAATACAATGTGTAAACCCTAGATATAATCTTCCAAATCTGCCCTTGAGAAAAGTCTTGAAATTGGTCAAAAAGTTGCCTTCATGTGATTGCCAGTTGGAAAAGTTGATCAAAGATGTTGAATACTCCTTGGGGACCAAGTAGAAGCATCTTGGTCGTTGGTTTGGTCGGGTGTAGGGTTTGAGGGAAAGGGACGGGGCAGGGGAGGGTCCCACAAGACACATGGGTGTGTCTTGTGGTGGTTTGGGAGGTGGGATCAAGTGAGAGTGACCTCAATTAGTGAACTGGAAGCATATGGCCAAAACCCCTTTGATTTGGGATTAATCAAACCTGGTGGTATTAGGGTTTATGGGGTGAGTTTAATCCAAATTGGGTAATAAGGGATTTAAAAATGGTGTTAGGAGGGAAATTTAAGTGGGTTGACTGGGGATTTGACCAGGTTTATTAAATAAACCTGGTGGGTGGGTTTGGTTACGGGTTGGGTAGGGTAATGGGTATTTGGGTGGGTTGTTGTGACGTGGCAGGATGTGACTGGATGTATGGGTTTTGCTGTTTGGCAGGATAGGTCCCCAAGTTTTCTTCTTTTGTTCATGTTGTAAATAATGCCATCAACGCCCATTTTACTCTTTGACAACTTTTGGTAACTTGTCAAAAATGGCACATCAATTTTCCATACTTCTAACAAGGACATCAAGTGTAATTTTGGCATTCTTGAAGGGCTGTTCTTGTAATGTCTTCAAACTTTAGGGACCCTATTCATAATGTTGAATATTTGAGGGGTATAAAGTGTAAATCTTCAAAAGTTGAGGGACTAAAGTTGCCAATCTTCAATTCTTTAAGGGCATTTTTGTAAAATCCAAACTTAGGCCCGGTTCATTGTGCGGCTTCGTTTCCCGTGTTCGTTTTTGAATCATTCTTGTGATCTTTTGCCATTTCCTCAATATCCGTACCTAAAAATACACAAGTAACAAACACGAGCATATATTTGGTATATTTAATGATATTTTATGCATTTTAAGCCCGATTTGGACGATGAGACCATGTATAAAAGCAGTCTCATCAGACATTCTGGTGGAAATCTGGTTGAATAGTTATGGAAGAATTTTTAGTGAGAACTGTCAGTAAATTTCTACGGTATTAGTCAACTGAGTTCTAGAAAAGTTTGTACTTCGTTCACAGGCGTTGGTCGGGACCATCAGGTAATGGCCTTCACCTGCGCAGGATTGTCTGAAATTTCTTTCTACTGAAATATGGTGGCTCAGAAATGCCACTTTGTTTCAAGTGAAATTTATATCTGGAAAGTTGTGTATAAAAATTACTCCTATTGAAGATTCTGTACAACTGTGAGAAGATGAGTCTCGTGTTCTTCTCTAGCATTAGGCAGATCAGAATGTGATCAATGAATATACTGATGATATTCCCGGAGAGTCATGGAAGAATTTTATTCATAATTTCATAATATAGCTGGAGCATTAGGGATCTCAGAAGTATAAAATCAAAATTTTTAGAGAGACTGTAATATGTGCAACAACATTCTGGAAACGTCATGTTCTTTCTCTCACCACTGATGGTACCATGATTGAAAATTTGTTCTGGAAATTGTTTAAGACATCATAGCAGATGAGATAAACCTGCTATTTACGGAATGAACATTTATTAAGAATGGTGATCTTGTCAAAATATTTTACTGGTCGATACATGATCCCATGATACCGTCCTTCTTCCTGATAGACATAAACGATGCACTTCCTGGTGGTGCGCTAGGGCGAATAAGGTCTCGTTCCGGTAACTTTTGTAGCAAATGGTGCAACTCTTTAACTTAGCTGAAGCCTTGTAATAAAGAGTTTTGATAACAGGTTCCGTTCTTGAGACTAACTCGATGTTAAATTATGTCTTGTGGTCAGGAATGAATTTCTGGAAAACCTTCCAGAATTGCATCTGGAAACTTTAGGATAATCTGTTGATCATGAATTTAAGGAATTTCAAAATTCCTATCATGAATGGTGACCAGAAGTCTTCGCAGCTAAAAGATAATAATGCACGTGCTCGTAAAGCTGGAACAATTATACTGATTTTTCTGGCATGAGTAAAATGAATATGTTCAGGGTTGGTAAGACGGATCTCGTCGTCAACTGAAAATAAATCTTTAATAAATATGGTGATACTGTTGAGTCCTTTCTGGCTACGAGGCAGGTGACTACCTGATTTAAGATAAAGCTGACATAGGAATACGTGAAGTAAACATGGTGACTTTTCACTGAATGTGTTCGTCTGTAACCTCACAGATTGAATACTGCGTGTTTAACCTAAATAATACTCCAGTGGTGGTGACTGAATTTTTTAAATGATCTGATTTATGTGTGGGATAATAGAACAAGTGTATCCCCCTAGGAGGGTGCCATGAATCATTGAGGGCCTGGTTTAGAAACATACGGAGTTATGAGTTCTGACTCGTACTTTGAGAAGATATTCGAATGACGTGTACCATGACTGGTGTCCTAACAAATGTCTTCCAAAATGATACTTGAGACTTGTGTCTTAACTGTTGTATGGACATGTATTTTAATGGGAGTCTGAATAAGGTTAAGAATTTCTGGTAACTGCTAGGATTGGCGAACCGGCTAGACTACTGACCTCTGTATTTCTGGTCACGTCTGTTCCGGAGTTCCGATGGTTACTGACTGATTAATTTTAAGCATGGTGGTTGTCATTACCGCCTTGTCTGTCAGTTTCCTGATGGTCGTTATTATGACCGTGATTCATGTAACTATTTCTGCTGAGTGGCCGGCTGGTTACCGGTTCCCACTCTTCTGACTGAAAGATTAGATGAGTGAAGTGTGACATCTAACTGGGAAAGTAAAAGCATGGAATATAATGGTAGTGTCTGATGGTTGAAATTTATTCTTGTCAGAAATTTCAAATTTACAGTTTTCGTCCTTATTCTACAGAGTCTTCATAGTATGAACGACATCAGCATCTTGAGAGATCTCCTAAGTATCAGCAGCATCAGCATTTGTGAGGTCTTCAGAGTGTTAGCAGCATTAGCGTCTGGTAATATTTTCAACTCACGAGCAGCATCAGCACCTCGTAGAATATCGACAAGTGGAAACGCTTGAGATGATTGAGGATCGATTAGTAATATCCATGGAGTAGGGTACCTGGTGTACACCTGGACTACTGTACGTGAAGTACAAAATGAATACTGCACAGGGAGCATATCTGAGACATTGTACGTGGAGTACACATGAAATACTGTACATGGAGTATAACTGAGGCACTATACAAAGGGCACATATGGAATACTATACATGGCACTGGCGGAAATTTTATGGAATGATCAATACTGGTGTCACTTGTCTGACATGATCAAGGATTAAATTGATTTAAGTTTAGCAAGCTTAACTGAAATGGTTAACATGATAGGCTGATAATTTCTGCGTAGGCTTAATGCTGGTTGTATAGAGGCTGAAGAGTATGATTAAACAGAGTTTCATTAGTTTCAGTATGAAGATACGACTGATGAAAGCCAAACATGATTTAGTATGAAAGCAGGATTTTACTGTAACCCTTCTGTATCTTCACAAGAAACATCACTATTTTGCTAAAAACATAATCCTCGTAAGGATACATGAAACTTATTCAGCATGAAAATGACCTTCACGTGAGAGCATGAAATTTGGCTGTTACAAAGAACATGAAAAGATAATCGACTAAATTTTAACATAAACTGGTGTGGACAAATATGGTTCAATCCACATAATTCATGGAACAAAACATGTGACTAAGTATGGCGATTCTGGTTCGATCCATACCTGTCGAATTTTTTTTTGAGATCTGGCATATATAGAAGTCTACAATCTGGGCCTAAATATGGATGGCTGTAGTCCAATTCATACTTGTCAAAACTTTATAAAATGTCTTGATATGAGCAAAGGTGAACATCTATGGTTCAATTCACAAAACAATATTCGACTGAAAGCATGAAAATTTGACCTGAATAATGCTGAACGTTTATGGCTGGTTCACTAAGTAATATTTGACTGAAAACATGAATATGACATGAGTAAGGGTAAACGCTTATGGGTCGGTTTACCAATACAAAATCTGAACGGGCAAGGATGAACGCCTATGGGTCGGTTCACCAAAATAAAATTCGCAGAAAAGCACATGCGACTAAATATGGCCAGTCCTGTACCAACATTTTACTTAGTCAAAAACTTTAAGAAAACTGAATGATAATTGAAGAAAACTGACTAATAAATGCATGAGGAATATGAAAGATAATAACGCCAAAATCTGGGAAGTTCCTGGTCACTACCCACTAGTCACAAGTCAAGTTTTAGAGCCTACAGGTCGAACCTTGTGCTTTGATACTATAATTGTAACACCTCACTTGGATAAGTGGACCGTTACGTGTATTTATGACGTGTCATCAAATCATAAGGTAAATGTCCTAAAACATTAACTGACCTATAAAGGAAATATCGGAATCAAACATCGGCAATCCAAACATAAGCTCAAAACATGAAAAGTAAAATACTGAAGGAAAGGACTAAACAATGTCCAAATAAGCAGAATAATGTAAGAAGTGCATAAGGTAAGAAGTCCGGATAGCTTCCATTCAATGCACATGCTCTCAGAATCCTAAGAGCGTCCTGGTGTACCTGCCGTTAGAACATGAAAGAACTACGGCTGAGCAAAACGCTCAGTGAACGGATATAAAGCATGATAAGGAATTACTGAAATGAAGCAGATGATAAAATACTGGAGCTGTAAGACTGATAAGTAAAGTTGCAGCAAAAATCTGTGTATAATCTGTAAAGTCTGATTTATAAATAATAAAGTTGAACTGTTATCTGTTAAATCTGAAAATGTGCATTTTTAATTGCCAGAGCTTATATAGGTCATGTGCTATAACAACGATGCATGAATAACTGGAGGGTGACCTTGTCATGCTGTAGAGGGGTGACCTCTAAATACTGTAGAGGGGTAACCTCTAAATACTGTGCTCGGTGGAGGGATCAGCTCCAATGTGAAGGATGTAGAGCACACACCATATTCACCTGATAAACTGTAAATTGATAAACCTAGGATGCATCCATACGCCCTACTAATAATACTGATAAAATGGACAAGCTGAGCTGAGTGGGACGATGCAGGATATCACTCTCCTGTATGTGAGTCACGACACCGGTACCTCTAGTGCCATGGTTACGGTACCTCCGTAACTAGTACATAAGCTGGTCATGCTTGTATATAATGCTCAGGCAATTTATTTGGTTATTAACATGATTACTGATAAGCTTAAACATATACTGGGGAAAACATTTGGCTGAAGACCGGGAATCCTAATCATGCTTAGAAAGGAAGTCCTTACTGAAAGGACAGGAAATCCGTACCTCGTGTCCAGTAACGAAGTAAGAACGAAAGCTGAAAGACCTACTCCGACTTCACGAACACTACATAAATAACGGACGCGAAAATAAGTTGACTGATGTTATATATTTTACTGCTCTTAACTGTATTCGTTGGATTTAATTTATTCTTGCAATACTGTCCTTATGTATAAACTGATAAATCTGAGCCTTCTAATATTTCTTTTAATCATATTTCGTTCTATTATTTATTTATGACATAACACGTATCTGACGTTATACTAAAATATATATTTGGTAACCTGTTAAAAATAGAAACTTTCTTAATTAAGAAAGTTCCCAAAATATTTTAATTTATTTAATAAAATTATACCCTTTTAAACTTTATAACTAGTTTGTATTTAATTTATTAAATCCATCGTTAAAACATTTAATTAACATAAAGTAATAAAAAGGTATAATTCAGAAATCTTCATTTTTATTATTTTAACTATAACCCGAGCCTACCGAGATACCCCTTCTCGGTCGCACTAAAACAATTCAACAAAATATACAAAATCTGCCTATATGAGTTAGTGACAGAAATCTGTGTTGCTATAAACAGTGTGACTAACACTGGCTCAAAACTGTCCCTAGAAACTGTCACTTAGAATCTGCAACAGAAATTTTCGTCGCTAATCTGTCGCTAAAGTCATTTTAAAAGCTGTTATTTTATGCTCGAATTTAACCACTAGTTATAAGATACCCACTGATTTTGGTAAAGTTCCTGCTGATTGTTGTTTGTTCCCACTATTTTTTGTTAACACAAACACTCATGTACAATCCAAACGCCCCCTGGTTGTTTGTTTCTGCTGTTCAAAAAGCCAAATAACTCCCTGTTGGTTCACGGCTGATCAAAAGACACCCACCGAGACTAATTAGTCTCGGTTTTTGTGTATCAAGAAAAAACCCGACACCACACTTATTGAATTCCAGATTCATCAAACAGAAAGAAGAATGACACGTGATTAGGGTTACCTTGATTGCATGATTTGGATTCGTGTTCTTGATCCTCGTTGTTTGTTCGTCGACAGTAAGATGACAAGAACAAAACAACGGCTCTCTTTTCTTTCTTTGTTTTTTTGTTGTCTGCCGGCGGTTTACAACTCCCAACCCTAATACCTTTTTTTGTGTTCGCTGTTATGAAAAGAGGGAGGTGAGTCCCATTTGTTTGTTTACTAGTGCAATGGGCTCAAAGCCCAACTTCCCTTTTTTTTTAAATGTATGAATGAATGGAAAAGCTATGATTTGATTTCAAGTAGTGTAAATATGGAGTGGGCTGGGCCAAGCCCATATACATTCTTATGTTTAACAAAACATGTTGCCCCCTTTTATGTATATATGTGGGGTTTTCGTTTGATTTTTCGGTTTAACGTTTTTATTTACGTAATCTCGTAATTTATTTCCCGTGTTTCTATTTGAATTGTTAATTACTCGTTTCAGTATCGTAAATAATGTATAAGTAATACCTTTCTGAAACCTAATAATTATTTCTGAATAATTAATATATAATATTTAACTGAAACTGAGAGTGCGTATTTAATATTCAGGAATTCTTAAATACGAATTTTATAATTTAGGTACGGATATTGAGTAAATGGCAAAAGATCACAAGAAACAAGAAAAAACGAACACGGGAAACGAAGCCGCACAATGAACCAAGACGTAGAGTTGATTTTCCAAGAAAAGTCCTTGAAGAATTGAAGATTGTACAAGAAGGGTCCTCCATTATTAAATAATTGACACTTTAAACCCTTGTATATTCATAATTACAAGTTTGGTCCTAAAAGTTTGTCAAAATTACAAAAAGGACCCTCAACTTTGAAGAATTGGCAAGAATGGTCCCTTAAATATGAAGACTTGTCACTTTTAGTCCTCCACCAAGTCAACAATACAAGTCAAGACCTTAAAGATTGAAGACATTACAAGTTTGGTCCTTCAAAAATCATCAAATGGCAAGAAATACCCTTGAAAATACTTTGCAAAACTTTTTGGGGCAAAAGTATGAAAAACAAAACTTTATTTATGAAGGATTCTGAGTTTGTGCTATTTAAACACCAAAGGAAAGAAAGAAAGAAAGTAGAGGGCCAAAGCTGACAGACACAGTAGATACCTAGACCAGTGATATGTGGACACGTGCCCCACTCAACCATTACAACCAATCACAAGCTACCTACATGCCACATCACTAGTCCACTTCACCGGTTATAAATAATTTATTTAATTAGTTATTAAAATACACGGTTAACACTTTTTCAAATACTAATCCGAATCAAAACCCACTATTCATGCCAAGAACACAAATTAAGGGTTTGTGTATAAGCAACAATTAAACCCCCATCACCTCTGGATTTGTGATTAAGGATGTCATAAACATAACCCAAACCTTAAACCCCTTGCCATATCACCCCAAGACTCACATGATACACCCATGCATACGTTTTTGGGGTAGAAGACAAAGTTCATGCAGAGAATCAACCATCCACAATGAAGCTTACATTTTAAGCTTGTTATGAGCCTTTGGATCAAATTACACCCAGATAGCATCAACAAAACGCCAAGAGAACTTCACATGTTAAGCAAAATTTCGAATTATGCAAGGGCCTTTTGGGACTTCCATACACTAGGGTTTTACTTTATTTTTAGCATTTCTAGTTTCATTGTAGCCTATATAAAGGCATAGGATTACAACATTGTTCTTTGTTCTTGGATTCCTAGGTCAAAAATCTGTAAAGCCTTATTTTCAAGTGAATGAATTAAGAGTTTGATTTTGTGACGAATTCCAAGTTCCAATCTTTATATTATCTTGTTATTCTTATATGTTTGTGATTTTGAAGTCTCAATGTTTGGTTTTAAGGATTGTGCAAGTGTTTGCAAAAGTTTTCAAAATCTGATTATTTTTCTAAGTCTTAGTTCAAACACTTGAACTCTTGGATTATAAGTGATCATAACACCCTGATAAGGAGATTATCAAGGTGTAGTGAGCTTGTGGTTTGGGAGGATTCAAGGAGTGGGGAACAAGCTTGAATCAAATCAGTTTCATTTTCCATTTTTTATATAATCTGTTTGATTTCTAACCTTGTTGTTCTTGGCAGCTATTAGAAGCTTGTGCCTTGTTAATCTAGGTACATAAGCTCAACAATCCGTGAGTGTGGATGTACATTCATGAGGTTTGAGCTATCTTACCAAAAATCTGTTACAAAAGTGATTTTAAGTGATTTTGTGATCTGCTGTTATATGGTGTGTTCTTGTGGCTTGAATCTTGTTATTACTGCATGATATTGTTGGTATGATGCTAGATTAAGCTTGTGTAAACCTGTAATACACTTTTACTTTGTTAAATTTTGATTTGAAAAGTGAAAGGGGTGTTTGGGTCTACTGTTTTAAGGTTTTTATTTGATTTTGAGTTAGGGTATAAGGTTGTTAAGTGTTGGTATCTGATATTTAAGTGATTGTGTGCTGATATATGCAAGTTTTGTGTTCCTAAACATCAAATCTGAAATTGTGCCATAACTTCTTTGATTTTGCCTTTTTTGATCTAAATCTTGGGAACACTTAGAGTGTATGCATGTTTCGGGTAAAAAGGTACTTAAACAAAGTCATTTTGTGTTCTTCATTTGTTCATCAGTAAGTAGCATAAGCTCTAATCTTGGTCTAATCTTTGATTTAGTGTATGAAACAAGTTCATGTATGCTTATTTGAGTTTATTATAGTTTGTGTATGCATCTGGTTCAAATCTGTTGGCTTATTCTTGCTTAATCTACTTATTTCTTCAAAATTGCTTATTGTGCATGTCTGTGTGATATCTGAGTACATTTTGAATTAATTGTACTAATTGGATAGGTGTTATTGTGATTTCTTTGTTGATTCTGACTCCTTATAAGCCACTGGTTATAAGGGTGCCTTGTTTGTTCATCAATTCCAACAAAAGTCCACTAAAAACAAACAGTCAAGAAAGTCATGCAGTGGGAACCCTTTCCCACTGAAACTAGCCACTGCTAATGTTAATTGTCATTCAGCTTATCAATAAGCTATGACATCTTATTTAGACCTACAACAACTTTGTTTTTGTAATCAATCTTCCTTAATTGACCCATTTGACTATTCTAGAGCATTTGTGACTTTGACTTTTAGGTCTGACTAGAAAACCAACTTAGTTGACTTTTAGGTTTGATTATTAAGCTTAGTTAAGTGATTTAAAATATTTGGCAAAAAGAATCAACCCTTGAATTGGTCTAGAACTCGAAAACGACTATTTTATCGTTTTGTGTAGAGAGCTTTTGCTTAGTTTAGGTTTATTTCTTGGGATTTTTCAAAACTTCTTTTTACAAACAACTTTAGAATCTCATTAGAAGGATTTGTGTCAAATTAGAGCTTATGGCATTAGCTTATGGCTTAATGGGCTAAAAAGCCCATTAAGAATAAGCTGTTTGCTTATTAAGCTATGATAAGCTCACTTTTAGCTTTTGGGCCTTTAGAGTTTTGTGTTTCAAATCAAATTTTAAGCTAGGCTGGAACTTTTCAGCTTATTTGGACAACCTTTTGCTTATTGGGCCAAAAAGCCCATTAAGGTTGGACTGTTTTCACTTTTAGCCCATTTAGAGGTCCATTAAGGGTATTTTTATAATTTCACTTTCATTTTCTGTTTATTTAAGTTAAATTAAACTAGTTTGCAAGTTTTTAGAATTTTTATAAATTTTGAATTTTATTATTATTTTATTATTATTTTATTATTATTTTATTATTAAAAATTATTTTTAAGACTTTTGAAACTTTTTAATTTTTCTTAGGTTGAATACATTAAGTTAGGAATTTTAAAATTTTTAGGTTAATTTTCTTGTCTTTTAATTAATGTTTAGAATTATTTTAATATTTTAATAGTTTTTAATCATTTTTAAATAGTTTTAATTAATTTTAAATTTTTCAAAAATAGTTTTTAGTGTAATTAAGTTATTTTAGAGGTTTACAATTTGAAAAATCTCATTTTGGGCTTTTTGTTAATTAAATTGATTTTTTGGGCTCTAATTAGCATTAAAAAATTATTATTTAATTAAATAAAAGGTTTGAGTGATTTTTTATTTTTTGTAAACTCTAATTACATTTTTTAGGATTTACTGCAATTTCTAGGAATTTTTAGGCTAATTTTTAAATTTCGTCATATTTTACGGTTTTACGTGTACGACTTTCGTTTTAGTGTAATTTTGATCGTAACTGTCATCCTTTTCTCTTTTCTTTCTTCATAATCGTAATCACAAACATTTAATCATCAATTTACACAACACACTAGCCTCCTTGAGAACGCACTCACTCATTGGGTCATTTGTGCACGGTTTTCCTAAACCGTCATACTTACCCCTCATTTACGCTTTGTTTTCTTAAACAAGGTTGTATACTACTCCTATCATTTTGCCGCCGCTGCCGGGGAGGCGGGTTGTGTTTTTATTTGACCAAATTTTGTTTTTATATTAGCCATAATAACTATTTGTGTGATTAGCACTCTAATCATACGTATTATCGGTTTTTCGTTTTTATGTGAATATTATTACTATATTGTATACGTAAAAAAATAAATTCACAAGTACTCCAAAAGTGTGAAAACACAACCTTGATTTGGGATTTCATCACTCAATCACTGTATTCGAATCTCAAACAAAGAAAAAAGGCAAAATTGATAATTACTTTCGTGAAGCTTGATTTTAATTAACACAAACTATAAGGTGGGTATAAGACGATTGTATTTCACGACCTAAGGGAAAAAGGCTCTTAAGTGCTTAGCGCCGCCTCGTTTCCCCCGCTTGCGTGTGCGTGTTAAAAGAAAAAAGGCTAATCAAGGGTTTTCCAACCAAAGTATTATCTACGTATCTATATATTTTCTTGGTTTCAAAAGTTTAAACCCTCTTGAACGTTTTGGTATTCCACCAACGTTCTAAAGTCATCGAAGGCGTTCACTTCACGTGATCGTTTTTATTCCTTGAGGCTCCTTTAATCGAGAGATTTGATTTGAGGAGAGATTTGTAGATTTTTGTCTACGTAATACATCACAAAATCCAAAAAAAGTAAAAACAATCAAAAACACAAAAAAATTGAAAAAGTTAAAAACACAAAAAAGAATCTTCTTTGCTCATCCCCACGTTGTATGTGATGTTTATGCAAACTCGTAACCAAGCAAGACGTGCACGTAAACGTAGAAACCGAAAAGAAGGAATGCCTTCTAGTGAAGAATCTCCTATTGATGAACCTATCGTAGAACAAGAGGCAACCATGGCTAATCGTACTATGATGGAGTTACTTCAAGCACCCACCGAGGGTTATGGAGAGGCTATTGTGATTCCCACCATCCTTGCGGAGAATTTTGAAGTTAAGACGGGTTTGTTGTCGATGTTCCAAAACAACAAATTCCGTGGTGATGAAAAGGAGAACCCTCACAACCATATCCGCCAATTCAATCGTCTTACCGCCACTTGTAAGTTTAAGGATGTCTCGAACGACTCTATTAAGATGATGATTTTTTCGTATTCCTTAGCGGGTCCCGCTAAAATTTGGTTAGAGAAAGAGCCACCCATTTCTATATTGACGTGGAAGGATCTCGTTTCGAAATTCGTGAACCAATTTTTCCCGCCCTCTAAGACTACGCATTTGAAAAATGAGATTTCAAAATTTTCACAAGAGTTTAATGAGAGTTTTTCTTCGGCTTGGAATCGGTTTAAGGAAATGTTACATGAGTGTCCTCATCATGGTTTTTCCAACTTGCATCAAATTGACATGTTTTACAATGGATTGAACAATCATGAGAGATATTATCGTAATGCCGCCGCGGGTGGTAATTTTTTGTGTAAAACGGTCGAGGAAGCATTGTTGATCATTGAGAATAGGTCTAAGGTCTATAGTCCTCGTAGCACATCGAGTGTTAGCAAGGATTCGTCTTCACCTTCATTGTCACGTACCATCGATGCTTGCCAAATCGAGGAAAATTTGGAAAACAAAATCTTTGATAAGCTTAAGGGACTCTTGATTGAGTTTAAAGTTGGTGAAAAACCCACTCCCGCTACGGCTAAAACGGTTGAGGTTTCTTGTATGTATTGTGGTGGAGGTCATGATTTCTCCGAGTGCATTACCAACGGTGGTAACACTTCACGTGCCTACGCAGCAACCCGCACTAATCAATTGACTCCACCAGGTTTTGCACCAAATCAAAATGCTAACAATTATCGAAACAATCAAGTTGGTTATCAAGGAAATCAAAGGAACAATTATAAGGGTAATAACAACTATGGGAATCAAGGGGCTAATAATCAAGTTCAAAACAAAAATCAAAACCGTGATTTTCAAAACAACAACAAAGGATTGCAAAACTTGAAAGATCTTGCAAATGAATTTGTTGAATATGCAAATGGTAATGATGCTAGGTTTGATAATATACAAAGGGAGATCATTAGCCTAAGATCCGAGTTTAAGAATGACTTGAAAAATGAGTTGAAAAACGAGTTAGCAAATGAACTTAAGTCTCATGCAAACAAAATGGAGAGTAATGTGCAAAGGTTACAACAAAATCAACAAAAGATGGAACAAGTCCAACATGAGATAAAACAAGAGATGCTTAAGGCCGATAAGAGGCAATCTATGTTTGAGGATAAAATTTCATCTATGTTTGAGGCTATAATGTGTAAACCGTCTTCTTCGAGTAGTCTTCCTAGTAACACCATATCCAACCCCAAGGGAAAGATGAAAGTGATTACCGCACGTAGTGGTAAGACCTTTAAGGAACCGACCTCAACCAATTACTCCAAAGGTGGAGGAAATTGAGGAAGAATCTGAGGTGGTGGTCGAAGAGGAGCATATCACAATCCCACTAAGTACCGCTCAAACCATACCTACGGTTGACCCATTACCATCATTCGAACCCGAGATTCCGAAGGCTATGCTTATGCCTCAACCCACACCACCTTTGCCTTACCCATTGAGACTTCGTAAGGAGAAACGACAAGAACGTGAGAATTACCAATTTGAGTTTTTTATGAAAATGTTTCGTGATTTGCATTTTAACATAAGTTTTGTCGACGCTTTGGTCATGATGCCTCGATTTTTCGCTAACTTTAAGAGTATGTTAAACAACAAGGAGAAATTGCAACAATTGTCTAGTTGTTCATCGGTTTATCTTAACCGCATACCTCAAAAAGTCGGTGATCCTGGTAAATTCTTGATTCCATGTGCAATTCAAGATATGGAAGAATGCTACGCCTTGGCCGATCTTGGTGTTCGTATTAACTTGATGCCTCTTGCAATCTTCAAGTCGCTCAATCTTCCTAATCTTACTCCTTCACTAATGTCTATCGAATTGGCCGATCATTCTACGATTCCCGCATGTGGATTGGCCAAAGACGTTTTTGTGAAAGTGGGAAAGTTCTATTATCCGGTAGACTTTATCGTTGTCGATGTTCCCACGGATCCTCAAGTTCCTCTTCTTTTAGGTCGTTCGTTTTGGATACGTCAATGGCGTTGATTGATGTGCATGCTAGAAAAATCACCTTACGTTTCAGCGACGAGGAACTTGTTATAAACGCAACCCAAAACTCTCAACTTTCTCATGTTTATTCCGTCGTGACTATAAACCTCGTTGATATGATCGACTTCGTTTGCGAGGAATTTTCACAAGATTTTTTAGGTTTTGGTGACGATGAAAATAGTGGCAACCCCACTATGCTCGATCCTATTCATGATAATTCGACACCATCCTTCACTCCATTTGAAGGTGGTGGTTTTACGTTGGAAGAATTTGATGTTCCTCGTACTTGTAACGAAGACCTCGACAGCGATGAGGACTTCTCGATTATCAAGGATTTTCTTAACGATTTCCATTTCCTCCGCCTGAGGAGGTTATGAGTATCAAACCCAAATCTTCAATTGAGGAACCACCAATCCCCGAGTTGAAAGATTTACCTCGTCATCTTGAATGCGTATTCTTGGAAGGAGACGACAAGTTGCCGGTTATTTTTGCGAAAGATCTTTCGGATGATGAGAAGACCGCACTTATCAATGTTCTAAAGGACCACAAAGGGGAAATTGTGTGGAAATAATCCGACATTAAGGGGATCGACCCTAAATTTTGTACCCACAAAATCTTAATGGAGGAAGACTACAAGCCCGCAATCCAATGTCAAAGGAGGGTGAACCCCAAAATTCACGACGTCATAAAAAAGGAAGTCCTTAAACTCCTTGACGCGGGAATGATTTACCCTATTTTTGATAGCCCTTGGGTGAGCCCCATTCATTGTGTCCCTAAAGAGGAGGAATGACCGTTGTGCCAAACGATGACAACGAGTTAATTCCAACTCGACTCGTGACCAGTTGGAGGGTGTGTATCGACTTATGTAAGTTGAATGACGCCACTCAAAAAGACCATTTTGCCTTGCGTTTCAGGAATCAAATGTTGGAGCGTCTTGCGGGAAACAATTTCTATTGCTTTTTAGATGTTTATTCCGGTTACTTCCAAATTCCCATCGATCCTTGTGATCAAGAGAAAACTACGTTTACCTATCCATATGGAACGTTTGCCTATCGTAGAATGCCATTCGGACTTTGTAATGCACCGGGAACTTTTCAACGGTGTATGATGGCTATTTTTCATGACATGATCGAGAAGATAATGAAAGTTTTTATGGATGATTTTTCCGTGTTTGGTTGTTCGTTCACTTCGTGTTTGTCGAATCTTAACAGAATGTTAAAACGTTGTGAGGAAACCAACCCTGTGCTCAATTGGGAAAAATGTCATTTTATGGTTATGGAAGGAATCGTCTTGAGGCACAAGGTCTCGAAAGCGGGGATTGAGGTAGGAAAAGCTAAAGTAGACGTCATCGCCAAATTACCTCATCCTAAAACCGTTAAGGGAGTTTGGAGTTTCCTAGGCCACTCGGGCTTTTATCGTCAATTCATCAAGGATTTTTCAAAGATATCTCGACCTATTACACATCTCCTCGAAAAGGATGCTCCTTTTGTCTTTAACGAAGATTGTATACGAGCCTTTGAAATCCTTAAGAGGAAACTTACCGAAGCTCCCATTCTTGTTGCTCCCAATTGGAACCTCCCCTTTGAACTCATGTGTGACGCTAGTGATTACGCCATAGGGGCCATTTTGGGGCAACGACATGAAAATAACTTCTAGCCTATTCACTATGCTAGCAAGACGATGACCAAGGCTCAACTTAAGTACACTACAACGGAAAATGAATTCCTTGTCGTGGTGTATGCATTTGAGAAATTCCGACCTTACCGATCACTCGGCAATCAAGTATCTCATGGCTAAGCAAGATGCAAAGCCGAGATTGCTTCATTGGATGCTCCTCCTACAAGAATTTGATGTCACAATCTTTGACAAAAAAGGAGCCGAGAATCTAGCGGCCGATCATCTTTCTCGCTTGGAAGATCCTCACCAAAGTGTGTACGAGAATTAGGAAATCACCGAAACATTTCCTCTCGAGACACTTGGTGTAGTGAAATATAAGATTAACTCATCCACCCCATGGTTTGCGGACATCGCAAATTACCATACGGGGAACTTCATCATTAAGGGTATGATGACCCAACAAAAATGAAAATTCTTTCGTGACGTCAAGTTCTACTTTTGGAACGACCCTTACCTCTTTCGGACTTGTGCGGATCAAATTATTCAACGTTGTGTTATTGGCACCGAAGCTTCTAATATCCTTAGAGCTTGTCACGAGGGACCAACGGGTGGTCACCATGGTGCTAGTCTCACGACGAAGAAGGTCTTTGATGCCGGTTTCTTTTGGCCTACTATTTACCGAGATGCACAACTTGTCAAGTCATGTGACTCATGCCAACGACAAGGAAAATCCTCACAAAATGATGAAATGCCACAAAATATCATCCAAGTGTGTGAGATCTTTGACGTTTGGGGAATTGATTTTATGGGGTCGTTCCCATCATCTCGTGGTAATAAGTACATCCTTGTTGCCGTTGACTACCTATCTAAGTGGGTGGAAGCTAAGGCTTTGCCCACGAACGATGCTCGTATGGTAGTCAAGTTTTTGAAGCAATTGTTTTCTCGGTTTGGAACCCCTCGTGCTATCATAAGCGATCGTGGAACCCATTTTTGCAATGACCAATTTGGAAAAGTTTTAAAGAAATATGGGGTTACACATCGGCTTTCTACGTCTTATCACCCACAAACGAGTGGGCAAGTTGAGGTTTCAAACCGAGCGTTGAAGAGGATCTTAGAGAGATCGGTAGGAGAAAACCGACAATCGTGGTCGAATAAATTAGACGATGCTTTATGGGCCTTTCGTACCGCTCATAGGACGCCCATGGGGTGCACTCCTTACAAGCTCGTGTATGGGAAGAATTGTCACTTGCCAATTGAACTCGAACACAAAGCTTATTGGGCCCTAAAGCATTGTAATGATGACATTGAGACCGCGGGAAAACAACGGAACATGCAACTTAATGAATTGGATGAATTGAGAGATATTGCTTATGAAAATTCATTTATTTACAAAGAGAAATATAAAAAGTTTCATGATTCTAAAACTAAAAACCGGGTTTTTAACATTGGAGATCAAGTGTTGCTTTTTAACTCACGTTTGAAAATCTTTTCCGGCAAGTTGAAATCCTGTTGGTCCGGTCCATTCACCATTACCCAAGTGTTTGCATATGGGACCATCGAGCTAGCTCAAAATGATGGACCTAATTTCAAGGTGAATGGTCATAGGTTGAAGCACTACTTTGGTGGGGAAGTTCCTTCTTTGAACTACCTCGACCAAGTCACATTTCCCAATGATAATTAATATTGAGGGGATTGAGTCGAGCTCATGACTTGGTAATAATAAATGAGGTACCTCGTAGGGGAGTCCCATGCTTATCCATGTACATATTATCGCTTTCTAATGTAGCTTACGTGAGGGGATTTGTGCCCTTCCAACCATTGTTCCGTGGTTGTTTGTGACTTGTGGTTTTTAGATAATCATGATCTTCACGATTGGAAGCCTCTCGTGTTCGTTTTACGTGAGCACTCGATCGTTTGCTTTGAAGAATTTCTCGATATCCACATGATATATCCTTGATTGTTCTAACATTAGGTTTGAGAGAATTGCAAAATTGGTCCCTATGGTCATCCGAGTTTAACAGATATACTCCCTTTACTTTTTTTCTCGAGTTTAATCCCTGTGGTTGTGAATTATAACAGGTTTGGTCCCTTGACCAAATTTTTTGTTAGTTTGACCGCTAAGTGTTGGTTTAGAGGGTTGAAATGACATAAATATCCTTTGTACAAATAGTCCATGTGGTTTGTGGGATGTAACAAATTTAGTCCAATTTTTTTAAAACTTTTTAATTAATAAGATTGGTATTTTCAATTAAAATAATTGGAAAAAATTTTAAAATTTCTTTAATCAATCGAAAATTAATTTTTTTAGAACATTCGAATTTTCAAAAACAAATATTAAACATTCGAAATTAATATTATACAAGATTTTTTTAACTTTTTTTACTATTCTAAAGAAATGTATTCTTGTAAAAAATTTAATATTATAAATCTTTTTAAGACATTCGAAAATTAAAAATAAATTTGAAACATTCTAAATTTATATTTAAAAAACTATTTTGTATTTTTTTAACATTCGAAATTTCAAAACTTTTAATTTTTAACCTTTTAATCAATATGAGTGGTAACTTTTTATTTTTAACTTTTTTTGGTAAATTTTCATAGTTCAATATATACAAAGTTATCTCTATCCTTTTTATATAAAAGAAATATTATTTATAAATTTTAAAATACTTTAAAGATAACTTTTCGAATTTTTTTTTATACACATATTCTTTACGGATCAAGAAATCTTGGCTAAATATTTGAAAAAAATAATTTTATAATTAAAATATTCTTTTAGAAAAAATTTCGATTTTTTTCAAAAACATCACAAATTTCAACAATTTCGTAAGAAAAATAGAGTATTTTAAAAAAAATCCAAATATTCTAAAAAATCGAGTATTTAAAAAAACATCTAAATTTTTTTTGACAACATTATACTCTTGAATCAAATATTCGATTTTTTTTAAATATTTGGAATTTTTTAATAAAATATTAGAAAAATTGGTATTTTTTAATAAAAAATATTCGAATTTTTTTACAAAACATTTGAAAAATATTCTAATACTTCTTTTTCAAAATATTTAAAAAATATTCGAAATTTTTCCTAAAAGAGTATTTGAAATATTTAAAAAAAAACTAAAAAATTTAGCCAAAATTTTGTTCTTTATCCGAAAAGAAAATATATATTCTAAAAAAATGTTTCGTGTAATTTTTTATATTATAAACTTTTTAAAGACATTCGAGAATTTATAAAAATAAGTAAAACGTTCAAAATTTATATTTTAAAAGAACTTCTTGGTAATTTTTGAATACATTCGAAACTTGTTTGTAAAAAATTTTGAAATTTAAAAAAATTCCGAAATATAAAAAATTTCGAATAAATTTGGAGATTTTTGAGTTAAGGAACATTCGAAACTTTAAGAAAAGAAATATTTCAAATTTTTTTATAAATATTTGAATATTTAAAAAGTTAAAAAAATTTTGGGACTAAATTTGTTACATCCCACAAACCACAGGGACTATTTGTAAAAGGGTATTTATGTCATTTCAACCCTCTAAACCAACACTTAGCGGTCGTCAAACTAATAGAAAATTTGGTCAAGGGACCAAACCCGTTATAAGTCACAACCACAAGGACTAAACCCGAGAAAAAAAAAGTAAAGGGACTATATCTGTTAAACCCGGATGACCACAGGGACCATTTTTGCAATTCTCTCCTTAGGTTTTTAGCACACTTCATAAACGACTATTAATTTAATGGTTACACCCTTTCCATGCTATATTAGGCATTCGACTTGTCTCTAGTATGGGGGTATTCTACCCTTAGACTCGAAACATTGAGGACAATATTTAACTTTAGTATGGGGGGTGAATAGATACTTGCCTTGCCAAACCTTCACGCTTTCCAAAATTTATCTTTTTGTTTATCGTTTTGTTGCAAATAAGGCTAAAAATGGCCAAATTTTAAAAAATTTCTCATATTTTATAAGTGTTTTGAAGACACGAATGTAGATTTTCTGATGGCGAGAATAAGAGTAATTTTTGACTCGACCGTGCGTGTTGAGCACTTAGCTTCGATTCCTTAACTTCATATTAGGCTAAGTCTCTTAAATGAGGACGAGAAATGATAGAGTTAATTATAAGTTACTATGCTAAACGTAGAGTACTCGTATTCTTTCAAAAACTCATGTGTTCTCGTTGTTTGCTTATTCTCCCTTCACTTGTATATATATTTTTCTTAATAAGTATTGGCTTAGCGGTTTAGTCTTGATTGTTGGTTTCTAGTCTTTTCTAGTATCTTCCATGTAATTAAATTGGGAAGATATTAAGGTATCACAGCGTCACGGTTTTGAAGTATTTGCAACCCGAATAATCGAAAGCTTCACCTAATAATAAGATTTCAAGTGCTCACCTAAATCAAGCAAACAATTTGAAGCTCACAAGGCCGAAAAATCTATGCGAAATTAAAAGTGAATTATGCCTTAATCTTTGAAGCTTTAAAGATCCAAAATTCGCTTTTAGCGTGAGGATATACGTCTTTGGCCATAATAAACACCTCATGGCGAGGTTAAATAAAAGGCAAGGCAAGACCGAATTCATAATAAAATCTCCATGGCGGAGTTGAATAAACGATGGAGGTAAACCTATGATAATAAGGCCCATCCGGTAGGGGGCGCATAAAAGTATTGGTAATAACTCTCATGTTCAAAACCGTTATAAAACCATGTTTATCGATCCTTCTTGTTGACTTAATTTTTTGACATCGTTGTCTATTAGGGGGGGGGGGGTATTAATTCGATGGTCTTGGTTACACCGTTATGACTCTATTTTTAGACCTAAATCTCTATCATCGCATAAGTAAAAAATGTATCCTCGTGATCATTCAAGACAAAAATAAAATATAAGAGATACCACTTAGGAAAATGGGAGTCTAAGTACGTGATTAGGGCATATGAGTAGTGTTAGCATTACTAACTTATAATGACAATGATCTCGTTACACGCTTGGCATGGAATTTTGTGAAAATCGAGGACGACGAAATTATTTCTAACGAAGCATTCACATGTTCTTGTTCTATGAACCTAAACGTCCCATATTGCGATGAAAATCATACATTATGTCTAAAACGCAAGTAGTAGTAATAGTAATAGTGTAGTAAGTTTACGTTTCAATAAAAGTGCATAAAAATGAATTTTGGAGGTGCTAAGATACTTTATTCTAGCATTGCGTGAGGGCAAGGCAATGGTTTAGTATGTAGGAGTGATGAGACTGCTTTTATACATAGTCTCATCATCCAAAACGGGCTTAAAATGGTAAAATTATCTTAAAATGTGCCAAATATATTCTTGTGTTTGTTCCATGTGTATTTTAGTTACGGATATTGAGAAAATGGCAAAAGATCACAAGAAACAAGCAAAAACGAACACGGGAAACAAAGCCGCACAATGAACCAAGCCCTAGAGTTGATTTTCAAAGAAAAGTCCTTGAAGAATTGAAGATTGTACAAGAAGGGTCCTCCATTATTAAATAATTGACACTTTAAACCCTTGTATATTCATAATTACAAGTTTGGTCCTTAACGTTTGTCAAAATTACAAAAAGGACCATCAACTTTGAAGAATTGGCAAGAATGGTCCCTTAAATATGAAGACTTGTCACTTTTAGTCCTCCACCAAGTCAATAATACAAGTCAAGACCTTGAAGAATGAAGACATTACAAGTTTGGTCTTTCAAAAATCACCAAATAGCAAGAAATACCCTTGAAAATACTTTGCAAAACTTTTTAGGGCAAAAGTATGAAAAACAAAACTTTATTTTGAAGGATTCCGAGTTTGTGCTATTTAAACACCAAATGAAAGAAAGAAAGAAAGTGGAGGGTCAAAGCTTGTAGACACAATAGATACCTAGACCAGTGATATGTGGAGACGTGCCCCACTCAACCATTACAACCAATCACAAGCCACCTACATGCCACATCACCGGTTATAACTAATGTATTTAAATAGTTATTAAAACACGCGGTTAACACTTTTTCAAATATTAATCCGAATCAAAACCCAGTATTCATGCCAAGAACACAAATTAGGGGTTTGTTTTTAAGCAACAATTAAACCCCCATCACCTCCAGATTTGTGATTAAGGATGTCATAAACATAACCCAAACCTTAAACCCCTTGCCACATCACCCCAAGACTCACATGATACACCCCTGCACACGTTTTTGGGGAAGAATACAAAATTCATGCAGAGAATCAACCATCCACAATGAAGCTTACATTTTAAGCTTGTTATGAGCCTTTGGATCAAATTGTACCCAACTAGCATCAGCAAAATGCCAAGAGAACTTTACATGTTAAGCAAAAATTCAAATTATGCAAGGGCATTTTGGGACTTCCATACACTAGAGTTTCACTTTATTTTCGGCATTTCTAGTTTCATTGTAGCCTATATAAAGGCATACGATCACAACATTGTTCTTTGTTCTTGGATTCCTAGGTCAAAAATCTGTAACGCCTTATTTACAAGTGAATGAATTAAGAGTTTGATTTTGTGACGAATTCCAAGTTCCAATCTTTATATTATGTTGTTATTGTTATATGTTTGTGATTTTGAAGTCTCAAAGTTTGGTTTTAAGGATTGTGCAAGTGTTTGCAAAAGTTTTCAAAATCTGAGTATTTTTCTAAGTCTTAGTTCAAACACTTGAACTCTTGGATTATAAGTGATCACAACACCTTGATAAGGATATTATCAAGGTGTAGTGAGCTTGTGGTTTGGGAGGATTCAAGGAGTGGGGAACAAGCTTGAATCAAATTAGTTTCGTTTTCCGTTTTTTTTATATAATTTGTTTGATTTTTAACCTTGTTGTTCTTAGCAGCTATTGGAAGCTTGTGACTTGTTAAGCTACGCACATAAGCTCAACAATCCGTGAGTGTGGATGTAAATTCATGAGGTTTGAGCTCTCTTACCAAAAATCTGTTAAAAAAAGTAATTTTAAGTGATTTGTGATCTGCTGTTATATGGTGTGTTCTTGTGGCTTAAATCTTGTTCTTACTGCATGATATTGTTGGTATGATGCTAGATTAAGCTTGGGTAAACCTGTTATACACTTTTACTTTGTTAAATTTTGATTTGAAAAGTGAAAGGGGTGTTTGGGTCTACTGTTTTAAGGTTTTTATTTGATTTTGAGTTAGGGTATAAGGTTGTTAAGTGTTGGTATCTGATATTTAAGTGATTGTGTGCTGATATATGCAAGTTTTGTGTTCTTAAACATCAAATATGAAATTGTGCCATAACTTCTTTGATTTTGCCTGTTTTCATTTAAAATCTTGGGAACACTTAGAGTGTATGCATGTTTAGGGTTAAAAGGTGCTTAAACAAAGTTTTTGTAAGCTGATTAAGAGATTTGAGGGTTTGAAATTGGACTTGTGGTCAAGTATATCAGCAAAGTCATTTTGTGTTCTTCATTTGTTCATCAGTAAGTAGCATAAGCTCTAATCTTGGTCTAATCTTTGATTCAGTGTATGAAACAAGTTCATGTATGCTTATTTGAGTTTATTATAGCTTGTGTATGCATCTGGTTCAATTTGGTTGGCTTATTCTTGCTTAATCTGCTTACTTCGTCAAAACTGCTTATTGTGCATGTCTGTGTGATATTTGTGCACATTTTGGATTAACTTTACTAATTGGCTAGGCGTTATTGTGATTTCTTTGTTGATTGTGACTCCTTATAACCCACTGGTTATAAGGGTGCCTTGTTTGTTCATCAATTCCAACAAAAGTCTACTAAAAACAAGCAGTCAAGAAAGTCAAGCAGTGGGAACCCTTTCCCAATAAAACTAGCCACTGTAAGTGTTAATTGTCATTCAGCTTATCAATAAGCTATAATAGCTTATATAAACCTGCAACAACTTTGTTTTTGTAATCAATCTTCCTTTATTGACCCATTTGACTATTTTGGGGCATTTGAGACTTTGACTTTTAGGTTTTTTGACTAGAAAACTAACTTAGTTGACTTTTACATAAGTGCTTATCTGCTTTTTCCAGCTTATTCAGTGTGCTTTTTGGAAATCTTTTTGATTATTAAGCTTAGTTAAGTGATTTAAAACATCTTGCAAAAAGAATCAGCCCTTGAATTGGTCTAGAACTCGAAAACGACTATTTTGTCGTTTTGTGTAGAGAGCTTTTGCTTATTTCAGGCTTATTTCTTGGGCTTTTCAAAATTTATTTTTACAAACAGCTTTAGAATCTCATTAGAAGGATGTGTGTCAAATTGGAGCTTTTGGCATTAGCTTATGGCTTAATGGGCCAAAAAACCCATTAAGAATAAGCTGTTTTCTTATTAAGCTGTAATTAGCTCACTTTCAGCTTTTGGGCCTTTAGAGTTTTGTGTTGCAAATCAAATTTTAAGCTTGACTGGAACTTCTCAGCTTATTTGGATAACTTTTTGCTTATTGGGCCAAAAAGCCCATTGAGGTTGGACTGTTTTCACTTTTAGCCCATTTGGAGGCCCATTAGGGGTATTTTTGTAATTTCACTTTCATTTTCTGTTTATTTAAGTTAAATTAAACTAGTTTGCAAGTTTTTAGAATTTTTTTTATCAATTTTGAATTTTTATTAATATTTTATTATTAAAAATTATTTTTAAGATTTTTGCAACTTTTTCATTTTTTTAGGTTAAACACATTAAGTTAGGAATTTTAAAATTTTTAGATTAATTTTCTTGTCATTTAATTAATTTTTAGAATTATTTTAGTATCCTAATAGTTTTTAATCATTTTAAATAGTTTTAATTAGTTTTAAATTTTTCAAAAATAGTTTTTAGTTTAATTAAGTTATTTTAGAGGTCTACAAATTGAGAAATATCATTTGGGCTTTTTGTTATTTAACTTGATTTTTTAGGCTTTAATTAGCATTAAAAATTTATTATTTAATTAAATAAAAGGTTTGAGTGATTCTTGATTTTTTGTAAACTCAAATTACATTTTTTAGGATTTATTTCAATTTTCTAGGAATTTTTAGGATAATTTTTAAATTTCGTCATATTTTACGGTTTTACGTGTACAACTTTCGTCTTAGTGTAATTTTGATCGTAACCGTCATCATTTTCTCTTTTCTTTCTTCATAATCATAATCACAAACATTTAATCATCTCTTTACACAACACACTAGCTTCCTTGAGAATGAACTCACTTATTGGGTCATTTGTGCACGGTTTTCCTAAACTGTCATACTTACCCCTCATTCACGCTTTGTTTTCCTAAACAAGGTTGTATACTACTCCTATCAGTGTCATGAATATTTATCACCCTCAAGTTTCACGTTCCCCATACCAAGCATAAAAAAGCGATCATTGTAATTACAAGTTACTAAAGCTAACACTTACTCATGTGGTTTAATTCTTCACTTAGACCCCCTTATTCCTACGGTGTATCTCTTATATTTTATTTTTGTCTTGAATGATCACGAGGATGCATTTTGACTTATTTCGATAATTTATTAAGACAAAAAGAAAAGTAGGCCGATTTAATAAATAGTTAGCTGAAGGACAAAATCTTTTAAAACAGCTTCTCGAAATCTCATAAAGTTCATATCTTGGCATAACTCGTTTCACGATTTGAGACCTTTCTCGGACCGATATTTGGCATTGACTTCAAACTTCAAATCTTGAGAGACGATCTTGAAGTTATGGGCTTCTCTTCATTTCGGTATACATCTTCATATGGAGTGAGAGATGCTTCAAACGTTGACCACGACTTCTTCATTTATCCTTGTCTTTATTTAGGATTTTGATATACAACGATCAGCCTTCTTTTCGGACTTGGATGTATTTATCCTCATACCTTGTTAGGGTCTTTTTGGATAGACTTCTCCATGATCTTTATGGGAGTATTGCTTCTCGTCGTGTGTATTGATCCTTCATATTGATTTGGATTAATGATCTTCACATCATCTTAGGATCTTTAGCAAAATAAGTGAATCCTCATGCCTTGTGAGGGCATTTTTTGACTCGAGTATCCTCATGCCTTGTTAGGGCCTTTTTGGATCCGCCAATCTTCGCGTCCCGCTTCAATAAGTTATGCATTGGCTATGAACTCTAATTAATCCCGAGCAACTTTTAAACGATTTTAGGCTAGAAGCTAAGTAATTTTTCAAATTGTACGACCTTATTTATTGCATTTATTTTTTGACAAGTGATGGGAGAAAAAGCGCATAATTAACTCACATAAGTTCATGAAAGAATACAAAACTTATAATTGACTCTATCATTTCTCGTTCTCCACAATTTAAAATCTCAAGTAATGAGACTCGTGGATGCTTAGCCTAATAAACCAATTAAGGTCCATATGGTCAAGGATACTAGCTAGAGTAAACTCGGATAAGTAAACTCGGGTTGAGTCAAAATATTTACAACGGGCCTAATATATCAAAGACTTCTAAACTCGTTAAAACCATTTTATTTATTTACTTATTTTCTTTTTTACTTTATTCATGAAATGGAATATATACATATGATGGTGGTGACAAAAGGAAAAAAGATAAACAAAAATAAATGAAAAATACTACTAGGCCAAAATAGATCAAAAGTTTTGAAAAACGTCGAAAAATATTAATTTTCCAGTTAAAATGAGGACAAATTCATTGAAAAGCCCACTTAACTTCGATAGAAGTCTCCCCTACACTTAAGATAAACATTATCCTCAATGTTTAAGCATGTGGAAGTAAACTCCCCTACACTTAGGACATTGTGTATGTTGTTTAAATCGATCTAAGGAAGAGACAACTAAAGTTATTACATTTATTCAACTTATTAATATACAAGTATGAATCACAATAGCAAAAACAAATCAAAGATAACCGGGTACACGGGAACAAGGGATCACGATTCTTCGAAGGTACCAAAAGTGGAGCACGAAAACACACATCCTTACAAAACAACACATCACAAACAACCTACATGGCTCCCCTACACTTATTGGTTGAAAAAGGTAAAGACAATCTAACCTAGTTATACGATGCTTGATTTATATATCACGAGTCTCTAGCTCTACTCGATTCCCCAAATATCATCGTTAAAATGGGAAAATCATGGAAAAACCGACATTTCCAAGGGAGGAAAATCTCTCCATGATAAAGGGTGAACCATAGTCATATAAGGAATACCCCAAGAAAATCCACTCGGGTCAAACACCTAATTTCCATCACGAAAGGAAATAAACCCCATGGTGGTAAAATCACACAAGTATAAGTCGAGTGGGGTATGCTTAGGCAACGATCTCTTAAAGGAAAGGGTGGTATGGTGATATGGCAATGATATAACAAAAGTCTCTATTCCGGGATCAAACACCGGTTCCTTAACGGGAAAATAACAAGAGGTGTTGACATTAAAGCTCAAAATGTCATCATAATCCAAAGTGGGAAAGTCATCCTCTTCCAAACTTGATGTGAAAATATAAGTATCATCAGAGTCATAGGAAAACTCATCCTCGTGACAAAAATAGGTATCTAGAGAGATATCTAAATCTTCCTCAAATGTAATATCCTCTAAAGTAGGAATGATCTCTAAGAATGGGGGATCCTCCTCAAAAGTCATGACTTCTAAAATTGGGGTATAACAGTCAAAAGGAGTCTCCATAATAGAAGAATCACTCATAGAGATATGAGGTTTATTAAGGTCACGAGGTGAGTCATCAAAAATAATGAGATCACTTAAAGAAGTGTCATCATCGTAATCATCAAAGATTGGTGGATCAAAAGTGGGTGGGTTAAAAGCGGGTGGGTCAAAAGGTGGGTCGTCTAAATCGAAGATAGTGTGATCACTTAAAGAAGTGTCATCACTATAAGTATCGTAAATAGGAGTTTCAAAAATTTGAGGCTCTAAGGAAAGGGATGAAGTTATCACAAAATCATTTTGATTAGACTTTTTAATTCCAAAAGGATTATTAAAAATCTATTCATTATCATAATTAAGAACATCAATCATATTGACCAACTCTTTTCCATTTTATTTAGTTGTGATTTTTCCCATTTTAAAAACTTGTTGTTCATCCCTAACCCTATGAATTAACTCCCCTTCGGCCACATCAGCTAATGCTTTTCCGGATCTTAAGAATGGTCTACCAAATATTAACGGAATACGAGGATCCATCTCATAGTTGACGACGACAAAGTCCACGGGGAAAGTGAATGTACCAACTCGAATGAAAATGTCCTCGGTAATACCAACGGGGTATGCGAGAGTTCTATTAGCTAACTCGAGAGTCATGCGAGTCGGACAAGGTCGGGTAATGATAATTGTTTCCATACCGAGAGTGGCATAAGATTGATGCTAGCACCGAGATCCGCTAAAGCCATACAATCATCAATTTGAGGAAACGAGCAAGGTAACACGAATCGTCCGGGATCTCCTAGATTTTCGGGAAGCTCTTTGAGAAGAATCGTGGAACAATTCTCATTTAAACAAGTGTTAACGAGCTCAACCATTTTTTCCTTCTTATTGAGAAAATTTTGAACATTTTCACAAATTTAGGCATTTGAGCAAGTGCTTCAATAAGTATAATGTTAACATTCACTTGGGAACTCATTTTCAAAAAGTTGGAAACATGAATGTCATCTTTGGTGAGCAACTTAGTCTTGTTCAACCTAGAGGGATAAGGGATATTGGGCTTAGAAGTTGAAGGTTGAGAAGGAGAAGGACTCGCTTCTTGAACAACCTTAGGGAGAGGCTCTTTAGGCAATCGAGAACTAGTACTAGAAGTGGTAGTGGGAGGAATCACCGAAGGGGAGTATGATTACTCATTATGACCTCCGGGCCTTGTCTCTCCTTTATGGGCGAAGAGATGGAAGGTCCCACTAAAGTGGCTCCACTTCGAGTAGTGATAGCACTCACATTAGTACGAGGGCTTGCAACATTTGCACGAATTTCCTATCGGTGGACTCTTGCATTTGTTTCATAGTTCTCCCATGTTCGGTCAATTTTTCGAGAACCAAGTCCATTTGAGGATTAGTAACATTCCCTTGATTAAACCCTTGATTACCTTGAGTATGGAACCCTTGATTTTGAAAATCTTGTTTTGAAATTGATTAGGATTTTGAAAGCCTTGATTATGAAAACCTTGGTTATTAAAGCCTTGATTATTATTAAAACCTTGGTTTTGCCCTTTAAAATTCCCTTGATTTTGGTTAAAACCCATTTCATTTGAATTCCCTTGAAAATTACCCCTTTGAGGACCTTGGTTCCTATTTTGGTATTGGGTATTTTGGGCGGGTGGGGGTGGTATTTGTGGAGCTACAAAACCCGGGGGAGCCAAATAGTTAGTACTCTTATAAGACAAATGGTTAACATCAACATTTGGTTTAAAATGAACCCTTTCATTTTCATTGGAATTGTAAGCATAAACTTCTTGTTGTTGATTGTAAACCTTGTCACAATTATAGTACGAATGTGGTCCACCACAAGTTTCACAAGTTTTAAAAGTCTCATTTAAAGCTTGTACATGTGTAGTGGGACGGTTGTCTCTTAAAGCAAGTTGTTTCACAATTGAAGTAAGCTTCTTTATTTGATTAGTCACCTCATTATCACTAGCACTAGCCATTGTAGCCCTTACACACTTGGTTTGAACTTTTGCCTTGTTTTCAATTACATTCCAAGCATCATTCATTGATTAAACCAAAATATTTCCCCCCAAAACACTATTTAGTGAGTCTTGGTCATTCAAAGTTAATCCATTGTAAAAAGTATTAATTTGATGAACTTTAGTAAAACCATATTGAGGACACTTTCTCAAAAGCTCCTTAAATCTATCCCAAGACTCACTAAAAGTTTCCCCATATTTTTGTTCAAAGGTAATGATGTCATTCCTTAAAGCGGTTGTCCGTGATGGTGGAAAAACGTAGTTAATGAACTTGGTCTCTAAATCCGCCCATGTAAGAATACTTTGGGGTGGTTCCTTATCAAGCCAAATCTGGGCTTGTCCCTCGAGGGAAAAAGGAAAGAGCAACAAACGAATTGCCTCTTGAGTCACCCCATTGTATTTCACTGTATTAGTCAAACAGATGAATCTCTTAATATGATCATGGGGGTCATCTTGGGAACGGCCCAAAAATGGTGTAGTTGAAACCATTTGAATAAAACCCGTTTTAATTTCAAAATTATTTGCTCCAATTGCGGGGACAACGATAGCGCCATCGTTTCCCTCAACGTGTGACTGCAAAATCTCGATCATAGGTCGGTTATCCGTTGCCATCGTATTGTTGAAAGCTCGATTCTCTGGATCGGCTTGATTGTCGGTCTTTTTGTTCTTCTTCTTCTTTTTGGAATAATTAGAAGTATTTGGTACACCACTCGGTATGTGTGCACGCACGCGAGTGCGCATGCAACTAAACACGAGGAATGAGGTAGGAGACCTCGGTCGACTTTGAGAGGAAAAGGATTATCCCTCTCGAGGTTCAATATCAAAAAGGTACAAAAAATATATAAGTGATGTAGGTTTTTCGTACACGTTTTAGGAAAAACGCGTATGAGTGGCAAGTACTAAGTTATACGCTTTAGGAAAAACGTAAAACCGAATAAATGCGGGTTCGTTCTCGAAGGAGGTGTGTGTATTAATGTGCCAATATATAAAATAACAATGTTTGGATTAGTGACGTTTTTGGTTGAGAAGAGAAAAAGTAAAAGACGAGCTACGACTACGATTTAAACTACGACGTTGACGTAAAACGCGAACGTAAATACGTAAAACGCGACGAAATTAAAAAACGAAACCTAAAAATTAATTAAAAGATTAAACTAAGTCTAAAATAATATAAATAAGAATAAAAATCCAACAAATATATTTTAAAACCTTTTATTAATTAAATATTCAATTTTTAATGCTAATTAAAGCCTAAAAATTCAATATAATTAATAAAATGTCCAAAATATTAATTTATTGAACTAATTGATGAAACCTAATAGATTCGGATCTTTAAGCTGCTAGGCATGATTATCATTCATATGATTTAACATAGCGGAATTAGAACAATAATCATGAACAAGGTGTTGTGGACAAGATGAAATTCTCCCAACGATTACTTGTATTAAAGATTAAAACAAATAATCACTAGGCGTGTATACATTGAATCTCACGCCTAGTACACACGAATTGCTTGTAGGTTACATTGTGAATATGAGTTATGAATAAAACCTACGTAGGGTATGTGTTTATATACTACACATAAACCCTTGTTACAAGGAAACTAAATAAGATATTTAGTAAATAAGATATTTAGTAAATAAGATATTCACTAAATAATATATTCACTAGATAATATATTCACTAAATCTTTTATCTTCTTGCAATATATCTTCTACAAGTTTGTCCACCGGCTTGTAGAATCTTCACTTGTCAGATTTAGTCCTTGTCTTTTAGTTTTGACACATCAACTCATAATACTTTATAATTTCGACCCAACAATCTTCCCCTAGTTGATGATGTCAAAACCTTTTGTATATGGTACACGATCTTCAAATTGCTTCCCCTTAAGTATAGCACATATTCTTCCCCTTTTTGACACATCAATAGGGAATATGTGAAAGTATGCAATCTTGAAAAATTCTCCAAAAGTAGCTCTATGTAATGATCTTGAAGAAAAATAAGTACAATAATTTTGATGTAGAAACAGAATAACCCAAACTTTGTATTTCTTTCACCCAATTGCTCACTAGTTGATAAACTCTTCCCCTAGTTGTCGAAACGACTAGAGAAAAATGCAACTCTTTCACTACAAAAGGGGGCTCAGTTTATTGGTAAGAATGGGAACTGAAACCAACAAAAACCGCACAACTATAAGCCAGTTGTTAGCTATAACAATATATTTAGATCCAATGATAAAGGTGTATTGCTCACCCATTAGTTTTTATTACATGGGTACTGGTAACCTTCACGACTATGAGCCAATCGTATGCTATAACAATATATTTAGTCCAATGACAAGGTGTGTTGCTCACCACAGTTTTTGTTACATGGGAACTGGTAACCTTCACGACTATGAGCCAGTCGTACGCTGTAACAATATATTTAGTACAGAGACAAGGTGTATTGCTCACCTAAATAAGAAAAACAAATTTGTGAAAACTAACTTCAACATCAAACTTACCATAAGAACTCTTCCCCTTAATCATATACGACTTTATAAAAAATATCCGAGCCATAAATATCAATTTGATATTCTGTATAGAAACGGAGATCCCATGTACCTTCGTGTGTAAATACCTCGTTTTGTGTGCAAAAACGTAACCAAAATACCAAACAGCAGCGAAGCCTTTGTCGTCCAATATCCTTCACTGTCCAAGATCTTATCAGTGTGTGTTGTCCAATATCGGACAACACTTGTCAGCGTTTGAAAAACCATATCTCGGACAACACATGAATTTCTGTCAGCGCTTACATATAACTTGTCAGCGCCATCTTTAAACCTGTCAGCGCCTGGTCATCAGCGCCTCATCCATGCCTTGTCAGCGTCAACGACATCCACTGACACTAACATCTATCAGGGTCAAAATAACTCCCATCAGCGGCTAATTGATCTAGGGTTTTATAAACCCTAAATCATTATTTCATGTGAAAATCCATAAACTGCAGTGAACTTCGACAGCGAATAACTTCTTCATAGATGCTCAGATCGAAGATCCCTTCGGTGAGATCCTAGACATAAGTGTCAAGAACCTACAGATCGAATTTCACGACGATCCAACGGTTAACGAAGGAGAAATCGCGTTTTTACTATTACTGTTCACAGAAAACAGCATATGACCCCTGCTGACTTCAACGGTTAATAACTTTTTCTTGGGGATAGATCACGACAATCCCTCTGGTAGATATCTAGATATATGTGTGTAGAACACACACAAAAAATTTCGTGGCGATCCAACGGTTCAATAAAAAGTTATGCCCTTCGTACTACTGCTGCGCACACAAACTGCATAAAAACCCTATACGTGATTTTCTTCTTTTTCACTAAGAACGAACACCTCGTTGATCCTAGCATCGAGAGCCACCCGCTCTGATACCAATTGATGAAACCTAATAGATTCGGATCTTTAAGCTGCTAGGCATGATTATCATTCATATGATTTAACATAGCGGAATTAGAACAATAATCATGAACAAGGTGTTGTGGACAAGATGAAATTCTCCCAACGATTACTTGTATTAAAGATTAAAACAAATAATCACTAGGCGTGTATACATTGAATCCCACGCCTAGTACACACGAATTGCTTGTAGGTTACATTGTGAATATGAGTTATGAATAAAACCTACGTAGGGTATGTGTTTATATACTACACATAAACCCTTGTTACAAGGAAACTAAATAAGATATTTAGTAAATAAGATATTTAGTAAATAAGATATTCACTAAATAATATATTCACTAAATAATATATTCACTAAATCTTTTATCTTCTTGCAATATATCTTCTACAAGTTTGTCCACCGGCTTGTAGAATCTTCACTTGTCAGATTTAGTCCTTGTCTTTTAGTTTTGACACATCAACTCATAATACTTTATAATTTCGACCCAACAATCTTCCCCTAGTTGATGATGTCAAAACCTTTTGTATATGGTACACGATCTTCAAATTGCTTCCCCTTAAGTATAGCACATATTCTCTTGTTGATCCCAAACTTAGATCGATTAAGCTTTGTGTATACGAGATTAGATCAAGTAATACACGTAGAGAAACTTTTGATGTATTCAACAATCTAAGTATTATGCGGAAACTAATACTCAGAACGAAGAACAACCAGAATATATGAATACCAAACTTTCACTTTGTTTAATAATAACAATGAAAGATTACAATGAAAGTGTTATGAGATATGTGGAAAAGATGTATGTGAGATATATCTTATGTCTAACCCTAAGGCCTCCTTTTATAGGTTTAAGGAGCCTTGTACAAAAAGCTAAGATCAACTATTTTAGGAAGAGACACAAGATAAACATACATAAATAACATATTGACTAAATCTTTTTAAACATTAAGAATATATTCTGAATTCTTATCTTCATACTTTGTCCACCATCTTGAAGAATTCATCATTGGCAGATTTAGTCCTTGTCTTTGTCTTTAAGATTCTTCTTGTCAACGCCTTGATAATTCGTATCAGCGTCTCATCTGTCAGCGTCTCGTTTACTCTTGTCAGCGTCCAATTTCCTCTTGTCAGCGTTCAAGTGACTTAGCTAATTTTATTCCCAACAATCCTCCCCTAAACTTGATATCTACTCTAGAAATCAAGTTTCTGAATAAAATAAAACATACAGAGAGGATTCTTACAAATATACTTATCCCTGAATTTGAGTAATAATAAATCTCGAAAAGTCAATCACTCAAATCCCTTGTATAGTCAGCCTTCACTTGGTCTTAATTATCTTCAACACCTGTAAAGTCTTTGGAGCTTTCTTTATTACTTTTGTCACTCAAATTCGATTGCTCCTCCCCTTTTTAAGACTCCTCTCCAAGATCAATATACAAGGACAGAACCAAGAACATCCTCCTTGCATCAGCTTCCAAAATAACAATCCTTGACAATTTGTACCATTTATGTATTATACTTTTACAAGCTAATACATATTTTCGTCAATTCCATTAATGTCAAAGGTTTCATACTGTCCTCATCCACATTCGGGAAATGAATCCTCAATGTTGATTCATAGGACATGGGGATGGACTTACTGATGATAAGACTGACTTGAACTGCATTAAAGCTAGTACCAATAGTCTCAGCCATCTCCATAACACTATACACCCTTGTGAAAGTGATCTCTGCTGCTACTAGATGTCAATCACTAGGAAAAACATCTCAATGATCATTAGGCTTCCAGATATCCAAAAATTTGAAAAATAAAAGGGTGATGAAATATTTTGGGACTATAAAGAAGTTTATCAATGACACCAGCTAAGATGTCATAGCATAAAATGGACTTGAGAATGGAAAACTTTAGTTAGAACATAAACAAAGGTAATAATCCTAAGGAAACTAACTAGTCTCTAATAAGCAAGAGTGACAAACACTGTTCATGCATACACTCATGCAAAAGCATGATAGACATACATGAACTCTAGAGTCCTTTGTTCACAAATGCCCCAAAGAGAAAGTTAACTCATATAAAACCTTTGCAACTCCCCAAGTAACCCAAAAATATATCTACCCCAAGTCACCCATACGACCACACCCAATACTAGGTCAAAAGTCTTGGCAGCATGCATGCAAAATAAATTACGTGCATGCTACAGTGCCTCGAGGTTTAGAAATTCCAACAATTTCATAATGAAAGAGCCTTCACTATTTCTAACCCCCACTCACCAGTGGACACAATCTAGAATCGTGCAAGAGTGCTCTAAGAGTACCCAAAAACCTAGAGGTTTACCTCCCCTTAACAGAAGCATACAAATCATTATATGTGAAGAAACAAAATTTTATCTCAAGATAGGAATGTAAACACTCCAACCATCATAAATAAAAGTTTGCAATTCTGTATCCATCCATATGTAGCTCCACTTTCATGCATAGTTAGACAAAAACCACAAAAACACACACCAACAGAGGCTACCCTTTCCCACAATAATGGGTAAAGATAACATGTCAATGGATAAAAATAATATCAGTGGAAAGACCAACAATGCATGTTCCTTGAGCATCCACTATCTCGATATCCTTGATCATTAACCTGCTTTTGGATAGGCTGCTCAAAAAGAAAACAAATTAGTTTTCTTTGGAGATCCAAGCCTTGTAGGACTTGGATCTGTCTAGTTGTTCAACTAGAGTGGTATTATTCTTTACCATAAATGCCTGTTCATCCCTTTGTGACCTAAGCACCCAATTTGTTCCAATGAGACTAGTAATGACCTTCTCAAGATATTTGAATCTATTACAAGTCATTGAAATACCATTAAAATTAGAGTTTTGCGCTTGTTTAGGTTTCCATGTTAAGTGGGATGATGCTTCAGACCATTGACCCTTATTAACCAAGTATCTTTGTTTATATGGTCTAAAATAAGGTCTCATACAACACTTGGAGCTGTCAGCGTTGCATTTGTTCCTGTCAGCGTTGAACTTGTTCCTGTCAGCGCTGAATTTTTTCTTGTCAGCGCTGAATTTTTTCTTGTCAGCGCTGAATTTGTTTCTATCAGCGCTTAAATTAGGGTTTGCTACAGGAACATACTGTCTGTTTGACCAAGTGTTGGTCTTTTGAAAGGGTCTCTGGCCATGTGTGTTAGACCCTCTAGTAAAGAATGGAGCTGGTCTAACAACTTGTGAATTTTGGTTCACAAAGGTTTTGGGTCTGACAGCGTTTGACCTATGTTGACTTTTATCAGCGCTGAAGTTGTTCTTGTCAGCGTTGACATTGGAAGCGTTGACACATTTGTATACCAAATGTGAAAAGCTACCACGAGTGTAACATGCTCTTCTAGACATAGTCTTAGGTCTAGAAGCAAAGAAACCTGTTCCATGGTTACTAACTTGGCTTTTTGGGGACCTAGTATTCCTATACATCTCTGCATACTTAACAGTAGGTTTCTTAACAGTGTGTGAGCCAAGGTCAACAGTCTTGCCAGTGGATGGGTGTGTGATCTTGATGGGGACAGACTCTTGTGTGATGATAGGGGTAGGGTCATTTGGACTTTCACACAATAAACCTCCCTTAACAAACAAGGTATGGTTGGCTTTCTTCCACTCATCTAGGTCAGTCAGTTTTTGTTTATATTCTTCAACTGGGGAAGTTACTCTAGGTGGAGGAATGAATTCCTTCTCTTGGAGTTCTGGCAAGCCAGTCCAAGATAAGTCCTTTGATTGGACACCATAGAAATCCCCAGCTGGTGGTGGAACACCAGTATAATCTTTCATCCCAATCCCACTCATGTCCTTAGAGTCTCTTTGTTTACTAACACACTCTCCTAGGGTTTGTGTGGCCTTATCAAATCTCTGGATTTTAAGACTCACATTATCTTTATTTTTGTTAGCCTCATCTAACTTAGCTATTAAATCAAGATTAACCCTGTTTGTGATATCTTGAATATCTTTACTTTGATGTAACTCATGTTTTAAGATATTTATTTTATCCTTTAAATCAAACTCCATTTTTTTATACTCAGCTACTGTCCTTTCTGTTTGGGTGAGAGCAATTTGATAATTAGATACTTTGCATCTTTCAGAACTTGCCTCATCTAATAATTTTACTATCTCCTTGTTAAGTCTTTCAGTATTTAACCTACAAGAAGAGTTATCACATACCTCACTATCAGAACATGAAGAAGAATTGGAACTTGAAGTAGACGTGGCCATAACTGAAAACATCATCAAATTCTTTTTCACCTTCTTCCATAGCCTGGTCCACCTTACAATATTAGATCTCGTTCTTCAAATCAAAGTTTCTCAACAAGCTCTGATACCACTTGTTGATCCCAAACTTAGATCGATTAAGCTTTGTGTATACGAGATTAGATCAAGTAATACACGTAGAGAAACTTTTGATGTATTCAACAATCTAAGTATTATGCGGAAACTAATACTCAGAACGAAGAACAACCAGAATATATGAATACCAAACTTTCACTTTGTTTAATAACAACAATGAAAGATTACAATGAAAGTGTTATGAGATATGTGGAAAAGATGTATGTGAGATATATCTTATGTCTAACCCTAAGGCCTCCTTTTATAGGTTTAAGGAGCCTGGTACAAAAAGCTAAGATCAACTATTTTAGGAAGAGACACAAGATAAACATACATAAATAACATATTGACTAAATCTTTTTAAACATTAAGAATATATTCTGAATTCTTATCTTCATACTTTGTCCACCATCTTGAAGAATTCATCATTGGCAGATTTAGTCCTTGTCTTTGTCTTTAAGATTCTTCTTGTCAACGCCTTGATAATTCGTATCAGCGTCTCATCTGTCAGCGTCTCGTTTACTCTTGTCAGCGTCCAATTTCCTCTTGTCAGCGTTCAAGTGACTTAGCTAATTTTATTCCCAACACTAATAACTAACTTATATTATTTAAAGACTAAAAAGTATTTTTCCTAAATTTTTAAAACTATTTTTCTATTTTTTTAATCACTAAAAACTATTTTTAAACTAAAATAATCATAAAAAATAATAAAATAATGCCAAAATTAATTTGATAATTTTAAAAATCCTAAATTACACTATTGAACAGTGGAAAATTGAAAAAGTTAAAAAAATGTAAAAATTTGCACTAAAAGACAAAACAGATTTATAATTAAACCCTAATTATACTAAATTAATTATAAAAATTAATTAAAAAGTGAACAGTGAATAACTTTTAAACTAAAAATCTTAAATTAATTTTCTTAATCTATAAAAAATTTTAAAACTGAAAAATATAAACTTTTTACACTAAAAGACAAAATCAGAATAATTAAAAAGTAATTAAAAATGCAAAATAATCCAAAAAATATAAAATGAACAGTAATATAAAAACTAATTAAACAGAAAAATTAAGAATTAAAAAAGAAAAATAATGGAAAAAATTTGAAGTCCTAATTCTTAAAAAAGTTCCTAAAAGACAAAATTTTAAGATTATGAAAGTGACACTTGGTCACTTTCTGTCGTCTTGTGCAAGCAGGGGAAACCATCAAGCTAGCAGGGGGAAGTGAGTTCCCACTGCTAGTGCAAATAAGCTGACAAAAAATTGAAAAGCTTAGGAAAGCTTTTCTTGTGGCTTTTCTTGGATAATAGGGCACCCCCACAACCAGTTGGGTTGTGGGGAGTCAGTAACACAAGAAATTAAACAATGAACAACACAGAATCACACACAAATGGGCTCAAAGTTTCTGATAAACAGAAAAGTGCCCTGGGGTCGTTTTGCTGATGCAATTGGCACCTAGGGTGAGATTTGGCTTACCAAATCTTCACAATTGCCCAACCAAAATACTACAACCTAGTCTAAAACCCTAGATGATAACTAAATCTAACAATTAACAAGCTAACAAGGCAAACATTACACTAAAATAGGCAGAAAAGTGTGATTACTGATTTTTAGCTATCTATGCAAAATTTTAACACATGCAAGTAACTTAAATCCCTATCAAAGCTGAAACTAATGACTGATATAACCTAACAAACACCTAAGTAGCATGTATGGGTGGTCTCTAACAAGTTTTATGTCACCTAAAGCTGTCAAATCCCTAAACCCAAACACCCCCTAATATTCAGAAATCAACTTTTGTAAACCAAATCCTATCAAAACTTATCTAAACTGATTCTAATCAACCTAAATACACATAAGCACCAATAACAAGCACAAACAAACACTTATACTATCATTCAAACAGCAATTCAATAAAATCACATAAGCATCAACTATAGCAGGTTTAGTGGGTTCAAGCTATACCTGCCTGACCTACATCCAGGCCAGGCTATGGCCTGCTGATGCCATCACCAAATGAGCTTAAAGGAGAGCTTAAGGGATTAGAGCAGATGCTATCAAATGTAGAGATGCTAGTGGTGGATACCAAGATCCACACACCCAATATGTCTTCAATAATTCTTGAAAGTCCTTCTTGAACCTGCCAAAAATAACAAACAAGGAATAGTGACATGTTAACAAAAGCCTATAAGCTAAAAATCTAGCTTATTGAATAAGCTGCTTCTAGCTTATTGCTTCAAGATAAATAAAAACTGATTTTTGCTTGAAAATCCTTGCTGAGACCAAATACTTGAAATCTTAAAACTATGAGCTACCAATTGCAAATCATAAAATCCCCATCACATATCCAGTATCACTTCAATGTGATGGTGATTTTGAGCTTCTTGAAAAACTTCTTTCAACACAACTTACAAACAGAAAAACAAGACGGATTTCTGAAATTTTAAGCTAAAAGGGAACTTTAGAGAATTTAACTAAACTTGAGATAATTAAAATATTAAACTAAAGGAACTCAGTGTTTATTGCATAAATTTCAGAAATTTCATTTTCATTACTTTAAAGAAAGAATACAATAAAACTGGAACAAAGTAAAATAAAGGGTACATGCACCCTTTATATACTGAATGGTAGAATAATCTAGAATACAGAAAAAATGCTAAACCATAATATCTAAATTTCCAAGTCTGCCCTTTGATTTGAATCTTCAAAAGTGGTCAAATTGGCTCATGTGACATGACAGCTGGTGCTTTTTGATCTTAGCCGTATATTAACTCCTTTGGGAGAAAGGAATCAATATGGGTGGTTGATTTGGTCGGGTTTTGGGAAGGTGTGGACAAGGACGGGTGTAGGGGTATCATGTGGGGGGGGACCAAGTGAGTGTGAGGGTTTGTTTGTTGGTGGGTTTTGGTGAGAAAAGGGTAAATTGTTAATCTGGAAGCAATTAATAAAAACCCCTTTGTTTTTAGGTGTTAATTGAATTAGGGTTTAAGTGGGTTAAGGAGGTAGGAGGAAGGCGTTTAATCCTTTTTTGTGGGTTAATTAGTTTGAAAAGTTTGTTTGCCTCCAAAATTAACAGATTAAATAATCTGTTAAAGGGTTGGGTGGAATCTGATGTGGAGAGGGGGGGGGGGGTGATGTGTTGGATAGAGAGTGGTGGAAATGGGGTGATGTGGACAAAGTTGTCGGCTGGTTAGTTATAATGGGAGTTTGGTTAAAATGTTTGTGGTTTTGGCAATATCAGTCCTCCCTGTTAAATTACCCTTTCAACAGCTTTGCAGAGTTAACCCAACTGATTTGCACCATTAGTCCTTGTTCAATTTCATCCATAGTCCTTTAGTTAACAAAGAATGTAATCTTGTAACTTTATCCAAACTTCAAGGGCTAGAAGTGTAAAGTCTTCAAACTTTAGGGACCTCACTCATATTTATGGAATATTGAGGGGTGTAAAGTGTCATATCTTCAAAGTAGAGGGACCAAAGTTGCCAATTCTTCAAACTTCAAGGGCATTTTTGCAAATTCCAAACTTGGGCCCGGTTCTTTGTGCGGCTTCGTTTCCCGTGTTCGGTTTTGTTTGATTCTTGTAATCTTTTGGTGAATTCACGATATCCGTACCTAAAATACACAAATGAACAAACACAAGCATATATATGGGTATTTTGACGATATTTTAAGCGTTTTAAGCCCGATTTGGACGATGAGACTATGTATAAATACAGTCTCATCACTCCCCCATACTAAACCATTGCCGTGTCCCTACGCAATGCTAGAATTAAGTATCATAGCACTTCCAAAATTCATTTTATGATGACATTTATTAGACATAAATTTAAATAAACTACTACATGCGTTTTAGACATAATGTATTGTTTTCATCACGGAATGTGACTTTTAGGATGATAGAACAAGAACACGTGAATGCTTCGTTAGAAATAATTTCGTCGTCCTCGATTTTCACCCAATTCCATGCTAAGCGTGTAACGAGATCATTGTTATTATAAGTTAGCAACACGATCATATCTCATGAGTGTTAATTACGAACCTAGACTCCCTTATTCCTACTTGGTATCTCTTATATTTTATTTTGTCTTAATGATCACGAGTATACATTATCGACTTATGCGTGAATAGAGATTAAGTCTAAAAATAGAGACTTAACGGTGTAACCAAAATCATTAAATCAATAATTCATCCCAATAGACAACGATGTCAAAAAATTAAGTCAACAAGAAGGATCGATAAACACGATTTTATAACGGTTTTGAACATGAGACTTATTACCAAGACTTTTATACGCCCCCTAACGGAAGGGCCTTATTATCTTTGGTTTACCTCCATCTTTTATTCAACTTCGCCATGAAGCTTTTATTATGACTTCGGTCTTGCCTTGCCTTTTATTATCCGCCTCATCGGTGGTTTTATTAGCCAAAGACGTATATCCTCACGCTAAGGCGAATTTTGGATCTTTAAAGCTTTGAAGATTAAGGCTTGATTCACTTTCAATTTGGGCATAGATTTTTCGGCCTTGTGAGCTTCAAATTTTGCTTAATTTAGGTGAGCACTTGAAATCTTATTATTAGGTGAAGCTTTCGATTATTCGGGTGCCAATACTTCAAAACCGTGACGCTGGCGATACCTTAATGTTTTCCCAATTTAATTACATGGAAGCTACTAAAACAAATTAGAAACCAACAATAGTGACTAAACCGCTAAATCAATATTTATTAACAATTTATTAAACAAAAGTGTGGGGAGAATAAGCTAATAATTACTACACATGAGATCGTGACGATTACGAGACTTATAAATAACTCTATCATTTCTCGTCCTCATTTAAGAGACTTAGCCTAAAAAGTTAAGGAATCGAAGCTAAGTGCTCAACACGCACGGTCGAGTCAAAAATTACTCTTATTCTCACCATCGGAAAACCTACATTCGTGTCTTAAACACTTATGAAAAACAAGAAAATTTTTAAAATTTGGCCATTTTTAGCCTTATTTGCAACAAAGCGATAGCAAAAAGATGAATATTTGGATTGCGTGGTGACGTAAGCAAGGTGAAGTATCTACTCACCCCCCCCATACTAAAACTAAACATTGTCCTCAATGTTTCGAGTCTAGGGGTGAAAACACCCCCATACTAGAGACGAAGTCGAATGCTTAATCTTGAGCATGGAAAGGGTAAAACGAATAACCTAAAAGCCGTTTATGAATTAAGCTAATAAGATAAACGTTAGAACATAAAAGGATATCATCGGATATCGGAATCTCCAAAGGCAACGATCGAAGCTCGAGTGATCCGTAAAACGAACACGAGAGGCTTCAATGATGATGATGAACCTAATAAATCATAATCACAAACAATCACGGAACAAAGGTTGGAAGAGCACAAGTCCCCTCGTTACATTAAACTAAGAAAGCGATAATATTTACAAGGATAAGCATGAGAATCCCCCACGAGGCACCTTGTTTTTGATAACCGAGTCAAAAGCTCGACTCGAATCCCCTTAAATGATCACATTTAAGGATAATCTTGGTATGGTCATTTTTGGTGGGACTTACATGTAATCAAGGCCCAAAAGCAACCGATAATAAAGGCAAAGCCTTTATACCGGGGTCAAAGATCGTATCCTCACTTTTGGTGGAAAATGATAAAGGCAAAGCCGGAGGATACGTTTTGTAAGGAAGAAAACTCCTTACAACGTACTCAAAGTACGTGTAGTCATGGGAACCGAGAGGGTGGGTAAGATTACTTTGAGACGAAGGAAAATTTGAAAGAGAATCAATAAAAATGGGGGTCTCAAAGTCTCCTCCCGGTACTAAGGCAAAAGCCTCATTAAAATCCTCATTCTCATCAAGAGGCGGTCCATCGGTGAACCCCTCGAGAATGGAGGCATCACAAGTCAAAAGAGAAGGCTCATCCAAATAAGACTTAGGGAGGGTGACTAGCAAATCCGGCTCATCGAGTTTAGGATCCTTATAATCCTCACTCTCGATGTCCTCGAACGTCTCATCAAAGAGAGGATTTACGTTACCAAAAACAAACTCGTCATCAAATTCAAAAAGGGAATTCGAGTAAATTTTAAATTCGTCGACACGAACTTCCTCATCGAGTAGTGACTCGTCATCACTAGTGGAAAAATCATCATCGAAAAGCGGGTTCGAAAAAGTCAATGATTCTCTACCCGAAGTGTCGTTGGGAGAGACATCATCACATGAAATCGTATCATACTCACTATCGCAATTTTCCTCGTTAGAATCTTCGTGGGAAAATTCATCGAGAGTAAAATCACTTAACTCCTCATCGAAGACAACCGTAGGCTCACTTTGGATTGGAATAGGGATCTCAACACTAGGATTAGTGCTAAGATTCTTCTCCCCCATACTTAGAGAGGCATCGGGTTTCGTTGGGAGCGTGAGAGTTATGGTTTCACAAGACGAGTTGAGATTAAAAATGTCGCTATCGTCGTCGTCATCATAAATAGGAAGCGTGAGATCACATCTAGCTAGATGCTCCTCTCTTTCTAGTTCTTGTTTTTTATGACGAATATCGATGCTTAAACCATTGTATTCTTGTAAAAGTTGTTTAGTTCTAATCTCACACTCTCTTTTAAACTCGTCACTTATTTCTTCTTTACGATATCTCCTAATGCCGAGTTCATTAGAGATATCGTTTATTTCTTGATTGATTCGTCGTTTCTCCTCTTCCATATCTTTGATGCTTTCTTCGATCACTTCGACGATTGAAAGTTCCTTTTTCTCCATAATTTGTTGAAAAAGTAATTTAATTTCTTCAAATCCCTTGTCGACGCGACTTGCACCGAGATCATCATCGAAAATTTTTTGTGGAGGTGATTGGTCAAAACCGGAGAATTGGTTGTCAAAAGACGTATCATGGTTCATCGGTTGACAATCATACCCATAATGAGGTGCGTTTCCACAAGACTCACATGAATATGACGGTGGATATTGCGAAGATTGGTCAAAGAAATTAGGATTTGGTTCAGGGTCATTATAATTCGTACAACTAAATCCAAAATCGTGCTCCAAACCGCAAAAATCACACGAATAAGACGAAGGCGGTTGTGGAGTGTGGTCATAGGATTGAAATCCGTAACCATGGTCGTTTTGAGGAGAGTTGTATATATACCCCTCCCTTCCTCCATAAATCTCGCAATTGAAGCAATTACCACCGTCTGGCGGACCTCCACAATATGGACAAGAGTAATATTCCTCGTTGGACATGACGAAACGCGAATGGTGTTACGAGAATTAAACACTAGAGGATTAGAAAAAGAATTAATTGATTAGGGGTAAGAAGAATATTTTTCATTTTTGATTGTTTTTTAATTTTTTTTTTTGGGTTTTTGGTGTATTACGTAGACACAAATCTACAAATCTCTCCTCGAATCGACTTTCTCGATTAAAGGAGCCTCAAGGAATGAAAACGATCACGTGAAGTGAACGCTTTCGATGACTTTAGAACGTTGGTGGAACACCAAAACGTTCAAGAGGGTTTAATCTTGAAAACAAGCAAATATAATATACGTAGATAATACTTGGGCGGCAAACCCTCGATTGGCCCTCTTTCTCAAAACACGCACAAGCAAGCGGGGGAAACGAGGCGACGCTATGCACTTAAGAGCCTTTTTCCCTTAGGTGGTGAAATACAACCGCCTTATACCCACCTTATAGTTTGTGTTAATTGAAATTAAGCCTCACGAAAGTATTTATCAATTTTGCCTTTAACTTTTGCTTTAGATTCGAATACAATGATCGAGTGATGAAATCCCGAATCAAGGTTCCGTTTTCACGCTTTTGGAGTACTTGTATATTTATTGTTCTTACGTAGATACAATATAGTAATAATATATTCACAATAAAAACGAAAAACGAATATATCTACAATATAGTAAAGATTGTTTTGTGTTTAATTTAGGAAAATTAAACACGATTTATTTGGATACTATAATATAATAGAGAAAAATAACAAAAATGAGTATGTACGATATTCACGCTTTCTAAAAATTGAAAAGAAAAAACGCACTACTCACACAAACACGATACTAATAATAATGGCACACTAAACACCTCCCCGACAACGGCGCCAAAAATTGATGTAGGTTCTTCGTACACGTTTTAGGAAAAACGCGTATGAGTGGCAAGTACTAAGTTATACGCTTTAGGAAAAACGTAAAACCGAATAAATGCGGGTTCGTTCTCGAAGGAGGTGTGTGGATTAATGTGCCAATATATAAAATAACAATGTTTGGATTAGTGAAGTTTTTGGTTGAGAAGAGAAAAAGTAAAAGACGAGCTACGACTACGATTTAAACTACGACGTTGACGTAAAACGCGAACGTAAATACGTAAAACGCGACGAAATTAAAAAATGAAACCTAAAAATTAATTAAAAGATTAAACTAAGTCTAAAATAATATAAATAAGAATAAAAATACAACAAATATATTTTAAAACCTTTTATTATATAAATATTCAATTTTTAATGCTAATTAAAGCCCAAAAATTAAATATAATTAATAAAATGTCCAAAATATTAATTTATTGAACTAATAACTAACTTATATTATTTAAAGACTAAAAAGTATTTTTCCTAAATTTTTAAAACTATTTTTCTATTTTTTAATCACTAAAAACTATTTTTAAACTAAAATAATCATAAAAAATAATAAAATAATGCCAAAATTAATTTGATAATTTTAAAAATCCTAAATTACACTATTGAACAGTGGAAAATTGAAAAAGTTTAAAAAATGTAAAAATTTGCACTAAAAGACAAAACAGATTTATAATTAAACCCTAATTATACTAAATTAATTATAAAAATTAATTAAAAAGTGAACAGTGAATAAGTTTTAAACTAAAAATCTTAAATTAATTTTCTTAATCTATAAAAAATTTTAAAACTGAAAAATATAAACTTTTTACACTAAAAGACAAAATCAGAATAATTAAAAAGTAATTAAAAATGCATAATAATCTAAAAAATATAAAATGAACAGTAATATAAAAAATAATTAAACAGAAAAATTAAGAATTAAAAAAGAAAAATAATGGAAAAAATTTGAAGTCCTAATTCTTAAAAAAGTTCACAAAAGACAAAATTTTAAGATTATGAAAGTGACACTTGGTCACTTTCTGTCTTCTTGTGCAAGCAGGGGAAACCAGCAAGCTAGCAGGGGGAAGTGAGTTCCCACTGCTAGTGCAAATAAGCTGACAAAAAATTGAAAAGCTTAGGAAAGCTTTTCTTGTGGCTTTTCTTGGATAATAGGGCACCCCCACAACCAGTTGAGTTGTGGGGAGTCAGTAACACAAGAAATTAAACAATGAACAACACAGAATCACACACAAATGGGCTCAAAGTTTCTGATAAACAGAAAAGTGCCCTGGGGTCGTTTTGCTGATGCAATTGGCACCTAGGGTGAGATTTGGCTTACCAAATCTTCACAATTGCACAACCAAAATACTACAACCTGGTCTAAAACCCTAGATGATAACTAAATCTAACAATTAACAAGCTAACAAGGCAAAAAATACACTAAAATGGGCAGAAAAGTGTGATTACTGATTTTTAGCTATCTATGCAAAATTTTAACACATGCAAGTAACTTAAATCCCTATCAAAGCTGAAACTAATGACTGATATAACCTAACAAACACCTACGTAGCATGTATGGGTGGTCTCTAACAAGTTTTATGTCACCTAAAGCTGTCAAATCCCTAAACCCAAACACCCCCTAATATTCAGAAATCAACTTTTGTAAACCAAATCCTATCAAAACTTATCTAAACTGATTCTAATCAACCTAAATACACATAAGCACCAATAACAAGCACAAACAAACACTTATACTATCATTCAAACAGCAATTCAATAAAATCACATAAGCATCAACTATAGCAGGTTTAGTGGGTTCAAGCTATACCTGCCTGACCTACATCCAGGCCAGGCTATGGCCTGTTGATGCCATCACCAAATGAGCTTAAAGGAGAGCTTAAGGGATTAGAGCAGATGCTATCAAATGTAGAGATGCTAGTGGTGGATACCAAGATCCACACACCCAATATGTCTTCAATAATTCTTGAAAGTCCTTCTTGAACCTGCCAAAAATAACAAACAAGGAATAGTGACCTGTTAACAAAAGCCTATAAGCTAAAAATCTAGCTTATTGAATAAGCTGCTTCTTGCTTATTGCTTCAAGATAAATAAAAACTGATTTTTGCTTAAAAATCCTTGCTGAGACCAAATACTTGAAATCTTAAAACTATGAGCTACCAATTGCAAATCATGAAATCCCCATCACATATCCACTATCACTTCAATGTGATGGTGATTTCAAGCTTCTTGGAAAACTTCTTTCAACACAACTTACAAACAGAAAAACAAGACGGATTTCTGAAATTTTAAGCTAAAAGGGAACTTTAGAGAATTTAACTAAACTTGAGATAATTAAAATATTAAACTAAAGGAACTCAGTGTTTATTGCATAAATTTCAGAAATTTCATTTTCATTACTTTAAAGAAAGAATACAATAAAACTGGAACAAAGTAAAATAAAGGGTACATGCACCCTTTATATACTGAATGGTAGAATAATCTAGAATACAGAAAAAATGCTAAACCCTAATATCTAAATTTCCAAGTCTGCCCTTTGATTTGAATCTTCAAAAGTGGTCAAATTGGCTCATGTGACATGACAGCTGGTGCTTTTTGATCTTAGCCGTATATTAACTCCTTTGGGAGAAAGGAATCAATATGGGTGGTTGATTTGGTCGGGTTTAGGGAAGGTGTGGACAAGGACGGGTGTAGGGGTATCATGTGGGGGGGACCAAGTGAGTGTGAGGGTTTGTTTGTTGGTGGGTTTTGGTGAGAAAAAGGGTAAATTGTTAATCTGGAAGCAATTAATAAAAACCCCTTTGTTTTTAGGTGTTAATTGAATTAGGGTTTAAGTGGGTTAAGGAGGTAGGAGGAAGGCGTTTAATCCTTTTTTGTGGGTTAATTAGTTTGAAAAGTTTGTTTGCCTCCAAAATTAACAGATTAAATAATCTGTTAAAGGGTTGGGTGGAATCTGACGTGGAGAGGGGGGGGGGGTGATGTGTTGGATAGAGAGTGGTGGAAATGGGGTGACGTGGACAAAGCTGTCGGCTGGTTAGTTATAATGGGAGTTTGGTTAAAATGTTTGTGGTTTTGGCAATATCAGTCCTCCCTGTTAAATTACCCTTTCAACAGCTTTGCAGAGTTAACCCAACTGATTTGCACCATTAGTCCTTGTTCAATTTCATCCACAGTCCTTTAGTTAACAAAGAATGTAATCTTGTAACTTTATCCAAACTTCAAGGGCTAGATGTGTAAAGTCTTCAAACTTTAGGGACCTCACTCATATTTATGGAATATTGAGGGGTGTAAAGTGTCATATCTTCAAAGTAGAGGGACCAAAGTTGCCAATTCTTCAAACTTCAAGGGCATTTTTGCAAATTCCAAACTTGGGCCCGGTTCTTTGGGCGGCTTCGTTTCCCGTGTTCGTTTTTGCTTGATTCTTGTAATCTTTTGGTGAATTCACGATATCCGTACCTAAAATACACAAATGAACAAACACAAGCATATATATGGGTATTTTGACGATATTTTAAGCGTTTTAAGCCCGATTTGGACGATGAGACTATGTATAAATACAATCTCATCAATAAGTAATACTACTTGGGTGGCAAAACCCTTGATTAGCCTTCCTTCTCAAAATACTCACAAGTGAAGGGGGGAATGAGGTGGCGCGAAGCACTTAAGTACCTAGCTTCCCTTAGACGGCCTTTTATAGCACTTCGCCTTTCTATTCACCTTATAGTTCGTATTTTTTCGAATTATTGCTTAACGAAAGTATTTATCTATTTTTGCCTTTATTTTTGTTTGATCGATACACGTATAAGGAACCGGAACGCCTCCAAATACGGGGTATTGCAAGCAATACTTATGGAAATTTTGTATATGGGGGTTCTTATACGTAATATCTATAGTAAAAAAAATCTTTTTGTATTTTTTAAGAAAAATATATTCACAATAAAAACAATAGAAATCGAAATAAGAAAAATAAAAATAGTACTTAATCTTTTTGGTGTAATACTTTAGGAAAAGTATTACTTTTGGATTTTTTTAATTTTTTTGGTGCAAATCTTAGGAAAGAATTTGCTTTTGATGATTTTTTTATTTTTTGGTATTTTTATCTTTTTGATTTTTTTATGTTTTTGATTTTTAACAAGAAAAATAACGTTCAAAAGTGAACGGATCCCAAAACCCAAAGCGTCTCACGAAAAATTGTCAATCATAACGAGATCGAAGCGGCAACGACGCCATTTTAATAACCATTTTTTATATAGTTTTTCCTCGAATCGACTCGAATTGATTTACAACTTAACACAAGATTTATTTGTTTTTGGTTAATAATAATTGCTTGGTATCTATGTCTATTTAGACTAAAATGGGAAAATTATGTAGGCTAAGGAATACATAAAAGTAAAAGCCCAAATAATTCACATAAAATTAATCTAAAATGCAAATAAAATTAAACTACAATTTAAAATCTAGATGCAATAAATAATAAACTATAATTAAAAACATGAATAATTATAAATGCGAAATTAATCTAAATGCAAGCACGTAATAACAAGTAAAAGTGACAAAAAATGAAATCACAAAGATAAACTTAAAAATAAAGCGTAAAGCTTTAACCTTTTAAGCTTATTAATCTCTTTAGATGATAAAACTTGAAGCTTTATATACTAATACGCTTAATAATCACAAAAAGGTGTAAACTTTATTTTAATAATAAGCTTATCTAAATGAAAACTAATTTTTAAACCTTTTAATCTATTTTTAAAACATTAATAATAATTAAAACTAATTAGACCGATTTTTATGAAAAATATATTTTTAGAAAACAATTTAAACTAAATTAATCTAATTAATTAAACTAAAACGACTAAGCTAGAAAAAATAAAAAGGAGAGAACTTTGGTACCCGTGGTCCGTAGAAAACGCTCTAAACAAAATCAATCATAAGTAACAACATATGGCCCGTAAAGCACACGGCCTCCCAAAAGCATTAAAATACGGCCCGTAAAGTACTCGTCCAACCAAATCAAACTAAAGCTAAACGTATCCCGACCCGTAAAGTACACGGCCAACCAAATCAAACTCGAACCAAATTAATCAAACCATAAGCTCTTTACTAAACATGATGAATTGATTCGCCAAGATCACAAATAAACAAGAGGTTAGAATAATAAGCAACTATTAATATTCTATAAAGAGATTTAAATAAAAATAATAGATCTAGAATATTTTTTAAGATTTATAAAAATACTTAGACTATTAAATTAAAAACGACTAGATCTAAAACTAATTTATAAAAATACTAATAGATCTACACTATTTTTTTTATTTTATAAAAGTACTTAAAATTTAAGCTAGAAATAATAGATCTATAATTATAAAAAGTGAATCTAAGATGAAAAATAAATTTAAGCTAGATTAATTAATTACTTGCAATTTATTAAAGATGTAAACTAAAATTTATAAAAGTACTAATTAAAAGCTAGCTTATTAATAAGTTGTAAGCCTAAGCTTAAAACTTATGTGATTTAAAAAGCTTAAGAGCTAATTAAATAAATTCAACCACAATAAGCTAGATCTAGGAAAATAAGCCCATAATAAGCTTTAAATAAGATAACTTATTCCAAACTTTTATATAAATCTTAACTTATTTGGAAAAAGTTATTAAAAACTAATCCCAAAATAATAAGCTAGATTATTGAAAGTAAAAACTAAGAAAGGTAGAATGAGATTAAGCTAAAAGAGATAAGCAATAAGCTAAAAGATGACTTTTATTAATAAAAAGTGTACAAAACTTGAAATGAAATACATTTAAAAAACAAGAAATAAAATTGACATTATTTAGCTACTTAAAATCTACATACAAAATGAATAAAAATGAGGTGCTATTTATAGTTGAAGTCAAGGTACTTGGGGTAGATTAGTCTTTTTACGCTTTTAATCACCTTCTCTTCTTTAACTTGAGGGCATCTTGGTAATTTGGTAGGTGATGATGTGTTTCTACCAATAGAATGAAATATACTTTTAGATAGACAAATGGGAGCACTTCACATGGATCACCATTTTCACCTTTCATTATTCTTTTATCCACGGGCTCTTGATTAATCTACTTTAACCATCTCCACCATCTTTAATCTTCTAGAAACATGCACCTAATTACTCACAAAAGAAACACACATGCTATTTTTTTTCTTTTTAATATTTTTGTGTTAGTTTAAAAAGAAATAAAAATAAAACTACTAAAACTGAAAATATTTAAAAATCAAAATTAATTATTTCAATACTAAACTAACTATTATAAAATAAAAAACTTTTATTTTTATTATTTTTTATTAATTTACAAAAATATATTTTTATTTATTATTTATTTATTAAAAACTATTTATTTAATTTAAAAACTAATTAAACTTAAAGAATTCATAGAGAACAAACCATGAGGATTTACGATGCGAGGTCGGGACCGTTGGCTTCGTAACTTTGTGCTCATCCATGTGATTTATTAGTGGATGACTTTGGAGAATGGAAAAAATGGTCCTTGTTGTAAAATCTTCATCAAATCTTCATCCTTAACCCTTCAAACTCCATTCTTTTGGCACTTTTGGTCCATTGACTTTTATCTTTGACCTTTTTCTTCGATGGATGTCCGTGAAATCCGTTTTTTTCTTCATTTATGATCTTTTGTATCTATTTCACACAAAAACACAAAACCACACGTAATTCCGACTTTTACGATGTTAAATACACGTTTTGGTTTGGTTTTTCCTTGTTTTAAATGGTAAAATGATAAGTGTTTAGACACTTATTAAACTCTTTAGAAGTGTGAGCCATGAAACATTTCTCATCTTTGGGGTTGTCATTAACATCTTCACCGCTATCACTCCATGAACCTCCAACAAACGGCGTGTGGTTCTTGTCGCGTGAAGGCTTAGGACAATCACCAATGAAATGATTTGGATCACCACATCTAAAGCATTTTCTATCACCTTTATCATCTTTGGCAAATCGGTTTTTGGAGAAGGGTTTCTTGTCATTGTTTGGTTGCCTCACGTATTGACCTCGTCTTTTAATGAACTTCTTAAAGTCTCTAACCACCATGGCATATTCCTCGTCATCACTATCCGAGGAGCTTTCATGGTCACTTTGCGCCTTCTTGGCCTTGAGTGCAAGAGACTTTCTTTCACTCTTAGTTTTCACCATTTCCGAGTCCTTCAAAATTATTATCTCGTGAACCTTCAAGTTACCAATGAGTTCATCGAGTGATAATTTGGCGAGATCCTTTGATTCTTCAATCGTCGTGACTTTATCTCTCCACTTTGGATGCAACGCCCTAAGAAACTTCCTAACATTGTTCTTGCTAGAAAAACCTTCATCAAGTGCTTTTAGACTAGTAATAATAGTGTTAATCTAGCAAATGCACTATCAATAGTTTCCTATTCTAAGATGACAAATTGTTCATCTTGTTGAACAAGAATATCAATTTTACTTTCTTTTACTTGGCTATTACCTTGGTGGGTAATTAAAAGAGTGTTCCAAATATCTTTAGTGGTTTCATACATAAAAATCCTTTCGTACTCTTTCTTTGGTAAAGCATTATAAATCACCATTTTAGTCTCATTATTTTTAGCAAGTTTCCTTTTAGTATCATCATTAGCTTTGTCAAAAGTTACTATCTCTTTGCTTTTAGAAACTTCGTTATACTGACAAGGCAAAAAATCACCATTGGTAATAACATGCCAAAGATCTAAATCTTTTGATTTCACATAAGTCTCAAATCTATTTTCCCAATAAATAAAACTATCAGTTTCAAAAACAGGCGGCCTTTGCATGGATTGCCCTTCTAGATACTTGTTGGAATCCATAGATCGATTCAAGTTTTTAAATACAATATATTTTAAAAAGGCTTGAGCAACGCTCTGATACCAATTGTAGAAACTAGAAGGGGGGGTTGAATAGTTTCTTAAGTTTACTTGTTAAAGATTGGTTTTTAAAAAAATCATTTTCAAAAACTTAGACTTGAGTATTTATGTGAAACTTTCTTATACACAATATGAACAAGGTATAGTGCAACTAAACTAATAATCACAAGTATAAAGAATAATGATGTAAAGAGATAAGGGAAGGAAAGATCAAACCAAACACCAAGGATTTATAGTGGTTCGGCAACAAAGGTCACTCCTCGTTCCTACTCCACTCCTCGAGTACTCCTTACTCGAGAGTTCACTAATCAAAAAGCTCCTTAAGATGGAGAAACCGTACACAACGTCGCTTAACCAATTTCCGACTCTAAGCTAGAAGTCGAGCCCTAATCTTAGCTAGGACCAATCTACACCAATATACTTTAAGGATCAAGTATTAACCTTAGTACATACACAACTTCCAAATAGACACAACTACTTGGATCTTCACACCAATGACACAACAATGAATAGATAAGTTTGGATCTTCAATGGATCTTTGAGGTAGACACAACACTTCATGGATGATAGTGTTCTTCTCTTTACACTTTGAGAGGAAAAGATGATAGGAGAAAGATTCACTTCTAAACAAGTAGTAATCAAACAAATGATCAAGGATTTGAGTGAATTAATAAGTATGAAAGAATCTAGAAATGTATGTGCAAAAGAGGTGAACTGAAAGTCTAAGAATGGTCCAATATTTATAAGACAAACATCCAACGGCTATATCTGCCCGCGGTTCCTTATTGGAGCCCGCGGTTCCTTATCGATAAGGAGCCGCTATAGGATCTAAGGAACCGCCCGCATAGACTCTGCTCCCTTTTATCTTTTAGTGGATTGGTTCAAATCTGGGGATTAAAATATCCTAAAAGGATATTCCAAACCAAGATAGAATATGCCATTTTCAAATTTCAAATAATTAATTTAATAAAACATTTTCTTAAAAAGAAAGTTTAATAAAAAAACTTGTCACACTTAATAAAAAGTGAGTTTTAAGAAAAGATTAAATCCTTGATCACTTAATTAGGATGAGTACTTGTTTGTTCATACCTTAAGTGATAATGGTTGAAATAAAAAGTACTTGAACTCAAGAATTCGTTTTTCGTTGTTTTCGTAAATGCTTGTTTTTGCATATTGTCGTAATCAAAAGAAAACGAGACCGAAAAATGCAAGTAATGTTTTTAGGTATCATTGCATTAACACCACGTATTCAACCTCTGTAGAGGATCTCGACACAAAACTTTGTTTCTTATTTTCCAAGAAATAAGGTTTTTCTTGAAGACACACAAACACTAGTCAAAGACCTTCTAGTAACCTTGCACTTAGCCCTGTCAGATCCACCAAATACTCAAAGACTATTTTTAGTATTCTCTTTAAAAGTAATTCCTAATCCATGTTCTTTTTTAAGATATCTAAGAATCCTAAAAGCTAACCTTAAATGAGACTTCATTGGATAATGCATAACCCGACTTAAGGAGTGAACTGTATAAGATATATCAAGTCTGGTATTTGTCAAATAGATCAACTCGCCAACAAGTTTTTGATACTAAGAAACAATAACACTTTAACATCACCAAATATTTATTCATCTTTTTACTGTTAGGATTAATCTCAATAGGACTACTACATAGTTTGCATGCAGGCATGCAAAACTCTAAAAGTGATTTTGTGCAATACTTTCTTTCGGTTAAAAATATACCATTATCAATATTCAAAACTTCTATTCCCAAAATTATTTGAGTTTACCCCTAAGTCCTTGACAAGAAACTTGGAACACAAGAACTGTTTGAATTTATTTATCTAATCAATATTATTATTACAAGTAATAATGATATCATGAACGAGCAAAAGTAAGTATTAAACGTCTCAAAATCACCACTAGACTTATATTTAACTTTCAAAACCCATTTTTTACAATCAATAGCCTTTTTTTAGGTATACATGGGTTTCCGACTCGACATTACGAGCCGACTAATCTGAGGGCGACTACCTTTTCGGATAGCCCGGAGTTGTCGCATGTGAACCTCCATGGCAATCCCCAAATGTACACACCTAGTGAGATTTTGAATCCCTGATCTCCTTTTTGAAATTCAAGGACCTTACAAATAGGCCATTTGGTGGTGGTTTATTAGCCAATAGCCTCTTTTACGATAGGGAAAATCAACTATGACCCAAGTATTATTTTTGTTCAAAGCTTCCATCTCCTGATCCATGGCATCAATCCATCTATTCTTTGATAGCTTCAAGATAATTGGATGGGTCGTGAATTTTATTAATACTAGTAGCAAAAGCAAAGTTATATTCTAAGATTAGCATGACTCAAAACTTTGCTAATAATATACTTCACAACTTTATTATGAAACAAATCTTTATAATTAGAAAGTGAATTAGTTTTTCTACTTATTCTCCTAACCGTATGTCCTGCTGCTAGTTCTGGGGACCAACCAAAAAACTGACTAAAAGACTCAAAATCTTCACCGTCAGAATCATAACTATCGTCTTGATTAGTACCCTGTATACCCTCAGACACCCCAGTTTCTATTGCATACTCATCACTACTAGTGTCATTCCTACTATGCGTATTATTAGCATTAAATGTACTATCTGATATGGCAAAGATTTCGGGCATAACATTTGGTCAAATATGTTGACTAGTGTTACCCCGACGACACGTCGACGGTGAAACGTTGACCAATATTTGATCAAAAATTTTACCAAAGAAATGGAGGGAAATCGTCCGCCAATGTTTATGCGTCGACATGTCGCCGGGAAACTTTTGTAATATAAGAAAATGATTAGTGTTAAAGCAATAGATTAAAAACGGGGCTACTTATCCCCAACGACACGTCACCGGGGAAACATGCATACACGACAAATTTAAAAATAATGCCGCAAAAAAAATAGCGGGAAATTACCCACCAAAGTATCCCCGGCGTCACGTCGCCAGAGAAACTATGGCATATATATATGTATATATATTTTTGGTTTTTAAATATATATATACATATATATATATATATATATATATATATATATATATATATATATATATATATATATATATATATATATATATATATATATATATATATATATATATATATATATATATATATATATATATATATATATATATATATATATATATATATATATATATATATATATATATATATATATATATATATATATATATATATATATATATATATATATATATATATATATATATATATATATATATATATATATATATATATATATATATATATATATATATATATATATATATATCTTTACATTATATATAAGAGGAGAGATATGCCACATAAGCAACTTTTAATCCACGACAGCATCATTCGGGCCGAAATCATGGATCGGGTCGTGTCCCTATACCCGGCTTATATTCATATTCAACCATATCTTCCCCATCTTTGTATGCGTTTTCCAAAACCCTAATTAGTAACCCCTAATCAGTGTGTTCTTCTCAAGATTCTTTATGAATTGGGGTTACTAAATTGTGTTTTCTGACTAGATCCAGCAGCAAGCGTTATCATATTTTATGAGTCCTAACCCCCATGTAATTTCAAAATCATTGATTTTTTCCTAGGAACCAGTCTTCTGATAAGAGCTGTGTATAACTCATCTTATTAGACCTGCCAGAGAGCTTCCAGAAATCATAGGTTCCTTTTATGGTAATTAGCTTCTTTAATTTATTAGTCATCTAATCTTTGTATATTTGTTTTTCGAATATGATGTTTGTTGTTTCTCTCAGTCATGTATATGATTCGAATGATGGCGTGCATATGTCTTTTTGGTGACCTTACCGAAAATAAGGCGGAACTTTATCACACATTGATTACTCTTGCAAATAATAACCACCGTTGCAAGCTTCTTCATGTTTAACCTGGATCTTCTTCGGTCCGTGATGCCGTATTGAGGTATGTTATAATATGTTTCCCTAATTGGATTCATATTCAATTAAATTACATCCCCTTTTTTTAATTCGTTTATTCTATTTTTTGCTTGGCTTATCATACAGCTATAACATTTGATATAAGGGCTCAAATCATTCAAACGGCTTCAACATGAGTGGAGTGTTAAAAGGATATTGCCCGCACTGTTTTACCTTCATCTATACAAGTACCTGTACTCATCTTTGAATTTGCAACTACTTCATTATTTCCATATATCGTGTCCCCATCAGTGACAGAATCTCTAGGTATAACACTCATAGACATATGTTTCTAAGCGTACTTTAAGCTCAAGCTCCACGCAAAGATTTAAATAATGACACCATAAGTATAATTGCTCAATTTTACTAATTATTATTTTTGACATTTTATGCAGATTCTTTCAGGCAAGTTTTATTCGCATACTTGAAGCCGAGATCTTAATGTTAGCGGAGCAAGTAGACATTTCAGTTTGGAGCAAAGAAAGAGACCGCTAGAATATATTAAGCAGCTATTCAACACCCAACATTTCTTCACAAATGAATATATCATATAACTTTTAATTCTGGTATAATTATGTTTTTAAGGTAATTTAGGGCGCGTTTGGGAAGCTTTTTTGAGGGGATTAAAAGATTTATTTGTTTCAAAAAGATTTTGAGCTCTTTGTCTGTCTTTGGATAAGATTATTTTCATGAGCTTATATTTATTTTGAGGGAAAAATATGCTATGTGATTGCTAATGTTTGATATGTTTTTCCTACGTGAAATTTCCGCTAAATCAAATAGGATTCAACGGAAGAGCATTCTGGATTTATGAAAGACTCTTCATCAGTGTGTATATCATAGAGGTAACATACTAACATCCCATCATAAACAAGTACTTATCCTTTGAACTTTAAGATCAATTTGACTATTTAAAATCAGATCACTATAGTTAATTATTTATCAAAAAGAAGATCTAAAGATAATTATATACATTAAACTGGGAAATAGTTGATTTGACCTATTAAGTCATAGTGTAGGCACAAAATACTATAGTTGAATGTTCCTAACACCAAGTATCCGTCGACTGTGTATAGTTTCAGCAACAATGACAAGAACCTAAGAAGCATGTGATATAAACTCATAAGCCTATTTAAACGAGGGTTGTTTGTTTGAGCTTAGATTTTTAGCTTCTACGGTCTCGAGTTACGTTTTATAAGCCCATATTTTGAAACTTTACATAAATTCATAAAATTTTCTTGGCTTATTACGGTTTTTTGTTGGTTGATGTAGGTGTAAACAGTGTGTGCTTTGCTAAAGAAGCGAACCAAATCATATATTCTGGAAGCGATGATAACGGTGTAAGGTAAATCCAGAAACTTTGATTGGCTTCTCTTCATCTGGTAGCTAAATTATTTTTTATGCATAAACTTACATATCACATATGCACTTATAGGTCTGTTATACACAATACATCAGAGGTGACAAAACGAATTCGGACCAATCGGGTAATGTCTTGTGCGGGTCTGGTGGGTTGACTTGAAAAAGTTCAATCACAATCAGTTTAAAAACAATCACTTCATTATCATCTTCAATATCCACATGCGATTCCGCCATTGGTGGGGTGACTATCATGGTAGCAGTATCATCACCTTCTTTAAAACCCCCGTTTGATTTGCCGATAAGTGTGTCTTTTTTAGACATGACACCAATAACAAATGTCTTCGAATTTGTATCCTATCTAACCTCTTTATGGTCAATGATTATCTTATTTGTAAAACTTTTCCAGTAGCTAAATTCCTCTTTACATGCGCTACTTTAGATTTCTTGCTGTTAGAATGCTTGCTTGAAAAATCTAAAAAAAGTTTGTGCTGCTTTAAGGGGCAAAAATCCTCTTAACACTAAATCCTCCCATAGAGAACGTTGCAATTCATTTTCACCCTCTTTATATCTTGTCATATCAGTGAAATAGTTAATGTCGTCGTCATCTTCATTAGTGACCAACCAGCCAACAATAGTGTTGGAAATTCACTTTATGTGACGACATTTAAGAATTTCAATTAGTTATCATAGTCACACATGCATAGACTAGACTAGATAATGATGTATAATTTAGGTGTCGTGTGACTATATATACCCCTCCAAGGCTTCCAAGGAGGGGGTTGTTGTTTGTTTTTCTATTTCACTTTTATAAACTTTTTCTTTCTTTTACACACAACCTTCTCTATCTCCTTCCATGGCTTCCAACACCATCTACCACCCTACTAGACCACCGGATCTTATATAGCAAACCCACAATTGCTATCAGAGCTACGGTTCAATTCTTAGATCGTCGTGTTTTTTGTTATTGATTTGGTGGTCTAATTTTTTTGTCTCGATCTATTGATTTTTTGTCACAATGGTAAAATATGTCTAAACATTTTGTCTCTTTTTTGTCACGGTAGTCTTAACATTTTTTGTCACACTGTCCAAAGTTATTCATGTTTCTTATTTGATACCTGCTATGGATGTTGTCTAGACAAAAGTTTGCACTTCCATTTAAATCTGCAAAATTTTTTCTAGTTAAATGGTTTTTCTTTTTCAAGATCGGGTATAAATTTATTTATCTTTCTGGGTTTCTTTTGATATCTTAAAGATGAAAGTCTTGATCTGTTTTTTTTGGTGAAAGGACAGAATCCATTATCAAATCCAGTATTTTTGGAAAAGTGAAGATATGGTTAAAACCCTTTTGCGATAAGATTGTGATGGGTTTTTGGACATATTGCGATGGGTGTTTGGACACCTTGCGATGGAGATTTTCATATATTGCGATAGCACTTTCTCAGCACATTGCGATGGGATTTCTTTTTGAAACATTGCGACAGAGAGTGTTATTGAGATATTGCGATGATGGTTTCAAAAACATTGCGACATTATTTTATGAACATTGCGATGATGGCCGCTCAGTAAAACTTTGCGATGGGTCTGTTTACCTAAAACATTGCGACTGTTTGACAAAAACGAGACCATGTAATTTAAAATCATACCAAGACTGTTTGACCAGAACCAAGACTTTACCATATCAATCCAACCTTTTAACTCCACAACACCAAATCTACCTATCCCATCGTATCCTAGTTCCCCATCGCATCTAGACTCGAAGAATAGCATAAAACAAAATCAGTTGATCTCAGATTTGTTCTACAACAGTGAGATCTTTTAAATCTCAAGTGTTAGAACCATATCATCATCGATCTGTGTTGTTTTTCGAAGATAACAAAAGAATAATAACTAAAACATGTTATTCTCTTTTCGTCGTTTCGATTAACAACCAGAATATGCCATGCATCATAGATCCTTGTTGAAGTTTAAAACTTCTTGATTAATTTTTTGAAGGATAAAAGAATGACTAATAACAACTTTGTTACAATCATTTATTTAATTCGAATTGAGACAAATTTAAATCAACATGCATAAAGAACCGACAGCCTACCCGAGATCATTTAAATGATCTTGATGTCTCTGTCGATGTTTCGAACATATCTTTAATTCTTATCAAATGATTCGTGTGATGAGATTCTTGTGGTGATTTGGTTTGAGCTATGTTCAGATGGATGATGTGTATTTGTCTCGTGACTGTGAGATGGTTAATGAGATTATGAGAGTTGGAGTTTTTTATGGCTGCGTGTTAACTGATGGAGGGAGGCGGAGGTTTTGGGAATGAGACAAATGGGAGAATAGATGGCTGCGTGTTTTTGCTCTTTAGGTTTAGGGTTATGAAATGTATAGGTTAGAATTATCTATCCATTTTATACCCACGTGATTAGGAGCTAAAACATGGTTGGACCGGGTGCTAGTAACATGGATTTGGGTTAAGAGAATTGCTGATATGAGCCTAGTCTTCTTATGTAATATTTGGCATTTTTTTGTGGACGTATGACAAATATTTTGCATATATATTCAGACATAGATGAACATTTGTTATAAAATGTAACAAATGTCATGGTATTAGTATTTTTAATACTTTTTGCCATACGAGTATAAGTTATGTCATATGAGATATTTTGAACTGGGTTGAAGGTTGATGGGCCGAGTATTGTCTTAGCTATGTTGGGCCAATTTGGACTAAATGGTTTTGGTAAAATCTAATTATTTAGTGTAGACTAAGTAAAACGATTATGGTTAAGTCTTTGCTATTTAATTGGACTGAGCCGGAAATTTGAAAATGTGACCGAGACAAAAAGAAGTGACAAAAGTGACGAGATAATATGACGAGATCAAGTGACAAAATTTTTAATGATGAGATCGAGAAAAATGGCTATATTTTTAGTGGCTACGGATTTTTTGATCGGGTATTATTATTTGAAGTTGATGACGGATTTTTCGAAGGCGTGTACTTATTTTATCTTTCAAAGATAACTTGTTCGTGCTTAATCTTAGGATGAAAACTTGCTTATCTAGTTACCAGGTTTGGGGTGGTTGGTTGATGACCTGGATAACTATCACGTTAATGAGTTACATTGTTGTACTCAGTGTCACGCGCATAGTCGACGTGGATAATTCAAGAGGTGTTGTGCTTATATACTTCTTCAGTAATGTATTGGGTACTTAGAGATTTCTCTACAAGATCGAAGGATTTTTATTTAGTTTCATGTTTGATGTATCTGGTTCATTCTATCAGCGGTCACTTCAAATTGCTTACAAGGGGGTTGGTATAGATGGCCATGGAGAGTTATGAGTAGAGAATTTCGATCAGCAGTTGATTCTCACAAAATATATAATTCTGCTTATTTATTATTCTCACGAAATTTCAGGTACATGTGCGTACGATTTATTGATGGTTCCGAGTTTTGAAACCATCAAGGGGGAAGAAGAAGACATATTAAACGCACAACAAGTACACGTGATGAAGTTCATACCTTCTTTTGATTTGAAGACATTCCGGGAAGACATTTGTCATAACCGTAGAGAAAATCAATGTTTTTAACTCGTGGGGTTATCTATCTCTAAACGGTACACTACTGATTCGATGTTTAATTGTTTTGATGTTGCAATTATTCATCATCATTATCCTATATGGAGAGATATGCACTTCTGGGACTTAATTGACTCTGGTGCATCTCCAGAAGAAGATATGTGCATTTCCGAGACTTAATTGACTCTGGTGTTACGATGTTAACTTCATAAATGGGATAAAGTGTCTACTTCAGTATTTGAGCTTCATACTTGGGATTGGTTTACTTCAACTACGTGGGGGAAGAAATGTCTTGATTCTTTCTAGTATGCATAACTTGAACTCTCAGGGGGGAAGAAAAATTTCAGAAGAGTTATTCAAGCGTGAAAAGAGAAGTTGTTGATCTACTTGGTGTGCCCCAAACTTTCAATCACTCTTAGCAACATTATCATTTCATATGATGGGGTTTGCTTGTTTAATTCCGTTGTGCGCTTAATCATTCTAAGCTTTATTGAAAGCTTTGAAGTTGCTTCTGAGGATTGTCGGTTTTGGGGGAAGCTATTAAAAGCTTCTACATCAAGTTTATGTGGCATGAATTAGAGGGAAGTTAATTCATAAGCTTCTCCTTAACTAGAAGTATATGGATTACTTAGCTTGTGCCGTTACAGTATTTCTACTACAAGTTACTATGAAGATGAGTCATTATGAAGTGAAGACTTGAAGTCAAAGGCCTCAGAAGACATCATCAGCATTGGATGCTTCATGAAAGCTTTTCTTCTTAATCATTATGTACTTGTTAGGAAGAATATTGTAAGGAATTCTACACGTCATCCCATGGGGGAAGATTGTTGGAAATTCATTTATGTGACGACATTTAAGAATTCCTATTAGTTATCATAGTCACACACGCATAGACTAGACTAGGTAACGATGTATAGTTTAGGTGTCGTGTGACTATATATACCCCTCCAAGGCTTTCAAGGAGGGGGTTGTTGTTTGTTTCTCTATTTCACTTTTATAAACTTTTTCTTTCTTTTACACACACAACCTTCTCTATCTCCTTCCATGGCTTCCAACACCATCTACCACCCTACTAGACCACCGGATCTTATATAGCAAACCCACAAATAGCTTATTAAACAAAGATACACAGTTGTTCCAAAAGATAAACTGAGTCGTTCATTGTTTTTCATGAGCCTCATTACGTATAACAACATCAAGATGACAAGAAATCCATTCGACGCAAACAAGAATGCCAGGCAAAAGAAAACATGAGGACGGATCAATCAACTGAAAGCATTTTTGTAATACTGGTGAGTGGATTTTTTAGAAGCACTATGTTTTGTACAATGTTTGCATAACTCTAACCTTCAGTCACTCCTTTCACATCATTCACCGTAAATATAAGTAATGAGACAAGTATTACAACAAAAAGCCTATTTTCAACCGTGTCAGTCCTAAAACTCAGCTCCTCCTCTGGCACAAAAGCAAGAAGCTCCTAAAAAACATTGGAAACTAGAGAGAGGATTTCTTCAAACGTGTCTAAGCTGCAACAATAATGCAATTGACTTTAAACTACATTATCAATTTAAAAAACACAACTCTATTGTCTAACCATTCCATATTTCACATACCTTGTGTGTGAATATTGTACCATTCAAGAGAACAAAACGAGCAACAAATGCTTTTGGAAGTTAGCGAACATCCTTTCTACTCTCCTCTTCTCTTGTCCGAAAAGCTGAGACGATCATTTTGCATCAACAAGCAACTTAGTATACTTTATATCGGTTTTCGTTATGCTTTGAAACCTTTTAGTCATTTCTTATTAGTTGAATGCTTAGCAGGTGATGTTTATCAGCATTTTCTATTTTCAGATTGTTAAATTGTGTGTTTTTGTTTTCAGGTTTGACAAAAGAATAGTTGATTTTGCTTAAGAATATCACTAAAGAGATGACGATCAGGTGAAATCTGGTATATCGTTGTTACAGTCAGTTTATGCTTTAAAATTAGGTGGAAAAAGTTAGCAAAATTGGTTAAACAAATTGAGCCTTCTAATTGATTTGCTGTTAATATTGTTTTCTTGAAGTAGTTTGATTAGACTTTGGTTTCTGATAAGATCGTGATTCAATTGAAGGAGATGTGATGAACGATAATTGGATGTTTCAGACTAAAAAGTGAAGACTTTGGGAATTTTGGCTTCTTGAAATTCTTTTAAAGGAAATGGTATGTTGCCTTAAATCAAGTTTAAATAGCTGGGTCACTTGACTTATTTGATCAAATTCAATAGAGCTACGTTACTGAGAAAATATATGTGGGTTCTTTAATCATATGAAAAGTTTGATATGTGAGTAAAGTTCTTTGTGTGTGGTTTTAATGAATATGTATACGGTGTATAACGAGCATCAAGCAAAGTTACAACAACTAAGAAACTAAAGATCCATGAAAAGTGTTATCAGATAACTGATTCACAAGATTACAAATATAGTATTTTAATATATACTCTTTGTTTTCATCAAATTAAAATATTCTATTATGCACCAAAAGCGTCTGAAAGTTGAAAAGGACAAAGGCTTCTTTCAAGGGTCGAGTTTTATGTCAGGCACATGTGACTAAGTAAACCAGTGCTCAACCAAGATTTGATAAGACCAACTGATTCGCCCTTCTGTTAGGCACATTGGATTGCATCATAGGGGTGTATTGCACCCCTTTGATGAGCTAAGTTTTTGCACACTTCAGTCACTACAGAAAAAAATATTTTAGGAGCTGTTTTGACAAAGCATAGGTCGACAACTGTTTGGACCAAAAAAGGTTGTTTGTCACGAATTTATTTAAGGGACTGTTTGGTCATAAGGTTGGTTTATTTTTTTATGGAATGACACTACTTCGTTAAGTGATGTTTGACAGATGTTTGGACCAAAAAGGGTTGTTTGTCACGAATTTATTTAAGGGACTGTTTGGTCATAAGGTTGGTTTATTTTTCTATAGAATGACACTACTTCATTAAGTGATGTTTGGCATTGTGTTCAGTCGGGTAGGTGCTTAGGAGTGTTATTTTTTATAGGAGGTTATTCCCTTCATGAATATCGTTTCTTCCGTGTTACAGGCAAAGGAACCCCAATAAGGCAAGTTATGGGTGATTGTTAGAGCAATATGATATTACGGCTGATAGAAGGAATGATGGACTTTCGACAATGTTGAAGGGCTGAGTTGCGGTCGTAAATTTTTATACAATTGCTTTTATGATTTTTGAACCTTTTTTTACTATATAAGCAGACTCGAACACTAAAAAGCTGATTATAGATAAGTTTCAGGATGACACCCGTGAACGAGGACATGCATAGTATGGTCTACCACGAGTTTCAGGTTGCCATGATTCTCGAAAAACTATATCTCTATCTCCACAACTACACGGAAAAACTTCATGCTCCAACATCTTCATAATAAGAATGTGTTTGTGATGATAAGTGTGTGTGTGTGTGTGTGTGTGTGTGTGTGTTTGTGTGTGATCTGCTAGCTGTTATGTTGGTAATAATGTGTGTGGTTATAAACATAACATGTGTTTTTATGGTAAAAAAAGTGAGTGAAATGGCCGACATTTTCCCGCTAACGTTTTGCTTATACCTTTGAGGTTCAATAGATGACTAGGTATGTAATGGTTTTACGGTTGATGTTCAATGGATGAGTCGGTATGTTATGATTTTACGCTACATGTTAAATGGATTAGTCGGTATTTTAGGGTTGTACCTTTTATGTTTAATGATTAACTCGGTATGTTAAGGCTATACGTTACATGTTAAATGGACGAGTCGATCTGTTATGGTTATACATTACATGTTAAATGGATTAGTCGGTATGTTATGGTTGTACCTTTGATATTCAATGGATGAGTCAGTATGTTATGGTTATACTTTTGATGTTCAATGGATGAGTCGATATGTTATGGTAATACGTTACATACTAAATGGATGAGTCGGTATGTTATCGTTGTACCTTTAATGTTCAACAGATTAGTCAGTATGTTATGGCTATACCTTTGATGTGTAATGGATGACTCGGTATGTTATGGTTATACGTTACATGTTAAATGGACGAGTTGGTATGTTATGGTTGTACGTTACATGTTAACTAGATGAGTCGGTATGTTATGGTTGTACCTTGGATGTTCAATGGATGAGTTGGTATGTTCTGGTTGTACCTTTGATGTTCAATGGATGATTCGATATGGTATGGTTATACGTTTTATGTTCAATGGATGAGTCGGTATGTCATGGTTGTACCTTTGGTGTTGAATGGATGACTCGGTATCTTATGGTTGTACCTTTGATGTTCAATAGATGACTCGATATGTTATGGCTGTACGTTTGGTGTGCAATGGATGAGTCGATATATTATGCTTTTATAATTGTCGTTAAATGGATGAGTCGGTATGTTATGCTTATATGTTACATGTTAAATGGATGAGTCGGTATGTTATGGTTGTACCTTTGGTATTCAATGGATGAGTCGGTATTTTATGGTTATACGTTACATGTAAATGGATGAGTCGGTAGGTTATGATTATACGTTACATGTTAAATGGATGAGTCGGTATGTTATGATTTTACCTTTGATGTTTAATGGATGACTAGGTATGTTATGGTTATACATTTTATGTTCAATAGACGAGTCGATATTTTATGGTTGTACCTTTGATGTTCAATGGATGACTCGGTATGTTATGGTGTACCTTTGATGTTCAATAGATGAGTCAGTATGTTATGGTTGTACCTTTGAGGTTAAATGGATGAGTCGGTAAGTTATGGTTATGTATTTGATGTTCAATGGATGAGATGGTATGTTATGGTTGTACCTTTGATGTTCAATAGATGACTCGGTATGTTATGGGTATACGTCACATGTTAAATTGATGAGTCGGTATGTTATGGTTGTACATTACATGTTAAATGGATGCGTCAGTATGTTATTGTTTTACCTTTTATGTTTAATGGATGAGTCGGTATGTTATGGTTGTACCTTTGATGTTAAATATATGACTCGGTATGTTATGTTTATATGTTTGATTTTCAATGGATGAGTAGGTATGTTATGGTTATACATTTGATGTTAAATAGATGAGTAGGTATGTTACGGTTATACGGTACATGTTAAATGGACGAGTCGGTATGTTATGCTTGTACCTTTTATGTTCAATGGATGAGTCGGTATCTTATTGTTAAATGTTACATGTTAAATAGATGAGTCGGTATGTTATGGTTGTGCCTTTGATATTCAATGGATGAGTCGGTATGTTATGGTTTCACCTTCGATGCTCACTGGATGACTCGGTGTGTTATTGTTATACCTTTGATGTTAAATGGATGACTCGGTATGTTATGTTTATTCGTTTGATGTTGAATGGATGAGTCGGTATGATATAATTATACGTTTGATGTTTAATGGATAAGGCGGTATTTATGGTTATACGTTACATGTTAAATGGATGAGTCGTAATGTTATTGTTGTACCTTTTATGTTTAATGATTGACTTGGTATTTTATGGTTATACGTTTCATGTTAAATGGATGAGTCGGTATGTTATTGTTGTACATTACATGTTAAATGTATGAGTCGGTATGTTATGGTTGCACCTTTGATATTTAATAGATGAGTCAGTATGTTATGGTTATACGTTTGATGTTCAATAGATGCGTCCATATGTGATGGTTATACATTACATGTTAAATGGACGAGTCGGTATGTTATGGTTGTACCTTTGATGTTTAATAGATGAGTCGGTATTTATGGTTATACCTTTGATGTTCCATGAATGACTCGGTATGTTATGGTTATACGTTACATGTTGAATGGATTAGTCGGTATGTTATGGTTGTATGTTACATGTTAAATGGATGAATCAGTATCTTATGGTTGTACCTTTGATGTTTAATGGATGTCTAGGTTATGGTTGTACCTTTGATGTTCAATGGATGAGTCGATATGTTATGGATATACGTTTGATCTTCAATAGATGAGTCGGTATGTTATGGCTATACCTTTGATGTTCAATGGATGACTCGGTATGTTATGGTTGTACCTTTGGTGTTCAATGGATGACTCGATATGTTATAGTTATACGTTTGATGTGCAATGGATGAGTCGGTATGTTATGGTTTTATGTTTTATGTTAAATGGATGAGTCGGTATGTTATGCTTATACGTTACATGTTAAATGGATGAGTCGGTAAGTTATGGTTGTACTTTTATCAAAGGATGAGTCGGTATTTTATGGTTATACGTTACACGTTAAATGGATCAGTTTTAGGTTATGGTTATATGTTACATGTTAAATGGATGAGTCGCTATGTTATGATTGTACCTTTGATGTTCAATGGATGACTAGGTATGTTATGGTTATACGTTTGATGTTCAATGGATGAGTTGGTATGTGAGGGTTGTACCGTTGATGTTCAATGGATGACTCAGTATGCTATGGTTGTACCTTTGATGTTCGATGAGTCGATATGTTATGGTTATACCACTGATGTTCAATAGATGAGTCGGTATGTTATGGTTGCACCTTTGATGTTCAATGGATGAGACGATATGTTATGGTTGTACCTTTGAGGTAAAATAGATGAGTCGGTAGGTTATGGTCATGCATTTGATGTTTAATGGATGAGTTGTTATGTTATGGTTGGACCTTTGATGTTCAATAGATTACTCGGTATGTTATGGTTGTACCTTTGATTTTTAATGGATGGGTCGGTGTGTTATGGTTGTACCTTCGATATTCAATGGATGAGTTTGTATGTTATGGTTGTACCTCTGAGGTTAATGGATGAGACGGTAAGTTATGGTCATACCTTTGATGTTAATTGGATGAGTTGGTATTTTATGGTTGTACCTTTGATATTTAATGGATGACTCGGTATGTTATAGGTATACGTTACATGTTAAATGATGCGTCGGCATGTTATGGTTTTACATTACATGTTAAATGGATGAATCGGTATGTTATGGTTGTACCTTTGATGTTCAATGGATGAGTTGGTATGTTATGGTTGTACCTTCGATGTTCAATAGATGACTCGGTATGTTATGGGTATATGTTACATGTTAAATGGATGAGTCGGTATGTTATGGTTCTACATTACATATTAAATGGATGAGTCGGTATGTTATTGTTGTACCTTTGATGTTTAATGGATGAGTCGATATGTTATGGTTGTACCTTTGATGTTCAATGGATGAATCGGTATATTATGGTTGTACATTAAATGTTCAATGGATGAGTCGATATGCTATGGTTGTACCTTTGATGTTCAATGGATGACTCGGTATGTTATGGTTGTACCTATGATGTTCTATATATGACTCGGTATGTTATGTTTATATTTTTGATGTTAACTAGATGAGTCGGTATGTTATGCTTGTACCTTTGATGTTCAATGGATGAGTCGGTATCTTATGGTTAAACGTTACATGTTAAATGGATGAGTCGGTATGTTATGGTTGTGCCTTTGATGTTCAATGGATGAGTCGGTTTGTTATGGTTTCACCTTCGATGTTCACTGGATGACTCGGTATGCTATGGTTATACCTTTGATGGTAAATGGATGAATCGGTATGTTATGGTTATACGTTTGATGTTCAATGGATGACTCGATATGCTATGGTTATACATTTGATGTTCAATGGATGCGGCGGTATGTTATGGTTATACGTTACATGTTAAATGGATGAGTCGGTATGTTATTCTTGTACCTTTTATGTTCAATGATTGAATCGGTATGTTATGGTTATATGTTACATGTTAAATGAATGAGTTAGTAGGTTATTGTTGTACATTACATGTTAAATGTATGAGTCGGTATGTTATGGTTGCACCTTTGATATTTAATAGACGAGTCAATATGTTATGGTTATACGTTCGATGTTCAATGGATGAGTCCATATGTTATGGTAATACGTTACATGTTAAATGGACGAGTCGATATGTTATGGTTGTACCTTTGATGTTTAATAGATGAGTCAGTATGTTATGGTTATACCTTTGATGTTCAATGGATGACTTGGTATGTTATGGTTATACGGTACATGTCAAATGGATGAGTCGGTATGTTATGGTTGTACGTTACATGTTAAATGGATGAGTTGGTATGTTATGGTTGTACCTTTGATGTTCAATAGATGAGTATGTTATGGTTGTACCTTTGATGTTCACTTAATGAGTCGATATGTTATGGTTATACGTTTAATCTTCAATGCATGAGTCGGTATATTATGGTTATACCTTTGATGTTCAATGGATGACTCGGTATGTTATGGTTGTACCTTTGATGTTCAATGGATGACTCGGTATGTTATGGTTGTACCTTTGATGTTCAATGGATGACTCGATATGTTATGGTTATACCATTGATCTTCAATGGATCAGTCGGTATGTTATGCTTAAACCTTTGATGTTTAATGGATGACTCGGTATGTTATGGTTGTACCTTTGATGTTCCATGGATGAGTCGGTATGCTATGGTTGTACATTACATGTTAAATGGATGAGTCGGTATGTTATTATTGTACCTTTTATGTTTAATGGATGAGTCGGTATGTTATGGTTGTACCTTTGATGTTCAATGGAAGAATCGGTATGTTATGGTTGTACGTTACATGTTCAATGGATGAGTCGATATGTTATGGTTGTACCTTTGATGTTCAATGGATGACTCAATATGTTATGATTATACTTTTGATAAATATATGACTTGGTATGTTATGTTTATATGTTTGATGTTCAATGGATGAATAGGTATGTTATGGTTATACGTTTGATGTTTAATAGATGAGTCGGTATGTTATGGTTATACGCAACATGTTAAATGGACGAGTCGATATGTTTTGCTTGTACCTTTGATGTTCAATGGATGAGTCGGTATCTTATTGTTAAACATTACATGTTAAATGGATGAGTCGGTATGTTATGGTTGTGCCTTTACTGTTCAATGGATGAGTCGGTATGTTATGGTTTCACCTTCGATGTTCACTGGATGACTCGGTGTGTTATTGTTATACCTTTGATGTTACATGGATGACTCGGTATGTTATGGTTATACGTTTGATGTTCAATGGATGAGTCGATATGCAATGATTATACGTTTGCTGTTCAATGGATGCGGCGGTATGTTATGGTTATACGTTACATGTTAAATGGATGAGTCGATATGTTATTGTTGTACCTTTTATGTTCAATGATTGACTCGGTATGTTATGGTTATACGTTGCATGTTAAATGGATGAGTCGGTATGTTATTGTTGTACATTACATGTTAAATGTATGAGTTGGTATGTTATGGTTGCACCTTTGATATTTAATAGATGAGTCAGTATGTTATGGTTTTACGTTTGATGTTCAATGGATGAGTCCATATGTTATGGTAATACATTACATGTTAAATGGACGAGTCGGTATGTTATAGTTGTACCTTTGATTTTTAATAGATGAGTCGGTATGTTATGGTTATACCTTTGGTGTTCAATGGATGACTCGGTATGTTATGGTTATACGTTACATGTTAAATGGATTAGTCGGTATGTTATGGTTGTACATTACATGTTAAATGGATTAGTCGGTATGTTATGGTTGTACCTTTGATGTTCAATGGATGAGTATGTTATGGTTGTACCTTTGATGTTCAATGGATGAGTCGATATGTTATGGCTATACGTTTGATCTTCAATGGATGAGCCGGTATGTTATGGTTATACCTTTGATGTTCAATGGATGACTCGATATGTTATGGTTGTACGTTTGGTGTTCAATGGATGACTCGATATATTATAGTTATACGTTTGATGTGCAATGGATGAGTCGGTATGTTATGGTTTTACGTTTGATGTTAAATGGATGAGTCGGTATGTTATGCTTATACATTACCTGCTAAATGGATGAGTCGGTAAGTTATGGTTGTACTTTTTTTTAAAGGATGAGTCGGTATGTTATGGTTGTACCTTTGATGTTCAATGGATGAGGAGATATATTATGGTTGTACCTTTGAGGTTAAATGGATGAGTCAGTAAGTTATGGTCATGCATTTGATGTTCAGTGGATGAGTTGGTATGTTATGGTTGTACCTTTTATGTTCAATAGATGACTCGGTATGTTATGGTTGTACCTTTGATGTTTAATGGATGAGTCGGTATGTTATGGTTGTACCTTTGATATTCAATGGATGAGTTGGTATGTATTGGTTGTACCTCTGAGGTTAAATGGATGAGACAATATGTTATGGTTATACTTTTGATATTCAATGGATGAGTCAGTATGTTATGGTTATACTTTTGATGTTCAATGGATGAGTCGATATGTTATGGTAATACGTTACATACTAAATGGATGAGTCTGTATGTTATGGTTGTACCTTTGATGTTCAATAGATTAGTCAGTATGTTATGGATGTACCTTTGATGTGCAATGGATGACTCGGTATATTATGGTTATACGTTACATGTTAAATGGACGAGTTGGTATGTTATGGTTGTACGTTACATGTTAACTGGATGAGTCGGTATGTTATGGTTGTACCTTCGATGTTCAATGGATGAGTTGGTATGTTCTGGTTGTACCTTTGATGTTCAATGGATGATTCGATATGGTATAGTTATACGTTTGATGTTCAATGGATGAGTCGGTATGTTATGGTTGTACCTTTGGTGTTCAATGGATGACTCGGTATCTTATTGTTGTACCATTGATGTTCAACGGATGACTCGATATGTTATGGCTATACGTTTGGTGTGCAATGGATGAGTCGATATATTATGCTTTTACAATTGTCGTTAAATGGATGAGTCGGTATGTTATGCTTATATGTTACATGTTAAATGGATGAGTCAGTATGTTATGGTTGTACCTTTGGTATTCAATGGATGAGTCGGTATTTTATGGTTATACGTTACATGTAAATGGATGAGTCGGTAGGTTATGGTTATACGTTACATGTTAAATGGATGAGTCGGTATGTTATGATTGTACCTTTGATGTTCAATGGATGACTAGGTATGTTATGGTTATACATTTTATGTTCAATAGACGAGTCGATATGTTATGGTTGTACCTTTGATGTTCAATGGATGACTCGGTATGTTATGGTATACCTTTGATGTTCAATTGATGAGTCGGTATGTTATGGTTGTACCTTTGAAGTTCAATGGATGAGTCGATATGTTATGGTTGTACCTTTGAGATTAAATGGATGAGTCGGTAAGTTATGGTCATGCATTTGATGTTCAATGGATGAGATGGTATGTTATGGTTGTACCTTTGATGTTCAATAGATGACTCGGTATGTTATTGGTATACGTCACATGTTAAATTGATGAGTCGGTATGTTATGGTTGTACATTACATGTTAAATGGATTCATCGGTATGTTATTGCTGTAAATTTTATGTTTAATGGATGTTATGGTTGTACCTTTGATGTTAAATATATGACTCGGTATGTTATGTTTATATGTTTGATGTTCAATGGATGAGTAGGTATGTTATGGTTATACATTTAATGTTAAATAGATGAGTAGGTATGTTATGGTTATACGGTACATGTTAAATGGACGAGTCGGTATGTTATGCTTGTACCTTTGATGTTCAATGGATGAGTCGGTATCTTATTGTTAAACGTTACATGTTAAATGGATGAGTCGGTATGTTATGGTTGTGCCTTTGATGTTCAATGGATGAGTCGGTATGTTATGGTTTCACCTTCGATGTTCACTGGATGACTCGGTGTGTTATTGTTATACCTTTGATGTTAAATGGATGACTCGGTATGTTATGGTTATTCGTTTGATGTTGAATGGATGAGTCGGCATGATATAATTATATGTTTGATGTTCAATGGATGAGGCGGTATGTTATGGTTGTACCTTTTATGTTTAATGATTGATTCAGTATGTTATGGTTATACGTTTCATGTTAAATGGATGAGACGGTATGTTATTGTTGTACATTACATGTTAAATGTATGAGTCGCTATGTTATGGTTGCACCTTTGATATTTAATAGATGAGTCAGTATGTTATGGTTATACGTTTGATGTTCAATGGATGAGTCCATATGTTATGGTAATACATTACATGTTAAATAGACGAGTCGGTATGTTATGGTTGTACCTTTTATGTTTAATAGATGAGTCGGTATGTTATGGTTATACCTTTGATGTTCAATGAATGACTCAGTATGTTATGGTTATACGTTACATGTTAAATGGATTAGTCGGTATGTTATGGTTGTATGTTACATATTAAATGGATGAATCGGTATCTTATGGTTGTACCTTTGATGTTCAATGGATGTGTATGTTATGGTTGTACCTTTGATGTTCAATGGATTAGTCGATATGTTATGGTTATACGTTTGATCTTCAATGGATGAGTCGGTATGCTATGGCTATACCTTTGATGTTCAATGGATGACTCGGTATGTTATGGTTGTACCTTTGGTGTTCAATGGATGACTCGATATGTTATAGTTATACGTTTGATGTGCAATGGATTTAACAACCCCAAATTTACACGCAGCGGAATACATTTTTGGGTGCTAAACAATGATACTACAACACATAATTTATAAAGAACGACTCAAAAAGAGACGTTTTAAATTTATCGTTCCCAAAACATTTGTCAGAGTAGCGTAGTCCCAAGACATCGTAACCGAAGTAAAACCAAAACAAAAGATTTAAATTGTTTTGAACAAAAGGAACGACAAACATTCAAAGACTTTATATACAAAGTAGTGCACAACATTCATTCCCGTGGCCCCCAAGCTTCAGCCTTTCTGATTACCTGAAATACATGTGAGAAAATCATCAGCAAAAATGTCGAGTGAATCTATAGGTTTATATAATCATTTTGAACACAAGCAAGAATTTAAGTTTGTGGCATACTTGAAGGCAACAAGCATCAAATAATAATTTGCATCAACAATAATAATTGTATATAGTATAAATTGCAATAAGCTCATGGAACCGAGCCCTTAGACACTCCCTTTAGAGGTCTGATAAGACAGGAGATTTATTAATTGTCGGTTACCTCCAGATTATTGGTACATTGCCGTATGCCTGACTTCCCAATACAATATGTTCAAACAGTGTGGAGGTCGGGCCTAAGCTTCTATGACAAGTCCACAAAAACTGAACCGGGGCGGCTTCCCCCATAGATCTATTAATTGTACTAGCGGTTAACCCCTCATAGGTTAATTAACGGTCCATAATTGAGGTTTTATAGAGGCAATCACTTAATGCAATTTAAAGGCAACCACGGGTCCATTCATAAAGGGACAAGCATACCATAAAAATCTTGTGTTCTAAGTTTACAAAACATGTATTCCCCCTCGCGGGTTTTTAAAATATTTGAATGAGCTCAAACGAGGCTATAGACTCACCTTAGTACTTATAGTAGTTGAAGACAATCGCTGACGATAGTAGATGCCCGATAATCACGATAACCGCAACCTAGCAAATAAGGTGCGTACTTTAATAATAGACTCGAGAAATAAATGATACTTAATAAAATCAAACTCGAACTCATAAAACCACAATACACTCGAGAGTAAACGATATAAATAACTTCATTATACTTTACTACTCATTTACTTTACCATTTTATACTTTTAACAAAATCCGCCGGTACATACTACATGTACTAGCTTATTTACCCCTTTTAAACTTGTCAACCGTTTATGAAACGACTCGATAAACTAACTTACTATATATAGAAATTCCTCCTACAAGTTTATCAAATGAAAGTACTTTTAAAGTCCTTTACTCGACTCATTTTCAAACTACAAAATCCGGACAGATTTACGTTAATTTTTCATACGACCGTTTTAACTTATTTAAACGACTCCGTTTACAAAACCAACACTCGGGTTTTAAAGTAAACTCAACCTAATAAATAAATATCTCATTATCAGTAGGTTACACATTTTAAAACATCCATTTAGAGTCCCCGAGATTCGATCCAAATATCGACAACAACTACATGTAGTGTCGATACTCGTCTCCCGGTACACGATCATTCAAAACATCATAACTTCGCGCTCGTTTTGAGCTAGAAGCTCTACTTTATATCAAATAGAAGCTAAGGAAATTACCTACAACCCTAGGCTATAAGTTAAGTCATTTTCAAAACATAAAAATTCGGATTTTTCAGTTTACCTACTGCTATAAAATGGGTACCAAAATCTTGTATAAAATCAACTTTTTGACCACAACCAACCATAGAAATGGTCATTCCTATACTCTAATATCATCATACATCCATCATAACATCAAAATCATAACAAAAATAAAAATCTTTGGATCAAAATATAGTTTTTAACAAGATTTCTAGCAAGAACCACCATGGATCATGTTAAAAACACCATGCATAACCATGGCTTCCACCTACCAACATCAAGAAATTAAAAAGTGCTTGCATATGTAAAACTTTTATACACCTATGTGATCCTTGATCAAAAATAGAGATGGTTCTATGCTTGGTTTAGCTGGAATCAACCTCAAACTTCAGATAATTTGAAAAATGAATGGATTTGGTGGGTTGGAGTGGGTTTCGGCAAGAACAAGGAGAAAGGAGAGAGAGAGTAAATTTTTGGAAGTAAAAAAAAAGTGTGTGTGTTTATTTTGAATTTTTAGTTAGTGGGGTGGGACCTAATTGCAATTGTGGCAAAAGTTTGGCTAGAAAATATAAATAATTAGTTAAAAGGTGAGAAATAATTACTAGTCAATTTTGAAAATATTTACGGGACTCGGGTTTCGTAAAAATACTTAAAAGTTTAAACGCACACGGAAAATAATATTAAAACGACTCGATACGTAATTAAAACGATATCGTCGAAAATATTAAATATCGAAACGATCGATAATGAAATATAAAATTGTGGGCATCCGTCGGTATCGCGATCACTAGTAGTCCTCGTTGCTCGTCAAAATATTAAAATAAAATATTTAATATCGATTTCAACTTAAACCGTTAAACATAATAATATTTAAGATTATAAAATACTTCAAAAATATTTGAAAAGTAAGAATTAAGTAATGACCTTATTTTGTGGGTTTTACATCCTCACCACCTCAGGAGAGCACCGTCCCGGGGCTTACTTCTCCTTAGGTCCGTCTACGAATAAATGCGGATACTTGCTCTTGAAGTAGTCCTCTCGCTCCCAAGTGTATTCGGGTCCACGTCGGGAATTCCATCGCACTTTCACTATCGGGATCCGACTTTGCTTAAGCCGTTTCACCTCTTGATCCATAATCTCCACCGGTTCTTCAATAAAATGCAGCTTGTCGTCCAGTTGAATCTCCTCACGTGGAATTATCAAATTCTCATCCGCCAAACACCTCTTAAGATTAGAAACGTGAAAAGTATTGTGAATAGCACTTAACTTCTCTGGCAATTCCAACTTATATGCCACAGGACCAACTCGATCAATAATCTTGAATGGACCAATATAACGTGGACTAAGCTTTCCTCGCTTGCCAAATCAAATTACTCCTTTCCAAGGTGATACTTTCAACATAACCATATCGCCAATATCAAATTCCAATGGTTTTCTCCTCTTATCCGCATAACTCTTCTGCCTACTACGAGCTGTTAATAAACGATTCTTGATTTGCACGATCTTCTCAGTTGTTTCTCTAATCAATTCAGGACCCGTCAACTGACTTTCTCCAATTTCACACCAACCAACTGGTGATCTACACTTTCGCCCGTAAAGTGCTTCCAAAGGCGCAGCCTTAATACTTTCATGATAACTGTTGTTGTATGAGAACTCCACCAAAGGTAAGTGTCGATCCCAACTACCTACAAAGTCCATTACACACGCTCGTAACATATCCTCCAAGGTCTTAATAGTCCTCTCACTTTGTCCGTCCGTTTCTGGATGATACGCAGTGCTCATATCCAACTTAGTCCCCAAAGCTCACTGAAGCGATTTCCAAAACTCAGATGTGAACCAACTATCTCGATCCGAAATAATTGACAAAGGAACTCCATGTCTACAAACAACTTCCTTCAAATACAACCGAGTAAGTTTGTCTAAGTCATCAGTTTTCTTTATCGGCAAGAAATGAGCTGACTTAGTCAACCGATCAACAATCACCCAAATCATATCATAACCACTAGAAGTCCTCGGAAGTCCCGAAACAAAGTCTATAGTGATCTTCTCCCATTTCCATTCTGGAATTTCAGGTTGTTGCAGTAAACCCGAAGGTCTCTTGTGCTCAAACTTCACCTTAGCACACGCCAAGCATTTACTAACATAAGTAGCAATGTTAGCCTTCATATTCGGTCACCAGTAACATTTCTTCAAGTCTTGGTACATTTTATCCGATCCTGGGTGAATCAAATATTTAGACTTATGAGATTCGTGCATAACTAGATCTCTCAGTCCTCCATACACCGGTAACCATACACGATTCTCGAAATACCGAATTCCGTCATCACGAATTTCGAATATAGGTGTCATCCTTCTACCCATGTCTTCATCTCTCACATTCTCTTCCTCCATCGCCTTAGTTTGATCTTTAAGTATTCGATTAGATAAATCAGAATAAGTTTTCATGGCTAAAGCTCTAACCCTTTTGGTTATTTCTCTGTCCTTCCTACTAAGTGCATCGGCAACTACATTCGCCTTACCTGGATGATAGCAAATTTGAATGTCGTAATCACTCAACAATTCTACCCATCTTCTCTGCCTCATATTGAGCTCCTTCTGATCTAGAATATGTTGCAGGCTTTTATGATCGGTATATACCACACTCTTTGTACCGTAGAGACAGTGTCTCCAAAGTCTAAGAGCAAAGACAACAGCTCCTAATTCCAAATCATGTGTAGTATAATTCTCCTCATGCTTCCTCAACTGACGAGATGCATACGCGATAACTTTCTCCCTTTGCATCAACACAACACCAAAACCCTTACGTGATGCGTCACAATATACCACAAAGTCTTCAGCTCCGTCAGGCAAAGCCAAAATTGGTGCAGAACACAACTTCCGCTTCGAAGTTTGGAACGCTTCTTCTTCTTCTGAACCCCATTCATACTTCTTGTTTTTCTCGGTAAGTTTAGTAAGAGGTTTAGAGATTAAAGAGAACCCTTCTATGAATCATCGATAGTATCCAGCTAATCCCAAGAATTGTCTAACTTCAGTCGGGGTCGTAGGCCTATCCCAATCTCTAATAGCTTCAATTTTGGAAGGATCAACATGAACACCGCTACTATCGATCACGTGCCCAAGGAATTGGACTGAATCCAACCAAAAATCGCACTTGGAGATTTTCGCATACAACTTCTCCTTCTTCAACAACTCCAAAATAATCTTCAAATGACCTTCATGCTCCTCCCGACTTTTGGAATAAATCAGGATATCGTCGATAAATACAATCACAAACTTGTCGAGATATGGTTTACACACTCGATTCATTAAGTCCATGAATACCGCAGGTGCATTAGTTAACCCAAACGTCATCACTTGAAACTCAAAGTGTCCATAACGCGTCCGAAAAGCTGTAATAGGTATATCCTCCTCTTTAACACGAAGTTGATGATAACCCGACCTCAAGTCGATCTTCGAGTACACACACGAACCTTGAAGTTGATCGAACAAATCATTGATCATAGGAAGTGGATAACGATTTTTAATAGTTAACTTTTTCAAATCTCGGTAGTCTATGCACATTCTGAACGATCCGTCCTTCTTCTTCACGAACAATACTGGAGCTCCCCAAGGTGACGAACTTGGTCTAATGAATCCCTTCTCCATTAACTCCTTCAACTGATCTGCCAACTCCTTCAACTCAGACGGTGCCAAACGATAAGGTGCACGCGCCACCGGTGCAGCTCCGGGCACTAGATCAATCTTGAATTCGACTTCTCGCTGAGGCGGAAGCCCTGGCAAGTCATCGGGAAATACTTCAGGAAAATCACGAATAACCGGAACATCTTCCACACGCCTAGCCGGTAGTTCCTTCTTCACTACTTGAGCCAAGAATAGGTGACAACCTCTTTCTACATATTTCTTCGCCTTGATACAAGATATCACCGTCAGACGAGATCTACCGACATCACCTTTAACTACTAACACCTTACCCTTAACCGGTATGTGAACAACTTTCTCCCCACATACAATTACCGCATCATGAGCAACCAACCAATCCATACCAACAATTACATCAAACGAACCCAACTCAATCGGCATCAAATCAATTTCAAACAAATGATTTGCTAATTTCAAAGGACACTTCTTAAATATAGTGGTAGTACTAACTAATTGTCCATCAGCTAACTCGACCTCATAACTAGCATTTAGGCTTGTTGGCTCAACATCAATTAAACGACTAAAGGAAGTGCTTATAAAGCTCCTATCAGATCCTGAGTCAAACAACACACTAGCATAACGATGGTTGAGTAAGAACGTACCCGTCACCACATTTAGACCTTGTGACTGATCAGCATCCTTAACAACATAAACTGCCCCAGCAACTTCACCTGCTTTCCTGTTCTTCCACTTCGAACATTGAGGACGAAGATGATCACGTTCTCCACATTCAAAACAAGTCCTGATCGGAATAGCATTCGCTCCAGTAGCAGGGACCCTTGTCTTACATTTCTCCACAACATGACCAACCTTTCCACACTTAGTGACCTTGGTGGACAATTACCAAAGTGACAAGCACCACAACTCTTACATTTCTTGGTTGGTCCCCCTTGGTCAGCATTACCATTCTTGTTAGTCGCAGCTCTAGCCCCATCATTTCTCTTCTGATTGTACTGCCTATGGCAATTACTACCTTGATTACCACTCTGCGAATTCTCCCATTTCCTTTTACTACCTTCAGCAGCTCTCTCAGCCCTATCTTAAACTTTCTGCCCCATGAGTGTATGTGCCATTCTTACAGTCTCAACAAAGTTCTTGGGTCGAGATGAAGTTGTCTCACCTTTAATGTACCGAGGCAACCCTTTAATGTATTGATCCATCTTTTTCTTCTCAGTAACAAAAGCATCTGGACACAACAAAACCAACTCATTGAATCGGCTAGTATATGCAGCAATGTTGTTTTCATTCAGCTTCAGGTGCCTCAACTCATCCTCCAAAGCAGATAACTCTTCTTCTGGACAGAACTCTTCTTTCAACAACCTTTTAATTTCATACCAAGGTTTCCTGTTTGCAGCTTCTAAACCAACTGTAGCAACTTGAGTTTTCCACCAGCTTAAAGCTCGATCCTTGAAAGTAGCAACTGCGAACTTAACCTTGTTCCTTTCTGAGCAATCACTAATCTCAAATGTTGTTTCTGTTTTCTCAATCCACCTGAATAATACCAGTGCTCCACCAGTTCCTTGAAATGTAGTAGGTCCACACTTCATGTACCCAGCAAAAGTTCATTCTTTAACCGCAGCAGCAGCCTGAGCAACCTCATATGCAGGATTCTCAGCTACACCTGCCCCTCCAGCAGCTTCAGGTCCAGCAGGTTCACCTTCACCTTCATCACCTGCACCTCCAGAGCCACCTGCTCCTTCAGTGTTAACACGCGCAGCTCTATCCGCAGCTAATGGTTTCGCAACCTCTTCATCAACTAGCCTTGCAATGGCATCATTTGTCATTCTCCTAGGTGGCATGATTCTGTCACATCGCAAAGAGAAAAGATAAAATGAATGAGTTAATTGTATTCATGGTATAGTCATATCATGTACAAAATCAATCATCAAATGCATACACATTATCAACACAAAGGATTCACAATCATTATAAGGATCAAAGGAAACTATTATCATCGATCAACAAGGAATGATCTTAAAGACAAATAGAGTACAACGACACAAAATAATAAACACTAGTCACGTGGGGATCCACATGGCTTAGTTGACTATGTCTCGCTTGCAGCAGTGAAACCTGCTTCCTCCTCATCGAAGACGTAATTTGACGGTGGTAAATTTCACAAAATGGGTATAAGGTCATAATAAAATGAAATAGGATAATTTCCAAAAATTTAAATAAATGTAGAAAATCCTTCAAAATAATTACAGGAAAATTTCAGAAATTTATTTAAGTAAATCATTAATAAATGATAAATCTTGTCAAAAAGTTTAACGATATCAATATATATCGATAAAGGATTATAGTATTTAATTAGAAATACTTAGCAATAAGGCATACATAATAATGTATACTAAAGTTGTAATCCCAGAAGTAGCTTGAACCTGAAGTCACGCGAAATCATGTGCACCGACTCTTTGAAAAATAAAAACCGACAGTTATAGTTTAGGTTTTTAGAAAAAAGACCTAGTTCTCTAAACTCATGGCTCTGGTACCAATCTTTAACACCCCCAAATTTATACGCAGCGGAATACATCTTTGGGTTACGATGTCTTGGGACTACGCTACTCTGACATCGTAAAACCTCAATCAGAGTAGCGTAGTCCCAAGACATCGTAACCGAAGTACAACCAAAACAAAAGATTTAAATTGTTTTGAAAAAAGGAACGACAAACATTCAAAGAGTTTATATACAAAGTAGTGCACAACATTCATTCCCGTGGCTCCCAAGCTTCAGCCTTCCTGATTACCTGAAATACATGTGCGAAAATCATCAGCAAAAACACCGAGTGAATCTATAGGTTTATATAATCATTTTGAACACAAGCAAGAATTTTAAGTTTGTGGCATACTTGAAGGCAACAAGCATCAAATAATAATTTGCATCAACAATAATAATTGTATATAGCATAAATTGCAATAAGCTCATGGAACCGAGCCCTTAGACACTCCTTTTAGAGGTCTGATAAGGCAGGAGATTTATTAATTGTCGGTTACCTCCAGATAATTGGTACATTGCTGTATACCTGACTTCTCAATACAATATGTTCAAACAGTGTGGAGGTCGGGCCTTAGCTTCTATGACAAGTCCACAAAAACTAAACCGGGGCGGCTTCCCCCATAGATCCATTAATTGTACTAGCGGTTAACCCATCATAGGTTAATTAACGGTCCATAATTGAGGTTTTACAGAGGCAATCACTTAATGCAATTTAAAGGCAACCACGGGTCCATTCATAAAGGGACAAGCATACCATAAAAATCTTGTGTTCTAAGTTTACAAAACATGTATTCCCCCTCGCGGGTTTTTAAAATATTTGAATGAGCTCAAACGAGGCTATAGACTCACCTTAGTACTTATAGTAGTTGAAAACAATCGCCGACGATAGTAGATGCCCGATAATCACGATAACCGCAACCTAGCAAATAAGGTGCGTACTTTAATAATAGACTCGAGAAATAAATGATACTTAATAAAATCAAACTCGAACTCATAAAACCACAATACACTCGAGAGTAAACGATATAAATAACTTCATTATACTTTACTACTCATTTACTTTACCATTTTATACTTTTAACAAAATCCGCCGGTACATACTACATTACTAGCTTATTTACCCATTTTAAACTTGTCAACCGTTTATGAAACGACTCGATAAACTAACTTACTATATATAGAAAGTCCTCCTACAAGTTTATCAAATGAAATTACTTTTAAAGTCCATTACTCGACTCATTTTCAAACTACAAAATCCGGACAGATTTACGTTAATTTTTCATACGACCGTTTTAACTTATTTAAACGACTCCGTTTACAAAACCAACACTCGGGTTTTAAATTAAACTCAACCTAATAAATAAATATCTCATTATCAGCAGGTTACACATTTTAAAACATCCATTTAGAGTCCCCGAGATTCGATCCAAATATCGACAACAACTACATGTAGTGTCGATACTCGTCTCCCGGTACACGATCATACAAAACATCATAACTTCGCGCTCGTTTTGTGCTAGAAGCTCTACCTTATATCAAATCGAAGCTAAGGAAATTATCTACAACCCTAGGCTATAAGTTAAGTCATTTTCAAAACATAAAAATTCGGATTTTTCAGTTTACCTACTGCTATAAAATGGGTACCAAAATCTTGTATAAAATCAACTTTTTGACCACAACCAACCATAAAAATGGTCATTCCTATACTCTAATATCATCATACATCCATCATAACATTTAAATCATAACAAAAATAAAAATCTTTGAATCAAAATATAGTTTTTAACAAGATTTCAAGCAAGAACCACCATGGATCATGCTAAAAACACCATGCATAACCATGGCTTCCACCTACCAACATCAAGAAATTAAAAAGTGCTTGCATGTGTAAATTTTTTATACCTATGTGATCCTTGATCAAAAATAGAGATGGGTCTATGCTTGGTTTAGCTAGAATCAACCTCAAACTTGAGATAATTTGAAAAATGAATGGATTTGGTGGGTTGGAGTGGGTTTCGGCAAGAACAAGGAGAAAGGAGAGAGAGAGAGTAAATTTTTAGAAGTAAAAAAAATAAGTGTGTGTGTTTATTTTGAATTTTTAGTTAGTGGGGTGGGGACCTAATTGTAATTTTGGCAAAAGTTTGGCTAAAAAATGTAAATAATTAGTTAAAAGGTGGGAAATAATTACTAGTCAATTTTGAAAATATTTACGGGACTCGGGTTTCGTAAAAATACTTAAAAGTTTAAACGCACACGAAAAATAATATTAAAACGACTCGATACGTAATTAAAACGATATCGTCGAAAATATTAAATATCGAAACGATCGATAATGAAATATAAAATTGTGGGCATCCGTCGGTATCGCGATCACTAGTAGTCCTCGTTGCTCGTCAAAATATTAAAATAAAATATTTAATATCGATTTCAACTTAAACCGTTAAACATAATAATATTTAAGATTATAAAATACTTCAAAAATATTTGAAAAGTAAGAATTAAGTAATGACCTTATTTTGCGGGTTTTACAATAGATGAGTCGGTATGTTATGGTTTTATGTTTGATGTTAAATGGATGAGTCGGTATGTTATGCTTATACGTTACATGTTAAATGGATGAGTCGGTAAGTTATGGTTGTACCTTTTTTCAAAGGATGAGTCGGTATTTTATGGTTATATGTTACATGTTAAATGGATCAGTTTGTAGGTTATGGTTATATGTTACATGTTAAATGGATGAGTCGCTATGTTATGATTGTACCTTTGATGTTCAATGGATGACTAGGTATGTTATGGTTATACGTTTGATGTTCAATGGATGAGTTGGTATGTTAGGGTTGTACCTTTGATGTTTAATGGATGACTCAGTATGTTATGGTTGTACCTTTGATGTTCAATGGATGATCGATATGTTATGGTTATACCATTGATGTTCAATAGATGATTCGGTATGTTATGGTTGCACCTTTGATGTTCAATCGATGAGACGATATGTTATAGTTGTACCTTTGAGGTTAAATGGATGAGTCGGTAGGTTATGGTCATGCATTTGATGTTCAATGGATGAGTTGGTATGTTATGGTTGTACCTTTGATGTTCAATAGATGACTCGGTATGTTATGGTTTTACCTTTGATTTTTAATAGATGAGTCGGTGTGTTATGGTTGTACCTTCGATATTCAATGGATGAGTTTGTATGTTATGGTTGTACCTCTGAGGTTAAATGGATGAGACGGTAAGTTATGGTCATACCTTTAATGTTAATTGGATGAGTTGGTATTTTATGGTTGTACCTTTGATGTTCAATGGATGACTCGGTATGTTATAGGTATACGCTACGTGTTAAATGATGCGTCGGCATGTTATGGTTTTACATTACATGTTAAATGGATGAATCGGTATGTTATGGTTGTACCTTTGATGTTCAATGGATGAGTTGGTATGTTATGGTTGTACCTTTGATGTTCAATAGATGACTCGGTATGTTATGGTATACGTTACATGTTAAATGGATGAGTCGGTATGTTATGGTTGTACATTAAATATTAAATGGATGAGTCAGTATGTTATTGTTGTACCTTTGATGTTTAATGGATGAGTCGGTATGTTATGGTTGTACCTTTGATGTTCAATGGACGAATCGGTATGTTATGGTTGTACATTACATGTTCAATGGATGAGTCGATATGCTATGGTTGTACCATTGATGTTCAATGGATGACTCGGTATGTTATGGCTGTACCTATGATGTTCTATATATGACTCGGTATGTTATGTTTATATTTTTGATGTTAACTAGATGAGTCGGTATGTTATGCTTGTACCTTTGATGTTCAATGGATGAGTCGGTATCTTATGGTTAAACGTTACATGTTAAATGGATGAGTCGGTATGTTATGGTTGTGCCTTTGATGTTCAATGGATGAGTCGGTTTGTTATGGTTTCACCTTCGATGTTCACTGGATGACTCGGTATGCTATGGTTATACCTTTGATGGTAAATGGATGACTCAGTATGTTATGGTTATACGTTTGATTTTCAATGGATGACTCGATATGCTATGGTTATACATTTGATGTTCAATGGATGCGGCAGTATGTTATGGTTATACGTTACATGTTAAATGGATGAGTCGGTATGTTATTGTTGTACGTTTTATATTCAATGATTGAATCGGTATGTTATGGTTATATGTTACATGTTAAATGAATGAGTCGGTAGGTTATTGTTGTACCTTACATGTTAAATGTATGAGTCGGTATGTTATGGTTGCACCTTTGATATTTAATAGACGATTCAATATGTTATGGTTATACGTTTGATGTTCAATGGATGAGTACATATGTTATTGTAATACGTTACATGTTAAATGGACAAGTCTATATGTTATGGTTGTACCTTTGATGTTTAATAGATGAGTCGGTATGTTATGGTTATACCTTTGATGTTCAATGGATGACTTGGTATGTTATGGCTATACGGTACATGTTAAATGGATGAGTCGGTATGTTATGGTTATACGTTACATGTTAAATGGATGAGTCGGTATGTTATGGTTGTACCTTTGATGATCAATAAATGAGTATGTTATGGTTGTACCTTTGATGTTCACTTGATGAGTCGATATTTTATGGTTATACGTTTGATCTTCAATGGATGACTCGGTATGTTATGGTTGTACCTTTGATGTTCAATGGATGACTCGGTATGTTATGGTTGTACCTTTGATGTTCAATGGATGACTCGGTATGTTATGGTTGTACCTTTGATGTTCAATGGATGACTCGATATGTTATGGTTATACGTTTGATCTTCAATGGATCAGTCGGTATGTTATGCTTATACCTTTGATGTTTAATGGATGACTCAGTATATTATGGTTGTACCTTTGATGTTCCATGGATAAGTCGGTATGTTATGGTTGTACATTACATGTTAAATGGATGAGTCGGTATTTTATTATTGTACTTTTTATGTTTAATGGATGAGTCGGTATGTTATGGTTGTACCTTTGATGTTCAGTGGATGAATTAGTATGTTATGGTTGTACGTTACATGTTTAATGGATGAGTCGATATGCTATGGTTGTACCTTTGATGTTCAATGGATGACTCAATATGTTATGGTTATACCTTTGATGTTAAATATATGACTCGGTATGTTATGTTTATATGTTTTATGTTCAATGGATGAGTAGGTATGTTATGGTTATACGTTTGATGTAAAAGAGATGAGTCGGTATGTTATGGTTATACGCTACATGTTAAATGGCCGAGTCGGTATGTTTTGCTTGTACCTTTGATGTTCAATGGATGAGTCGGAATCTTAATTTTAAACATTACATGTTAAATGGATGAGTCGGTATGTTATGGTTGTGCCTTTACTGTTCAATGGATGAGTCGGTATGTTATGTTTTCACCTTCGATGTTCACTGGATGACTCGGTGTGTTATTGTTATACCTTTGATGTTAAATGGATGACTCGGTATGTTATGGTTATACGTTTGATGTTCAATGGATGAGTCGGTATGCAATGATTATACGTTTGATGTTCAATGGATGAGGCGGTATGTTATGGTTATACGTTACATGTTAAATGGATGAGTCGATATGTTATTGTTGTACCTTTTATGTTCAATGATTGACTCGGTATGTTATGGTTATATGTTGCATGTTAAATGGATGAGTCGGTATGTTATTGTTGTACATTACATGTTAAATGTATGAGTCGGAATGTTAAGGTTGCACCTTTGATATTTAATAGATGAGTCAGTATGTTATGGTTATACGTTTGATGTTCAATGGATGAGTCCATATGTTATGGTAATACGTTACATGTTAAATGGACGAGTCGGTATGTTACAGTTGTACCTTTTATTTTTAATAGATGAGTCGGTATGTTATGGTTATACCTTTGATGTTCAATGGATGACTCGGTATATTATGGTTATACGTTACATGTTAAATGGATTAGTCGGTATGTTATGGTTGTACGTTACATGTTAAAGGGATTAGTCGGTATAATAATGGTTGTACCTTTGATGTTCAATGGATGAGTATGTTATGGTTGTACCTTTGATGTTAAATGGATGAGTCGATATGTTATGGCTATACGTTTAATCTTCAATGGATGAGTCGGTATGTTATGGTTATACTTTGATGTTCAATGGATGACTCGATATGTTATGGTTGTACCTTTGGTGTTCAATGGATGACTCGATATGTTATAGTTATACGTTTGATGTGCAATAGATGAGTCGGTATGTTATGGTTTTACGTTTGATGTTAAATGGATGAGTCGGTATGTTATGCTTATACGTTACATGTTAAATGGATGACTCGGTATGTTATGGTTGTACTTTTTTTAAAGGATGAGTCTGTATGTTATGGTTGTACCTTTGATGTTCAATGGATGAGACGATATATTATGGTTGTACCTTTGAGGTTAAATGGATGAGTCGGTAAGTTATGGTCATGCATTTGATGTTCAATGGATGAGTTGGTATGTTATGGTTGTACCTTTTATGTTCAATAGATGACTCGGTATGTTATGGTTGTACCTTTGATGTTTAATGGATGAGTCGGTATTTTATGGTTGTACCTTTGATATTCAATGGATGAGTTGGTATGTTATGGTTGTACCTCTGAGGTTAAATAGATGAGACGGTAAGTTATGGTCATACCTTTGATGTTCAATGGATGAGTTGGTATATTATAGTTGTACCTTTGATGTTCAATGGATGACTCGGTATGTTATAGGTATACGTTACATGTTAAATGATGCGTCGACATGTTATGGTTTTATATTAAATGTTAAATGGATGAATCGATATGTTATGGTTGTACCTTTGATGTTCAATGGATGAGTTGGTATGTTATGGTTGTACCTTTGATGTTCAATGGATGACTCGGTATGTTATGGGTATACGTTACATGTTAAATGGATGAGTCGGTATGTTATGGTTGTACATTACTTTTAAATGGATGAGTCGGTATGTTATTGTTGTACCTTTGATGTTTAATGGATGAGTCGGTATGTTATGTGTAACACTCTCAATTTCCGTATCGATACAGCGGAAGAGTCTTTTAGAGTGTTTGGGATAGCACAATAACTCCAATCATAGACAACACATAAAAATGGTTGTACAAGGTTTAACATACATTCATTCGATAAAAAGTTTCAAGTGTACAACAGGTCCCAAATTATACAGGTCATTAAGTTTACAAAACATAGATCGAATGAACATATTTATTATTTTGTGGGCCATCAGAGTCGATCTCCATCCGAATTACCTTCAAGCACCTGAAATAAAAACATGCAAAAATCATATCAGCGAATGCCGAGTGAATTCATAGAGTTTAATAAAACCGTTATATAAAACAATCGTTGAAATCAGAACACAAGTATAATATCAGAAGTAAGTCCTCGTATTACTAGTCAGGCAATATATAAATCAAAGCATACATCTTAAACCGTCCATGAGACCGTAGCCTCAATATTACCATTATAGGTAATATTATTATCGTTATTTGTATCATTAATAAATCGTACTGGATTATTATTAGCCGCATGACATTGTTACCTTACTATCACAAAACGGGCCGCGAACCCGACAAATAATTTTCCCATCTAAGTTAGTGTGTCGTCACAAAAATCACGCTATGTAAATCTTCTCATACATAAATTCGCTTACCAATCAATGTGGCACGACGGGGATCAACCGTCAAGGCGTGAACTGGGGTGATCGTCCCCAAATAGTACTATCATATGCATAAGCGTCTACCAAATCCCGGTAGTTCACAATTCATGCTAATGGGACTTTGAGTGACATAACCTAACTATTAATAATCCTTTTAATCTCTTTTATTGGGTCATCGCATCATTCGGGTCCATATCATTAAGCATACCATCGGGACTACTCGTGTTCTATTTTTATCAAAAACTAGCATGTTATCTCCCTCGCGGGTTTACAAATCATTTTATAAAACATTTAAAAGAGTGCGAGGCTATGAACTCACGTTGATAATGAAAGGCGGATTATCGGCTACGGGCGTGCTTCGTTCACAGAAACCTATATAAATAATAATCGGTCTTAGACTTTTGTCCATTGACTTTATCAAAATAACAAGTATACATATGATGATGATCAAGTTGGTCTATATATCCTTATTTACTCATTTTAGTGTTTATGTATTGGTAACTTTTATACTAGTTTACTAGTTTTACCTATTTACATGTTTTAGGTCCAATAAGCCTATTATAAGTCCATTAACTTGTATTAATCCATTTTATACATTTATTATCAGTATTATACTTTACATGTTGGGCCTAAGTGGGTTAAGCCCAATAAGTAAATTTATAAGTGTTTAACTTATTTAGTTAAATTATTAGTCCAATAATGCTAACTTAGCTCGTTAATGTCCGTATGTTATATAGTTTGGGTTTTATCGGTTTTTACTTGTATTAGGTACTTATATATCAGTATATGACTTTTAAAAAGTTTACATTAGACGGGTCCGATCGTCAAAGTTTTAATTGGCGAAAAACGTTAATTTTACGGTAATAGCCGAAAAGACGTAAAAATCATGTTTATAGTTATTATAACTTATAAAACTTATTCAACTACCATTTTTATAAAATGTCCATTTGTTTAACCTTATACATATTTATATAAATGAAATATATAAGTTAGTGAGTTTTAATTTCACATTTTATACTATATTATTTTGAGTGCTTATATAATAGTATTAAACTTTAATTTCACAAAATTTGATTTTTAGTTTCATCTTCACCATTTTTATCATATCTTGAGTTCTATAAGGAGATAGAAGCTCATTTTTGGATGGAATAAACTTCATATTATGTGCTACAAATAAGTTAGATATAGCTACTGCTCAATCTATGTCTAAGTATCCTTAACAGTCCCTACAAAACAGACTATTCAGATTGGTATACTAATTTTGTTTTGATCATATCTCACTCATTTTGATTATTCCATTGCATGGCCAACTCTCACATGTGTATGACATCTAATACTTACTGTAAATTGATTCCACCATGCATTTTCTCAGTTTATAACTTGGTTACTTACTGTTTTTTTACAGCCAACATTTTAAGCATGATTTTAACATTATTACCTATGGTTTTTCATCTCTTTAATCATATTTATCAATACTTGATCCCCACACAACATCTTTATCATCATATACATATACAATAAGAAAGAAAATACATTTTATGTTTACAAAAATAACAAGAGAAATGGAAAGGATGATCTTCTTTACCAACCAAGATTATATCTTGTTTTTGGATGACAATAACTTGATGCACACCAAATATATCTTCAAGATCATCAACCACCAAGATTGTATGTTGAGAAATTAGCCCTAGGACACAAGCAAATCACCTTCTTTGATGTTAATATGATCACCAATCAATCAAGGCTTCAAGGTTTCTCCATGATATGAATAGATAACATAAGATTTGTGGCTTGAATTGATCAAATGGGGTGTTTGATGGTGGATATGGGCCGGCAATGGGGAGGGTGTGAGAGAGTTTGTGAGTTGTTTTTCATGTGTGTGTGAGTGCAAATGGTATGGTTAGTGGTTTTGAGGTTTGGTGGAAGAGTATAGCTTACATGTTAAGCTTAGGCTTACATGTGTAAGCTTATAACTTATAAGGGTGCCACATCAAGTGATGTGGTGCCCCTAGTTTGGCCGTCCCTTTTATTTTTTTTCTTAACGGTCAATTTATTAAGAAAAGGCCACAAAGGCAGAAGTACAGAAAGCTCTAAGCTTAACAAAAATTAGATAGGGACACCCCCCCACTAACAAGCTTGAGCAAACAAAAAAACATTGGCATGGACATCATTCCATGCTCAATTACATAAACTACCAATCACTCAAATACGGTAAAGGCCATGGACCAAATCCCATGATCAGTACTTAAACAACAAAAAACAAGCAACTAGATAAAAACTAAATACCTAGCTGCTTCCCCTATCACATACTACTTGATCCCTATTTAACAAAGACCAAGCTCCTGCATATCCATGGCACTTCAAAAAAGACTTGTTCATAAGCTTGATATGGAAACCCACTTCAGAATACATGGTAGTTTTTGTTCAACCACAAAGGGAAGCAACCTCCACTACTAATCCATCCCCCATGGAAATAACCATACCCAAAGCTATGACACAAGAAAAGTAAGCATAAAGAGACTTACTCACCAATCGCCATCAGAAACAATGCAGGATAAAAAGGAAAGGTGCCAGTGTAGCACATCAAGCTTATTGCCTCCTCAAAACCCCCATCCATGTAAAACCTAGTGGGAAACCATAGAAGGGGGAAAGAGTACAACTAAGCCTGAATCCTCTCACATGATGTTGTAAACCTACATATCCATCATCACAACACTAAATAGATACAAGGATTACAAAGATGGGCAGAGCATCACATAACATAGGTTTGGAATCTAGAAAATTGTACAATGAGTAAGAAAAAGGCAGAGAAAGAAAACCATACCTTGCAAGAAGGCATAACATCCAACTCTCCTAATACAGACTCAAATGTACACTAATAGCACATCAAACCTTTCCCAAAAAACATCCAAATAACTGCCCACCTAAACCCTCAACATAAGAGGATAAACAGAAGAAAGTGTCATACCTGATCAGATATAAATACATGGAAGGAAAATCATAGCCACAAACCAGCAGGACCCAACCTGCAAGAACAAGCCACAATCCCATACAACAATTCTTGCTAAAGTCATAGATTAAACATAAATGTACCCAATTCCTATTGCAATCCCAAAGCCCAGTCCCACCAAAGGACCAGCCAAACCAACTCAGATAAATAAACTTACAACACATTAGTTCATCATTTGGTCTCCTATCTCAAAATTAACTCTCTCAATAGAGTTAATACCACTAATCATTCTGATATTCCATATCGCAGTTGCATTAGAGACATCAACAGAAGGTTTAACCGCATGTTAGCCTTAAAATGTGTACGACTAACGGAATTATATTAGTTTCATAGCCGGGACTTGTAGGGACTAATATTGTCATATGTAAAGTCCAAGTCCCGGGCTATATAAACCCCTCCATACTTCCATGGAGGGGTGAGGCTTTTCATTTCTTGTTTTTCCCTTTCTCTCACTAGAATAAAACACACACTTTTATTCTCTCTTGTTTCTCTCACTAAAATGGCTAAACACCACTTCTATCCTCCCCGACCTCCGGATCTTTTACCCATGTTTATTAGTGAATCCAAGTTAACAATTGGCATCAGAGCTAACCGGGGGTGTTTCGTGTTTTTGATTCGTGGTTTTGTTCGTGTTTGTGCTTGATTCGTTCCCGGTTTGAATTTCTTTATCATTCTAAATGTGTCAAATATTTCGTGTCTTTTGTCCTATCTGTTTCATATATCTGTTATACATTGAATGTGTTAAAGTCACGAAGTTTTTGTCAAATCCATTTTTTATTCAACTTTTTGATATCCGTCCCATGATATTTTTCTGTCCATATATGTCCTTGTCCCATTATTCCCTTCAAAAAAGCATTAATTTTTTATATTTTTTCTGGGTTTTGGTGACTGTACGATGATGAACAAACCAAAAAAAAAAAAAAAGAAGGTGACCAGATCCAGAATTTTCGGGGATTCCAAAGAATATGTCAAAACCCTCTTGCGATGCAACATTGCGATGGGGTATTTTTGATATATTTCGATGGATATTCTGATGCATATTCAGATGGGGAATAATCTACAGCTACATTGCGATGGGGTTTTTTGTAACATTCCGAAGGATAGGGTTGTACCTATTGTGATGGGACTCATTCCGATGGGTCTCATTGCGATGGGTTGCTTGATCCATCGCAATGGTTGTTATGTCGTCATGCTGCCCAAATTTTTGAGATGACATTACGATGGAAAACTTAAACATTGCGATGGAAGAAAATCATTAAGATGGACAGTGTTGGTTTAAAAAATTATTGGGATGGATGAAATTTGACACATTGCGATGGACTGTATTAAAACAATGTGACAAGACTGAAATAATTACCGAGACCCATGACCCAACATACCAGCCTTTTCACTCCAACAATCAACACCAAATCTATATCCCAACCCCTGGTCTCCTAATCCCCAACTAGTCGAATGTAAAACATAATTAAAGTCAAACTAGATCTCAGATTTGTTTCATATTATACATGCATGCCTTGATCCATAGAGATCTAGGGCTCGAAACGCCAAATCATCACAGATCATGTAAAGGCATTAACCTTTTTTTAATATTCGAAACCTTTAGATTCGAGCATAACAAGGGTGTTAACTCGTTCTTAGTTTCGATTTTTTGAAAACCAAAACAAGCATCTACAATCGAACCTACCCGAGACCTTAATCATAAGATCTTGAAGTCGTGGACCTGATATACTTCAAGTAATCAATTTATGACTACAATCGGCGTTGTAGTTGTAATTCGAGCGGGGTGCAGTTGCTCATTTTTTGTGAATTAATACTGATTCGTGAATAATGATGGTTTGATTGGTTTCTTTGATGATTGTAAAAGAAAATCCAAGTTTAGTTGAATGAGATTGCAATTTTGTGGGATATGAGACTAAGAAAAAATGGGCGGAGTAAACTAGAAATGAGTTTCACTGGTTTTGAGGAGATAAGGTAGGTGGAGGCTGCGTATAAAAGTGATTAGGGTTATATGATCAGGTTGGGATTATTTATATTCTAACCAACTATCACCAACACTCTTTGTGGACCGGGTATAAAAAAAAGTGGACGAGGCTCTACATTGCTATTTTTCATTTGTGATGGGTAGCCCATTTTTTGGTATTGGCCTCGATTCAATAACTTTGATAGTCCATCTCACGGGCTTACATCTGCTATTCATGGTCATGGGTTAAAGGGATTTGAATGGAGCCTTAACTTTCATTAGACCAACTGTTTTTCTCATAAAATAGTCTTGGCCGTATAATGAATGAGGTTGGGCGAACATGATGATCTTGGCGGATTATTTGGATATGGTGATTACAGGTTTATTTCGTTTAAAGAATATCCTTGTTTTGATTACAGGTCGATCCGCGCATCAGTTGGGTATATGATTGATTTGGCTTCCAAGTAAAGTTAACTAGATGACATTGACAGCTTCTCATCTCTTTTAGTCAATGTCTAGTTAATGACACTCAAACAACACAGACACACGACAAACTCATGACAAAAACAAACAAGCACCAAAATGATCCTTTAAGATTCACTGATATTGTCAAAAACGGCTAGTATTCGGGCAAAGTAATGTCAAGTGATTACGAAGTGGATTTGGTATTTATTATTTGAAGGTGAAGTGGAATATCACGAAGGCGTCTACTCAATTCATCATCGAGCCTTTTCATCCCCTCTATCGATTGATGATTCGCTTCAGCATTTATGATTGAGACTTGATTTATCTAGTTTCCACTGTCAAGGGGTGGACGGTCGACGACATGGACAACTATCACTTAAGGAGTTACGTTGTAGTGCTCAGTGTCACACTCATCTGTAGTTGTGGGTAATTCAAGAGGTGTTTTACATCTTATACTTCTCTCTTCTTTTATGTATAAGGTACTAAGAGACGTTTCTCTGCATCGTTCGTCAATCAACAACAGTGCTAAGCGTAAGTAACAAATTTGGGAGATTGTACTTCAGTTTCAAGTTTAGAATATCATATTTACTTCACCAGTGGTCACTACAGATAGCCGAAAGAATACGAGGTCGGTAAGTTTAGCCAGAGAGTACAAGAGTAGAGATGTGATCAGCAAACAATTCTCACGAGCAACTTGAGCTACAAAATGTCAACAAAGATTTCTACTTCAGATACGAACATCTCGCGATTTTGATTGTACTTGTCAAATGATGCTCCCGAGTGTTCTTAACCACCATACTCTTGACAAGAACATCTCACGATTCTGTGCGTACAAGACAGATGATGCTTCCGAGTGTTCTTAACCTTCTTACTCCTGATAAGAACATCTCGCGATTCTGAGCGTACACGTCAGATGATGCTTCTGAGTGTTCGTCACCATCATACTTTCAACAAGAACATCTCGCGATTTTGACCGTACACGTCAGATGATGCTTCCGAGAGTTCGTCACCATCATGGGGGAAGAACGTGTACTTTGGAGTCTTAGTTCCCACTCTGGAGTACTTAGTTCAACTTCCAGGGGGAAGCATTCTACAAGCGTGAGAAGATTTGTTGCTGATTTCTTACATGTTCCCCCAAACACATAATCATTAAGACCAAAAATGTCAAGGTAGTAGTTACTTGGTGTGGTTTGCTTCTTCTTCTACAAAATTCCGCTGTGCACTTTAATTGTCAAAGATAGAAGATTGCTCAAGCTACAGATTCTACTCAAGACATGGATATTGGTTTGGGGGGAAGCTGATTCAGAAGCTTCGTCAAAAAGAAGTCTATGAAGAAAGCTTTTCAAGACATGTGGTATGAATTGGGGGGAAGTTAATCCAGTTCATACATGATACAATGGTTCCTCAACAAGCAAAGACAAAGAGGATTCAAACTGGGGTATAAGTTTTTTTAGAAGACTTGAAGACAACGGTGTCATCCTCAGCATTGGAAGCAAACTTAATACTGTCATATTTTTGTTGTATTTGCATTTGTTAGGAACATTGTAAGTAATTCCGTATGTCACCACATTGGGGGAAGATTGTTAGCCTTAAAATGTGTACGACTAACGGAATTATATTAGTTTCATAGCCGGGACTTGTAGGGACTAATATTGTCATATGTAAAGTCCAAGTCCCGTGCTATATAAACCCCTCCATACTTCCATGGAGGGGTGAGGCTTTTCATTTCTTGTTTTTCCCTTTCTCTCACTAGAATAAAACACACACTTTTATTCTCTCTTGTTTCTCTCACTAAAATGGCTAAACACCACTTCTATCCTCCCCGACCTCCGGATCTTTTACCCGTGTTTATTAGTGAATCCAAGTTAACACCGGAAGACTTAAAAGCTTAAGCCTAATAGAGTTTATAATAATCTTAGTAAGACCATCAACATCTCTAGAAGCCATTCCCATCCTTCTATTATTCCTCTCCTGCCACAAAAAATAAATACTAGCACCAAAAACCAGTCTCTGAATTACACTCCATATACTGTTTTTAGCCGGATAGTTAACAAGACTAGATATAGCATTTGACAAAGTATTGCCAACATGATCCATTCTAGCCATAGGCTTAAGTCTTTCCCATAGTCTCTTAGGAAACACACATGAGAAAAATAAATGACTATGCGATTCACTACTATCCCCACATAAAAAACACGAAGTAACACTAACATTAAACCACTTGGCAAGCCTATCACTAGTTTTGAGTCCCTCTTTGACAGCTAACCAAGCAATAAATGCATGTCTAGGTATACATTGAGTGAACCAAATATGTTTGTGCCATATAACATCAGGACCATTAACCTTGAGTGCTCTCCACACCTCAGTAGCACTAAACTTCCTTTCTATTCCTTTCTTATCCCACCAAACAGTTAAGTCTTTACAATCTTCTCTAATATCAAGCACTGGGACCTCAAGAATATCATCAAACTCCCCAATCCAGTCAATAGGCCATGCCCAAGATCCATTAACAATAAGATCACTCACACTACTATTTAAAGATAAACCAGCCTGTTTAATAATAGCATGGCAAATGAACTTACTAATTGGACCCCTAGCATGCCATTTGTCAGCCCACACATTACAAGATTTACCATCTCCAATCTTAACAAACACAAAATCTTTAATCATGTCTCTTAAAGCTAACATGTGTTTCCAACACCAAGACATACCTCTCGTAGCTTTAATATCCCAAATGTTTTGACCCTTTAGCTTATAGATTTTCACCCATTTAACCCAGACAGAGTCCTTATCACATAAAACATGCCAAAGGTGTTTAACCATAAGGGAAATGTTCCAACTATTCATCGACTTAAGACCTAAACCCCCTTGACTTTTAGGTTTACAAATATCGTCCCATTTTACACTAACAAGGGCACCCGTCTTCCTGTTATTCCCCCACAAAAAATTACTTAAGAGATTATCAATATCATCACACACAGCAAGAGGAAGGATAAACAAAGATCCCCAATACACTTGCATTGAAGAAAGAACAGATGCAATAAGTTGTAATCTAACAGCAAATGAGAGACATTTGTTCTTCCAAGAGTTTAATTTATTTTGAACAACCTCTAAGAGACAACTACAGTCCCTCTTAGTAATCCTTTTAGACACCAAAGGAACACCTAAATACCTAATAGGAAACTTACCCTCGGTAAAAGGCATTACCATTAAGATATCATTCTTCACATCAATGGGGATATTACAAAAGAAAACGTTACTCTTACTCATACTAGGGTATAAACCAAAAGAAAGAGTAAACTCATCTAACCCCCTCCTAAGTATAGAAGCAGACAGCATATCACCATGACAAAGCATAAGCAGGTTATCAGCAAAACATAGACTATTTATCTTTAATTTCTGACATCAAGAATGATACTTGAATCTCTTATCTAGTCTAATTTGCCGTTTAACCATAAGATTTAAAACTTCCATAACCAAAGTTGTTAGCCCTATATTTTATATAGTCGAACAAGAATGTAATAGGTCATCTCAGTCGTTAAATGGTCTTGTATTGTAATAGGTTAGTCGGGAAAACCGGGCTTGGACTTTAAGCTAATATTTTATAAGTTAGGGGCGTAAGCCCAAAACAAAGCCAAGCCCGGCCCAAGATGAAGCCCACAAAGGCCTTAGAGCCGTGGGGTATATAACCCTCTTTCACATGTGAAAGAGGGTGTTGGTTCATTTCATTAAACACATAGTTTTAGTGTAAACCTTCAACCTCCCTCTCTACTCTCTCTCTCTACTTTTCTCCTCTTTCTCTCTCTAAGAATCTTGTGTTATGGATTAAATGGGAACAACATTTGGTATCAAGAGCCTATAGTGGATAGGTGATTAAAGATTCGTATGTGGTGTTCTTGATTTTTCGTGGCTTCTTTGATCCATATCTCACGTCCCATCTTTCTTTTTGTGTTTTTATGGTCTTTTCTTGATACAAATCATATACATACTAGTAGTAGTGATTTGGGTATCTTGGTTTTGGCTAAAACACAAATTTTTTGGATCAAAAGTTGCGAAATTTCTTGTTTTTCTTCATTTCGAAATTCAAGCAAGTGTCACCATCGGAAAGTACAATTGTGGGGGATTTGATCGCAATAATCTTAGGATTCTACTTTGCGATCACTGTATTGCGATACCTTATTCCGATCTGGATATTCCGATCGTGCATTGCGATCTGGGATTCCGACGGGTTTTAAGGGTTTTGTTAAGTCGTTACTCTGTCCAATTTGTCTCAGCCACATTCCGATCTAACATTGCGACAGCATTTTACGATCTGAACATTCCGACAGCCACATTCCGACAGAACATTCCGATCTGGGCATTGCGACAGTGCATTGCGATAGAATATTCTGATCTGGACATTCCGATCTTGACATTCCGATCTGGACATTCCGATAAGTATTCCGATGGACATTCCGATGGGTATTTTGTTTGAGTAATTTTTAGACTTAGCCACTATATAGACTAGTTTCGGAACGTAGTTTACACGAAGATTTAAAAAAAAAAAAAAAAGAGTTAAAATTTTTAGGTCAAGTAAATTCAAATTTTTTCCCTACTAGTTTTTGGCTATTTCTAACTCAAATTCAAAATTTGGCGATACAAAATTTTTCGGCTTACCGTTTTGTCAGACTGAGAAATTTATTGTCGGACTGAGAAATTTTTTTTTTGAATTTTTGGAATTTCAATTTTAACCACACATCATCACAACAAATCCACTAAGATCTGCAATTCATCCACAAGTATTCACCATGTCTAATAACAACATCAACATTGCAACTGCTAATCAAATTCGTTTGGAACAAGGTGGCAACGGTAATCCACCTGTGCTCACTGCCGGTTGCTACTTTCAATGGAGATCTCGTTTTCTCAGATTTCTCGACGGAAAAGAAAACCGAATTGCTCTTCGTCACTGCCTTGAGAATCCACCTCCAGTTTTTGAATTCAAACCAATTACCACACAGGCAGAGGATGGTACTTCATCAACTATACGTGCTATGGAGGATTTTGACACATGTTCTGCTGAGAAAAAGAAACTCCTCCAAGCTGAAGCTGATGCTGTAAATTTCATACTCACTGGAATTGATAACGATATCTATTCCACAGTTGATGCATGTCCTAATGCTATGGAAATGTGGAATGTAATTCATCGATTGAAGCAAGGTGAGTCAATCAATGTTCAAGATCTCGAGACTAATCTACTTTGGGAGTTTGGAAAATTCACATCTGAAGATGGTGAATCCATTGACTCATATTACTCGAGATTCTACAAAATGATGAATGAGCTTGTCAGAAATCAGTGCACCATCTCCGATCATCATGCCAATGTTCAGTTTCTACTTCAAATCAAACCGGAATGGCAAAGGTTTGTGACTTTGGTCAAACAAAGGGAGGATATCAAGACTATATCTTACCACAAACTTTATGATATCTTGAAACAACATCAGAATGAAGTGAATGAACTAAGGGCTGAAAAGGCAGAACGGTCTGCTAATTCTATTGCTTTTGTGGCTGCTACTTCAACAAAACCCGTTCCCCGTCAATAACCACCTACTCATTCCTCAAATTCATCAAGCTCATCCACCAAACCTCTAGTTGCTGCTAAACACAAAGCAAAAGCAATTGTCCCCACTCCACCTCCAAAGTATGACACCGAGTCAGATGGAGACAGTGATGATGAACAAACTTCAAGGGACAAGAAGATTGAAGAACTCATGTCTTTACTCACCACAACTTATAAGAAGATCTACAAACCTACCAACAACAACCTCAGATCATCATCCAAAGCTAGATATAAGGAAGTTGATCATGCACCTAGGTATGATCGTGATGCTAGGTATGATAATCAGAGGATGCTGAATCAAGTTGGGGCTAGAGATACTGTAGGCACTCCGGTGGTGCAGAAGACTGGGATTCAATGCTTCAACTGCAAGGGATTTGGGCACATGGCTAGGGAATGTAAGAAGCCAAAACGGGTTAAGGATTCGGGATATCATAAGGAAAAGATGTTGCTGTGCAAGAAAGAAGAAGCAGGAATTCCACTCACAGCAGATGAAGTTGATTGGCGTGATGACACTGATGATGAAGCCGATGATCAAGAGTTAGAGGCACATTATGTGTACATGGCAAAGATTCAAGAAGTGATCCCAGAGACTGATGATACTTTTGGACCCATCTATGATTCTGAGCCACTTGAAAAGGTACTAACACATGATAACTATAATGTGTTTGCTAATGAACGACGGCATCCTGAGCAACCCGAAAGCATCAATGACACATATGTAATGGACACGGAGGATAGCAATATCTCTACGGATTCACAGCATATGTGTAATGATGACGGAAAAGCTGTTCAGGATACTGACTCGGATGAGGACCGTGATTTGCTTGCGTCTATTATTAATTCTTTAAAACGTGAAATTGATGAAAACAAAGAAGCTAATAAACGTTTGAAGCAAGCAAACACATCCTTAGCCGAGGAGATAGACAGGCTTAAAGAGTGTGATTATGTAAAAGAAGCTGATCGACGGGTTGCAATAGCTAATGGTTTGGTATATGAACGTAAGGTGCTCAACGAACAATATTGTTTTGAAGTAACACACGAAATTCATATGTCAAAACAGAAGATATCGGAACTTGAAGAACAACTGCTGCTACATAAACTTCAAATCACTGAATTAGAGTCGATTAACAAAGAACAAACTGAGCTTTATAAAACTCGTGAAGAAAAGGATATTGAAAAAATTCTTGCTTTGGAAAAGAGAGTTGACACGTTAAACAACATTGTTTACAAAACGGGTCAGTCTATTCAAACTATGAATATGCTCAATAGAAATATGAAAACGAGTTTTGTCAAGCCTGAATATCTCAAGAAAGCTCAAAGTACCAAGCCTGCTCTTTATGATATCGTTTGTTATGTTGATAATCTTGCTCTTATGCTTTCCCCTGACTGCGACGAAATCATTCGTCAACAAGAAGAAAGTCGATCAAACTTAAGTGATTTAATAAACCTTTCTGATTCTAACAATCATATTAAGTTTGTCCCTCAAAAAGAACTTTCAAAAGAACAAAAGATGTATAATAGTGTTCCACCACCAAGTGATGAACCACAAAAGAAAGTTTCTTTAAAAAGGAGTTTCAAAAAGCAATCAATTTTGTTAGAAAAGCGAATTTTGGATGACAAACGTAAATGGAATGAGAAAAGCAAAAGTGTTCAGCAATTTGAGTTTATAAAACAAGGGGTTTTAAATTTGTACAAAGGTGTCGTCGACTATGAAAAAGTTTCTAGGGATACCATTTGGAATATTAAACCTAACCCACAAGTAGAAGTCGTCATTCAACAATGTATTGTTCCAACCATTGATGATCTTTCAAAAAATGTGGAAATGTTTTATACAGCTCTCACTGAGGAAATGTTAACTGATTTAAGTTATGTTAAATCTCTTGAAGATGAAGTTGATTTTCTTCAAACTAAATTAAAGACACAAGAACACCAACTTTCTAACGAAATTGATCGACTTTCTAAGGAATATTTTTATGCTGACCATATGAATGCTATACTTGGTGTGTATACCGATCTTGATCAATATTGTCATGTAGCATGTCTTGTGTCAGAATCGGACGCGAAATGTCGCAATCTTGAAGTAGAGCTTTCGAAACAAATTCAGTCATATAACAAACTTTCGAAAAGTTTTTCTCAACTTGAGAAACACTCCATTTCTCTTGAACTTGCTTTACAAAAAGGTAAAAAATCTCATAATCATAAAAAGTGTCAAGAAATGTCAGCTTCTTCGTTTCGTCTACTGAATGAAAAAGATTTCGAAATAAATGATTTGAAAGCTCAGCTAAAAGAAAGGGACATAGCCATAAGTGAGTTACAGAAACTCATTGAGAAATTCAAAGGAAAGTCTGTTTTGGGTAAACCATCTGCCGTTCGTCAACCGAATGCGGTTAAATGCCCTAAATCATCTATTTTGGTACAATCCCCACAGACTTTGCCTAAGATAGGAAATGATAAGAACACAAATGTGATAGCACCTGGAATGTATAAGATGAACACTAGGTCCACTCAAACTGGAACAACGCAGTTACCTCAGAATTCTAGGAAAACTAATCAACGTGTGTCTTCTTCTACAGGAGTAAACCCCACTACTAGCGTTAGCAGACCACAGCTTAAGAGCACTAGAATTGAAGATAGAGTCATGCCTAACAATAGTCAAGGGAAGAAGAATGAAGTAGAAGATCACCGTAGGAATTTTAAGTTTTCTAAGAATAAAACGTCTGTAACTGCATGTAATGACAGTTTAAATGCTAAGACCTCAAATGTTGAATTTGTTTGTGTTGAATGTGGCAAATGTGTTCGTACTTTCAATCATGATGCTTGTGCTCTTAATCATAATGGCGTGAATGCTAGAACTAGGAAGCCTATTCTTGTGCCCACTAGTACTAGAGAACCCACAAGAACTTTGAACCAATCCACTGTTCAACCACTTAAGAAACTAAGTGCGTTAGACTCCACTACTCTGCGTAAACAAAACAGGTTAAAGAAGCTTTATGAGAACATGATTAGGACATGTACACGGGGGTATTCAAGATTTACACCACCCGGATACAAGTGGGTACCTAAGACAACCCCCATTCTAATTGGGTCTATGAATGTTAGCTTTCCTTTAGAATCTAGGTCCACTACTATTTTGGAACCCGTTTCTATCAAGGGCTCCCATTTGTCAAATGCTACATTGTCTTCTAATTCTTCTGCAGCTCGTCGAACTCATTCTATTCATAATGGACTCCGGGTGCACAAAGCACATGACGGGCAATCTCAAGCTTCTCATTAACTTCGTGGAGAAGTTTCTGGGTACGGTACGGTTTGGAAATGATCAATTTGCACCGATACTCGGATATGGAGACTTGGTTCAAGGGAATATCACTATAAAACGGGTTTATTACGTCGAGGGACTGAATCACAATTTATTCTCGGTTGGTCAATTTTGTGATGCGGATTTGGAAGTGGCTTTTCGGAAATCTACTTGCTATGTTAGAGACTACGATGGGAATGACCTTCTTACAGGTTCTCGTGGTTTTGATCTCTACACAGTAACTCTTCAAGACACATCTTCAACAAATCCAATTTGCTTAATGGCTAAAGCGTCATCATCTCAAGCATGGTTATGGCATCAACGATTGTCACATCTCAACTTTGACACCATCAACCTGCTTTCGAAGAATGATATTGTGACCGGTCTTCCTATGTTAAAATTCGTCAAAGACCATCTTTGTTCTTCTTGTGAGTTGGGGAAATCAAAACGAAAGTCTTTCAAATCAAAGACTACCCCAAGCTCAAAAGGACGATTGGAACTTCTACACATGGATTTATGTGGTCCCATGCGTGTAGAGAGTATCAACGGGAAAAAGTATATTCTCGTGATTGTTGATGATTACTCTAGATACACATGGACTTTCTTCTTAAGGTCCAAAGATGAAACACCAGAGGTTCTCAAAAACTTTCTCAAGATGATACAACGTAATCTTCAAGCTCAAGTCTTAACCGTAAGAACGGATAGGGGTACTGAATTTTTGAACAAGAACTTGCAATCTTACTTTCAAGAAGAAGGCATCGAACATCAAACGTCTATTGCTCGAACTCCTGAACAAAACGGCGTTGTCGAAAGGCGGAACCGTACTTTGGTTGAGGCTGCTCGAACAATGCTTTCTGCTTCAAAATTACCACTATTCTTCTGGGCTATGGGCTGAAGCAATTGCAACTGCCTGTTATACTCAGAATCGTTCTCTCGTTATCCCTAGACATGAAAAGACACCTTACCACATCATCAATGGCAGGAAACCTACTGTCAAATTCTTTCACGTATTTGGATCTTTATGCTACATTCTTAAAGACGGTGAGAATCTCGACAAGATGAAAGAAAAAGGTGATGCATGTATTTTTGTGGGGTATGCGACATTGTCGAAAGGATATCGGGTCTATAAAAAGAGAACAAAGATCATTGTCGAAACAATTCATGTGAACTTTGACGAATTGCCACAAATGGTACTTGATCACAACAGCTCAAGTCCCGCACCTCAATGTCCAGCAATGGCACCTACACAAAACAGTGTACGTCCCGTGCAAGAATGTCAACAAAGTACTACTACAGCAGAGTCGACGGATACGACACATATGAATGAGTTGGTTGACTTATATGATCCTATGTTTGATGAATATTACTATGGAAACAATCAAGTTGTGTCAAAGCCTTCCGCTGTCAATACTGCTGATGCACCTGAACAAAATCAACAAGACACAACTGCTTCTACTTCAGCAACCGTTGCTCAAGAGACAATTCCAGTGGCTACTCAACAAACTCAAGAAACTGTCATACAACCAACATCACCAACCGTCAATGCTGAAGGAGGAAACAACAATCAAGCAGTCAATGCACAACCTGACGATGAAGAATTTATCAATCCGTTCGGTACACCGGTACACGAAGTCGGAGAGTCTTCTACTCAACATGTTGATCCGTCCAACATGCATACATTCTACCTACCATATCCATCCACTCACCATTGGACACGTGATCATCCATTGGAGCAAGTCATTGGAAATCCTTCACAACCGGTTCGAACACGCAGACAACTCGAAACCGATGGCGATGTGTGTATGTATGCACTCACCGTGAGTTCAACTGTACCTACAAACATCAAACAGGCCATGACTGATCATGCGTGGATTGAATCAATGCAAGACGAAATTCATCAGTTTGAACGCCTAAATGTTTGGGAACTTGTTGACCGACCCTATGGAATGTCAATTTTAGATTTCAAATGGATCTGGAAAAACAAACTGGATGAAGAACAAACCATCATCAAAAACAAATCTCGTCTTGTGGTTAAGGGGTATCGTCAACAAGAAGGGATAGATTTCGATGAATCATTCGCTCCAGTTGCTCGTTTGGAAGCTGTCAGGATATTCCTTGCTTATGCTGCACATAAGGGCTTCACGGTTTTTCAGATGGACGTCAAAACAGCTTTTCTCAACGGTCATTTAAAGGAAGAAGTGTATGTGAATCAGCCGGAAGGATTCGTCAATCCTCATCATCCTGACAAAGTCTATCGTCTCAAGAAGGCTGTATATGGACTTAAACAAGCTCCAAGGGCATGGTACGAAGAACTTTCAAACTTCTTGGTATCCAAAGGATTCTCCAAAGGTTCTATTGATCCTACTCTGTTTACTAATATATATGGGGATGACATAATGCTGGTGCAAGTTTATGTTGATGACATTATTTTTGGTTCTATGAACCCAAAACTTTCAAAACGTTTTGAAAAATTAATGCACAGCAGATTTGAAATGTCAATGATGGGGGAGCTAAAATTCTTTTTAGGCCTCCAGATTCATCAATCCCCACGTGGTATCTTCATAAACCAAGCTAAGTATGCTCAAGAGATACTTAAAAAGCATGGTATGACCTCATGTGCTCGCGTTGGTACACCATTGTCGACCACATCCCTAGACGCTGACTTGTAATCATATCCCGTAGATCAAACGTGATATCGCAGTATGATCGGGTCACTTATGTACCTTACAGCCAGCATGCCTGATATTCATCATGCTACATGCTATTGTGCACGATATCATGCCAGACCTACTCAAAAGCACCTCAAAGAGGTTAAACGGATCTTTCGGTACCTTAAGAATACCATTCACATGGGACTCTGGTATCCGAGGGAAACCGGTTTTCATCTAACGGCTTTTTCAGATTCTGATCACGCAGGTTGTCTTGATAGTCGTAAAAGCACTTCTGGTAGCATACAATTTCTAGGGGAAGACAAGCTTGTCAGCTGGTCGTCAAAGAAGCAGGATTGCACCTCGCTCTCATCAGCTGAAGCAGAATATGTGGCTCTATCCGCGTGTTGTGCTCAAGTCCTCTGGATGAGAACTCAACTCACGGATTATGGCTTCCACTTTGATAAAATACGTATGTATTGTGACTCAAAGTCGGCCATAGCCATATCTTGCAATCCGGTTCAGCACTCCCGCACCAAGCACATCGATGTCAGATATCACTTCATCAAGGAACAAGTGGAACGCGGCATCGTGGAATTATACTTTGTCAGAACTGAGTACCAGCTGGCAGACTTGTTTACAAAAGCTCTATCAAAAGATAGGTTTGCGTATCTCGTTGGCCGTCTTGGTATGAAGTATATGACTCCAGAAGACTTGGAGGTTTTGGCAAATGAAGCTGCTTGATATTCTCTCATAATGACTTCTAAGCGCATCACAACTTAGGACTCGAACCTTAACTAAGGAAAGTTTATCTCGGACGATAACTTATCCTTCTCAACGAGAAATTCATATTTCTCGGTCATGAGCTTCTCATAAAAACATTCAAAGTTTTTAAGTTCATGAAAAACGATTTCTAAGTAAATGTCAGCTTAGAACTCGAACTTCAACTTAAGGAAAGTTTATCACGGATGATAACTTATCCTTCACAACGGGAAATTTATTTTTCTCGGTCATGAGCTAGTCACAAAACAATCAAAGTTTTGAGCTCATGAAAAACGGACCCGAACGGGAAGTGTACGTTTCAGTGCGCTTTCCCTAAGCAATAGAAGAGAAGTCTTCTATCCTGATTATTTTAAAACCGTTGAACACAATTTTTCAAGAATTTCTCAAAAGGTTTTTCTAAATCTTTCAAAATTGTATGTTCAACACTCCCTCCCTCATAATAGGTTTTTATATCTAAAAATGTCATATGTTATTTTGATCAATTTTTGAGGGGGAGCGTTTTAAAATCAAGCCTTTTAATGTTGTTGGGTACATCTCTAAAACTGTCATATTTTATGTATCCAACACATTCCAAAAATGATATGAAATTGTCAAATGTAATATATTATATCGGAAAAGGCCTCTCAACTCCGTACCTCAACATATTTTGTGGTGTCGTTTTTCTAAAATTTTGTCAAATTTTGTCTCAAGACACACATATATTGTTGAGGGGGAGCGACCCGACTGAAAATGTTCCATGATTCATGCGTACACACATGTTTCTCTCCCGTCGATTTTTCAGAAAATGTCATATTTTAATCAATTGGTATCTCTAATATTATATTTTTATATTAGAGATAGGGGGAGAAAATGTGATTAAAATGTAATATATCGCAACATGTGATCTTAAAGACTCAAGTGCAACTCTTTCCTTCACATGCCAAACTATTTCGTATATCGATGCATGTGTGTAGGGGGAGCTTTTCGGAAATGTAAAACTTTCAAGTGTTAAAAGTTTTGATTTTTATCAAACACTTTGAATGGTTTTCAATGGTTTAATGGTTACGATCTATACCTAAAACAACCTACTATCCACGACGGAACGATGGAGTCAAAAGGTGGTTTAGGATAGGAAACTAAGTCCTATGATCCAACCAGAATAGGAGGGATCTACCCAAGGACATTCCATAGCTAGAAATAGTTGTCCTTAGGAAAGATGGAGTGGAATGAAGCTGAATGCGGACCAATTACTTAAGTTAGCACTAGAATAATCACAACAAGGTGCTAATGATGACGTATTGGTAAGCATTGAAGGAGTTGAATATTCTATGCAATTTAGGTAGAAACCGGGTTAACACATCTTTTGAAGACAAGTGTCATGGACCCAGTGATGCGATGCACAACCCTTCCCCAGCCATTCGAGTTTCTCTCAAAAGAAACTTGTCTCATTGTCACGGAGATCAACACGTATCTATTGACTTTCTCACTCCGAGTCAGTTAATATTGAAAAGGTGGCAGTCTGCTCCAGCCTCCGATTACCAAAATGCACTTATTGAGTCTAGAGCCAAACGAGATCAATTTATCATCTCATTAGGACACAATCGAGTCCTACGCAGTATCCTTGTGATATTGCCAGAACATCTGAGTGATACGATTCACAATGAAGATGGAAATCCTGCTTGAGCCAGCATTAAACAAGCTCATGGTAGGTAACTTGTGCGATTCTACACGAATCAAACTTGTGAGAACTGGAAAGCAACTAAGTTTCGATTCTTAATTGATTCAAACTTGATTCCAGGTTTCTTCGCAAAATCCATGTGATCTTGCCAGAACATTCAGAGTGACACTCATTAGTGTTCACAGTGACGAATGGAAATCCTTCCAGTGTCAACATCAAACAGCACTGCGGTAGGTAACTCGCAAGATTCTCTATGAATCAAGCTTGTGACAAACTGGAAAGCAACAATGGTGCGATTCTTTTAGAATCAAACTTGTTCCAGGAAATCTGAATTGACGACTCTAATCAGACGGATAATTTATCCTTATGATTCACTCTTTACGTTCGCAGTCTGCTTTGAGACGGTCGAGTAAAGAGAACTGGCTACTATCGCCGGGAAACCCTGTCAAGGAGGTTCTTAATCGAATCTATCTGATCACAGGTACGGTATTTAATACCGTTTAACGGTCTTCACCGACCGGAGGTAAAACGCTACCGAGTTAGGGTGAAATGTTCAAAGCCATTTCATCCGTGTCTATATATGTTTCTGCATATCAAGAAGGTGGCGTAGCTGTGCAACCGATGTCGATTCAGAAGTCACAAGAGCACAAGATGGCGATAATCAAGATACCTAAGAATGTAAGAATGTAATAGGTCATCTTAGTCACAAGGAACACAGATGAAGATATCAACCACTCAAAGTCAAATGACAAAGGCTCAAGATAAAGATCACGAAAGCATGAAGGAACAAAGCTGCTACAAACAAGATCAAGACCAAGATACAAGACCAAAGCAGGAAGATCTCCTCTACAAGTATGTATTCACTCAACCATCTTATGCTTTTTAAGCATTTTAAGATGACCGATACATTGGGGGAGATTGTTAGCCCTATATTTTATATAGTCGAACAAGAATGTAATAGGTCATCTCAGTCGTTAAATGGTCTTGTATTGTAATAGGTTAGTCGGGAAAACCGGGCTTGGACTTTAAGCTAATATTATATAAGTTAGGGGCGTAAGCCCAAAACAAAGCCAAGCCCGGCCCAAGATGAAGCCCACAAAGGCCTTAGAGCCATGGGGTATATAACCCTCTTTCACATGTGAAAGAGGGTGTTGGTTCATTTCATTAAACACATAGTTTTAGTGTAAACCTTCCACCTCTCTCTCTACTCTCTCTCTCTACTTTTCTCCTCTTTCTCTCTCTAAGAATCTTGTGTTATGGATTAAATGGGAACAACAAAAGTAAAAAGGTATGGTGATATAGGATCACCCTGCCTTAAACCCCTTTTAGACTTAAAATATCCGTGAGTCTCTCCATTAATACACACAGAAAAAGAAGCAGTTTCAAGACACGTCAAGATCCAATGGATCATAACAGGATGAAAACCAAATTCCTTAAGACAATTTTTTAGAAAACTCCAACTAACCGTATCATAAGCTTTATGTATATCAATTTTAAACGCACAATTCCTGATGCCACATTCCCAATTGTAGCTTTTCATAAATTCCTGAGCAAGCAATATATTATCATTAATAAGCCTACCTTGTATAAAAGCACTTTGATTAATATCAACTAATTCATTAAGAACCGGCTTAATCCTATTAGTGATAACCTTACTAGTAATCTTATAAAACACATTGCAACAGGAAATGGGCCTATAGTCAGTAACTTTAGCAGGAACAACAATTTTAGGGATAAGGGATATGAGAGTAGCATTAACATGTCCAAGCATCTTCCCACTAGTGCAAAATTCCCTTACAGCAGAGCATACATCAAACTTCACCACCTCCCATGCAGCCTTAAAAAACTTTGAAGTGTAGTCGTCTGGTCCAGAAGCTTTGTTGTCTTCAATACTATTCAGGGCCACTCCAATTTCAGCATCAGATATTGGTTTGATCGTGTCTAAAGCCTTACTTCTACTTAGCTTATTAACAAATAAGCTAGCCGGGTCTTCAATGGCATAAACCTCATCATAAGTACCAAAGAAATTACTGAAATGTTCCACAAACTTTCCAGCAACTTCATCACCATAACAAGCCTTACCATTATTATCATAAATCACCTGGATTCTATTTCTGCTAACCCTACCTCTAATTACATTATGAAAGTATTTACTATTTGTATCACCATCCTTGAGCCACTCCACTCTAGTCTTCTGCATCAACACCTTCTCTTCATCCATCATCGCTTGCTTGTATGCACAAGCAAAGACACTCTCTTCCTCTCTAAGCTCACTGTTAGACGGGTCCTTTTCAAGAAAAATCTGAACATTCTCCAACTCCTTCTTTAAAACTTTAACAATCTAAAAGACATTCCCATTATCCTTGTTTAATTTTCTCATATATTTTTTCATAGCTTTGAGTCTTTTTACTAATCTATACATAGAATAGCCTTTAACCTCTATATCCCATTTTTCCTTAATGACCTCCTTAAACTCTCTTTTATCCGCAATATAGTTCATAAATCTAAACGACTTTTGTTTAAACACACTAACATCTGGTAAGCATAAAACAGTAGGTCAGTGGTCTGAAGAAAGAAAAGGCATAAAGTTGGCAAAACTACTAGGATATTGGTCAACAAAATCAGAGTTACCCATTACCCTATCTAATTTCTTAAAGATACCAAGCTCGGGGTTTCTCATTCTCTGAATCCAGGTATAAAACATACCATGACTCGTAACATCTTCCATACCCACCTGCTCCATACACTCAACAAAATCCCTTCTTTCCTCAAACCTAATGTAAACACCACTAGAATTTTCATTAGTTCTTAATATAACATTAAAGTCACCCAAGCACACCCACGGACATTTACCAACTACCATCTAATGCTCAACCAGGTTACTCCAAAGCCTACGTCTAGGATTCAAATAGTTTTCCCCATAAATTACAGACACAAAAACTTTCCTATTATCTTTCAAGAAAGTAACCAAAAAATGCATAACCTGATCCATTTGAGAAATCAATTGAGCAACAGCTAGTTTAGTGTCCCATCCAACAGCGATCCTACAACCTTTAGGACTATCCATAGAATTAGAACACCAAGACCAGTTACCAAAAACATTATCACAAACCTTGTTAACCATCGTTTTCTGGAGTTGAGTCTCAATGATACCCAAAAAACATATGCCATTATCGCTTACAAAATTACGGATTTCAGTCTGTCTAAGGGTATTTCCCAAACCCTTAACGTTCCATGAAGCAATCTTAACACTCATTATTAACAGGTGGAGGGGGTGCATACATACCCTGCATCTGATTAAAATCAGCATCCAATACATTTGAGACCACATTGCTTGCCATAAACTGAGCATTGCTACTCAAATCTACAGCCACATCTTCTTCCATATCACCACCGTTATCACTCTAAATAGCTGCAAGGGCTAGGTCAAAAGCTCTATCACCAATGGACGCCTTATAGAAGTCAATCTTCTCCTCAGACCATGAGTTCAACTCAACAAAAGTAAATACACGAACCGTTTTGAAAAATAGCTCTACCTCAGTAAACTGCTTTCTAAGCTCAAGAACACTAATCCTGTCTAACTCATCATTATAAACCTCCTCATAAGCTTCTTGATATGCTTCATCTTACGATAATCTTTTCTCAACCATAACCGCTTTATATTTCTGATCAGCTACATTCTTACTCTCTATAGCTATCATTTTATTACTATGAATAATTTGCTTCTTAATAATATCTATCTTGGACCTTAACTCATTAACAGACGCCTTTTTGACCGCCTCTTTCATTTTCTTAATAAAGTACTCCCTTAATGTATCATCCCAACACTTTTTCTCTGCAACTGATATCAATACACCCATTTCACAACACATATCAATCTTCCTTTTCATATTTTCCCATTCTAAAACCCTATCAACACCTTCCTCATCACCTAACATATCAAATCTATTTTGACTATTACTTGACGTGTAACACCCCCAAATTTATATGACTCAATACAGCGGAAGACTCGTTGGTGTTACGGGATAGCACATTACTCACATTATAGACAACGCATAAAAATCGTGTTGTTTAATAATAAAGCATTTCCATTCATAATTATCAAAGTTACATAGGTCCCAAGTCATATTATTTCATACAAAGTTTTACAAAGTATTTGAATGGAAAAATATTGTTTAAGTGCGGGCCATGAATTCTTGTCGTCTTCCCGAGAATTACCTTCAAGTATCTGAGATAAAACATGTTAAATGAAAAGGTCAGCGATAAAGCCGAGTGAATTCATAGAGTTTAATAAAATCCATCAATATAATATCAGTATAAAATTATTACTGAAAATCATTTGTACAAATCATTTTAATAGGCCATAAAATAGCCAAATTCATTTTATACAAATCTTCATCAAAATCATAATATAGGCGTTTGCCTTAAAAATCATTATACGAGCCAATGTCGTAAAAACATCATACAATACGTCTTATGACGTTGTATAAAAATAAAAACCTTAATATGAATATGGTTATGCAAACCAACACACAAACATAATATCAATAGTATGACCCTGTATTTCTAGTCAGGCAATACATCGTAATTCGGAGCGTCTAGTAGTATTTCGTTAGTTTGGATTATTATAAGCCGCATGACATTGTTACCTTACTAAACCAACAACGGGTAGCTAACCCGATACTCAGTTTGCCCATCTAAAGTAGCGTGTCGTCACAAAGGTCACGCTATGGAAATCTTCTCATACATAAATTCGCTTAACAATCAATGTGGCACGACGGGGATCAACCGTCAAGGCGCGAACTGGGGTGATCGTCCCCAAATAGTACTATTATATGCATAAGCGTCTACCAATCCCGGTAGTTCAAAATTCATGCTAATGGGACTTTTAGTGACATAACCTAACTTTAATAATCCATTTGATTTCATCTATCGGGTCCTTTAATCATTTATCGGGTCATACAATTGGGTCATACAATCATTCGGGTCCAAATCAATAAACAAACAATCGGGACAAATGGTGTCCTATTTTATAAAAACTAACATGTTATCTCCCTCGCGGGTTTGTAAAGCATTTCATAAAAACATTTAAAAGAGTGCGAGGCTATGAACTCACGTTGATGTGGGAAGGCGGGTTATCAGCAATTCGGACGTACGGTGCGTGCTTCGATCACGAAAACCTAGACAAATAATACTCGTCTTAGACTCATGTCCAATGACTTTATAAAAATAACAATTATGTATACATATGATGATTTTATATATATGATGATCAAGTGGGTTTATATATTCTCGTTTACTCATTTTAGTTTTATGTGTTGATAACTTTTATACTAGTTTACTAGTTTTACCTATTTACACGTTTTAAGTCCAATAAGCTTATTATAGGTTATTTAGCTTGTTTTAATCCATTTTATACTTATATTATCAGTATCTATACTTTCCATGTTGGGTCCAAATGGGTTAAGCCCAATAAGTTCTTTTTATAAGTGTTTATCTTATTTAGTCCAATTATTAGTCCAATATGCCTAGTTAGCTCGTTAATGTCCGTATGTCCTATAGTTCGGGTTTTATCGGTTTTTACTTGTATTAGTTACTTATATATCAGTATATGACTTTTAAAAACTTTACATTAGACGGGTTTGATCGTCTAAGTTTTAATTGGCGAAAAACGTTAATTTTTACGGTAATAGCCGAAAAAGTCGTAAAAATCATGTTTTATAGTTTTATAACTTATAAGTATTATTCCACTACCATTTTTATAATGTATACACTTATTTAACCTTTTACATATGCATATAAATAAAATCCATAAGTTAGTGGGTTTTTATTTTACATTTTATACAATATAATTTTGAGTGCTTATATAATAATAATAAACATTAATTCTCAAAATCTGATTTTTATTTTAATCTTTACCAAAACTGCCATATCTAGAGTTCTATATGGAGATAGAAGATCAAATTTTTATCACATAAACTAAATGATATGTGCTCCATTTAACTATTCTATAGCTACTGTTGAATCATCTTCGAAGTATTTTCTAAAAATCGTCCAAAACAGTAAACTCAGATTGGTACTCTAAACTTGTTTTGATCATATCTCACTCATTACAATGATTCCATTGCATGACCAACTCTCACATGTGTACAAGACCCATAGCTTACTGTATATTAATTCTACTTCATCATTTTATCAGTTCATGACATGTTTCTTTACTGTTTTATACAGCCAACAAATTTAAACAAGATTTTAGCCTTGTTTCTTATAGTCTTTCATCTTTTTAAGCATGTTTATCAACACCAAATCCCCACACGATATTTTTAATCATCATTCATCATCATATACATATACATAAGTAAAAGAAATACGAGATTACACAATCAAAAATAACAAGAGGACGAGGAGGACAATCTTTATACCACCAAGTTGATGTAGGTTGTGACTTGGGCATGGATTTTGGTGGAGAAACTTGTGAATAACCATGACCATCTTCAAGATCACCAATCTTCATGAATACCTTGTAGAAAATCAGCCCTAATACACCATAGAAACTCCTCCTTGGATGTTATAATCACCTCCAATCAATATATCTTCAATGGGTTTTCATCATATGCAAGTTATACATATGATTTGTGGTAGAAATTTTGGATGAATGGTGGTGGTGATGATAAATGGGACGGCACAAAGGAGAGGGTGAGAGAGTTTGTGAAGTTGTTTTGCATGTTAGAAATGGTGGTAAATGAGTTGCTAGTGGTTTTTGGTAAGTGTTAGCTTCATTGTGAAGCTAAGGACATGTGTCTTCCACTTTCTCTCAAAACTTGACACCAAATGGTTTGTGTGGCTAAGTTATGGCCGGTTTGTAGTGGGGGTGGGACAAGTGTAACTTGTCTCATCCCCATTTATTTACGGGTACTCCTCGATTCTATTTTCCTTGATTTGCGTGCCCTCGGGTCGTTTTACGAAAAACGTTTTTATAAATTATGAATCAACGGCACAAAACGAATCCAATAAAAATTGTCTTATCAAAAACGGAGTTCAAAAACGTAAATACGTAATCCTAGGGTTTCCGGTTTAGTCGTAAAGGACGTTAAAATAAAATCGTAAGTCCTAATCTCTTCTCGTAAATTTATGAGTTTATGAACCAACTCAAATTTAAAACTCCAAAATAATATTCATGGACAAATTTATTTTCTTAAATGTCGGACTGTCACCAAAGACGGTGTATGTAAACGTAAGCACGTAACGTAGAATCCTCCGGTCTGGACGTAGTTGACGCTACTTCAAGACGTAAATCCAAATTACTTCCCAAAAATAAGTGAGTTCATATTGTAACATTAAAATGATGTTTTCAAATAAATATTGAGAATAAAATATCGACCATAAATTGACGGATTGTCACAGCATTTACCCCTAAACAGGATCTTTGTCCTCAAAGATCATCTTACCTTACTACTCGCTTCTTATAGAGTTAAAGCCATTTGGGTATTTCCTTCACATTCGGTCTTTTCTCACAAGTGTAATCCATTATAATACGCGAGTTTCATCAAACATAACTACGGGAACTAGATCAGGATAAATGTTGACTTACTTTCTCTATCCATCATGTTCACGGGTTTCTGATGAATGCAACTTTTCGCCGATCTAAGCCTTACTAAGAACAATCAGATTTTCTCTTGATAGATATTCCATCAAGTTCGATTTACGAAACATAATTCACGCAGTTCTTGAAGTCCTAGGGTAGATCCAGCTTATATGCCTTTCAATCCCAACTTTTACATCATCTCAATGGTCCCATACAACGGGGACTTATATCCCATGATTTGTCAGATCATGAATTCATTTTTCCAAGGTTAAAAATTATGGCATAACTTCGCTACCCATTTGGCACTTCAAGATCTACATTTCATATTCACATAACCTCTTGCCCACTATCGGCAGTCAATAATCAAATCCTAATTTCAACAATCATTTCAGATCTCGCGGGTCGGGTATTTTGTAAGGTTAGGTTCGCCATCATAGGAAACCTTAAACCTAAAAGACATGTCCAACTCACAATGGGTGTATGTCGGGTGTCTTCATCTCAACTCTTGCTTACAGATGCTCTAATATTTAGATCCTAACAAGATTCGATCTCGATCCTAATACGATAATTATTAATGGTAATCCTTCAAAAGGAAAGCGATTATACGATTCATTACCAAAGGTCATTCATTCAAACATAAAATAGCACTTATATTACTTCGTATCGTTACTTTACCTCGTCCCTTCGATTTGGGGTGGTATATAGTACTCTCATCAAGGTTCGTTCTCAATGATTTCTGAGCAAATCTCTAGAAATTCGATGCGAAGCGAGGATCTTGATAAAGATGTTCGATACAGGCACACTATGTTTACATAACTCTTTTGCATTTATCATTAACGGGAATGATATTAGCAGATTTGGTCAGTCTGTCGACGATGACCCAAATCGAAACAATTTCAGATGATGACCTTTGCAATAGCTAGACGTTTACTAATGTATGAGGCGATGCCTGCCTTCATAATTTGCCATTAGTACAACTTCTTCAGACAAATATACTTTTAGTCAAAAAAATGACATACATATAATACTTATACTTACAAGATTTCCAATATAACTATATCTCAAAATCTCCATATTTAGGCAACCACAAGTGGCCTTTTATACATTTTACGCCATTGGCTTCTCAATTCTAATGGTTCACATTAGCCGTGATCCCCCTTTTTATTATATATATTATCCTTTTTATAAGCATCGGCTATATTTTAAATTGTTCGGCAATTTATTTTGCACCTTCATTATTAAGGAACATGTCCTAATTGGTTCTTTATCTTTTATACATAATGTGTCAGTAATTACGTTTACTTTCTTGATGAAATAAATATCATAACCGTATTTATTCAAAATTCTTTCTTCATATCTTCTATGTTTCAGTTTCGTCTCCTCTATTATTTTTATCTGTTTTACTCAATTTGACGTCTAAAGCGTCGATAATTATTACATGTAAATTAACAATAATTATTTAATTTTTATGAAACGTAAACGTAAATTTTTTTAATTTTTCTTAGTTCGACCAATTATAATAAAATGTTCAAAATAAATTTGAATTTAATTATCAAGATTTTTGTTGATTTATCGAAAATGATTAATAAGATTCGTAAATATTTGAAAAATCTTTGTTTATACTTTGGTCAAAGTTGTCTTAGTTGAAAAGCAAAAATTGTCGTTTCAGATTTCAAGTTATGGTTTTAATGGGTTTCCTCAATCCTTGTTAGGCTGTCTTGAGGTATACACAAACATTTACCCCTAAACAGGAGTTTAGTTAAATGTTCTGGGTATAAGGGAATAATCCCTTAAAATCCTTTGTTAAAACATTTATCAAAACATATTTCCATTTTCTTTTTGTTATAACCCTAAGCCTTAATGGCTCTAATCTTTGAAAAGTCAATATAGATTCCATTTTCTATTAATCACATAGGCAAATAATGTAAAGGATTTAGTCTTTAATCACATGTTAAATATTTAAGGTACATGTTTTTATCGTTCGGCCAATTTAGGGCAGTCTATAACTAATTATTAACTCATTCTTTTTCTTATAAATAAACAAATAAATGGTCCTTAATGATCACGAGCATGAATTTATCAAATTACAGCCTACATACGCGATTCATCATATTTATGAATGCTACATGTGTATTAGTCAATCCAAACGACATAACATGAAACTCGTAATGTTCATTACAAGTACCAGATGTAGTGGTTGGAATAAATAATCTTCTTCGCGGACGCGAAATTGATGATAACCATGCCGTGGATCAAATTTCTAAAACATACGCTAAAACCTTGTAAATGATCGAACAAATCTTCCATTTCGAGTTATGGATATCGCTTTCGATTGTCAATTTACTCAGTTCATAGTAATTTATAAATATAAGGAATGATAACACCATAGCTCTTCATGATGACAGGCTTGGTAGAATAAAATCTTTCTCCGACAACTCTCTCAGTTGTACGGTAATTCCTTAAATTCAGATGGTGCTGACGTACAGTGCACAAGCCACAAGTGCAGCACCGGAAATATAATCAATACCAATTTCAACTTGCCTTAATGGCAAAAGTCTAGGTAATTCATTAATAAATACTTACTAAAGTTTCAAATAACAGAATTATCTTTTAATAAATACATATTAGGTTCTTCTAGATTACAATATCTATGACTAGTTCACAATCATTCACGGTATGATTTAAAGTCTAATACAGGATATGGTCATCCATCAAGAATTATTTAAGTAACTTTTGATAATCAACATCTTATCTTTTTAGGGGAATTCTACTCGAGTTCCCATCAATTAAGACAATGTCGTCATGTCATAATCAATCAATCCATTCTATGGGCACTATCAACTTTCCAGTTGCATTGCCGTCGATAAGATGTGAACTTCTCAAAAGACTAATAATAATTCATAATCCTTCACAAATTCAAGGATATATGGAGACACAACTACCATTAAAAGAGTAAGGTCAACGCATAATCTATGCGAGAGAATTTCAAATCAGATACAGATGAAAACATTTAACGAATATAAGTATATCCCATGTTTTCATAATTTGAGTACGCATTCGAAAGCTCCTCGGATCGTTACCCAGGTCATTCAAATGGAATCAAATCAAAAGAAATGATAGGAACGTCGATACATCCAGTCGGGTATCAACACTCGGTAATCAAATACTTTTCCTAAGAATCTCACTACGGGATAATTAGACAAGGAAGAATTGTCAATTGTCAAATAAGACAATTTCCACAGATGAGTAAATTCGACTTAGAAGAATAGATGCTACAGGCACATATGTAGGTGTCCCTAACACTATGTCCCTAATTTACACTTCTTGCAGATCTCATAAAATTTAATCTTTCACAATCTTCAAAGAAAATGTAGTGTTTATTCATTAGTTTTATGGTGACTACTAATCAGCCTTGCATGGTCCATTCCAAATTGTATGTAGGCGCGCAACTATATACAATTTCAAGATTAACGATGCAATACTCAGTTCGTCAAAATTTTATCATCCATGTTTATAGTAAAATCATTTTCATGCTTAATTCTTAGATAAGAATCAAGAATAAATTTACAAATATTTTCTTTGTTATGAAAACAATTAAGTTTTCCAAGGTGTTTTATAAACAACTTCATTTCAATAACGATTACTTATAAGTCTCACTTTAAATAAGCCATATGGTGATGAAAACCCAATTTTTCTCAAGGGATACTGTTGTATCTTATAAAAACATGAGTGATCTGCAAAAGAGTGATGAAAGTTTGTTCACCAAGAACTAACTACAATATGATAGGAAATGAGCTTTAGCCAAATAATTATGAGGTTCATGATCTCAATGGCACTCAAAAGAATAATCCACAACGTAACTCAATTCAAGATGAGTACTTGTTCAATGGTTGCATCACTAATGCGAGCATTAGGAAGAAGCAAGAAAAGATAGATATCATCGATACATGTAGGATTTAGCAATCAAAGGTAGTCTTTTTCATTAATCACAAACAAGTCAAAATTGTACCGTAACACATTACGTGTCACTATGTCATACAATTCTCAGAACTCATCCTACCAACTGATATCTCAGTTAAGTTAGGTGTTCTTAAAAGATACCACAATGAATACTAATCTACAAGAGTCATTAGGTGTTCCACATGTCCCAGAAGATCCATCAGTCCCAATTCAGAAGAAGATTTCTTCAATTTATTTCCTGGACACTGGGCATCCTCATTATTGGACAATGGCCTAGGAACAACCCTTAACACGAACCTACAATCATTTAAAACCTTATAATTCAATCACAGAACTTAACGACTTATATTAACAATCTTATATTCTATACGGGTTAAATTTTACTTAATTCAAGTTTCAATCTATTTTATACTCAATTCGATATCCTACCTCATTTTCCAATACTTTCAATTTTATCCTTAGGCCTTAAAAGGGCAATAAAATCTCAATATGAATATCACTTAATTTCCAATCCTATAACTCTTACAACACAATTATCAAATGAGTCACTAGTATGAATTGACTCGATCAGTCAATTAGACTTCTCGGAAAGGTACTAGTGGCATGAGGCTTTTGGGTAATGGTTCCAATGACAGCCTCAAGTGTAACATTCACCCTTTCGATTTCAATTTAAGAATTGGATGACAATGAATCAGATGACATCTTTCTAGGTGGTAACGTTTTGTCAAATCAACTCTATAAGAAAAGATCGTCAAAACATCTATATCAGTTTTAATCTCGCCAATTCTTCTCTAATATCACAATCAACTAATATCTATATTTCTACGAATATCAACCATTTGTTGGGATCATAGATATCCACAAGTTGGTTTAGATCTATGATAGCTAGAATTCCTACGAGAATAGCTTCGGTTAATTTACTAGGGGATTTAGGGTTCCTTGTGACAATCTACGTCGTATAAATACCTCGTATAAATATAAAAATAATCATCAAACAATCATGTAATAAAATTACATCATATATATATATATATATATATGTATATATATATATATATATATATATATATATATATATATATATATATATATATATATATATATATATATATATATATATATATATATATATATATATATATATATATATAGATTTGCGTTCAAGTAAGAACCAGTCTTAAGATAAAAACGATAGGAACCAATCAGATTGTGCCACGTGTACTTTTCATTTAAACTAAAATTAAAATAGCTTTTCTTATCTGTAGGGGTATTAAAGTAATTTTTGTTTTGACATATATAAAAGAAAAGAAAATAAAAAAAAGCATTACAGTTGGTTATTCACTTTTTGCTATAACATGTGTTCAATCATCAATCATCAATCATCATCATCATCAATACATACGTTTTAAACTCCCCCATATCAAAGCTGGCCAACTTATATAAAAAACCTGGAATCCTGTTATCATGTCATAAAAGTGTGTGCCATATATAAATATTGTGTGTAACATTCACATAGACAGTGTAGTCTACACATTATTAATAGAAAACATAACAACTTATATGACAATCATAACCAACTTTATTATAAAACTTAGTCGGTACGAATACACGATCCTTGTCCATACATAATTGGAAAACAAAAACGAGCATTATAAACATAAATGACAATGCCACTTATTCAATCGAAAATACATAAACTTAAACTTTCATTTCATCGATTTCTTGACACACAAAATGATTCTTTCATAAGCAGAATCAGCTAGTCGTCTTGTAATCACAAGTTTCTTTTTCAAACTTCTTTTTACCCATATTGCAATCGGTGAACAGTATTTTTTCAGCATACTTGGCACGCAGGTCCTTTAGTTCATTACCTTGTTTGTCACCCTCTTTACTAAGCTCACAAAGATCACTACAGGAACCCTCACCTTTGAATGTTTCCATATGTCGCATAATGAATTCACCACAATCTATATAGTTTGTCGTTGTCCTGCACCCCAACGACAACACACTAGTTTTAACAGAACTTAGCGCTTTATAATGTGGATTCTTCTCGATCCTCAAATAATCCTCAAACAGAGGAATCTGTTATAAGACTCAAAAACATTGTTATTGATACAGAAACAAAATTGAGAACTTGTATGCTGTACTAACACACTACGTACCAATAAAAAGACAACTGAAGGATATAATTGCTCAACATGCGGGTTGATAGAAAATATTTTATCTATTATCTGACCTTCCTCATACTTTAGGTTCATGCATACAAGAAATGACTTTCTTTGAGTACTGAAAAAATACCTGCCACAATAAAGCGAAATGCAGGTCACTTTGTCATTTAATTTTGGAGACCTTAGTGATTTAATTTTGGATATTTGTTATGTTCAATGTGTTTTTTGAAAGTGATACTTACCAAATCAACATCACTGCAACCTTTTTTTCTCTGAACTAATCACTGCAACCTACTAGAGGAAAATATGAGTTCACAGTCCAATCTTTTCCTTATCATCAAGACATTCCAAATATTATTTTTAAACCGAGGTATGTTACTTATTTGGTAATATGCTACACATGACAAATGATTTTTCTATAACTAGATATATAGGGGTGTTTGGATTTGCGTTTTGAAACTAAATTATTTGGTTTCTTTGTGTGTGTAGACTTTACTAAATAAAGATAAAAAAGATCAATATGATCCTGACATGCCTCTGTTTTTGGAGCGAATCAGTGCAGCATATCACGACCCATCACTTGCGCCTATGATGTATTATTCAATAAGTTCATACAATTTGTAGGAACCCTTCATCCATACTGCTCAATTTCAAGGCTAAAAGTTAACAGGAAAATTAATTCTACAAAAGCTATAACGATAAACCTTGATACATGTGTCAAATATGCGTGTGACTGGTGTTTTTCTTTGGGGTACTAAATCGGATACTTTCATTCTCCTATGTATACATATGTTGTGTTTATCCAAACCATGTTACATAAATCTATATTTGCTTGTGAAATAGTGTACTGCTAAAAAGTCTACGCTCACTCTTGGTGACTTAAATTTTCTTCACGTGCCTTTCTTTTTGTCTCTGTCCCTGATATTTGAGCTTGCATGTCTAGGTAAAAGACACATTATTCAAATGGGCAGATTTGCAGACAAAACTAAAAGACAAGTTGCTGAGCAAACTATGAAATTTCATTAACCGTGTCTTGTGCTTTATTGCTAAGTTCCAGGTTACTAATTAGCATTAACTTTACCTGAATTGAAAATTTTAAACGTGCAACTTGATTCCTTCTAAATAGTATCTACAACTTCTGTCCAGGATAAATTTTCATAATTCCTGACACACGCTTCAAGTGCTGATGCACATCCCTTATACGAGACATATGGAAACATATTGGTACTAAAGTGGATGGATACATGGAGGCCATGGACAAGGTAATCTATGATACTGAAACATATTAGCATAGTTATGTGCTGGTAAAGAAACGCATATACTAGTGTGTCTATCTTAGACGAGTTCTCATTGAAATAAGTGTTTTATTTTTCACACAAGTCAAGCTAAAGCAAGGACCGAAAGCTGCAATAGACATCTCTGTCCATGGAAATGAATATTTAGATGTAATTCTACGATTTTATAGATGAAATTATACCACGATGATCTTCCTTCTATATTTGCTTAAGATTTGATGGATGTGTTAATTGCATATAGGAATATAAATTCTGGAACATTTACTTGGAAGACCTACCTTTGTGTTTTATAGTCTTGAAAAATTCAGTGGGATTAGTTTATCTTCTTGCTTGCTTGTTAGAGCCTTTTATGCCTGAATTTTTTGTTAATGTTCTCCAATATTAACAATCAGACCCCTTAAATGTTCTCTTTGTTTACTGAAGGTACTCAAGCAGCTCACTTTAATTTAATTGATTTATTGTTTTTTATACGAATTGATGCATTGTGTTGATGTAGTTTGGTCATTCAAGAATTGGAGCCTTTAGATCACTTTATTCTGTTAATATGTTGTAGTTTCTGAAATTCCTAAATGATTTCGAATTTTAGAAATTTCAAAAACATTTTTTTTTGAAAAACAAATATACAAAGAGACTGGTTCTCAAAAAATAACCAATGTATTTTCTCTATAACAGGTAACCTGGTCCTTTGCATTAGAGACAAGTTCACAGGAAAAAACCAATCTTGATACTTATCATAGAAACTGGTTATAAAACTAGTTTCTCTTTGTCTCACTTATAGAGATACCACCCCTTTGGAGAGTGGTTCAAAACCACTCTTCGTGATCAATTCTAACTGGTTTTCATGGCACTTTTTGTAGTAGTGGCACACACGGTCATAAGGTGGTGTTTGGAAATTTTCTTATGGCACCTTATGTCTACATGGCACAAGAAACTATATGGCAGCCATTGTCTATGTGACACACAGTTAAATTACCCAACACACACTGACACTCTATCAGACACTACTGTGTGGCACACACTAACTATATAGCACACACTCTGTATATAACACTACCATATGGCACATACTACCTATATCAGGCACTGCTATATGGCACACTAACACTATATCAAACAGTACTATATGGCCACATGACATGGCACACACACTAACAATATGTCTAACACGATATGACACACACTCTCTATATAACACCAATATATGGCACACAATGTCTAACACAACGGATATGTTTTGATAGGCTTTTACAAATACTATTATTACCAAACAATTTATCTAAATTTCCCACTAGTTAGGCATCTATAATTACCAAAGAATTTATCTAAGTACCTATATACGTCACTCACTAACTATATACCAATAATGTTCCACATGACATGCCAATATTAATATGACACACTAGATTTAATACGACATAAAACTTACCTTTAACAGATCCCATTATAGCATTGTCTATTTTTTTTCATCCCATTACCCTTTTGGCATCAACTTTCATTCCATGTTTCTTATCTGTTTTCCCAAAGATAAATAAACACAAAAACTAGTCACTAAACAGTATTTGAAACGCCCTACAATATATGACACATATACTCTATCTAACACACACAAAAATTGACATACCTTTTTTTCATTTGCAGTACCCTGATTTTCCATTTTCTGATTCACTTTATTCATCTTTGTATGTTTTACCAAGAGCTGAAACAAAAAGTAATCAGATATCATGGCACATTATGTATATCAAATGCACTAACTATATAACACACAACCCCTATTTGACACACACGGTCATATGGTGTTTGGCACAACATTTTCTTATGACACATTCTGTCTATATGGCACAAAAAGTACTCGGATATTATGACACTACCTATATCAGACGCACTAATGAAGAAAAATATATATTGCACCAACAGTAAAATGATCACTTACATTTTACAGCTCGTTTATTCTTTATCTTTTCTGCATCTGACACATAATGAAATCAATCATTTTTTGAGTCAATTGAAAGCTATCAAGAACCAGGAATAATAAAATACCTTAAATTATTTACCTTTATTATCTGTCATGTTACCAGCTTTCAGTTTATCATTGGAACCTGCTTGTTTTTTAGCTTCTTTAACTAAAGCAGCATCCATATCCATATTTTCCACCAATGTGTCATCCTCACCATCAAAAACTTTACAACCCATATACACAATTCAATGTTGATTATTTGATGATACATACCTACTCCTTCGTCATCTCATTCTACAGATGATATATCTATAAAATCAATTCCATCATTCTCTTTTCGGTTATACAACCTTCCACTTATTCTAACTAAATCACCATTCAATAAAAAAATCAAAAAAAAGTCTTTACGAACTAAAAAACTGTATGCATCAAACGATAAAATCAAAATACAAAAACAATGTATCACTTACCATTCAGAATATGCATCTATTCTTAGGTTTTCAATTGATTTGACACAAAAAAATGACCTTAGAATACCACTTAGAACCCTATATTTATATACAACTGGGGATGGATCGTGATACTAAACGATTATTGGGGGATAGTGATTACAAATTTAATTAAAAAGCATGAAATCTGGTGATTTGATTTTGATATAAACGATGGAGAAACAATAATGGGGGATACGGTGGTTTATTTTTAATAATAAGAATGATTTTCTTTTTTTGTTATTTGTTTTATATATATTATGTTTAAAACTGACACATAAATACCCTTTATGTTGAATAAATTCACAAATATGCCATTCATGTATTAATTTTACTCATCATCCATAAACTTCGATCCTACGGTCCAAAACGGTTCCTATTGTTTTTATCTTAAGGGTGGTACTCACAATAACGCCCCTCTCTCTCTCTCTCTCTCTCTCTCTCTCTCTCTCTCTCTCTATATATATATATATATATATATATATATATATATATATATATATATATATATATATATATATATATATATATATATATATATATATATATATATATATATATATATATATATATATATATATATATATATATATATATATATATATATATATATATAATCCAGGTTATATATATATATTAAAATAACACTTCTCAGTCTGGCCTTGTCGGTAACTCGAGAATTCTTCGGCACCGTTATAGTCAAAAGATTTTTAGACATTTTTAGAAAAATGTTTATAGTTAAAATATTTTGAAATGTTTTATTCAAAATCTTGGTTTTAAAAATCTTTCGTTCTCTATAACGAGAGCTCTGGTACCAAACTGTAACACCCCCAAATTTATACGACTCAATACAGCGGAAGACTCGTTGGTGTTACGGGATAGCACATTACTCACATTATAGACAACACATAAAAATCGCGTTGTTTAATAATAAATCATTTCCATTCATAATTATCAAAGTTACATAGGTCCCAAGTCATATTATTTCATACAAACTTTTACAAAGTATTTGAATGGAAAAATATTTTTTAAGTGCGGGCCATGAATTCTTGTCGTCTTCCCGAGAATTACCTTCAAGTACCTGAGATAAAACATGTTAAAAGAAAAGGTCAGCGATAACGCCGAGTGAATTCATAGAGTTTAATAAAATCCATCAATATAATATCAGTATAAAATTATTACTGAAAATCATTTGTACAAATCATTTTAATAGGCCATAAAATAGCCAAAGTCATTTTATACAAATCTTCATCAAAATCATAATATAGGCGTTTGCCTTAAAAATCATTATACGAGCCAATGTCGTAAAAACATCATACAATACGTCTTATGACGTTGAATAAAAATAAAAACCGTAATATGAATATGGTTATGCAAACCAAAACACAAACATAATATCAATAGTATGACCCTGTATTGCTAGTCAGGCAATACATCGTAATTCGGAGCGTCTAGTAGTATTTCGTTAGTTTGGATTATTATAAGCCGCATGACATTGTTACCTTACTAAACCAACAACGGGTAGTTAACCCGATACTCAATTTGCCCATTTAAAGTAGCGTGTCGCCACAAAGGTCACGCTATGGAAATCTTCTCATACATAAATTCGCTTACCAATCAATGTGGCACGACGGGGATCAACCGTCAAGGCGCGAACAGGGGTGATCGTCCCCAAATAGTACTATTATATGCATAAGCGTCTACCAATCCCGGTAGTTCACAATTCATGCTAATGGGACTTTTAGTGACATAACCTAACTTTAATAATCCATTTGATTTCATCTATCGGGTCCTTTAATCATTTATCGGGTCATACAATCGGCTCATACAATCATTCGGGTCCAAATCAATAAACAAACAATCGGGAAAATGGTGTCCTATTTTATAAAAACTAACATGTTATCTCCCTCGCGGGTTTGTAAAGCATTTCATAAAAACATTTAAAAGAGTGCGAGGCTATGAACTCACGTTGATATGGGAAGGCGGGTTATCGGCAATTCGGACGTACGGTGCGTGCTTCGATAACGGAAACCTAGACAAATAATACTCGTCTTAGACTCATGTCCAATGACTTTATAAAAATAACAATCATGTAAACATATGATGATTGTATATATATGATGATCAAGTGGGTTTATATATTCTCCTTTACTCATTTTAGTGTTATGTGTTGATAACTTTTATACTAGTTTACTAGTTTTACCTATTTACACGTTTTAAGTCCAATAAGCTTATTATAGGTTCTATAGCTTGTTTTAATCCATTTTATACTTATATTATCAGTATCTATACTTTCCATGTTGGGCCCAAATGGGTTAAGCCCAATAACTTCTTTTTATAAGTGTTTATCTTATTTAGTCCAATTATTAGTCCAATATGCCTAGTTAGCTCGTTAATGTCCGTATGTCCTATAGTTCGGGTTTTATCGGTTTTTACTTGTATTAGTTACTTATATATCAGTATATGACTTTTAAAAACTTTACATTAGACGGGTTTGATCGTCTAAGTTTTAATTGGCGAAAAACGTTAATTTTTACGGTAATAGCCGAAAAAGTCGTAAAAATCATGTTTTATAGTTTTATAACTTATAAGTATTATTCCACTACCATTTTTATAATTTATACACTTATTTAACCTTTTACATATTCATATAAATAAAATCCGTAAGTTAGTGGGTTTTTATTTTACATTTTATACAATATAATTTTGAGTGCTTATATAATAATAATAAACATTAATTCTCAAAATCTGATTTTTATTTTCATCTTCACCAAAACTGCCATATCTAGAGTTCTATATGGAGATAGAAGCTCAAATATTTATCACATAAACTACATGATATGTGATCCATTTAACTCTTCTATAGCTACTGTTGAATCATCTTCTAAGTATTTTCTAAAAATCGTCCAAAACAGTAAACTCAGATTGGTACTCTAAACTTGTTTTGATCATATCTCACTCATTACAATGATTCCATTGCATGACCAACTCTCACATGTGTACAAGACCCATAGCTTACTGTATATTAATTCTACTTCATCATTTTATCAGTTCATGACATGTTTCTTTACTGTTTTATACAGCCAACAAATTTAAACAAGATTTTAGCCTTGTTTCTTATAGTCTTTCATCTTTTTAAGCATGTTTATCAACACCAAATCCCCACACGATATTTTTAATCATCATTAATCATCATATACATATACATAAGTAAAAGAAATACGAGATTACACAATCAAAAATAACAAGAGGACGAGGAGGACAATCTTTATACCACCAAGTTGATGTAGGTTGTGACTTAGGCATGGATTTTGGTGGAGAAACTTGTGAATAACCATGACCATCTTCAAGATCACCAATCTTCATGAATACCTTGTAGAAAATCAGCCCTAATACACCACAGAAACTCCTCCTTGGATGTTATAATCACCTCCAATCAATATATCTTCAATGGGTTTTCATCATATGCAAGTTATACATATGATTTGTGGTAGAAATTTTGGATGAATGGTGGTGGTGATGATAAATGGGACGGCACAAAGGAGAGGGTGAGAGAGTTTGTGAAGTTGTTTTGCATGTTAGAAATGGTGGTAAATGAGTTGCTAGTGGTTTTTGGTAAGTGTTAGCTTCATTGTGAAGCTAAGGACATGTGTCTTCCACTTTCTCTCAAAACTTGACACCAAATGGTTTGTGTGGCTAAGTTATGGCCGGTTTGTAGTGGGGGGTGGGACAAGTGTAACTTGTCTCATCCCCATTTATTTACGGGTACTCCTCGATTCTATTTTCCTCGATTTGCGTGCCCTCGGGTCGTTTTACGAAAAACGTTTTTATAAATTATGAATCAACGACACAAAACGAATCCAATAAAAATTGTCTTATCAAAAACAGAGTTCGAAAACGTAAATACGTAATCCTAGGGTTTCCGGTTTAGTCGTAAAGGACGTTAAAATAAAATCGTAAGTCCTAATCTCTTCTCGTAAATTTGTGAGTTTATGAACCAACTCAAATTTAAAACTCCAAAATAATATTCATGGACAATCTTATTTTCTGAAATGTCAGACTGTCACCAAAGACGGTGTATGTAAACGTAAGCACGTAACGTAGAATCCTCCGGTTTGGACGTAGTTGACGCTACTTCAAGACGTAAATCCAAATTACTTCCCAAAAATAAGTGAGTTCATATTGTAACATTAAAATAATGTTTTCAAATAAATATTGAGAATAAAATATCGACCATAAATTGACGGATTGTCACATGACGCTTCAATATTATTCTCCTTTCTACTCACTTTTGTGACTCCCTCTTTAGCTATATTACCATTCTGCTTCTTATTATTACTTCCAACCTTATCAATATCCATATTACTTACTCCCTTTGCAATTGTATCAACACCAACTTTACCAACATCTCCATTACCAGTCTTCTTCACTTGATATCTTTGTTCAACACCATCCCAATTATACCTTTGATCACCCAAACCTCTTCCACCCCTACCTATCCCACCTCTGCCCATTCCTCCTCTACCACGCATATTACCCTTGGCAATGTACCCACCTCTACTTGTGCCTTCACCAAAACTATTCCGTTGACCATAGTTCATAGTTCCAACATTGTTATTACCTTTCTTGTTACCAACAGTCTTCCATTCTCCCTCTTCATTCAGCCTCTCCTCATTCATAACCGTTTTACCCTTATCCACAGTAACCTTATCCTTTTCAGTCTCACTCCTCATACGCTTAGAACATTTATGAAAGTAATGACCAAACACCTTGCAGTGAGCACATCCCGGTGGCCTCCAAGGATACTCAACTTTAAACTCCATCTTCTTACCTAATTTCTCATATGTCACTTCCACCGTCTCTGGCAACCCTCTCTCATCATCAACCTCTACTAAGACTCTAGCAAAACTAGCCCTCCCATACGCCCTGTCACACATTGATGTGGTAATCCTATCCTTCATGATAGGCGTTCCAATACAACTTGTAATCCGGCTAATACCCTCATTACTCCATGCCTCTAACGGAACATTCAAAATTCTAACCCACAACGGCACTTTTGGTAGGCTCTGGTTTTACCATAAACATTCCAGGTTCCCATTTCTGAACAAACAATGGCAACCCGTCCACTAACCAAGGGCCATTTTCTAGCACATATTGCATTCCTTCCTGTGTTTTAAATTTAAGGAAATACAACCCATATTCATTTGTAATTGCCTCACCAAACCCGTAATTCCTCCACATTCTTCTTAAATGCCCCATTATCTCTCTATAGCTCATCTTCATTCCCACAAAATAACCAACCAAAGTAAGTTCCCATTTCCTACTTCCTTCTTTAACCACAGGGTCAAGATTAGTGCTCATTATACCCTTTTCATTAACATTTACAGGGAATGTTTTAAGCATATTACTATTACTCTCCACAAACCCTTGTACAGCCTTCTTAAACGCATTCGACAATACAGTATTTACTCCCTCTTCCATAACAGTATCATTGATAGCACCTATTTCTTCTGTCCTAGCATTTTTACCATTTGCACCATTCAAAGTAGGCCATACAACATTATCCTTAGACACAACCTCAACCTCATTCCTATTACCCCCATCAATCAAGGCATCACCCCTCTTAAGCATCCTAGGACCATCATCTATAATAATCCTATTCAGAATAGGGTTTTCAGCAACAGGCATATGCATAGGACCCAAAACCCCATTACTAGTAACTGGCCTACCATTTGGATTAGAATTAAAAATAATATTACCTTGTTTTCTCTGAGGATCACTCAACATCTCATCAACCACCTCATTCTCAATACTAGCATAGACATCACCTTCAGCCAACGACTCACTAACACTCCTAGAATCTTGACTATGAGTATCAGAACAAGCAACAGACCCACTATCTTTACCCTCCCCAATATCACTGTTACCATCATTAACAAGCCCTTCTATATCCTTCCCCCATAATACTTATTAACCCCCTTTTTAAAACTAGCATGCGAGGGTTTAGATACATGTTTAGACTGCGTATTCCCTACAAACAAACCCATCTCCTTGTTCCTAAACTTATTACCCCTCTTAGTGCGAACAATCTCATCCGTAGCCCTAGGAGGCATTTGGGGAGATTCATTGACAGGAGGATCTTGTTTCACCATGGTAGAAAATAGAAATGATCAATAATCGTGATAGTATAGGAGAAACATGGTAAACAGAGATGGAATAATGAATGAATTTGATGTACGAGGTTAAGGATGAACAGTGTGTGTTTTTAAGTATGTGTAACGGAAACCCAGAAACAGTGATAACTAATTATTTAAAATATCAAATGAAAAGTATAGTGGATGATTTTAATATGTATTGATAGATCAAGAATAGTAGAATCAAAAACAAAAATAAAATCAATGATCCATTGGTTGGATCAAATTTAGATGATAGATTACTTAATAAAATTTCAGGGTTTTTTAGAGAGAGAAAAGGTGAGAGAGAAATAGCATGAGTTTCTTAGATGAAATATCATGGGCGTCCCTTTTAGTGGGGTGGGATAAACTTGTTTTATCCCATCCGGCTAATTTACGGGTATTCCTCGATTCTAGTTTCCTCGATTTGCTTTCCCTCGGGTCGTTTTACGAAAAACGTTTTTATAAATTATGAATCAACGGCTCAAAACTAATCTAATAAAAATTGTCTCATAAAAAACGGAGTTTAAAAACGTAAATACGTAATCCTAAGGTTTCCGGTTTAGTCGTAAAGGACGCTAAATTATGCACGTAAGCCTAAATTTAAATCCGTAAATTGTGAGTTCATCAACCAACACAAAAATAAGTTTCAAAATATTATACGAGAAAATAATTCACTACCTGAAAATGTTAGATTGTCACATTATGGTTGTACCTTTGATCTTCAATGGATGAATCGATATGTTATGGTTGTACGTTACATGTTAAATGGATGAGTCGATATGCTATGGTTGTACCTTCGATGTTCAATGGATGACTCGGTATGTTATGGTTGTACCTTTTATGTTCTATATATGACTCGGTATGTTATGTTTATATGTTTGATGTTAAATGGATGAGTCGATATGTTATGCTTGTACCTTTGATGATCAATGGATGAGTCGGTATCATATGGTTAAACGTTACACGTTAAATGGATGAGTCGGTATGTTATGGTTGTGCCTTTGATGTTCAATGGATGAGTCGGTTTGTTATGGTTTCACCTTCGATGTTCAATGGATGACTCGGTATGCTATGGTTATACCTTTGATGTTAAATGGATGACTCGGTATGTTATGGTTATACGTTTGATGTTCAATGGATGATTCGGTATGCTATGGTTATACGTTTGATGTTCAATAGATGTGGCGGTATGTTATGGTTATACATTACATGTTAAATGGATGAGTCGGTATGTTATTGTTGTACCTTTTATGTTCAATGATTGACTCGGTATGTTATGGTTATACATTATATGTTAAATGGATGAGTCGATATGTTATTGTTGTACATTACATGTTAAATGTATGAGTCGGTATGTTATGGTTGCACCTTTGATATTTAATAGATGAGTAAGTATGTTATGGTTATACGTTTGATGTTCAATGGATGAGTCCATATGTTACGGTAATACGTTACATGTTAAATGGACGAGTCGATATGTTATGGTTGTACCTTTGATGTTTAATAGATGAGTCGGTATGTTATAGTTATACCTTTGATGTTCAATGGATGACTCGATATGTTATGGTTATACGGTACATGTTAAATGGATGAGTCGGTATGTTATGGTTGTATGTTACATGTTAAATGGATGAGTCGGTATGTTATGGTTGTACCTTTGATGTTCAATGGATGAGTATGTTATGGTTGTACCTTTGATGTTCAATTGATTAGTCGATATGTTATGGTTATGCGTTTGATCTTCAATGGATGAGTCGGAATGTTATAGTTATACCTTTGACGTTCAATGGATGACTCGGTATGTTATGGTTGTACCTTTGATGTTTAATGGATGACTCGGTATGTTATGGTTGTACCTTTGATGTTCAATGGATGACTCGATATGTTATGGTTATACGTTTGATCTTCAATGGATCAGTGGGTATGTTATGCTTATACCTTTGATGTTTAATGGATGACTCGGTATGTTATGGTTGTACCTTTGATGTTCAATGGATGATTCGGTATGTTATGGTTTTACGTTTGATGTTAAATGGATAAGTCGGTATGTTATTGTTGTACATTACATGTTAAATGGATGAGTCGGCATGTTATGGTTGTTCTTTTTTTCAAAGGACGATTCGGTAATTTATGGTTATACGTTACATGTTAAATGGATGAGTCGGTAGGTTATGGTTATACGTTACATGTTAAATGGATGAGTCGGTATGTTATGATTGTACCTTTGATGTTCAATGGATGACTAGGTATGTTATGGTTATACGTTTGATGTTCAATGGATGAGTCGGTTTATTAGGGTTGTACCTTTGATGTTCAATGGATGACTCAGTATGTTATGGTTGTATCTTTGATGTTCAATGGATGAGTCGGTATGTTATGGTTATACCTTTGATGTTAAATAGATGAGTCGGTATGTTATGGTTGTACCTTTGATGTTCAATGGATGAGATGATATGTTATGGTTGTACCTTTGATGATCAATGGATGACTAGGTGTGTTATGGTTATACGTTTGATGTACAATGGATGAGTCGGTATGTTATGGTTGTAACTTTGATGTTCAATGGTCTAACCTTTGATGTTCAATGGATGAGTCGATATGTTATGGTCTAACCTTTGATGTTCAATGGATGATTCGATATGTTATGGTTGTACCTTTTTTGTTCAATGGATGACTCGGTATGTTATGTGTATACCTTACATGTTAAATGTATGCATCGGTATGTTATGGTTTTACATTACATGTTAAATGGATGAGTCGGTATGTTATGGTTGTACCTTTAGTGTTCAATGGATGAGTCGGTATGTTATGGTTGTACCTTTGATGTTCAATGGATGAATTGGTATGTTTTGGTTGTACGTTACATGTTTAATGGATGAGTCGATATGCTAGGATTGTATATTTGATGTTCAATGGATGACTTGGTATATTATGATTGTACCTTTAATGTTCAATATATGACTCGATATGTTATGTTTATACGTTTGATGTTCAGTAGATGAATATTTATGTTATGGTTATATGTTTGATGGTAAATAGATGAGTTGGTATGTTACGACAGAGAAGATTGTGCAAATCTGTGTGTTGGAGTGAAGTAGAAGCGTTGTATGGAAGGAAGTGTAGATCACCTGTGTGTTGGAGTGAAGTAGAAGAAAGTCAGTTGACTGGACCCGAAATGGTTTTGGAGACGACAGAGAAGATTGTGCAAATCAAGAACCGATTACTTGCTACAAGAAGCCGACAGAAGAGTTATGCCGATAATAGAAGGAAACCGTTGGAATTTGAGGTCAGAGACATGGTTATGCTTAAGGTTTCGCCGTGGAAGGGTGTGATTCGTTTTGGGAAGAAAGGAAAATTGAGTCCGAGGTATATTGGACTATTTAAGATTATTAAACAAATTGGACCGGTAGCGTATAAGTTAGAGTTGCCGAACGAGCTTAGTGCTATTCACGACACGTTTCACGTATCAAATTTGAAGAAGAGTTTGGCGGATAAGGAATTGGTGATTCCTTTGGACGAGATTCAACTGGACGACAAACTGCATTTCGTGGAAGAACCCGTGGAAATTATGGACCGAGAGGTCAAGAGGCTGAAGCATAGTAGAATTCCCATTTTGAAGGTTCGATGGAATTCTAGGCGTGGACCGGAATACACTTGGGAACGTGAGGACTTTTTCAAGGAGAGATATCCTCATCTGTTCCAGCGGCACAAAATGTGAGTATAAGAAGAGGCGAGCGCCGGGACGTCACTCTCTTTAAGGAGGGGTGGATGTGATACCCAGAACCGAGGTCACTTACCTTACCCTAAATTACGCTTATTTTTGAAATTTTTAAGAAATTTTAATTGCTATATATTTTATCATTTTGGTTGAACCAACGTTTGAGGTCGTAATCTTGACGATTGACGATTTAAGAAGAACGATGACGACTACGATCCCGATGGATGCCCAAATATCTATGTTTATTGTCGTTTTATCGATATTATAATTTTTCGAGGATTTTACTTTCGGTTCGTGTTAAGTTGAGTCGGGTGCGTTTTATTGCTTTCCGGGTACATTAAAATTGTCCTAAAAGTATTTTGGAGTGTTCGGGATGATCCCCGACTCCCGTAAAATTTTCCAAATTGACTAGTGAGTCATTCCCGCAAACATTTGAGGTCGTTTTCACTTAAGGCCAAAAGAATGCTATAATTGCACAAGAAGGGCCCCAATTTTTACAAAGTTCAAACCAAACACACACACAAACACAAAATTCACCAAATATTTTCTCCCATCTCTCTCTTTTCTCTCTTTAGGCCGACGGCCAAACCACCACACCACCACCACATTTTTTTTTCTAGCTTGTTTTAATCAAAACTAAGGTTATACCACTTCTAGTTTGATCATTACAAGTGTTTTCATATACTTTAATCCAACATGCAACCATAAAATTTGTTTTGATGTTAATTGAGTTTATGCATGTTTAATTGGGATATAATAGATGGATAATCACCCAACAAACCAACCAAAATCAATTTGGTTGGAGTGTTTTGATCACCCACACCCCACAGCCAAATGGGGGTGTTTGGTGGATCATGGTGTTTGATGTTTTGTTCATGGTTTATGTGTTTAATTCATGTTTTTAGGTGTATTTGAATGGGTAAACCTCATTGCATGTTTGATTTGGTGATTGGGTTTTGAGATGGATTTGGTAGAGGGGTTAAGGACTGATTAGGATGGTTAGACATGGTTAGGAGTGATTAAGTTGAGGTCAAGTGTCGATAAATTGGTTTGGAAACGAGTGTTGGATTGATTTTGAGATGTGTAATTTTAGGCAGAATGTTTAGGATGTTTTCATAAGTTTGATTTTGTAAACAGGTCATGAGACTAGGATATAGTTGTAGAGCGTCTTCTTAGCTTCTATTTGGTATAAGATAGAGCTTACGACTCCTAACGAGTCAAAAGTTATGATGTTTTGAAAATACGTGTACCGGGAGATGAGAACCTACATAATCCGAAATTATGTTTGGTTTTGGGTCAAATCCTGGGGACCATAGATATAGTTTGGTAATTGGTTAAAGGTTGATTTTTGGTCTCAAACCTGAATTTGTGAGTCTATTAGTAGACTTAGGTGTCAAATGGGTCAATGGTGTATTTCAAACGGGTCAAATGAGCCCAACTTGGTCAATGTGCAAAATCAGTCCGAAAAACGTAGGTTTAGTAATGTGTTGAATAACGGGTCGTAAAAGAGAAAACTTTTAATGGGATTAAAAATGGGTTTTCTACAGGTCTTAAGGTATTTTTGAGAATTTTCCTAAATTTTATTAAAAGGTTTAAGTCTAGTAAAGCAGCCCATACTTTTGGTAAGAATCGGCGAAAAACGTGAAAAGGGTAATAACGTTAATAACATGGATGAATAGTATAAAACGAGTAACAATTATTTGTTTGGTTTTGGCGTGAGTTTGTAATTATCACAATTGACTAATATGTATGTAATATACAGTACTTAAAGTTTATAAATGAGATTACTCATTACGTGTTATTGTTTGTTAGGTGTTGATTTCCCTGGGCATCCTTATCATCGTCAGTGATCGTCACTCGAATCGTCGACTACTCTATATATATATAAGGTAGGAATTTATAGCCTCGCTTACTATTGATTTTAAATTGCTTTACCCGCGAGGGAAATACATGCTAGTTTTCTAAAATGAACATATGTCATGAATGATTGTTGGACCCGAATGTTGCCTTAAAATTGTGTTGAGTACCTAGTTGCAAAAGACCCTATATTCATGAACTATTAACTATTGTTTAATCCTAGCGTGGATTGAAAATAGCCGTTTATACAATTGATAGTACTATGGGGTTGACGACCCTATCCGAGACGAGGGCTAGTACGTTGAGTACCCCCTGCGGACGGATAATTTGTGATAAGAGATAAGGTATAATTGCAACTGATGCCTTTAGAAGGGGCAATGGTTTCATCTTAATCACGCCGGTAATTATTACGCGGGTGATTGAGTTAACGGATTAGTGTCATGAGCTTAAACACAATTGTCATAACCTTGAAAATAGATTATTTGATCGACAAGTCTATGAATGATCGTGAATGATTTTTATAACACATATGTTCAAAATGAGATTATAAAACCTATGAATTCCACTCAACATTATTTGTTGACCCAATTTAGCATGTGTTTCAGGTAACCGATGAAGTGTAGCATGGAGCATGCATTGGATGGGAGTTGTGTGTGGCTTGGCATCTACTTGTTTTTCCACCCATACTTAACTTGAACATTTAAATTTTATGTCATGTTGTCGAAAATGTATCTTTTGGGGTTGAGATTCGTGGGGACCGAAACGCTAACTCTGTGTTGTATCATTTGGGTTTGGAAAACCGTAGACATGTATGTTTTAACAATGCGTAATTTATGTTAAAACTTTTACGTCTCTTTGAGTCGTTTGATAAATCTTGTGTGCGATGATAAATGCCTAGCACCCAAATGTTGTAGTTCCGCTGCGCATAGCATTTGTGGGGGTGTTAGAGATTGGTATCAGAGCCATGAGTTATAGAGAACTAGGTCGTTTTGAAAATTCCTAAACTATAACTTTTGGTGTCGTAAGAAATTTTCCAAGCACACAACTATCCTGCATGGCTCCGGTAAGGTTTATTTTTGTATTCATGGTATAGACGTATACCTTTGAGTTGAAGTAATATATGTGGGTATTTATTACGTAGATATTGAACTACTATATGTAAACATTGAAATTGTACGTGGAGTACTCGATACCGTAATTCTTGTATTACATATGCATGAGCATCATATTATCGCATTTTGGGCATGTGTACCACCTTTGCATTACATTTTCATGCATGTATTTATAAATATTGAATAGTAATCTTATGTACCCTCCAACATTCTCTGTTATTGCAGGAATGGCCGAGGTACCGCCTAACGGAAATGGAGTCGAATACGTCGTAGGACACGAAGGGGGACCGTTTCCTCCGAACCCGCCAAATGGTGACAATGGATGGATAGCTCAAGAAGAAGCGATAGAGCCGGAAAATGACAGTGATGAAAGTGACGTGGAAAACTTCAGCATTAGTAACGATGGTGATGAGGATTCTGAGGAAGAGGAAACGGTGGATGATGGAATTCCCGAGAATGCAGTCGGTCAGACCGAGCCCGAATTATTTCAATCTACAAATTCACCGAAGGGTTATGAAGTGCCTCCGATAGGCCGATATGATCAGCAACCCGTTCGTCTCCTGATGGAAAATTGTAAGGATTACTTGAGGACGGTGCCAGGGTTTACTCGAGCGAGTAATGAGAGTGGTGCGGAATCCAGCAATGCATCTAGATCGCAATCTATTCATGAGAATATCGCGAAGGTCTATTTTCTGAGGCCAAGAAACTATTGGGATCCTGAGAATCGTTTGAGGAGAATGGATAGATTGATGTACGAGCGGTACGTAGTGGAAACTATAGTAATCAAAAGGTTCGACAAGAATGAAAGGGCACATCAGAGGTTGTTAGCAAGAACTGCAAGGATTGAATTTGATGGAGTGGCAAATAAGAGTGATATTAATAGTCTGTGATCGATGATAGCAAACCTGAGTGCTAGTCTTGAGCAAGTTAGGGAGGATCAGGCGAGGTTGACTAGGATGCAAAGTTGGGAGCATCGAGTTAGAGCATCCCTGCCACCAGATTGGAGATTTGTAGATGACTTGGAAATGGAGGCTAATGATTTTATGGTCCAGCCACCTGCCAAAGGTGTGTGTATCACTTTAGGAAATCATGTAGCAGTGGAGTGTGGATCTACTTCCGAGACGAAGAAGGCGACTGAGTGTGGGCCGAATGATAAAGGAAAGAGGAAGATGGACGAGGACGAGGAAGACAGTGATGAAGAGCCCGAAGAGGATGAAGAAGAACCACCATCCAAGAGGTCGTGTGGATCACCACGTGACTAGTTGCTTGTATTTTATTTTATCTTTGATCGTTGTAATCGAACTATTTTAGACTTCTGTATGATGGTATTGTGATGAAAAACTTGATGACTTAAGTTTGATGGTGTATGGTTGTAGTGGCATTACTTGTCACAAATTTTGGTTGATTTATCAATACAATCCATGTTTACCTTTCATAATCTATGATATGTCTTTAATTTGCTCTTTTGTGATGTGAATTGATGAATATTAGTAACCTTGTAGTGATGTGTCGTTGTACTTATATTATGTCTTGAAAGAGAAATCCATCTTAATCTTGATGTGTATACTTACTTTGTTTTTCTATTTTCCATGTCTTTGTAGAGAGGTGTACTTGAGAATTCACCATGCCTCCAAAGCTAACAGCTAACCGTGTGAACACAATGATTCGAGAAGAAATTGTAAATGCACTCGAAGCGGATCGTGCAAACCGAAACCTAGATCAATGTGGGAATGCAGGAAGACAACAAGCCCCGAGGGAGTGTACTTATGCTGGTTTTATGAAATGCGGTCCCACGCAGTTTCGTGGAACTGGCGGAGCCCTAGAACTCCGAAGGTGGTTAGAGAAGATCGAAAGTACTTTTGAGATTAGCGGATATTCAGAGGCAAATAAAGTCAAGTTTGCAGCTGCCACTTTTCTTGATGACGCGTTAAGTTGGTGGAACAATCAAGTAGCCACTGTCGGATTAGCGGTAGTGATGTAGTGTTTTTGCTACCCTTTAGGAAAAGAGCAACAAAAGTGGCAAGTATTAAGTGTCGGTTTAGGAAAACCGAGCACTAATGACCAATTAAGTTCGTTCTCAAGGAGGCTAGTGTGTTATGTGTGTAATGATATAGATTAATTTGTGATTATATTTGAGAAAGAAAAATAGAAAAGGGATTAGAAGAGAATGACGGTTATCAAGACGGATTAAACTAATTCTAAAAAGACGTACACGTAAAGTCGTAAAAACCACCAAAATTAAAATTTTAACCTAAAAATTTCTAAAAATTACCAAAAATCCCTAGTAATATTCTAAGAGTTTACAAAAAATCAAAACTTGCAAAAACCTTTTAATTAATTAGATAATGACTTTTTAATGCTAATTAAAGCCCTAAAAATCAAAATTAATTATTAAAAAACCCTAAACAAGATTTTAAAGTTTGTAAACCTCAAAAATACTCTAATTAAGCTAAAACTATTTTTCAAAATTTTAAAACCAATTAAAACTATTTTTAAACAATTAAAAACTCCTAAAATCAATTAAAATTTAAATTAATTCTAGAAAATAATTGAAACACTCTAAAAATATTTGGAAAGTTGAAAAAATCCTAATTAAGTGTTTAGAACCTAGGAAAAATATAAAAACCTAGGAAATCAGACTTTTAATTTTTAATAATAAAATAATATTAAAATAATATTAAAAATCCAAAAATTATAAAAAATTCTAAAAACTTGCAAACTAGCTTAATTTAACCTAAGTAACTCAGAAATGAAAGTGAAATTACCTAAATACCCCTATTGGGCCTAGAAAATGGGCAAAACCCAAAACAGACCCTTATTGGGCTTAATTAAGGCCCAATAAGAAAAAGTGTTCAAAATAAGCCCAAAAAGCATAGGTTCTCAAAATTTGATTTTAAACAACTTTTTTCAAAGGCCCAAAAGCTAAAAATGTGAAATAAGCTAACTTATAATAAGCAACTTATTCTTAATGGGCTTTTAAGCCCATTAAGCCATAAGTTGATGCCATAAGCTAAAATTTAACACACAAGCTTCTTTTGACCTAACAAAGACTTCTACAAAAAGAAATTTCAAATAAGCCCACTTAATAAGCCAGAAACAGTTCACAAACTTATTCACAAAATGACAAAATAGTCGTTTTTATGATCTAGACCACCTCAGAAGCTGATTCAAGTTGCAAAATGTTTCTTATGACAAGACTAAGCTTAATAATAAAAAACCTACTCAACAAGCACACTCAATAAGCTGGAAAGTCCAATAAGCACTTATGTTAAAAGTCAAATAAGTTGGTTTTCTAGTAAAAAGTCAAAGTCAAAGTCCAATAAGCTCCAGTCTACTTAAATGGGTCAAATAATAAAGATCCATCACAAAAAATAAGTTGTTGCAAGTCAGAATAAGCTAGAATAGCTTATTGATAAGCTGATGACAAAATTGCACTAGCAGGGGCTAGTTTTGGATGTTGAGCAGTGGAAACTTTTTCCACTGCTTGACTATTTTGACTTTTTGTCTTTAGTGACTTTTTTGGAGATTCAGATTTCACAAAGGCACCCAATTGATACAGTTTAATACAATCAAAATAACACAATCACTAACACCCAATTGATACAGTTTAATCAATTAATCATCAGACATGATACATACATGAACAATAAGCAGTTAAGCACTTATGAGCAGTTTTAGCACAAATCAGCCAGCCAAATTCAACCAAATGCACACACAAGCTATTATAAACTCCAATAAGCAAGTCTAAACAGGTTTCATGCACTGGTTCAAAGAATTAAGCAAGATTCAAGCAATGAAAGTTACTGATGAACACTAACACATGCAGTTTTTACTTTTGCTGATGTATTTGACACACAAGCCAATTTCAACACTTCAAATCTTTCAAATAGGTTATATTGATGATGTTTTAACAGCTTTTATCCCTAAACATACATAAACTCTAGGTTTTCCCAAAATTTTAGGTCAAAAATCAGTCAACTCAACAAGATATAGCAATTTGTTTGATTCAAGGTTTCAAACTCAGAAACTTGCAGTAAAACACTCTCAAACAAAGGTATAGAAGATACAAAGCATAAACAACACAAACTAACAACACAATAACAAGATGCAAGCACAAACCAGTAGACCCAAACACCCCTTTAACTTTTCCAAATCACAATTTTCAAAGGCAAAGTGAGATTTCAGGCCAACCAAGCATCAATTAACACTAAAACCAGTATGATAAACAGATTCAAGCAAGAACAAGCCAAAAAATTCACAAGAACACAAGTTTCATACAAATATCACCAAAAATCACAATTTAGGCAGATTTTAAGATTAAGTATGCAAACCTCATGGATGTACATCCACACCCACGAATTTTGAGCTTATGTGCTAGCAAGAACAAGCACAAGCTTCCACAATAAGCCTGCTAAGATTGAACAAGGGTTAAGCACAATATCATAAAAATCAGAAACTTTGAAAAACTTGATTGATGCAAACTTGTTACCCCACACTTGATTATCCCCAAGTTATAAGCCTCACCACACCTTAACCAACTCAGTTAGGATGCTATGATCAGCCCTATAGCCCAAGAATTCCAAGATTGGAACAAGACTTAGCAAAATATCAAGAAAATTAGAAAATGTGCAAACTTTTGCACACTCCTCTTTGGAAAACAGGTTTTGAACTTCAAGAACTAACAAACATATAACAATAGAAAGTAGTAAATAAGATTGGCCAATGACTTTTCTTCAAGGTTTCAAACTCAATTTCATTAAACTTAGAAATAGGATTTACAGAAACTTGAACAAGGAAAAATCAAAAAGCAAAGTCTAAATGTTGGAACCCTAAGCCTTTATATAGGCATACAATGAGACTAAGTTAATGAATAAAAACGTGAACCCTAGCTACTTGATCTTCCAAATATGCCCTTGTAGAATTTGAAAACCTTGGACTCATGTGATGGATTCTTGGTTGTTTGTGGAGCTGGCAAGGTAGAAATTGTATCCAAAGGCCTCAAATAAGCTTAGAAAGTAAGCTTGGATATTGGACATTGGATTTAGGCAGGGTTTTTGGTATCTTCTTCAAAGGGTGGGACAAGGGTTTATCATGTGACAATGGGGTGATGTGGCAAGGGTTTTGAGAGTTGGGTTATGATTAGGACTACCCTAATCACTAATCTGGAGATGATGGAGGTTTAATTGTTGCTTAAACAAAAATACCCAATTGTGTTCATACGTTGAATAGTGCCAGGTTTGATTTGTTTTTGGGTTTAAACATGGTGTTAAGCGCCAAAATTAACTAATCTGTTGTGATTAGTTTAATAGGCTGAGTGGATTTGTGAGGTGGCAAAGAAGTGAGCTCCCATTGGTTGAAAGGGGTGAGTGGGACAGGTGTCAAGGCATGGTTGGTCTAGGTATCTTTCATTGTCTGCCAGATTTAGCCCCTTATCTTCCTTTCTCTTTTCTCTTGAAGTTTATTAAGCTAAAACTGGATTTCCTTCTTTATCAAAGTTTTCTTTTTCACACTTTTGCCCCAAATACTTTTCCAAAGTATTTTCAGGGGTATTTCTTGCCATTTTTGAATTCTTCAAGGGCTGATTTGGTATTTTCTTCAATGATAATGGTCTAGACTTGTATAATTGACATTTTGGAGGACTGAAATTGCCAAGTCTTGATGATTGAGGGACCATTTTTGCCAAATGTTGAAAGTTGAGGGTCCTTTGTGTAATTTTGGAATTTTCAAAGGACCAAACTTGTCATTTTTTGTACTTTGAAGGACTTCATGATGTATTTGACTTTGTGGATGATATTGGTTGACAATTTAGCTTTGTTGAGGGGCTAAACTTGCCAATTCTTCAAAGTTAAAGGTCCTTTTTGTAATTTTGACAAACTTTAGGGACCAAACTTGTAATTATGAGGATACAAGGGTATAAAGTGTCAATTCTTCATAACTGGAGGACCCTTCTTCATAATTCTTCAAATCTTCAAGGGTTGATCTTGGGAAAGTCTTCATTAGGGCTTGGTTCATTGTGCGGCTTCGTTTCCCATGTTCGTTTTTGCATGATTCTTGTGATCTTTTGTCATTTTCTCAATATCCGTACCTAAAATACACAAGCAACAAACACAAGCATATATTTGGGTATTTTGATGATATTTAATGCATTTTAAGCCCTATTTGGAATATGAGACTATGTATAAAAGCAGTCTCATCACTCCGCCATACTAAACCATTGTCGTGCCCTCACGCAATGCTAGAATAAAGTATCAAAGCATCTCCAAAATTCATTTTATTCACTTTATTGAACAATAAACTAGCTATACTACTACTATTGCTACTACTACTTGCGTTTTAGACATAATGTATGATTTTCATCGCAAAATGGGACGTTTAGGTTCATAGAATAAGAACACGTGAATGCTTCGTTAGAAATAATTTCATCGTCCTCAATTTTCACCCTAATTCCATGCTAAGCATGCAACGAGATCATTGTCGTTATAAGTTAGTAATGCTAACACTACTCATATGCCCTAATCACGTACTTATCCTCCCATTATTCCTAAGTTGTATCTCTTATATTTTATTTTGTCTTGAATGTTTCGCGAGGATACATTGTTTGACTTATGCGATAATAGAGATTTAGGTCTAAAAATAGAGTCCTAACGGTGTAACTAAGACCATCAAATCAATAACCCCTTCTAATAGACAACGATGTTAAAAAAATAAGTTGACAAGAAGAATCGATAAACACGGTTTTATAACGGTTTTGAACATGAGACTTATTACCAAGACTTTTATACGCCCTCTAACGGAAGGGCCTTATTATCTTTGGTTTACCTCCATCTTTTATTCAACTTCGCCATGAAGCTTTTATTATGACTTCGGTCTTGCCTTTCCTTTTATTATCCGCCTCATCGGTGGTTTTATTAGCCAAAGACGTATAACCTCACGCTAAGGCGGATTTTGGATCTTTAAAGCTTCGAAGATTAAGGCTTGATTCACTTTCAATTTTGCATAGATTTTTCGGCCTTATGGGGCTTCAAATTGTTTGCTAGATTTAGGTGAGCACTTGAAATCTTATTATTGGGTGAAGCTTTTGATTATTCGGGTGCCAATACTTCAAAACCGTGACGCTGGCGATACCTTAATGTCTTCCCAATTTAATTACACGGAAGATACTAGAAAAGACTAGAAATCCAACAATCCTAACTAAACCGCTAAGTCAATATTTATTAAGCAAAAAATATTTACATGCGAAGGGAGAATAAGCAAACAACGAGAACACATGAGTTTTTGAAAGAATACGAGTACTCTACGTTTAGCATAGTAACTTATAATTAACTCTATCATTTCTCGTCCTCATTTAAGAGACTTAGCCTAATGTGTAGTTAAGGAATCAAAGCTAAGTGCTCAACACGCACGGTCGAGTCAAAAATTACTCTTATTCTCGCCATCGGAAAACCTACATTCGTGTCTTCAAACACTTTATAAAACATGAGAAAAAATTTAAAATTTGGCCATTTTTAGCCTTATTTTGCAACAAAACGATAAACAAAAAGATAAACTTTGGAAAGCGTGAGGGTTTGGCAAGGAAAGTATCTATTCACCCCCCATACTAAAGTTAAACATTGTCCTCAATGTTTCGAGTCTAGGGGTGCAAACACCCCCATACTAGAGACGTAGTCGAATGCCTAATCTAGCATGGAAAGGGTGTAACCATTAAATTTAAAGCCGTTTATGAAGTGTGCTATAAACCTAAGGTTAGAACAATCAAGGATATATCATGGATATTGAGAAAGTATCCAAAGCAAACGATCGAGTGCTCCCATAAAACAAACACGAGAGGCTCCAATCGTGAAGATCATGATCATCTAAAGTTCACAATTCACAAACAACCACGGAACAAAGGTTGGAAGGGCACAAATCCCCACACGTAAGCTACATTAGAAAGCAATAATATGTACATAGGATAAGCATGCCACGAGGCTCCTCGTTTTTTATTACCAAGTCATGAGCTCGACTCGATCCCCTCAATACTAATTATCATTGGGGAAGGTGACTTGGTCGAGGTAGTTCAAGGATGGAACTTCCCCGCCAAAAGTAGTGCTTCAACCTATGTCCATTCACCTTGAAGTTAGGACCATCATCTTGAGCTAGCTCGATGGTCCCATAAGGAAACACTTGAGTCACGGTGAATGGACCGGACCAACGGGATTTCAACTTACCGGAAAAGATTTTCAATCTTGAATTAAAAAGCAAAACTTGATCCCCAATGTTAAAAACCCGGTTTTTAATTTTAGAATCATGCAACTTTTTAGTTTTCTCTTTATAAATCAATGAATTTTCATAAGCAATATCCCTCAATTCATCTAATTCATTCACTTGCATTTTCTGGTTTTTTCCCGCGGTCTCCATGTCATCATTACAATGCTTTAGGGCCCAATAAGCCTTGTGTTGTAATTCGATAGGCAAATGACAATTCTTTCCATACACAAGCTTATAGGGAGTGCACCCAATGGGCGTCTTATGAGCGGTCCCAAAGGCCCATTAAGCATCGTCCAACTTATCCGACCATGATTGTCGGTTTTCCCCAACGGATCTTTCCAAGATCCTCTTCAACGCTCGGTTTGAAACCTCGACTTGCCCACTCGTTTGTGGGTGATAAGCCATAGAAAGACGATGTGTAACCCCATATTTCCTTAGAACCCTTTCAAATTGGTCGTTACAAAAATGGGTTCCACGATCGCTTATGATAGCACGAGGGGTTCCAAACCGAGAAAACAATTGCTTCAAAAACTTGACTACCACACGAGCATCATTAGTGGGCAAGGCTTTTGCCTCCACCCACTTAGATAGGTAGTCAACCGCAACGAGAATGTACTTATTACCACAAGATGATGGGAACGGCCCCATAAAGTCTATACCCCAAACGTCAAAGATCTCACACACTTGGATGATATTTTGTGGCATTTCATCTTTTTGTGAGGCTTTTCCTTGTCGTTGGCATGCATCACACGACTTCACAAGATCTTGTGCATCTCGGTAAATAGTAGGCCAAAAGAATCCAGCATCAAACACCTTCTTAGCCGTGAGATTAGCACCGTGGTGACCACCCGTGGGTCCCTCATGGCAAGCTCTAAGGATGTTAGAAGCTTCGGTGCCAAATACACAACGTCGGATGATTTGATCCGCACAAGTTCGAAACAAGTAAGGGTCGTTCCAAAAGTAGAACTTGACGTCACGAAAGAGTTTTCGTTTTTCTTGAGTCGTCATACCCTTAGCGATGAAGTTACCCGCATGGTAATTTGCAAAATCCGCAAACCATGGGGTGGAAGGATCAAGCTTAGAATTCACTACACCAAGTGTTTCGAGCGGAAATGTTTCGGTGATTTCCTTGGGCTCGTAAACACTTTGGTGAGGATCTTCCAAACGAGAAAGATGATCGGCCGCTAGATTCTCGGCTCCTTTTTTGTCAACGATTTTGTGATCAAAATCTTGAAGGAGGAGAATCCAACGAAGTAATCTAGGCTTAGCATCTTGCTTTGCCATGAGATACTTAATAGCCGAATGGTCCGTATACACTATGCATTTCGTCAAGACGAGGTAAGGTCGGAACTTCTCAAATGCATACACCACGGCAAGGAACTCCTTTTCCGTTGTAGTGTATTTTAGTTGAGCCTCGGTCATCGTCTTGCTAGCATAGTGAATAGGCAAGAAGTACTTATCATGACGTTGCCCCAAAACGGCCCCAATAGCGTAATCACTAGCATCACACATAAGTTCAAAGGGGAGGTTCCAATTTGGAGCAACAAGAATGGGAGCTTCGGTAAGTTTCCTCTTAAGGATTTCAAAGGCTCGTACACAATCTTCGTCAAAGACAAAACGCGCCTCTTTTTCAAGAAGATGTGTAATGGGTTGAGAAATCTTTGAAAAATCCTTGATGAATCGACGATAAAAGCCCGCGTGGCCTAGGAAACTCCTAACTCCCTTAACGGTTTTGGGATGAGGTAATTTGGCGATGACGTCTACCTTAGCTTGATCTACCTCAATCCCCGCTTTCGAGACCTTGTGCCCTAAGACGATTCCACTCTTAACCATAAAATGACATTTTTCCCAATTGAGCACAAGGTTGGTTTCCTCACATCGTTTCAACATTCTCTCAAGGTTCGACAAACAGGAAGTGAAAGAATCACCAAACACGGAAAAGTCATCCATGAAGACTTCCATCGTCTTCTCGATCATATCATGAAAAATAGCCATCATGCACCTTTGAAAGGTTCCCGGTGCATTACAAAGTCCGAATGGCATTCTACGATAGGCAAACGTTCCATATGGACACGTAAACGTAGTTTTTTCTTGATCATGAGGGTCGATGGGAATTTGGAAGTAACCGGAAAAACCATCTAAAAAGCTATAGAAATCGTTTCCCGCAAGACGCTCCAACATTTGGTCCATGAAGGGCAAGGGAAAATGGTCTTTTCGAGTGGCTTCATTCAAATTTCGATAGTCAATGCACACTCTCCATCCGGTCACGAGTCTAGTGGGAATCAACTCGTTGGCATCGTTTGGCACAACGGCCATCCCTCCCTTTTTATGGACACAATGAATAGGACTCACCCAAGGGCTATCGAAAATAGGGTAAATCATTCCCGCGTCAAGGAGTTTAAGGACCTCCTTTTTGATGACATCGTGAATTTTAGGGTTCACCCTCCTTTGACTTTGGATTGTGGGCTTGAAATCCTCCTCCATTAAGATTTTGTGGGTACAAAATTTGGGATCGATTCCCTTAATGTCGGATAACTTCCACGCAATCGCCCTCTTGTGGTCCTTTAGAACATCGACAAGTGCGGTTTTTTCATCATTCGAAAGATCCTTCGCAATAATAACCGGCAACTTGTCGTCCTCCTCCAAATATACATATTCAGGGTGAGGAGGTAAATCTTTCAACTCGAGGATAGGTGGTTCCTCAAGTGAAGATTTGGGCTCGATACTCATAACCTCCTCGGGTGGAGGAAATGGGAAATCGTTAAGAAAATCCTTGATAATCAAGAAGTCCTCATCGTTGTCGAGGTCTTCGTCACAAGTAAGTGGAACATTGCATTCTTCCAACGTAAAACCACCACCTTCAAAAGGAGTGAAGGTTGGTGTCGAATTATCAAGAATTGGATCTAACATAGTGGGATTGCCACTAGTTTCTTCATCACCAAAACCTAGACCTTCTTGTGAAAATTCCTCGCAAACCACGTCAATCATATCAACGAGGTTTATGGTTGCAACGGAATAAATATGAGAAATTTTAGAGTTTTGAGTTGCGTTTATAACAAGTTCCTCGTCGTTGAAACGTAAGGTGATCTTTCTAGCATGAACATCAATCAAAGCCATAGACGTATCTAAAAACGAACGACCTAAAATGAGAGGAACTTGAGGATCCGTGGGGATATCAACAACAATGAAGTCTACGGGATAGTAGAACTTCCCCACTTTCACAAAAACGTCTTCCGCCAAACCACATGCGGGAATCGTGGAATGGTCGGCCAACTCGATAAACATTAGTGAAGGAGTAAGAATAGGAAGATTGAGCGACTTGAAGATTGCAAGTGGCATCAAGTTAATGCTAGCACCAAGATCGGCCAAGGCGAAGCATTCTTCCATATCTTGGATTGCACAAGGGATCAAAAATTTACCGGGATCACCGACTTTTTGAGGTATGCGTTTAAGATAAACCGACGAACAACTAGACAATTGGTGCAATTTCTCCTTGTTGTTCAACATACTCTTAAAGTTAGCGGAAAATCGAGGCATCATGACCAAAGCATCGGCGAAACTCACATTAAGGTGCAAATCACGAAACATTTTCATAAAATGCTCAAATTGGTAATTGTCGCGCTCTTGACGTTTCTCCTTCCTAAGTCTCGATGGATAGGGCAAGGGTGGTGTGGGTTGAGGCATAGTAGGCATAGCCTTTGGAATCTCGGGTTCCAATGATGGTAATGGGTCAACCGTAGGTGTGGCATGAGCGGTACTTCGTGGGATTGGGACATGCTCCTTTTGGACCACCACCTCGGGTTCTTCGTCAATTGCTTCCTCCGTAGGAGCAATTGGTTGAGGAGTCGGTTCCTTAAGTGTCTTACCACTACGTGTGGTAATCACTTTCATCTCACCCTTAGGGTTGGATATGGTGTTGCTAGGAAGACCACTTGACGACGGTTTACACATTATTGCCTCAAACATAGACGAGATTTTATCTTCAAAATTAGATTGCCTCAATACGGATTCGGTTTGCCTTTTCTCAGCTTTTGATCATCTCTTGTTTAATCTCATGTTGCCCTTGTTCCATCTTTTGTTGGTTTTGTTGCAACCTAGTGACATTTCCTTCCATCTTGTTGGTGTGGATTTTAAGTTCATTAGCTAACTCATTTTTCAACTCTTTCTTCAAGTCGTTCTTAAACTCGGATCTTAGGCTAATGATTTCTCTTTGAATATTGTCAAACCTAGCATCATTCCCACTAGCATATTCAACAAACTCACTTGGAAGATCTTTTAATGTTTGCAAACTTTTGTTGTTATTTTGAAAATCATTTTTGTTTGAAACTTGATTATTAGCCCCTTGATTCCCATAGTTTCCCTTGTTGTAATTGTTTTTAAAACCAACTTGATTGTTGCGATAATTGTTGTTAGCATTTTGATTTGAACCAAAACCCGGTGGAGTCATTTGATTAGAGCGGGAAACTTGACCGTTTTGGTTGTAATTTCCCGTGGCCGCGAAGGCACTCGAAGTGTTACCACCGTTGGTAATGCACTCGGAGAAATCATGACCCCCACCACAATACATGCAAGAAACCTCAACCGCTTTAGCCGTAGCGGGAGCACTTGGTTCACCAACTTTAAACTCAATCAAAAGTCCTTTCAACTTATGAAAAATCTTGTTTTCCAAGTTCGCCTCAATTTGGCAAGCATCGATGGTAGTAGAAAAAGAAGGTGAAGCCGAAGACGAAGCCTTACGAACACTAGACGTGCTACGAGGACTATACACCTTAGATCTATTTTTAATTATCATCAAAGCTTCCTCAACCGTTTTACACAAAAAATTACCACCCGCGGCGGCATTCAAATAATCCCTTTCATGATCATTAAGTCCATTGTAAAACGTGTCAATTTGATGCAAATCGGAAAAAACGTGATGAGGACATTCATGTAACATTTCCTTAAACCTATTCCAAGCCGTTGAAAAACTTTCATTAAATTCTTGTGAAAACTTTGAAATCTCGTTTTTCAAGTGTGTAGTCTTAGAGGGCGGAAAAAATTGGTTCACAAACTTAGACACGAGATCCTTCCACGTCAATATAGAATTGGGTGGCTCTTTCTCTAACCAAATATTTGCGGGCCCCGCTAAGGAATACAGAAAAAGAATCATCTTAATCGAGTCGTTAGAGACATCCTTAAACTTGCAAGTAGCGGTAAGACGATTGAATTGGCGGATATGGTTGTGTGGATTGTCCTTCTCATCACCACGGAATTTGTTGTTTTGGATCATCGACAACAAACCCGTTTTCACCTCAAAATTCTCCGCAAGGATAGCGGGAATCATAATAGCCTCTCCATAACCCTCGGTGGGTGCTTGAAGTAACTCCATCATAGTTCGATTCGCCATGGTTGGTGCTTCTCTTACAATGGGTTCGTCAATAGGAGACTCCTCACTAGAATTGTTGGGAGTGGGAGTTTTGTTCTTTCGTTTACGTGCACGTCTTGCTTGATTTCGAGTTAGCATAAATGTCACGTACAACGAGGGGACGAGCAAAGAAGATTCTTTTTGGTGTTTTGTATTTTTCAATTTTTTGTGGTTTTTGATTGTATTAACCTTTTTGGAAATTGGTGAAATGTATTAAGTAGACACAAATCTACAAATCTCCTCCTTAATCAAATCTCTCGATTAAAGAAGCCTCAAGGAATGAAAACGATCACGTAAAGTGAACGCCTTCGATGACTTTAGAACGTTGGTGGAACACCAAAACGTTCAAGAGGGTTTAATCAATAGAAACCAAGAAAATATATATGAGATTTAGTAATACTTTGGGCGGCAAAACCCTCGATTAGCTCTCACAATCAAATACTCACAAGCAAGCGGGGAAACGAGGCGGCGCGAAGCACTTAAGAGCCTTTTTCCTTAGGATATATTTTATAATATCTGCCTTATACCCACCTTATAGTTTGTATTTTCAAGATTAAGCTTCACGAAAGTATTTATCTATTTTTGCCTTTTTCTTTGGTTTGAGATTCGAATACAATGATTGGGTAATGACCTCCCAAGTCAAGGTTGTGATTTCTCACGTATTTGGAGTACTTGTGAATTTATTGTTCTACGTATACAATATATTAGTAATATTCACACAAAAACCAAAAACCGATAATACGTATTAGTAGAGTGCTACTAATACAAATACTAATTATGGTTAGTATAAAAACAACAATGCCAAATCAAAACACAACACGCCTCCCCGGCAGCGGCGCCAAAATGATGTAGTGTTTTTGCTACCCTTTAGGAAAAGAGCAACAAAAGTGGCAAGTATTAAGTGTCGGTTTAGGAAAACCGAGCACTAATGACCAATTAAGTTCGTTCTCAAGGAGGCTAGTGTGTTATGTGTGTAATGATATGGATTAATTTGTGATTATATTTGAGAAAGAAAAATAGAAAAGGGATTAGAAGAGAATGACGGTTATCAAGACGGATTAAACTAATTCTAAAAAGGCGTACACGTAAAGTCGTAAAAACCACCAAAATTAAAATTTTAACCTAAAAATTTCTAAAAATTACCAAAAATCCCTAATAATATTCTAAGAGTTTACAAAAAATCAAAACTTGCAAAAACTTTTTAATTAATTAGATAATGACTTTTTAATGCTAATTAAAGCCCTAAAAATCAAAATTAATTATTAAAAAACCCTAAACAAGATTTTAAAGTTTGTAAACCTCAAAAATACTCTAATTAAGCTAAAAACTATTTTTCAAAATTTTAAAACCAATTAAAACTATTTTTAAACAATTAAAAACTCCTAAAATCAATTAAAACTTTAATTAATTCTAGAAAATAATTTAAAGACTCTAAAAATATTTGGAATGTTGCAAAAATCCTAATCAAGTGTTTAGAACCTAGGAAAAATATAAAAACCTAGGAAATCAGACTTTTAATATTTAATAATAAAATAATATTAAAATAATATTAAAAATCTAAAAAGTATAAAAAATTCTAAAAACTTGCAAACTAGCTTAATTTAACCTAAGTAACTCAGAAATGAAAGTGAAATTACCTAAATACCCCTATTGGGCCTAGAAAATGGGCAAAACCCAAAACAGACCCTTATTGGGCTTAATTAAGGCCCAATAAGAAAAAGTGTTCAAGATAAGCCCAAAAAGCATAGGTTGACTCAAAATTTGATTTTAAACAACTTTTTTCAAAGGCCCAAAAGCTGAAAATGTGAAATAAGCTAACTTATAATAAGCAGTTTATTCTTAATGGGCTTTTAAGCCCATTATGCCATAAGCTGATGCCATAAGCTAAAATTTAACACACAAGCTTCTTTTGACCTAACAAAGACTTCTGCAAAAAGAAATTTCAAATAAGCCCACTTAATAAGCCAGAAACAGTTCACAAACTTATTCACAAAATGACAAAATAGTCGTTTTTATGATCTAGACCACCTCAGAAGCTTATTCAAGTTGCAAAATGTTTCTTATGGCAAGACTAAGCTTAATAATCAAAAACCTACTCAATAATCACACTTAATAAGCTGGAAAGTCCAATAAGCACTTATGTTAAAAGTCAAATAAGTTGGTTTTCTAGTAAAAAGTCAAAGTCAAAGTCCAATAAGCTCCAGTATACTTAAATGGGTCAAATATTGAAGATCTATCACAAAAAATAAGTTGTTGAAAGTCAGAATAAGCTAGAATAGCTTATTGATAAGCTGATGACAAAATTGCACTAGCAGGGGCTAGTTTTGGATGTTGAGCAGTGGAAACTTTTTCCACTGCTTGACTATTTTGACTTTTTGTCTTTAGTGACTTTTTTGGAGATTCAGATTCACAAAGGCACCCAAATGATCTTTGGATCAAAAGGAGTCAATCAGAATCAAAATAACACAATCACTAACACCCAATTGATACAGTTTAATCAATTAATCATCAGACATGATACAGACATGAACAATAAGCAGTTAAGCACTTATGAGCAGTTTTAGCACAAATCAGCCCGCCAAATTTAACCAAATGCACACACAAGCTATTATAAACTCCAATAAGCAAGTCTAAACAGGTTTCGTGCACTGGTTCAAAGAATTAAGCAAGATTCAAGCAATGAAAGTTACTGATGAACACTAACACATGCAGTTTTTACTTTTGCTGATGTATTTGACACACAAGCCAATTTCAACACTTCAAATCTTTCAAATAGGTTATATTGATGATGTTTTAACAGCTTTTATCCCTAAACATGCATAAACTCTAGGTTTTCCCAAAATTTTAGGTCAAAAATCAGTCAACTCAACAAGATATAGCAATTTGTTTGATTCAAGGTTTCAAACTCAGAAACTTGCAGCAAAACACTCTCAAACAAAGGTATAGCAGATACAAAGCATAAACAACACAAACTAACAACACAATAACAAGATGCAAGCACAAACCAGTAGACCCAAACACCCCTTTAACTTTTCCAAATCACAATTTTCAAAGGCAAAGTGAGATTTCAGGCCAACCAAGCATCAATTAACATTAAAACAAGTATGATAAACAGATTCAAGCAAGAACAAGCCACAAAATTCACCAGAACACAACATACAAATATCACCAAAAATCATAATTTAGGCAGATTTTAAGATTAAGTATGCAAACCTCAAGCATGTACATCCACACCCACGAATTTTGAGCTTATGTGCTAGCAAGAACAAGCACAAGCTTCCACAATAAGCCTGCTAAGATTGAACAAGGGTTAAGCCCAATATCATAAAAATCAGAAACTTTGAAAAACTTGATTGATGCAAACTTGTTACCCCACACTTGATTATCCCCAAGTTATAAGCCTCACCACACCTTAACCAACTCAGTAAGGATGCTATGATCAGCCCTATAGCCCAAGAATTCCAAGATTGGAACAAGACTTAGCAAAATATCAAGAAAATGAGAAAATGTGCAAACTTTTGCACACTCCTCTTAGGAAAACAGGTTTTGAACTTCAAGAACTAACAAACATATAACAATAGAAAGCAGTAAATAAGATTGGCGAATGACTTTTCTTCAAGGTTTCAAATTCAATTTCATTAAACTTAGAAATAGGATTTACAGAAACTTGAACAAGGAAAAATCAAAAAGCAAAGTCTAAATGTTGGAACCCTAAGCCTTTATATAGGCATACAATGAGACTAAGTTACTGAATAAAAACGTGAACCCTAGCTACTTGATCTTCCAAATATGCCCTTTTATAATTTGAAAACCTTGGACTCATGTGATGGATTCTTGGCTGTTTGTGGAGCTGGCAAGGTAGAAATTGTATCCAAAGGCCTCAAATAAGCTTAGAAAGTAAGCTTGGATATTGGACGTTGGATTTTGGCAGGGTTTTTGGCATCTTCTTCAAAGGGTGGGACAAGGGTTTATCATGTGACAAAGGGGTGATGTGGCAAGGGTTTTGAGAGTTGGGTTATGATTAGGACTACCCTAATCACTAATCTGGAGATGATGGAGGTTTAATTGTTGCTTAAACAAAAATACCCAATTGTGTTCATACGTTGAATAGTGCCAGGTTTGATTTGTTTTTGGGTTTAAACTTGGTGTTAAGCGCCAAAATTAACTAATCTATTGTGATTAGTTTAATAGGCTGAGTGGATTTGTGAGGTGGCAAAGAAGTGAGGTCCCATTGGTTGAAAGGGGTGAGTGGGACAGGTGTCAAGGCATGGTTGGTCTAGGTATCTTTCATTGTCTGCCAGATTTAGCCCTTTGTCTTCCTTTCTCTTTTCTCTTGAAGTTTATTAAGCTAAAACCGGATTTCCTTCTTTATCAAAGTTTTCTTTTTCACACTTTTGCCCCAAATACTTTTCCAAAGTATTTTCAGGGGTATTTCTTGCCATTTTTGAATTCTTCAAGGGCTGATTTGGTATTTTCTTCAATGATAATGGTCTAGACTTGTATAATTGATATTTTGGAGGACTGAAATTGCCAAGTCTTGATGATTGAGGGACCATTTTTGCCAAATGTTGAAAGTTGAGGGTCCTTTGTGTAATTTTGGAATTTTCAAAGGACCAAACTTGTCATTTTTTGTACTTTGAAGGACTTAATGATGTATTTGACTTTGTGGATGATATTGGTTGACAATTTAGCTTTGTTGAGGGGCTAAACTTGCCAATTCTTCAAAGTTAAGGGTCCTTTTTGTAATTTTGACAAACTTTAGGGACGAAACTTGTAATTATGAGGATACAAGGGTATAAAGTGTCAATTCTTCATAATTGGAGGACCCTTCTTCATAATTCTTCAAATCTTCAAGGGTTAATCTTGGGAAAGTCTTCATTAGGGCTTGGTTCTTTGTGCGGCTTCGTTTCCCGTGTTCGTTTTTGCATGATTCTTGTGATCTTTTGTCATTTTCTCAATATCCATACCTAGAATACACAAGCAACAAACACAAGCATATATTTGGGTATTTTTATGATATTTAATGCATTTTAAGCCCTATTTGGAAGATGAGACTATGTATAAAAGCAGTCTCATCAGGTAGCAAATGCGAGGACTTGGACTGCTACCAAGGCTCTCTTGACCAAAAAGTTATGTCCCGAAGAGGAGCTGGGTCAACTAAAAGATGAGTTAAGGCATTTGACTTTGAAGAAAAATGACATTACAGTGTATACAAGGAGGTTTAATGATTTGAGCCTTTTGTGTCCCGATGACTTTGCTGATGATAACAAGAAAATGAAGCAGTACATCAAGGGTTTGTCAAGCAATATCAAGGGTGAGACAACTTCATCTAAGCCTGGGTCATTCAATGAAGCAGTCCAAATGGCTCACGCGCTAATGGACGTCAAACTGCAAGATAACAAGGACTTCATTGCCGAAGGAAACAAGAGAAAGTGGGAGGCAGCTCAGAGTAATCAATCCCAAGGTCAAAATCGTGGAGGAAACCGTAACAACCAAGGTCAGAACCGCAATCAACAGTTCAACCAGAGAAGAAATGATGGGATGAGGGCTGTCACTAACCCTAGAGGAGCTAAGGTGAATCCCCACTGTGGTCGATGTAATTTGTACCATGTAGGGAATTACCCACCTGCGTGTGGCAAGTGCGGAAAAGCGGGTCATACAATTTCAGATTGCCGAGCTAAAGGGGTAGCTACTGGGGAAAATGCCACGAAGGTGATGGTTTGCTTCGGATGTGGAGAAAGAGGGCATAAGCAGTGAAATTGCCCGAAGGCTGGAAACAGGCAAGGAGGAAATAATGCTGTTGCTGTGTATCGAGTAGGGACTGCTGATAAACCACAAGGCCCTAATGTGCTTACCGGTACGTTTCTGCTAGACGCTTGTTATGCTAGTATATTGTTTGATTCTGGTTCCGACAAGAGCTTCGTAGATGTTAAATTTAGTCGTCATATCGATAGAGAACCGGTAATGTTAACGACTAGTTATAACGTGGAATTAGCCGATGGGAAGATCGTTAGTACAAATTCTATACTAAAAGGGTGTACCTTGAAGTTAGGGAATTACGCTTTTGATATCGACTTAACGCCCATAGAGCTAGGATCGTTCGATGTGATCGTTGGAATGGATTGGCTGATGGTGCATAGTGCCGTGATCGTTTGTGGAGAAAGATTAGTTCAAATCCTGTTGAGGAATAGAGTTTTGACTTTGAAGGGAGATGAATGCACCTCTCGTTTGAAAGTGATATCTTGCTTGAAAATGATGAGATATGTAGAAGATGGATGTGATGTGTTTTTGGCACAAGTTTCTAGTGATGGTGACTTAGAGGCAAAGTTAGAAGAGGTACCTGTAATTCGCGAATATCCAGAAGTTTTTCCTGATGAGTTGCCGGGTTTACCACCCACCCGTGAAGTCGAATTTCGAATCGATTTGATGTCGGGAGCTGCACCAGTTGCTCGTGCACCCTATCGATTAGAACCATCAGAGTTAAAGGAGTTATCAGATCAACTGAAGGAGTTGATGGATAAGGGATTTATTCGACCGAGCTCATCACCATGGGGAGCGCCAGTGTTGTTTGCGAAGAAGAACGATGGGTCGTTTCGGATGTGTATCGACTATAGAGATCTCAACAAGTTGACGGTTAAGAATCGGTATCCATTGCCGAGGATTGACGATTTGTTTGAACCTTGCAATTGATCTGTTCATGTGTGTACTCAAAGATCGACTTGAGATCAGGGTATCATCAACTGTGTGTGAGAGAGGAGGATATCCCTATAACTGCCTTTCGTACGCGGTATGGACACTTTGAATTCTGAGTGATGCCTTTTGGGCTAACAAACACGCCTGCAGTATTCATGGACCTTATGAATCGAGTATGCAAGCTGTGTCTAGATAAGTTTGTCATTGTATTCATCGATGATATTCTTATTTACTCTAAGAGTAAGGAAGAGCATGAGAAGCACCTAAGAAAGATATTGGATCTACTGAAGAAAGAGAAGTTGTATGCGAAGTTCTCGAAGTGTGAGTTTTGGTTAGAGTCTGTGCAATTCCTTGGGCACGTAATTGATAGCAAAGGAGTTCGCGTGGATCCTGCCAAAGTTGAAGCAATCAGGGAGTGGTCGACACCGACAACGCCGACTGAAGTTTGACAATTCCTTGGTTTGGCTGGGTATTATCGGAGATTCATTGAAGGATTTTCGTTGATTGTGAAGCCATTGACAAAGCTTACAGAGAAGAATAGAGTGTATGAATGGGGAGATGATGAGGAACTCGCTTTTAAAACACTCAAGGACAAGTTGTGTTCTGCTCCGATATTGTCATTACCAGAAGGAACCAAAGACTTTGTGGTGTATTGTGACGCATCTCGTAAGGGTTATGGAGCTGTGTTGATGCAGCGTGAGAAGGTGATTGCTTATGCGTCGAGACAATTGAGGAAGAATGAAGAAAACTACACAACGCATGATTTGGAATTGGGAGCTGTAGTTTTTGCGCTGAAATTGTGGAGACACTACTTGTATGGGACGAAGTGTGTTGTATTCACTGACCACAAGAGTTTGCAGCACATTTTAGACCAAAAGGAGTTAAACATGAGACAAAGGCGATGGGTAGAACTACTGAGTGACTATGACTGTGAGATTCGCTACCATCCTGGCAAGGCGAACGTCGTAGCGGATGCACTTAGTAGGAAGGATCGAGAGAAACCTTTGAGAGTCAGAGCTTTAGTGATGACTGAGGGTGTTGATTTGACCGAAACAATATTGAAGGCTCAAGAGAAGGTATTAATGAAAGAGAATGTTGGTGCTGAGAATCTGGGAAGACTGTTGAAACCTCTTTTTGTGGTTAGGTCAGACGGGCTGAGATATTTCGAGAATCGGATTTGGTTGCCGTTATGTCCATCTGAGGAAGGAATGCCCGGAGTACGAGATTTGGTTATGAACGAGTCTCATAAGTCGAAGTACTCAATACATCCTGGATCGGATAAGATGTATCATGATCTAAAGAAAGTCTATTGGTGGCCGAATATGAAGGCGGAGATTGCTCGTTACGTTAGTAAGTGTTTGACTTGTGCGAAGGTTAAAGCCAAACATAAGAAACCGTATGGGCTGTTGATACAACCAGAGATCCCAAAGTGGAAATGGGATAGGATCGCTATGGATTTCGTGACGGGTTTACCTAGAACTCCAAGTGGATGTGATATGATTTGGGTAATAGTGGATAGATTGACGAAATCTGCTCACTTTTTACCTATGAAGAAGACGGACAGCATGGGGAAACTGGCCAGTGTGTACGTGAAGGAGATTGTTTGCAGACATGGTGTACCTTTATCGATCATTTCGGATCGCGATAGTAGGTTTACTTTGGAATTTTGGAAATCACTTCAACGTGCGATGGGCACTGAATTGAGTTTGAGCACTGCCTATCACCCTGAGACTGATGGCCAAAGCGAACGAACTATTCACACGATGGAGGACATGCTCCGAGCATTCGTGATTGATTTTGGAGGAAGTTGGGAATGCCACTTACCTTTAGTGGAGTTTTCGTATAATAATAGTTATCATGCGAGCATCAAGGCTGCACCATTCGAAGCGTTGTATGGAAGGAAGTGTAGATCACCTGTGTGTTCGAGTGAAGTAGAAGAAAGTCAGTTGACTGGACCCGAAATGTTTTTGGAGATGACAGAGAAGATTGTGCAAATCAAGAGCCGATTACTTGCTGCAAGAAGTCGACAGAAGAGTTATGCCGATAATAGAAGGAAACCGTTGGAATTTGAGGTCAGAGACATGGTTATGCTTATGGTTTCGTCGTGGAAGGGTGTGATTCGTTTTGGGAAGAAAGGAAAATTGAGTCCGAGGTATATTGGACCATTTAAGATTATTAAACGAATTGGACCGGTAGCGTATAAGTTAGAGTTGCCGAACGAGCTTAGTGCTATTCACGACACGTTTCACGTATCAAATTTGAAGAAGAGTTTGGCGGATAAGGAATTGGTGATTCCTTTGGACGAGATTCAACTGGACGACAAACTGCATTTCGTGGAAGAACCCATGGAAATTATGGACCGAGAGGTCAAGAGGCTGAAGCATAGTAGAATTCCCATTTTGAAGGTTCGATTGAATTCTAGGCGTGGACCGGAATACACTTGGGAACGTGAGGACTTTTTCAAGGAGAGATATCCTCATCTGTTCCAGCGGCACAAAATGTGAGTATAAGAAGAGGCGAGCGCCGGGACGTCGCTCTCTTTCAGGAGGGGTGGATGTGATACCCAGAACCGAGGTCACTTACCTTACCCTAAATTACGCTTATTTTTGAAATTTTTAAGAAATTTTAATTGCTATATATTTTATCATTTTGGTTGAAACCAACGTTTGAGGTCGTAATCTTGACGATTGACGATTTAAGAAGAACGATGACGACTACGATCCCGATGGATGCCCAAATTTCTAAGTTTATTGTCGTTTTATCGATATTATAATTTTTCGAGGATTTTACTTTCGGTTCGTGTTAAGTTGAGTCGGGTGCGTTTTATTTCTTTCCGGGTACATTTAAATTGTCCTAAAAGTATTTTGGAGTGTTCGGGATGATCCCCGACTCCCGTAAAATTTTCCAAATTGACTAGTGAGTCATTCCCGCAAACATTTGAGGTCGCTTTCACTTAAGGCCAAAAGAATGCTATAATTGCACAACAAGGGCCCCAATTTTTACAAAGTTCAAACCAAACACACACACAACACAAAATTCACCAAAATTTTTCTCCCATCTCTCTCTTTTCTCTCTTTAGGCCGACGGCCAAACCACCACACCACCACCACATTTTTTTTTCTAGCTTGTTTTAATCAAAACTAAGGTTAGACCACTTCTAGTTTGATCATTACAAGTGTTTTCATATACTTTAATCCAACATGCATCCATAAAAATTTTTCAAGAATCAAATGGGTTTTTCAAAAATTTGTTTTGATGTTAACTGAGTTCATGCATGTTTAATTGGGATATAATAGATGGATAATCACCCAACAAACCAACCAAAATCAATTTGGTTGGGGTGTTTTGATCACCCACACCCCACGGCCAAATGGGGGTGTTTGGTGGATCATGGTGTTTGATGTTTTGTTCATGGTTTATGTGTTAATTCATGTTTTTAGGTGTATTTGAATGGGTAAACCTCATTGCATGTTTGATTTGGTGATTGGGTTTTGAGATGGATTTGGTATTTTAGGGGTTAAGGACTGATTAGGATGGTAAGACATGGTTAGGAGTGATTCAGTTGAGGTCAAGTGTCGATAAATTGGTTTGGAAACGAGTGTTGGATTGATTTTGAGATGTGTAATTTTAGGCAGAATGTTTAGGATGTTTTCATAGGTTTGATGTTGTAAACAGGTCATGAGACTAGGATATAGTTGTAGAGCGTCTTCTTAGCTTCGATTTGGTATAAGATAGAGCTTACGACTCCTAACGAGTCAAAAGTTATGATGTTTTAAAAATACGTGTATCGAGAGATGAGAACCTACATAATCCGAAATTATGTTTGGTTTTGGGTCAAATCTCGGGGACCATAGATATAGTTTGGTAATTGGTTAAAGGTTGATTTTTGGTCTCAAACCTGCATTTGTGAGTCTATTAGTAGACTTAGGTGTCAAATGGGTCAATGGTGTATTTCAAATGGGTCAAATGAGTCCAACTTGGTCAATGTGCAAAATCAGTCCAAAAAACGTAGGTTTAGTAATGTGTTGAGTAACGGGTCGTAAAAGTGAAAACTTTTAATGGGATTAAAAATGGGATTTCTACAGGTCATAAGGTATTTTTGAGAATTTTCTTAAATTTTATTAAAAGGTTTAAGTCTAGTAAAACAGCCCATACTTTTGGTAAGTATCGGCGAAAAACGTGAAAAGGGTAATAACGTTAATAACATGGATGAATAGTATAAAACGAGTAACATCTATTTGTTTGGTTTTGGCGTGAGTTTGTAATTATCACAATTGACTAATATGTATATAATATACAGTACTTAAAGTTTATAAATGAGATTACTCATTACGCGTTATTGTTTGTTAGGTGTTGATTTCCCCGGGCATCCTCATCATCGTCAGTGATCGTCACTCGAATCGTCGACTACTCTATATATAAGGTGTGAATTTGTAGCCTCGCTTACTATTGATTTTAATTGTTTTACCCGTGAGGGAAATGCATGCTAGTTTTCTAAAATGAACATATGTCATGAATGATTGTTGGACCCGAATGTTGCCTTAAAATTGTGTTGAGTACCTAGTTGCAAAAGACCCTATATTCATGAAATATTAACTATTGTTTAATCCTAGCGTGGATTGAAAATAGCCGCTTATACAATTGATAGTACTATGGGGTTGACGACCCTATCCGAGACGAGGGCTAGTACGTTAAGTACCCCCTACGGACGGATAATTTGTGATAAGAGATAAGGTATAATTGCAACTGATGCCTTTAGAAGGGGCAATGGTTTCATCTTAATCACGCCGGTAATTATTACACAGGTGATTGAGTTAACGGATTAGTGTCATGAGCTTAAACACAATTGTCATAACCTTGAAAATAGATTGTTTGATCGACAAGTCTATGAATGATCGTGAATGATTTTTATAACACATATGTTCAAAATGAGATTATAAAACCTATGAATTCCACTCAACATTATTTGTTGATCCAATTTAGCATGTGTTTCAGGTAACCGATGAAGTGTAGCATGGAGCATGCATTGGATGGGAGTTGTGTGTGGCTTGGCGTCTACTTGTTTTTCCACCCATACTTAACTTGAACATTTAAATTTTATGTCATGTTGTCGAAAATGTATCTTTTGGGGTTGAGATTCGTGGGGACCGAAACGCTAACTCTGTGTTGTATCATTTGGGTTTGGAAAACCGTAGACATGTATGTTTTAACAATGCGTAATTTATGTTAAAACTTTTACGTCTCTTTGAGTCGTTTGATATATCTTTGTGCGATGATAACAGCCTAGCACCCAAATGTTGTAGTTCCGCTGCGCATAGCATTTTTGGGGGTGTTAGACCAGGAGACGGGTATCGACACAATATATAATTGTTATCGATATTTTGATCGAATCTCGGGGACTATAAAAAAGATTATAAAATGGGTCAAGGACTGATGTAAAATGATAAACATGATGATGTTAAGTCTATTTTCAAATATGAGTGTTGGTTTTGTAAACGGAGTCAAATAAATAAGTTAAAAAGACTATATGAGTTGTTGACGTAAAACTGTCCGGTTTTTGTAATTCGAAGACGTGTCGAGCAAGGAACATTAAAAGTAAAATCTCTTAACCAACTTTTGGGAGGTCTTTCTATATATAGTAAGTAAAGTTTCTGATTAGTATCGTAAGCTATTGACGTGTTTAAATAAGGAAAACAGTTTGGACGATTAATATATATATATCGACAGTTTTTGAAGAGTAAAAGTGTAAAAGTGTACATAAGAAGAATGTATTAAATTGAGAATCATGTGAGTTTGATTTTGACTTTGAGATATTTATTTCATTTTATTAAGTATGAAATATTACTTGGATGTATTATTAAAGGCACGTGTTTTATTTTGATAGATTGTGAATTTCGTGTTTGTCGGGCATCATCGATCGTTGAAAGTCGTCATACTACTGTTAGTACTTCAGGTGAGTCTATAGCCTCGCTTTCTACTTGTTTTAATGATTTTAAAACCCGCGAGGGGGATACATGCTATTTGAAGTAAAATGAACACATGTCATGAATAATTGTTGGACCCGAATGTTGCCTTTGTTGCCTTTGTTGATTTGAATTTTATAAGTACCTAAATTGCAAAAGTCCCTAAATTCATGAGCCGTTAACTATCTTCTGACTTGATGTTGTGAGTTGGGAATAGCCGCTTATTCTAATGATAGTACTATTGGGCTGACGACCGTATATGAGAGCAGGGCATTATGCTGAGTAACCTCTAGGAAGGATAATTTTACGAGAATGAGAATGTGGTATACTTGCAATTGATACCCTAGTAGGGGCACTGGAATTCTTTTAGTCATGCTGGCATTTTGCGTGGGTGACTAAGTTAAGGGGTCGGTGTCATGAGCTTAATACAATTCATTAGCTATTGCTATAAGATGGAATGCCTGATTAATAGATTGTATGGCCACAATGCTATTAAAAATATGTAAATGATTTTTACGATGTGTTCAAATATGTTTTGTTAAACATATAGACTTGCTCAACCTTTGTGTTGATGATTTTAAGCATGTATTTCAGGTATTGAAGTTGTTGGATTGCGGAGCTTGCTGGAGAAGGATTGCGGGATTGCTTTTGTAGTAATTTGGTTTAAAACGGATTTCTTTCCCGTTTGTCATAAATTTATAGTATATGGTCCAGTATTTTGGTAAAAGGTTTGTCGATTTGTTAAGATCCTAAGGGAACCTGTACGCTACTCTGATATATTTTTAAACTGATTTTACTTGGGATTGAAGGTTTTAGACATTGATTTAAATTATTTGCTTATTTATTCCTAAATATATTGTTTTATGGTCGTATAAAGAGTTTGTGAAATGAAGTTTGAGAATAGCACCCAATTGTGTATTTTCGCTGCGCAATGTAAATTGGGGGTGTTATAGATTGGTAATCAGAGCTTTTTAGTTATAGCGAATTAGGTCAATTTTTGAAAATGTCCTAAACCATAACTTTGGTGTCAAAGGTATTTTATAAAAGCAACGCAACTTCTCTGCAAGGCTCCGGTAAGACTATTTATTTTTGTTATGCTTTGTTATTATAGATGTATCCCTCAAAACTGTTCTGAATTCCTTAGTATTTATTAAGTAAATACTACGATAAGGTATTGGCATAAATGAAAGGACGTGGAGTGCTTTCATCATAATTTCATTTTTATGAGTATCGTATAATTATCGTTTGCATTGCATCGCATACATATATATTTGGCATACATAAAAAATTTTGCATTTGCATGATTATGCATTACATATATAGTTTAATGACCTTATGTACCTTTGAATTTTCTGCAATTGCAGAAAATGTCCGACACACCACTTAACAACAATAGGCGGGGATATGCTGTAGGTCAACGGGGTATGCAATGTCAGCAAGGATGTAATCATAAGAATTCAGGTGGATGGTTAGATTACGAGGATGATACGGATGGTAAGAAAAATGTTGTAGAATCTGAAAGTGGTAATTATAGGACTGAGAGTGAAGTTGGAAGGACTGAGGTTAGAGCTGAAGTGAGAAGTTATGGAACTGATTTTAAGAAATATCAGGAAGAGATAGATAGGCTTCGTAGGTTAAGTAAATATGTAGCTCATCTTGGCCCATATCTTGGACCGCATTGGAAGTTCCACGATAGTGAGGTGTATGCTGATTCGCACTATATGATAGATCCGCCGTGTCAAGTAGAGCATTTGAGGTATGGATTTGAGGAACCGCCGTGTTTTGATCCAAAATGGAGGTGCTGCAAGTTAGGACCAGATGAAGATGAAGCAGGGATGAGCCAATTTGGAGAAAATGATGTGCCACATCCTATGGAGTGATGTAGTTATGGATCTTTGTTGTATTTCAATTTATGTATTGATGTGTTGTATTTGGATTATTTAGATGTTGTGAGGTAGTATTGTGATGGATTATTGTTATTGTTTAGGATGATAAGGGTAAGTGACTATAGTGACAAGATTTTGTTGCGATTTTCTCGGATTTATGGATGAAATCTACTATTACCCTTTAGTATCTTGATGTGTTTTGTTATCTTCTCTATTGTGAGATGATTGTTCAATATTTAGGTAGTATTGTGTTGTTGGCGCATGTAGTATTCATGATATATCTTGATGAAAATATCCTTCTTTCTATCTCGATGTGGTCCAGTATTTTGGTTAAACAGATGAGTTGGTATGGTATTGGTTGCACCTTCGATGTTCACTGGATGACTCGGTATGTTATGGTTGTACCTTTGATGTTAAATGGATGACTCGGTATGTTATGGTTATACGTTACATGTTAAATGGATTAGTCGGTATGTTATGGTTGTACGTTATATGTTAAATGGATGAGTCGGTATGTTATGGTTGTACCTTTGATGTTCAATGGATGAGTATGTTATGGTTGTACCTTTGATGTTCAATGGATGAGTCGATATGTTATGGTTGTGCCTTTGATGTTCAATGGATGAGTCGGTATGTTATGGTTATACCTTTGATGTTGAATGGATGAGTCGGTATGTTATGGTTGTACCTTTGGTGTTCAATAGATGAATCGGTATGTTTTGGTTGTACGTTACATGTTTAATGGATGAGTCGATATGGTAGGGTTGTATATTTGATGTTCAATGGATGACTTGGTATATTATGATTGTACCATTAACGTTCAATATATGACTCGATATGTTATGTTTATACGTTTGATGTTTAGTGGATGATTATTTATGTTATGGTTATACGTTTGATGGTAAATAGATGAGTTGGTATGTTATGGTTATACGTTAAATGTTAAATGAATGAGTCGGTATGTTGTGGTTGTACGTTTGATGTTCAATGGATGAGTCGGTATCTTATGTTTATACGTTTTGACAACCCAAACCTGTGGTCATTATTTAATTATATTTTTACGTATATTTTTGAAATTTTTGACGAAGTTGATTGTTATAATGATTGGTGATTTGATTTGGATGAGTGTTGGAAGTTATATTTTTACGTTTTGACGAGTTTCGAGGATTATTAGTAACGACGATATCAACCGATGCCCGAAATTTTACGTTTTATTTTAAGCATGTCGATGTTTAATATTTTGACGTTTTATTCATAAAATTCGTATTAAGTCGTGCCGTGACTATATAATATCATATTCTGTGTGCGTTTTAAGTTTTGAGAATATTTTCATGAAACCCGAGACCCGTAAATATTTTCGAAAGTGACTAATAGTAATTTCCCGCTTTTTAACCAAGTATTTTCATTTTGGTCCACAAGAATCACAATTGGCAAAAACTACCCTAAACTTTTCCCATATAAAAGGAAAATTTAACCATAAAAACACATACAACTCCACTCCACCAAGATTTTTCTCTCTCCCTCCTCTCCCTCTCTTGTTTCCGTCAAACCCCAAGCACACAACACCCTTGATTTTTAAAAATCAAGCTTGAATCCTTAAAAACTTATCAATGACACATCTTTATCTTTTGATTCTCTACATTTTGGTATGAAAATCTCTTACATGCATGAACATTTTATAAAAACCCATTTTTGATGAAAAATCATGTGTTTTGATCTTGTTTGATTGTTGTATGTAGGTGTTTATGATGTTACATATTATTTTAAGTTGTTGCATGTTGAAATTTTTAGTTGGGTTTTATTTGATTTGATCATCTAGGATGATATAGTATGTTAGTATTGAAAGTAGTAATATTTAAATGATTATAGTGGTAAAAATGATGTTAAAATGGGGTAAAAATATAGTTTTGAGTGATTTTTAAGTATGTAATTTTGACCAGCAGCTAAAAGCTAAATTTTGAAACATATAAGTTTGAGTATGATATGAACTAACTAGATATTGTTGTAGAGGATGTCTTAAGCTTCGATTTGGTATAAAGTAGAGCTTCTAGATCCAAATGAGCGAAAAATTATGATAGTTTGATTATTCGTGTACCGGGAGACGAGTATCGGCACAATATATAATTGTTGCCGATATTTGGATCGAATCTCGGGGACTAAAAAAAAGATTTTAAAATGGGTCAAGGACTGATGTAAAATGATAAACATGATGATGTTAAGTCTATTTTCAAATATGAGTGTCGGTTTTGTAAACGGAGTCAAATAAATAAGTTAAAAAGACTATATGAGTTGATGACGTAAAACTGTCCGGTTTTTGTAATTCGAAGATGTGTCGAGCAGGGAACTTTAAAAGTAAAATCTTTTAACCAACTTTTGGGAGGTCTTTCTATATATAGTAAGTAAAGTTTCTGATTAGTATCGTAAGCTATTGACGTGTTTAAGTAAGGAAAACAGTTTGGACGATTAATATATATATATATATATATATATATATATATATATATATATATATATATATATATATATATATATATATATATATATATATATATCGACAGTTTTTGAAGAATAAAAGTGTAAAAGTGTACGTAAGAAGAATGTATTAAATTGAGAATGGTGTGAGTTTGATTTTGACTTTGAGATATTTATTTCATTTTATTAAGTATGAAATATTACTTGGATGTATTATTAAAGGCACGTGTTTTATTTTGATAGATTGTGAATTTCGTGTTTGCCGGGCATCATCGATCGTTGAAAGTCGTCGTACTACTGGTAATACTTTAGGTGAGTCTATAGCCTCGCTTTCTACTTGTTTTAATGATTTTAAAACTCGCGAGGGGGATACATGCTATTTGAAGTAAAATGAACATATGTCATGAGTAATTGTTGGACCCGAATGTTGCCTTTGTTGCCTTTGTTGATTTGAATTTTATAAGTACCTAAATTGCAAGTACTATTGGGCTGACGACCCTATCTGAGACCAGGGCATTACTCTGAGTAACCTCTAGGAAGGGTAATTTTACGAGAATGAGAATGTGGTATACTTGCAATTGATGCCCTAGTAGGGGCACTGGAATTCTTTTAGTCATGCTGGCATTTGGCGTGGGTGACTAAGTTAAGGGGTCGGTGTCATGAGCTTAATACAATTCATTAGCTATTGCTATAAGATGGAATGCCTGATTAATAGATTGTATGGCCACAATGCTATTAAACAATTGTGAATGATTTTTACGATGTGTTCAAATATGTTTTGTTAAACATATAGACTTGCTCAACCTTTGTGTTGATGATTTTAAGCGTGTATTTCAGGTATTGAAGTTGTTGGATTGCGGAGCTTGTTAGAGAAGGATTGCGGGATTGCTTTTGTAGTAATTTGGTCTAAAACAGATTTGTTTCCCGTTTATCATAAATTTATAGTATATGGTCCAGTATTTTGGTAAAAGGTTTGTCGATTTGTTAAGATCCTAGGGGAACTTGTACGCTACTCTGATATATTTTTAAACTGATTTTACTTGGGATCGAAGGTTTTAGACATTGATTTATATTATTTCCTTATTTATTCCTAAATATACTGTTTTAAGGTCGTATAAAGATTTTGTGAAATGAAGTTTGAAAATAGCACCCAATTGTGTATTTCCGATGCGCAATGTAAATTGGGGATGTTATAGATTGGTAATCAGAGCTTTTTAGTTATAGCGAATTAGGTCGATTTTTGAAAATGTCCTAAACTATGACTTTGGTGTCAAAGGTATTTATTAAAAGCAACGCAACTTCTCTGCAAGGCTCCGGTAAGACTATTTATTTTTGTTATGCTTTGTTATTATAGATGTATCCCTCAAAATTGTTCTGAATTCCTGAGTATTTATTAAGTAAATACTACGATAAGGTATTGGCATAAATGAAAGGATGTGGAGTGCTTTCATCATAATTTCATTTTTATGAGTATCGTCTAATTATCATTTGCATTGCATTGCATTGCATTGCATACAAATATATTTGGCATACGTAAATTATTTGCATTTGCATGATTATGCATTGCATATTTTTGAATAATGACCTTATGTACCTTTGAATTTTCTGCAATTGCAGAAAATGTCCGACACACCACTTAACAACAATAGGCGGGGATATGTTGTAGGTGAACGAGGTATGCAATGTCAGCAAGGATGTAATCATAAGAATTCAGGTGGATGGTTAGATTATGAGGATGATACGGATGGTAAGAAAAATGTTGTAGAATCTGAAAGTGGTAATTATAGGACTAAGAATAAAGTTGGAAGGACTGAGGTTAGAGCTGAAGTGAGAAGTTATGGAACAGATTTTAAGAAATATCATGAAGGGATAGATAGGCTTCGTAGGTTAAGTGAATATCTAGCTCATCTTGGGCTGTATCTTGGACCGCATTGGAAGTTCCACGATAGTGAGGTGTATGTTGTTTCGCACTATATGATAGATCCTCCGTGTCAAGGAGCGCATTTGAGGTATGGATTTAAGGAGCCGCCGTGTTTTGATCCAAAATTCGAGGTGCTGCAAGTTAGGACCAGATGAAGATGAAGCAGGGATGAGCCAATTTGGAGAAAATGATGTGCCACATCCTATGGAGTGATGTAGTGATGGATGTTTGTTGTATTTCAGTTTATGTATTGATGTGTTTTATTTGGATTATTTAGATGTTGTGAGGTAGTATTGTGATGGATTATTGTTGTTGTTTAGGATGATAAGGTAAGTGACTATAGTGACAAGATTTTGTTGCGATTTTCTTGGATTTATGGATGAAATCTACTATTACCCTTTCGTATCTTGATGTGTTTTGTTATCTTCTCTTTTGTGAGATGATTGTGGAAAATTTAGGTAGTATTGTGTTGTTGGCGCATGTAGTATTCATGATATATCTTGATGAAAAGATCCTTCTTTCTATCTCGATATGTATAGTTATCATGTTTCTTTCATCTGTGATAACAGTAGAAAGAGTTGAATGAGATATGTTTCTGTCATTAGTACGATTCTACGTGACTAAGTTTCTTGAAATATGTCTCCAGAGTTAACAAACATTAAGGTAGATTATAAGATCGTGAGAATAGTTGTTAGATTGTTTGAAGCTGATTGTGCTGCGAGGAGACGAGGTGCTGAAACTGAAGATGGTGTTGTTCCAGTTGAAGATGCTCCTGTTCCAGTTGAAGATGTTGTTGTTCCAGTTGAAGATGCTGCTGCTATTCTGTATGATTTTAATGGATGTCTGTGTGTTAGATTCCTATGAATGAGAAGAGATGCGATGAAGAGTGTGGTACGGATACTGATGGTAATTGGAAATATGCAACTACATGGATGAATTCGAGTAACTGATGGATGTTTTGATATAAATAGTCATTTGGGAATGTTCAACTAGACGAAAAGAGATAGTAATTTAAGGATTGATCCAGATTCGAAATTAAGTGTGGCAAAAAAGGGTAAAGGAGCGGTATTGTTGCGAATAACAGTAAGGATTAGGAAATTTATTTCCTCTAACATAAGGTAAACTTGGAATTTAACAGTCTAAGATAAGAAAATATGGTATTCAAGCGGTTCCTATAAATCAGTAAGCAGGAGGAAGTATGATGTGTAGACCACATATATTTTATACCACTTAAGCAATTATCTATTTACTTATCGTAAGTATGGACTAGCTGGAGGTCAGGCTGCTGAAGGAATAACAAGGAGTGTAGTATAGGAATTAGTATTTCTGTGGTAATGAGATGTTTTCATTTTGCTAAAGGAGATTGAATAAAGGAATTATTCAGATAATGGAAAATCAATATGAAAGGAATGTTGTTGCTATCATAGCCTATATTTTGGAAATACTAATAAGATTTGAGATTCAGATGTTGTAATTTGCATATTCGTATATGATAATCAATGAGTTAGAATTTCATTAGAATCCTGAAGGTGCTATTGATGTTGTATTGAAATTCTGAAGGTGTTATTGAGGAAATATTGAGATTTGAAGATGTAAAATTTTAGTTGACCTGAGGACGAGAAATCAACGAGAATTAGCGATTGGTTGAAATGAGAAATTAACCGATGGAAGGATTGTTAATAACTATATATATATACATATATATATATATATATATATATATATATATATATATATATATATATATATATATATATATATATATATATATATATATATATATATATATATATATATATATATATATATATATATATATATATATATATATATATATATATATATATATATATATATATATATATATATATATATATATATATATATATATATATATATATATATATATATATATATATATATATATATATATATATATATATATATATATATATATATATATATATATATATATATATATATATGTATATATATATAGTTATTAACAATCCTTCCATCGGTTAATTTCTCATTTCAACCAATCGCTAATTCTCGTTGATTAAGGGAATAATTTCTGAACTTATGGAATTAAGAGGTATCATTCACTTAACTGAAGTAGAGTTGTGAGAAAGTTAACCGGGATAAGGATGAATGTCATAGGATATGATAAATAAAGGTAAAAAGAATTAAATTGGAATGTTGTTGAGCATTGAGTACTGATTTCAGGAAGTAATCAGTGGAATTTCTATTTGAAGATCTTAATTGGTCAATGATGAGAAGATATGTAGGAGGAAACTGTAATAGGTCGAATTTTCTGTGCGCTTTACCAGTAGTAGTCGGAAGGGAATGAGAAGCTGAGTTAGTATTTAAGAGTATTTTGTGATTGTTCTGCGGAATCGTAGAGTTCACTGTCGTCTTGGGAAGAAGAAGCTTTGTGTTAGCTTAGTAATGGGAGTTATGTAATCTGATTGTATATTTTGTTATATGGCATTGTCAGGAAGTTGAGGATGGTAATATGATTAATTGTAAGGGTTGGCAGATGAGACGATAAGAATAAATCTGATTTGACTGGAAGGGTAAGTCATCAGAAAAGTAATAATGGAAGTAAGGAAGGAAGCTGGATGTTTTGGGGATAGGATGATTGCTATGAGGATGAACAAACTGAGTACCAGAAATCGGTATCCATTACTGATGATTGATGTTTCGTTTGATGGATATTAAGGAAGGAAAAGAAAGTATTAAAAACAATTGGAAAATTTTTTTAGGGAAAAAGGAATGATGTGTGAAATTATTTGGATATGAATTTTAGCTAATGTTAATATAGATGTTTTAGAATGTGCGATCTATGGCTGAAGTGGTCGTGAAAGTCTTGACTAGATTGAAACGATTGAGGCTTTGTCGATACCGACGAAACCGACTGAAGCATGTTAATTCCTTTGTGTAAGCTGGGTATTATCGGAGGTTTATCGAAAGGTTTTCACTAATTTCTGAACCATTGATAAAGCTGACAAAGAAGAACTAAATGTGTGAAGTCCACTCATGCATCTAAGTTATAGTTTTGAGATCTGATTTTTGTAGTTGAGGAAGTTGTTTATGAACGATGATGATAGATTGAAGTTATGTGCTTGTATAGTTAGTATTGGAGGAATCTGAGGAATTATAGAGCTGCGATGATGATATTTTGGTAATATCAAGTGGAAAGGAAAGTAATAGTAGTGTGTTGACTTGAATAAAGAAGTATAATGGGAATTATATGATCATGAGTTTCGATGATGTGGTATTTATTTTGGGATTGTAAAGTACTACTTGTATGGAATCAAGTATGAAGGATAGTAAGGACTTATTTATAAATGCCATTCGGGAATTTCAAAAGAAAGGAGTTAAGGATTACCTAACGATGACTGGGAAATAATAATCAGGAAAGTATAAGATGAGATATGTTTTAGTTCTGTATTACGAAGTGTGTTCCAGATTATGAGGGATGAGTGTGGATACTTTCACTATCAACTAGTGAGTATTTAGTAAGGAGGAGAAGGAAAAAGGGCTTATAAGATTCCTAAAGTAATTGAGAATTGACTCTTGAGTCTTGAGATTTTTAGAATATTGGTAACAACAAGAAGAATGGATGGAATGGAAAGAAAGTTAGAATAAAATTGATAAACTAATGGAAAAGGAATGCCAAAGAAAGAAGATCAACAGATTGTCAGAAATTTTGAAACAGAATTGTAATAGAGATGAGAGAGTTGAGATGTATGTTTTTGTGGAACAAAAACAGTTATCGTAATTATCTAATTCTCCTTCCATTAGATCAGAGAATGTGCCAGGACCAGTGGTGAATGAATTTTTCAGATCAAGGAGAATTTAATTATTCTAAGAGTGCTGAGAGTGTCGCATGTGGTATTGAAGGAATTTCACAAGTTGAAGTATTGATACAGTCTGATTCCGGAACCAACATGTATTAAGATATCAGGAAGTGATCTGACCATTATACATTTCAGATTAGAATATATGAGACTAGTGGAGTTGTTTAAATAATATATGATATGAGGAAGATGTAATGATGTACTATGGAAGGTACAGTAATTCAATGTAGTGATTGTTAGATTGAATGAAAGTGAAAGATGAGCATAGGAGGTATACAAGTGACTAGTCAGAATTATCGATAATCTCATTGTGTTTAGTTTAGTGTAACCTCGGGACATAGTGTTAGTATTTTTGGAATATTGGAAATCACTGTTAGAAGGAATGAGCATTGAATAAGGTTTGAACATAATATATGTAACCCAGAGATTGAGATTGACTTTTGAGTATTAGAGATCTTTACAGAAAGTGAGAAGAATTGATTCAAGAAAGAATATTGCGTATTTTCGGAAAGAGATTCCATCATCAATAGAAATCTAGTGAAAACGGACAAAGTGACAGGATGATCTGAACGTTGGAAATTGAATTTGTGTTGATCTGATTGAAACTTGGGATGATGATGTCTTAAATATTTCACTATGAGGACTAATGGAACCTAGTGAAGATGAAATCTTTATGCGATGATAATTGCACATCTTAATTTGAGAACTTACATAGTCGTGGGTCAAGTTATTAGAGTATTGGGGCAGGAATGGAACTGAGAAAGTGATGTAGAAGGAGTATGAATGATGAAGGAATATTATCATATCGGAAGGTGAAATTTGGAAGTTAGATTGTAGTAATATTCGGTTGTATGGTGATATCATAAGAATTGAGTTGAACTGGTGTGAAAGACGTGAGTATCTCATGAGGATAAGAGGTCACGTTGATTCTAGAAGTGAGGAAGTGCGAGTATGAGGCTGGTTGAGCGCCGGGACGTCGCTCTCTTTTAGGAAGGTAGGATGTGACAACCCAAACCTGTGGTCATTATTTAATTATATTTTTACGTATATTTTTGGAATTTTTGATGAAGTTGATTGTTATAATGATTGGTGATTTGATTTGGATGAATGCTGGAAGTTATATTTTTACGTTTTGACGAGTTGCGAGGACTATTAGTAATGACGATATCAACGGATGCCCGAAATTTTACGTTTTATTTTAAACATGTCGATGTTTAATATTTTGACGTTTTATTTTTAAATTTCGTATTAAGTGGTGCCGGGACTATATAATATCAAATTTTGTGTGCGTTTTAAGTTTTGAGAAGTATTTTTATGAAACCCGAGACCCGTAAATATTTTCGAAAGTGACTAATAGTCATTTCCCGCTTTTTAACCAAGTATTTGCATTTTGGTCCACAAGAATTACAATTGGCAAAAACTACCCTAAACTTTTTCCATATAAAAGGAAAATTTAACAACAAAAACACATACAACTCCACTCCACCAAGATTTTTCTCTCTCCCTCCTCTCCCTCTCTTGTTTTCGTCAACCCCCAAGCACACAACACCCTTGATTTTTAAAAATCAAGCTTGAATACATAAAAACTAATCAAAGATCCATCTTTATCTTTTGATTCTCTACATTTTGGTATGAAAATCTCTTACATGCATGAACATTTTATAAAAACCTATTTTTGATGAAAAATCATGTGTTTTGATCTTGTGTGATTGTTGTATGTAGGTGTTTATGATGTTATATATTATTTTAAGTTGTTGTATGTTGAAATTTTTAGTTGGGTTTTATTTTATTTGATCATCTAGGATGATATAGTACGTCGGGATTGAAAGTAGTAATATTTAGATGATTATAGTGGTAAAAATGATGTTAAAAGGGGGTAAAAATATAGTTTTGAGTGATTTTTAAGTATGTAAATTTGACCAGCAGCTAAAATCAAAATTTTGAAAAATATAAGTTTGAGTATGATATGAACTAACTAGATATTGTTGTAGAGGATGTCTTAAGCTTCGATTTGGTATAAAGTAGAGCTTCTAGCTCCAAACGAGCGAAAAGTTATGATAGTTTGATTATTCGTGTACCGGGAGACGAGTATCGGCACAATATATAATTGTTGTCGATATTTGGATCGAATCTCGGGGACTATAAAAAGGATTTTAAAATGGTTCAAGGACTGATGTAAAAGGATAAACATGATGATGTTAAGTCTATTTCCAAATATGAGTGTCGGCTTTGTAAACGGAGTCAAATAAATAAGTTGAAAAGACTATATGAGTTGTTGACGTAAAATTGTCCGGTTTTTGAAATTCGAAGATGTGTCGAGCAGGGAACTTTAAAAGTAAAATCTTTTAACCAACTTTTGGGAGGTCTTTCTATATATAGTAAGTGAAGTTTCTGATTAGTATCTTAAGCTATTGACGTGTTTAAGTAAGTAAAACAGTTTGGACGATTAATATATATATATATATATATATATATATATATATATATATATATATATATATATATATATATATATATATATATATATATATATATATATATATATATATAATATATATATATATATATATATATATATCGACAGTTTTTGAAAGAATAAAAGTGTAAAAGTGTACGTAAGAAGAATGTATTAAATTGAGAATGGTGTGAGTTTGATTTTGACTTTGAGATATTTATTTCATTTTTTTATGTATGAAATATTACTTGGATGTATTATTAAAGGCACGTGTTTTATTTTGATAGATTGTGAATTTTGTGTTTGTCGGGCATCATCGATCGTTGAAAGTCGTCATACTACTGTTAATACTTCAGGTGAGTCTATAGCCTCGCTTTCTACTTGTTTTAATGATTTTAAAACCCGCGAGGGGGATACATGCTATCTGAAAGTAAAATAAACACATGTCATGAGTAATTGTTGGACCCGAATGTTTCCTTTGTTGCCTTTGTTGATTTGAATTTTATATGTACCTAAATTACAAAAGTCCCTAAATTCATGAGCCGTTAACTATCTTCTGAATTGATGTTGTGAGTTGAGAATAGGCGCTTATTCTAATGATAGTACTATTGGGCTGACGACCCTATCTGAGGCCAAGGCATTACGCTGAGTAACCTCTTGGAAGGATAATTTTACGAGAATAAGAATGTGGTATACTTGCAATTGATACCCTAGTAGGGGCACTGGTATTCTTTTAGTCATGCTGGCATTTGGCGTGGGTGACTAAGTTAAGGGGTCGGTGTCATGAGCTTAATACAATTCATTAGCTAATGCTATAAGATGGAATGCCTGATTAATAGATTGTATGGCCACAATGCTATTAAACAATTGTGAATGATTTTTACGATGTGTTCAAATATGTTTTGTTAAAACTATAGACTTGCTGGAGAAGGATTGCGGGATTGCTTTTGTAGTAATTTGGTCTAAAACAGATTTCTTTCCCGTTTTTCATAAATCTATAGTATATGGTCCAGTATTTTGGTAAAGGTTTGTCGATTTGTTAAGATCCTAGGGGAACCTGTACGTTACTCTGATATATTTTTAAACTGATTTTACTTGGGATTGAAGGTTTTAGACATTGATTTAAATTATTTCCTTATTTATTTTAACACCCACAAATTACATTGCGCAGCGGAAATACAAATTTGGGTGCTAAATACAAATATCGTTATACAAGACATTTTGAACAATCTCAAAATGATACATTTGAAATATAAAAAGATATAATTTAATCATTGTCTAAAACATTTGATCCCAAGTAAAACAATTATAGAAATATCAGAGTCACATTTAGGTCCCCCAAAGATTCTATCAAATCAACAAACCATTTACCAAAGTACGTGACCGTACATTATTATTTTTTTTATGACAAAAGGGAAAAGAAGTCCGTTTTAGACCAATCACCACAAAAGCAATCCGCAATCCTTCTCCAGCAAGCTCCGCAATTCATCAACTTCAATCACCTGAAATACATGCTTAAAATCATCAACACAACAGTTGAGCGAGTCTATAGGTTTTCCAAATCAACATTTGAACACAAGAGAAAAATCAATCAGGATCAATTAATAGAATTGCAGATCATTACAATCTATTATTCAGGCAATCTGGTATATAGCATTAGCTATTGAATTGTATTAAGCTCATGACACCGACCCTTTAACTTAGTCACCCACGCCTAAAGCCGGCATGACTAGATGAATTCTAGTGCCCCTACTAGGGTATCAGTTGCAAGTATACCACTTTCTCATTCTCGTAAAATTATCCTTCCTAGCGGGTTACTCAGCGTAAAGCCCTGGTCTCGGATAGGGTCGTCAGCCCAATAGTACTATTATTAGAATAAGCGGCTATTCCCAACTCACAGCATCAAGTCAGAAGATAGTTAACGGCTCATGAATTTAGGGACTTTTGCAACATAGGTACTTATACAATTCAAATCAACAAAGGCAACAAAGGCAACATTCGGGTCCAAACAATCAATCATGACTTGTGTTCATTTTACTTTCAAATAACATGTATCCACCTCGCGGGTTTTAAAATCATTCAAAACAATTACAAAAGTGAGGCTATAGACTCACATGGAGTAATAGCAGTAGTAAGACGATCTTCGACGATGGTTGATGCCCGATAAACACAAAAACTGCTACCTATCAAATAAGGCGCGTTCATCAGTAATAAACTCGAATAAAATACATACTTAATATCATCAAACTCAAAACAATAAAATCACAACCAAACCAAAATAAAAACAATACATGTGACTTATTACTTCCTTCTATATGTCTACTTTATTAGTCCATTCTTTCGATAAAAATCTGCCGGTACACACTAAATGTACGGGCTCGTTTACCCCATTTAAACACATCAAATACTTATGATACTAATCAGAAATGTCACTTACTATATATAGAAAGACCTGTAAAAAGACCATCAAAAGATTTTACTTTTAAAGTTCCCTGCCCGACACATCTTTAAACTACAAAAACCGGATTGTTTTACGTCAACAACTCATATAGTCTTTTTAACTTATTTAGTTTAGAACAAAACATCAGAACTTGATTATTTTTACAACTCATGTTATAGTCCCCGAGATTCGATCCAAATATCGACAACAACTTCGGATTGTGTCGATACTCATCTCCCGGTACACGAATAATCAAAACATCATAACTTCGCGCTCGTTTGGAGCTAGAAGCTCTATCTTATATCAAATCGAAGCTAAAAGAATTATCGACAACCCTATGCAATTCGTTAAACCATTTTCAAAAAGTAAGGTACCGAAAAGTAGGTTTGAACCTACTGATCTAAAACACCACTTTAAAAATCATGTCAAATTAATTTTTCAACCCATTTTAACCATTCTCATACTCCTAATATTACTCTAATATCATCACAAACAACTTAACTAACCCATAACACCCTTGAATGATTATCCAAAATTTTACCCACTCAAAATTTCCAACATGCAATTCTCAAAAATCAATTATAACAACACTAACAACATACCCACTTAATAAAAATAGATAAAATCACCATGGATCATATAAAAAATAAAAGTTGGTGCATGTGTATAAAATATATATCAAAAGATGCATAATTAAATTTCTAAATATGGTCTTTTGTTAGATTTCTTTGATTCAAGTTCAAAATCAAAAATCAAAAATTAAAAACAACTTTTTAACAAAATTTTGGCATTATCATCTCTTGATCATCACCAACAACACATGCATAATCATAAATTTGACCTACCAACTCTTGAAAAATCAACCTTCATGCATGTTGCTAAATTTAGTTCCAAAAGAAAGCCCTTGAAAATCTAAGATGTGGTCTTGTGTTGATTTTGCTTGGATCATAGTAAAATTTGAGATGGAGTGGTGTTTAGGTGGTGGTGGTTTAGGCAATAAGAGAAAAGAAAGAGAGATGGAAGAATTTTTTGAGTACACATGTTTGTGTGTGTGAAATTAGGTGAGAGAATCACCTTTTATATGGTGGTGGAGGGATAGTTTTTGCCAATTTGCAATAGTTTTGGTCCAAAATGCAATTAAATAGTTGTAAGGGTAGAAATGTAAATTGTCAATTTTGAAAATATTTACGAGGATCGGGTTTCATAAAAATACTTTTCAAAAGTTAAAACGCACTCAATATGATGATAATATGATCCCGGTTCGACTTAATACGAACTTAAAATAAAAACGTCAAAAATATAAATATCGAGACAACAAATGATAAAACATAAAATCTCGGGCATCCGTCGATATCGTGATCACTAATAATCCTCGCTATTAGTAAAAAGAAAAAAATAAGACCTCCAACGTCGGTTTTAAATAAAGCCATCAATCGTCATTTCATTTAACTCATCAAAAATTTCAAAATTATGCGTAAAAATAATATTATATAATATTAAATAAATGACCTCGGGTTTGGGTTGTCACATACTACCCTCCTAAAAGAGAGCGACGTCTCGGCGCTCGACCCCTCTTATACTCACATCCCATACCTCCAGAACAAATGAGAACTCTTTTCCTTAAAGAAATCTTCATGCTTCTTTCACAATTTCATATTCCACTTCTGGAATACTTGTATCTTTACAATATAATCCTTACTACGTTTTGATCTCATAAGAACTCTTCAAAGTTCTTTCTCGGAAAAGCAACTTATCTTCAAGTTGAATTCTTTCCTTGTTGTTCTCAAAACAAATTTCACCCGTCATAACAACACCTTAAGCATACCCACGTTTCCAATTTCAAAACCCATCGACTTCCTTCGCTTGCCAACATAACTCTTCTGACAACTCCTTGTTACTAATGAATGATCCTTAACCCATACAATCTTATCAATATTGTTTATATCACTTCTAGTTCAGTCACTCAATTCCACCTACATTTCTGCAATACACCGAAAACCTAATCTTACGTCCATAACTCACGATCTTTAACCTTCACAAATGGAAGTTCTTTATGTACCATCAATAGTATAGCCTCACTACTAGCATGATAATTATCGTCATATAAAAATTCCAACAATTTCTATGTCAATCACACACGTACAAGCATACCGTTCAATGTTCGAATCGTCATTTCACTCTATCCATCAGTCTCTGTATAACACAAATTACTCAACTCAACTTTTACTTTTACTCAAACTAGAATGTATCGATTACTTGACTTGTAAGATCCTTCATCACTAAGTCTCACTCGCTCAACTTAGATATGTTAGGAGTGCTCAAGATACCCTGCCTAACTTGGCGTTACAACAAAATCCTTTCCATAAGTTTGACAAAATGTTGAAATCACTTACCTTGACATTCTTCTCAAATCAGACCACTAACTTAAAATTTCAATATCCTTTCTATCAAGTCCATACTTTTTGCAATTACCAAAACTCAATCCTTAGAAGAGTTTTCCTTTTTCTTTCTGATAAGTACATCAGCTACCACATTCGTCTTTCCTGGATAGTAGCGAATCTCGTATTCATAATCACTCACAGTCATAACCATCAACATTCTCAAATGCTCAAAATATATAGCTGGTAATCCTCTACTCATTTCCTTTTTCATCCCAACAAATTAATTATGAAGCAACTCTTATGATCCTTGATTACTACATACTTGATTCCATACAAGTAATATTCCTACAATCTCAAAGCAAACACCACAACTACATAACCCTTATGAGACGCATCACAGCAAACTACAAATTAAAAATACTTCAGATCCTTTCAACAATGACAACATCGGTGCAAAACATAAACTACCCTTCAGTGTTCAGAATACAGCTTCCCCATCTGATAAGGATCAGATCTCGAAACTTTACAATTTAGATGTATAAGTGGGACTTACACATCCAATGCTTCTTAGTTAGCTTAATCAATGGTTTAATAATCAGTGAAAACCTTTCAATAAACCTCCGATTATTCCCAGCATAGACCAAAGAATTAACAGATTTCCGTCAGCGTCGTTGGTACCGACCAATCCTTAATCATTTCAATCTTGGCAAGATCTTCACGAATACCTTTGTTGTCAATCAACTGCCTTAGAAAACACAAATATTTCAACCAACATTCACACATAGAAAACTTTACATACAGTTTCTTTTCTTCCAACCATCCTAAAAATTATCCTCGTATGCTACTTATATTCCTCCTTTCCTCTTCGAATAAAATAGAATATCTTCAGTAGATATAATGACTAACTCATCCTAGTACATCTTACACACAAGATTCACCCAGTCCATGAATATGGCAGACGCGTTCGTCAATTCCAAAAACATCTCTTGAAACTTAAAGTACCCACATCATGTACGAAAAACAACTATAGGAACATCTTCTTCTCTAACTCTCAGTTAATGATAACCAGAACCCAAAGTGATCTTTGAGTACACCCCTGATCCAGACAAGTTTCAAGGATCACACGAATCATCAATCCTCGGTAATGGGTACCGATTCTTGGCTGTCAATTGGTTAAGCTCTCGATAATAAATACACATCTGAAACAATCCATCCTTCTTTGACAAACAACACAAGCGATCTCCATTGGCAACAAAACTTAATCTAATACATCCCTTATCCATCACTTCTCACAATTGACCGGATAACTCATTCCACTCCGACGGTGCCAAATGATAAGGCGTACAAATACTACTCAACGAAACGCAGAAGCACTACATGTATCGCTTACAACACTTAATAGACACGAACTCCACTTCACAAGACGGCAGCAACTCTTCAAAACTTCAAGAAAACCTCAGAATACTCTCGAGTCATTGACACATGCCCCAACGACACTATCACTAGTTACCTGAGCTAGAAATACATCACATCCCTCTTCCACATACTTCCTTGCTTCCAAACAAGATACTTCTCAAACGGAAAATTCACTCATCACCTCTCATACAACACTCAGCTTCGCAGCAAAATCTAAACCAGCAGCTATCAATTTATAGTAAAAAATAGTCCAATCTCAAGCATCAGCACTTCGCACCACTAACCAATTCATACCAATAATCCACATCCAAAGATTCTAACTCTTTGATCATCAAGTTGATACTAAACACCTACCTTCCTAAATTGAAGGAACACACTCTTAGTATAGAACTAATACTAGTAACCTTTCCATCGGTTAACTCCACATCATAGTTAATTGTCAATCTTACTAATTCTCCATTGATAAAGCAACTGAATCTTTACAGTTCTATAGTTCTACCCGATCTAAAACCAAACAACATACTGACATAAAGAATCTCAAGTAAGAATATACCATTTACAACGTTCGGACCTTAAGGTTTGTCAGCATCTATCAAAACGTAAGCTGAAGCGGAAGCATTCCTACCTTGTCAATTTCCTTTCCTTGGACAATTCCCTTACTTGTGTCCTTTCTTGCTATGGCTAAATCATATCACTACTCTATGGGTACTAATTACAATGACTAATCCTCTCGTTCTGCACTTAGCAGCTTTATGACCAGGTTGTCCTAACTCTAGTCGCAATTGTGAAAATTTTACCTACATGGTATAGAGTACAACAACCACTATTGAGATTTATTTTGTTACTTCCAGCCAATGTGGCAGCACGAATTTCCATCATTCCTTCCATGGTTTAAATACTGATTTCGGTTCTGTCTTTGGTTATTGTTATTACTGTAATCCTTACAATTCTGACCTTGATTCTGGTTGGGCTGAGTAGATTCCCACTTTCTCTTATTGTTTTCAACAATACTATCTTTCTTATCTTGCACCTTCACATCCATTAGATCATGTGCTATCTGAACAGCTTCATCAAAATATTTAGGTCTTAAAGAAATAACCTCACCCCTAATATTACTAGACAATCCTCTAATGTACTGCTTCGTTGTTTTATGGTCATTCACAAAAGTATCAGGACATAGCAAATATAGCTCAGATAGTTTCCCAGTAAGTAGTAATAACATCTTTCCTCAGCACTAAGTGCCTTTATTTGGGTTCCAACTGTCCTAGTTCCTTCTTGGGAGAAATCCTAGCAGTAAATTGTCCTTTCATCATGGTCCATGCCTTACTATTAGTCACAACAAATCCTAAAGTAGTCACTTGGTATTCCACCATCTTAGTGTACCATCCTGAAATATAGCAACAACATATTTAACCTTACTAGTTTCTGAACATCCAATAATCTCAAAAGTACTCTCTATCTTATCAATCCAACTATGCAATTCTAATGCACAACTAATACCACAAAACTGCGCAGAACCACACTTCTGAAAACTAACATAAGTACATTCTCTTGAACTTACAGAACAACAACAATACTATCATCTGGATCAGCAGCATCCTCATTATTCTTAGCAGCATCGCCATTATTTTCAGCAACATCATCATTATTCTCAGCAGCATCATCATTATTCTCAGCAGCATCATCATTATTCTCAACAACATCAACTGCAACACCATTATCTCCATCACAATTAACTCCAGCATCTTGATTCCTTGCAGCACGATCAGCTTCATGTGCTCTAGCAATAACTTGTTCAATCATAGTGTTCACAGTAGCAGTCGTTAGCTTTGGCGACATATTTTAAGAAACTTAGTCACGTAGCGATCTACTTATGACAGAAATATGCTTCCCTTACTCCTTCTTCCATCATCACAGAAGAAAGAAACATGATAAGTATACATATCAAGACGAAAGAAGAATTCTTTATCAGGACATCTCATGGATACTACATGCGCGAACAACATAACTACAATGGTTCATCAACCAAAACTCAAAAGAGTTAATAAAGGCACATCATAGATCATGAGGGTAATTCAGACTGTGTTGAGGATTCAACAGGATAGTGGCAATGTTTGTCACTACAATCATCTACCGAACAAACTTAAAAGATAATAAGTTCCATCACAATGCTACGACACAAGGTTTAAATAAGTCCGATTACAAAAAGAGAATAAGATACAAAGAAGTCCATTACGCGATTAGTTCCTTAGAAACCAGCTCCTCATCCACTTTAACATTGTCAGCTTAATCACACTCGTCTATTTATCCTTCGGACCTCAAAGTCAAATCCCTGACATGATGACAACTCATTCTCAAAATCCAAATACTCACTCCTACACGGCAGATTAATCACAAGGCAAATCTCAATACGACTTTCAACATTCCTAAACTTACAAGTTTGACTCAGAAATGATCTCACATGAGGCTCTCACTCACTCATCCCTTCAAAACATACCTACTTCTCTTTAAACCTTTCAATTCAAACACACAAATTCATCCGAATCGACCCAAGACTAGCAATCTCATCCATCTTCCAAGTCCTAACAGACTCAATTCTCCACAAATCAATTTCAACCTTTAAAACAACTTTTCTTTCGCATCAACCTTCTAATCACACCAATTTCGGCCACATATCTATCATACATCAGCTAATCAAACTTCTTCATACCCGATATAAGTCGCAAGAAATCAGTTGTAAAATCGTTCATCATCTGGTCTACTATCCTAGACCCTCGGCAATACATAAGGTCATTATTTAAAATTATATACATATGCATTACATAAAGAAAATTACGATAAAAAGTACTCAACATACTTTTAACAACATCAATACATCATCAATACCTCTTCAATACATCATTATATATCATCATAGTATTTACTTAATAAATACTTTAAAATCATTTCAATTTTAAGGGATACATCTAATTATAAAACAATACAAAACAATTAATCTTACCAGAGCCTTGCGGAGAAGTTGCGTGCTTTTGTAAAATAATTTCGACACCAAAGTTATAGTTTAGGATATTTTTCAAAATCGACCTAATTCGCTATAACTAAAAAGCTCTAATACCAATCTTTAACACCCCAAATTACATTGCGCAGCGGAAATACAAATTTGGGTGCTAAATACAAATATCGTTATACAAGACATTTTGAACAATCTCAAAATGATACTTTTGAAATATAAAAAGATATAATTTAATCATTGTCTAAAACATTCGATCCTAAGTAAAACAATTATAGAAATATCAGAGTCACATTTAGGTCCCCCAAAGATTCTATCAAATCAACAAACCATTTACCAAAGTACGTGACCGTACATTATTATTTTTTTTTATGACAAAAGGGAAAAGAAATCCGTTTTAGACCAATCACCACAAAAGCAATCCGTAATCCTTCTCCAGCAAGCTCCGCAATTCATCAACTTCAATCACCTGAATGCATGCTTAAAATCATCAACACAACGGTTGAGTGAGTCTATAGGTTTTCCTAATCAACATTTGAACACAAGATAAAAATCAATCAAGATCATTTAATAGAATTGCAGATCATTACTATTTGTTATTCAGGCAATCTGGTATATAGCATTAGCTATTGAATTGTATTAAGCTCATGACACCGACCCTGTAACACCCCACTTTGATAAGTGGACCGTTACGCGTAATCATGGCATATCATCAAAGCATACAAGGATAAATGTCTAAAACATTACATGACCATAGGGATAACCAGAATCAAACATCGGTTCCCAACATAAGCCCAAAACATAATAAAGCAAAAGTAATGAATGAAAGACTAAACAAGCATAAATATATGAAGGCAAAAAGGAAAAGAAGTCTCTAGCAGCTTCCATCCTATGCACGACCTCCAAACGCTCAAGTCTTTCCTAGGGTACCTGCCATTTTGGGACATGGAAAGGAAAGTAACGGCTGAGCAAAACGCTCAGTGCACGGATATAGACATAGTATGAATGACTAAAACATAATAAAGACTTGATAGCAGCGGAAATGTATAAGTCCTTGAAAACCTGGAACATGTTCATAAAACTGGTTTTATAGTTTGAAAAGCCGTATGTTTATCTTATGAAAACTGTTTAACATATTTTACCATTAGCCAATATAGGTCATGAAAAAATCCACCGTACATGAATACTTGGAGGGGTGATCTCATCATGCAAATTAGAGGGGCTGCCTCTAATTTAATATACTAGTTTTTGGGTAGGAGGGATCAGCTCCTTGTGAAGGATGCAAGGCACACACCACATTCACCATGAAATCCTGACTGAAAACATGTAACTAGGATGCACCCATACGCCCCACATGATAAATATAATATAAATGGACAAAAGCTGAAGGGACGTCACAAGCAATCAATCCGCCGTGGTGAAGTCATAACATTAGTGCCTCTAATGTTATGGTTATGGTACCTCCATAACTAGGTGAAACTGGTCATGCATGTATATGGCTTTAGGTATTCTAATTAAACATAAGCAATTCAAAAATATACAAAACATATACTGGGGAAAACAGTTGGCTGCATACGGGGAATCCTAATAAGGAAAGAATGTCCATACTGAAAGGACGGGAATCCGTACCTTATGTCCAGTGAACGAAGAAGACGAACGGAGGAGAGTCCTACTTCGGTATCACTAACGCTACATAAATACATACGTGTATAAGTATCTGATCACTGAGTACGTAACTGGTTTAATTTTATGTCTTAGCTTATTTTATAAGTTCATGTCATGTTTTACTGATTTTAACGTTATACTATATTTATCGTGTATTTTGTATATTTTGTTTAAGTATTAATTGTATTTCTTGTATTATTATACTCGCTGTGTAATAATAAGTAACTTTCTAAAAATAGCAAGTTTCCAAAAATAGAAAGTTTCCAAAAATAGAATTACTGCTTAAAATAGATAAGTTTCTAAAAAAATAGAAAGTTTCCATATATAGATTAGCTGTCTTAATTAAATAAGTTTCTAAAAATAGAAAGTTTCCATAAATAGAAATAAGCTAGATTATTAAGCTAATAATATAAGCTAAAGTGTTTCCTGATTAATATTCTAAGTCATGAGGTTATAATGTATAGTTTATTAATTATTTCATGTAATTTAAATAAACTATAGGTTAAAAGTATTTAATTAAATATAACAAGATTTAATTAAAATAAGTGTATAATATACTTAGGTTGAAAACATGTATTAATATTAATATTAATATAACCTAAGTCATGATAATTAATTAATTATAAGTCATGTTTAATAATTAATTACTTTGTCTAATTTTCATGATTAAAATACTTAGGTTTAACTATGTATTATTAGTAAAATAATTAACCTAAGTCATGGTTTAAATTAAATTAATTATATACATGTTTAATTAATTTAATTACTCTCGTAATAATAAGTCATGATATTAGTCCAGTTGTCTCGTAATTAATGTACATGTTAAGTTAATTAACTCGTAAAAATAATACCCCGTACCCATGTATTAGTTTATTAAAACGCGTCGAAAATCGAACCCATGGAATCCCGTGAAAATCGTATTGTGTTCATATATAAGCCGAACCAAACAGCCCTTAATCTTGTTTATTACTCAAAACCAAACGCCCCCTTTAAACTGCCAGTTGCCCCTGGCAGTTCTGTCAAAGCCCTCGACAGTGGCTGGTTTCCCCCTGCTTGTTTTAATTTCCCCACCGAGACCTAGATGGTCGCGGTTCCTACTGTTAGAACAATAACCACCACTGGCCGTAGCCAGTGGTTCCCCCTGCTTGTTCGATGCTGCCCCCGACAGAACAAAACAGCCAACACCCTTTATAAGGGTTGCAGCTGGTGGGATAAAGGTACCACCGAGACCTAGAGTGGTCTCGGTTTGTGTGAAGCTGGCCAAAACAAACACGCTTCCCCTAATCCATCTTGTTTTAATGTTTTAAATTCTTACAAATTTGTGTTCTTGATTAATTAACAAATGGAAAGAAAATAAAACGAGATATAAACTTACCTATTTGTTTTTAGGGTTTGGGAATCCTAACACCTTGTTTCTCCTTGTTCCTTGGTGTGTACACGTCGGCATCAAATGAAGAGAACACAAAAAATATATGCGGCTGCCTTATTTTTCCTTTTTAGGGTTCTGTGATGTGTGTTTGTGTCGGCAGAAAAAGGAAAAGAAAAAAAACAAGCACCCCCTGTTTTGTAAGTATACAGGGTCGGTTTGGATCTTTCATTGGGCCACGGCCCATTTGCCTTCCCTCCCTTTCTTGTCCAAAAGCCCGAAACCCACTTATAGTTCTTTATTTTAATTAATACGCGACTAGCTAAAACGTTACGCGTGATCATGTCTTTAATATGTCGTATATTTTCATAGTTATCGTTATACGTGTTTAAACGTAAATATTATTTACGTGATTACTTATCGCGTTAATTAAATATACGTAATAATATTAATCGTGTTAAATGTTCGTGTTTACGTGTTACGTAGTTTACGTGATTTATTTAGTTATCGATCGTGACATAATATATTTATTCGTGTTCGTAATAAATATATATACGTAAATAATATTAGCTCGTGATTAAATTACGTTCATAATTTCATGATCGCATGTTCGTGATTATTAATTGTTTAATTAATTATTGTGTGTTCGTACGTAATAAATACTTATCGTGTTCTAACACGTACGTAATACGTAAAAATTCCAACACGTGAACGTAATCATACTATAAAAGGAAAGTTTTAATCTAGTACGAACGATCATAAGTGTATTGTTAATGGTAAAAGCATGCGGGTTTTACAACTCTTCCCCCCTAAAAAGAATATTTCGTCCCCGAATTATAGATAACGTAAATGAAAGAGAAACATACCCGAATCAAACTGAGAGGGTATGCAAGATAAATGAACGTGCAGGTGACATGGTAGAAGGAACGTGACATGTCTTGAAAGGACATGTAACGTGACGTGACTGAAAGGACATATCTAATTGATAAGAGAAAAACGGACAAAAGTCCGGATGAACTTGTCCGTTTCCAAGTGGCCTCCCTCTTGGACGGTTCCTTCACCAGATTTTGACACAAATGATAAATCTTGGTCCTCTTGACCTTGACTTGAAATACGAAGAAGTTCTTGGTTATCAACTCAAGGTAGATCCCCTAATTTGATCGAGGGAATTAGAATTAACGTGTAAGGGCAACTAAAACGTTACGATGCAAGACAATCTGGCTTAACTGATAACTAGCAACGATGCGCGAGACATAAGAAACGTAGCACGTGAAAAATTTTAAACGTGATACGTGAAAAATTTTGAACGTGCTACGTGGAAATATGATGAGTGTAATATGAGTAAACATATCCCGATCCATGATACGTGTAACATATCTTGATCATGATATGAGGAACGTGGAATGAACATGACATGTGAAACATATCGTAAACATAGAATATAATGGCGGTAACGCCAAACGCTACAAGGTGAGACGTGGAATATGACATGAAACGTCTATCTGATGATGGAGAGTTATACTAAACTTGGGTCTGGTCTCTCAAGTTCTTGCAAAACTCCCCAGAATGAGAAAAAAAAAAGATGAACGTAAAATCTTAAGCCAAAATACGATCATGAACATGAATAGTGTCATGAACGCGAGCGCGAAAGCAATTCGTGGAATCAGAATGAAGACGTGTAACACCCCCACAAATGCTATGCGCAGCGGAACTACAACATTGGGTGCTACACAGTATTCATTGCACACAAGATATATCAAACGACGCTAAAGAGACGCCAACTTAAAACTTGAATTTAAAATTGTTAGATGATACATGTCCACGGTTTTTCCAACCCCCAACTGGTACAACAGAGTTTAGCGTTTTCGGTCCCCATGAATCTCAACCCAAAAATTTCAGTTTCACAACAACATTACATTAAGATTAAAAATTATTTGAGTAGAAAAGGGAGGAAAAACAAGCAGACTCCAAGCCATACACACAACATCCATCCCATGCACGCTCCATTCTACACTTCAGCGGTTACCTGAAACACATGCCAAAATTTGGTCAACGAAAACGTTGAGTGGAATTCATAGGTTTTACAATCCATTTTGAACGTATATAAAATAAAAACCATTCGTGATCATTCATAGACTTGTCGATCAAACAATCTATATTCAGGATACTGACAATTGTGTTTAAGCTCATGACACTAATCCGTTAACTCAATCACCCGCGTAATAATTACCGGCGTGATTCAGATGAAACCAGTGCCCCTTCTAAAGGCATCAGTTGCAATTATACCTTATCTCTCATACAAGATAATCTACCGCAGAACTTACTCAACGTACAGCTTCTCGGCTAGCATTGGGTCGTTAGCCCCGTAGTACTACAAATTGTATAAGCGGCTATTTCCCCCTACTCGAGGGCAGGACAATAGTTAATAGTTCATGAATTTAGGGTCTTTTGCAACTTGGTACTCAACACAATTTCTAAAGCAACATTCGGGTCTAACAATCATTCATGATATACGTTCCTTTTAAAAACTAGCATGCATTTCCCTCGCGGGTAAAACAGTTTGAAATAAATATAAGCGAGGCTATAAATTCACACCTTATATATTAAGTAGTCGGTAGTTCGAGAGATGATCACTGACGACGATACGGATGCCCGGGTAAATCAACACCTATCAACAAATAACGCGTAATGAGTAATCTCATTTAAAATACCTTACGGTACTGTATAAAATACATAGATACTAGTCACTTAGGACAATTATAACTCACGCCAAAAACAAAACAACAAGCATCACTCATTTTACACCATTCGCTCTTATTACTTACGTTATCCATTTTTATCCATTTTCGCCGGTACTTACCGAAAGTACGGGCTGTTTTACTCTACTTAACCATTCTTATAAAATTTGACAAAATTCTCAAAAATCCTATAAGACCTGTAGATAACACATTTTTAATCCCAATAAAAGTTTTTTTTTTTTTTTACTTCTACGACTCGTTACTCAACGCTTTTCCAAAACTACATTTTACGGGCTGAAATTGTACTTCGACCAACTTGGACTTCTTTGACCTATATGAAATGCACCTTTGACTTCTTTGACTCCTAAGTCAACTTAAAGACTCAATTACACAGGTTTGTGACCAAAATTTGACCCTTGACCATTTACCAATTCATACTTGTGGTCCTCGGGATTTGACTAAAACTATACATAAATTCGGATTATGAAAGTTCTCGTCTCTCGGTACTCGATCTTTAAAACCTCATAACTTTTAGCTCGTTTTGAGTCACGGGCTCTACCTTATACCAAATTAAAGATAAGAAGACCCTCTATAACTACATTTAGTTATCTAGACCTGTAGGAAAAATAATTTTTATAAAAAGACCTCAAACTTTCTGCCTAAATTTGACTACACCAAAATCATGCTTAAGCTCGATTCCAATCCTACTAATCACCACTAGGCATCATCCTAAGCTTCCCTAATCACAACCAAACACAAATTTTCAGTCCTACCCCTATTGATCAACCAACCTCACAATCTAAAATCAAAGAAAACAAACATGCAACCACTAATACCCATCTAAAACATCACTAAACACAATACCAAACACAAGATAATGCTCAAAATTCATCAACCACCATGGCTCCCCAAACACCCCCTTATGCCGTGGGGTTTGGGTGACCAAATCACCACAACCAAATTAATTTTGGTGGGTTTTATTGGTGATTATACTTCCATTATACATGAATTTAACATGCATCCACACAATTAGCCTCAAAAACGAATTTGAATGTTCTTGAAAATTTTTGGAAAATTTTTGTTAATGCATGTTTAATTATACCATGGATTTACACTCACCAATGAATTCTAAGAGGTGGTCTAAGGTTAGTTTTTGTGAAAACTCAAAAAAAAATGGTGGATTGTGGTGGGTTTGGGGTGTAGCCGTCGGCTAGAGGACAAGAGAGGGAGAGTGTTTGATTTGTTTTTGTTAAATGTGTTTGTGTGTTTTGTGTTAGTGCCTTTTTGTGGGATTGGGAGGGACTAAAGTGTATATTTGGCTTTCTTTTGGCCTTAAGTAAAAACGCCATTAAAACTTTGCGGGATTGACTCACTAGTCAATTTAGAAAATTTTACGGGAGTCGGAAATCATCCCGAACACTCCAAAATATTTTTGGGATACTTTAAATGTACTTGGAAGGCTATAAAACTCACCCGACTCAACTTAACACGAACCGTAAGTAAAATTCTCGAAAAATTACATTATCGATAAATCGTTAATAATTATAGATATTTGGGCATCCCTCGGTATCGTAGTCGTTATCGGTTCTTCTTAAATCGTCAATCGTTAAATTACGACCGTAAACGTCGGTTTCAACTTAACCCGTCAAATAATTCCACGATAAAAATTTTTAAAAATTTCAAAAATATACGTAAAATAGGATTAAATAAAAAAAAATGTTGGGCTCGGGATATCACATCCACAAGTGAGCCACAACTTAAGAGAGATGCTCATACTGAACAGCTCTTGAGACAATAACTTAGCATCATACGACACTTTCACTGGTGTTACATCCTTCCCCCCTTAAGGGAGCGACGTCCCGGCGCTCGTCTCTTCTCATGCTCGCATTATGTACTACTAGTAAGATAAAGGTACTTCTTCCTAAAGAGGTCTCCATGTTCTGTTCTGGACTTCGGTTCACGTCTGGTGTTCCATCACACCCTCACCATGAGTATTATACCTTGCTTCAATCTCTTAACATATCGATCCTTGATCTCCACTTCAATTTCTCAAACCCTTCCTTCGGTTATTGACATGTCTCTTCTCACAGCTTCTCGCGGTTAGCAAGTGATTCTTAATCTACACCATCTCTTCCGTAGCCTCTCGAATCATTTCAAGTCCATTCAACTGTCTTTTTCCTGCTTCATTCTATCCAACTGGTGATCTACCTTTTCATCTCAAAATCCTTCAAATTCGACACATGAAGAGTATTGTCATTTCCACGGAGTTCATCCAGCAGTTCCAACTAGTAGGCAACTGGTCCAGCATACCTTTGGACCCACCTTTCTTATTCTTCAAAACAAATCACGCCCTTCCACGATCTCAACTTCCACCAAAATCAAACACATGCGCTCGGAGCACGTCTTCTAACTTTTGAATCGTCCTTTCACTTGGTTCATCATCTCATAAAAACAACTATCACAAAGAAAATCACACGGGTCGCACATCACCTCATCGGAAAACGTTCAAACTATAAAAGACGAAGTAATTATTACTAGTCGTATGAAATCGCCTTATTCGCAATATTATGTACATACAAACCTAGTCGTCAAAAACGATTTCATCGATACAGAAATCATTCGGCGTGTACATAACTCTCTCGAAGACATCACAATCCAAACAAACACAAAAGCCATTATGAACACATACAATCACATTACGACATGTTTGCAACATAGCCAAACCATGCCAAGTCAATCCGCTCAATCAAGTTAACCCACGCTTGCTAATCAGCCAAGCCAAGATAAATCAAGAATATTTACATAATTCTCGGATGAGTCCAGTCAAAAGAAAATTGCAAGTTAAAGAAGGTTCAAGAGCTTGCTAGCTATGGATGCATATCCAAAAAGAAGTTAAATACTTACATGTGTCATCGTGGGGTGCTCACACACGGATCCATACCCAAAAGATACTACAAGAACACCATCTTACTTCCGTCCCAAACGTGGTCAAAATCTTAATAAATATCATCGTTCACAGTTAAAAAAAATACATGGCACGTGTTCTCCATGATCGGACTTCATTGGACAATGTCGTCTCAAGTTCTCATAACTTACGATCACTCGACCAGTTTACTTATCACACAAATACATAAAAGGGAAGGGTTTACCACAAAAACATCAACTAGGGATATCTATCGTTTAACCATCGATAATCAAGGATGGTTGAGTCAAGCAAAGAGGATTCCTCACTTAAATAAACGAAAACGACAATGGAATTGTCTTCCAATTACTGATGCACAGTTGGTAAACTTCAACAATTTATCATGTGTCGCTTGACATATCAAAAGAACGAGAAAAGAAAATATATAAGGTACGATACATTCGACGTAGGAAAAGTCTTCGTCCTTTCCCTTAGAGTTATTCAAACTCGGTTTTCCTCACTTCGGAAGACTTCTATTTTTGTTAAAAACTCTTCTCAGTGTCGATTCGTGCCCCTTCGGTATTTCATCAACACCCTCGTGATGCCGATAAACTTCACACATTACACACAACTCACAAAAACATTTTTCCAAAATTACTCGGTCACAGTGACTTACCAAGTCAACACCAAACGAAAGAAAAGATTTCAAGGAATACAAGAAAAATTCAGAAATTATCTTTAGGAATCAAAGAAAATGCGATTACTTGCATAAGGATCCACCATTTTTAGAAACGTACTCATCCAAACATTTATCAAAACACTACAAGTTTCAAGATGACCAATTTGTTTGACACGATAGTGCCCTTCCTAAACTATGCATAATTAGCTAGATCATGCATACTTGAGGATCAAGCAACAACAACCAACAAAACAGGACTCTTCCCGAATTATGCATAGTTAGCTAAGCTGTGCATAATTGAGGATCGAGTGACAACACAAACATTATTATTACATACCAAACACGACTATGGAAGTTTTCGACCTAGCCTTCAAAATAATTAAATCATTTGAAATGAAATTTGAAATGGGAAAATATTGCTACCATCATTTTAAGAAACACATCCAACATTTTTCATCCACTTTGGAAACACACCCTTTTGCTTTGCCTTTTTATGAGAAAATAAATAAATAATTAAATAAATAAATCGACACCCTTTGCATTTGGTTCACCAAAACATTTGACACACTCATACCTATTTTCACAATAGACTATTCACAAAAATGACGGTAAGGTGGTTCATGATTAAAGATCATTGCAAGCACAACAAGTGATAAAATTAAGATCAATGAGATCGAACGAGGTAAACGAGCAATATAATTGCCAACAGAAATTAACTACATTAGAAATGAAAATACTTCAAATATATGACAAAAGTCTCAGGATAACAACAACAATCTACGAATACATGGAGTAAAAGTTGAATATCAACACAAGCGTCAAAAATAAAAATAAAAATAAAACAACGATCATAATTCCCATCGTCTCGAGTTGCACACACATTCCACGAAGTGTATACGGGAAAAGAAGAATAATCACTTGGTTAACTATAAACAATTTTCACCAGGAAGATCGAGTTCTTTCACCTCTACAATTTGGTAAAGCGGCTTCGCCTCCTCGCTTTTGTTAAATGTAAATAAACAACCACTCTAACGAAGATTTATAGAATCATACAAGTAAATACAGAATTTTAGGTTCCATTAACCGAAAGAAAAAAGTTTCGGCGTCCATGAACATGACAAAATACACCGGGTGACATACCCTCATTTTCAAGTACTAGCGAAATAGTAGTTTTAAAATAAATATAACAATAATGGTTTCATACCATAGACAATATTAAAATGAACAATCACATGACGACTCATGTTTAGATACAGACTCACAAAATCAAAGAAGGGATGTCGGACGATCGAACCATCGTGACTCAAAACATTATATATACATCTTTATTAAATAATATACAAGTAGGCGTGTGTTGTGTAATCCAGTTGCGTATAACAATTAGTGTTACCTTGTACATTGTAAAACCGAACATTTACACATTTTTAATTTGTGTTACACCATTAAAGAATTTATACCTTTCATTTTCTAATCTTTACAACGCTTTTATTTCTGGAAGTTATAATCTCAAGAAAATTATCAACATTAGTAAAGGCGGTGACTCGGTTATCATATTTGATAAAGTCATTAGGTTCGAAAATCTCCACACTTGTGTCAAAATCCCATTAATATCCATATTTTTAAGTACCAAAAACATACGTAGTAAGAATTTCCCATGTTTTTACGTTTTTATTATTACGACTTATATTATCACTTATATACACATATTCAACACGACTCAACCTAGTCCCATTAACTCTTAAAAATTCAACCTTTGACTTTTATTACACACATGTCTTCCTTACAATTGATTTGCTATATTTTATTCACGCGGCTCGAATCAGGCGTCAAAGACGTTTCACGTAGTATTATCTCGGATAAATTTCTGATTTTAGTCGAGACTTGAATCTCAAAAATTAATGATAATAATATGATAATATAATAATGAAGTAGGTGATCAAAATGCTTATTTCAATTATTTCCAAAATATATATAAAATTCAACTTTTAATCATTAGCCCATTATCAAGTGATTTTAAAATTAACACATCTCACAGCGGAATAAAATGAAAGATCTTTCAAACGATTTTAAACAAGCATCATCAAATTACACATATTGATTCTCTATAACGACAATTAAACAAACAAATGATTTCCAATGACGTTCCATCAATGTTTAAAATTTTATTTCAAGCATTATAATTTCATACTTAAAGTGTATATTCCGATTTTATCCCAGTTTATTCACTACAACGAGCGATGAGTTCTAGTTTACACCAATGCATACGTAAACATAACCTTATGTTTAGAATAAACCAAATTTACAAAGTTTTTATCTCCAAAATACGTGACCAATTCTTCTACTCATGTTTTATATTACAAGATACGTCAAAAGTCTACTACGTTGACCCGAAAATTAATTCATACTAAATCCAAGTTTTACATACTCGACAGTCATATCGCAAATTTTATTATAAAACTCCTTTCTCGAACTAATTTAAACAAATTCTTAACAAGTCCATCACAATCTTTTAGTATCAAATTTTAATATATGAAAACAAAGATTTTACGAGTAATAATAATTACTTATTACGATTTACCAACCAAGGTTGAAGGAAAAAAAAAATAATCTCACAATGTCCATTTATTCTCTACACGAATTTTACGTGTTATAAGACACATCATACGTCATTTTTATCCGAAAGTTTCATTCACCAAATATTAAATATATAAAACACTTTATGTTTAAATCATTCAATCAACAAAGTTCGATGTTTACTTAACTTGCACAAATGCCGGAACTCGTCATGTAAAATATCTACTTCAAAATAATGAAACAACAAAACAAAATGAAATAAATGGAACGAGAATACGTATGTCAACTAATTGTTGTTATCGGCCTCAGATGAGTCTCGAAATCGTACTCCACAAAATTAACACAAAAACCAACCAAATTCCAAGTTATCGCGCTTGATCACAATGCCAGTCTATTTTAAAACACATCTTTAAAATTCAAATAGAATAGTAAACAACGATTAAATGGCAACACGCCATCAACCACGTTTCATAATATACACACATGATTCGCCGCCCCAATGTACGCATCGTCGATTATACTTCGTCTATGTTATAGTTACGTGAACTAACATATCAAACCCATTAGGAATAAAGGAAATAAAGTAATACGTAAGTAAATTACGTTTCAAAAGAAAATGTCCAAAATGACACATCACGGTGCGATAACGACAATCGAGATCGACCTAGTCGATATAAAATATGTTACGAAGCATCATTTACGTATCTAGGATATCAAACGAGGTTCATATTCGGTTATTCGAACAATAAATTAATTATCAAGATTGATAATTAGCGGTAAGGCCGAATTCTCAACAAAACCGCATTTTAATGTACGATAATTACTCAAGGACCATTGCTTCACGTGCAATGCCTTTAAATACCATAGTATATACATACTTATACATACAACCATTCCTACATACACGTAGGATTACAACGCGGTGTTGCCATGTAATGCAATGTAGCCCGTTATGCCAATTACATGCAACATATACGATAATCTTACAAGAATTTGCAATTTACGATGATAAGTACTCAACGTACAAAACAATATATCTCAATATATATCAAAGTATTTACTTACTAAATACTAGAGAATTCATGTCAGTTTGAGGGATACATCTAAAATATAAAGCAACGCTAAAGAAATCTTACCGGAGCCGTGCAGGATAGTTGTGTGTGCTTGGACCATTTCTTACGACACCAAAAGTTATAGTTTAGGATTTTCAAAAACGACCTAGTTCTCTATAACTCATGGCTCTGATACCAATCTGTAACACCCCCACAAATGCTATGCGCAGCGGAACTACAACATTGGGTGCTACACAGTATTCATTGCACACAAGATATATCAAACGACGCTAAAGAGACGCCAACTTAAAACTTGAATTTAAAATTGTTAGATGATACATGTCGACGGTTTTTCCAACCCCCAACTGGTACAACAGAGTTTAGCGTTTTCGGTCCCCATGAATCTCAACCCAAAAATTTCAGTTTCACAACAACATTACATTAAGATTAAAAATTGTTTGAGTAGAAAAGGGAGGAAAAACAAGCAGACTCCAAGCCATACACACAACATCCATCCCATGCACGCTCCATTCTACACTTCAGCGGTTACCTGAAACACATGCCAAAATTTGGTCAACGAAAACGTTGAGTGGAATTCATAGGTTTTACAATCCATTTTGAACGTATATAAAATAAAAAGCATTCGTGATCATTCATAGACTTGTCGATCAAACAATCTATATTCAGGATACTGACAATTGTGTTTAAGCTCATGACACTAATCCGTTAACTCAATCACCCGCGTAATAATTACCGGCGTGATTCAGATGAAACCAGTGCCCCTTCTAAAGGCATCAGTTGCAATTATACCTTATCTCTCATACAAGATAATCTACCGCAGAACTTACTCAACGTACAGCTTCTCGGCTAGCATTGGGTCGTTAGCCCCGTAGTACTACAAATTGTATAAGCGGCTATTTCCCCCTACTCGAGGGCAGGACAATAGTTAATAGTTCATGAATTTAGGGTCTTTTGCAACTTGGTACTCAACACAATTTCTAAAGCAACATTCGGGTCTAACAATCATTCATGATATACGTTCCTTTTAAAAACTAGCATGCATTTCCCTCGCGGGTAAAACAGTTTGAAATAAATATAAGCGAGGCTATAAATTCACACCTTATATATTAAGTAGTCGGTAGTTCGAGAGATGATCACTGACGACGATACGGATGCCCGGGTAAATCAACACCTATCAACAAATAACGCGTAATGAGTAATCTCATTTAAAATACCTTACGGTACTGTATAAAATACATAGATACTAGTCACTTAGGACAATTATAACTCACGCCAAAAACAAAACAACAAGCATCACTCATTTTACACCATTCGCTCTTATTACTTACGTTATCCATTTTTATCCATTTTCGCCGGTACTTACCGAAAGTACGGGCTGTTTTACTCTACTTAACCATTCTTATAAAATTTGACAAAATTCTCAAAAATCCTATAAGACCTGTAGATAACACATTTTTAATCCCAATAAAAGTTTTTTTTTTTTTTACTTCTACGACTCGTTACTCAACGCTTTTCCAAAACTACATTTTACGGGCTGAAATTGTACTTCGACCAACTTGGACTTCTTTGACCTATATGAAATGCACCTTTGACTTCTTTGACTCCTAAGTCAACTTATAGACTCAATTACACAGGTTTGTGACCAAAATTTGACCCTTGACCATTTACCAATTCATACTTGTGGTCCTCGGGATTTGACTAAAACTATACATAAATTCGGATTATGAAAGTTCTCGTCTCCCGGTACTCGATCTTTAAAACCTCATAACGTTTAGCTCGTTTTGAGTCACGGGCTCTACCTTATACCAAATTAAAGATAAGAAGACCCTCTATAACTACATTTAGTTATCTAGACCTGTAGGAAAAATAATTTTTATAAAAAGACCTCAAACTTTCTGCCTAAATTTGACTACACCAAAATCATGCTTAAGCTCGAATCCAATCCTACTAATCACCACTAGGCATCATCCTAAGCTTCCCTAATCACAACCAAACACAAATTTTCAGTCCTATCCCTATTGATCAACCAACCTCACAATCTAAAATCAAAGAAAACAAACATGCAACCACTAATACCCATCTAAAACATCACTAAACACAATACCAAACACAAGATAATGCTCAAAATTCATCAACCACCATGGCTCCCCAAACACCCCCTTATGCCGTGGGGTTTGGGTGACCAAATCACCACAACCAAATTAATTTTGGTGGGTTTTATTGGTGATTATACTTCCATTATACATGAATTTAACATGCATCCACACAATTAGCCTCAAAAACGAATTTGAATGTTCTTGAAAATTTTTGGAAAATTTTTGTTAATGCATGTTTAATTAAACCATGGATTAACACTCACCAATGAATTCTAAGAGGTGGTCTAAGGTTAGTTTTTGTGAAAACTCAAAAAAAAATGGTGGATTGTGGTGGGTTTGGGGTGTAGCCGTCGGCTAGAGGACAAGAGAGGGAGAGTGTTTGATTTGTTTTTGTTAAATGTGTTTGTGTGTTTTGTGTTAGTGCCTTTTTGTGGGATTGGGAGGGACTAAAGTGTATATTTGGCTTTCTTTTGGCCTTAAGTAAAAACGCCATTAAAACTTTGCGGGATTGACTCACTAGTCAATTTAGAAAATTTTACAGGAGTCGGAAATCATCCCGAACACTCCAAAATATTTTTGGGATACTTTAAATGTACTTGGAAGGCTATAAAACTCACCCGACTCAACTTAACACGAACCGTAAGTAAAATTCTCGAAAAATTACATTATCGATAAATCGTCAATAATTATAGATATTTGGGCATCCCTCGGTATCGTAGTCGTTATCGGTTCTTCTTAAATCGTCAATCGTTAAATTACGACCGTAAACGTCGGTTTCAACTTAACCCGTCAAATAATTCCACGATAAAAATTTTTAAAAATTTCAAAAATATACGTAAAATAGGATTAAATAAAAAAAAATGTTGGGCTCGGGATATCACATCCACAAGTGAGCCAACAACACATGCATAATCATAAATTTGACCTACCAACTCATGAAAAATCAACCTTCATGCATGTTGCTAAATTTAGTACCAAAAGAAAGCCCTTGAAAATATAAGATGTGGTCTTGTGTTGTTTTTGCTTGGATCATAGTAAAATTTGAGATGGAGTGGTGTTTAGGTGCTGGTGTTTTCGGCAATAAGAGAAAAGAAAGAGAGATGGAAGAATTTTTGGAGTACACATGTTTGTGTGTGTGAAATTGGGTGAGAGAATCACCTTTTATATGGTGGTGGAGGGATAGTTTTTGCTAATTTGCAATAGTTTTGGTCCAAAATACAATTAAATAGTTGTAAGGGTAGAAAATATAAATTATCAATTTTGAAAATATTTACGAGGCTCGGGTTTCGTAAAAATACTTTTCAAAAGTTAAACGCACTCAAAATATGATGATAATATGATCCTGGTTCGACTTAATAGGAACTTAAAATAAAAACGTCAAAAATATAAATATCGAGACAACAAATGATAAAACATAAAATCTCAAGCATCCCTCGATATCGTGATCACTAATAATCCTCGCTATTAGTAAAAAGATAAAAATAAGACCTCCAACGTCGGTTTTAAATAAAACCATCAATCGTCATTTCATTCAACTCATCAAAAATTTCAAAATTATTCCTGAAAATAATATTATATAATATTAAATAAATGACCTAGGGTTTGGGTTGTCACATTTATTCCTAAATATACTATTTTAAGGTCGTATAAAGAGTTTGTGAAATGAAGTTTGAGAATAGCACCCAATTGTGTATTTCCGCTACGCAATGTAAATTGGTGGTGTTATTGTAACACCCCCAAATTTATACAACTCAATACGGTGGAAGACTCGTTAGTGTTACGGGATAGCACATTACTCACATCATAGACAACGCTTAAAATCGCGTCGTTTATTAATAAAGCATTTCCATTCATAAATATCAAAGTTACATCGGTCCCAAGTCATATTATTTCATACAAAGTTTTACAAAGTATTTGAATGGAAAATATTGTTTAAGTGCGGGCCATGAATTCTTGTCGTCTTCCCGAGAATTACCTTCAAGTACCTGAGATAAAACATGTTAAAAGAAAAGGTCAGCGATAACGCCGAGTGAATTCATAGAGTTTAATAAATTCCATCAATATAACTTTGGTATAAAATTATTACCAAAAATCATTTCGTACAAACCATTGTAATAGGCCATAAAATAGCCAAAATCATTTTATACAAATCTTTATCAAAATCATAATATAGGCATTTGCCTTAAAAATCATTATACGAATCATTGTCGTTAAAAACACCATACAATACGTTTTGCAACGTTGTATAGATTAAAAAAAACCGTTATATGAATATGGTTATAAAAACCAAAACACGAACATAATATCAATAGTATGACCCTGTATTGCTAGTCAGGCAATACATCGTAATTCGGAGCGTCTATTAGTATTTCGTTAGTTTTTGGATTATTATAAGACGCATGACATTGTTACCTTACTAAACCAACAACGGGTAGCTAACCCGATACCAAATTTGCCCATCTAAAGTAGCGTGTCGTCACAAAGGTCACGCTATGGAAATCTTCTCATACATAAATTCACTTACCAATCAATGTGGCACGACGGGGATCAACCGTCAAGGCGCGAACTGGGGTGATCGTCCCCAAATAGTACTATTATATGCATAAGCGTCTACCAAATCCCGGTAGTTCACAATTCATGCTAATGGGACTTTTAGTGACATAACCTAACTTTAATAATCCATTTAATTTCATCTATCGGGTCCTTTAATCATTTATCGGGTCATACAATCGGGTCATACAATCATCCGGGTCCAAATCAATAAACAAACAATCGGGACAAATGGTGTCCTAATTTATAAAACTAACATGTTATCTCCCTCGCGGGTTTATAAAATATTTATAAAAACATGTAAAAGAGTGCGAGGCTATGAACTCACGTTGATGTGGGAATGCGGGTTATCGGCAACTCAGACGTACGGTACGTGCTTCAATCACGGAAACCTAGACAAATAATACGCGTCTTAGACTCATGTCCAATGACTTTATAAAAATAACAATCATGTATACATATGATGATTATTTATATATGATGATCAAGTGGGTTTACATATTATCATTAACTCGTTTTAGTGTTTACGTATTGGTATCTTTTTACTAGTTTTACCTATTTACACGTTTTAAGTCCAATAAGCTTATTATAAGTTATTTAACTTGTTTTAATTCATTTTATACTTATATTACCAGTATACATACTTTCCATGTTGGGCCCAAATGGGTTAAGCCCAATAATAAGTTTATAAGTGTTTTAGTCCATTTTTGTTGTATTATTAGTCCAATAACGTTAATTTAGTCCGTTAACGTCCGTATGTCCTATAGTTCGGGTCTTATCGGTTTTTACTTGTTATACATGTTTATATATCAGTATATAAGTTTTATAAATTTTACATTAGACGGGTCCAACCATCTAAGTTTTATTTAATAAAAACGTAAATTTTACGGTATTAGCCGAAAAAGTCGTAAAAATCATGTTTATATTTTTATAACTTAAAAAAAACTTAATGTAATTAAAAATTTTATAACATGTCCACTTATTTAACCTTTTACATACTTATATAAATAAAATCCATAAGTTAGTGGGTTTTAACTTTACATTTTATACAATATAATTTTGAGTGCTTATATAATAGTATTATACTTTAATTTCCAAAATCTGATATTTATTTTCATCTTCACCAAAACTGCCATATCTAGAGTTATATATGGAGATAGAAGCTCATATTTTTATCACATAAACTACATGATATTTTCTACATTTAACTCTTCTATAGCTACTGTTGAATCATCTTCTAAGTATTTTCTAAAAATCGTCCAAAACAGTGAACTCAGATTTGTACCTTAAACTTGTTTTGATCATATCTCACTCATTACAATGATTCCATTGCATGGCCAACTCTCACATGTGTACAAGACCCATAGCTTACTGTATATCAATTCTACTTCATCATTTTATCAGTTCATGACATGTTTCTTTACTGTTTTATACAGCCATCACTTTTAAGCAAGATTTTAGCCTTGTTCTTTATAGTTTTTCACCTTTTTAATCATGTTTATCAACACCAAATCCCCACACAACACTTTTAATCATCATTCATCATAATATACATATACATAAGTAAAATAAATACAAGATTACATAATCAAAATAACAAGAGGATGAGGAGGACAATCTTTATACCACCAAGTTGATGTAGGTTGTGATTTAAGCATGGATTTTGATGGAGAAACTTGTGAATAACCATGAACATCTTCAAGAACACCATTCTTCATAAACGCCTTATGGAAAATCATCTCTACTACTCCATGAAAACTCCTCCTTGGATGTTATAAGGACCACCAATCAATAGGGTTTCAAAAGGGCTTCAACATATGTGTATATAACATAAGATTTCATGGTTGATTTTTGATCAAAATGGATGTTTAGGTTGGAGTATGGACGGCACATTGAGAGGAGATGAGAGAGTTTGTGGTTGTTTTGCATGTTGTGAATGAGAGAAGTGGTATTAGCTAGTTGTTTTTGGTGTAGTGGAAGCTTACAAACTAAGCTTGTTACATGTGTAAATAATAAGCTAACTCTTTGACACATCAATGGTGTGTTGGTGAGTTTTTCGCCGCCCCATGTATATTAGTGGGGTGGGATAGTGTATTTTGTCCCACCTCACTAATTTACGGGTATTCCTTGATTCTAGTTTCCTCGATTTGCGTGCCCTTGGGTCGTTTTACGAAAAAAGTTTTTATAAATTATGAATCAACGTCACAAAACGAATCCAATAAAAATTGTCTCATCAAAAACGGAGTTAGAAAACGTAAATACGTAATCCTAAGGTTTCCGGTTTAGTCGTAAAGGACGTTAAAAATAAAATCGTAAGTCCTAATCTTTTCTCGTAAATTTGTGAGTTTATGAACCAACACAAATTTAAAATTCCAAAATAATATTCACGAATAAATTTATTTTCTGAAATGTCGGACTGTCACCAAAGACGGTGTATGTAAACGTAAGCACGTAACGTTGAATCCTCCGGTTTAGACGTAGTCGATGCTACTCTAAGACGTAAATCCAAATTACTTCCCAAAAATAAGTGAGTTCATATTGTAACATTAAAATAATGTTTTCAAATAAATATTGAGAATAAAATATTGACCATAAATTGACGGATTGTCACAACATTTACCCCTAAACAGGATCTTTGTCCTCAAAGATCATCTTACCTTACTAATCGCTTCTTATAGAGTTAAAGCCATGTGGGTATTTCCTCCACATTCGGTCTTTTCTCACAAGTGTAATCCATTAATACGCGAGTTTCATCAAACATAACTACGGGAATAAGATCAGGCTAAATGTTGACTTTCTTTCTCTATCCATGATGTTCACGGGTTTCTGATGAATGCAACTTTTCGCCGATCTAAGCTTTACTAAGAACAATCAGATTTTCACTTGATAGATATTCCATCAAGTTCGATTTACGAAACATAATTCACGCAGTTCTTGAAGTCCTAGGGTAGATCCAACTTATATGCCTTTCAATCCCAACTTTTACATCATCTCAATGGTCCCATACAACGGGGACTTATATCCTATGATTTGTCAGATCATGAATTTATTTTTCCAAGGTTAAAAATTGTGGCATAACTTCGCTACCCATTTGGCACTTCAAGATCTACATTTCATATTCACATAACCTCTTACCCACTACCGGCTGTCAATAATCAAATCCTAATTTCAACAATTATTTCAGATCTCGCGGGTCGGGTATTTTGTAAGGTTAGGTTCGCCATCATAGGAAACCTTAAACCTAAAAGACATGTCCAACTCACAGTGGGTGTATGTCGGGTGTGTTTATCTCAACTCCTGCTTACAGATGCTCTAATTTCTAAATCTTAACAAGATTCGATCTCGATCCTAATACGATAGTTATTAATGATAATATCTCCAAAGGAAAACGATTATACGGTTTATTACCAAAGGTCAATCATTCAAACATAAAACAGCACTTGTATTACTTTGTATCGTTACTTTACCTCGTCCCTTCGATTGGGGTGGTACATAGTACTCTCATCAAGGTTCGTTCTCAATGATTTCTGAGCAAATCTCTAGAAATTCGATGCGAAGCGAGGATCTTGATAAAGATGTTCGATACAGGCACACTATGTTTACATAACTCTTTTGCATTTATCATTAACGGGAATGATATTAGCAGATTTGGTCAGTCTGTCGACGATGACCCAAATCGAATCAAATTCAGATAATGACCTTTGCAATAGCTAAACATTTACTAATGTATGAGGCGATGTCTGCCTTCATAATTTGTCATTAGTACAACTTCTTCAGACAAAGATACTTTTAGTCAAAAATGACATACATATAATACTTATACTTACAAGATTTCCAATTTAACTACATCTAACAATCTCCCATATTTAGGCAACCATAAACGGCCCCTTAAAACATTTAATGCCATCGACTTCTCAATCTTAATGATTCATATTAGTCGCGAATCCCTTTTTATTATCTATATCATCCTTTTTACAAACATTGTTTATTTTTATATTGTTCGGCAATTTATTTTGCACCGTCGTTATCAAGAAATACATCTTAATTGATTCTTTATCTTTTCTACATAATGTGTCGGTATCTATATTCATTTCTCATGATGATATAATTATCATGTCCACAATTCACTCAGATATTCTTTCTATATTATGCGTCAGTAATTACGTTCACCTTTCTTCATATTTTCTAAGTTTTAGTTTCTTCTCAACTATCATTTTTATCAGTTTTTTTTTTCAATCCAGCGTTTAAAGCGTCGATAATTATTACAATTAATTAAATAATAATCAGTTAATTTTTATGAAACGTAAATGTAAAAATTTTAAATTTCTTAGTTCGACCAACTATATAAAATGTTCAAAAATAAATTTGAATTTTATTAACAAGATTTTTGTTGATTTATCTAAAATATTTAATAAGATCCGTAATTGTTCGAAAAATCTTTGGTTTATACTTTGGTCAAAATTTTCTTAGTTGAAAAGCAAAAAGTGTCGTTTCAAATTTCAAGTCATGGTTCAAATGGTTTCCTCAATCCTTTTTAGGTTATCTTGAGGTATACACAAACATTTACCCCTAAACAGAAGTTTAGTTAAATGGTTTGTGTATAAGGGAATAATCCCTTAAAAATCCTTTGTTAAAACATTTGTCAAAATATATTTCCACTTTCTTTTTGGCATACTCAAAGTCTTAAATGACTTCTAATTTTTGAAGAGTCAATTTATATTCCATTATCTATTAATCACACGGTTAAATCATGTAAAGTATTAAGTCTTAAGTCATATGTTAAATACTCAAGGTACATGTTTTTATCGTTCGGCCAATTCAGGGCAATCTATAATTAATTATTAACTCCTTCTTATTCTTATAAACAAACATATAGTCCTTAATAATCACGAGCATGAATTTATCTAATTATAGCCTACACACGTGATTCACCAAAAATTATGAATGCTACATGTGTATTAGTCAATCCAAACGACATCAGGTGAACTCATAATGTTCATTACAAGTACCGGATGTGGTGCTTGGAATAGATAATCTTTTTCGCAGATGTGAAGTTGATGATAACCATGCTGTGGATCAAATCTTTAAAACATACGCTAGAACCTTGTAAATGATCGAACAAATATTCCATTTCGAGTTATGGATATTGTTTTTGATTGTCAATTTACTTAGTTCACAGTAATCTATAAATATAAGGAATGATATCACCATAGCTCTTCATGATGACAGGCTTGGTATAATAAAATCTTTCTCCGACAACTCTCTCAGTTGTACGGTAATTCCTTTAATTTAGATGGTGCTGACGTACAGTGCACATGCCACAGGTGCAGCACCGGAAATATAGTCAATACCAATTTCAACTTGCCTTAATGGCAAAAGTCTAGGTAGTTTACCAACAAATACTTCCTAAAGTTTCAGATAACGAAAACATCTTTTAATAAATTCATATTAGGTTCTTCTAGATGACAATATCTATAACCAGTTCACAACCATTCACGGTATAATTTCAAGTCTAAATGCAGGATATAGTCATTCATCAAGAATTATTTAGATCACTTTTGATAATCAACATCTTATCTTTTAGGGAATTCTACTCGAGTTCCCATCAATTAAGACAATGTCGTCATGTCATAATCAATCAATCCATTCTACCGGCATTATCAACTTTTCAGTTTCATTGCCGTCGATAAGATGTGAACTTCTTAAAAGACTAACAATAACCCATAATCCTTCACAGATTCATGGATATCTAGAGACATTGTTAACACTACAAGAGTAAGGTCAACGCATAATCTATGTGAGAGAATTTCAAATCAGATACAGACGAAAAGATTTAACAAATATGAATATATTCCATGTTTTCATAATTTGAGTACGCATTCGAAAGCTCCTCGGATTGTTACCCAGGTCATTCAAATGAAATCAAATCAAAAGAAATGATAGGAATGTCGATACATCCAGTTGGGTATCAACACTCGGTAATCAGATACTTTTCCTAAGAATCTCACTACGGGAGAATTGGACAAGAAAGAATTGTCAATTGTCAAATAAGACAATTTCCACAGATGAGTAAATTCAACTCAGAAGAATAGATGCTACAGGCACATATGTAGGTGTCCCTAACACTATGTCCCTATTTTTCACTTCTTGCAGATCTCATAAAATTTAATCTTTCACATCTTCAAAGAAAATGTAGTGTTTATTAATAGTTTCATGGTGACTATTAATCAGCCTTGCATGGTCCATTCTAAATTGTATGTAGGCGCGCAACTATATACAATTTCAAGATTAACGATGCATCAGTTCGTCAAATTTTATCATCATGTTTATAATAAAAACATTTTCGTGCTTAATTCTTAAATAAGAATCAAGAATACAATACAAATATTTTCTTTGTTATGAAAACAATTAAGTTTTCCAAGGTATTTCATAATCAACTTCATTTCAATAATGATTTTTTATAAGTCTCACTTTAAATAATCCATATAGTGATGAAAATTCAATTTTTTTTTCTCAATGGATGTTGTTTTATCTTATAAAAACAATGAGTGATCTGCAAAAGAGTGATGAAGAGTTGTTCACCAAGAACTAACTACAATATGATAGGAAATGAGCTTATCCAATTAATCATGAGGTTCATGACCTCGATGGCACTCAAAAAGAATAATCCACAACGTAACTCATATCGAGATGAGTACTTGTTCAATGGTTGCATCACTAATGCGAACATTAGGAATAAGCAAGAAAAGATAGATAACATCGATACATGTAGAATTTAGCAATCAAAGGTAGTCTTTTCATTAATCACAAACAAGTCAAAATTGTACCGTAACACATTATGTGTCACTATGTCATACAATTTCAAGAACTCATCCTACCAACTGATGTCTCAGTTAAGTTAGGGATTATTTTTTTAAGATACTACAATGAATACTAATCTATAGTAGTCATTAGGTGTCCCACCTGTCCCAGAAGATCCATCGGTCCCAATTCAGAAGAAGAATTCTTCAATTTATTTATTGGACACTTGGCATCCTCATCATTGGACAATGGTCTAGGAACAACCCTTAACACGAACTAACGATCATTTAAAACCTTATAATTCAATCACAGGACTCAACAAATTCCTCTTAACAATTTCTTATTCCATACAAGTTAAATTTTACTTTATTTAAGTTTCAACCAACTTTATACTCAATTTGATATCCTACCTCATTTCCCAATACTTCAACTTTATTCTTAGACCTTAAAAGGGAAATAAAAGCTCGATATGAACAACACTTAATTTCCAATCCTATAGCTCCTTCATCAATAGTTATCAAATGAGTCACTAGCATGAGATGACTCACACATTCAATATTTCTCGGAAAGGTACTAGTGGCATGAGGCTTTTGGGTAATGGTTCCAATGACAGCCTCAAGTGCAACATTCACCCTTTCGATTTCAATTTAAGAATTTGGATGACAATGAATCAGATGACATCTTTCTAGGTGGTAAAGTTGTGTCAAACTCCACTCTATAAGGAAAGATCGTCATAACATCGATATCAGATTTAATCTCGCCAATTCTTCTTTAATATCACAATCAACTAATATTAACATTTCTATGCATATCAACCATTTGTTGGGATCATAAATATCCACAACTTGGTTTAGATCTAGGATAGCTAGAATTCCTACGAGAATAGCTTCGATTATTTACTAGGGGATTTAGGGTTTCTTGTGACAATCTACGTCGTATAAATACCTCGTTTAAATATCAAAATAATCATCAAACAATCATGTAATAAAATTACATCATATATATATATATATATATATATATATATATATATATATATATATATATATATATATATATATATATATATATATATATATATATATATATATATATATATATATATATATATAATCCAAGTTATATATATATATTAAAATAACACTTCTCAGTCTGGCCTTGTCAGTAACTCGGGAATTCTTCGGCACCGTTATAGTCAAAAGATTTTTAGACATTTTGTGAAAAATGTTTATAGTTAAAAGATTTTGAAATGTTTTCTTCAAAACCTTGGTTTTAAAAATCTTTCGTTCTCTATAACGAGAGCTCTGGTACCAAACTGTAACACCCCCAAATTTATACAACTCAATACAGCGGAAGACTCGTTGGTGTTACGGGATAGCACATTACTCACATCATAGACAACGCTTAAAATCGCGTCGTTTATTAATAAAGCATTTCCATTCATAAATATCAAAGTTACATCGGTCCCAAGTCATATTATTTCATACAAAGTTTTACAAAGTATTTGAATGGAAAATATTGTTTAAGTGCGGGCCATGAATTCTTGTCGTCTTCCCGAGAATTACCTTCAAGTACCTGAGAAAAAACATGTTAAAAGAAAAGGTCAGCGATAACGCCGAGTGAATTCATAGAGTTTAATAAATTCCATCAATATAACTTTGGTATAAAATTATTCCCAAAAATCATTTCGTACAAACCATTGTAATAGGCCATAAAATAGCCAAAATCATTTTATACAAATCTTTATCAAAATCATAATATAGGCATTTGCCTTAAAAATCATTATACTAATCATTGTCGTTAAAAACACCATACAATACGTTTTGCAACGTTGTATAGATTAAATAAAAACCGTTATATGAATATGGTTATAAAAACCAAAACACGAACATAATATCAATAGTATGACCCTGTATTGCTAGTCAGGCAATACATCGTAATTCGGAGCGTCTATTAGTATTTCATTAGTTTTTGGATTATTATAAGCCGCATGACATTGTTACCTTACTAAACCAACAACGGGCAGCTAACCCGATACCAAATTTGCCCATCTAAAGTAGCGTGTCGTCACAAAGGTCACGCTATGGAAATCTTCTCATACATAAATTCGCTTACCAATCAATGTGGCACGACGGGGATCAACCGTCAAGGCGCGAACTGGGGTGATCGTCCCCAAATAGTACTATTATATGCATAAGCGTCTATCAAATCCCGGTAGTTCACAATTCATGCTAATGGGACTTTTAGTGACATAACCTAACTTTAATAGTCCATTTAATTTCATCTATCGGGTCCTTTAATCATTTATCGGGTCATACAATCATCCGAGTCCAAATCAATAAACAAACAATCGGGACAAATGGTGTCCTAATTTATAAAACTAACATGGTATCTCCCTCGCGGGTTTATAAAAACATTTATAAAAACATATAAAAGAGTGCGAGGCTATGAACTCACATTGATGTGGGAAGGCGGGTTATCGGCAACTCAGACGTACGGTACGTGCTTCAATCACGGAAATCTAGACAAATAATACGCGTCTTAGACTCATGTCCAATGACTTTATAAAAATAACAATCATGTATACATATGATGATTATTTATATATGATGATCAAGTGGGTTTACATATTCTCATTAACTCGTTTTAGTGTTTACGTATTGGTATCTTTTTACTAGTTTTACCTATTTACACGTTTTAAGTCCAATAAGCTTATTATAAGTTATTTAACTTGTTTTAATTCATTTTATACTTATATTACGAGTATACATACTTTCCATGTTGGGCCCAAATGGGTTAAGCCCAATAATAAGTTTATAAGTGTTTTAGTCCATTTTTGTTGTATTATTAGTCCAATAACGTTAATTTAGTCCGTTAACGTCCGTATGTCCTATAGTTCGGGTCTTATCGGTTTTTACTTGTTATACATGTTTATATATCATTATATAAGTTTTATAAAGTTTACATTAGACGGGTCCAACCATCTAAGTTTTATTTAATAAAAACGTTAATTTTACGGTATTAGCCGAAAAAGTCGTAAAAATCATGTTTATAGTTTTATAACTTATAAAACTTAACAAATTACCATTTTTATAAAATGTCCACTTATTTAACCTTTTACATACTTATATAAATAAAATCCATAAGTTAGTGGGTTTTAACTTTACATTTTATACAATATAATTTTGAGTGCTTATATAATAGTATTATACTTTAATTTCCAAAATCTGATTTTTATTTTCATCTTCACCAAAACTGCCATATCTAGAGTTCTATATGGAGATAGAAGCTCAAATTTTTATCACATAAACTAAATGATATTTTATACATTTAACTCTACTATAGCTACTGTTGAATCATATTCTAAGTATTTTCTAAAAATCGTCCAAAACAGTGAACTCAGATTTGTACCTTAAACTTGTTTTGATCATATCTCATTCATTACAATGATTCCATTGCATGGCCAACTCTCACATGTGTACAAGACCCATAGATTACTGTATATCAATTCTAATTTATCATTTTATCAGTTCATGACATGTTTCTTTACTGTTTTATACAGCCATCACTTTTAAGCAAGATTGTAGCCTTGTTCTTTATAGTTTTTCACCTTTTTAATCATGTTCATCAACACCAAAACCCCACACAACACTTTTAATCATCATTCATCATCATATACATATACATAAGTAAAATAAATACAAGATTACATAATCAAAATAACAAGAGGATGAGGAGGACAATCTTTATACCACCAAGTTGATGTAGGTTGTGATTTGAGCATGGATTTTGATGGAGAAACTTGTGAATAACCATGACCATCTTCAAGACCACCATTATTCATAAACGCCTTGTGGAAAATCAGCCCTACTACTCCATGAAAACTCCTCCTTGGATGTTATAAGGACCACCAATAAATAAGGTTTCAAAAGGGCTTCAACATATGTGTATATAACATAAGATTTCATGGTTGATTTTTGATCAAAATGGATGTTTAGGGTGGAGTATGGACGGCACATTGAGAGGAGATGAGAGAGTTTGTGGTTGTTTTGCATGTTGTGAATGAGAGAAGTGGTATTAGCTAGTTGTTTTTGGTGTAGTGGAAGCTTACAAAGTAAGCTTGTGACATGTGTAAATAATAAGCTAACTCTTTGACACATCAATGGTGTGTTGGTGAGTTTTTGGCCACCCCATGTATATTAGTGGGGTGGGATAATGTATTTTGTCCCACCTCACTAATTTACGGATATTCCTCGATTCTAGTTTCCTCGATTTGCGTGCAATCGGGTCGTTTTACGAAAAACGTTTTTATAAATTATGAATCAACGTCACAAAACGAATCCAATAAATATTGTCTCATAAAAAACGGAGTTAGAAAACGTAAATACGTAATCTTAAGGTTTCCGGTTTAGTCGTAAAGGACGTTAAAAATAAAATTGTAAGTCCTAATCTTTTCTCGTAAATTTGTGAGTTTATGAACCAACACAAATTTAAAATTCCAAAATAATATTCACGAATAAATTTATTTTCTGAAATGTCGGACTGTCACCAAAGACGGTGTATGTAAACGTAAGCACGTAACGTTGAATCCTCCGGTTTAGGCGTAGTCGATGCTACTCCAAGACGTAAATCCAAATTACTTCCCAAAAATAAGTGAGTTCATATTGTAACATTAAAATAATGTTTTCAAATAAATATTGAGAATAAAATATTGACCATAAATTGACGAATTATCACAGTTATATACATTACATGTTAAATCGATGAGTCGGCATGTTATAGTAGTACCTTTGATGTTAAATAGATGAGTCGGTATGTTATGGTTACACCTTCGATGTTCACTGGATGACTCGGTATGTTATAGTTGTACCTTTGATGTTCAATGGATGACTCGGTATGTTATGGTTATACGTTTGATGTTTAATGGATGAGTCGGTATGTTATGGTTACACGTTTAATGTTCAATGGATGAGGCGATATGTTATGGTTATACATTACATCTTAAATTGATTAGTTAGTATATTATGGTTGTACTTTTGATGTTCAATGGATGACTCGCTATGTTATGGTTATACGTTTGATGTTCAATGGATGAGTCGGTATGTTGTAGTTGTACCTTTGATGTTCAATGGATAACTCGGTATGTTATGCTTGTACCTTTGATGTTCAATGGATGATTCGTTATGTTATGGTTGTACCTTTGATTTCCAATGGATGAGTCGATAAGTTATGGTTGTAGCTTTGATGTTAAATGGATGAGTCGGTATGTTATGGTTATATGTTTGATTTTCAATGGATGAGTAGGTATGTTATGGTTGCACCTGTGATGTTCAATGTACGACTCGATATGTTACGGTTATACGTTTGATGTGCAATGGATGAGTTGGTATGTTATGGTTTTACGTTTAATGTTAAATGGATGAGTCGGTATGTTATCCTTATACGTTACATGTTAAATGGATGAGTCGGTATGTTATGGTTGTACTTTTTTCAATGGATGAGTCGGTATTTTATGGTTATACGTTACATGTTAAATGGATGAGTCAGAAGGTTATGGTTATACGTTACTTGTTAAATGGATGAGTCGGTATGTTATGATTGTACCTTTGATGTTCAGTGGATGACCAGGTATGTTATGGTTATACGTTTTATGTTCAATGGATGAGTCGGTATATTATGGTTGTACCTTTGATGTTCAATGGATGACTTGGTATGTTATGGTTTTACCTTTGATGTTCAATGGATGAGTCGGTATGATATGGTTGTACCTTTTGTGATAATCTGTCAATTTGAGGTCGTTATTTTATTCTTAATTATTATTTATAATCATTATTTTAATTTTATATTATGAACTCACTCATTTTTGGGAAGAAATTAGGGTTTACCTCTTAAAGTAGCATCGACTACGTCTAAACCGGAGAACTCTACATTACGTCTTTACATTTACATACATCGTGTTTGTGACAATCCGATATTTGAAGTAGTAAAATTTATTCTCGTATATTATTCTGGAATTTTATTTTTTGATTGGTTCATAAACTCACAAATTTACGAGAAGAAATTAGGACTTACGTGCATAATTTACCGTCTTTTACGATTAAACCGGAAACCCTAGGTTTACGTATTTTCGCTTTTTGCTCCGTTTTTTATGAGACAAATTTTATTAGAATTGTTTTGTGTCGTAGTTTCATATTTTATAAAAACGTTTTTCGTAAATCGACCCGAGGGCACGTAAATCGAGGAAACTAAAATCGAAGAGTACCCGTAAAATAATAGGGGATGAAACAAGTTACACTTGTCCCACCCCCTCACTATGGGCGGCCAAAACTAAGGCAAGACAACCCTTGTTGTCAAAATTTCATGTGTCCTTAAGACACATGTCACCTAAACTTGTAAACTACTAGCAAAAACCACCAAACTTCTCATTCACTCCTCACACATGCAGGTTTATAGAAAATTTCTCAAATCTCTCTTTCTCTTCCTATGTTGGCCGTCCTATATCACCATACAACACCACCATCATCAAAAATTCTGGCCATGAACTTCAACTATAATTCACATATGTTGAAAGCCACATAAAAGGATGAAGATTGGAGGTGATTATAACCTATTAAAAAGAGTTTTCATGAGGTTCAAGGGCTGATTTCAAGAGTATGTTCATCTACTTGGAGGCTTCTAAAAGTGTTCTTGCTAAACTAAAGATTTGGTTACATAAACCAAGTCTTGTTCATCATAAATCTCATCCTTTCCATCATATTGATTGGTATAAAGATCAATTTCTTTCTATCACCCTATTGTTTTGTATATCTATTCATCTATTTTCTTCAAAAATGTATATGTAATAGATCTATGAATGATGATCAAGTGATTGCATGGGGATTTTGTGTTACTAGATTAAGTTAAAAAAGGTTAAAATCAACAAGTAAAAATGTTGAAATCATGGTAAGTCACATAGGCTGTATAAAACAGTAAGAACCAATATGGTAACTTGGTTTAATGGCTTAGGTTATTAGATATAATGATAGATAATTGATTTTTACATAAGTGGTGAATTGGCCATGCAATGGAATGATTAAAATGAGCAAGTTATGGCCAAAATACTATTAAGGTACAAATCTGTATAGTCTGTTTTGGACGAATTATTAAAAATACTTAGAGACTGATTGAGCAGAAGCTATAAAAGATTATTTGAAGCACATATCATTTAGTATATACAGCAAAGATTTGGGGTTCTATCTCCTTGTAGAACTCTAGATATGGTCAAAATAGTGGACTGAAAATATGAACTCAGATTTCTAATAAAAGTATAGAATAATAAAGTGCCACTTGAAATAAATTATTATATATATAACAAGTGTATAAAAAATAATATTTGGTAATAACTAATATAAAATAAGTATGTAAATTATAGTGCACAAATATTACATTTTATAAACATGATACACAACTAGCTTTTTCTAAACTACTAACTATATAAAAATTTTACGTCTTTTCGGCTAAAACCGAAAAGGTGGCGTTTTTACCTAATAAAATTTAGATGGTTGGACCCGTCTAATGTAACATTTTTATAGAACATATACTGATATGTAAAATATTTGACAAGTAAAAATCGACAAAACCGAGCTTTGTAACTTATGGACCATAATGGGCCAAATTAGCCATGTTGGACCACTAGGCCCAACTAGTTTGGTTTAATGTTATTGGGCTTACTCTTGGGCTTAACCCACTTGGGCCCAACATATGAGTATGGGCCTGGTCTTAAAAAGATAAATGGACTAATATAAAGTATTGGACTCTTAATGATCTTATTGGGCCTTAATGTGTAAATGCGCTAAAACTAGTGTAACTAGTATGATAAATCTAAGTTAACTAATACTAAACAACTAGTAATGTTGTATAAGGAAGTAAAACCCCACTTGATCATCATATTATGACATCATTACATATACATAACAACTTTTATAAAGTTATTTGACGATAGTCTAAGATCGAGTATTATATGTATAGGTTTCCGTGATCGAGGCACGTACTATACATCCTAATTGCCGATAACCCGCCTTCCCACACCAATGTGAGTTCATAGCCTTGCACTCTTTTAAATGTTTTATGAAATGTTTTATAAACCCGCGAGGGAGATAAGATGCTAATTTTAATAAAAATAGGACACTAGTTGTCCGGATTGTATGCTAATTGATATGGACCCGAATGATTATATGACCCAATGAATGAAATGAAATAGATTATTATTAGTTAGGTTATGTCACTAAAAGTCCCATTAGCGTGAATTGTGAACTACCGGGATTTGGTAGACGCTTATACATATAATAGTACTATTTGGGGAAGACCACCCCAGTTCGCGCCTTGACGGTTGATCCCCGTCGTGCCACATTGATTGGTAAGCGAATTAATATATGAGAAGATTTATATAAGCGTGATTATTGTGACGACACGCTGTTTTAGATGGGCAAAGGAATTACGGGTTAGCTACCCGATATATGTTATAGAAAAGTAACAATGTCATGCGGCTTATAATAATCCAATAATGAAAATACTGATGTACGAATTGAATTATAATATATTGCCTAACTAGCAATACGGGGTCCTGTTACTGATATTATGTTCGTGTTTTGGTTTCACATAACCATTTTCATATAACGGTTTTTATTAAAATTTATACAACGTTATAAAACGTATTGTATGATGTTTTTACGACAATGGTTCGCATAATGGTTTTGAAGGAAAAAGCCTATATTATGATTTACGACTAAGATTCGTATAAAAATGTCTTTGGCCTATTTTATGGCCTACGACAAAGAATTGTACAAAATGATTTTCGGTAATGATTATATATCGGTGATATGTATTAATGGTTTATATTAAACTCTATGGATTCACTCGGCGTTTCGCTGACTGTTAACATGTTTTATCTCAGGTACTTGAAGGTAATTCTCGGGAAGACGACAAGAATTTTTGGCCCGCATTCAAATAAAAATTTCCATTCAATTGTTTTGTAAATTTGTATGACATACTATGACCTGAGGACCTATGTAATTTGATATTCATGAATGGAAAATGATTTATTATTAAACGACGCGATTCTTAAGCGTTGTCTATGATTTGAGTAATGTGATATCCCGTAACACCAACGACTCTTTCGTGGATTCAAAATGTGAATATTTGGGGGTGTTACAGTTTGTTACCAGAGCTCTCATTATAGAGAACGAAAGATTTTTAAAACCAAGGTTTTGAATAAAACATTTCAAAATCTTTTAACCATAAATATTTTTTAATATATATTTTGAGTAAAATGTTTAAAAATCTTTTGACTATAACGGTGCCGAAGAATTCCCGAGTTACCGACAAGGCCAGACTGAGAAGTGTTATTTTAATATATATAACTTGGATTATATATATGTTGTAATTTGATTACATGATTGTTTAATGATTATTCTAATACTTATACGAGATATTTATACGACGTAGATTGTCACAAGAAACCCTAACTCCCCTAGCAAATCAATCAAAGCTATTTTCGTAGAAATTCTAGCTATTCCAAATCTAAACCAAGTTGTGGATATTTATGATCCCAACAAAATGGTTGATATTCGTAGAAATATTGATATTAGTTGATTATGATCTTGAAGAAGAATTGGCGAGATCAAATCTGATATCGATGTCATGACGATCTTTCCTTATAGAGTGGAGTTTGACAAAACCTTACCACCTTGAAAGGTGTCATCTGATTCGGTGTCACCCAATTCTTAAATTTGAAATCAAAAAGGTGAATGTTGCACTTGAGGCTGTTATTGGAACCTTTACCCAAAACCCTCATGCCACTTGTACCTTTCTGAGAAGTCTAATTGAATGTGTGAGTCATTTCCTACTAGTGACTCATTTGATAATTATTGTTATAAGAGCTATAGAACTGGAAATTAAGTGTTGTTCATATCGAGCTTTTATTTCCCTTTCAAGGTCTAAGAATAAGGTTGAAAGTATTGGAGAAAGGTGTAGGATGTCGCATTGAGTATGAGTTAGTTGAAACTTGAATAAATTCAAAATTTAACTCGTATGGAATACGAGATTGTTAAGAGGAATTCGTTAAGTCCTGCGGTTGAATTATAAGGTTTTAAATGATTGTTGGTTCGTGTTAAGGGTTGTTCCTAGGCCATTGTCCAATGACGAGGATGCCCAGTGTCCAAGAAATAAATTGAAGAAATCTTCTTCTGAATTGGGACCGATGGATCTTCCGGGACAGGTGGAACACCTAATGACTCTTGTAGATTAGTATTCATTATAATATCTTTTAAAATCCCTAACTTAACTGAGACATCAGTTGGTAGGATGAGTCCTTGGAATTGTATGACATGGCGACACGTAATGTGTTACGGTCCAATTTTTGACTTGTTTGTGATTAATGAAAAGACTACCTCTGATTGCTAAATCCTACATGTATCGATGTTATCTATCTTTTCTTGCTTCTTCCTAATGTCCACATTAGTGATGCAACCATTGTGCAAGTATTCATCTCGATTTGAGTTGTGTTGTGGATTATTCTTTCGTATTCCTGAATGCCATCGAGGTCATGAACCTCATGATTAATTGGCTAAGCTCATTTCCTATTATGTTGTAATTAGTTCTTGGTGAGCAACTCATCATCACTCGTTTGCAGATCACTCATTGTTTTATAAATAATACGATACCATCGAGGGGAAAAATATGAAATTCTTATTTTCATATGAGTTATTTGAAGCGGTACCATTAAGTAATTACTATCGAAATAAAGTTTTTATTTAACAACTTGTAAATGAAATGCTTCCATAATGATGAACATTTCGGTAAAATCATTTTTATTTTTATCTCATAATTAAACATGAATATGTATTTAAACATAATAACAAAATTTTGACGAACTAAGTATTGCATCGTTAATCCTAAGTTATACATAGTTGCACGCCTACGTACAATTTAGAAGGGATCATGCAAGGCTGATTAGTAGTCACCATGAAATTGTTACTAAACATTACATTTCTTTTTGTAATTGCGAAAGATTGAATTTCTCTGAGATCTGCAAGAAGTGTAAAATGGGGACATATTGTTAGGGACACCTACATACGTGCCCGTACCATTTATTTTTCCGAATCGAATTTACTCATCTATGGATATTGTCTTATTTGACAATTGACAACCCCTTATTGTTCAATTCTCTCATGATAAGATTATTTGTAAAATTTTATAATTATCGAGTGTTGATACCCGACTGGGTGTATCGACGTTCCTATCATTTCTTCTGATCAGATTCCTTGGAAACTTATCCAATTATCGGTTGTTGATATCCGGCTTAGAGTTTCAACATTCCTATATTGTCTTTTAAAATAGACTGCCTTTGAGTAATGTGAGTAACGATCCCAGGTGCCTTGGGATGCGTAAAGAAATCATGAAAACATGGGATATATCCATATTTGTTAATATTTTCGTCTTTATCTGATTTGAAATTCTCTCGCGTAAATCATGCGTTGACCTTACCCTTTTAATGTTAGTTATGTCTCCAGATATCCTTGATTTGTGAAGGATTACGAGTTATTCTTAGCCTTTCGAGAAGTTCTCATCTTATCAACGATAATAAAACTAGAAAGTTGGTAATGCCATTAGGATGGATTGGTTGATTATGACATGATGTCATTGTCTTAATTGATGGGAACCCGAGTAGAATTCCCCTAAAAGATAAGATGTTAATTATCAAAGGTGATCTAAATAATTCCCGATGGGTGGCCGTATCCTACATTCAGGCTTGAATTTATACCATGAATGGTTGTGAACTAGTCATAGATCTTGTAACCTAGAAAGAACCTAAGGTGAATTTATTAAAAGATGTTCCTGCTATCTGAGACTTTCTGAGGTATTTGCAGATAAATTACCTAGACTTCTGCCAATAAAGCAAGTTGAATTTGGTATTGATTATATTCCCGGTGCTGCACCTGTGGCGTGTGCACCCTACGTCAGCACCATCTAAATCGAAAGAATTACCGTACAACTGAGAGAGTTGTCGGAAAAAGCTTTTATTTTACCAAGCCCGTCATCATGAAGAGCTATGGTATTATCATTCCTTATATTTATTGATTACCGTGAACTAAGTAAAATGACGATCAAAATTTATATCCATTACCCAAGATGGAAGATTTGTTCGATCATTTACAAGGTTCTAGCGTATACTCAAAAATTTGATCCACGACATGGTTATCATCAAATTTGCGTCCGCAAAGAAAATTATATATTCCAATCACTACATCCAGAACTCGTAATGAACATTATGAGTTTCATGTTATGTCGTTTGGATTGACCAATGCACATGTAGCATTCATAAATTTGGTGAAACACGTGTGTAGGCTGTAATTTGATAAATTCATGCTTGTGATCATTAAGGACCATCTGTTTGTTTCTAAGAATAAGAAGGAGTTAGTAATCATTTGTAGACTGCCCTGAGTTGGCCGAGCAGTGAAAACCTGTATCTTGAGTATTTAACATGTGATTTAAGGCTTGATCCTTTAAATTTTTTTCGACCGTGTAATTAATGGTAGTAGAATCTATGTTGACTCTTCAAAGATTAGAGCCATTAAGGCTTTGGGTTATACCAAAAAGGAAAGTGCGAAGATGTTTTGACAGATATTTATCGAAGGATTATTGAGGGATTATCCCCTCATACCCAGATCATTTAACTAAACTCCCTTAGGAGTAGATGTTTGTGTATACCTCAAGAAAACCTAGGAGGAATTGAGGAAATCATTTAAACCATGATATGGAATTTGGAACGACAATTTTTGCTCTTCAACTAAGAAAATTTTAACCAATGTATAAACAAAAAATTTTCGAACATTTACGGATCTTACTAATTATTTTTGATAAATCAACAAAAATCGTGTTAACTAAATTCAAATTTATTTTGAACATTTTTCTATAATTGGATGAATTGATAAATTTAAAATTTTTTACGTTTACGTTTCATAAAATTTATTATTTATTATTTAATTACTTGTAATATTTATCGACGCTTTAAACGTCGGATTGGGCAAAACTGATAAAAATAATAGTTGAGACGAAGCTAAAACTTAGAAAATATAAAGAAAGAATTTCTGAGTGATTATGGTCATGATATTTAGTTCATCGGGTAAGGTGAATGTAGTTGCTGACGCATTATGTAGAAAGAATAGAGAACTAATTAAGATGTGTTCCTTAGTATTGACCATACACAATAAATTGCCTGAGCAAATTAAAAATGTACAAGCCGAGGCTTGTAATAAGGATAAAATAGATAATGAAGGGTCTCGTGGCTAATGAGAACCACTAGAAATAGGAGCCGATGACATTAAATGTTTAAAAGGTCGCTTGTGGTTGCCTAAATATGGAGGATTTCGGGATTTAGTCATGTTGGAATCTCATAAGTTTAAGTATTCTATTCATGCCATTTCTGATTAAATGTATCTTATCTGAAGAAGTTGTACTGATGGCCAAATATGAAAGTAGACATCGCAACATACGTTGGCAAATGTCTAACTTTTGTGAAGGTCGAGGCTGAACGCCAAAATCCATCAGGATTACTTCTACAACTTATTACTCCTGTTTGGAAGTGGGATAGAATCACCATGGATTTTATCACAAATCTTCCAAGGTCATCATCTGGATTTGATTCGACTTGGGTCATTTTCTACAGACTGACAAGATCTGCACATATCATCCAATTAATGATAGGCTCTCAATGGAGAGGTTGGCTCATTTGTATTTAAAGGAGTTGTGTAAACATAGTGTGCCTGTATCAATCATCTCTATCAAGATCCTCACTTCACATCGAATTTCTGGAGATTCCTTCAGAGGTCATTAGGAACGAATCTTGATATGATTACTGTTTACCACCCCCAATCGGAGGGGCAAGGTGAAGGAACAATACAGACATTAGAAGTCTTGTTTCGTGCTTGTATGATTGACCTTTGGTAGTGTCTAGGATGAGCATTTACCTTTGGATGGATGATAATTGATAATTATTGCATTAGGATTAAGACCGAACCTGCGAGGACCTATATAAAGAAAAATATAAGAGCACCCGTAGGTGGGATTTGGGATGAAGATACCCGACATACACCCATTGTGAGTTGGACATGTCTTTTAGGTTTAAGGTTGCCTATGATGACAAACACAATCCTACAAAATACACCCATTGTGAGATGTAGATCTTGAAGTGCAGGATGGGTAGCGAAGTTATGCTAAAAATTTTCACCATGGAAAGGTGAATTGATGATTTAAAAGATCGTGGGAAGATAAGTCCCCGTTGTATGGGACCATTGAGATAATGTAAAGATTTGGTCTGAGAGGCATATAAGCTGGATCTACCCTAGAACTACAAGGGCTGCACGAATTATGCTCCATATATCGAACATGATAAAATGTCTATCAAGTGAAAATCTGATTACTTCTTAATGAAGTTTGGGTCGGCAAAAAGTTGCATTTCCTCAAAAATTCGTGGACATCATGGAGAGAGAAAGTGAGTCAACTTAAGCATGATCGTATTCCCATTGTTATGTTGATGAAACTCGCACATTATAATGAATTACACTTGAGAGAAAAGACCGAATGTGGAAGAAATGCCCACATGTCTTTGACTCTATAAGAAGCGAATAGTAAAATAAATTGATCTTTGAGGACAAAGATCCTCTTTAGGGTTAACTGCTGTGACAATCCGTCAATTTAAGGTCGTTATTTTATTCTCAAGTATTGTTTATAATCATTATTTTAATGTTATATCATGAACTCACGCATTTTTGAGAAGAAATTAGGGTTTACGTCTTAAAGTAGCATCAACTACGTCTAAACCGGAGAACTCTACGTTACGTGTAGACATTTACATACACCGTGTTTGTGAAAATCCGACATTTGAAGTAGTAAAATTTATTCTCGTATATTATTCTGGAATTTTATTTTGTGATTGGTTCATAAACTCACAAATTTACGTGAAGAAATTAGGAATTACGTGCATAATTTAGCGTCTTTTAGGATTAAACCGGAAACCCTAGGTTTACGTATTTACGTTTTTTTGCTCCGTTTTTTATGAGACAAATTTAATTAGAATCGTTTTGTGTCGTAGTTTCATATTTTATAAAAACGTTTTTTGTAAATAAACCTGAGGACACGTAAATCAGGGAAACTAGAATCGAGGAGTACCAGTAAAATAATAGGGGATGAAACAAATTACACTTGTCCCACCCTCTCACTATGGGCTTCCAAAACTATAACAACCCCAAATTACATTGCGTAGCGGAAATACACTTTGGGTGCTAAACTCAAATATCATTACACAAAATATTTTAAACAATGTTAAAATGATACATTTGAAATATAAAAGGAAATAATTTAACCAATGTCTAAAACTTTAATCCCAAGTAAAACAATTTTAGAAATATCAGAGTAACATTTAGGTCCCCCAAAGATTTTTATTCAATCAACAAACAATTTACCAAAGTACATGATCGTACATTATTATTTTTATGACAAAAGGGAAAGAAATCTGTTTTAGACCAATCACCACAAAAGCAATCCGCAATCCTTCTCCAGCAAGCTCCGCAATTCATCAACTTCAATCACCTGAAATACATGCTTAAAGTCATCAACACAACGGTTGAGCGAGTCTATAGGTTTTCCAAATCATCATTTGAACACAAGAGAAAAATCAATCAAGATCATTTAATAGAATTGCTACGTATACAATCTATTAATCAGGCAATCTGGCATATAGCAATATGTGAGACCCCCAAAATCTGACAGGGAACAACTAGGCAACGAGGGGGGTAACACGTCATAGTACAAGAAACAATGAATTACAGTTGACACAAAGCTGACATAATAAAAGCATATATATCATATCATAAATGATCAGAGTTTTAAACATAGGTCCCATAGTTTTATATGCGGAAAGATATATTATTTCATCATGATTTATAACATAAAGTTGCCCAAAAGATATAATAAATTTCTGACAGTTTATACTAAAACCAGTCTTTTAATAGTATCACAGAAATCTCCAAGCTGCGATAATATCCTGCGGGCTCCCATCCAAGCAAAACTAAGTAATAATACCTGAGATTAAACATGTAAAATCGTCAACACAAAGTTGAGTGAAATTCATAGGTTTAGCAATAAAGGTGTGGAACACAAGCATTCATTTGTAAAACAAGTAAATAGAGAAAATGGTTATGATCATTAACCATAGTCTGAAACCAATATTATTGCTGTTTAGTTCATGAACCGAAGCTTAACTCAAAGTAAGTTCCTCTAGGGAGTATTCAGCCTAAATACTCAAGTATAAACAAATGTAAGTGCGTCAAGGTAATCGGGACGGGGATTGTCAATCCCGATGGATCCACCCACAACATTCGCGCTTAGCGCAAAGCATACGGGACAATTAACGGTTCATGATCAAGAGAGGAAACTTAAGGCTATTAACTATAAGCAATAATATCAATGAAAACTGTTGGAAAGCATACAAGTCTGAATAGCATACAAGTTCTGGATAATATACAGTTTTAAATGGATGTGTTCCACCATGTAAAATCTCACCCCGCATTTAGAAACATTGTTCAAGTAAAAAGGGGCTATGAACTCACCTTTAGTAAGTAATCACAAGGTAAAAGGGGCTGAGCAAAAAGAAGTCTTCACGGACCTATGCAATGGTGACGCGTAATAAGAATGCGTTCAATGAAGCAATAACGTTTTAGAAGTGGTGGGACATAGTATGACTAGGTAACTTGCGTGCGATGGCGAGACCTAAGCTTAAGTTAAAATTTTGACCCAACACCTTGAACCTACTGTAATAACCTAATATCAACCTTGTATGATGGTCCAAGCATTTATGTGTGGGTTCCGAACACGTTTAAGACTCGGTTTGAAAAACCAAAACAAGGGACTGCATTCAGTTTACTGAAAAGGGCTGTGAAGATTTGGTCATATCTAAAAATCTATAATTGTACAGGAGGTGAAATTTCTTGACATGTATAGGTATTTCTCTTACCTTTAAAAGTTGGGAAAGAACAGCCCTAGAACTATTTTCAATCAACGGGAAATGCACTTTTAGTGACAGACTATCAAAACAGAAAGTTGTAAACGTCTTTCGTACCTTACGGTAGATTAAGCATAAATCCCAATCGGTAAAAGATTTTGACACGAAACCAAAAAGAGAAGTTTTATTATATTTGTAGCTACTGTAAAAAGTCATAAAATCATAAATTAATCCTTTTTACCCAAGTCAATTTACCCACGTTTTAAGCATAACATTCAGATTTGACCTAGTTTAGTAAAACGACCGTTTCGGACTCATCCGGACACTTCCCGTTTCCATCCAACTCAACACATACTAATCACATCAGTGGGTATCCATTTTTCAAATAAAAACAAGGTCATATGTTTAAGAAAATTTTGCCATGACCTGTTTGTTTCTGTGGTGATTTCCATACTACAAAAACAACTCCATTTAGCTACCTAACCTCAATCAAGCAACACTTAGGCTATACCAAATCGCCACGCAAGTGTCCTAAGTCCTAATATGCCCTAAGTATCTATAATCTCAGTGGGTTTCACCCAAGGAATTCAAAATTCATGAATAAAAAGAATCAAAGTACTAGTAACATCAAAACTAAAATGCTAGGAGTGACTATACCTTCATAACAAGTAGGAATTAATCCAAACACGCAAATTAAATAATTCCTCCTCCTTGATCCTTAGAAATTTCGTGGCCCTTAGCCACGTGTTAAGTCAATCACGGTACTCAGCAACTGAGTAGAAACAATGTAGTGAGACGATCACCGACGATATGGAGGCCCGGGGAAAACACGAAAACCGCAACCTATCACAATAAGGCGCGCGTTAAGACTCGAACTCAATATCGATATATATACCAAATATAACATGACTCAAATGCTTTCAAAGTATACACGTTTCAAAACCATTGACACGAATCAAATGAATTCATACTACCCATTTATCCAACGTTACTCGTTAAAACACTTGAACACTTGAAAATGACTCGTCATACGACGCCAAGTCAACGCAAGTCAAACTATCCTTTACCCTTATTTGGACCAGTAGCTAAGTCATTTATATAATGACTAAGCACTTGAGTAAGTCACCATGTCCTATGGTGAACACTCAAACTCACACAACACAAGCATTGAACTACGTGTCCAAAATAAAAATCAACAAGTACACCCCGAATGTACACACCGATCTACCCTATCTAGACTTGTCCGTTTTACATGAAAATTGGTGTCAAGGTCACTTATAACCTGTATAAGACCTCACCAAAATTTGAGCCAAAGTTCACACTTTAAAATCCATCAGCTCGACGCTTTACTCGACTCCAAATTTTAGGACAGATTTGTACACTTGTTTTGTAAAACCGTTTGGACCACTTTAAAAGTACTAACCCGACAATCCGTCTTTTGAAACCACTACTAGACTCATCAAACTCAGTTTGTAAACTTTGAAAATCAGTAGTATCAACTATCTAACCAAGCCTAAAGTCCCCGAGAGTCGACCCATAATCAGCCACAATTTCGGATTGTGCCGACTTGCGTCTCCCGGTACACGAAAACTAAAACTAGCATAACTTTTGACTCGTAATGAGTTATAAGCTCTATCTTATACCAAAACGACCGTCTCGGAAAACTATACAACAATTTCAAATAATCTCAGTCTTTCACAGACCTTAAACCTACGAAACATACTGTTTAAGGCTGCTGTCCCAAATTGCCTTTCTAGAAAACATGTCAAATCAATTTTTCACTCAAAACCAATCATTCCCATACCCCTAGGATCACTATACTATCATACCCATCAACCAAACACTCCTAAAAACACTTGTATGAAACATCTAACAAAAATCAAAGATTAAAAACAAGACTTTTAAGGATCAAAACATGATAATCTTACCAAATATAACATATGCAAGATGATTACAACATAAACCCACCATGGAATCATAACATCTTAAAAAGTTGATGCATGTACATGTTTTTGGTGTCAAAAGAACCACAAGATCATTTTAAAGATGGGATATGAATTAGATTTTGTTAAAAACTTGTAGAAGTTGGTGATTTTGAGGTGTTTAGGGTGTGGAGGTGGCGGCAAAAATGGTGGAGTGGAGGAGATGATGGTTGATTTTTATAAAGTTTGTGTTGTGTGTGTTTTTAGTTAAAAAAATCAATATATATGGTAGGTAGTGGAGGGACCATTGTTGTCAAGTTTAAAACTTGTGGACTTAAAAACAATTAATAGTTTTAAAGGGTAGAAAACGGTTATTGGTAAATATTAAAAATATTTACGGGGCTCGAGTTTCGTAAAAATTACTTTTCAAAAGTTACAATGCATCATAAAAATGATTATATGATTTCCCGACAAGACTTAATACGTAATTAAAACGAAGTCGTCGAAAATATTAATTATCGAAACAATCGATAAATAAACATAAACTATTGGGCATCCGTCGGTATCGCGATCACTAGAAATTCTCGTTGTACATTGATTTGAATAAACTCGTTGTAAAACACACACGGGTGATTTTAAATCAAAAACATTGATTTAAAATAAATATGGAAAAATAAAATGAAAATTTATAATTCCATACAAAGTATTTATCGATGATCAGAAAAATACTTAAAAAAATATAATTTAAAAAAATCTCAGGATTTACATATAGCAATACAAGAAAACGTAATACGTTGGAAAAATTCAAGAAGCACAAATAAAAAAAATATAAAATAATGTTGGGAAAGTACGGGTTCTCACAGTCTTCCCCCCTAAAGGAACTCTGGTCCCTAGAGTTCTCCTGAAAACAGTAGAAGATGCAAACAAGAGGAGGTACAAAGTGTAGAACAAAATTCATTGCTTCCCAGGTAAACTTCCGTACCATGATGAATCTTAACGGTTAGAATTCACTATGCTTCAGTTTCTTAACTCCTTTTCGTATAACTTTTCAGTCTTGGATTAAAATAACGATCTTTCAATACAGAGATACATTGAGAGATAGAGTTGTTGGAAATACGTGCGATAAACTAACAAGAATGAACACAAGAATCGCTTAAACAGGAAAAGTGCGATAAAATGAACCAAGATTGTAAATCAACAAGGGGTCGCAAATCGTGCAACTGTAAAACGTGAAAATCTTAAAACGTAAGAATCTATTTACAAGAGAAATAGAAGGGAAAAATGAATAACATATGATCGTTTAAAATACAAGTTGTCACAATCAGTTGTCTAGGATTTTGGTATTACTTTAAAACTCAGTTTATGTATTTCCTTGATTAAAAGAAAATTTCACAAGGTGTAGTGATTTAAAATCAAACTATCTATATTTAGGGAGTAAGCTGTTGCTATATCTTTTTCTTGATCAGGATTTTCAAAGGAAAAGTAGAACAGTTCAAGATAGTTATCCTGGTCGGCTTAAGAACTTTTGGATGACTGTATTAAATTATCGTTAAAACTCGGGTTTCGTCACCATTAGAGAAAATTCAGATTTTTTTTTTCCAAGTTATTTTGAATCATTGTTAGAAATTATAAATTAATTTAAATAATTTCATTAGGTTGACAATAAAGTATGATATAATCAAATACTTTAAAAGATACAGCTTGATATCTTTTGAAACATTAGGTAAATTTACCAAAGAGGATATATAGATCCGATACATAACTTGAAACAGTTATTTTGGTAATTTAAACATTTGATAAAATGTATAAAATGTTCTTAAAAATTAATAATAATTTTTTTTTAGAAATTTAAGAAAGTGTTTAAGATATCAAACGATAAACACGTAACAGTTTCTGGTTTTCAAAAAGGTGCCAAGACAGCAACGAATGTGAATCATATAAAGGTCAACAATCTGTATGCGAGCAATATACAAAGGAATAAGACGGAAGTCGTATCAATTCTTAACAAACGTGGTAGAATAGTCACGTCAATAATAAAAATAATAAGAAACAAGGATTATAGCAAGATTAATTCACGAGTGCGGTTGGCGTCACCAATAACGGCTTATTAAGTTCTCGGTGGTCGAAATACGATCGAAAGGGAAAGCCACACAACGAATTTTCGAATCAAAGAAAATTCTTAAGAAGTCAATTGAGAGAAGTTCCAGTAAGATGAACAACATTAGCAATGAAAGACGAAATCAACACATGATTCACACGAATGAAATTTCAAGACGATAGTATCTTAACACATATCATGGCAATTACACGTAATCATCGTTCACGTCCAGTCATAAATCACTAATCGCGTCCAGAGACGTTTCGAAGGTCTACCAAAATAGATAGAGATGGTCAATCGATGTAGGAGCATAACAACGTTGAAACTTTCAAGTCGGGTATCAATGGTAAGAATTTAGGCAAATGGTAACGAAAATCGTATCATGAGGATGATGAGGTAACAGGTAAAACAAAGGTCTTTGAGTAAGGAAATATGTGCTCGAGGCATGTACTTAGTTCAAGAAAAGATAATGGTTCATATGTGTATGTTGCAAACTGTTGCTACTCGCATAAAATGTAAAAGTTTTCAAAACTTTATTTTATCAAACATTTTAAGCAACATAACTAAAAAGTTGATTCTAGGTTAAATATTTAAGGCGACTACTATTTGGCCTTGCATGGCTCCTTCTAAATTAAGCATAGGTGATCAGGCCATGCATAATTTAGGACTAGCAATGCGATGCTCATCTTCGTCAAACCAGTATTACAGGTCATATTATTTAAAATATGTATATAATGCCATTTGTAAAAACAGAAATCAAAATAGTTTATGAAACTATTTGCTAATAAGTTACTGGCTAACTGTTTTAAATCGACAATTCGTATAGTTACAAGGGTTCTTTATAAGAACGTATTAGAACAATTTGTGAAAATACATTGTAAAATTAATATAAGTTAATTTTATAAGATAGCAGTCAACTATTTAAGAAAGCCCAAATGAAACCTTTTGTAAAATGATTCGCAAACAAGACCAGTTTGAGTTGTATGGTAACATGACAATAGTTTATAAAGTAGCGAGTGGGTTACAAGAGGGAAATAAGGAGTAGTTCAAGACAACCAATAAAATGGTTACAAGGTGATTAGGTTTCAAGAGGTTTAGCCGAAATCGTCAGGAGACACGTGTCAAGATGATAACAAACGATATGAAAGAAAGATCTTCCAATCTCGGTCCAAATCAGTGGTACGATAGAAGAAAAGAAAGACAATGGAATGACAAATAAGTCATAAATAAAAGAAGGAATAAGGAATCCGTATGTGCACATCGTAATTTATTTGACAAAAATATACTTTTAAGAAAGTAGGGTATCAGTTAACAAATAGTACAATCACTTCGAAAAGCTTCTATATTAGGAAGTTACCGAATTTCAAAAGTTCAAGATCTAGGTACATGTATGACCGAACTCAAAGTTACTATTCTGTTTTACTATTCTATTCTTTTCAAACGCAATCATTGTTTTTAGTTTGCAAAATATCATTAGTTAAAGTTTTACGAGCTCAAACGAACTCAAAAACGCTTCAATCCATGTTTTTAACTTTTATTAGTTTTGACCTTTGGGTTTGACTAGACCAATTAACTCACTAAACGATATTCTAAGACTCAAAGTCTGATGCATTTTGATGTAAAACAATGTTTTGAACAACTTTCTAGTTTTACCCGAGACTTGAAACAGAATAAAAATGGACGAAAATGCCCTAGCATTAAATCTGTTAACAAAATGATATTTTAGCATTATTCAGAAAATAACTTCTTAGATTTTACAATCTCAAATAAGCGTAACTTGCTCGATTTTAAAGTTTACTGGTCAAATTTTATGTCCTAAACGGACGTCTCAACATGTAGAAATATATATATTTTTATGTCTAAAGTTATAAAAATATTTTCTCGACACTGTTAAACTTCTTGTAAAGTTTCTGTACAAAGTATATTTTTCGACACAGCTTGAAATTAAATCCAAATTTCATGATAACTCAAAATTAATGTACACATAGGACTTGTGGATTCCATAAAGACGAAAGAAGGTAAACTGTATAATTAGTCATGTAAAGAAAGCACAGTATAGAAATGGTTCAAGAATGCCAACGATAATCGGAGACATAAAAAAAACGACGCATATCATCCGTGTCTTCGGCTGCAAGATTGTAATGCCTAAAGGTCTCTTGGTGGCATGGTTTCCAAAAATCATAAGATATATCGAGAAAGAAACGGGACAATAACAAGTGGCATTCCTGGAGCAAAGAGGTTCAATGAAAAGGGAGGATACAAGTATGATCGTATTCCAAACAATCATCACATAATAAATGACGATTATGTGTTCAAGGTACAACGGATGTTCTAAGTTGAAATCGAAACGTAGAATGGTCAATGAAGTAAGATGTAATCCATGTACAAGTGTCGCGTAAAACGGTGGCGTAAGGGTAAATCAAGATTATGAAAACCAACAATATTATTCAGCACTGATTCAACGAATTCTTCGAGATGTGAGACTCACACGATGTCCTTTAGTCTTTCTGGGAGACACATTGAGCTACACAATGGTCTATAGACTAGACATTCAATTATGAATGGTCAAAAAGAAAATCTGCGTATCTAAGTAGATATTTTAAGGGAAATAAACAATGAAAGCAACACACACGGTAGTAGAATGAAAATCAGAAGTTCATCGAAAACAACACTTATTCAATCCCGAACAATGGTATCGCGATAGTATGCACAACACGTATCAACGAGTCAAGAAAAACAGACGGTTCAAACCGAACGAGCATATAAAGTCAGTCGTATCAAGCATAAATGAAATAGCAATAGTACTCAGAAAAATGAGTATGAAAAGTCGGCAGCATACGCGCTCTGAATACAAGTATGTAACGTCATAACGATATAATATCATTGCAATAAGATCAATTCACAAGAACAAGAATTCAAGAAATACAGTATAGGCAGATGTAATCACAGTAACATTCAATGATAATTCATGAAGCACATAGGCTTTGAAAAGACATAGTAATTATCATCATTAGCGTAAAGTAATATTTCAAAATGTAATCAAGAGATGAAATACTACAACGATAATTAAAAGTAAATAATAAGGATTAGAGAGTTACCCGCGAAGATATCGAACAGCAATGGCAAATTCTGTGTTTGACACTTAGAAACAATAAAATATTTGAACTTTCGGTTATAGACTAAGTTTTGAAAAACGACTCAGTTCCTTATAACCATCGCTCTGATACCAATCTGTGAGACCCCCAAAATCTGACAGGGAACAACTAGGCAACGAGGGGGGTAACACGTCATAGTACAAGAAACAATGATTTACAGTTGACACAAAGCTGACATAATAAAAGCATATATATCATATCATAAATGATCAGAGTTTTAAACATAGGTCCCATAGTTTTATATGCGGAAAGATATATTATTTCATCATGATTTATAACATAAAGTTGCCCAAAAGATATAATAAATTTCTGACAATTTATACTAAAACCAGTCTTTTAAAAGTATCACAGAAATCTCCAAGCTGCGATAATATCCTGCGGGCTCCCATCCAAGCAAAGCTAAGTAATAATACCTGAGATTAAACATGTAAAATCGTCAACACAAAGTTGAGTGAAATTCATAGGTTTAGCAATAAAGGTGTGGAACACAAGCATTCATTTGTAAAACAAGTAAATAGAGAAAATGGTTATGATCATTAACCATAGTCTGAAACCAATATTATTGCTGTTTAGTTCATGAACTGAAGCTTAACTCAAAGTAAGTTCCTCTAGGGAGTATTCAGCCTAAATACTAAAGTATAAACAAATGTAAGTGCGTCAAGGTAATCGGGACGGGGATTGTCAATCCCGATGGATCCACCCACAACATTCGCGCTTAGCGCAAAGCATACGGGACAATTAACGGTTCATGATCAAGAGAGGAAACTTAAGGCTATTAACTATAAGCAATAATATCAATGAAAACTGTTGGAAAGCATACAAGTCTGAATAGCATACAAGTTCTGGATAATATACAGTTTTAAATGGATGTGTTCCACCATGTAAAATCTCACCCCGCATTTAGAAACATTGTTCAAGTAAAAAGGGGCTATGAACTCACCTTTAGTAAGTAATCACAAGGTAAAAGGGGCTGAGCAAAAAGAAGTCTTCACGGACCTATGCAATGGTGACGCGTAATAAGAATGCGTTCAATGAAGCAATAACGTTTTAGAAGTGGTGGGACATAGTATGACTAGGTAACTTGCGTGCGATGGCGAGACCTAAGCTTAAGTTAAAATTTTGACCCAACACCTTGAACCTACTGTAATAACCTAATATCAACCTTGTATGATGGTCCAAGCATTTATGTGTGGGTTCCGAACACGTTTAAGACTCGGCTTGAAAAACCAAAACAAGGGACTGCATTCAGTTTACTGAAAAAGGCTGTGAAGATTTGGTCATATCTAAAAATCTATAATTGTACAGGAGGTGAAATTTCTTGACATGTATAGGTATTTCTCTTACCTTTAAAATTTGGGAAAGAACAGCCCTAGAACTATTTTCAATCAACGGGAAATGCACTTTTAGTGACAGACTATCAAAACAGAAAGTTATAAACGTCTTTCGTACCTTACGGTAGATTAAGCATAAATCCCAATCGGTAAAAGATTTTGACACGAAACCAAAAAGAGAAGTTTTATTATATTTGTAGCTACTGTAAAAATTCATAAAATCATAAATTAATCCTTTTTACCCAAGTCAATTTACCCACGTTTTAAGCATAACATTCAGATTTGACCTAGTTTAGTAAAACGACCGTTTCGGACTCATCCGGACACTTCCCGTTTCCATCCAACTCAACACATACTAATCACATCAGTGGGTATCCATTTTTCAAATAAAAACAAGGTCATATGTTTAAGAAAATTTTGCCATGACCTGTTTGTTTCTGTGGTGATTTCCATACTACAAAAACAACTCCATTTAGCTACCTAACCTCAATCAAGCAACACTTAGGCTATACCAAATCGCCACGCAAGTGTCCTAAGTCCTAATATGCCCTAAGTATCTATAATCTCAGTGGGTTTCACCCAAGGAATTCAAAATTCATGAATAAAAAGAATCAAAGTACTAGTAACATCAAAACTAAAATGCTAGGAGTGACTATACCTTCATAACAAGTAGGAATTAATCCAAACACGCAAATTAAATAATTCCTCCTCCTTGATCCTTAGAAATTTCGTGGCCCTTAGCCACGTGTTAAGTCAATCACGGTACTCAGCAACTGAGTAGAAACAATGTAGTGAGACGATCACCGACGATATGGAGGCCCGGGGAAAACACGAAAACCGCAACCTATCACAATAAGGCGCGCGTTAAGACTCGAACTCAATATCGATATATATACCAAATATAACATGACTCAAATGCTTTCAAAGTATACACGTTTCAAAACCATTGACACAAATCAAATGAATTCATACTACCCATTTATCCAACGTTACTCGTTAAAACACTTGAACACTTGAAAATGACTCGTCATACGACGCCAAGTCAACGCAAGTCAAACTATCCTTTACCCTTATTTGGACCAGTAGCTAAGTCATTTATATAATGACTAAGCACTTGAGTAAGTCACCATGTCCTATGGTGAACACTCAAACTCACACAACACAAGCATTGAACTACGTGTCCAAAATAAAAATCAACAAGTACACCCCGAATGTACACACCGATCTACCCTATCTAGACTTGTCCGTTTTACATGAAAATTGGTGTCAAGGTCACTTATAACCTGTATAAGACCTCACCAAAATTTGAGCCAAAGTTCACACTTTAAAATCCATCAGCTCGACGCTTTACTCGACTCCAAATTTTAGGACAGATTTGTACACTTGTTTTGTAAAACCGTTTGGACCACTTTAAAAGTACTAACCCGACAATCCGTCTTTTGAAACCACTACTAGACTCATCAAACTCAGTTTGTAAACTTTGAAAATCAGTAGTATCAACTATCTAACCAAGCCTAAAGTCCCCGAGAGTCGACCCATAATCAGCCACAATTTCGGATTGTGCCGACTTGCGTCTCCCGGTACACGAAAACTAAAACTAGCATAACTTTTGACTCGTAATGAGTTATAAGCTCTATCTTATACCAAAACGACCGTCTCGGAAAACTCTACAACAATTTCAAATAATCTCAGTCTTTGACAGACCTTAAACCTACGAAACATACTGTTTAAGGCTGCTGTCCCAAATTGCCTTTCTAGAAAACATGTCAAATCAATTTTTCACTCAAAACCAATCATTCTCATACTCCTAGGATCACTATACTATCATACCCATCAACCAAACACTCCTAAAAACACTTGTATGAAACATCTAACAAAAATCAAAGATTAAAAACAAGACTTTTAAGGATCAAAACATGATAATCTTACCAAATATAACATATGCAAGATGATTACAACATAAACCCACCATGGAATCATAACATCTTAAAAAGTTGATGCATGTACATGTTTTTGGTGTCAAAAGAACCACAAGATCATTTTAAAGATGGGATATGAATTAGATTTTGTTAAAAACTTGTAGAAGTTGGTGATTTTGAGGTGTTTAGGGTGTGGAGGTGGCGGCAAAAATGGTGGAGTGGAGGAGATGATGGTTGATTTTTATAAAGTTTGTGTTGTGTGTGTTTTTAGTTAAAAAAATCAATATATATGTTAGGTAGTGGAGGGACCATTGTTGTCAAGTTTAAAACTTGTGGACTTAAAAACAATTAATAGTTTTAAAGGGTAGAAAATGGTTATTGGTAAATATTAAAAATATTTACGGGGCTCGGGTTTCGTAAAAATTACTTTTCAAAAGTTACAATGCATCATAAAAATGATTATATGATTTCCCGACAAGACTTAATACGTAATTAAAACGAAGTCGTCGAAAATATTAATTATCGAAACAATCGATAAATAAACGTAAACTATTGGGCATCCGTCGGTATCGCGATCACTAGAAATTCTCGTTGTACATTGATTTGAATAAACTCGTTGTAAAACGCACACGGGTGATTTTAAATCAAAAACATTGATTTAAAATAAATATGGAAAAATAAAATGAAAATTTATAATTCCATACAAAGTATTTATCGATGATCAGAAAAATACTTAAAAAAATATAATTTAAAAAAATCTCAGGATTTACATATAGCAATACAAGAAAACGTAATACGTTGGAAAAATTCAAGAAGCACAAATAAAAAAAATATAAAATAATGTTGGGAAAGTACGGGTTCTCACACAATAGCTATAGAATTGTATTAAGCTCATGACACTGACCCCTTAACTTAGTCACCCACACCTAAATCCGGCATGAATAGATGAATTCCAGTGCCCCTACTAGGGTATCAGTTGCAAGTATATCACATTCTCATTCTCGTAATATTATTCTTCCCAGAGGTTACTCAGCGTAAAGCCCTGGTCTCGGATAGGGTCGTCAGCCTAATAGTACTATTATTAGAATAAGCGGCTATTCCCAACTCACAACATCAAGTCAGAAGATAGTTAAAGGCTCATGAATTTAGGGACTTTTGCAACTTAGGTACTCATACAATTCAAGGCAACAACAGGCAACATTTGGGTCCAAAGAATCAATCATGACTTGTGTTCATTTTACTTTCAAATAGCATGTATCCCCCTCGCTGGTTTTAAAATCATTCAAAACAATTACAAAAGCGAGGCTATAGACTCACCTTGAGTAATAGCAGTAGCAAGACGACCTTCGATGATAGTTGATGCCCGATAAACACAAAAACAACAACCTATCAAATAAGGCGCGTTCATCAATATTAAACTCGAATAAAATCCATACTTACTAACACCAAACTCAAAATAATAAAATCACAACCAACCCAAAATGAAAACAATACAAGTGACCTATTACTTCATTCTATATGTTTACTTTATTAGTCCATACACTCGATAAAAATCTGTCGGTACATAGCAAATGTACGGGCTCATTTACCCCACTTAAACACGTAAATACTTATGATACTAATCAGAGATATCACTTACTATATGTAGAAAGACCTGTTAAAAGTCCATCAAAAAATTTTACTTTTAAAGTTCCCTGCCCGACACATCTTTGAACTACAAAAACCGGATAGTTTTACGTCATCGACTCATACAACCCTTTTGACCATTCTAAAAAATCCCGTTTACAAATCCGACACATGGGTTTGAAAATAGACTCACAACCCTAAGTTTAGAACCAAACATCAGTCCTTGACCATTTTCACAACTCATTCTATAGTCCCCGAGATTCGATCCAAATATCGACAACAACTTCGGATTGTTTCGATACTCGTCTCGCGGTACACGAATAATCAAAACATCATACCTTCGCGCTCGTTTGGAGCTAGAAGATCTACCTTATATCAAATCGAAGCTAAAATAATTCTCTACAACCCTATGCTATTAGTTAAACCATTTTCAAAAAGTAAGGTACCCAAAATTGGGCTTGAACCTATTGATCTAAAACACCACTTTGAAAATCATGTCAAATCAATTTTTCAACCTATTTCAACCATTCTCATACTCCCAATATTATCGTAATATCATCACAAGCAACTTAACTAACCCATAACACCCTTGAATGATCATCCAAAAATTTACCCACTTAAAATAATAAACATGCAACACTTAAAAATCAATTATAACACTAGTAACAACACACCCACACAACAAAAATAGATCAAACTAGCATGGATCATATCAAAAAAAAGTTCTTGCATGTTGTAAATTTTTACACCAAAATGATCAACATCAAATTTTAGAGATGGGATATTGTTTAGTTTTTGAAGATTCAAAATAGAAAAATCAAAAACAACTTTTTAACAAAAAATTTAGCATGATCATCTCTTGATCATCACCAACAACACATGCATAATCATAAACTTGGCCTACCAACTCTTGAAAAATCAAACTTCATGCATGTTGAAGATTTTTATACCAAAAGAAAGCCCTTGAAAATCAAAGATGTGGTCTTGTTTTGTTTTAGCTTGGATCATAATAAAAATCAAACCAAAAATTAGTTTATGGTGTGGTGGTGTTGACGGCAAGACAAGAGAGAGGGGGCGGGAGGTGGGTTTGATTTATTTTTCTCACATTTACCATGTGTTTTAGCTAGTGGAAATTCTATTTATAGTGGGGTGGAGGGGTGTTTTTGCCAATTTGTGATAGTTTTGGTCCAAAATGAAATTAAATAGTTGTAAGGGTAGAAAATGTAAATTGTAAATTTTGAACATATTTACGAGGCTCTGGTTTCATAAAAATACTTTTTAAAAGTTAAAACGCACTCAAAATATGATAATAATATGATCCCGATTCGACTTAATACGAACTTAAAATAAAAATGTCAAAAATATAAATATCGACACACAAATGATAAAACATAAAATCTCGGGCATCCGTCAATATCGTGGTCACTAATAATCCTCGCTATTAGTAAAAAGATAAAAATAAGACCTCCAACGCCGGTTTTAAATAAAACCATCAACCGTCATATCATTCAAACTCATCAAAAATTTCAAAATTATTCGTAAAATAATATTATATAATATTAAATAAATGTCCTCGGGTTTGGGTTGTCACATCCTACCCTCCTAAAAGAGAGCGACGTCCCGACACTCGGCCCCTCTTATACTCACATTCCATACCTCCAGAACAAATGAGAACTCTTTTCCTTAAAGAAATCCTCATGCTTCCTTCATGGATTCAAATCCATTCCCAGAATTCTTGTATCTTCACAATATAATTCTCATTATGTTTCGACCTTATAAAAACTCTCCACACTTCTCTTTCTATGAAAAGCAACATATATTCAAGTTGAATTCTTTCCTTGTTATTCCCAGAACAAATTTCACCCTTCATAATGACACTTTAAGCATAACCACGTTTCCCAATTTCAAACTCCATCGATTTCTTCGAATACCAACATAACTCTTCGGATGACTCCTTGTTACTAATGAATGATCCTTAACCCATACAATCTTATCAGTATTGCCAATGTCACTTCTTGTTCAGTCATTCAATTCCACCTACATTTTTGCAATACATCGAGAACCTAATGTTACGTCCATAACTCACGATCTTTAAACTTCACAAATTGAAGTTCTTTATGGCCTTCAAACAGTACAGGCTTATAACTATCATGACAACCATTATCGTATAAGAATTCCAACAATTTCTAAGTCAATCATACACGAACAAGTATATCGTCTAATATTCGAATCGTCCTTTCACTCTGTACATCAATCTCTGTATAATACACAGTACTCAACTCAACTTTTACTTTTACTCAAACCAGAATGTGTCGATTACTTGACTTGTGAGATTCCTTCATCACTAAGTCTCACTCTCTCAACTCAGATATGTTAGGAGTGCTCAATATACCATGTCTCACTTGACTTTTACAACAAAAATCCTTTCCATAAGTTTGACAAAATGTTGAAATCACTTACCTTGACATCTTTCTCAAATCAGACCACTAACTCCAAATTTCAATACCCTTCCTATCAAGTCCACACTTCTGGTCATCACCAAAACTCAAACCTTAGAAGCTTTTTCCTTTTTCTTCCTGATAAGTGCATCAACTACCACATTCTCCTTTCCCGGATGGTAGTGAATCTCGTAGTCATAATCACTCATAGTCATAGTCATCAACATACTCATATACTCGAAACATATATAACTTGTAATCCTCTACTCATTTCCTTTATCATCCCAGGAAATTAGTTATGAAGCAAACTCTTATGATCCTTGATTACTACATACTTGATTCCATACAAGTAATTTTTCTATAATCTCAAAGAAAACACCACAACTACATAACCCTTATGAGACGCATCACAGCAAACTACAAACTATAATTACTTCAGATCCTTCTAACAATGACAACATCGGTGTAGAACACAACCTACCCTTTAGTGTTCAGAATATAGTTTCCTCATCTGATAAGGATCAGATCTCGAAACTTACAATTTAGATGTATAAGTGGAACTCACACATCCAATTCTTCTTAGTTAGCTTAATCAATGGTTCAACAATCAGTGAAAACCTTTCGATAAACCTCTGATTATTTCCAGCTTAGACCAAAGAATTAACAGATTTCTGTCATCGTCGTTGGCACCGACCAATCCTTACTCGTTTCAATCTTGGTAAGATCTTCACGAATACCTTTGTTGTCAATCAATTGCCTTAAAAACGCACATATCTCAACTAACATTCACACATAGGGAACTTTACATACAATTTCTCTTCTTCCAACCATCCCAAATTTATCCTCATATGCTACTTATGTTCCTCCTTTCCTCTTGGAATAAAATAGAATATCTTTAATAGATATAATGACTAACTCATCCTAGCACACGTTCACACAAGATTCACCCAGTCCATGAATATGGTAGACGCGATCGTCAATTTCAAAAACATCACTTGCTACTTAAACACCCACATCAAGTACGAAAAAAAACTATAGGAATATCTTCCTCCATAACTCTCAATTAATGATGACCAGAACTCAAAGCGATCTTTGAGTACACACTGGATCCAGACAAGTTGCAAGGATCATACAAATCATAAATCCTCGATAATGGATACCGGTTCTTGACTGTCAGTTTGTTAAGCTCTCGATAGTCGATACACATCCGAAGCAATCCATCCTTCTTTGACAAACAACACAGACGATCGCCATTGGCAACCAAACTTAATCTAATACATCCCTTATCCATCACTTCTCGCAGTTGACCGGATAACTCATTCCACTCTGACGGTGCCAAATGATAAGGCATACAAATACTACTCAACGAAACGCAGAAACACTAAACCTATCGCTTACAACACTCAATTGACACGAACTCCACTTCATGAGACGGCAACAACTCAGCAAAACTTCAGGAAAACTTCAGAATACTCTTGAGTCATTAACAGATCTCCCAACTTCTCCTCAACTACCCTATCACTAATTACCTGAGCTAGGAATACATCATATCCCTCTTCCACATACTTCCTCATCTCTAAACGAGATACTTCTCAAACGTAAAATTCACTCATCACCTCTCACAGTCAATACTCAGCTTCTCAGCAAAATCTAAACCAACAGCTATCAATTTACAGTGAAGATTAGTCCAATTTCAAGCATCAGCACTTCGCACCACTAACCAATTCATACCAATAATCCACATCCAAAGATCCCAACTCTTAGAGCATCAAGCCGATACTAAACACCTACCTTCCTAAATTCAAGGAACACACTCTTAGTATAAAACTAATACTAGCAACCTTTCCATCGGTTAATTCAACATCATAGGTAATTATAAATCTTACTAATTCTCCATTGATAAAAAAACTGAATCTTTACTGTTCTACAATTTCTGTCTGATCTGAAATCAAACAACATACTAACATTAGGATCACTAGATAAGAATATAAAATTTACAACGTTCAGACCTTAAGGTTTGTCAGCATCACTCAAACGTAAGCTGGTGCGACAGCATTCCTATCTTGTCAATTTCCTTTCCTTGGACAATTCCCTTGCATGTGTCCTTTCTCGCCACGACTAAAACATATGGAAATTCCAGGGTACAAATTCCAGTAACTAATCCTCTTATCCTACACTTCGTAGCTTTATGACTAGGTTGTCCTAATTCTAGTCGTAATTGTGGAAAATTACCTACATGGTATATAGTACAGCAAACACACTTGAGATTTATCTTGTTATTTCCAAACACACCTCATTCCTTCAATAGTTTAAATGCTGATTTCGGTTCTATCTTTAGATATTGTTATTATTGTAATCCCCACGATTCTAACCTCAGTTCTGCTTGGACTGAGCAGATTCCCACTTTCTCTTATTGTTTTCAACAATGCTATCTTTCCTATCTTACAGTTTCACGTCCATATAATCATGCGCCATCTAAACAGCTTCATCGAAAGATTCAGGTTTGGAAGAAATAATCTTACTCTTGATATCACTAGACAATCCTCTAATGTACCGCTTCCTTGACTTACAGTCATTCACAAAAGTATCAGAACATAGCAAATATAGCTCAGAAAATTTCCCAGTAAGCAGTAATAACATCGTCCCTTAGCACTAATTGTCTCAATTCGGATTCCAACTGTCCTAGTTCCTACTAAGGACAAAACCTAGCAGTCAATAGTCCTTTCATCACGGTCCATGTCTTACCATTTGCCACAACCAATCCCAAAGTAGTCACTTGGTTGTTCCACCATCTTAGTGTACCATTCTAAAATATAGCAGCAGCAAATTTCAGCTTATTAATTTCTGAACACCCAATAATCTCAAAAGTACTCTCTTTCTTATCAATCCATCTATGCAATTCAAATGCACCACTAATACCACAAAAATGCGTAAAACCACACTTCCCAAAAGTAACATAAGTACATTCTCTCGAACTTGTAGAACAACAGCAACACTATTATCTGGGTCAGCAGCATCATCATTATTCTCGGCAGCATCGACTGAAGTACCATTATCTCAGCACAACTAACTCCAGCTTCTTGATTCCTTGTAGCACGATCAGCTTCATGGGCTCTAACAATAACTTGTTCAATCATAGTGTTCATAGTAGCAGTTGTTAGCTTTGTAGACATATTTCAAGAAACTTAGTCACGTAGCGATCTACTAATGACATAAATATGATTCCCCTACTCGTTCTTCCATCATCACAAAAGAATAAAACATGATAAGTATACATATCAAGATAAAAGAAGAATTCTTTATCAGGACATCTCATGGATACTACATGCACGAACAACGCAAACTATAATGGTTCATCAACCAAAACTCAAGAGAGTTAATAAAGGCACATCATAGATCATGAGGGTAATTCAAATTGCGTTGAGGATTCAACAGGATAGTGGCAATGTCTGTCACTACAATCATTTTCCGAACAAACTTAAAAGATAATGAGTTCCATCACAATGCTACGACACAAGGGTTTAAATAGTATTTACTTAATAAATACTCTAAAAATTCATTTCATTTTTAAGGGATACATCTAACTATAAAACAATACAAAACAAAAAAATCTTACCGGAGCCTTGCAGAGAAGTTGCGTTGCTTTTGTAAAATAGTTTCGACACCAAAGTTATAGTTTAGGACATTTTTCAAAATCGACCTAATTCGCTATAACTAAAAAGCTCTGATTACCAATCTATAACACCCCCAAATTACATTTCGCAGTGGAAATACACATTTGGGGTGCTAAACTCAAATATCATTATACAAAATACTTTAAACAATCTTTAAATGATACATTTCAAATATAAAAGGAAATAATTTAACCATTGTCTAAAACTTTCAATCCCAAGTAAAACAATTATAGAAATATCATAGTAACATTTAGGTCCCCTAAAGATTTTAATTCAATCAACAAACAATTTACCAAAGTACATGATCGTACATTATTATTTTTATGACAAAAGGGAAAGAAATCTATTTTAGACCAATCACCACAAAAGCAATCCGCAATCCTTCTCAAGCAAGCTCCGCAATTCATCAACTTCAATCACCTGAAATACATGCTTAAAATCATCAACACAACGGTTGAGCGAGTCTATAGGTTTTCCAAATCATCATTTAAACACAAGAGAAAAATCAATCAAGATCATTTAATAGAATTGCTACGTATACAATATATTAATCAGGCAATCTGGCATATAGCAATAGCTATAGAATTGTACTAAGCTCATGACACCGACCCCTTAACTTAATCACCCACGCCTAAAGCCGACATGACTAGATGAATTCCAGTGACCCTACTAGGGTATCAGTTGCAAGTATACCACATTCTCATTCTCGTAAAATTATCCTTCTCAGAGGTTACTCAGCGTAAATCCCTGGTCTCGGATAGGGTCGTCAGCCCAATAGTACTATTATTAGAATAAGTGGCTATTCCCAACTTACAACATCAAGTCAGAAGATAGTTAACGGCTCATGAATTTTGGGACTTTTGCAACTTAGGTACTCATACAATTCAAGGCAACAACATGCAACATTCGGGTCCAAACAATCAATCATGACTTGTGCTTATTTTACTTTCAAATAGCATGTATCCGGTTTTAAAATCATTTAAAACAATTACAAAAGCGAGGCTATAGACTCACCTTGAGTAATAGCAGTAGCAAGACGACCTTCGACGACAGCTGATGCCCGATAAACATAAAAAACGCAACCTATCAAATAAGGCGCGTTCATCAATAATGAACTAGAATAAAATCCATACTTACTAACACCAAACTCAAAATAATAAAATCACAACCAACCCAAAATGAAAACAATACAAGTGACCTATTACTTCATTCTATATGTTTACTTTATTAGTCCATACACTCGATAATAATCTACCGGTACATACCAAATGTACGGGTTAATTTATCCCACTTAAACACGTCAAATACTTATGATACTAATCAGAGATATCACTTACTATATGTAGAAAGACCTGTTAAAAGCCCATCAAAAAATTTTACTTTTAAAGTTCCCTGCCCGACACATCTTTGAACTATAAAAACCGGACAGTTTTACGTCACCGACTCATACAACCATTTTAACCATTCTAAACAATCCCGTTTACAAATATGACACTTGGGTTTGAAAATAGACTCACAACCCTAAGTCTAGAAACAAACATCAGTACTTGACCATTTTCACAAGTCATTCTATAGTCCTCGAGATTCGATCCAAATATTGACAACAACTTTGGATTGTGTCGATACTCGTCTGCCGGTACACGAATAATCAAAACATCATAACTTCGCGCTCGTTTGGAGCTAGAAGCTCTACCTTATATCAAATCGAAGCTAAAAGAATTCTCTACAACCTTATGCTATTAGTTAAACTATTTTCAAACAGTAAGGTACCCAAAATTGGGCTTGAACCTACAGATCTAAAACACCACTTTAAAAATCATGTCAAATCAATTTTTCAACCCATTTCAACCATTCTCATACTCCTAATATTACCCTAATATCATCACAAGCAACTTAACTATCCCATAATACCCTTGAATGATCATCCAAAAATTTACCCACTCAAAATAATAAACATGCAACACTCAAAAATCAATTATAACACTACTAACAACACTCTCACACAATAAAAATAGATCAAACAAGCATTGGATCATATAAAAAAAAAGATTCTTGCATGTTGTAAACTTTTACACCAAAATGATCACCATCAAATTTTAGAGATGGGATATTGTTTAGTTTTTGAAGATTCAAAGTAGAAAAATCAAAAACAACTTTTTAACAAAAATATTAGCATGATCATCTCTTAATCATCACTAACAACACATGCATAATCATAAACTTGACCTGCCAACTCTTGAAAAATCAAACCTCATGCATGTTAAAGATTTTTATACCAAACGAAAGCCCTTGAAAATCTAAGATGTGGTCTTGTTTTGTTTTAGCTTGGATCATAACAAAAATCAAACCAAAAATTGGTTTATGGTGTGGTGGTGTTGACGGCAAGACAAGAGAGAGAGAGAGGGGGGGGGGGGGGGGGGGGGGGGGGAGGTATGTTTGATTTATTTTTCACACATTTACTATATGTTTTAGCTAGGGGAATATCTATTTATAGTGGGATGGAGGGGTAGTTTTTGCCAGTTTGTGATAGTTTTGTCCAAAATGAAATTAAATAGTTGTAAGGGTAGAAAATGTAAATTGTAAATTTTGAAAATATTTACGAGGCTCGGGTTTCGTAAAAATACTTTTCAAAAGTTAAAATGCAATCACAATATGATAATAATATGATCCTGATTCGACTTAATACGAACTTAAAATAAAAATGTCAAAAATATAAATATCGAGACACAAATGATAAAACATAAAATCTCGGGCATCCGTCGATATTGTGGTCACTAATAATCCTCTCTATTAGTAAAAATATAAAACTAAGACCTCCAACGTCAGTTTTAAATAAAACCACCAACCGTCATATCATTTAAACTCATCAAAAATTTAAAAAATTCTTCGTAAGATAATATTACTCTATAGAAACGCCATTTTGTGATGATATCCATACGTCGCGCCCCATATTCCGCCATGGTGGGGTGTGACAGAATGGTATCAAAGACAATGGTTATAGAGAATTAGGTTGACTAGTCGCGTAGCCTAGTCTATAGCTTAAGGGTCCCTGCATATAGGCGTCATAGGAGTATGTGTGCATTTTATAATAATTGATGTGTTTGGATGTTATTTATTGCGATGTTTTAACTAGTATGAATTGAACCATAGTATGTTCATACTTAGTCACATGTTATTTTCTTTTCGGGTTGTGACTAGTGCGGGTTGAACCATAATCGTCCACGCTAGTCATTGTTGTATTTTGTTTAAATTGTACATTATAGTACATAATTTGGTACAAGGTAGTTTTTATCTTTTGTTGAGTTATTTTATATACCTGAGGTATGTTATTTTTCTTTTGATGTTTAAGTCATGTTCTCTAAGAATCGTGTGGTGGTTCGAGTTACTAGGAGTACATGGGTAGGAAGGATTTTAAGCTGTTTCCACTCTTATGGGCGACATGACTTATAACTGATTATGTTTTCGTTTTGGATTTAGTCTATGCTGTTTTAGCTAGACTATGGATTTATGTATTTCAGGAAGTTTGACTATGTTATTTAAATAGTTGGAGTTTTTGGCCTTATTGTTTATGTGGTTATGAGCTTATGTGAGTAGATGGTTATATATGTTATGTGTTGTATTAATTCTTATAAGTATCATCATAGGAGGGAGTGCATTGGGGAAAGGGTAATTGTTTAAGTATGGTGGCTAACATAGTTATACAAGTACCACAACTTCAATGTGTTCCTAAGTATGATTGCATGAAAGAGGGTTAATACATGCTTGTATATGATGAGATATGGATTATTGGTATATGTATAGTATATGGGTTTATGTAACAGCTGCCTACGATATGGATATTTTTTAGTGTGTTATTGTTTTGGGTTATAGTCAGGTTGTGTGATTATGGGGTCACACGATACGGACTGGTTTTAGTGATGGGTTTTGTGCCTTGTGGTAAGATGGTGGCTTCTCGTATGGAAAAACGAGTGTATGACGCGATTGGTTGATCTGATATGTATGGTAATGAGTATGTTTTGGGTGATTTAATAAGTATATATATGCGGATGTATATATACTACTATGTGTTAAGTTATGGTATATGGTCGTTCACTAGTTATTATAACTTGAACGTACCTTGTGTTTGTTCGTGTTTTATGGTGCTGGAGTTTGATGGAGTTCCAACGACGTTTTGAGTCTTTTCATGTGTGTCTACATTCGGGTATGTATTTTAATTAATGAGAACTACTAAATTTTCTTGTAAATAAGTGTGGCTAATTATAGGAAAACGACTTTGAAAATAATTTGTAAGTGTATGGTATGATATCGTGACTTACATATTTTTTTTAAGTTTGTGGTAGTAAGTTATAAAAAAATTGTCTTGAAAATAATTGGATTAGTTTTCTATGTAACATGTGATAATACATTTTAAAGGGGTAAAGAAATTTTACAAAAAATTTCTTAAGTGGAGTTAAAATTTTAGAAGTATTTAACTAGACGGAAAGAGTAAAAAGGGAGATTTTATTATAGTAATGATAATAATAACACCACACCTTGTAAATGTGTAGTAGTTTAGTTATAACCAGCCTAAATGGATTTTATAAGATAATAATAATAATATAGAATTAAAAAAACACTGTATTTTATAAGCATGTATTGGATTCATAATAACAAGTGAAATAAGTTTAATATGGGTAAAAAAGATAATGGTTAAGATTGTAGTATACTAACTAGTTGATATCTTGATAGAATGATGAAGATAAAGGATGAGTTATTGGTTAAAAATGAGTATGATTGATTTTAGTAGTATTGGAGTTTGGTTCTTATGAGAAGTAACTAATTGGGACGAAAGTTTAAAAAAAAATTTCTAAGGTATCAAAATTTGGTAATACTAATCGTGAAGAGTCTAAATTTCTCGTTGTTGGCACACTCCATTGATCTTTCGGATTACATTGTTTTGTTTTCAGTTGTTTTAGCTAGGGTTCGTTTTACCCTATATTTTATTGGGACACGATTGTTTGGAATTCTTTTGTTACACGTCATGGCTGATTTGGTTATGCGGTTGTGGAAACGTTAGGATGAGAGGATATAGTTGGGTAATATTACTTATCGTTAGATATTAGAATAGAGAAATGTGTTTTGGTTTAAAGGTTGGTTGAAGTACCATTAGGAGATTGATGAAAGTACTAGCGGATGTGAGGGTAGAGTAGAAAGTTTATACTAATGGAAAGGTTGGGTAAATAACACGCAAGGGATTGGTATAGTTATGGAGGCAAGGTAGCAGTAGACACGTGAAGGAAAACAGGAATGTGAAAGAATGATTGATAGGAGACTGATTAACAGTGAAGTACAACATGTAAGGAAGAGTGAGCCATTGAGGGGTTGAAGTACTTTTTAGAAATATTGTGGTAGATGAGTTGAAGTTAGAAGCTACTGGTAGTGTGAAGTTCCTAGGTAACATCATGGAGACGAGAAGGAGTGCATAAAGAGATACATCGCGAAACAAGATGCTGAAAGGACTACGTGTCGGCTGCAAGAAGGATGCAAGTGATTTCGAAGGAGTCACAAAAGTTGCGAGGACTGGAAAGGTGACAAGCACTATGATGGGAAATTTACGTATGGTTCGTGACGAAGAAGGGCAGATCGAGTATCAGAGTGGATCTACAAAGAGCTGAACCGGTGGATCGTGATGAAATGAATACATGACATGGGAGATTAAGAACTCGTGGAAGTAACAAGGGGAGTCGAGTGACTACGCGGATAGAATTTTTATGGAAATCAATATCGAGGGATGAGAAGTGAAGCTGAGCTGAATAAATTACGTGGAGAAGTGATTAGAGAGTCGGTTTTGTGAAGGTGTTATGAAAGATCTTTGGAAGAGACAGCTATGCATTATCCAATGCACTAGTTATTTCCATAGATGTGATGAATGAAGTATGAAATTTCTGTTGGACGGGATAGTGTAGGAATAAGGGAGAACCATGGAAGGAGAGAACCAAGTATTCCTAGAAGATGATGATTGAAAATACCTCATGTTGGGTGCAAGATCAAAGTACAAGTATGAGATTTGAATACGAATTCAAAATATGGCTTAGTAGACAAATGGAAACTAATGTGGGTATAAGATGAGAGTGTGATCTGCATGGAATCACATGAAACTCTAGTCTGTCCCTATTAGGAGGGAGTAGGAGAACTAGTTGTGAGAAAAAAAACAAGTGAAGCTACTTTGAAAATTTTGGCGTATAGATGACTAGATAGACTTAGTTAGTGGAGCTGGATTATTATATATGCCTAGAATGCTAGAGGCATTTGTGGTACGAGACGTAGAGAATGATCTATACAGATTATGAACGTCTACAACACATATTTAATCATCTTGATCGAACATTTGGAAAAGGTGATGGGTGGAGTTAAGTGATGAAAGAAAATTGCAAGGACAAGTACCATCTGGGAAAGGCAAGCATAGTTGATGAGATATGGAATAAGAAGAATGAAGTGAAGCTGAGACGAACTTGAACTATATGGATGACGTATTAGGGTGGTTTGGAAGAAGGATGTAGGTTGCACGAGTTGAGTTGTCTAAAGCAAAGAACGCGTCAACATGTATGTTGCGTGGCTTGGACAATCATATGGAGAAAAGGGACGTAGACTATACTTCCTACATAGATAGGAGTAGCTTAGAAAGGGCGATGTAAGGACGAAATTGGTGAAAGTGACGAGAGTTGGGTGATAGTCGATAGACTGACTAATTCATCTCAGATTTCAAGAGGAATGAGAAGTCACGTAGTTGAGAAGTTGGAAGGATTGCGTACGGATGTGATGGAATAGAGGGTTTTGCGTAAAAGTTAGCCTAATATGTATGGAATGCCTTATGAAGGATTATGGCAAGGGAAGAAATGATGGGAAGCATCACCTCATGATGTATGGTTGGAGTTGAGGAAGAAGAAGGAAGTGTGTATAGAAGCGAAGCATGAATGAAATAGGTCGAGATAGGAACCGAAGGTAAAAATTTGGTAGAGCTTAATGAGTAGAATAAAGCACGACGCAGGCTAATACTGTCGTAGTGTGGAAAAGGAAATGGCACTGACCTATACTAATTGCTTGGGAGGCTGAGTATCGATAATCGAATGGATGAGGGGTTATAGGTGTGATGTGCCATAGTGACGAAGGGCTTGGTCTAACTGAGACAAGATGAGGAGCAATATGACCTTGAAGGTAGGACATTGTGTAGGTATAAAGGAAGTGTTGGGTATAAAAAAATCATGAAGAAAAGGGATAAAGAAGTGTATAGGTGCTACTAATGAGCTACCCAAATTTAATGGAAGTAGTTGTAGCATGATTTTGGATGGCAGTTGATAGACTAACTGAGATAGCCGTCCTTTTGATGATGTGTATAGATCATAAGTTGATTTGGATTGGAAGAACTAATGGATATGTGAAAGACCGTCATAGGTCATTTTGTAAGAAAATTGGAATGTTTAAGTAGTTTGGGGTACGGACTAAAGGTAGTTGATGAACATGATTGGATATGGGTATATCCAGCTAACTGGAAAAGGATGGGCAAGTGATATATTTATACAACCTTAGGGGTTACACTAAGGGCATGAGTGATTGATTTAGAGGAAGTTAGGAAACTCATTAGCGATGGCTGAGTTTTCATATAATGATAGTTATCATACTAGAAGTCGATAAATGCCATTTGAGGCACTATATGAAAGGATAGGGTGAGTTGTCCCCATTGTGGACTAGAATTGGTAAAAGAGGCTACTAATGTGGTAATGGTGTTTGTGGAAAGGATGAGAGCAACATGGGATGCTATGTAGAAAAGGAGGAAACCACTAGAGTTAGTGACAAAGTTATGTAGGAAGTTTCACCCATAGTAACGGGTGGTATGTTTTGGTAAAATGGAAGAGTTGATGTAGAGTTTTGTAGGTCCATTTATGATCTTTGGAAAGATCGGACCAGTAGCTTATGAGCATAGAATAACCTGGGGGGAAAATGAGTGGTATACATGATATATTTCATGTATTGAGATTGGTAAATGTTGTTTGAGAATGCATATTTGCATGTACGGTTATTCGGGGCTTTTGTTAATAAGAGTCTTTGTTTTATCAAAGAGTCATTTGTGAGATTTATTGACTGTGAGGTCAAGAGTTTGGAAATGAATTTAAATATTGTTGGTTAGTATATATCTAGTAAATTGAGTCATGAACTAAAGTTCACGTAGAAATGAGGAGTTCTTTTAGAACAAGTATCCTCATATGATTTGTTGATTGATGTGACTGATCCTAAGAAGTAAATCTCGGGACGAGATTTCTATTATAAGGGAGTGATGTGACAACCGCGGTTTTGAGGTTCGTCACTTAGTTTTATTTTGCGCTAGTTACGTGCCTTTACGTGTTTATGTGCTAATTGGTGTGCATAGATCGTGGTTTGGATATCGTTTCCGGTACGGGGTACCTTGTGAGTGAAACGATGTGAGATGATTTCATGTTCATGAGCTCACATGGTAGTTACTATGAAATGAGATGGTGTTATTTAGTGGTTTTATGTATACGCATATGTACTATAGAAAATCGTATTTTTACGATTTACGGTTTAGCATTTAGAGGTCTCGGATGAGGTAATTAGTCACGGAAGTATTTTTCAGGATGGTTTTAAGTCATTTACGACTTATCTATAAAGTTTATTTCAAAATTTAAGAGTTTTTATAAAAATGTATATTTTACGTCTTTATCGGTATACGCGTAAAAACTGACTAGTTTTACGGTTTTGAGGTTTTGGAGGCTTTAGGAGCTGAAATAAATTAAGGAAAATTAAGGTAATATTAATAAGATATTAATTAATAACAAAATAAAAAAATGAAATTAGGGGGGTGTTGGTCGGTTTTGGACGCAAGGAAAGGAAGAGAAAAAGGAAAAAAAAAGAAAAAAAGGAAACAAGTTTTATATTTGGACTAGGATTCTTGTGTACACTACATAATGTTTTATATTAAACCAAAAATCATAAATCCCTGGAGATAATGACGGTTTGAAGAGGATTTTTAGGGTTTCATGGGTTTTTTCATCTTCCATTAATCTTAAGGTAAAACCTTCAAATCCCTTTTTAATTAAGTGTTTTAATGTTTTCTTTAATCATCTTATGATGGATTTAGGTTAGGGTTTAAATTAAAAACAGTATATTAATGATATATTAATGATATTATACTAATTAAATAAGTTAGGGCTTGTAATTAGTGGGATTATGGGTAATTAATTAGGTTAATTTAATTAAACCCGTTTTAAAAAACTTGGCAGAATTTAGGGTCAATTGTTTTGATCATATAGGGAGTTCTACAAACTCTTATTTTGCAATCCAAGTATCCCTGGAAAGGTAATTGAAGTGGCATTCAAATGCAAGAAACGAGAACTAAATTGGAGGTAGGGAAGTGGGTCAAAAACAGGTTACAACAGTCGGAGGTCAAAACAGTTTTGAAATCAGCCTGTTTTCTTTTTAAGTTTTGGGTTGTTTGGGGTACTTAGGTTTGCATTGGGAATTTTAAACAAACATGGGAGTTGGTTTATATATTATAGGAAGTATCTGCATTGGGTCTAAGAATGTGGGTTACGGTAAGACCCCCTAATCATAACAAACTTTTTGTATGTTCAAAATCAGTAAAATCCGGATAGACAAAAGTATATATATATATATATATATATATATATATATATATATATATATATATATATATATATATATATATATATATATATATATATATATATATATATATATATATATATATATATATATATATATATATATATATATATATATATATTTATATATAAAATCGGGGCCTTAACAGTAGCTTTAAGGTTGGGGCAAATGGGAGGTGTTAGCTAACATATGTAAGGGCATAGTATTTCCTTTACAGAGATCATGGGTATGTTTAAGTGGACGTTTGGCTTATAGTTTGGAGACCTAAAACCGGGACTGTTTTGGGTAAAATGTTAACGGGACGGGTTATGATGTAAATTAAGTTAAGGACTTGTTGGGGAAGGGTAATGGGGTGTTTAGAGTATATTAATGAGGAACATATATGGGAGAAGGCTAGATGTCCATCATAGATTGATGAGCCGTCTTAGTGATTGGATCATGTTTTGATTATGTGTTTTTGGTTTGTTAGCTTTTTGCTAGTGCGCGGACTTTTGGAGAAGCTCAATCAGGTGAGTTTCATAGTCCCATGTTTTCTAATGATTATGAATTCCAGATGGGATGGAAGCGACACTGTCTTGTTTTTATAAATTATGTTGTGAATGTTTTGTGTTTGGTGATGGACTTGTGCTTACTTACGTGATTAACTGCTAGATGAATCTTGATTGTTTTATGTTTTGACTTGGTGCCAAGGGGATGTTGACAAGGCGGAGCCTTAGGATTGGTTCATAGGTGTTTGAGCGCCTATGGTACCATGGTGTTTGGTAAGGCTGGGAGCCTTGGATTTGGATTTGGATTTGGATTTGGTTTGGTTTGTTAAATCTTGAATATTAGTTGTTAATGCATGTTTATATCACATTGTCCATATGTTCATTTGTTAGTGGTTGTTGTTCACAGCTTATGGTTTGTTTTGGCGTTGGAGTCTAAACCTATGACTCTCACCAACTTTATGTTGACCTGTTTTAGTGTCTCTTTCAGGTGAAAATGTGGTTAAGCTTGAGAATAGGAGTGGCTAGATTTGGAGGCATTAGGATTGCATATAGAAGGAGATCCCCGTTCCTTCTTAGTTATTTTATGTGTTTTGAATAAGTGATATTGTTGACACATATATGTTTGCTTTGTTTATGTTTATTGTTTGTCTCGAGTAAGTGGTAGGACTGTTACCTACTTACCTAGACTCCTGCATTGATGAGATATTGTCATGACTTTTGTGTCACCATTTTATGACATTTCTTATTTTATTTAGTTATCTCTATAGACACGCCATGTTGTGATGATATCCATACGTCGCGCCCCATATTCCGCCATGGTGGGATGTGACAAAAGGCCCTTGATAGGTCTTGAACCCAAGGCCACCAGGAATTCCCCCCCAAGGAAACCACTTAGTGGAACCTTGGTGGCCAACTGAGCTAAGCCAGTTGGTTACCTAAACTTGTAAACTACTAGCAAAAACCACCAAACTTCTCATTCACTCCTCACACATGCAAGTTTATTAAAAATTTCTCAAATCTCTCTTTCTCTCCCTATGTTGGTCGTCCCATATCACCATCCAACACCACCATCATCAAAAATTCTAGCCATGAACTTCAACTATAATTCACATATGTTGAAAGTCACATAAAAAGATGAAGATTGGAGGTGATTATAACATAGGAAAAGGAGTTTTCATGAGGTTCAAGGGCTGATTTCAAGAGTATGTTCATCTAATTGGAGGTTTCTAAAAGTGGTCTTGCTAAACTAAAGATTTGGTTACAAAAACCAAGTCTTGTTCATCATAAATCTCATCCTTTCCATCATATTGATTGTTATATAGATCAATTTCTTTCTATCACCCTATTGTTTTGTATATGTATTCATATATTTTCTTCAAAAATGTATATGTAATAGATCTATGAATGATGATCAAGTGATTTCATGGGGATTTTGTGTTACTAGATGAGGTTAAAAAGGTTAAAATCAACAAGTAAAAATGTTGAAATCATGGTAAGTCACATAGGTTGTATAAAACAGTAAGAACTAATATGGTCACTTGGTTAAATGGCTTAGCTTATTAGATATAATGATAGATAATTGATTTTTACATAAGTGATGAACTGGCCATGCAATATAATGATTAAAATGAGCAAGTTATGGCCATAATACTATTAAGGTACAAATCTGGATAGTCTGTTTGGACGAATTATTAAAAATAATTACAGACTGATTCAGCAGGAGCTATAAAAGAGTTATTTGTAGCACATATCATGTATTATATACAGCAAAAATTTGGGGTTCTATCTCCTTGTAGAACTCTAGATATGGTCAAAATAGTTGACTGAAAATATGAACTCAGATTTCTAATAAAAGTATATAATAATACAGTGCCACTTGAAATAAATTATTATATATATAACAAATGTGTAAAAATTAATATATGGTAATAACTAATATAAAATAAGTATATAAATTATAGTGCACAAATATTATATTTTATAAACATGATACACAACTAGCTTTTCTAAACTACTAACTATATAAATTTTTTACGTCTTTTCGGCTACAACCGAATATGTGGCGTTTTTACCTAATAAAACTTAGATGGTCGGACCCGTATAATGTAACATTTTTATAGAACATATACTGATATGTAAACATATTTGACAAGTAAAAATCGACAAAACCGAACTTTGTAACTTATGGACCATAATGGGCCAAATTAGCCTTGTTGGACCACTAGGCCCAACTAGTTTGGTTTAATGTTATTGGGCTTACTCCTGGGCTTAACCCACTTGGGCCCAACATATGATAATGGTCCTGGTCTTAAAAAGATAAATGGACTAATATAATGTATTGGACTCTTAATGGGCTTATTGGTCCTTAATGTGTAAATGGGCTAAAACTAGTGTAACTAGTATGATAAGCCTAAGTTAACTAATACTAAACAACTAGTAATGTTGTATAAGGAAGTAAAGCCCCACTTGATCATCATGTTATGACATCATTACATATACATAACAACTTTTATAAATTTATTTGACGATAGTCTAAGATCGAGTATTATATGTATAGGTTTCCGTGATCGAGGCACACACTATACATCCTAATTGCCGATAACCCGCCTTCCCACACCAATGTGAGTTCATCGCCTCACACTCTTTTAAATGTTTTATAAACCCGCGAGGGAGATAACATGTTAATTTTAATAAAAATAGGACAACAGTTGTCCCGATTGTATGCTTATTGATATAGACACGAATGATTATATGACCCATTGAATGAAATGAAATGGATTATTATTAGTTAGTTTATGTCACTAAAAGTCCCATTAGCATGAATTGTGAACTACCGGGATTTGGTAGACGCTTATGCATATAATATTACTATTTGGGGAAGATCACCCCAGTTGGCGCCTTGACGGTTGATCCCCGTCGTGCCACATTGATTGGTAAGCGAATTTATGTATGAGAAGATTTATATAAGCGTGATTATTGTGACGACACGCTGTTTTAGATGGAAAAAGGAATTACGGGTTAGCTACCCGATATATGTTATAAAAAAGTAACAATGTCATGCGGCTTATAATAATTCAATAATGAAAATATTGATGTAGGAATTGAATTATAATATATTGCCTGACTAGCAATAGGGGGTCTTATTACTGATATTATGTTCGTGTTTTTGTTTCGCATAACCATTTTCATATAACGGTTTTATTAAACTCTATACACCGTTATAAAACGTATTGTATGATGTTTTTACGACAATGGTTCGTATAATGGTTTTGAAGGCAAAAGCCTATATTATGATTTACGACCAAAATTCGTATAAAAATGTCTTAGGCCTATTTTATGGCCTACGACAAAGAATTGTAAAAAATGATTTTAGGTAATGATTATATACCGGTGATATGTATTAATGGTTTTTATTAAACTCTATGGATTCACTCGGCGTTTCGCTAACTTTTAACATGTTTTATCTCGGGTACTTGAAGGTAATTCTCAGGAAGACGACAAGAATTTATGGCCCGCATTCAAATAAAAATTTCCATTCAAATTTTTTGTAAATTTGTATGACATACTATGACCTGAGGACCTATGTAATTTGATATTCATGAATGGAAAATGCTTAATTATTAAACGACACGATTTTTAAGCGTTGTCTATGATTTGAGTAATGTGCTATCCCGTAACACCAACGACTCTTCTGCTGATTCAAAATGTGAATATTTGGGGGTGTTACACCTTTAATGTTCAATGGATGAGTCGGTATGTTATGGTTGTACCTTTGAGGTTAAATGGATGACTCGGTAAGTTATGGTCATACCTTTGACGTTCAATGGATGAGTCGGTATATTATGGTTTTACCTTTGATGTTCAATGAATGACTCGGTATGTAATGGGTATACGATACATGTTAAATGGATGAGTCGATATGTTATGGTTTTACATTACATGTTAAATGGATGAGTCAGTATGTTATGGTTGTACCTTTGATGTTCAATCGATGAGTCGGTATGTTATGGTTGTACCTTTGATGTTCAATGGATGAATCGGTATGTTTTGGTTGTATGTTACATGTTGATGAGTCGATATGCTATGGTTGTAACACTCTCAAATTTCATATCGGTACAGCGGAAGAGTCTTTTAGAGTGTTACGGGATAGCACAATAACTCTAATCATAGACAACACATAAAAATGGTTGTACAAGGTTTAACATACATTCATTCGATAAAAAGTTTTAAGTGTACAACAGGTCCCAAATTATACAGGTCATTAAGTTTACAAAACATAGATTGAATGAACATTTTTATTATTTTGTGGGCCATCAGAGTCGATCTCCATCCGAATTACCTTCAAGCACCTGAGATAAAAACATGCAAAAATCATATTAGTGAATGCCGAGTGAATTCATAGAGTTTAATAAAAATGTTATATAAACCAATCGTTGAAATCAGAACACAAGTATGATATCAGAAGTAAGTCCTCGTATTGCTAGTCAGGCAATATATAAATCAAAGCATACATTTTAAACCGTCCATGAGACCGTAGCCTAAATATTACCATTGTAGGTAATACTATTATCGTTATTAGCATCGTTATCGTATTGTATTGGAATACATTTGGATTATTATTAGCCGCATGACATTGTTACCTTACTATCACAAACAACGGGCCGCGAACCCGACAAAAAATTTGCCCATCTAAGTTAGCGTGTCGTCACAAAAATCACGCTATGTAAATCTTCTCATACATAAACTCGCTTACCAATCAATGTGGTACGACGGGGATCAACCGTCAAGGCGCGAACTGGGGTGATCGTCCCCAAATAGTACTATCATATGCATAAGCATCTACCAAATCCCGGTAGTTCACAATTCATGCTAATGGGACTTTGAGTGACATAACCTAACTATTAATAATCCTTTTTATCTCTTTTATTGGGTCATCGCATCATTCAGGTCCATATCATTAAGCATACCATCGGGACTACTTGTGTTCTATTTTTATCAAAAACTAGCATGTTATCTCCCTCGCGGGTTTACAAATAATTTTATAAAACATTTAAAAGAGTGCGAGGCTATGAACTCACGTTGATAATGAAAGGCAGATTATCGGCTACGGGCGTGCTTCGGTCACGGAAACCTATATAAATAATAATCGTTCTTAGACTTTTGTCCAATGACTTTATCAAAAAAACAAGTAAACATATGATGATTTTGTACATATGATGATGATCAAGTAGGTTTATACATTCTCATTTACTCATTTTAGTGTTTATGTATTGGTAACTTTTATACTAGTTTACTAGTTTTACTTATTTACATGTTTTAGGTCCAATAAGCCTATTATAAGTCCATTAATTTGTATTAATCCATTTTATACTTTTATTATCAGTATTATACTTTACATGTTGGGCCCAAGTGGGTTTAGCCTAATAAGTAAATTTATAACTGTTTAGCCCATTTAGTTGAATTATTAGTCCAATAATGCTAACTTAGCCCGTTAATGTCCATATGTTATATAGTTCGGGTTTTATCGGTTTTTACTTGTATTAAGTACTTATATATCAGTATATGACTTTTAAAAAGTTTACATTAGACGGGTTCGATCGTCTAAGTTAAATTGACGAAAAACGTTAATTTTACGGTATTAGCCGAAAAGACGTAAAAATCATGTTTATAATTTTTATAACTTATAAAACTTACCAAACTACCATTTTTATAAAATGTCCATTTATTTATCCTTATACACATTTATATGAATGAAATATATAAGTTAGTGGGTATTAATTACACATTTTATACTATATTATTTTGAGTGCTTATATAATACTGTTAAACCTTAATTTCATAAAATCTGATTTTTAGTTTCACTTTAACTATTTTTATCATATCTTGAGTTCTATAAGGAGATAGAAGCTCATTTTTGGATGAAATAAACTTCATATTATGTGCTACAAATAAGTTAGATATATCTACTGCTGAATCCATGCCTAAGTGTCCTTAACAGTCCCTACAAAACAGACTATTCAGATTGGTATACTAATTTTGTTTTGATCATATCTCACTCATTTTGATGATTCCATTGCATGGCAAACTCTCACATGTGTATGACATCTAATGCTTACTGTAAATTTATTCAAACATACAATTTTATCAGTTTATAATTTGGTTACTTACTATTTTTATACAGCCATCATTTTAAGCAAGATTTTAACATTGTTACCTATGGTTTTTCATCCCTTTAATCATATTTATCAACACTTGATCCCCACACAACATTTTTATCATCATATATTAATCATATACATATACAATAGAAAAGAAAATACATTTGATCTTTACAAAAATAATAAGAGAAATGGAAAGGATGATCTTGTTTACCAGCCAAGATTATATCTTGTTTTTGGATGACAACAACTTGATGAACACCAAATATATCTTCAAGATCATCAACCACCAAGATTGTTTGTTGAGAAATCAGCCCTAGGACACAAGAAAATCACCTTCTTTGATGTTAATATGATCACCAATCAACAAGGCTTCAAGGTTTCTTCATGACATGAGTAGATAACATAAGATTTGTGGCTAGAATTATTCAAAAGAGGTGTTTGTTCTTGAATGTGGGACGGCAAGAGAGGAGGGGTGAGAGAGTTTTGTGAGTTGTTTTGCATGTGTTATGAGTGTAAATGTTAAGGTTAAGGTGGTTTTGTGGTTTGAGTGGAAATTTGTAGCTTACTTGTTAAGCTTTGCTTAACAAGTGTAAGCAACTAGCTACAACATTGACACATCACTTGTGTGGTGTCAATAGTTGGCCGTCCCATATGAGTGGGGTAGGATAAACTTGTTTTGTCCCATCCCACTAATTTACGGGTATTCCTCGATTCTAGTTTCCTCGATTTGCGTGCCCTCGGGTCGTTTTACAAAAAACGTTTTATAAATTATGAATCAACGACACAAAACGAATCTAATAAAAATTGTCTCATCAAAAACGGAGTTCAAAAACGTAAATACGAAATACTAAGGTTTCCGGTTTAGTCGTAAAGGACGCTAAATTATGCACGTAAGCCCAAATTTAATCCATAAATTGTGAGTTCATCAACCAACACAAAAATAAGTTTCAAAATGATATACGAGAAAATAATTCGCTACCTGAAAATGTTAGATTGTCATAGCTTTTCCTCCTAAAAGGGATCAACGTCCTCGTGATCCATTTTATTTTGATGTCCGTTTCTTATTGAAATCAAAGAGGTGCGGATATTTCTAACATATTTCATCCTCTCGTTCCCATGTAAATTCCGGTCCATGCTTTGAATTCCATCGGATATTGACAATAGGTATCCGACTTTGTTTCAATTGCTTTACCTCACGATCCATAACCTCTACGGGTTCTTCGATAAAATGCAACTTCCCATCTATTCGAACCTTATCCAACGAAATTTTCTCATCACTCACTGCTAAACATTTCTTCAGATTAGATACATGGAATGTGTTGTGAACACCATGAAGTTTTGGGGGTAAATCTAATTTATAAGCCACCGGACCTACTCTAGATAAAATCTTAAAGGGTCCAATATAGCGAGGATTCAATTTCCTTCGTTTTCCAAATCTTATAACGCCTTTCCATGGCGATACTTTCAACATTACTCGGTCACCCACTTCAAACTCCATCGGCTTCCGCCGCACATCCGCGTAACTTTTCTGTCTACTACGGGCAGTCAACAGCCTATTCTTAATCTGAACTATTATCTCTGTAGTCTCCTGGATCAATTCCGGTCCCGTGAGCTGGGTATCCCCAACCTCACTCCCACATACAGGAGATCTACACTTCCTACCATACAAAGCTTCAAACGGTGCAGCCTTAATACTTTAATGGTAACTATTGTTATTCGAAAACTCTGCTAAAGGCAAATGTTTATCCCAATTCTTACCAAAATCTATCACACAAGCTCTCAACATATCTTCCAGTGTTGGTATCGTCCTTTTACTCTGCCCATCAGTCTGGGGGTGATAAGCAGTGCTCATGTCGAGATTCGTTCCCAAAGATCTTTGGAGAGATTTCCAAAAATTCGATGCGAATCTAGGATCTCGATCTGAAATGATCGATACAGGCACCCCATGCTTGCATACAACATTCTCAAGATAAATACGAGTCAACTTCCCCAGTGAGAATTGCTCTTTAACCGGAATGAAGTGTGCTGATTTGGTCAGTCTGTCGACAATGACCCAAATCGATTTATTTCCAGATGATGTTCTAGGAAGCTTGGTGATAAAGTCCATCGTAATTCGCTCCCACTTCCATTCAGGAATCTTTGGCTGTTGAAGTAGTCCTGATGGCTTTTGATGTTCAGCTTTGACTCTAGCACAAGTCAAGCATTGAAGAACATACATAGCAATATCAGCTTTCATATTCTTCCACCAGTACAACTTCTTTAAATCATGATACATTTTATCAGATCCCGGATGAATGGAATACATAGATTTATGGAATTCTAACATAATCAAATCTCTTAAGCCTCCAAACTTAGGTATCCACATACGACCTCTTAAGCATTTCACTCCATCAGCTCTAACCTCTAAAGGATCTCCTTCTCCTCGGAACCCTTCATTAACAAAATTTTCTTTCTTAAAGGCTTCTATTTGCGCATTTCTAATTTGCTCAAGCAAATTATTGTGCACGGTCAAGACTAGAGAACGTACCCTGATAGGCTCTCTATCTTTTCTGCTTAATGCATCGGCAACAACATTGGCTTTTCCTGGGTGATATTTTATATCACAATCATAATCACTTAACAATTCTATCCATCTTCGTTGCCTCATGTTCAATTCCTTTTGATCGAGAATATATTGTAGGCTTTTGTGATCTGTGAATACCATACACTTGGTGCCATACAGATAATGTCTCCACAACCTAAGAGCAAAGACTACATCTCCTAACTCAAGATCATGAGTAGTGTAATTCTCCTCATTCTTCCTTAATTTCCTAGAAGCATAAGCTATCACTTTTTCTCGCTGCATCAAAACATCTCCATATCCTCTAAGAGATGCATCACAATACACTACAAAATCTTCACTCCCGTCGGGTAATGATAGAATTGGCGCACTACATAATTTTTGCTTCAATATCTGAAATGCTTCATCTTCATCACTTCCCCAAACGAAAGGTTTATTCTTATGGGTAAGCTTAGTCAAGGGTTTAGCTATTAAAGAAAATTCTTTGATGAATCGCCTATAATAGCCAGCCAATCCTAAGAACTGTCGCACTTCCGTTGGCGTTGTCAGTGCAGACCAATTCTTAATGGCTTCAACCTTTGCAGGATCAACATGAATTCCATCCTTGTTAATCACATGACCAAGAAAATGTACTGAATCTAACCAAAAATCACATTTCGAAAATTAGCTTACAACTTTTCATCCTTTAACAAACTCAAAATAATCCTTAAATGTTCTCTATGTTCATCTTCATTCTTAGAATAGATTAGAATATCGTCAATAAACACAATCACAAATTTGTCCAAGTAGGGTTTTCACACTCGATTCATTAGATCCATGAAAACCGCAGGTGCGTTAGTTAACCCAAATGACATTACTTGAAATTCATAGTGTCCATAACGAGTTCTAAATGCAGTTATAGGAATATCTTCTTCACGGACGCGAAGTTGGTGATATCCAGACCGCAAATCTATCTTAGAATACACACTAGATCCTTGTAGTTGATCAAACAAATCATCAATCCTTGGTAAAGGATATCGATTTTTAATCGTCAACTTATTCAGTTCCCTATAATCAATGCACATACGGAAAGATCCATCCTTCTTCTTAACGAAAAAGAATGTAGTTCCCCTAGGCGACGAGCTCGGTCAAATAAAAACTTTATCAGACAACTCCTCAAGTTGTTCAGATAACTCCTTTAATTCAGAAGGGGCTAATCGGTATGGCGCACGTGCCACCGGTGCAGCACCAGGAATTAAATCGATTCGAAACTCAACTTGCCTTATCGGTGGTAGTCCAGGTAAATCTTTAGTAAATACCTCAGGAAATTCAAAGATAATAGGTACATCTTGTAATCGTTTCTCCTTAGACTCATTCCCGGTCACTTGAGCTAAAAATAACTCGCAACCGTTCCTGATGTACTTTTGGACTTTAATGCACGAAACGATTTTCAAACGGGATTCACCTCGATTACCATCAATTACTAACGTCATATTCCTAAGTGGAATCTTAACCTTCTTTTCTCCACATAAAATAGTAGCATTGTTCAACGACAACCAATCCATACAAATAATAATATCAAAACTACCTAATTCTATTAACATCAAATCAATCGGAAAGGAATAGTTTAGGAGATTTAGAGAGCATCCTTCTAATAGCTTATTAGTTTTCACTAATCTACCATCAGCCAATTCCACCTCGTAACTGGTATTTATCTCAACAGCTTCAATGTCAATAAGGGCACTAAATTTAGTGGATACAAAGCTCCTATCAGCACTTGAATCAAATAAAGCAACAGCATAATGATTGATGAGTAAAAACGTACCAGTAACGACATTCGGATCCTCTTTCTTCACCTCGACTGTTCCAAGTTGATAAGCACCACCCTGGGGGTTTCTTCCAGGTACAATCACTTTCAACTTAGGGCAATCCGATTTCCTATGACCTTCTTTGTTACAGTTGAAGCAAATGGTTCCCTTCTTACACCTTTCAACCTTGTGTCCAAGCTTTCTGCAATTTCAGCACTTCCAACAGTCGCCAGCATGCCTCTTGTTGCCACACTTAGGACATCTATCATCGTTGCGCGGTGTGTTGTTGGTAAGAGCATTTACATTCCCCTTTCTCTGGTTCTGACGGCGATTGAAATTCTTCCTATTATCACCTCTATCTACACGATCACCATCACCCTTTCTTTTCTCACCAACATGGATTTCATCTTCCCTATCCTGAATTATCTATCCAATGAGTTGGTAAGCCATTCGAACAGCATCATCAATGGTCAGTGGTTTAGATGATGTCACGTCCCCCTGGATATTCTTGGTCAACCCTTTAATATATTTCTCAGTTCGGATCTCTTCGGGTTCCACCAATCGAGGACACAGCAAGGCCAACTCATTGTATCTGTTTGTGTAGCTATCAATGTCCACACCTTTCATTCTCAGATGAATCAACTCTTGTTCTAACCTAATGATCACACTACGGGGACAGAACTCCAAATTCATCCACTTCTTAATTTCAGCCCAAGGAGTAGCATTAGCAGCATCAATACCCATGAAAGCAATTCTCCCGTTCCACCAAGTCAACGCACGACCTTTAAGAGTAGCCATAGCAAAAGTCACCTTATCTTCCTCCTTACACTTACTAATTCGAAACACCGACTCAATCTTCTCAATCCACTGGCTTAATCCTAAAGCACCTTCAGTTCCATTAAAAGGTAGAGGTTCACACTTCATGAACGTCACATAAGTACAACCACCAACTTCAGGCGCATTAGTTCCAAGTCCTCCTACATTTCCTCCAGCATTAGCATTCACATTATTAGCATTCACATTCACATTAGTACCACCAATTCCACTACCATCAGCTCCACTACCGCCAGCTCCACTACCGCCAGCTTCATTTCTAGCATTTGCCATAAATTCAGTCATAGATGCGGTAACTTGCTCCGCAATAATCCTACGTACATCATCCTCAATCACAGCTTTCTTGGGTGGCATAGTTCTATAATTTCACAATTTCAAAGTAGTAAGCATTCACCCAACAAGGGATTCATATAATATGGATTGAATTTATAATCAAGATACAAATAAGGCACAATATGGAATTCAAGATAAGATACATATTTCATTGGATTTGAAACAAAAGCATTGTCTTAATTACATCCCATATCAAAGTTCTAGCACTATACATACTCAAAATTTGTGCCAGGTCTACTTAACTAACAAGTCGGTTCAGTCAAAGTTACAAAAGGTACAAAAGATACAAAGGTCACTACTAAACACAGACTGGTCTACTGAGAACCGCCAGCTGGTCCATCATCCATCGTCTTCTGTATCTTTGTCGGACGATCACTAGACACATCTTCAGCTGGGCGCTTGCGGATCACTCCTCTTTCAACCATATCAGCATAAAATCTACTGTTCCAACCCACAGATATATTCAACTCCTTCTCAGCTTTCTCACGCATCGCACGGACTACACTCAACTGAATCTCCATAGAATTCACCTTTTTCTTCATTGCAGCAAACTCACCACTTTCTAACACAGATAACCTCTTAAAAGCCTCATTCAAACCACGCTCTACATCAGTCAAATCGAAACTAAGCAATTCCCGCTCTTTCTCACCAACCTTAGTCTTCGACTCCAAATAAGCAACATGAGTCTGAACAACACCTAATCAGCCTCTGTCATACTACTTTGAGCACGGGAAGCATCTAAATCACGTCTCAAGGCCCAAGGTGCAAGACCATCCATATGAGTAGCCTCTCAAACCCTAGACGACTCTCCTATCACATGTCTACGAGTAGCAATACCATCAGTACCGTCAGGTGCATTATCATCCTCATCCTCCTCTGATTCAGACGATTCAGACATTTCATCTCTAGGTAGCTCAACCTCAGAATCAGACAAATAAACTGGAGGGGGTAAGGGCTCGCCCTCCGGAACATCATAAGGGTAAATAAGCTCAGCTTCCTCATCATCATCAACCTCATCATCTATACCTATATCCTCCTCGATATCCTCGTCGTCAACCTCATTATCTATACCTATATCCTCCTCGACATCCTGGTCGTCAACCTCATTATCTATATTATCTATCCCAATCTCATCATCATTCTCAATATCAACATTATCAATCTCATTCTCTACCATATCAACCTGAGGGGCAATCTGATCTCCTAGTCCTATCTCGGGCTCGGGATCCTCAAATGGTTCCTCCTCATCAGCATCCATATCATAATCCACTAAGTCTAAATAAGGGTCATCATCTACATTAGGTTAAGGAATAACATGGTTCTCTACAGGAATATTAGGGCCAGCCATGACAATTTGCATTTATATATATATCTCGTATTAGGATAACATACTTATTAAACAATTACATACTGAAACCACGATATATACATATATAAATTAAATTATATATATCAAAATATATATCTTCTCAATAGGGCTTGTTGGTAATGTCGGAGATCCTTGGCACCGTTATAGTCAAAAGATTTTTCAAATATTTTCTCAAATGTTTATAGTTAAAAGATTTTGAAAAGTTTTGTTCAAAACCTTGGTTTTTAAAATCTTTCGTTCTCTATAACGAGAGCTCTGGTACCAAACTGTAACACTCTCAAATTTCGTATCGGTACAGCGGAAGAGTCTTTTAGAGTGTTACGGGATAGAACAATAACTCCAATCATAGACAACACATAAAATGGTTGTACAAGGTTTAACATACAATCATACAACAGTTCCTAAATTATACAGGTCATTAAGTTTACAAAACATAGATCGAATGAACATTTTTATTATTTTGTGGGCCATCAGAGTCGATCTCCATCCGAATTACCTTCAAGCACCTGAGATAAAAACATGCAAAAATCATATCAGCAAATGCCGAGTGAATTCATAGAGTTTTATAAAACCGTTATATAAAACAATAATTGAAATCAGAACACAAGTATAATATCAGAAGTAAGTCCTCGTATTGCTAGTCAGGCAATATATAAATCAAAGCATACATCTTAAACCGTCCATGAGACCGTAGCCTCAATATTACCATTATAGGTAATATTATTAGCGTTATTAGCATCGTTATCGTATTGTATTGGAATACATTTGGATTATTATTAGCCGCATGACATTGTTACCTTACTATCACAAACAACGGGCCGCGAACCCGACAAAAAATTTGCCCATCTAAGTTAGCGTGTCATCACAAAAATCACGCTATGTAAATCTTCTCATACATAAATTCGCTTACCAATCAATGTGGTACGACGGGGATCAACCGTGAAGGCGCGAACTGGGGTGATCGTCCCCAAATAGTACTATCATATGCATAAGCGTCTACCAAATCCCGGTAGTTCACAATTCATGCTAATGGGACTTTGAGTGACATAACCTAACTATTAATAATCCTTTTTATCTCTTTTATTGGGTCATCGCATCATTCGGGTCCATATCATTAAGCATACCTTCGGGACTACATGTGTTCTATTTTTATCAAAAACTAGCATGTTATCTCCCTCGCGGGTTTACAAATCATCTTATAAAACATTAAAAGAGTGCGAGGCTATGAACTCACGTTGATAATGAAAGGCGGATTATCGGCTACGGGCGTGCTTCGATCACGGAAACCTATATAAATAATAATCGGTCTTAGACTTTTGTCCAATGACTTTATCAAAATAACAAGTTTACATATGATGATTTTGTACATATGATGATGATCAACTGGGTTTATACATTCTCATTTACTCATTTTAGTGTTTATGTATTGGTAACTTTTATACTAGTTTACTAGTTTTACTTATTTACATGTTTTAGGTCCAATAAGCCTATTATAAGTCCATTAATTTGTATTAATCCATTTTATACTTTTTTATCAGTATTATATTTTACATGTTGGGCCCAAGTGGGTTAAGCCCATTTAGTTGAATTATTAGTCCAATAATGCTAACTTAGCCCGTTAATGTCCATATGTTATATAGTTCGGGTTTTATCGGTTTTTACTTGTATTAAGTACTTATGTATCATTATATGACTTTTAAAAAGTTTACATTAGATGGGTCCAATCGTCTAAATTTTAATTGATGAAAAACTTTAATTTTACGGTATTAGCCGAAAAGACGTAAAAATCATGTTTATAATTTTTATAACTTATAAAACTTACCAAACTACCATTTTTAGAAAATGTCCATTTATTTATCCTTATACATATTTATATAAATGAAATATCTAAGTTAGTGGGTTTTAATTTCACATTTTATACTATATTATTTTGAGTACTTATATAATACTATTAAACTTTAATTTCACAAAATCTGATTTTTAGTTTCACTTTCACCATTTTTATCATATCTTGAGTTCTATAAGGAGATAGAAGCTAATTTTTGGATGAAATAAACTTCATATTATGTGCTACAAATAAGTTAGTTATAGCTACTGCTAAATCTATGTCTAAGTGTCCTTAACAGTCCCTACAAAACAGACTATTCAGATTGGTATACTAATTTTGTTTTGATCATATCTCACTCATTTTGATGATTCCATTGCATGGCCAACTCTCACATATTTATGACATCTAATACTTACTGTAAATTGATTCCACAATGCAATTTTATCAGTTTATAATTTGGTTAGTTACTGTTTTTATACAGCCATCATTGTAAGCAAGATTTTAACATTGTTACCTATGGTTTTTCATCTCTTTATTCATATTTATCAACACTTGATCCCCACACAACATTTTTATCATCATATATTCATCATATACATATACAATAGAAAAGAAAATACATTTGATCTTTACAAAAGTAACAAGATAAATGGAAATGATGATCTTGTTTACCAACCAAGATTATATCTTGTTTTTAGATGACAACAACTTGATGAACACCAAATATATCTTCAAGATCATCAACCACCAAGATTGTTTGTTGAGAAACCAGCCCTAGGAAACAAGAAAATCACCTCCTTTGATGTTAATATGATCACAAATCAACAAGGCTTCAAGGTTTCTTCATGACATGAGTAGATAACATAAGATTTGTGGCTAGAATTGATCAAAAGGGGTGTTTATTCTTGAATGTGAGACGGTAAGAGGGGAGGGGTGAGAGAGTTTTGTGAGTTGTTTTGCATGTGTTATGAGTGCAAATGGTAAGGTTAAGGTGGTTTTGTGGTTTGAGTGGAAAGTTGTAGCTTACTTGTTAACAAGTGTAAGCAACTAGCTACAACATTGACACATCACTTGTGTGGTGTCAATAGTTGGCCGTCCCATATGAGTGGGGTGGGATAAACTTGTTTTGTCCCATCCCACTAATTTACGGGTATTCCTCGATTCTAGTTTCCTCGATTTGCGTGCCCTCGTATCGTTTTACAAAAAACGTTTTTATAAATTATGAATCAACGGTACAATACGAATCTAATAAAAATTGTCTCAACAAAAACGGAGTTCAAAAACGAAAATACGAAATCCTAAGGTTTCCGATTTAGTCGTAAAGGACGCTAAATTATGCACGTAAGCCCAAATTTAAATCCGTAAATTGTGAGTTCATCAACCAACACAAAAATAAGTTTCAAAATAATATACGAGAAAATAATTCACTACCTGAAAATGTTAGATTGTCACAATGGTTGTACCTTTGATATTCAATGGATTACTTTGTATGTTATGGTTGTACCTTTGATGTTAAATATATGACTCTGTATATTATGTTTATACGTTTAATATTCAATGGATGAGTAGGTATGTTATTGTTATATGTTTGATGTTAAATAGACGATTCAGTATGTTATGGTTATACGTTACATGTTAGATGGATGAGTCGTATGTTATGGTTGTACCTTTGATGTTCAATGGATGAGTCGGTATCTTATGGTTATACATTACATATTAAATGGATTAGTCAGTATGTTATGGTTCTACCTTTGATGTTTAATGGATGAGTCGGTATGTTATGGTTGTACCTTTTATGTTAACTGGATGACTCGGTATGTTATGTGTATACCTTACATGTTAAATGGATGCGTCGGAATGTTATGGTTTTACATTACATGTTAAATGGATTAGTCGGTATGTTATGGTTGTAACTTTGATGTTCAATAGATGAGTCATTATGTTATGGTTGTACCCTTTATGTTCAATGGATGAATCGGTATGTTTTGGTTGAACGTTACATGTTTAATGGATGAGTCGATATGCTAGGGTTGTATCTTTGATGTTCAATGGATGACTTGGTATGTTATGATTGTACCTTTGATGTTCAATATATGACTCGATATGTTATGTTTATACGTTTGATGATCAGTTGATGATTATTTATGTTAGGGTTATATGTTTGATGTTAAACAGATGAGTTGGTATGTTATGGTTATACGTTACATGTTAAATGGATGAGTTGGTATGTTGTGGTTGTACGTTTGATGTTCAATGGATGAGTCGGTATCTTATGGTTATACGTTATATGTTACATGGATGAGTCAGTATGTAATAGTTGTACCTTTGATGTTAAATGGATGGGTCGGTATGTTATGGTTGCACCTTCGATGTTCACTGGATGACTCAGTATGCTATGGTTGTACCTTTGATGTTAAATGGTTGACTTGGTATGTTATGGTTATACGTTTGATGTTCAATGGATGAGTCGGTATGTTATGGCTATACGTTTGATGTTCAATGGATGAGGCGGTATGTTATGGTTATACGTTTGATGTTCAATGGATGAGGCGGTATATTATGGTTGTACCTTTGATGTTCAATGGATGACTCGGTATGTTATGGTTATATGTTTGATGTTCAATGAATGAGTCGCTATGTTGTGATTGTACCTTTGATGTTCAATGGATAACTCGGTATGTTATGCTTGTATCTTTGATGTTCAATGGATGAGTCGTTATGTTATGGTTGTACCTTTGATGTCCAATGGATGAGTCGATAAGTTATGGTTGTACCTTTGATGTTAAATGGATGAGTCGGTATGTTATGGTTCTATTTCCGATGTTCAATGGATGAGTAGGTATGTTATGGTTGCACCTTTGATGTCCAATGTACGACTTGATATGTTATGGTTATACGTTTGCTGCGCAATGGATGAGTTGGTATGTTATGGTTTTACGTTTGATGTTAAATGGACGAGTCGGTATGTTACGGTTGTACTTTTATCAAAGGACGAGTCGGTATTTTATGGTTATACGCTACATGTTAAATGGATGAGTCGGTAGGTTATGGTTATACTATACATGTTAAATGGATGAGTCGGTATGTTATCATTGTACCTTTGATGTCCAATGGATGACTAGGTATGTTATGATTATAGGTTTGATGTTCAATGGATGAGTCGGTATATTATGGTTGTACCTTTGATGTTCAATGGATGACTCGGTATGTTATGGTTTACCTTTGATGTTCAATGGATGAGTCGGTATGTTATGGTTATACCTTTAATGTTTAATGGATGAGTCGGTATGTTATGGTTGTACCTTTGAGGTTAAATGGATGAGTCGGTAAGTTATGGTCATACGTTTGATGTTCAATGGATGAGTCGTTATATTATGGTTGTACCTTTTATGTTCAATGAATGACTCGGTATGTTATGGGTATACGTTACATGTTAAATGGATGAGTCCGTATGTTTTGGTTTTAGATTGAGTAAAGTGCAAAAATCATCCCTGTGGTTTGTCAAAAGTTTGAATTACATCCCTCGTTAATACTTCGCGCAATATACATCATTATGGTTGTAAAATAGTACACCATACATCCCTGAGGACGGATGGTGCAAATATTTTTTCCGTTAAGGGTTAAAAATGTTTGTTATCTTAGGGGTGTTTTAGTCTTTTTACAACCTTGGGATGATTTTTGCACCTAACTTTTAAAAAAAAAAAATTTCCAAAAAAAAATTTCAAAAAAATTCCAAATTTTTTTAAAAAAAGTTTCGAAAAATGTTTTCTTTTTTCGAAAAATGTTTTTTTAAATGTTTTTTTTAAGTTTCGAAATAATATTTGAAAAAACTTTTTTTCAAAAAAAATTAACTTTTTTTTATAAAAGTTTCGAAAAATGTTTTTTTTTAATGTTTCGAAAAATGTTTTATTTTTAAAATGTTTTCTTTTTTAAAATAAGTTTAAAAAAAATTTTGAAAATTTTTTTTTTTGAAAAAATTCAAATTTTTTTTTTAAATTTTCGAAAAAAGTTTTTTTTTTCAAATGTTTTTTTTTAAATGTTTTTCGAAAAAAAAACTTTTAAAAAAAAAAAAGCTTTTCTAAAAAACTTTTTTTTCAAAAAAATTCAAATTTTTTTTTAATCTTCGAAAAAAAAAAATTTCAAAAGTTTTTTTATAAAAGTTATTTTTTAAAATGTTTTTCGAAAAAAAAACTTTTTTTAAAAAAAGCTTTTTTTTAAAAACTTTTGAAAAAAAAACTTTTTTCGAAAATTTAAAAAAAATTGAAACTTTTTGAAAAAAAAAATTTCAAATTTTTTTTGAAACTTATTTTAAAAAAGAAAACATTTAAAAAATAAAACATTTTTCGAAACATTAAAAAAAACATTTTTCAAAACTTTTAAAAAAAAAATTGAATTTTTTTGAAAAAAACTTTTTTCAAATATATTTTCGAAACTTAAAAAAAACATTAAAAAAAACATTTTTCGAAAAAATAAAACATTTTTCGAAACTTTTTTTAAAAAAATTTGAATTTTTTTTGAAATTTTTTTGGAAATTTTTTTTTTGAAAAGTTTGGTGGAAAAATCATCCCTAGGTTGTAAAAGGACTAAAATACCCTTAAGATAACAAACACTTTTAACCCTTAACGGAAAATTATTTGCACCATCCGTCCTCAGGGATGTATGGTGTACTATTTTACAACCACAATGATGTATGTTGCGCGAAGTATTAACGAGGGATGTAATTCAAACTTTTGACAAACCACAGGGATGATTTTTGCACTTTACTCGTTTTAGATTACATGTTAAATGGATGTAATAACCCGAACTTGACGTCATTATTATATCCTAATTATATAACTGATTTTTAATTTCTAAGTAATGATGAGTATTATTATTTTTGACGGTTTTAGTTGAAACCGATAATGTGTGACTATAATTAATTGTTATGACGATTGAAGAGTACTAATAGTGATCGCGATGCCAATGGATGCCCAAATATTATATTTTGATATCGATTATTTCAATATTTAATATTTCTGAAATTTTTATTTCATTACGTATTAAGTCGAGTCGAACTTTATTATTTCGTTTTGTGTGCGTTTAATTATTAAAACGAACGATTTAACAAACGAGATTTATATTTTTATGAACCCGGGACGAAACCCGACTCTCATAAATATTTATAAAATTGACTGGAAGTCATTTCTCGCTTTTTAACTAATATTTACACTTTGGTCCACAAGAATGCACTAATTGCAAAAAAACCTTCCTCCACCATACAAAAAGCCTCATTTTTACACACACATGCAACAATCACCAACAACTTCACTCTCTCTCTCTCTCCCTTTGTTTTGCCGTCCAAACCACCACCACAAACCACCATGGATTCTGATTTTGAGCTTGATTCAAGATAATCTAACAAAAGACCCATCCTTATAATCTTCTTGTGATCATTTTGATCTAAGAAAATCCCACATGCAAGAACTTTTTATTCTTTTAAAGATTTGGATGATGAACAAGTGTTTGATCTATTTTTAAGGTAGTGGTATGGTGTTATTATTATTATATTTGATTTTTAAAAGTGTTGCATGCTTAATTTTTGATATGGATTTTGAAGGGATGAATAATGCAAGTGATTTAGGAATGATATGAGATGTTAGGAATGATTAATATAGTATATTTGAGGTGTTGATGTTGTTAAAAATGGGTCAAAATAGTTATTGGAATGATTTATAAAGAGTCGTTTTAGATCAGTAGGTTTAAGGCCATTTTTCGTAAAGTAACTGTTGATTAAAGTTTGATATTATTATATATTGTGGTAGTAGTCGTCGAGACGCTCGTTTCAATATAAGATAGAGCTTTTAACTCCTAACGAGTCAAAAGTTATGCTAGTTTGAATATTCGTGTACCGAGAGACGAGTATTGACACAATACGAAATTGTTGTAAATATTTGGATCGAATCTCGGGACTATAAGTTGAGTTATAAAACTGATCAAAGTCTGTTGTTGGGTTCTAAACTTAGCATTTAGAGTCTACTTTAAAAGTCAAGTGGCGATTTTGTAAATGGAAATGTTTAACAAGGTCAAAATGGTTTTACGATACAAGTGTGCAAAACTGTCCGGTTTTTAATGTCTAAAGATGTGTCGAGCAGGTAGTTCTAAAATATGAATCATTTGATGAAATTTAAACTGAGTCTTCTACGATTATAAATGAGTTTTTCACCAAGTTTCGTCGAAAACGAAGTTGATTAGGTATGGTAAAACAGCGTGTACTTTTGGTAAGTATCAGCTGAGTATTTTTGAGAGGTACTTAACCTCGCATCATAGTTTGAGGCGAGAGGCTAATCTATTAGCTTCTCAAAGTTTTAAAAGGATATAAGTCTTATGTATGGGTGTATATTCTGAGATTAGAGACCCATATAGGGTACTTTAACTATATAGATTTGGCATCTTAAGATGGATCAATATCGAAGGTGCTAGTCTTGGAAAACTAGTACATGTTGTGGGGTTTAGAAGGAAATCACTTGCATTGATTGGTCATGTATATGTACATACTATTTTGAGTTATTGATTTTATTATACTAAGTATGATTTGAAATACATAAGTATGTTGCTAAGCGCGCACCTTATTTGTTAGGTGGCGGCTTTTGATGTGTATATATTTGGGAGGCATCTTCACTTCGGCGATTACTACTACTACCAGCTTTGTGTATTATATAAGGTAAGTCTATAGCCTCACTTTTTACTATGTTGTAAATGGTTTTTAAACCCGCGAGCGGGAATACATGTTTTTCATAAACTTGGAACACAAGTCTTTTATGGTATGCTTGTCCCTCTATGAATGGACCCGTGGTTGCCTTTGTATTGCATTAAGTGATTACCTTTGTTAAAGCCTCAATTATGGAGCGTTAATTAACTTATGATGGGTTAACCGCTAGTACAATTAATAGATCTATGGGGGAAGCCGCCCCGGTTCAGTTTGTGTGGACTTGTCACAGAAGCTTAGGCCCGACCTCCACACTGTTTGAACATATTGTATTAGAAGTCAGATATACGGCAATGTACCAATAATCTGGAGGTATTTGACAATTAATAAATATTTTGTCTTAATAGACCTACAAAGGAGTGTCTAAGGGCTCGGTTCCATGAGCTTATTGCAATTTATGCTATATACAATTAATATTGTTGATGCAAATTATTAGATGCTTGTTGTCTTCAAGTATGCCACAAACTTATAATCTTTGCTTGTGTTCAAATGATTTGTAAAACCTATAGACTTGCTCAACCTTTGTGTTGATGATTTTACACATGTATTTCAGGTAATCAAGATGGATAGCAGCGAAGCATGTTAGGAGGAAGTTGGTGCTTACTTGTCTAAATCTTTATTTACTTTTCCATCCTATGAAATGAATAAACTACTTTTAAGCATTTAATGTATTGTGATTGGTAACGGTTTTTGAGACCAACGCTACTCTGATTTTATATATATATTGGGATGGGAAACTTTTTGGACAAGATTGTATATTAACTTAACGTCTCTTTTGAGGTCGTTGTCTATTGTGCAATGTGCTATTAGTAGCGCCCCAATGTGGTATTCCGCTGCGTGGTAATTTGGGGGTGTTACAAATTGGTAATCAAAGCCAAAAGTTATAGAGAACTAGGTCGATTTTAAAAATGTCCTAAACTATAACTTTTGGTGTGTTTTAAAAGGTTTTAAGCACGCAACTACTCCGTATGGCTCCGGTAAGGCTATTCTTGTATTACTTTTTATTGATTGTGATTATGTGAACCTATGTGTATGTAGGAATGGTAATATGTATATGTATGAATATACTATAGTATTTGAAGGCATTGTGCGCGAAGCAATGTTCCTTGAATGATTTTCGTACATTTTATAATGTGGTTTTGTATCGGATTTGGTCTGACTGCCAATCACCGATCTTGATGATTATGTTATCTGAATAAGGGTGTGAAACTCGTTTGATACTTTGAGTATGTATATATGATTTCATAACCTATCGCATATCTACTTGTTTAAGTTCGATTCTTATCATTGTATCGTGATGTGCCATTTTTGGACATCTACTTTCGAAACGTAATTGATAAATGCGATGTTCGTGTTTTCGTTACTACTTATGATTTTGAAGAATCATTTATCCGAGGCGATATCTTCTATGTAATGCGACGTGTGATTTGATTTTATATGACTATGTTTTATTGGCAAAAGGAGGATTCCAATGTTGGACTTAAGATATATATATCCTAATCAAATATATATAGTTTGGGTACAACAACGATATGCTCGTAGTATTCATTCAGTTGAGTGACTTATTACTGTGTATCTAAATGGAATAGGACATTTAGATATATAGATTTTAACTCGCCCAACTAAGAGTCGTTTAAGGTTGTCTTATTTAAATGGATTAGGACATTTGAATAAGAAAATTTTAAACTACTAGACCTTAGATTGTCATGTTTTCCTTATTCAGATGGAATGGGACGTTTGAATACGGAAATCATGATATAAGTTATTGACACCTTCTATTTACCATGTTATTTTGATATGATATCATGTTGAGAGGTAATAATACTTGAGTAGGATGACTTATAATCGTTTTGTTGAAATGGATTGGGACTCCTTTTCATTTGAACAAGAAAGTTATAAGTTCTCGAACCATAAATTTATAAACTCTTGTAGACATGAAAGGGGACGCCTTTTGATGTTGACAAGGAGTTATAAAGGATTGGGCGCAAGTATGTCTGGCTCGATCTATGGATGTTTGGTGTGCGTACGTCTTCCTTCGAATCGTATTTTGGTGGTAAGAATCGTTCGGTGCCATCGTCATTATGATAATCCTCGACTATCATCTATGTACGAGTAACCTGTTGGACTTCTCTCGAGTTATGAGTTACTTCTATAGACCATTTCTAATGTGTCTCGATGATCGTGAGCTTTATAAGCAGATTGTTAAGAACCGATTGACCGTTCTGAGAATAGGCGACTTGTTTAAGCATCACCAGGATTTATGCATGTAATGGTGGATTGACTGAGGATTGATTTATCAACGACAACATATCGTGGATGTGAAGATTTTGTAATTTTACTTGCTATTATCGAAGGGTAACCAAAGACTTTTCTTGATGACGAAACTCTTGGGCTAGTATGACAAACTAAACAAGGAAGATGATACATCACCTTGAGCACTGAAGTAGAAACTATTAGGACACCTCTGTATGATGAATGATGAATTAGAAGGATGATTTTGTATGATGAACATTGTAGTAAAAATTATTGGGATGCTTTTGTATGTTGAACACTGGAGCAGAAGTTTATGGTATGCCCGATATGTTGTGAATCTTCGCCAATGGACCGAATTTCTTAATGATTGGAATTAATAAATTCGTTATCACTCAAGGACAATATTGTAACCGACACCGCAAGTGGAAAGATTTTGGAGATCAAGTCATATTATCAAGGCTTCGTTCAAGGTTTTCTCGATGATCAACAACGGAGATCTATATTTGATGTTTATGTTCGACCTTTTCTTTTATGTACTTATATGGTGTGTGATCCAGTCAAATGATCGTAAGTTGTGAGAACTTGAGACGACATCATCCGATGACGTCCGATCATGTAGAACACATATTATGTAATATTTTTTTTACTTTCAACGACGATGTTTATTGAGACTTTAATGCGCGTTGGCGAAAGTGAGATGGTGTCTTTGTATTATCTTTTGAGTAAGGACCCGCGTGTGAGAACCCTCCGATGACGGAAATGTTTTTCTTGTCAGTTCTTTTGATGTGTGTCCATGGCTATCCGGCCAATGGATATCCTTTAATTTGAAACTTTCCTTTTGACTGGACCTACCCGAAAATCCTGTCATTTGTTCTTGCCATCGAATGAGCTTCGTGTAATTCATAAAATTTTCATATGTCGAGCTTGAAGGAGTGACTGGTGGATATGGATTTATTCATCCCCTTTTGGTGAGATACAACTTGACGACAAGTTGTGTGTTGTAAGAAGAACCAGTGGAGATCGTGGATCAAGATTCAAGTGGGATCGTGAGAGTTTCTTTAGAAGAAAGTTCTCTTATCTTTCCTAGTGGAGCACAATACGAATATGAGCGAGGTGAGCGCCGGAACATCGCTCCTTTAAGGTGGTGACGATGTAATAACCCGAAATTGACGTCATTATTATATCCTAATTATATAACGGATTTTTAGTTTCTAAGTAATGATGAGTATTATTATTTTTGACGGTTTTAGTTGAAACCGATAATGTGTGACTATAATTAATTTTTGTGACGATTGAAGAGTACTAATAGTGATCACGATGCCAATGGATGCCCAAATATTATATTTTGATATCGATTATTTCGATATTTAATATTTCTGAAATTTTTATTTCATTACTTATTAAGTTGAGTCGAACTTTATTATTTCGTTTTGTGTGCGTTTAATTATTAAAACGAACGATTTAACAAACGATATTTATATTTTTATGAACCAGGACGAAACCCGACTCTCATAAATATTTATAAAATTGACTGGAAGTCATTTCTCGCTTTTTAACTAATATTTACACTTTGATCCACAAGAATGTAACAATTGCAAAACAAACCTTCCTCCACCATATAAAAGGCCTCATTTTTACACACACATGCAAAAATCACCAACAACTTCACTCTCTCTCTCTCTCTCCCTTTGATTTGCCGTCCAAACCACCACCACAAACCACCATGGATTTTGATTTTGAGCTTGATTCAAGACAATCTAACAAAAGTCCCATCCTTATAATCTTCTTGTGATCATTTTGATCTATGAAAATCTCACATGCAAGAACTTTTCATTCTTTTAAAGATTTTGATGATGAACAAGTGTTTGATCTATTTTTAAGGTTGTGGTATGGTGTTATTATTATTATATTTGATTTTTATAAGTGTTGCATGCTTGATTTTTGATATGGTTTTTGAAGGGATGGATCATGCAAGTGATTTAGGAATGATATGAGATGTTAGGAATGATTAATATAGCATATTTGAGGTGTTGATGTTGTTTAAAATGGGTCAAAATAGTTGTTGGAATGAGTTTTAAAGAGTCATTTTAGATCAGTAGGTTTAAGGCCATTTTTCATACAGAAACTGTTGATTAAAGTTTGATATTAATAGATATTGTTTTAGTAGTCGTCGAGACGCTCGTTTCGATATAAGATAGAGATTTTAACTCCTAACGAGTCAAAAGTTATGCTAGTTTGAATATTCGTGTACCGGGAGACGAGTATTGACACAATACGAAGTTGTTGTCAATATTTGGATCGAATCTCGGGGACTATAAGTTGAGTTATAAAACTGATAAATGGCTGTTGTTGGGTTCTAAACTTAGCATTTTGAGTCTATTTTTAAAATCAAGTGGCGATTTTGTAAATGGAAATGTTTAACAAGGTCAAAATGGTTTTACGATACAAGTGTGCAAAACTGTCCGGTTTTTAATGTCTAAAGATGTGTCGAGCAGGTAGTTCTAAAATATGAATCATTTGATGAAATTTAAACTGAGTCTTCTACAGATTATAAATGAGTTTGTCACCAAGTTTCATCGAAAACGAAGTTGATTAGGTATGGTAAAACAGCGTGTACTTTTGGTAAGTACCGGCTGAGTATTTTTGAGAGGTACTTAACCTCGCCTCATAGTTTGAGGCGAGAGGCTAATATATTAGCTTCTCAAAGTTTTAAAATGATATAAGTCTTATGTATGGGTGTATATTATGATATTAGAGACCCATATAGGGTACTTGAACTATATTGATTTGGTATCTTAAGATGGATCAATATCGAAGGTGCTATTCTTGGAAAACTAGTACATGTTGTGGGGTTTAGAAGGAAATCACTTGCATTGATTGGTCATGTCTATGTACATACTATTTTGAGTCATTGATTTTATTATACTAAGTATGATTTGAATACATAAGTATGTTGCTAAGCGTGCACCTTATTTGTTAGGTGGCGACTTTTGATGTGTATATATTTGGGAGGCATCTTCACTTCGGCGATTACTACTACTACCAGCTTTGTGTATTATATAAGGTAAGTCTCTAGCTTTGCTTTTTACTATGTTGTAAATGGTTTTTAAACCCGCGAGGGGAATACATGTTTTTCATAAACTTGGAACACAAGTCTTTTATGGTATGCTTGTCCCTCTACGAATGGACCCGTGGTTGCCCTTGAATTGCATTAAGTGATTGCCTTTGTTAATGCCTCACTTATGGACCGTTAATTAACCTATGATGGGTTAACCGCTAGTACAATTAATAGATCTATTGGGGAAGCCGCCCCGGTTCAGTTTTTGTGTGGACTTGTCACAGAAGCTTAGGCCCGACCTCCACACAGTTTGAACATATTGTATTGAGAAGTCAGGTATACGGAAATGTACCAATAATCTAGAGGTGTTTGACAATTAATAAATCTTCTGTCTTAATAGACCTACAAGGGAGTGTCTAAGGGCTCGGTTCCATAAGCTTATTGCAATTTATGCTATATACAATTAATATTGTTGATGCAAATTATTAGATGCTTGTTGTCATCAAGTATGCCACAAACTTATAATCTTTGCTTGTGTTAAAATGATTTGTAAAACCTATAGACTTGCTCAACCTTTGTGTTGATGATTTTACACATGTATTTCAGGTAATCAAGATGGATAGCAGCGGAGCATGTGAGGAGGAAGTTGGTGCTTACTTGTCTAAATCTTTATTTACTTTTCCATCCTATGAAATGAATAAACTGCTTTTAAGCATTTAATGTATTGTGATTGGTAACGGTTTTTGGGACCAACGCTACTCTGATTTTATATATATTGGGATAGGAAACTTTTTGGACAACATTGTATATTAACTTAACGTCTCTTTTGAGGTCGTTTTCTATGATTGTGTACGATGTGCTATTAGTACCGCCCTAATGTGGTATTCCGCTGCGTGGTAATTTGGGGGTGTTACAATGGATGAGTCAGTATGTTATGGTTGTACCTTTGATGTTCAATGGATGAGTCGGTATATTATGGTAGTACCTTTAATGTTCAATGGATGAATCGGTATATTTTGGTGGTACATTACATGTTCAATAGATGAGTCGATATGCTATGGTTGTACCTTTGATATTCAATGGATGACTTGGTATGTTATGGTTGTACCTTTGATGTTCAATATATGACTCGGTATGTTATGGTTCTCGAGATTCGATCCAAATATTGACAACAACTTCGGATTGTGTCGATACTCGTCTCCCGGTACACGAATAATCAAAACATCCTAACTTCGCGCTCGTTTGGAGCTAGAAGCTCTACCTTATATAAAATCGAAGCTAAAAGAATTCTCTACAACCTTATGCTATTAGTTAAACCATTTTCAAACAGTAAGGTACCCAAAATTGGGCTTGAACCTACTGATCTAAAACACCACTTTAAAAATCATGTCAAATCAATTTTTCAACCCATTTCAACCATTCTCATACTCCTAATATTACCCTAATATCATCACAAGCAACTTAACTAACCCATAATACCCTTGAATGATCATCCAAAAATTTACCCACTCAAAATAATAAACATGCAACACTCAAAAATCAATTATAACACTACTAACAATACACCCACACAATAAAAATAGATCAAACAAGCATGGATCATATCAAAAAAAAATTATTGCATGTTGTAAATTTTTACACCAAAATGATCACCATCAAATTTTAGAGATGGGACATTGTTTAGTTTTTCAAGATTCAAAGTAGAAAAACCAAAACAACTTTTTAACAAAAATATTAGCATGATCATCTCTTAATCATCACCAACAACACATGCATAATCATAAACTTGACCTACCAACTCTTGAAAAATCAAACCTCATGCATGTTGAAGATTTTGATACCAAAAGAAAGCCCTTGAAAATCTAAGATGTGGTCTTGTTTTATTTTAGCTTGGATCATAACAAAAATCAAACCAAAAATTGGTTTATGGTGTGGTGGTGTTGACGGCAAGACAACAGAGAGGGGGGAGGTATGTTTGTATTATTTTTCATACATTTACTATATGTTTTAGCTAGTGGAAATTCTATTTATAGTGGGATGGAGGGGTAGTTTTTTCCAATTTGTGATAGTTTTGGTCCAAAATGAAATTAAATAGTTGTAAGGGTAGAAAATGTAAATTGTAAATTTTGAAAATATTTACGAGGCTCGAGTTTCGTAAAAATACTTTTCAAAAGTTAAAACGCACTCAAAATATGATAATAATATGATCCCGATTCGACTTAATACGAACTTAAAATAAAAATGTCAAAAATATAAATATCGAGACACAAATGATAAAACATAAAATCTCGGGCATCCTTCGATATCGTGGTCAGCAATAATCCTCGCTATTAGTAAAAATATAAAACTAAGACCTCCAACGTCGGTTTTAAATAAAACCATCAACCGTCATATCATTCAAACTCATCAAAAGTTTCAAAATTATTCGTAAGATAATATTATATAATATTAAATAAATGACCTTGGGTTTGGGTTGTCACAAAAACTAAGGCAAGACAACCCTTGTTGTCAAAATTTCATGTGTCCTTAAGACACATGTCACCTAAACTTGTAAACTACTAGCAAAAACCACCAAACTTCTCATTCACTCCACACACATGAAAGTTTATTAAAAATTTCTCAAACCTCTCTTTCTCTCCCTATGTTGGTCGTCCCATATCACCATCCAACACCACCATCATAAAAAATTCTACCCATGAACTTCAACTATAATTCACATATGTTTAAAGACACATAAAAAGATGAAGATTGGAGGTGATTATAACCTATGAAAAGGAGTTTTCATGAGGTTCAAGGGCTGATTTTAAGAGTATGTTCATCTAATTTGAGGTTTCTAAAAGTGGTCTTGCTAAACTAATGATTTGGTTACAAAAACCAAGTCTTGTTCATCATAAATCTCATCCTTTCCATCATATTGATTGGTATATAGATCAATTTCTTTCTATCATCCTAATGTTTTGTATATGTATTCATCTATATTCTTCAAAAATGTATATGTAATAGATCTATGAATTATGATCAAGTGATTGCATTGGGATTTTGTGTTACTAGATTAGGTTAAAAAGGTTAAAATCAACAAGTAAAAATATTGAAATCATGGTAAGTCACATAGGCTCTATAAAACAGTAAGAACCAATATGGTCAGTTGGTTAAATGGCTTAGCTTATTAGATATAATGATAGATAATTGATTTTTACATAAGTGATGAATTGGCCATGCAATATAATGATTAAAATGAGCAAGTTATGGCCAAAATACTATTAAGGTAGAAATCTGGATAGTCTGTTTTGGACGAATTATTAAAAATACTTAGAAACTGATTGAGATAGAGCTATAAGAGAGTTATTTGTATCACATATCATGTATTATATACAGCAAAAATTTGGGGTTCTATCTCCTTGTAGAACTCTAGATATGGTCAAAATAGTTGACTGAAAATATTAACTCGGATTTCTAATAAAAGTATATAATAATACAGTGCCACTTGAAATAAATTATTATATATATAAAAAGTGTATAAAAATTAATATATGGTAATAACTAATATAAAATATGTATATAAATTATAGTGCACAAATATTACATGTTATAAACATGATACACAACTAGCTTTTCTAAACTACTAACTATATAAAAATTTTACGTCTTTTCGGCTACAACCGAATATGTGGCGTTTTTACCTAATAAAACTTAGATGGTCGGACCCATCTAATGTAACATTTTTATAGAACATATACTGATATGTAAACATATTTGACAAGTAAAAATCGACAAAACCGAACTTTGTAACTTATGGACCATAATGGGCCAAATTAGCCTTGTTAGACCACTAGGCCCAACTAATTTGGTTTAATGTTATTGGGCTTACTCTTGGGCTTAACCCACTTGGGCCCAACATATGAGTATGGGCCTGGTCTTAAAAAGATAAATGGACTAATATAATGTATTAGACTCTTAATGGGCTTATTGGTCCTTAATGTGTAAATGGGCTAAAACTAGTGTAACTAGTATGATAAGCGTAAGTTAACTAATACTAAAAAACTAGTAATGTTGTATAAGGAAGTAAAGACCCACTTGATCATCATGTTATGACATCATTACATATACATAACAACTTTTATAAAGTTATTTGACGATAGTCTAAGATCGAGTATTATATGTATAGGTTTCCGTGATCGAGGCACGCACTATACATCCTAATTGCTGATAACCCGGCTTCCCACACAATTGTGACTTCATCGCCTCACACTTTTTTAAATGTTTTATGAAATGTTATATAAACCCACGAGGGAGATAACATGTTAATTTTAACAAAAATAGGAAAACAGTTGTCCTGATTGTATGCTTATTGATATAGACCCGAATGATTATATGACCCAATGCATGAAATGAAATGGATTATTATTAGTTAGGTTATGTCACTAAAAGTCCCATTAGCATGAACTGTGAACTTCCGGGATTTGGTAGATGCTTATGCATATAATAATACTATTTGGGGAAGATCACCCCAGTTCGCGCCTAGACGGTTGATCCCCGTCGTGCCACATTGATTTGGTAAGCGAATTTATATATGAGAAGATTTATATAAGCGTGATTATTGTGACGACACGCTGTTTTAGATGGGAAAAGGAATTACAGGTAAGCTAACCGATATATGTTATAAAAAAGTAACAATGTCATGCTGCTTATAATAATTCAATAATGAAAATATTGATGTAGGAATTGAATTATAATATATTGCCTGACTAGCAATACGGGGTCTTATTACTGATATTATGTTCGTGTTTTGGTTTCACATAACCATTTTCATATAACGGTTTTTATTAAACTCTATAAAACGTTATAAAACGTATTGTATGATGTTTTTACGACAATGGTTCGTATAATGGTTTTGAAGGCAAAAGCCTATATTATGATTTACGACCAAAATTCGTATAAAAATGTCTTTGGCCTATTTTATGGCCTACGACAAAGAATTGTACAAAATGATTTTCTGTAATGATTATATACCGGTGATATGTATTAATGGTTTTTATTAAACTCTATCGATTCACTCGGCGTTTCGCTAACTTTTAACATGTTTTATCTCAGGTACTTGAAGGTAATTCTCGGGAAGACGACAAGAATTTATGGCCCGCATTCAAATAAAAATTTCCATTCAAATTTTTTGAAAATTTGTATGACATACTATGACCTGATGACCTATGTAATTTGATATTCATGAATGGAAAATGCTTTATTATTAAACGACACGGCTTTTAAGCGTTGTCTATGATTTGAGTAATGTGCTAGCCCGTAACACCAACGACTCTTCTGCTGATTCAAAATGTGAATATTTGGGGGTGTTACACCTTTAATGTTCAATGGATGAGTCGGTATGTTATGGTTGTACCTTTGAGGTTAAATGGATGAGTCGGTAAGTTATGGTCATACCTTTTACGTTCAATGGATGAGTCGTTATATTATGGTTTTATCTTTGATGTTCAATGAATGACTCGGTATGTTATGGGTATACGATACATGTTAAATGGATGAGTCGGTATGTTATGGTTTTACATTACATGTTAAATGGATGATTCGATATGTTATGGTTGTACCTTTGATGTTCAATGGATGAGTCGGTATGTTATGGTTGTAACTTTGATGTTAAATGGATGAATCGGTATGTTTTGGTTGTACGTTACATGTTGATGAGTCAATATGCTATGGTTGTACCTTTGATATTCAATGGATGACTTGGTATGTTATGGTTGTACCTTTGATGTTAAATATATGACTCTGTATATTATGTTTATACGTTTGATATTCAATGGATGAGTAGGTATGTTATTGTTATACATTTGATGTTAAATAGACATGTCATTATGTTATGGTTATACGTTACATGTTAGATGGATGAGTCGTATGTTATGGTTGTACCTTTGATGATCAATGGATGAGTCGGTATCTTATGGTTATACGTTACATGTTAAATGGATTAGTCGGTATGTTATGGTTCTACCTTTGATGTTTAATGGATGAGTCGGTATGTTATGGTTGTACCTTTTATGTTTACTGGATGACTCGGTATGTTATGTGTATACCTTACATGTTAAATGGATGCGTCAGAATGTTATGGTTTTACATTACATGTTAAATGGATTAGTCGGTATGTTATGGCTGTAACTTTGATGTTCAATAGATGAGTCATTATGTTATGGTTGTACCTTTGATGTTCAATGGATGAATCGGTATGTTTTGGTTGTACGTTACATGTTTAATGGATGACTCGATATGCTAGGGTTGTATCTTTGATGTTCAATGGATGACTTGGTATGTTATGATTGTAGCTTTGATGTTCAATATATGACTCGATATGTTATGTTTATACGTTTGATATTCAGTTGATGATTATTTATGTTAGGGTTATATGTTTGATGTTAAATAGATGAGTTGGTATGTTATGGTTATACGTTACATGTTAAATGGATGAGTTGGTATGTTGTGGTTGTATGTTTGATGTTCAATGGATGAGTCGATATCTTATGGTTATACGTTACATGTTAAATGGATGAGTCAGTATGTAATAGTTGTACCTTTGATGTTAAATGGATGGGTCGGTATGTTATGGTTGCACCTTCGATGTTCACTGGATGACTCGGGATGTTATGGTTGTACCTTTGATGTTAAATGGTTGACTTGGTATGTTATGGTTATACGTTTGATGTTTAATACAAGGTTTTTGGCCGAGTATAAAATATTATCGTCCGATCTCTTCGAATTGATTACCGATTAAGAGTGCGACTCAATTGTCTTTTATGAACAATAGGATGGTTTGGTTTAATTATCTAATTCTAAACTTAAAAGCAAATGATTGCCGTTGAGTAAAGTAAAAGCTTTTACAAAATTAAACTAATAGTTATTTAGAAAAACACTTAAAATATAAAACTTTGTAAATGATTTAAAACTTAACAAACTTAATTAATCGGAATGTAACAAGTCCTTTCTATCGGAATGCACCAAAAGTAGCACCATCGGAATGTTATTAAAACAAGTCATCAGAATAATAAAGGTGAAAGGCCATCGGAATGTTCATCTGAATACCCATCGGAATAACAAAGTCAATGCTGTCGGAATGTGGTGTTATCGCAATATTCAACTCTATCGCAATGTACCTATCGGAATGTCCCGATCGGAATAACATAAACACTTCTGTCGCAATGCACTACTATCGGAATGTTGTAAACTAAAATTGGGCAGAGTTAAAACTTAAAAAGACCTTAAGTCTCGTCGGAATATGCGATCGCAATGAGCGATCGCAATCCCAGATCGGAATAAGGTGAAAACCCAAGCTATCGCAAAGTAAAACCCTTGATGGGTTAATGCGATAAACACAAGCAATCAATCGGAATGTGCAAATCCCCAATATTGCGATGAAAACAAACTTAATCCGAAATTGGTGGTAAGCTGAAAATTCAATAAGCACATACAATAAGCTACTTTATCCGACCCTTAAACAACTCAATAAGCATAAATTTGGCAACTTTCAAAACTCAAAATAAGCAAACTTAATAAATCGAATCTTTTAAAAACACTAGGCTTTTTAAATAATCCGAAAATGCAATAAGCTATAAATATGAAATAAGCCAATAAGCACAAAGAGCTTATAGCCTATACATATATGAGCTTATGTAGGAACAAGAAAGATTAACCTTTTAACCACGAAATCATCAAATCAAACGTGTGAAGTGTAATATTCGGATCAAAAAGTTAAAGTAAATCAAGAAAGGTAGAAAGAGATAAAAGATTAAAAGCTTAAACTTGAACTTTTGATTAACGAAACTCTAATACAAAGATTAAACAAAGATTAATTTGAAAGAAAAGATGAAGTTTTAGTGAGAGAAAGTTAAACAGTTTCTATCTCTAAAATGAAAACTAAAACAAAGAAAATTAAAACTAGCTAATGACTAACCACCCTCCTAATGTGTCATTAGGAGGGTTTATATAGGGAGTGGGGAATGCATGTATGCTTTCTTCTTTCTTTCTTTTCTTCTCGACTCGATCTAAATTCTTTGTCTTTCTCGATGTCGTCTCGGGATTTGAACTCGTCTTTTATTTTTTCTTCTATAATTAGAATTGAGTTCTTCGGCTTCATTAAACTTCCATCTTTAGACTTTTTCTTCGATAAATCTTCAGAATAGGCCTTGGACTTCCGTTCTTTTTGCACTCTTGATCTTTTGACTTCGTCTTTTCTCGTTTTCTTCACACTACAAGAAAATAAACCTAATGCAACATTTTACAAGCAACACTTTATAATTATGTTGCATTTGCTACAAAATTAGTAAATATACAACATTTTCAAAATAAGTGTTACAATTTAATATCAAAAACAACACTTTCATTAAAGTGTTGCAAGTTCAGGAGTATAAAACAACACATTAAAAAGTGTTAGCAACATTTGACAAAAAATTCACAAAAAACTAATCTAAAAAAATTTCACGAAAAACTAAATGGCGCTTAGTTTTTTATTTAGATCCCGCCCCTTTTTTGGCCTAAAATTAAAACTACCTCGACACTAAAAAACTTTATCCATATGTATCTCCCTACCATCTTTTTCACTCGCAGATGCACACAAAAGGGCACCGAAACTATGGTTTCTCATTTAGTCTTCTTCTTAATCAACCAGTGATAAAGGTACGTGAAAATTATCTTATACGTATTAATTATATTATCTGTAAATTATCTTATATTAATCTACCATTCCCTTTACAAATCCCAAAATTAGGAATTTATTTTATTTAAATTGCCTCATTTTTCATGTTATATATGTGATATAGTTATTCAATGTCTTTATTCATATATTGCATCTTCTAATTCTATATTTTTGGTAGATTTAGGTTTGTAAAACTTAAGCAATTTGTTAATAATTTAGATCGAATTTATTTTTGGGCCGGATTTATTTTTGGTACCGGATTTATTTATTACTCTTGTTTGTTATTATTTTTTTATTATTTACAAAAAATCATAAATAATCGAATTCTTGTTTGTAGTTACGGGTTTGAATTATAGTCTAGTGACATTTTAGATTTTGACTCGTCTTGTGTGCCAGGTGTGGATGCTGAAAAAAGCTTGCCCCTGAATATGAAATTCTTGGTACAAGCTTCAAAAAGTCAAATCCGTCTTGATCGAAAAAGTAAAACATCAAGAGTCTAATTTTCTTTTTGCTTTACTTTGATTTCACCTAAATTTGTTTTAAGAAAATTATAGGGTGACGCTCGTTCATTGTGTGTCACCCCAAGGCACATGTGTTTTTGAATTATGTTGGGATTCAGGGTAATCAATCATGTATGTTGTTTAGAAAGTTGATAAAAATACCGATCATTATATACTCTTTTTATATGATTTATTGTCATTTATACCCTGTTATAACTTATTTGAATCTCAACTATTATCGCATCTCTTTGAAATGTGAAAGATACAGAGTAATAGTTAGAACATAACAACAAGGGAAATTTGTTTGTCGGTTCTCTATATTAGCCCTTATGACTCATTACCTTGTGTGTGTTGTGCTGCTAGGCTGACTGCGATGAGCATAAGTGTGTTTCTCATTTCTCATCGGAAGAAAAGACATGTATGCCAAAGGGTCAATATCGGTTATGTTTTTTTTAAGTTCTTGTTCGGTAAGGCTACTGTAATATCAGCATAAAATTTGTGTCATGTATGCAACATATGCTTTAGTATTAGGCTAGAAGGTTCCATTTAAGTTCATTGTTAGTTAATTTGATTGGGACTGCAGTAAATTCCTAAAGACCTCTATATGGTGTTAGCGAGTGTGCCTGCCACCATTTAGAGGCTCTTTTTGTCTATTACTAGGTGTTCCATGACCTGCAGTGTGTATGTTGAACAATGGTTGTGTTTCCATGCCTTTTTGAGTTGTGATTATGATCTTGTGTCTAATTCATCCATGCAGCAACGTTCCACTTATGACTACTGCAAAGTCCTACTATCGGTCTAATTGTTGAGTTTTTTCTTAAATTGTAGTGTCTGGTCATTTGAGCAATCATATTTTAGTGGTGTTGTTTTTTCTTAAATAGAAGGTTCTTTATTTCTTTGTTTAATCGTTATGAAATGAACCATTCAACTGAAGTTGTGGACCTTCTTTGGCCATTATTGAATTATAACTATATCTACTACTTCAATAAATCATATTTAAATTTTTATTCAAGGTGTGGATGTAACTGCTGCTACAAACCATGTGATAAAAGTTTCTAAGATTCCTAGAGGGCTAACTGGAGACGCGGATTCACATGCTGAAATGGCCATCTGTTTTATGCTAGGTCTACTCAAGCCAAGTAGGTTCCCTTTTCAATAGTTAATATTTTTATTTGTTGAGTACTTACTGCAATGGATGCTTTAAATCCTTGATGTTACCAAGTACATGGGCATTATAGTAAAGGACAAGTACGGGGAGGAGATGAAAAAGAACTCAATGAGTGCTAAACTTAACGAACTAATCTTATCTTCCGCTGACTACTACAAATCAGAGCACTTAAATAAACCCGAGAAATGGCCACTTGGTAATGATTTATGACTTGACTTTCTTAGGATTCATGTGTTATCGTGCATTGTAAAAGTTTGCTAAGATTAGCCATTTTGGACAGTTGGAAGGCCAAGTACATTTACATTGATGAATTGTTTCTTATAGTGTCCCCAGACTCACTTCAACAGCTTGTGGGTGAACATGCAGCTGCAACCAACAAGGTAATACTAATATATTTTACGACCGTATTTTTTATAAGCTTCCTTTAATAACTTTTGCAACCAAGCAAGATCTTGTTGACTTTTTCAAAACATGTAGGTGTTCACAATGAACCACTATGTACCATTCATTTGTGAATTCTTTAAGGATGCTCAAGAGAAAGCTTTACACTAAGTTTAGTTATGACACTTGCCCTATCAAGTCACTTTTTACAGTTGAAAAATTAAACATTCAGTTTTATTTATTGAGTACTTCATGTTTATCAATGTTCTATTACGTGTTATACCTTTTTTACATTACTTCAGCTTGACGATTTATGTAGTATGCATGATTATACGGCCGACAAAAACCCATGATCAACTTTTGGTTTGAGTCACCATCATAATGCACAATTCAGGTTTCTGAATTTTTAAGAATTATGCATATTCAATATGGGTTAGGCTTATTTCTAGTGAAGGCGACTGGTTCTATTTGGTTCACACTTGTAGCATATTGGCCGGGTTGGGTAATGGGGTCATATTGTTTTTAATGGAATTGTAAACTTGTAACCCTTTGCAACACTCTACCTTCCAATTAGTATTGGCCTCATGGTAGTGAAATATAGCCAGATGAGTAGAGCTACAACTTATACTGAGGCTAAGGTTGTATTTGTTGATGACTTTGAACCTGTTGTTGTGGCTGAGGTTCTCACCGATTCCATGGCACCACGTAGCTGGTTAATTGTGGTTGAGTTTAGTATTGGCGGCTGAAACTGTTGGTGGACATTCAGCATTTCATGGGGAATTGATAGGTGGTGGATTTGTGGATGATAAAGCAACCCTTAAAAGTCTATCATGTCATCCGCTCTTGATGTGTTCACTGGAGAAGGTGGATTAGTTACATTTAAAGAAATACTCACTGAAGAATCCGGGTAATTCATAATTCGTTTACCACTGTCATTTTGAGAGACAATAGTTCGTGCTTTAGAGTGCCTGAAGTAAACACAAACAAAATAGGCTTTAGTGCTATGATCCTAATTTTCTAGACAAATAAGTGCAAGGTATAACCTGGAAGGATAATTAAAAAAGAAGTGGCCAACTTTTATGCAAAAACAAGAGAATAAATTGATGTTTCCCTAAGGTTTTCAAGTTTTGAAAGGTAGCACTATCATCTTAACAATCTACTGTATATATTAGCTAACATGGTCCCTGAATAGCAGTAAGTGCTAGAATTTTATAGGTTCAAGCTCGTTCCAATCAATTAGGTCTATAATAAACCAAGAAATATAGAAATCAGATAGACACAAATATACAACAATCATGTCAGCTAACTTAGCACTTTATTAGATGATATTATAGAAATGCACATGGACCAACCATTTTTGCATAGCTTTAAGTAAACTATCACAGTAAGCTTGGACTAAAAAAAATCTGACTTTATAGTGTTCAAAATTATTTTGGAAAAATTAGGAGAGACCATTGTGGCACTCAACTTTTGGAATTTGACTAGTAGTAGTGCAAATACATTTTGTATGACTTTCTAAAGCTTTCGATGAAGAAAAAGATCATGAATGTTTGACCTTGGACTACATCACAAGAAAAAAAACCCCAACGTATTCAAGTAAAACAATCCAAAAATTTAGCAAATGATATCAATTTTTCCCAGCAACCAACATCACACCCTACACGTAAGGTCATAATGTATCCGATTTTGAAGCCCATAACCTAATCCTGGCCTTTTTTAACTTGTTTTTGTGTACTGATGTATTTGTTGATGTACAAAATTCTAATGATGTGAAACTAGTATTTGGAGTTTTTTGTGAAACTAACTTTTTTACGTGTAATATACTAATATTTTCATGTTATAGCACATGGAAATATTTGATCATCTTAACGGGAGTTGATAATAATAGGCTAGTGTCAGCGTTCTGTAGCCGAGACACATTTACAGAAAATTAAAAGATCTTGGTGGCTGATATGAGCTACTGATGGCGGAAAAACGATGGTGCGTTTCTAAGATCAACTTAGTTTTTTATGCCCTGTTCTTAGTATGTCTCTTGAACTTATTTGTAGTTATTAGCTTTATAAGTTAGATTTAGTTATGTATCTTGTTGGACCTATATAATGTCTTAGACGCCAAAAAGAATAAAGCCCAAGATTTCTGGTTTGGGCCAACAGGCCAACAAACCCATTAGGTTTAGATAGTTATTATAGTTAGGTTATAACGGTTACAGGAAAGGATATGTCGATTACTTTTAGAGAAACGATATGTCTGTCCATATGAGGCAACGTTTCTGTATGTATATATTCTGTAACAACGAGCAACCCAATTCATTCATATACAAGTTTTATTTTGGGTTCAAATACCATCTTCCTTCTTTTTCCTTTTTGTTCATGATGTTGTTCATATTGTTTGGTTGTTATGATTCGATCCTGGAAACTCCAAATGAAGACCTGTTATCAGTGGTATCAGAGCCTGCATAATCAAACAATTCATGAATAACCATCTTCAAAACTGCCATGGATGGCGATGAGAAAAGAGACGGTTTTCACCATAGATTGGTGGTTAACCAAAAAGAAGAAGAAGAAGAGAAAAGAGGCAGAAGGAAAAGAAGGATGAAAAAAGGAAAGAAACATGGCTGCGTGGTTTATTGCAAAAGAATGAAGAACACGTTTGTGTTCATAAGAAATTCGAGAAGAAAAGGAACCATTGGTTCGTGATGAACCCAAAAACCAAGAGGGTTGAAAGGTATGAGGCCGAAGATGAAGATATATGAGACGATACAATCTTTGCAGCAAACTAACAAAAACCATGTACACTTTAGAAGACAGAGAATCGCAGGGAATGCAGACAGAGAATGCAGGGAGTGCAAAAATCAGAAACCACAGGGAGTGCTTGGAGACGTTCAAGATTTTGGCATCTCGACATTAGGGGGGAACTGTTGGACCTATATAATGTCTTAGACGCCAAAAAGAATAAAGCCCAAGATTTCTGGTTTGGGCCAACAGGCCAACAAACCCATTAGGTTTAGATAGTTATTATAATTAGGTTATAACGGTTACATGAAAGGATATGTCGATTACTTTTAGAGAAACGATATGTCTGTCCATATGAGGCAACGTTTCTGTTTGTATATATATGGATAGATTTCTGTAACAACGAGCAACCCAATTCATTCATATACAAGTTTTATTTTGGGTTTAAATACCATCTTCCTTCTTTTTCCTTTTTGTTCATGATGTTGTTCATATTGTTTGGTTGTTATGATTCGATCCTGGAAACTCCAATTGAAGACCTGTTATCATATCTGATGCAAAAAGTCATTTAGATCCATTCGTGCATAATCTAAAACTTGTACATTTGATGAGACTAGTCAAGATGAGATTTTTTCTTGTGAAAGGGTCAAAAGTCATGTTATATCTAAAGAGCCTACTAGTTGGTACAAAATTCTGTTTACGGACATGCATTTTTAGGCATTAATCGTGTCGTTTGATATGACATTAGGTGAAGCTTTTGAGAAGCATTTGGAGGTTGTTGGTAGTTTACACCATCCGAATTTGGTTCTAGTTAAGGCTTATTCATAAGGGAAAAAGAAGAGGCTTGTGATTTGTGATAATCAACCTAATGGAAGATTGTTTAACCTCATTCATGGTGAGTTTACTGTTGATTATGACTTATGCTTTTCCTGTTTCATTGTTTGTGTGAGTTGCCACATTGGGTTAAATCAATTAAACTAGAGCATGTGAACTTTATTTAAATATGTAACACCCCCACAAATGCTATGCGCAGCGGAACTACAACATTTGGGTGCTACGTAGTTATCATCACACATAAGCTACATTAAACGACTCAAAGAGACGTAAAAGTTTAAACATGAATTTAAACATAGTTAAAATGTACAAATCTATGGTTTTCCAAATCCCAAGATAATACAAAACAGAGTTTGCGTTTAGGTCCCCACTGAATCTCAACCCAAAAGTACATTTTCATTCTCATGACATAATATAAAAGAGTTTTAAGTGTAAAAAGGGAGGAAAACAAGTAGACCGCCAAGCCACAACAACTTCCATCCTCGCATGCTCCACTGCTATCAATCTTGGTTACCTGAAACACATGCTTAAAATCGTCAACACAAAGGTTGAGCGAATCTATAGGTTTATCAAATCATAAGTTGAACATAAGTATTAAAAACCAATCATGATCATTCAATAGCATTGTCGTACTCACAATCTATTACTCAAGGATATGACAATTGTGTTTAAGCTCATGACACTAATCCGTTAACTCAATCACCCGCGTAATAATTACCGGCGTGATTCAGATGAAACCAGTTCCCCTTCTAAAGGCATCAGTTGCAATTATACCTTATCTCTCATACAAGATAATCTACCGCAGAACTTACTCAACGTACAGCTTCTCGGCTAGCATTGGGTCGTTAGCCCCGTAGTACTACAAATTGTATAAGCGGCTATTTCCCCCTACTCGAGGGCAGGACAATAGTTAATAGTTCATGAATTTAGGGACTTTTGCAACTAGGTACTCAACACAATTTCGAGGCAACATTCGGGTCCAACAATCAATCAAGACTTATGTTCATTTTCATTTAAATTAGCATGTATCCCCCTCGCGGGTTAAAAACATTTGAATAAAGTAAAGAGCGAGGCTATAGACTCACCTTGCGTAGTAGTAGTAGTTCTAGCGAAGACGTAACGAGAAATGTCACCGACGACGTGGATGCCCGGGAAAATCAAACACTTGACCTAAAAGTCAAAGTACGAAAACCAAATCAATACACCGCGTACATAATTGTACTAACACACGCATATGCAAACACACTCAACTCTTATGAAAACTCACGCCAAAATCAAACAAGTAGTTGTTACTAGACTTATACCATTTATCAATGTTTTTAAAGTTACTATCCATTTCACGACTTCGCCGATACTTACCCAAAAGTATGGGCTGTTTTACTATACTTAACCATTTTTATAAAATTTGAGAAAATTCTCAAAAATACCTTAAGACCTGTAGAAAACCCATTTTTAATCCCATTAAAAGTTTTCGCTTTTACGACCCGTTACTCAACACATTACTAAACCTACATTTTTCGGACTGAAATTGTACTTCGACCAACTTGGACTTCTTTGACCTATTTGAAATGCACCTTTGACCTCTTTGACTCCTAAGTCCACTTATAGACTCAATTACACAGGTTTGTGACCAAAATTTGACCTATGACCTTTTACCAATTCATACTTGTGGTCCTCGGGATTTGACTAAAACTATACATAAATTCGGATTATGAAAGTTCTCGTCTCCCGGTACTCGATCTTTAAAACCTCATAACTTTTAGCTCGTTTTGAGTCACGGGCTCTACCTTATACCAAATTAAAGCTAAGAAGACCCTCTATGACTACATTTAGTTATCTAGACCTGTAGGAAAAATTATTTTTATGAAAAGGTCTCAAAGTTTCTGCCTAAATTTATCCATTCCAAAATCATACTTAAGCTCGATTCCAAACCTATTAACCACTACTAGGCTTCATCCTAAGCTTCCCTAATCACAACCAAATCATATTTTCAGTCCTAATCCCCTATTGATCATCAACCTCATAAATCAAAATCCTAAAAACAATCATGCAATGTGTTTAAACAATTTAAAAACACTAAAAACACCATTTTAAACACAACCCCACAACACATTTCATCAAACACCTTGAACACACCCAAAACCCCCAAAAATTTCGTGGCTTTTAGGGGCTGTGGAAGACACAAATCATAACCCCCATCTTGTTTTATAGGTGAATTAACATTATATACACATGAATTAAACATGTGTATGATTTAATTTGATCAAAACCCGTTTTTTGAAAAATCACAAATTTTTGGAAAAATCAATGAATGCATGTATGTTATTGTGGGTGGGATTTACTTACAATGATGTTAGAAAGGTGGGACTTTGATTGGATTCTTCAAAAACCAAGTTTTGGTGATGGATTGGTGGTTTTTGGTGGGTGGCCGTCGGCCATGGGAGAGAGAGGAGAGAAATGGTGAAAATTTTGTGGTGTGTTTGGTTGTGTGTTTTTAGTTTAGGTGTTTTGTAAGAGTATGGAGGGACCAAGGTGCAATTTGGCTAATCTTTTGGCCTCATATGTAAAACGACCTCAAATGTTTGCGGGATTGACTAGTAGTTGGTTTAAAAACTTTACGGAAGTCGGGTTTCGCCCCGAACACTTGAAAATACTTTTAAATGGTTCAAACGCACACAAAACGAATATACACATGGTTCCGACTCGACTTGACACGTAATAAGAATAAAATCTCGAAAAACTCAAATATCGATCAATCGATAATAAAAGGTAAATTTTGGGCATCCGTCGGTATCGTAGTCGTTATCGGTTCTTCTTAAATCGTCAAACGTTAAATTACGACCGTAAACGTTGGTTTCAACTTAAACCGTCAAATAATTCCACGATAAAATTCTTAAAAATTTCAAAAATATACGTAAAATAGGATTAAATAAATGACGTTGGGCTCGGGATATCACATCCACAAGTGAGCCTCAACTTACGAGAGATGCTCATACTGAACAGCTCTTGAGACAATAACTTAGCATCATACGGCACTTTCACGGGTGTTACATCCTCCCCTCCTTAAAGGAGCGACGTCCCGGCGCTCTCCGGTTCTTATACTCGCATTTGTACTACTAGCAAGATGATGGTACTACTTCCTAAAGAGGTCTCCACATTCCGACGTGGACTTCGGTTCACGTCTCGGGTTCTATCACACCTTCACCATGGGTATTATGCCTTGCTTCAATCTCTTACCATCTTGATCCATGATCTCCACTTCAATTTCCCTAAATTCTTCCCACGGGTATCAACACATCTCTTTCCACAGCTTCTCGCGGTTAGCATATAATTCTTAATCTACACCATTTCTTCCGTAGCCTCTCGAATCATTTCAGGTCCATTCAACTGACTTTTTCCTACTTCATTTCATCCAACTCGCGGTCTATATTTTCATCAACATAATTCTTCAAATGTCGCAGCTTCAAAGCTAATCAAGGTAAAAGTCGTGGTGCAAAGATACTACCAATGGCATGTGTCGTTCTCAACAACTATCAAAATCAATCACACATGTTCGGAGTACGTTTTCCAACGTTCGAGTCGTCCTTTTACTTGGTTCATCATCTCATAAAAATAATTGTTCACAAAGAAAATCACACGGGTCGCACATCACCTCATAGAAAAACGTTCAAAATATAAAAGACGAAGTAATCAATACTAGTCGTACCAAATCACCTTATTACGATATTACGTACATACAACCCTACTTTGTCAAAAACGAATTCATCGGTACGAAATCATTCGGCGTATACATAACTCTCTCGAAGACATCACAATCCAAACAAACACAAAAGCCATTATGAAACACATACAACCATATTACGACATGTTTGCAACATAGCCAAACCATGCTAAACCAATCAGTTCAATCAGTTAACCCACGCTTGCTAATCAGCCAAGCCAAGATAAAACAAGAATATTTACATAATTCTCGGATGAGTCCAGTCAAAAGAAAATTGCAAGTTAAAGAAGGTTCAAGAGCTTGCTAGCTATGGATGCATATCCAAAAAGAAATAAAAATACTTACATGTGTCATCGTGGGGTGCTCACACACGGATCCATACCCAAAAGATACTACAAGAACACCATCTTACTTCCGTCCCAAACGTGGTCAAAATCTTAATAAATATCATCGTTCACAGTTAAAAAAAATACATTACATGGCACGTGTTCTCCATGATCGGACTTCATTGGACAATGTCGTCTCAAGTTCTCACAACTTACGATCACTCGACCAGATTACTTACCACACAAATACATAAAAGGCAAGGGTTTACCACAAAAACATCAACTAGGGATATCTATCGTTTAACCATCGATAATCAAGGATGGTTGAGTCAAGCAAAGAGGATTCCTCACTTAAATAAACGAAAACGACAATGGAATTGTCTTCCAATTACTGATGCACAGTTGGTAAACTTCAACAGTTTATCGCGTGTCGTTAAACATATCAAAAGAACAAGAAAAGAAAATATATAAGGTACGATACATTCGACGTAGGAGAAGTCTTCGTCATTTCCCTTAGAGTTATTCGAACTCGGTTTTCCTCTACTTCGGCAGTCTTCTATTTTTGTTTAAATTTCTTCTCAGTGTCGGTACGGGCCCCTTTGGTATTACATCAACACCCTAGCGGTTCCGACAAACTTCACACATTACACACAACACATAAAAAAAACATTTTTCCAAAATTACTCGGTCACAGTGACTTACTAAGTCAATGCCAAACAAAAAGAAAAGATTTCAAGGAATGCAAGAAAATTCAAAAATTTCTTTAGGAATCAAAGAAAATACGATTACTTGCATAAGGATCCACCATTTTTAAAAACGTTCTCATCCAAACATTTATCAAAACACTACAAGTTTCAAGATGACCAATTTGTTTGACACGATAGTGCCCTTCCTAAACTATGCATAATTAGCTAGATCATGCATACTTGAGGATCAAGCAACAACAACCAACAAAACAGGACTCTTCCCGAATTATGCATAGTTAGCTAAGCTGTGCATAATTGAGGATCGAGTGACAACACAAACATTATTATTACATACCAAACACGACTATGGAAGTTTTCGACCTAGCCTTCAAAATAATTAAATCATTTGAAATGAAATTTGAAATGGGAAAATATTGCTACTATCGTTCTAAGAAACACATCAAACATTTTTCGTCCACTTTGGGAACATATTTTTGCTTTGCCTTTTTATGGGAAAATAAATAAATAAATAAATAAATAAGTCGACACCATTTACATTTGATTCAACGAACCATTTCACACACTCATACATATTTTCAAAATAGACTATTCACAAAATAACGGTAAGGTGGTTCATGATTAAAGATCATTGCAAGCACAACAAGTAATAAAATTAAGATCAATGAGATCGAACAAGGTAAACGAGCAATATAATTGTCAACGGAAATTAACTACATTAGAAATGAAAATACTTCAAATATATGACGAAAGTCTCAGGATAACAACAGCGATCTACGAATACATGGAGTAAAAGTTGAATATCAACACAAGCGTCAAAAATAAAACAACGATCACACTTCCCATCGTCTCGAGTTGCGCACACATTCCACGAAGTGTATACGGGAAGAGAAGAATAATCACTTGGTTAACTATAAACAATTTTCACCAGGAAGATCGAGTTCTTTCACCTCTACAATTTGGTAAAGCGGCTTCGCCTCCTCGCTTTTGTTCAATATAAATAAATAGTCAATTTAATGAAGATTTATAGCATCATTCAAGTAAATACATAATTTTTGGTTCCATTAACCGAAAGGAGAAAAAAAATTGCGGGGTCCATGAAGGGGACAAAAATACACCGGGTGACATACCCTCATCATCAAGTACTAGCGAAGTAGCGACACAAAAATAAATATAATAATATTGGTTTCATACCATAGACAATATTAAAATGAACAATCACATGACGACTCATGTTTAGATACAGACTCACAAAATCAAAGAAGGGATGTCGGACGATCGAACCATCGTGACTCAAAACATTATATATACATCTTTATTAAATAATATACAAGTAGGCGTGTGTTGTGTAATCCAGTTGCGTATAATAATTAGTGTTACCTTGTACATTGTAAAACCGAACATTTACACATTTTTAATTTGTGTTACACCATTAAAGAATTTATACCTTTCATTTTCCAATCTTACAAAGTTTTAATTTCTGAAAAGTTACAATCTCAAGAGGAAAGTACTAACATTAGTAAGGCGGTGACTCGGTTATCATAATCGACAAATCATTAGGTTTGAAAATCTCCATACTTGTGTCAAAATCTCGTTAATGTTCATATCTTAAGTACCAAAACGTATACAGTAAAATTTTTCCAAGTTTTATGTTATTATTTATACAACTTACCTTATCACATACATACACGTATCCAACACGATCCACCTAGTCCAATTAATTCTTAAAATCAACTTTTAACTTTTATTACACACATGTTTTCCCCAAAACTGTTTTGTTAAATCATATTCGCGCACTTCGACTCAAATGATAAAGAGGTTTCACGTAGTTTTATCTCAGATAAATTACTGATTCTAGCCAACACTTAATCTCAATAATAATAATAAAATAATAAATAATTAAGATGCTTATTTCAACAATTTCCAAAATATATAAAATCCAACTTTTAATCCTTAGCCCATTATCAAATGATTTTAAAATTAACACATCTCGTCGCGGAATAAAACAAAAGATTTTTCAAACGATTTTAAACAAGCATCATCAAATTACACATATTGATTCTCTATAACGACAATTAAACAAACAAATGATTTCCAATGACGTTCCATCAATGTTTAAAATTTTATTTCAAGCATTATAATTTCATACTTAAAGTGTATATTCCGATTTTATCCCAGTTTATTTACTACAACGAGTGACGAGTTCTAGTTTACACCAATGCATACGTAAACATAACCTTATGTTTAAAATAAACCAATTTTTACAAAGTTTCTACCTCCAAAGTATATGACCAATTTTTCTACTCTATATTACAAATTATGCCAAAAGTTTGCTACATTGACCCGAAAATTAATTCATACTAAATCCGAAGCTACATATACTCAATAGTCATCTCGCAAATTTTATTATAACTCCTTTCTCAAACTAATTTAAACAAATTCTTAACAAGTCCATCACAATCTTTTAGTATCAAATTTTAATATATGAAAACAAGAATTTCACGAGTAATACAAGTTACTTATTACGATTTACCAACCAAGGTTGAAGGAAAATAATTTCACAATGTCCATTTATTCTCTACACGAGTTTTACTTGTTACAAAACACATCATATGTCATTTTTATCCGAAAGTTTCATTCACCAAATATTAAATATATAAAACACTTTATGTTTAAATCATTCAATCAACAAAGTTCGATGCTTACTTAACTTGCACAAATGCCGGACCTCGTCATGTAGAATATTAACTTCAAAATAATGAAACAACAAAACAAAATGAAATAAATGGAACGAGAATACGTATGTCAACTAAATGTTGTTATCGGCCTCGGATGAGTCTCGAAATCGTACTCCACAAAATTAACACAAAAACCAACCAAATTCCAAGTTATCGCGCTTGATCACAACGCCAGTCTATTTTAAAACACATCTTTAAATCCAAGTAGAATAGTAAACAATGATTAAATGGCAACACGCCTCGACCATGTTTCATAATATACACACATGATTCGCCGCCCCGATGTACGCATCGTCGATTATACTTCGTCTATGTTATAATTACGTGAACTAACATATCAAACCCATTAGGAATAAAGGAAATAAAGTAATACGTAAGTAAATTACGTTTCAAAAGAAAATGTCCAAAATGGCACATCACGGTGCGATAACGACAATCGAGATCGACCTAGTCGATATAAAATATGTTACGAAGCATCATTTACGTATCTAGGATATCAAACGAGGTTCATATTCGGTTATTCGAACAATAAATTAATTATCAAGATTGATAATTAGCGGTAAGGCCGAATTCTCAACAAAACCGCATTTTAATGTACGATAATTACTCAAGGACCATTGCTTCACGTGCAATGCCTTTAATTACCATAGTATATACATACTTATACATACAACCATTCCTACATACACGTAGGATTACAACGCGGTGTTGCCATGTAATGCAATGTAGCCCGTTATGCCAATTACATGCAACATATACAATAATCTTACAAGAATTTGCAAATTACGATGATAAGTACTCAACGTACTAAACAATATATCTCAATATATATCTCAAAGTATTTACTTACTAAATACTTAGGGAATTCGTATCAATTTCGAGGGATACATCTAAAATATAAAGCAATGCTAAAGAATTCTTACCGGAGCCATGCAGGATAGTTGTGTGCTTGGACAATTTCTTACGACACCAAAAGTTATAGTTTAGGATTTTTCAAAATGACCTAGTTCTCTATAACTCATGGCTCTGATTACCAATCTGTAACACCCCCACAAATGCTATGCGCAGCGGAACTACAACATTTGGGTGCTACGTAGTTATCATCACACATAAGCTACATTAAACGACTCAAAGAGACGTAAAAGTTTAAACATGAATTTAAACATAGTTAAAATGTACAAATCTACGGTTTTCCAAATCCCAAGATAATACAAAACAGAGTTTGCGTTTAGGTCCCCACTGAATCTCAACCCAAAAGTACATTTTCATTCTCATGACATAATATAAAAGAGTTTTAAGTGTAAAAAGGGAGGAAAACAAGTAGACCGCCAAGCCACAACAACTTCCATCCTCGCATGCTCCACTGCTATCAATCTTGGTTACCTGAAACACATGCTTAAAATCGTCAACACAAAGGTTGAGCGAATCTATAGGTTTATCAAATCATAAGTTGAACATAAGTATTAAAAACCAATCATGATCATTCAATAGCATTGTCGTACTCACAATCTATTACTCAAGGATATGACAATTGTGTTTAAGCTCATGACACTAATCCGTTAACTCAATCACCCGCGTAATAATTACCGGCGTGATTCAGATGAAACCAGTGCCCCTTCTAAAGGCATCAGTTGCAATTATACCTTATCTCTCATACAAGATAATCTACCGCAGAACTTACTCAACGTACAGCTTCTCGGCTAGCATTGGGTCGTTAGCCCCGTAGTACTACAAATTGTATAAGCGGCTATTTCCCCCTACTCGAGGGCAGGACAATAGTTAATAGTTCATGAATTTAGGGACTTTTGCAACTAGGTACTCAACACAATTTCGAGGCAACATTCGGGTCCAACAATCAATCAAGACTTATGTTCATTTTCATTTAAATTAGCATGTATCCCCCTCGCGGGTTAAAAACATTTGAATAAAGTAAAGAGCGAGGCTATAGACTCACCTTGCGTAGTAGTAGTAGTTCTAGCGAAGACGTAACGAGAAATGTCGCCGACGACGTGGATGCCCGGGAAAATCAAACACTTGACCTAAAAGTCAAAGTACGAAAACCAAATCAATACACCGCGTACATAATTGTACTAACACACGCATATGCAAACACACTCAACTCTTATGAAAACTCACGCCAAAATCAAACAAGTAGTTGTTACTAGACTTATACCATTTATCAATGTTTTTAAAGTTACTATCCATTTCACGACTTCGCCGATACTTACCCAAAAGTATGGGCTGTTTTACTATACTTAACCATTTTTATAAAATTTGAGAAAATTCTCAAAAATACCTTAAGACCTGTAGAAAACCCATTTTTAATCCCATTAAAAGTTTTCGCTTTTACGACCCGTTACTCAACACATTACTAAACCTACATTTTTCGGACTGAAATTGTACTTCGACCAACTTGGACTTCTTTGACCTATTTGAAATGCACCTTTGACCTCTTTGACTCCTAAGTCCACTTATAGACTCAATTACACAGGTTTGTGACCAAAATTTGACCTATGACCTTTTACCAATTCATACTTGTGGTCCTCGGGATTTGACTAAAACTATACATAAATTCGGATTATGAAAGTTCTCGTCTCCCGGTACTCGATCTTTAAAACCTCATAACTTTTAGCTCGTTTTGAGTCACGGGCTCTACCTTATACCAAATTAAAGCTAAGAAGACCCTCTATGACTACATTTAGTTATCTAGACGTAGGAAAAATTATTTTTACAAAAAGGTCTCAAAGTTTCTGCCTAAATTTATCCATTCCAAAATCATACTTAAGCTCGATTCCAAACCTATTAACCACTACTAGGCTTCATCCTAAGCTTCCCTAATCACAACCAAATCATATTTTCAGTCCTAATCCCCTATTGATCATCAACCTCATAAATCAAAATCCTAAAAACAATCATGCAATGTGTTTAAACAATTTAAAAACACTAAAAACACCATTTTAAACACAACCCCACAACACATTTCATCAAACACCTTGAACACACCCAAAACCCCCAAAAATTTCGTGGCTTTTAGGGGCTGTGGAAGACACAAATAATAACCCCCATCTTTTTTTATAGGTGAATTAACATTATATACACATGAATTAAACATGTGTATGGTTTAATTTGATCAAAACCCGTTTTTTGAAAAATCACAAATTTTTGGAAAAATCAATGAATGCATGTATGTTATTGTGGGTGGGATTTACTTACAATGATGTTAGAAAGGTGGGACTTTGATTGGATTCTTCAAAAACCAAGTTTTGGTGATGGATTGGTGGTTTTTGGTGGGTGGCCGTCGGCCATGGGAGAGAGAGGAGAGAAATGGTGAAAATTTTGTGGTGTGTTTGGTTGTGTGTTTTTAGTTTAGGTGTTTTGTAAGAGTATGGAGGGACCAAGGTGCAATTTGGCTAATCTTTTGGCCTCATATGTAAAACGACCTCAAATGTTTGCGGGATTGACTAGTAGTTGGTTTAAAAACTTTACGGAAGTCGGGTTTCGCCCCGAACACTTGAAAATACTTTTAAATGGTTCAAACGCACACAAAACGAATATACACATGGTTCCGACTCGACTTAACACGTAATAAGAATAAAATCTCGAAAAACTCAAATATCGATCAATCGATAATAAAAGGTAAATTTTGGGCATCCGTCGGTATCGTAGTCGTTATCGGTTCTTCTTAAATCGTCAAACGTTAAATTACGACCGTAAACGTTGGTTTCAACTTAAACCGTCAAATAATTCCACGATAAAATTCTTAAAAATTTCAAAAATATACGTAAAATAGGATTAAATAAATGACGTTGGGCTCGGGATATCACATCCACAAGTGAGCCTCAACTTACGAGAGATGCTCATACTGAACAGCTCTTGAGACAATAACTTAGCATCATACGGCACTTTCACGGGTGTTACAAAATAGTAAAGGGGCAAGGGTACCAGGTTTACCCATTATTTGACTCTTCAATAATATAAATGTCTTGACTAGCATAAAGTCATTTGCTCGTTCAATATAATCAAACAATTCTCGATAATATCTTACTGGACGGAATTAAACCATTCACAGATGGAATGTCCGACAGTTTTTGGTACTTTCGGAACAAATACTTAAATCCTTTTGCATTTCTAGTTTGAGTCGCACGAAAAAAGGCAGTGTATCCATGCAAGTCTTGAAGTTCCAGATCATTGTCCGTCATCAAGCTCACCAAATTCTCTACATAAGTTCCTCTAAGCTTGGTATGTTGTGTTGAAACTTGAAACTACATAATGACGTGTTGTTTAACAGTTATCAGTGATAGCAAACTGTACCTGCTCTGGGAGTTGATCAAGGATGTTCTTAGCAGCTTCTGAGTCACCAGTAACTAATGTAGCATACAACGGAATACAAAGTACTACAGGCTTTTTGTCCTAAGTCAAGTTGATAGTGAAGATTTGCAAAGGAAGATTTAAAGATTCTCATAGGATTACAATATGATTACTTATTTTTCTATAGACTTAAGACATATTTTGTTAGTTACATATACATGCACGTACAATATACATTGTGTTTTTATAATCAATGGAATTTTGTTACTATATAATGGAATGAAACATTGTTGTACATATTAGGCTTATTTTAAGAAAATAACATTTGTAGCATTATCTCGTGCAAAAGTGTTACCAATTAGTAAACAAGTGTTGCAACTTAATGCTAGAAAGCAAAGCAAAGTGTTGCACTTTATAAATTGAAGTGCCGCTCATTTAATGATACTAAATAAACAAGTGTTGCAGTTTCGTTAAAAAGTGTTGCACTTAGTAGTAGCACTGTATAAAAAAGTGTTGCACTTACGTAAAAAGTGTTGTATCTGGGTGTAAGTAGTATTGCAGTTGAGTTTAAAAAGTGTTGCATTCCAAAGTAATCATTTGCTAAACATGAGCGACACTTTGAGGAAGTGTTAATTATTCTAATAATAAGTGTTGCATATACCTAAGGCGACGTTGCATAACATAGCACTTGCTAAAGTGTCGCATTATGTGTAATGCAACATTTTTCAAACATAATACAACACTTTAACGGTGTTGCCTTAACTTCATTTTGTTGTGGTGTCGATAAAAGCCCGTGAAAGCCTGTGTTTTCTTCCTTTTTCATCTTTTGGTCCTAAAACACAATAAAAACACAAACCACGCATAATTCGGCCTTTTACGACATAAAATACACGTTTTGGTCTTGTTATTATTGGAAATAAGTGGTAAAAGGATAAGTGTTTTCACACTTATTAAATCCCCTACACTTGACCATGGTTTACATTTTCCATCATAAATAACCCACCTTGGCCTTTATTTAATACTAAATATTTAAGTAAAATAAAAAGATAGAAACAAGTAAAGAAATCAAAGACTTACATTGGGTTTTGGCTGCCATGAACGTTTATCATCCTCAAGTTTCACGTTCCCTATACCAAGCTTAAAAACGAGATCATTGTTATTATACGTTAGCAGACTAACTCGAATTCATGTGGGCCAATTATTTACTTAGACTCCCTTATTCCTAGGTGTATCTCTTATATTTTATTTTTGTCTTGAATGATCACGAGGATGCATTGTTTGACTTATTTCGATAGTTATTTAGGCCGAAAATAAAGCGGACGATTTAATCAATAGTTAGCTAAAGGATAAAATCTCTTAAAACTGCTTCTCGGGACCTCATAAAGTTCATATCTTGGCATAACTCGCTTCACGATTTGAGACCTTTCTCGGACCGATATTTGGCAGTGACGTCATACTTCGAATCTTTGAGAGACGTTCTTGAAATTATGGTCTTCTCTTCATAATAGGAATTTTTTCACTTGAAGTTTTGAGAGATTCTTCATCTTTGGACCACGACTTCTTCATTTTTCTCCAATCTTTATTTTGGACTTTGATATACAACGATCCGCCTCTTTTTAGGACTTGGATCTATTTATCCTCATACCTTGTTAGGGCTTTTTTGGATACACTTCTCCATGATCGTTTGGGGAGTATTTGCTTTTCGTCGTGTGTCTCGATCCTTCATATTGATTTTCGTTAAATGATTCTTCACATCACTTTTGGATCTTTAGAAACAAAATGTATCCCTCATGCCTTGTTAGGGCCTTTTCGGAGTCGCCAATCTTCGCTTCCCGCTTCAGTAAGTTATGCCTTCGCTATGAACTCTAATTAATACCGAGCAACTTTTAAACGATCTTGGGCTAGAAGCTAAGCAACTTTTCAAATCGTACAACCTTATTTGTTGCAGATATATTTATTAGCAAGCGATGGGAGAAAAAGCTTATAATCAACTCACATAAATTCACGAAAGAATACCAAACTTATAATTGACTCTATCATCTCTCGTTCTCCACAATTTAAAATCTCAAGGAATGAGACTCGTGGACGCTTAGCCAATTAAATCGAAGTTTTGGGTTTTCGAGTCATCTATAGGATCTTGCAAACTCTTAGACTTTTTCTTGTTTAGAATTCGCATATTAAAGTTCCCTTGATAAACAACTCTCTAGGATCAATTATAGGAACTTGCGAAAAGTTCTTGTTCTTAACCCGTGAGAGTTAAGACTTACGCGTTTTAAAGCTCCCTATATAAAAGCCTAGCAAAACTTGACTTAAACACGTTAAGGATACTAGCTAGAGTAAACTTAGATAAGTAAACTCGGGTTGAGTCAAAATATTCATGACTTTGAAAAAATTTTAAAACCACTTTATTTAACTTTATTTAAGCAAGGAATGAAAATAACCATAACAAATGAAAATACAACTATACAACTAGGCCAAAATAGATTAAAAATTTTGAAAAATGTTGAAAAATCAAGTTTTCCGGTTAAAATGAGGGCAAATTCATGGAAAAGACCACTTACTTCGATAGAAGTTCCCCCTACACTTGATATAAACATTGTCCTCAATGTTTAAGCATGTGGGAGTAAACTCCCCTACACTTAGGACATTGTGCACTTTGTTTAAATCTTGCTAAGGAAAGGACAACTAAAGTGATTTCAATGTGAACATATAAGATATGAAATATTGAATCACAAGAGTTTAGGATAGAACCGGGAAGATGGGAACACGGAATCACGGGTCGTCAAAAGTCATCAAGAATGGATCTTTGAAAGCTCGAATCCCTACACATAAGAAACAAGACAGCAAACACATACGGGGCTCCCCCTACACTTATTATGAAAACGATAAAGGATAGATCACGTGTTGCCTCCCGAGAAGCGCTTGTTTTTTATAACCGAGTCACGAGCCTGACTCGACCCAAAATTAGTTCATGGGAAACGTGGTGAGGGATGGAATCATCTCATGAGAGATATCCTCACCAATGTACAACTTCACGCGCTGGCCATTCACCTTAAAATTGGGCCCATTTGGCTGAGAAAGACTTAGGCGACGGTGAATGGACCAGACCAGCGGCTCTTCAACTTGCCCGAGAAGATCTTCAGCCGAGAGTTAAAAAGTAAGACTTGATCACCAACGTGGAACTCTCGGTTCTTAATCCTTGCATCATGGATGATCTTGGTCTTCTCTTTGTAGATCAACGAGTTCTCATAAGCTTCATTTCTTAGTTCATTGAGCTCATTGAGTTAAATCTTCTGAAGATTACCGACTTTGTTGATGTCGAAGTTAGCCCACTTCAAGGCCTAGTATGCCTTATGTTCCAGCTCGATAGGGAGGTGGCATGCTTTCCCGTACACAAGACGATAAGGTGTGGAACCAATCGGGGTCTTATATGCAGTACAGAAAGCCCACAGAGCATCATCTAACTTATCGGCCCACGCGGCACGATGCTCTCCCACAGTACGTTCCAGAATTCGCTTCAATCCACAGTTGGAAATCTTGGCTTGACCATTGGTTTGAGGATGATAAGCGGTGGAAAGACGGTGATTGACACCATACTTAGCCATGACTCTTGCAAATTGATCGTTGCAAAAATGAGTCCCGCGGTCACTGATTATAGCACGAGGAACACCGAATCGAGCAAAAGTTGCTTCAGAAAGTTCACAACCACCCTCGCATCGTTCGTAGGGATAGCCTTAGCTTCAACCCATTTGGATACGTAGTCAATGGCTACGAGGATGTACTTGTTCCCTTTAGATGATGGAAATGGCCCCATAAAGTCGATGCCCCATACGTCAAAGAATTCACATTCTTGTATGAAATTTTGAGGCATCTCATCTTTATGTGTGATCTTGCCTTGTCGTTGGCAAGCATCACAATGCTTAACCATTTCGTGAGCGTCACGATAAATGGTGGGCCAATAAAATCCAGAGTCAAACACTTTCTTCACGGTGTAGTTGGGACCAAAGTGACCACCGGTGGGTCCTTTATGGAAAGCATCAAGGATTTGTAAAGCTGCCGGCCCATCAACGCATCGACGAATGACAAGATCTGCACACTGTTTGAAGAGATAAGGGTCATCCCAGAAGTAAGTCTTAACATCTTTAAAGAACTTCATCTTTTGTTGGGATGTTAACCCTTCGATGAGAATTCCACCCACTAAGTAGTTTGCAATGTCCGCAAACCACAGGGTGTCATCAAGATTGGAGTGAATAGACATTAAGGCCTCAAAGGGAAAAGAGTCATTGATCTCTTGATTCGGATGATCCCCTTGATAAGGATCCTCAAGTCTACTTAGATGATCCGCTGCTAGGTTTTCGGCTCCCTTCTTGTCACAAATTTCAACGTTGAATTCTTGAAGGAGCAAAACCCAACGAATAAGTCTTGGCTTAGAATCTTGTTTAGTTAACAAGTACTTCAACGCGGAGTGGTCGGTATACACGATGGTGGTAGAAAGGACAAGATAGGGGAGGAACTTTTCAAAGGCATACACTACAGCTAAAGCTCTTTTTCGGTAGTGGTATAATGCAATTGAGCACCCGTCATTGTCTTGCTAGCGTAATGGATTGGTTGGAAGTGTTTGTTAACTCTTTGGCCCAATACCGCTCCAATAGCAAAGTCGCTAGCATCACACATCAACTCAAAAGGTAGCTCCCAATTAGGGGTAACCAAGACCGGTGCCTTAGTTAGCTTATCCTTGAGAAGATTGAAGGATTCAAGACACTCTTTAGAAAAGATGAAAGGAGTATCTTTTTCCAAGAGGTGGGTCATCGGGCGAGCGATTTTAGAGAAATCCTGAATGAATCGATGATAGAAGCCCGCATGACCCAGAAAACTTATCACACCCTTCACGGTTGAAGGTGGAGGTAATTTGGCTATGACATCCACTTTAGCACGGTCCACTTCAAGACCGGCTTTAGAGATTTTATGTCCAAGCACAATGCCTTCTTTTACCATGAAATGACATTTTTCCTAATTCAGAACAAGGCGAGTGTCTTCACACCGCTTAAGCATGCGTTCCAAATTGGCAAGGCAAGAAGAGAAGGAATCGCCATAGACCGAGAAATCATCCATGAAGACTTCCATAGTTTCTTCAACCATGTCATGGAAGATAGCCATCATACACCTTTGGAATGTCCCAGGAGCATTGCATAAGCCGAAAGGCATTCTTTTGTAAGCAAATGTTCCATAAGGACAAGTGAATGTGGTTTTCTCTTGGTCGTGGAGTTCGAAGGGTATTTGAAAATAACCCGAGAAACCGTCTAAGAAGCAGTAATAGTCATTACCCGCTAGACGTTCAAGCATTTGGTCCATGAAAGGAAGCAGAAAATGATCCTTTCTCGTACCATCATTGAGTTTGCGATAGTCTATACAAACTCTCCACCCTGTAACGAGATGAGTAGGAATCAACTCGTTGTTTTCATTGGGAACAACGGTGATTCCGCCTTTCTTAGGAACACAATGGACCGGACTAACCCATAATGAATCCGAGATAGGATAGATCATGCCCGCATCAAGAAGTTTGATAACCTCTTTTTTGATAACGTCATGGATCTTGGGATTCACCCTTCTTTGGCTTTGAATAGTGGGTTTAAAGTCGTCCTCCATAAGAATTTTATGTGTGCAAAAGTGAGGATCAATTCTACGAATATCGGAGATCTTCCAAGCAATCGCTTTCTTATGATTCCTCAGCATGGCGATAAGTCGGGATTTTTCTTCATCTTTCAAGTCCTTTGCGATGATGACTGGTAACTTCCTATTGTCTTCAAGGAAAACGTACTCGAGATGAGACAGAAGATCCTTAAGCTCTAAATCCGGAGGATTTTCGATGGACGGCGGAGTCAAAGTCGTATCATCGATAGAGATATCCTTAGGAGATGGTGGAGAAATATGGTCCTCATTGAGAAGTTTCTCAATGGTACGAATGTCTTCATCCCAATTGGAGGGAGAATCGTCATATTGCAAGTCCACCTCTCCCAAAGTTGCTTCAAATTCTTTCAAGATGAAATCACTTTCTCCAAATGGAGTTAGTGATGGAGCAATAGAGGTAACGGTCTCAACAGTGGGTGGAGAAGAAGAACCACTTTTACAAGCGTCTTTGAAATGTTCTTCACAAGCCTCGTCAAGAACGTCAATGAAATTAACGCTCTCATTTTCAGAAGGCTGCTTAGAAAGTTTGCCCATGTTGAAGACGATTTTATCGTCACCAACTCTCATGATCAATTCGCCAGCGGCTACATCAATGAGAGTGCGACCGGTCCTCAGGAATGGACGTCCAACGATTAATGGAACACGGGGATCCATCTCGTAGTCAACGACAACAAAATCCGCCGGAAAGGTGAATTTGTCGACACCAACGAAGACGTCTTCGGCTATCCCCACCGGATAAGCAACCGTACGGTTAGCTAATTCCAAAGTCATTCGTGTGGGGACTAGCTCGGGTAGAGACAATTGTTTCCAAACGCTTAAAGGCATTAGGTTGATACTAGCACCTAGATCGGCTAGGGCCATACAATTCTCTACCCCAGGGAAGTTGCAAGGAATCAAGAAACGACCCGGATCTCCTAACTTAACTGGAAGTTTTCTCAAAAGAACGGCAGAACAATTCTCATTTAATTGGGTATTGGTGATGTCGAGCAATTTTTCTTTATCACTTAAAAGATCCTTAAACATCTTAGCATATTTAGGCATGTGAACGAGAGCCTCAACAAAGGAGATATTAAAATTCAGTTTTTTAAACATTTTGAGAAAGTTAGAAACCTGAATATCATCCTTGTTCTTCAATTTCTCTTTCCGCAACCTTGAGGGATAAGGTATATTGGGTTGAGATGAAGGCTTCGAAATGGCATTCTCACGCACATCCTTGGGTGGTGGAGGGGTGGACGTAGAAGGTGGTGGAATTGGAGAAGGGGACTCGTTTTCCTTTGTCACAATCACCGGTGTAGGTGTAGGAATCTCGGGTTCCTTTAAACCTTTGCCACTGCGAGTGGTGATTGCTTTCATCTCCCCTCTGGGATTAGCAACGGTGTTACTCGGAAGAGTACCTGAACCAGAGGCTTGATTACTTGGGAAAAAACTAGCCATCATATCCCTTAAGTTATTCGTTTGATTGTTCATCGAGTTTCTCATGTCGGTTTGAAGAGCATTCCCTTGTTTTGCCATGTCATTCCTTAGCTCGGCTCGAATATCGTTCCCTTGTTTTTCCATGTCACCTTTCAAGTTCATGAATTCGCTTTGCAGATTCGTCACCATCTCTCTATTGGTCATCATGTAATTTTCGAGGTCTTGGTTCAATGCCGTGGGTTGATTGAGAGGTGGGGCTTGGTAAGCTGAATTATTTTCTTGAGGTGGATATGGGTTTCGTTGGGATGGATATTGATTGGTAGCTCGATGTTGGCTTTGATTGTTGCGGTTGAAATTTTTTTGGTTTTGGTTTTGAGGAGAAAAACCGGGTGGGGTTAGATAGTTGTTTGAACGATAACTTAGCAAGTTACGGTCTCCTTGAGGACGTGCTTGGTATCCGAAGTTACCGTTAGTGGTGTACACATTTTCCGGATTGTCAAGAGTAGAAGGACAATCGATGTACGAATGAGAAGCCCCGCAAATCTCACAAGAAGGTGCAATAGCTTTGGCTTGTTGAAATTGGTTTTTAGCCATGGTTAAGAAGTTTTTGTTCATCTCAGCTATTTGGCGAGTAAGTTCGGTGAGCTCTGGGTTAGATGTTGTAGAAGAAACATTGGACCTCTGATTATTTCTTGAAGATGCAGATGAATCCCAATTTTTGTGGTGAGTGGTCATGTTCTCTATCAGTTCTCTACACTCCTCAGGTCGTCTCTTCATGAATGTACCACCGGCGGCAGCATTAATCGTATCACGATTACGAAAAGTTAGACCATTATAGAAAGTATCAATCAAAGTAACCGGGAGCATGTTATCGTTCGGACAACGGTAGATCAAGACATTATAGCGTTCCCAAGCATCGAAAAGTGACTCATCAGGTTCTTGTGTGAATCCACTGATTTGGTTGCGAAGACTAGTGACCATGGATGGTGGAAAGTAGCGCGACAAAAATTTTTGAGTCATGTCATCCCATGTTTGAATTGAGTTTTTGGGGAGACGATCAAACCATTTTTCGGCATGATGGGATAAAGTGTGTGGAAAGAGGTGAAGGCGAAGAAAATCCATGGAAGCACCGGGTAGTTTCATGCTTTGAGTGACGGTAATGAACTTGTCTAGATGTTTGTTGGCATCATCATCTGGTAATCCGCTAAACGGGCAAGCGTTTTGAACTTGCTGGATCATGTGATGCTTCAACGAAAATTCAGGAGCCGTGATTTGCATCGACGCAATCGGTCCTCCGCGTCCGTTCATGGTGGGTTGACACAGTTCCTCCATTGTTCGTAAATAAGGTAGGGGAACATTGTTGTTGTTATTATTGTTATTCAAATTTGGTAGAGGTGGGTTGTTATTGTTGTTATGCACACCAGCCATATCTAAATCTTCACGAGTCTCGGGCTCAGAATAATTTGAAGATCTAGTATGCATACACCTGCAGAAGAAAAAGATACCAGAGAATATATATATAATCTTTTTGGTGCAAAACCTTTGGAAAAGAAATGCTTTTTATGATTTTTTTAATGTTTTGGTATTTTTGAAATTTTTTATAATTTTTATGGATTTTTGAAAATTTTTAGCAAGGAAAATAACGTTCCTAAAAGAACGGATCCCCAAAATTCAACGCGTCTCTCACTAAAGACCGTTAATCTTAACGAAAAGAGCCGGCAGCGGCGCCATTTAATACAAGGTTTTTGGCCGAGTATAAAATATTATCGTCCGATCTCTTCGAATTGATTACCGATTAAGAGTGCGACTCAATTGTCTTTTGGTGAACAAAAGGATGGTTTGTTTGATTATCTAACTCTAAACTTAAAAGAAAATTATTGTCGTTGAGTAAAGTAGAAGCTTTTACAAAATTAAACTAAAAGTTATTTAGAAAAACACTTAAAATATAAAACTTTGTAAATGATTTAAAACTTAACAAACTTAATTAGTCGGAATGTAACAAGTCCTTTCTATCGGAATGCACCAAAAGTAGCACCATCGGAATGTTATTAAAACAAGTCATCGGAATAATAAAGGTGAAAGGCATCAGAATGTTCATCTGAAAACCCATCGGAATAACAAAGTCAATGCTGTCGGAATGTGGTGTTATCGCAATATTCAACTCTTTCGCAATGTACCTATCGGAATGTCCCCATCGGAATAACATAAACACTTCTGTCGCAATGCACTACTATCGGAATGTTGTAAACTGAAATTGGGCAGAGTTTCGACTTAAAAAGACCTTAAGTCCCGTCGGAATATGCGATCGCAATGAGCGATCGCAATCCTAGATCGGAATAAGGTGAAAACCCAAGCTATCGCAAAGTAATACCCTTGATGGGTTATTGCGATAAACACAAGCAATCAATCGGAATGTGCAAATCCCCAATATTGCGATGAAAACAAACTTAATCCGAAATTGGTGGTAAGCTAAAAATTCAATAAGCACATACCATAAGCTACTTTATCCGACCCTTAAACAACTCAATAAGCATAAATTTGGCAACTTTTAAAACTCAAAATAAGCAAACTTAATAAATCGAATCTTTTAAAAACACTAGACTTTTTAAAAAATCCGAAAATGCAATAAGCTATAAATATGAAATAAGCCAATAAGCACAAAGAGCTTATAGCCTATGCGTATATGAGCTTATGTAGGAACAAGAAAGATTAACCTTAAAACCATGAAATCATCAAATCAAATGTGTGAAGTGTAATATTCGGATCAAAAAGTTAAAGTAAATCAAGAAAGGTAGAAAGAGATAAAAGATTAAAAGCTTAAACTTGAACTTTTGATTAATGAAACTCTAATACAAAGATTAAACAAAGCTTAATTTGAAAGAAAAGATGAAGTTTTAGTGAGAGAAAGTTAAACACTTTCTCTCTCTAAAAGAAAACTAAAACAAAGAAAATTAAAACTAGCTAATGACTAACCACCCTCCTAATGTGTCATTAAGAGGGTGTATATAGGGAGTGGGGAATGCATGTATGCTTTCTTCTTTCTTTCTTTTCTTCTCGACTCGATCTAAATTCTTTGTCTTTCTCGATGTCATCTTGGGATTTGAACTCGTCTTTTAATTTTTCTTCTATAATTAGACTTGAGTTCTTCGGCTTCATTAAACTTCCGTCTTTAGACTTTTTCTTCGATAAATCTTCAAAATAGGCCTTGGACTTCCGTTCTTTTTGCACTCTTGATCTTTTGACTTCGTCTTTTCTCGTTTTCTTCGATAAAAGCCCGTGAAAGCCCGGTGTTTTCTTCCTTTTTCATCTTTTGGTCCTAAAACACAATAAAAACACAAACCACGCATAATTCCGCCTTTTACGACATAAAATACACGTTTTGGTCTTGTTATTATTGGAAATAAGTGGTAAAAGGATAAGTGTTTTCACACTTATTAATGTTCAATGGATGAGTCGGTATGTTAGGGCTATACATTTGATTTTTAATAGATGAGGCGGTATGTTATGGTTATACGTTTGATGTTCAATGGATGAGGCGGTATATTATGGTTGTACCTTTGATGTTCAATGGATGACTCGGTATGTTATGGTTATACGTTTGATGTTCAATGAATGAGTCGCTATGTTGTGGTTGTACATTTGATGTTCAATGGATAACTCGGTATGTTATGCTTGTACATTTGATGTTCAATGGATGAGTCTTTATGTTATGGTTTTACCTTTGATGTCCAATGGATGAGTCGATAAGTTATGGTTGTACCTTTGATGTAAAATGGATGAGTCGGTATGTTATGGTTATACTTTCGATGTTCAATGGATGAGTAGGTATGTTATGGGTGCACCTTTGATGTTTAATGTACGACTTGATATGTTATGGTTATACGTTTGATGCGCAATGGATGAGTTGGTATGTTATGGTTTTACGTTTGATGTTAAATGGACGAGTCGGTATGATACTGTTGTACTTTTATCAAAGGACGAGTCGGTATTTTATGGTTATACGCTACATGTTAAATGGATGAGTCGGTAGGTATGATTATACTATACATGTTAAATGGATGAGTCGGTATGTTATGATTGTACCTTTGATGTTCAATGGATGACTAGGTATGTTATGATTATACGTTTGATGTTCAATGGATGAGTCGCTATATTATGGTTGTACCTTTGATGTTCAATGGATGACTCGGTATGTTATGGTTTACCTTTGATGTTCAATGGATGAGTCGGTATGTTATGGTTGTACCTTTAATGTTTAATGGATGAGTCGGTATGTTATGGTTATACCTTTGAGGTTAAATGGATGAGTCGGTAAGTTATGGTCATACGTTTGATGTTCAATGGATGAGTCGTTATATCATGGTTTTACCTTTGATGTTCAATGAATGACTCGGTATGTTATGGGTATACGTTACATGTTAAATGGATGAGTCGGTATGTTATGGTTTTAGATTACATGTTAAATGGATGAGTCGGTATATTATGGTTATACCTTTGAGGTTCAATGGATGAGTTGGTATATTATGGTTTTACCTTTGATGTTCAATGGATGAATCAGTATGTTTTGGTGGTATGTTACATGTTGAATGGATGAGTCGATTTGCTATGGTTGTACCTTTGATATTCAATGGATGACTTGGTATGTTATGGTTGTACCTTTGATGTTCAATATATGACTTGGTATGTTTTGTTTATACGTTTTATATTCAATGGATGAGTAGATATGTTACGGTTATACGTTTGATGTTAAATAGATGAGTCGGTATGTTACGGTTATACCTTACATTTTAGATGGATGAGTCGTTATGTTATGGTTGTACCTTTGATGTTAAATGGATGAGTCGGTATCTTATGGTTATACGTTACATGTTAAATGGATGAGTCGGTATGTTATGGTTGTACCTTTGATGTTTAATGGACGAGTCGGTATGTTATGGTAGCACCTTCAATGTTCACTGGATGACTCGGTATGTTATGGTTGTACCTTTGATGTTAAATGGATGACTCGGTATGATAATGTTGTACGTTTGATGTTCAATGGATGAGTCGGTATATTATGGTTATACGTTTGATGTTCAATGGATGAGGCGGTATGTTATGGTTATACGTTACATGTTAATTGGATGAGTCGGTATATTATGGTTGTACCTTTGATGTTCAATGGATGACTCCGTATGTTATGTTTATACGTTTGATGTTCATTGGATGAGTCGGTATGTTATGGTTGTACCTTTGATGTTCAATGGATAACTCGGTATGTTATGCTTGTACCTTTGATGTTCAATGGATGAGTCGGTATGTTATGGTTGTACCTTTGATGTCCAATGGATGAGTTGATATATTATGGTTATACATTTGATGCTAAATGGATGAGTCGGTATGTTATGGTTATACGTTTGATGTTCAATGGATGAGTAGGTATATTATGGTTTCACCTTTGATGTTCAATTTACGACTCGATATGTTATGGTTATACGTTTGATGTGCAATGGATGAGTTGGTATGTTATGTTTTTACGTTTGATGTTAAATGGATGAGTCGGTATGTTATGGTTGTACTTTTTTTAAAGGATGAGTCGGTATTTTATGATCATACGTTACATGTTAAATGGACGATTCGGTAGGTTATGGTTATATGTTACATGTTAAATGGATGAATCGGTATGTTTTGATTGTACCTTTGATGTTCAATGGATGACTAGGTATGTTATGGTTATACGTTTGATGTTTAATGGATGAGTCGGTATATTATGGTTGTACCTTTGATGTTCAATAGATGACTCGGTATGTTATGGTTTACCTTTGATGTTCAATGGATGAGTGGGTATGTTATGGTTGTACCTTTAATGTTCAATGGATGAGTCGGTATGTCATGGTTGTACCGTTGAGGTTAACTGGATGAGTCGGTAAGTTATGGTCATACCTTTGATGTTCAATGGATGAGTCGATATATTATGGTTGTACCTTTGATGTTTAATGAATCACTCGGTATGTTATGGGTATACGTTACATGTTAAATGAATGAGTCGGTAGGTAATGGTTATACGTTACATGTTAAATAGATGAGTCAGTATGTTATGATTGTACCTTTGATGTTCAATGGATGACTAGGTATGTTATGGTTATACGTTGGATGTTCAATGGATGAGTCGACATGTTATGGTTGTACATTTGATGCTAAATGGATGAATTGGTATGTTATGTTATGGTTGTACCTTTGATGTTAAATGGATGAGTCGGTATGTTATGGTTATATGTTGATGTTCAATGGATGAGTAGGTATGTTATGGTTGCACCTTTGATGTTCAATGTACGACTCGATATGTTATGGTAATACGTTTGATGTGCAATGGATGAGTTGGTATGTTATGTTTTTACGTTTGATGTTAAATGGATGAGTCGGTATGTTATGGTTGTACTTTTTTCAAAGGATGAGTCGGTATTTTATGGTCATACGTTACATGTTAAATGGATGAGTGGGTAGGTTACGGTTATACGTTACATGTTAAATAGATGAATCGGTATGTTATGATTGTACCTTTGATTTTCAATGGATGACTAGGTATGTTATGGTTATACGTTTGATGTTTAATGGATGATTTAGGTATATTATGGTTGTACTTTTGATGTTCAATGGATGACTCGGTATGTTATGGTTTACCTTTGATGTTTAATGTATGAGTGGGTTTGTTATGGTTGTACCTTTAATGTTCAATGGATGAGTCGGTATATCATCTTTGTACCTGATGAGATGGCATTTATACATGATCTCATCGTTCTTTTTGGGTTTTAAATGCATAAAAATGTCATAAAATACCATATATATGCTTGTGTTTGTTTACTTGTGTATTTTAGGTATGGATATCGTGAAAAAGACAAAAGAGCACAAGAAACAAGGAAAACGGACACGAGAAACGAAGCCGTACAAAGAACCGGGCCCTAGATCATGAAATATTCAACAAATACCCTTGAAGACTTGAAGACATGCAAGATTGATCCTCAATGATTGAAGAAATGAAACTTAAAACCCTTGTATATTCATAATTACAAGTTTGGTCCCTTAAGTCTGTCAAAATTACACAAATGGTCCTTCAACTTTGAAGAAATGGCAAGTTTAGTCCCTCAACAATTCTAAACTGCCAACTATGGTCCCTCATGAAGTTAAAGTTGCATTGAAGACCTTTGAAGATCAACAATGTCCAAATTCAGCCCTTGAATTATGCAAAAGTTCCAAAAATAACCCTTGTAACCTTTTTTCCAAAAGTTTGTGCCAAAAGTGTCAAGTGGTGGAAGTTATTTACAAAGGGAAAGAGTTTTGGTGGCTGAAAGAAACGTTTTACCTATTTTCCCAAAACACAAGGACCAAAAGTGAGCATTTGAAACATTTGAAATGAAAATGCGCCAAACACATTTCCACTCCTAAAAAAACGGATCAAAATGCTTACTGTTCACCTTTCACCACCAGTTACCATTCCACTTAAAACAAAGGGTAAATCCCAATTACCCACACCCACATGTGATTCACACATGCAGAATCTCATCCCACACACAAAACTCTCAATCCCATTACCCAAAGGACCCCACACTCAACCTCCTCAACCAATGAAAACGCAACTTACTCCCCTAGGCAAATGACGTGGCCAAATCAACAGCCTAGACTCTCTGCTTAACTAGCAAGCTAAAATGAACGTCCAAGATGCATTTGGACAGCTCATTCCATCAAATGATCTAGAAGACTCAAGGACATTTTAGGGAATTTAGTGCTAGGGTTTATGAATAGTGTTAGCTTGGTATTTGCCTATAAAAGGAGACCTCAACATGTGAGACTCCCTTTGTTCCAGTTTTAGGCTATTAAATCTTTGTAATTCCTTTTTAATTAATAAAATTTGATTTTCTAAATTTTGAAAAATATCTTTCATATTTTGTTAAAAGTTGGTGTTAGAATAGCCTGATTCTGAGTTCCATATACATGTTTGAAGGTTTTTGAGGCAAGGTTTTAAGTGATAAAGCTTGTGCTTCAAAAATCAGAAAGTTTGGTTTATTTGATCTCACCTTTGTGGTTTGTTCTTCTTAGCAGCTTGGAAGCTGGTACTTGTTCTGCTAGTACCTCAGCTCAAACAATCCAGGGCCTGGATGTAGGTCTTGGAGGTTTGCATCTTCTTCCCTTTTCATTTTCTCTCTTATTTTTCTGAATTTTGTGATATTGGCTTGTTTGTTCTTGAATCTGTGATTTGGTGGTTGATTATTGTTAATTTGGTGTTGTTTGATGATATTTAAGTGTTTGAGGTTTGATTTGTGGTTTGAATCTGGATGATCCTTTGAAAAATTGTGAAAACAGGTTTTTAAGGGGTGTTTGGGTTAACTACATAGATTGGATTTGTGGTGTTTTGAGTGGTTGTTTGTTGCTGCTATCTGCTAGTACTTGTGTATCTGATATACTTGGTTGCTTTGCTGCACATTTTGTGGTTTGAAACACATAGATTCATAAGTTGGGTATAAAATCTTGTTTACTTGGTAAAATTGACTGAAATTTAGGGGACACCTAGATCTAATCATAGACTAGGGTTAACAAGTGTTAAATCTAGGTTAACTACACCAGGGAAGAAGGATTTGAGGCTTGAATTTGGATCTAGTGTCAAATAGATCAGCAAATAGTTTCTGCATATTGATGAGATGGCATTTATACATGATCTCATCGTTCTTTTCGGGTTTTAAATGCATTAAAATGTCATAAAATACCATATATATGCTTGTGTTTGTTTACTTGTGTGCTTTAGGTATGGATATCGTGAAAAAGACAAAAGATCACAAGATACAAGGAAAAACGAACACGAGAAACGAAGCCGTACAATGAACCGGGCCCTAATCATGGAATTTTCATCAAATACCCTTGAAGACTTGAAGACAAAACAAGATTGATCCTCAATGAATGAAGAAATGACACTTAAAACCCTTGTATATTGATAAGTACAAGTTTGGTCCCTTAAGTTTGTCAAATTTGCAAAAAGGTCCTTCAAGATTGAAGAAATGGCAAGAATAGTCCCTCAACAATTCAAAATTGCCAACATTAGTCCCTCATAAAGTGGAAGACTCATTGAAGACCTTGGAAGATCAAGATTGTCCAAGTTCAGTCCTTGAATTATTCAAAAATGTCAAAAAGTACCCTTGATAAGCCTTTGTGGAAAGTTTGTGCCAAAAGTGTCAATTGATGGAAGATATTAACAAAGGGAACAAGGTTTTAGGGCTGGAAACCTTAAAAGCCAAAAATAACAAAACATAAGGACCAAAAGTGGCAACTGAAACATTCAAAAAAACAAAAAAAGCGCCTAACACATGTAATTCCCCCAATTTCGGATCAAAGGGAGTACTATTCACCATTTTACCAAGCCCAGAATTTACCCTCACTTATCCATGGTAAATTTCCAATTAAACTCTCACACACTTAATTCACACACTCACAAACCTTTCCCACTCCTAAAAACCTGCATCCCACTCATGTGCACCAAACCCCCAATTCCCCAATCCACCAATCACATCATTCCTTAGCCCCCAAGCTCATGACGTGTCCCAATTGAATGGCCAAGATTATTTGCTTCCTCCCAAAGCAAAATAAACGTTCAAGATCAAATGGACAGCTCATATGCACCAAAAACGTTTGAGGGCAATTTTGGAATTTCTTATGTATTAGGGTTTATGTTTTTATGCTTCTAGGATGTTCTATAGGCTCTATAAAAGGAGACCCAAGCTGTAGTGATCCCTTTGTTCCAGTTTTTAAGCTTGCACATGTAATACCTTTTTAAAGAAATAAAAAGTTTGGTTTTTGAAATATTCAAGTGTAATTCCTTTTTTATTGTTTTTAAAAGTTGAGTGTTGTGTTAAGCTTAATTCTGAGTTCCACACTTTTATTTGGTTAAGCAACTTTGATTTTCAAAGTTGTTTAAGGTTTTGAGATTTTGAGAGATTTTGGTAAAATCTTCTCAAAAGGTTTTTGTTGTTAGGAGTTCATGATTAATTGGTGTTATAGTGTTTTTAGAAACGTTTTTAAGAAGTTTGATAAGTTTTGGTAAAGTTTTAAAAAGAAAAGAAAAGAAAAGAATATTGTAAGCTTGAATTGTTTTTTTTTTGTTTTGTGTTCAAACAGGTGGAAGTGTGCTTGTTGATTTAGTTCAGCTCCAACCCGGGTTGGATTGGAGGAGGATTTGCATCCTCTAGGTTCTTGGATGTAAGAACCTAAGGTAAACTTCTTTTACCTTGAAAAAGTTCAAAAATAGCAAGTTGTATGCTCTTATGAGATTTGGTGCTTAAGTGCGTTTAATAGTGTTTGATTTGTGTTCTATTGATGTTAAGTGCATGTTAGATGATATAGAAATCAGTTTGGTTAGGGTTTATAAGGTTTTGTTTTGAAAAAGTTTGAAATCAAAATATAAGAGGGTGTTTGGCAATAGGTTTAAGCAGGGTAAGAATTTGATTCATGTTTTAAATAGGTGTTAGTATAATTGAAAAAGGTTTGAGATAGATTGTTTTATTGTTGTGTAATCATTTGATCAAGTTTGGAGTGAATTTGGAGTGTTTAAAAAGAAAAAGGGTGTTAAAAATCTGTATGCTCACTTTGGCTTGATTTTTCATGCATTTTGGTGCTCAAATCTTGTAATCAGTAAAGTGTTAGGTTGTAGGGATTATAGAAGTTGTTTATGTGCTAATTGGTGAGTGGATGTGTCAAATCTTGGAGTCTTAAACTCACTAGACTGCTAGAAAACGACTGTTAAGCCTACAGACCTAGTCTAAAAATTACAGAAACTTGTATGAACCTTTGAGTGCTTTGGATTTTGCTTTAAGTGTGCTAGTTGCCTGAATTGGTGTGGTATTTGCTTGTAATTGCTTGTTCTTGACTTCTTGAGCTCAAAGGAGCTCAAGAGTGCCCCCATTGTCCCAAAATAACCATCAAATAAGCCCCACAGCCTAGTCCTCTTGGCTAAAAAGTGTGCACTCACACTGTTGTGATCATCAGTCCACAAGCAAAAACCAGGCACGTTATACACGTTGCGCCGCAAGACCTATCAGTTGCGGCGCAACTGAAGGAGCTGCTGATCAAGGTACTCCCGTTTCACTAGTTGCGGCGCAAGACACAAGCGTTGCGGCGCAACTAAGGAATAAAAAGTGAAAAAAAAAAGGGGTTATCTAGACTCGAACCCGTGACCAACCGTTCAACAACCCAACGTGTTAACCAAACGCGCCCTGGGGACTTTGACTGATACTTTTGGTTTTGAATTCTAGTTAACACGTTTTTCATTGCTTTGCTTATTAATAAGCCGTAGCATTTAAGCTTATTTCCTGCTTATCTTTTTAGCTTATTTCACTTTTCTTATTTTTCCTAGGTAAGTAATAGGTTTGTAGATTTTTTTAAATTGGTTTCATATTTTTCACTTTATTAGTTTATTTTTTAGAATTTATTTAATAGACGTTTTTATTAAATCATTAAAAAAAAATACCAAAAAGAGTTTTTATTTCTAGAAAAAATAGTTTTTAGTTTTTAAAATATATTTTTGAGGTTTACATATAGTTTTGGTGTCATAAACTTTAATTTTTAATTTTATAATATTTTAAGGTTTTTTATAAACTTTAAAGATTTTTATAAAATTACTAAAAAAGGTTTAGAAGCTATAATTTGTGTTTTTCTCTTAATTATATTATTTAGGATTTTTATAAATTTTTTATTTTAATTTTTAGTAACTTTTTATTTTTAGTAATATTTTATTATTATTTTAATATTTAATTTTCAAAATTTTCTTTTTCTTTATTTTTCATTTTTTTTAATTTCTTTATCATAAATTAGGACTATTTACATTTTTAGAATATTTTTATAACTTTTAGATTTATTTTTATAATTATTTTAAGTTTAATTAAGTTTTAATTAGTTTAGATCATTTTTAGAGTTTTAAAAATAGTTTTAATAGGTTTTAATTTTTAGAAAAATACTTTTTAGTCTTTTAATAATATAAGTTAAGTGATTATTCAATAAAATCATATTTTAGACATTTGAATTAGTTAAATTTAATTTTAGGGCTTTAATTAGCATTTAAAATTAATTATTTAATTAATAAAAGGTTTTAAAATATCTTTGTTGGATTTTTAACTTTATTTATATTATTTTAGACTTGTTTTTAGCCTTTTTAATCTTTTTGATATTTTGTTTTTGGTTTTAATAAATTTTTAATTTGGTTAGTTTTTCTACGGCTTTACGTTTACGTTTTTACGTCATAGTGTAATTTTCACGAAACCGTCATTCCATCTCATCAATATTAATCTCAAAGAAATACAAGTTAATTCACAACACCATACCTCCTTGGGAAACGAATCTTTCATCTCTTTTAAGTGATTGGGTCATTAGTGTTGATTTTTCCTAAAATCATCACTCGATACTTACCGCTATTTACGCTCATATTTAGTTGCTTGTTTTTCCTAAAGCAAGTTATCTAATTTTACCGCAATCAATTTTGGCGCCGCTGCCGGGGAGGTGTGTCGTGTCTTAATTTGGAAAATTTTGTTTTTGATATTATCCATAATAAGTATTTGTGTTAAGTGGAACTCCCTTAACACGTATTATCGGTTTTCTCGGTTTTTCTTTGTGAATATTATTAATATATTGTATTAAGTATCACAACCAAAATACAATATCTCCAAAAGTGTGAAAACACAACCTTGATTCGGGATTTCATCACTCGATCATTGTATTCGAATCTCAAACAAAAAGGAAAGGCAAAAATAGATAAATACTTTCGAGAAGCTCGATTTTGAAAGATACAAACTATAAGGTGGGTATAAGGCGGGTATTATAAAATATACCCTAAGGAAAAAGGCTCTTAAGTGCTTCGCGCCGCCTCGTTTCCCCGCTTGCTTGTGAGTATTTTGAGATTGAAGGCTAATCGAGGGTTTTGCCGCCCAAAGTATTAATACGTATACTATATTTGCTTGGTTTTCTTTGTGATTAAACCCTCGTGAACAATTTGGTTTTCACCAAAGTTCTAAAGTCATTCGAAGGCGTTCACTCCACGTGATCGTTTTCATTCCTTTGAGGCTTCTTTAATCAAGAGTTTGATTCGAGGAGAGATTTTGTAGATTGTTGTCTACGAAGATACACCAAAATCCAAAAAAATTAAAAATCATCAAAAACACAAAAAAATTGAAAATCCACAAAACAACCAAAAAGAATCTTCTTTGCTCACCTCCCATTCTTCGTGAAGTTTATGATCACTCGTAATCAAGCTAAACGAGCTCGTAAACGTCTCCAAAAGAAAGCAAATCAAGGATCGTTGATTGTTGAAGAACCTCCAATTGTTGAACCTATTATAGAACAAGAAGTCGTAATGGCTAATCGTACTATGATGGAGTTGCTACAAGCACCCACCGAGGGTTTTGGAGAGGCAATTGTTATTCCCGCCATCCTTGCGGAGAATTTCGAGATTAAGACGGGTTTAATGTCGATGCTACAAGCAAACAAATTTCGAGGTCACGAGAAAGACAACCCGCATTACCACATTAGGAATTTCAACCGTCTCACCGCCACTAGCAAATTCAAAGATGTTCCGCATGACGCCATTAAGATGATGTTGTTTCCATATTCGTTGGATGGACCCGCAAAAATTTGGCTCGAGAAAGAACCGCCAAATTCGATTTTGACATGGGCCGATCTCGTTTCTAAGTTTGTGAACAAATTTTTTCCACCATCGAAAACAACACATTTGAAGAATGAGATTTCACGATTTGTGCAACATAACAATGAAAGTTTTTCTATGGCATGGGAACGGTTTAAGGAGATGTTGCATGAATGTCCTCACCATGATTTTTCGGAATTGCATCAAATTGATACCTTTTATAATGGGCTTAATGATCATGAACGAGATTATTTGAATGCCGCCGCGGGTGGTAATTTTTTGTGCAAGACGACAAATGAGGCTTTACAAATCATTGAAAATCGATCTAAGGTTTATAGCCCTCGTAACACACCGAGTGTTGCCAATATGGGTTCGTCATCGTCATCACAATCGTCTCGTAGCATTAACGCCTTACATGATGAAGCTAATGAGGAAAATCGGTTTTTTGATAGATTTGCTAATCTAATGTCCCATTGGAAGGCTCAAGAAGCTTCCAATTCCGCTTCGGTTAAAGCGGTTGCTAAGAGTTGTTTATCGTGTGGAGGAGCTCATGATTTATCCGAGTGCATTACCGCGGATGGTAACACTTCGAGTGCTTATGTAGCAACGGGAACTTACAACCAAAACGGCCAAGGTTCCCGCCAAAATCAAGCTCCACCAAATCAAAATGCTAACAATTATCGAAACAACAACCAAGGTAATTACCAAGGCAACACACGCAATTACAACAAAGGGAATTATCAAAGTGGGAATGGACAAATCTCTAATCAAAACCAAAACCGTGATTTTCAAAATACTACACAAGGTTTTCAAAATGCTCACACGAAAAATTTGCAAGGAGAATTTTTGGATTATGCAAAAGCAAATGATGCTAAATTTGATAATATGCAACGTGAGATGATTAGCTTAAGGTCCGAGTTGAAAAACGAGCTTAAAAATGAACTTGCTAATGAACTTAAAACTCATGCTAATAAAATGGAAGGAAATGTTCAACGTCTTCAACAAAACCAACAAAAAATGGAATTAGGACAACATGAGATTAAGCAAGAATTATTAAAAGCGGATGCTAGGCAATCAAAATTTGAGGACCGAATGGCTAAGATGTTCGAAGCAATCATGTGTAAGCCCTCTTCTTCGGGTGGTCTTCCTAGTGATACCATTGCAAACCCGAAGGGAGAATTGAAGGTTGTTGCTACTCGTAGTGGTAAAACTTTCAAGGAACCAATCTCTCGTCCAAGTACTTCTACGGAGAAGGAAATCGAGAAAGAACCCGAGGTGATGGTCGAAAAGGAGCATATTACAATCCCACGAAGTACCGCTCAAACCACACCTACGGTTGAACCAATACCAATTGTGGAACCCGAGTTTCCAAGGCCGTTGCCTAATGACCTACCCACACCACCTTTACCCTACCCTTCGAGACGTAACAAAGAGAAAGCACAAGAAAGGAACAATTATCAATTTGAGCTATTTATGAAAACGTTTCGTGATCTACACTTTAACATAAGTTTTGCCGATGCTTTAATCATGATGCCTCGATTCGCCGCAAACTTCAAAAGTATGCTAAACAACAAAGAGAAGTTACAACAATCGTCTAGTTGTTCATCGGTTTTTCTAAGCCGCATACCACAAAAAGTCGGTGATCCCGGTAAATTTTTGATTCCGTGTGCTATACAAGATATGGAGGAATGCTACGCCTTGGCCGATCTTGGTGCTAGTATTAATTTAATGCCTCTCGAGATTTTCAAATCGCTTTCGCTTCCGGCTCTTACTCCTTCGAACATGTCCATCGAGATGGCCGATCATTCTACGATCATGGCATGTGGAGTAGCCGAGGACGTCTTCGTTAAAGTCGGAAAGTTTTACTATCCCGTTGACTTTATCGTTGTAGACATTCCCATCGATCGAAAAGTTCCTCTCATTTTGGGTCGTTCATTTTTGGATACATCAAGAGCACTTATCGATGTTCATGCTCGAAAAATCACCCTTCGTTTCAATGAAGAAGAACTTGTCATCAATGCAACACAAAACTCCAATCTTTCTCATGTATATTCTATTGCAACTTTAAACCATGGTGACTCGACCAATGTCGTTTGCAAGGAATTTTCACCAAGAGTTTTAGGGAATGTCGCCAAAAACAATTTACCATTTCCTCCGCCGGTGGAGGTTATGAGTGCTAAGCCTACAAAGAAGAAACCATCAATACTTGAATCGAAAAATCCTTCACATTCATTCTTGAAAAGTATTGATAAGTTGCCGGTTTCTACGGAAGATCTTTCGGATGATGAATATGTTGACCCCGATGGGGAGGTTTTCTTCGTCGATAAACGTTTTGAGAACTTGCCACCACCAAAACCAAAACGGTTTCAAAATGTGAGAATTTTTAGTGTGACTAACATCGTCTTAGAAACACCGAATATTTTCAACATAATCAAAAAGGGTTTTCATAAGGAGAGTTTAAAAGATAACAAAGGAAAAGATCTTAAATGTGATTTAATTGATTTTTCTACAAATCTAACTCCGTCATCACCACGTGATTTGAGTACTACAAACTCGTCTACTCCTTTTGACGATGTTTTGTGTGGTTCTAGTATGGGGGAAGCCCCTTATGTTCCCTCATCCTTGTCCACCGAGGACGAGATATTCGATCCCGGAATTTCATGTAAAGGGAAATCTCGGTCTTCCACCGATGCAATAAATGGAAACGATATCTATTTGCTTGGTGCGAGTCTACCTCGAGTAGCTCAAACGTTTGTCTTACCAATTGTCTCACCCTTCTACTTCTCATCTATTTTCTTCAAACTCTTTGAGTTTATGGCACATGTTGGAGTGGTGTTAATTTGTTTTCCCAATGGAAACGAGAACGCCATCTTCGACCCCGGTATTTTGCATCATCTAAGGACTTAGTCCTTTTTACCGGTTGCTTTTTGGGCCTTGTTTATCATGTAAGCCCCACCAAAAATTGACCACACCATGATTTTCCCTAAATGTTCATTTTAAGGGGATCGAGTCGAGCTCATGACTCGGTAATCAAAAACGAGGTGCCTCGTGGGGGAGATCCCATGCTTATCTTTATGCTTTATGTTCACTAATAAGGGGACTTGTACCCTTCCAACTCGTTGTCTCGTGGTTGTTTGTGATTGTGTTATCTAGATCATCATCATCGTCTACGATTGAAGACTCTCGTGTTCGTTTACGTGAGCCTCCATCGTTCGTTTGAAGAAGTTTTTCACGAATCCATGACATATCCTTTATTGTTCTAACAATTATCTTTTAGCATAATTAATAAACGGCTTTAGATATATTGTTGATCACCCTTTCCATGCTAGATCCTAAGCATTCGATTCTTCGTCTCTAGTATGGGGGTGCTCCACCTTTAGACTCGAAACATTGAGGACAATGTTTACTTTTAGTATGGGGGGTGAATAGGTACTTGCTTTGCTACGCCCTCACATTTTCCAATTTTCAATATTTTGCTAATAAGGCTAAAAATGGCCAAATTTTAAAATTTTTCTTAGTTTTCATAAGTGATTTTAAGACACGAATGTATATTTTCCGATGGGTAGAATAAGAGTTAATTTTTGACTTGATGGGCATTTGGAGCCATTTACATTCCTTAACCCGCTCAATTCAAGTTTTGCTAGACTTTTATATAGGGAGCTTTAAAACGCGAAAGTCTTAATTCATTCGGGTTAAGAACAAGAACTTTTCGCAAGTTCCTATAATTGATTCTAGAAAGTCATTTATCAAGGGAACTTTAAAACGCATTCTCTAAACTTGAAAAAGTCCAAGAAAGTGCAAGATCCTATAGGTGGCTTGAAAACCCAAAACTTTGATTTGATATAGTCTTAATGAAAGCTAATCCAAATTTGGCTTAATTTTGACTTGCACGGCTAAGTATTCACGAGTCTCTTTAATTAGAGGTCTTTATATAGTGAAGAACGAGAAATGATAGAGTTAGACAAGTGATCATGCTAAACGTAGAACATGAAAATGTTCTTTCAAAAACTCATGTGTTTTTAATTGTGGCTTTTTTCTTCCCATAAGATCAATGCATTAGGAATAAAACATAATTGCAATAAGTAAGGTCGTACGATTTGAAAGGTTACTTAGCCTCTAGCGCAAGATCGTTTAAAAGTTGCTCGGGGTTGAATAGAGTTCATAGCCAAGGCATAACTTATTGAAGCGGGACGCGAAGATTGGCGATCATCCAAAAAGGCCCTAACAAGGCATGAGGAGCTCTATTTTTGCTAAAGATCCAAAGATGATGTGAAGTATCATTGTTCCAAAATCAATATGAAGGATCGAGACACACGACGAGAAGCAATTACTCCCCTAAAGAATGGAGAAAGTCTATCCAAAAAGACCCTAACAAGGTATGAGGATAAATATATCCAAGTCCGAAAAGGAGGCGGATCGTTGTATATCAAAATCCAAAGTAAAGATTGAAGAAAAATGATGAAGTCGTGGTCCTATATGAAGAATCTCTCAAAAACGTCAAGTGAAGAAATTCCAAATATATGAAGAGAAGACCATAATTTCAAGAACGCCTTCCCAAGATTTGAAGTATGAAGTACATGCCAAATATCGGTCCGAGAAAGGTCTCAAATCGTGAAACGAGTTATGCCAAGATATGAACTTAAGGAGATACACGAGAAGCCGTTTTAAAAGATTTTGTCCTTCGGCTAACTATTGATCAAATCGTGCTACTTTGCTTTCGGACTACTAACTACTCAAATAAGTCAATATGAATCACTTGTGATCCATGACAAATAGATAAAAAATGCTAGTAACCCATTTCCTTTTATAATAACTAGGATTGCGGGGAGAAAAAGTATTACACAATTTGGACGTATGAGTAGTGTTAGCATTGTGACTTGTACCAACAATGATCTTGTTTTTGCACTTAGCATGGAATGTATGACAATCAAGGATGACGAAGTTCACTCTAAGGGACATTAACTTGTTTCTATTCTTTGACCCTAAAAGTCACCTTTTGGTGATGAAAATCATACATTATGTCTTTACACAATCTCGTAGTATGTTGCAAGTCTTTTACTCTTCAATAAAGGTTAATAAAATTGAACTTTGGTGATGCTTAGATACTTTATTCTAGCATTGCGTGAGGGCACGGCAATGGCTTAGTATGGGGGAGTGATGAGATGGCATTTATACATGATCTCATCGTTCTTTTCGGGTTTTAAATGCATTAAAATGTCATAAAATACCATATATATGCTTGTGTTTGTTTACTTGTGTGCTTTAGGTATGGATATCGTGAAAAAGACAAAAGATCACAAGATACAAGGAAAAACGAACACGAGAAACAAAGCCGTACAATGAACCGGGCCCTAATCATGGAATTTTCATCAAATACCCTTGAAGACTTGAAGACAAAACAAGATTGATCCTCAATGAATGAAGAAATGACACTTAAAACCCTTGTATATTGATAAGTACAAGTTTGGTCCCTTAAGTTTGTCAAATTTGCAAAAAGGTCCTTCAAGATTGAAGAAATGGCAAGAATAGTCCCTCAACAATTCAAAATTGCCAACATTAGTCCCTCATAAAGTGGAAGACTCATTGAAGACCTTGGAAGATCAAGATTGTCCAAGTTCAGTCCTTGAATTATTCAAAAATGTCAAAAAGTACCCTTGATAAGCCTTTGTGGAAAGTTTGTGCCAAAAGTGTCAATTGATGGAAGATATTAACAAAGGGAACAAGGTTTTAGGGCTGGAAACCTTAAAAGCCAAAAATAACAAAACATAAGGACCAAAAGTGGCAACTGAAACATTCAAAAAAACAAAAAAAGCGCCTAACACATGTAATTCCCCCAATTTCGGATCAAAGGGAGTACTATTCACCATTTTACCAAGCCCAGAATTTACCCTCACTTATCCATGGTAAATTTCCAATTAAACTCTCACACACTTAATTCACACACTCACAAACCTTTCCCACTCCTAAAAACCTGCATCCCACTCATGTGCACCAAACCCCCAATTCCCCAATCCACCAATCACATCATTCCTTAGCCCCCAAGCTCATGACGTGTCCCAATTGAATGGCCAAGATTATTTGCTTCCTCCCAAAGCAAAATAAACGTTCAAGATCAAATGGACAGCTCATATGCACCAAAAACGTTTGAGGGCAATTTTGGAATTTCTTATGTATTAGGGTTTATGTTTTTATGCTTCTAGGATGTTCTATAGGCTCTATAAAAGGAGACCCAAGCTGTGGTGATCCCTTTGTTCCAGTTTTTAAGCTTGCACATGTAATACCTTTTTAAAGAAATAAAAAGTTTGGTTTTTGAAATATTCAAGTGTAATTCCTTTTTTATTGTTTTTAAAAGTTGAGTGTTGTGTTAAGCTTAATTCTGAGTTCCACACTTTTATTTGGTTAAGCAACTTTGATTTTCAAAGTTGTTTAAGGTTTTGAGATTTTGAGAGATTTTGGTAAAATCTTCTCAAAAGGTTTTTGTTGTTAGGAGTTCATGATTAATTGGTGTTATAGTGTTTTTAGAAACGTTTTTAAGAAGTTTGATAAGTTTTGGTAAAGTTTTAAAAAGAAAAGAAAAGAAAAGAATATTGTAAGCTTGAATTGTTTTTTTTTTTTTTTTGTGTTCAAACAGGTGGAAGTGTGCTTGTTGATTTAGTTCAGCTCCAACCCGGGTTGGATTGGAGGAGGATTTGCATCCTCTAGGTTCTTGGATGTAAGAACCTAAGGTAAACTTCTTTTACCTTGAAAAAGTTCAAAAATAGCAAGTTGTATGCTCTTATGAGATTTGGTGCTTAAGTGCGTTTAATAGTGTTTGATTTGTGTTCTATTGATGTTAAGTGCATGTTAGATGATATAGAAATCAGTTTGGTTAGGGTTTATAAGGTTTTGTTTTGAAAAAGTTTGAAATCAAAATATAAGAGGGTGTTTGGCAATAGGTTTAAGCAGGGTAAGAATTTGATTCATGTTTTAAATAGGTGTTAGTATAATTGAAAAAGGTTTGAGATAGATTGTTTTATTGTTGTGTAATCATTTGATCAAGTTTGGAGTGAATTTGGAGTGTTTAAAAAGAAAAAGGGTGTTAAAAATCTGTATGCTCACTTTGGCTTGATTTTTCATGCATTTTGGTGCTCAAATCTTGTAATCAGTAAAGTGTTAGGTTGTAGGGATTATAGAAGTTGTTTATGTGCTAATTGGTGAGTGGATGTGTCAAATCTTGGAGTCTTAAACTCACTAGACTGCTAGAAAACGACTGTTAAGCCTACAGACCTAGTCTAAAAATTACAGAAACTTGTATGAACCTTTGAGTGCTTTGGATTTTGCTTTAAGTGTGCTAGTTGCCTGAATTGGTGTGGTATTTGCTTGTAATTGCTTGTTCTTGACTTCTTGAGCTCAAAGGAGCTCAAGAGTGCCCCCATTGTCCCAAAATAACCATCAAATAAGCCCCACAGCCTAGTCCTCTTGGCTAAAAAGTGTGCACTCACACTGTTGTGATCATCAGTCCACAAGCAAAAACCAGGCACGTTATACACGTTGCGCCGCAAGACCTATCAGTTGCGGCGCAACTGAAGGAGCTGCTGATCAAGGTACTCCCGTTTCACTAGTTGCGGCGCAAGACACAAGCGTTGCGGCGCAACTAAGGAATAAAAAGTGAAAAAAAAAGGGGTTATCTAGACTCGAACCCGTGACCAACCGTTCAACAACCCAACGTGTTAACCAAACGCGCCCTGGGGACTTTGACTGATACTTTTGGTTTTGAATTCTAGTTAACACGTTTTTCATTGCTTTGCTTATTAATAAGCCGTAGCATTTAAGCTTATTTCCTGCTTATCTTTTTAGCTTATTTCACTTTTCTTATTTTTCCTAGGTAAGTAATAGGTTTGTAGATTTTTTTAAATTGGTTTCATATTTTTCACTTTATTAGTTTATTTTTTAGAATTTATTTAATAGACGTTTTTATTAAATCATTAAAAAAAAAATACCAAAAAGAGTTTTTATTTCTAGAAAAAATAGTTTTTAGTTTTTAAAATATATTTTTGAGGTTTACATATAGTTTTGGTGTCATAAACTTTAATTTTTAATTTTATAATATTTTAAGGTTTTTTATAAACTTTAAAGATTTTTATAAAATTACTAAAAAAGGTTTAGAAGCTATAATTTGTGTTTTTCTCTTAATTATATTATTTAGGATTTTTATAAATTTTTTATTTTAATTTTTAGTAACTTTTTATTTTTAGTAATATTTTATTATTATTTTAATATTTAATTTTCAAAATTTTCTTTTTCTTTATTTTTCATTTTTTTTAATTTCTTTATCATAAATTAGGACTATTTACATTTTTAGAATATTTTTATAACTTTTAGATTTATTTTTATAATTATTTTAAGTTTAATTAAGTTTTAATTAGTTTAGATCATTTTTAGAGTTTTAAAAATAGTTTTAATAGGTTTTAATTTTTAGAAAAATACTTTTTAGTCTTTTAATAATATAAGTTAAGTGATTATTCAATAAAATCATATTTTAGACATTTGAATTAGTTAAATTTAATTTTAGGGCTTTAATTAGCATTTAAAATTAATTATTTAATTAATAAAAGGTTTTAAAATATCTTTGTTGGATTTTTAACTTTATTTATATTATTTTAGACTTGTTTTTAGCCTTTTTAATCTTTTTGATATTTTGTTTTTGGTTTTAATAAATTTTTAATTTGGTTAGTTTTTCTACGGCTTTACGTTTACGTTTTTACGTCATAGTGTAATTTTCACGAAACCGTCATTCCATCTCATCAATATTAATCTCAAAGAAATACAAGTTAATTCACAACACCATACCTCCTTGGGAAACGAATCTTTCATCTCTTTTAAGTGATTGGGTCATTAGTGTTGATTTTTCCTAAAATCATCACTCGATACTTACCGCTATTTACGCTCTTTGTTTTCCTAAACAAGAGTTGTATTTTACTACAATCACATATGCACCTTGTTCATCAGTAACATTAATCTGCTTTGATCTGCTTATTTACTTTGATTCAGTGTTTGTTATAAGTTGATTTGTGCTTATTCATAGTTTATATAGCTTGTGTATGCATCCTGTTAAGTTTGGTTGGCTTATTCATGCTAAAACTGCTTATTAAGTGCATAACTGCTTATTTCCATGTTTGTGTATGATCTGGTGACTGTTTGATCATTTGTGGCTTATTGTGTGAACCAAATTTGGACTTTCTTGTTGCTATTGACTCCTTGTGATTCACTGATCACAAGGGTGCCCTTGTTTCCAATTGAATCCAACTAAATCTCTCTAAAAAGCTTGGTCAAAAAGTCAAAGCTGTGGGAACTCCTTTCCCCTGCTAGTTACCACTACTAGTGTATTTTGGGTTTCAGCTTATCAATAAGCTATAATCGCTTATTTTAACCAGCAACAACTTGGATTTTGTAATAGGTGCTCATTATTTGACCCATTTGTTCATACTGGAGCATTTGGTGGGTTGACTTTAGGGTTTGACTAGAAAACCAACTTAATTGACTTTTTCATAAGTGCTTATTGGCTTATTCTGGCTTATTGGTCTTGCTTATTGGAGTTTTGTTGATAGTTTTGGCTTATTGAGTCCATTTTTGATCTTTTGAAAGTTGAATCAAGTCCTGAGGTGCCTTATTTCTCAAAAACGACTATTTTGTCTTTTAGTGAAATATTACTTTGCTTATTTATGGCTTATTGAGTGTGCTTTTTCAAAATTTCTTTTTACAGATCTCATAAGCATCCCAAAAGAAGGTTGTGTTTCAAATTAGAGCTTATGGCATTAGCTTATTGCTTAATGGGCTAAAAAGCCCAATAAGGATAAGCTGTTTGCTTATTAAGTTGTGATAAGCTCACATTCAGCTTTTGGGCCTTTAGAGTTTTGTGTTTAGAATTAAATTTTGAGTCAGATTGGGCTTTTCCAAGTCAATTGGGCCAACTTTGACTTTTTTTGCTAAAAAGCCCATTTAGGTTGACTGTTTTTGGTTTTGGCCCATTTGAGGGCCCAATAGGGGTATTCTGGTCATTTCACTTTGATTTTCTATTTATTTACGTTAAAATAAACTAGTTTGCAAGTTTTAAGAATTTTTTATAATTTTTGGATTTTTAATATTATTTTATTATTATTTTATTATTATTTTTCAAATTTCACATTTTCCAACTTTTTACATTTTTCTTAGCTTAAATACATTAAAATAGGAATTTAGCAACTTTTAGAATAATTTTATCACTTTTAGATTAATTTTTATAATTATTTTAAGTTTTAATAGTTTTTAAATCATTTTAAATAGTTTTTGTTAGTTTAAAAATTTCTAAAAATAGTTTTTAATCTTTTTAGGTCATTTTAGAGGTTTACCAATTGAAAAATCTTTATTTGGGCTTTTTGATAATTTATTTGGTTTTTAGGGCTTTAATTAGCATTTAAAAATTGAATATTTAATTATTTAAAAGGTTTGAAAAAGTTTTGATCATTGGTAAACTCTTAGTTTATTAATTTTGATTTTTGGTGAATTTTTGGTAATTTTTAGGATTAATTTTTATTTTTGTAGTTTTTTACGGTTTTACGTTTTGTCGTCGTAGTAATAATTTTCACGTCTTCGTCATTCTCTTTTCTCATCCCCTTAACCAATCATTAATCACAAACATTTAACAAGTTTTTCACACACATATACCTCCTTGGGAAACGAACTTGGAACTTCATTGGGTCATTAGTGTTTATGTTTTCCTAAACGTACACTTAATACTTTCCGCTTTTACGCTCCTTTTCCTAAAGGACGTAATTTACCACAATCATTTTGGCGCCGCTGCCGGGGAGGTGTGTCGTGATTAATTTGCATTGTTGTTTTTAATATTAACCATAAATAGTATTTGTATTAGTAGAACTCTACTAATACGTATTATCGGTTTTCTTGGTTTTTCTTGTGAAAATATTATTACTATATTGTATTAAGTATCACAATCAATAAATAATATCTCCAAAAGTGTGAAAACACAACCTTAATTGGGATTTGATCTCCTGATTATTGTATTCGAATCTCAAACAAAAAGAAAAGGGCAAAAATAGATAAATACTTTCGTGAAGCTCGATTTTGAAAAATACAAACTATAAGGTGGGTATAAGGCGGGTATTATAAAATATACCCTAAGGAAAAAGGCTCTTAAGTGCTTCGCGTCGCCTCGTTTCCCCGCTTGCTTGTGAATATTTTGAGATTGAAGGCTAATCGAGGGTTTTGCCGCCCAAAGTATTATTACGTATAATATATTTGCTTGGTTTCTTTGTGATTAAACCCTCTTGAACAATTTGGTTTTCACCAAAGTTCTAAAGTCATTCGAAGGCGTTCACTCCACGTGATCGTTTTCATTCCTTTGAGGCTTCTTTAATCAAGAGTTTGATTCGAGGAGAGATTTTGTAGATTGTTGTCTACGAAGATACACCAAAATCCAAAAAAATTAAAAACAATCAAAAAAACACAAAAAAAAAAGAATCTTCTTTGCTCACCTCCCATTCTTCGTGAAGTTTATGATCACTCATAATCAATCAAAACGAGCTCGTAAACGTCTTCAAAAGCAAGCCAATCAAGAGACGTTGATTGTAGAACAACCTCCTATTTTTGAACCTATTGTAGAACAAGAAGTCGTCATGGCTAATCGTACTATGATGGAGTTGCTACAAGCACCCACCGAGGGTTTTGGAGAGGCCATTGTGATTCCTGCCATCCTTTCGGAGAATTTCGAGATTAAGACAGGTTTAATGTTGATGTTGCAAGCAAATAAGTTTAGAGGTCATGAGAAAGACAACCTGCACTATCACATTAGGAATTTTAATCATCTCACCGCTACTAGCAAGTTTAAGGATGTTCCACATGACGCCATTAAGATGATGTTGTTTACATACTCGTTAGATGGACCCGCAAAAATTTGGCTTGAGAAAGAACCGCCAAATTCGATTTTGACATGGGGTGATCTCGTTTCTAAGTTTGTGAACAAGTTTTTTCCACCATCTAAAACAACACATTTGAAAAATGAGATTTCACGATTTGTGCAAAGAAATAATGAAAGTTTTTCAATTGCATGGGAACGCTTTAAATAAATGTTACATGAATGTCCACACCATGATTTTTCGGAATTGCATCAAATTGATACTTTTTATAATGGGCTTAATGATCATGAACGAGATTACTTGAATGCCGCAGCGGGTGGTAAATTTTTGTGCAAGACGACCAATGAGGCTTTACAAATCATCGAGAATAGATCTAAGGTTTATAGCCCTCATAACACACCGAGTGTTGCCAATTTGGGGTCGTCATCGTCGTCATCGTCTCGTAGCATTAATGCCTTACATGATGAAGCTAATGAGGAAAATCGGTTTTTTGATAGATTTGCTAATCTTATGTCCCATTGGAAAGCTCAAGAAGCTTCAAATTCCGCTTCGGTTAAAGCGGTTGCTAAGAGTTGTTTGTCTTGTGGTGGACCTCATGATCTTTCCGAGTGCATTACCGCGGATGGTAACACTTCGAGTGCTTATGTAGCAACGGGAACTTACAACCAAAACGGTCAAGGTTCCCGCCCAAATCAAGCTCCACCAAATCAAAATGCTAATAACTATCGAAACAACAACCAAGGTGGTAATTACCAAGGCAATTCACGTAACTACAACAAGGGGATTATCAAAATGGGAATGGACAAGTCACTAATCAAAACCAAAACCGTGATTTTCAAAACACTACACAAGGTTTTCAAAATGCTCACACTAAAAATCTTCAAGGAGAATTTTTGGATTATGCTAAAGCAAATGATGCTAAATTTGATAACATGCAACGTGAGATGATTAGCTTAAGATCCGAGTTGAAAAACGAGCTTAAAAATGAACTTGCTAATGAACTTAAAACTCATGCACATAAAATGGAAGGAAATGTCCAACGTCTTCAACAAAATCAACAAAAGATGGAATTAGGACAACATGAGATTAAGCAAGAGTTATTAAAAGCGGATGCTAGGCAATCAAAATTAGAGGACCGAATGGTTAAGATGTTTGAAGCAATCATGTGTAAACCCTCTTCCTCGGGTGGTCTTCCTAGTGATACCATTGCAAACCCGAAGGGAGAAATGAAGGTTATTACTACACGAAGTGGTAAAACTTTCAAAGAACCAATCTCTCGTCCAAGTACTTCTACGGAGAAGGAAATCGAGAAAGAACCCGAGGTTTATGGTCGAAAAGGAGCACATTACAATCCCACGAAGTACCGCTCATACCACACCTACGGTTGAACCAATACCAATTGTGGAACCCGAGTTTCCAAGGCCGTTGCCTAATGTCCAACCCACACCACCTTTACCCTACCCTTCGAGACGAAACAAAGAGAAAATGCAAGAACGTAACAAACAACAAATCGAGCTTTTTATAAAAATGTTTCAACAAGTGCATTTTGATGTGAGTTTAGCCGACGCGTTGTTATATATGCCTCGTTTCGCTTCCACTTTTAAAAGTATGATGAGCGATAAGGAAAAGCTTTCAAAGCTTGCTAATTGTTCTTCGGTTTATCTTAACCACATACCGGAAAAAGTTGGTGACCCCGGAAAGTTTCTCATTCCTTGTGACATACAAGATATGAAAGAATGCCTCGCCTTGGCCGATCTTGGTGCGAGCATTAATTTGATGCCATTTTCCATTTGGAAATCGCTTTCGCTTCCGGCTCTTATTCCTTCGAACATGTCTATCGAGATGGCCGATCATTCTACGATTTTAGCATGTGGAGTAGCCGAAGATGTTTTCGTGAAAGTGGGGAGGTTCTACTATCCTGTTGATTCTATAGTAGTTGACATCCCCGCGGATCCTCAAGTTCCTCTAATTTTAGGTCGTTCATTTTTAGACACTTCGAGATCGCTTATCGATGTTCATGCGAGAACTATCACTTTGAGATTCAACGAAGAGGAACTTGTTATAAACGCTACTCAAAACTCGAAACCTTCTCATGTTTATGCAATCGCTACCATCAATCACATTGACATCGTTGATGTGGTTTGCTATGAGTTTTCACAAGAAGTGCTAGGTTTTTCCGATAGCTCGTCAAGTGGCAATCCCACTATTTTGGATCCGATTCTTGCTAATTCTACACCAAATCTCACTCCATTCCAAGGAGGCGATCTCACTTCAAATGAAATCGACAATGAAGATGAGGTGTTGATTAGTGATGATACTTCTATTCCACCATTTCTTCCGCCGATGGAAGTTATGAGTGTTGAACCAAAATCTTCAATCGAGGAACCACCTACCCTTGAATTGAAAGATCTTCCTTCTCAACTTGAATACGCATTCTTGGAAGGTGATGACAAGTTGCCGGTTATTATTGCAAAAGGTCTTGCTAATGATGAAAAAACCGAGCTCTTGAAAGTTCTTAAAGCTCATAAAGGGGAAATTGCGTGGAAAATTTCCGACATTAAAGGTATTGACCCAAAATTTTGTACTCACAAGATTTTAATGGAGGAGGACTACAAACCCGCAATTCAAAGTCAAAGAAGGGTGAATCCCAAAATTCACGATGTCATTAAAAAGGAAGTGTTGAAAATCCTTGACGCGGGAATGATTTATCCTATCTCCAATAGCCCATGGGTGAGCCTAATCCATTGTGTCCCTAAAAAGGGAGGAATGACCGTTGTGCCTAATGAAAACAACGAGTTAATTCCCACTCGTGTTGTGACCGGTTGGAGGGTGTGTATTGACTACCGAAAGTTAAATGACGCCACTCGTAAAGACCACTTTCCTTTGCCCTTCATGGATCAAATGTTGGAGCGACTCGCGGGAAATGAGTTCTATTGCTTTTTAGATGGTTTTTCCAGTTACTTTCAAATCCCTATCGACCCTCGTGATCAAGAGAAGACTATGTTTACGTGTCCTTATGGAACGTTTGCTTATCGTAGGATGCCTTTCGGACTTTGTAATGCACCAGGTACGTTTCAACGGTGTATGATGGAGATTTTTCAAGATATGATCGAGAAGTCGATGGAAGTGTTTATGGATGACTTCTCGGTGTTTGGCATTACCCTTTGAAATCATGTGCGATGCAAGTGATTATGCTATAGGGGCCGTCTTAGGGCAACGTTATGACAAACATTTCCGTCCTATCCACTATGCTAGTAAGACGATGACCGAGGCTCAATTAAAGTACACCACAACGGAAAAGGAATTCCTTGCCGTGGTCTATGCTTTTGAGAAATTCCGACCTTATCTCGTCTTGACTAAAAGCATCGTGTATACCGACCATTCGGCTATCAAGTATCTCTTAGCTAAGCAAGATGCTAAGCTGAGATTGCTTCGTTGGATGCTCCTCCTCCAAGAATTTGATGTCACCGTGCTTGACAAAAAAGGAGCCGAGAATCTAGCGGCCGATCATCTCTCTCGTCTAGAAGATCCTCACAAAGATGTTTTCGAGAACAAGGAAATCACCGAAAACATTTCCTCTTGAGACTCTCGGTGTAGTGAATTCTAAAGACACCACCCCATGGTTTGCCGACATTGCAAATTACCATGCGGGCAATTTCATAATCAAGGGTATGACGACACAACAAAAGCGAAAATTCTTTCGTGACGTCAAGTTCTATTTTTGGGACGACCCTTATCTCTTTCGGGTTTGTGCGGATCAACTCGTTCGGCGTTGTGTGTTTGGTGCCGAAGCTTCTAATATCCTTATAGCTTGTCACGAGGGACCCACGGGTGGTCACCACGGTGCTAATCTCACGCATAAGAAAGTGTTCGATGCCGGCTTCTTTTGGCCTTCTATCTATCGTGATGCACACGCACTTGTGAATTCGTGTGACTCGTACCAACGTCAAGGAAAGTCGTCTCAACCTGATGAAATGCAGCAAAACATAATTCAAGTGTGTGAGATTTTCGACATATGGGGAATAGACTTTATGGGGCCGTTCCCATCGTCTCATGGCAACAAATATATCCTCGTCGCGGTGGACTACCTTTCTAAGTGGGTGGAAGCTAAGGCTTTGCCTACTAATGATGCTCGTGTGATAGTAAAGTTTTTGAAGCAACTATTCTCTCGGTTCGGAACCCCTCGTGCTATTATAAGCGATCGTGGAACCCATTTTTGTAATGACCAATTCGAAAAGGTTCTGAAGAAATATGGAGTTACTCATCGTCTTTCTACGGCTTATCACCCGCAAACGAGTGGGCAAGTCGAGGTTTCGAACCGAGCTTTGAAGAGGATTTTAGAGAGGCCAATTGGAGAAAACCGTGCTTCATGATCCGACAAACTCGATGACACTTTATGGGCTTTTAGGACCGCTTATAAGACACCTATCGGTTGCACTCCTTATAAGTTATTCTATGGGAAGAATTGTCATTTGCCCATTGAGTTGGAGCACAAGGAATATTGGGCCCTAAAGCATGTAAACTTTGACTTGAAGACCGCGGGAGATCACCGAAAAATACAATTGGAATGAATTAGATTAACTAAGAGACAATGCTTATGAAAATTCACTAATTTTTAAAGAAAAGACTAAAAGTTTCATGATTCAAAGATTAAAAACCGGGTTTTTAACATTGGTGATCAAGTGCTACTTTTTAACTCTCGACTTAAGATATTTTCCGGGAAATTGAAATCTCGTTGGTCGGGTCCGTTCACCATTACACAAGTGTTTCCGTATGGGACCATTGAGCTAGCTCAAGATGATGGTCCTAACTTCAAGGTGAATGGACATAGGCTTAAGCACTACTTTGGTGGGGAAATTCCTTCAATCGTTTCCCTCGACCAAGTCACCTTCCCCAATGATAATTAGCATTGAGGGGATCGAGTCGAGCTCATGACTCGGTAATCAAAAACGAGGTGCCTCGTGGGGGAGATCCCATGCTTATCTTTATGATTACTATTCACTAATAAGGGGACTTGTACCCCTTCAACTCGTTGTCTCGTGGTTGTTTGTGATTGTGTTATCTAGATCATCATCATCATCTACGATTGAAGACTCTCGTGTTCGTTTACGTGAGCCTCCATCGTTTGCTTGAAGAAGTTTTTCACGAATCCATTGACATATCCTTTATTGTTCTAGCAATTATCTTTTAGCATACTTAATAAACGGCTTTAGATATATTGTTGATCACCCTTTCCATGCTAGATCCTAAGCATTCACCTCTTCGTCTCTAGTATGGGGGTGCTCCACCTTTAGACTCGAAATAGTGAGGACAATGTTTACTTTTAGTATGGGGGGTGAATAGGTACTTGCTTTGCTACGCCCTCACGCTCTCCAATTTTCAATGTTTTGTTTTGTTGCTAATAAGGCTAAAAATGGCCAAATTTTAAAATTTTTCTTAGTTTTTATAAGTGTTTTTAAGACACGAATGTATATTTTCCGATGGGTAGAATAAGAGCTAATTTTTGACTTGATGGGCATTTGGAGCCATTTACATTCCTTAACCCGCTCAATTCAAGTTTTTCTAGACTTTTATATAGGGAGCTTTAAAACGCGAAAGTCTTAGCTCATTCGGGTTAAGAACAAGAACTTTTCGCAAGTTCCTATAATTGATCTTAGAAAGTCACTTATCAACGGAACTATAAAATGCATTCTCTAAGATTGAAAAAGTCCAAGAAAGTGCAAGATCCTATAGGTGGCTTGAAAACCCAAAACTTTGATTTGATATAGTCTTAGTAAAAGCTAATCCAAATTTGGCTTAATTTTGACTTGCATGGCTAAGTATTCACGAGTCTCTTTAATTAGAGGTCTTTATATAGTGAAGAACGAGAGATGATAGAGTTAGACAAGTGATCATGCTAAACGTAGAACATGAAAATGTTCTTTCAAAAACTCATATGTTTTTAATTGTGGCTTTTTCTTCCCATAAGATCAATGCATTAGGAATAAATCATAATTGCAATAAGTAAGGTCGTACGATTTGAAAGGTTACTTAGCCTCTAACACAAGATCGTTTAAAAGTTGCTCGGGGTTGAATAGAGTTCATAGCCAAGGCATTACTTATTGAAGCGGGACACGAAGATTGGCGATCATCCAAAAAGGCCCTAACAAGGCATGAGGAGCTCTATTTTTGCTAAAGATCCAAGATGATGTGAAGTATCATTATTCCTAAATCAATATGAAGGATCGAGACGCACGATGAAAAGCAATTACTCCCCTAAAGATCATGGAGAAAGTCTATCCAAAAAGACCCTTACAAGGTATGAGGATAAATATATCCAAGTCCAAAAAGGAGGCGGATCGTTGTATATCAAAGTCCAAAGTAATGATTGAAGAAAAATGATGAAGTCGTGGTCCAAATATGAAGAATCTCTCAAAAACATCAAGTGAAGTAATTCCAAATATATGAAGAGAAGACCATAATTTCAAGAACGTCTTCCCAAGATTTGAAGTATGAAGCACATGCCAAATATCGGTCCGAGAAAGGTCTCAAATCGTGAAACGAGTTATGCCAAGATATGAACTTAAGGAGATACACGAGAAGCCGTTTTAAAAGATTTTGTCCTTCGGCTAACTATCGATCAAATCGTGCTACTTTGCTTTCGGACTAATAACTACTCAAATAAGTCAATATGAATCACTTGTGATCCATAAAAAAATAGTTAAAAAATGTTAGTAACCCATTTCTTTTTATAATAACTAGGATTGTAGGGAGAAAAAGTATTACACAATTTGGACGTATGAGTAGTGTTAGCAATGTGACTTGTACCAACAATGATCTCGTTTTTGCACTTAGCATGGAATGTATGACAATCAAGGATGACGAAGTTTACTCTAAGGGACATTTACTTGTTTCTATTCTTTGACCCTAAAAGTCACTTTCGTGATGAAAATCATACATTATGTCTTTACACATCTTCGTAGTATGATGCAAGTCTTTTACTCTTCAATAAAGGTTAATAAAATTGAACTTTGGTGATGCTTAGATACTTTATTCTAGCATTGCGTGAGGGCACGGCAATGGCTTAGTATGGGGAGTGATGAGATGGCATTTATACATGATCTCATCGTTCTTTTCGGGTTTTAAATGCATAAAAATGTCATAAAATACCATATATATGCTTGTGTTTGTTTACTTGTGTATTTTAGGTATGGATATCGTGAAAAATACAAAAGAGCACAAGAAACAAGGAAAAACGGACACGAGAAACGAAGCCGTACAAAGAACCGGGCCCTAGATCATGAAATATTCAACAAATACCCTTGAAGACTTGAAGACATGCAAGATTGATCCTCAATGAATGAAGAAATGACACTTAAAACCCTTGTATATTCATAATTACAAGTTTGGTCCCTTAAGTCTGTCAAAATTACACAAATGGTCCTTCAACTTTGAAGAAATGGCAAGTTTAGTCCTTCAACAATTCTAAACTGCCAAATATGGTCCCTCGTGAAGTTAAAGTTGCATTGAAGACCTTTGAAGATCAACAATGTCCAAATTCAGCCCTTGAATTAGGCAAAAGTTCCAAAAATAACCCTTGTAACCTTTTTTCCAAAAGTTTGTGCCAAAAGTGTCAAGTGGTGGAAGTTATTTACAAAGGGAAAGAGTTTTGGTGGCTGAAAGACACGTTTTACCTATTTTCCCAAAACACAAGGACCAAAAGTGAGCATTTGAAACATTTGAAATGAAAATGCGCCAAACACATTTCCACTCCTACAAAAACGGATCAAAATGCTTACCGTTCACCTTTCACCACCAGTTACCATTCCACTTAAAACAAAGGGTAAATCCCAATTACCCACACCCACGTGTGATTCACACATGCAGAATCCCATCCCACACACAAAACCCTCAATCCCATTACCCAAAGGGCCCCACACTCAACCTCCCCAACCAATGAAAATGCAACTTACTCCCCAAGGCAAATGACGTAGCCAAATCAACAGCGTAGACTCTCTGCTTAACAAGCAAGCTAAAATGAACGTCCAAGATGCATTTGGACAGCTCATTCCATCAAATGATCTAGAAGACTCAAGGACATTTTAGGGAATTCAGTGCTAGGGTTTGTGAATAGTGTTAGCTTGGCATTTGCCTATAAAAGGAGACCTCAACATGTGAGAGTCTCTTTGTTCCAGTTTTAGGCTATTAAATCTTTGTAATTCCTTTTTAATTAATAAAATTTGATTTTCTGAATTTCGAAAAATCTCTTTTATATTTTGTTAAAAGTTGGTGTTAGAGTAGCCTGATTCTGAGTTCCATATACATGTTTGAAGGTTTTTGAGGCAAGGTTTTAAGTGATAAAGATTGTGCTTCAAAAATCAGAAAGTTTGGTTTATTTGATCTCACCTTTGTCGTTTGTTCTTCTTAGCAGCTTGGAAGCTGGTCCTTGTTCTGCTAGTACCTTAGCTCAAACAATCCAGGGCCTGGATGTAGGTCTTGGAGGTTTGCATCTTCTTCCCTTTTCACTTTCTCTCTTATTTTTCTGAATTTTGTGATATTGGCTTGTTTGTTCTTGAATATGTGATTTTGGTGGTTGATTATTGTTAATCTGGTGTTGTTTGATGATATTTAAGTGTTTGAGGTTTGATTTGTGGTTTGAATCTGGATGATCCTTTGAAAAATTGTGAAAACAGGTTTTTAAGGGGTGTTCGGGTTAACTGCATAGATTGGATTTGTGGTGTTTTGAGTGGTTGTTTGTTGTTGCTATCTGCTAGTACTTGTGTATCTAATATACTTGGTTGCTTTGTTGCACATTTTGTGGTTTGAAACACATAGATTCATAAATTGGGTATAAAATCTTGTTTACTTGGTGAAATTGACTGAAATTTAGGGGACACCTAGATCTAATCATAGACTAGGGTTAACAAGTGTTAAATCTAGGTTAACTACACCAGGGAAGAAGGATTTGAGGCTTGAATTTGGATCTAGTGTCAAATAGATCAGCAAATAGTTTCTGCATATGCACCTTGTTCTTCAGTAACATTAATCTGCTTTGATCTGCTTATTTACTTTAATTCAGTGTTTGTTATAAGTTGATTTGTGCTTATTCATAGTTTATATAGCTTGTGTATGCATCCTGTTATGTTTGGTAGGCTTATTCATGCTAAAACTGCTTATTAAGTGCATAACTGCTTATTTCCATGTTTGTGTATGATCTGGTGACTGTTTGATCATTTGTGGCTTATTGTGTGAACCAAATTTGGATTTTCTTGTTGCTATTGACTCCTTGTGATTCACTGATCACAAGGGTGCCCTTGTTTCCAATTGAATCCAACTAAATCTCTCTAAAAAGCTTGGTCAAATAGTCAAAGCAGTGGGAAGTCCTTTCCCCTGCTAGTTACCACTCCTAGTGTATTTTGGGTTTCAGCTTATCAATAAGCTATAATAGCTTATTTTAACCAGCAACAACTTGGATTTTGTAATAGGTGCTCATTATTTGACCCATTTGTTCATACTGGAGCATTTGGTGGGTTGACTTTAGGATTTGACTAGAAAACCAACTTAATTGACTTTTTCATAAGTGCTTATTGGCTTATTCTGGCTTATTGGTCTTGCTTATTGGAATTTTATTGATTGTTTTGGCTTATTGAGTCCATTTGTGATCTTTTGCAAGTTGAATCAAGTCCTGAGGTGCCTTATTTCTCAAAAACGACTATTTTGTCTTTTAGTGAAATATTACTTTGCTTATTTCTGGCTTATTGAGTGTGCTTTTTTAAAATTTCTTTTTACAGATCTCATAAGCATCCCAAAAGAAGGTTGTGTGTCAAATTAGAGCTTATGGCATTAGCTTATTGCTTAATGGGCTAAAATGCCCAATAAGGATAAGCTATTTGCTTATTAAGCTGTGATAAGCTCACATTCAGCTTTTAGGCCTTTAGAGTTTTGTGTTTAGAATTAAATTTTGAGTCAAATTGGGCTTTTCCAATTCAATTGGGCCAAGTTTGACTTTTTGGGCTAAAAAGCCCATTTAGGTTGATTGTTTTTGGTTTTGGCCCATTTGAGGGCCTAATAGCGGTATTCTGGTCATTTCACTTTGATTTTCTGTTTATTTAGGTTAAAATAAACTAGTTTGCAAGTTTTTAGAATTTTTTATAATTTTTGGATTTTTAATATTATTTTATTATTATTTTTCAAATTTCACATTTTCCAACTTTTTACATTTTTCTTAGCTTAAATACATTAAAATAGGAATTTAGCAACTTTTAGAATAATTTTATCACTTTTAGATTAATTTTTATAATTATATTAAGTTTTAATAGTTTTTAAATCATTTTAAATAGTTTTTGTTAGTTTAAAAATTCCTAAAAATAGTTTTTAATCTTTTTAGGTCATTTTAGAGGTTTACCAATTGAAAAATCTTTATTTGGGCTTTTTGGTAATTTATTTGATTTTTAGGGCTTTAATTAGCATTTAAAAACTGAATATTTAATTATTTAAAAGGTTTGAAAAAGTTTTGATCATTGGTAAACTCTTAGTTTATTAATTGTGATTTTTGGTGAATTTTTGGTAATTTTTAGGATTAATTTTTATTTTTGTAGTTTTTTACGGTTTTACGTTTTGTCGTCGTAGTAATAATTTTCACGTCTTCGTCATTCTCTTTTCTCATCCCCTTCTAAACCAATCATTAATCACAAACATTTAACAAGTTTTTCACACACATATACCTCCTTGGGAAACGAACTTGGAACTTCATTGGGTCATTAGTGTTTACGTTTTCCTAAACGTATACTTAATACTATCCGCTTTTACGCTCCTTTTCCTAAAGGACGTAATTTACCACAATCAGTACCTTTGAGGTTAAATGGATGATTCGGTAAGTTATGGTCATACCTTTGATGTTCAATGGATGAGTCGGTATATTATGGTTGTACCTTTGATGTTCAATGAATGACTCGGTATGTTATGGGTATACGTTACATGTTAAATGGATGAGTCGGTATGTTATGGTTGTACCTTTGATGTTCAATGGATGAGTCGGTATGTTATGATTGTACCTTTGATGTTCAATGGATGAATCGGTATGTTTTGGTTGTACGTTACATATTCAATGGATGAGTCGATATGCTATGGTTGTACCTTTGATATTCAGTGGGTAACTTAGTATGTTATGGTTATACCTTTAATGTTCAATATATGACTGGGTATGTTATGTTTATACGTTTGATATTCAATGGATATACGTTTGATGTTAACTAGATGATTCGGTATGTTACGGTTATACCTTACATGTTAGATGGATGAGTCGTTATGTTATGGTTGTACCTTTGATGTTCAATGGATGAGTCGGTATCTTATGGTTACACGTTACATGTTAAATGGATGAGTCGGTATGTTATGGTTGTACCTTTGATGTTTAATGGATGAGTCAGTATGTTATGGTAGCACCTTTGATGTTCACTAGATGATTCAGTATGTTATGGTTGTACCTTTGATGTTAAATGGATGACTCAGTATGATAAGGTTGTACGTTTGATGTTCAATGAATGAGTCGGTATGTTATGGTTATACGTTTGATGTTCAATGGATGAGGCGGTATGTTATGGTTATACGTTACATGTTAAATAGATGAGTCAGATTATTATGGTTGTACCTTTGATGTTCAATGGATGACTCGGTATGTTATGGTTATACGTTTGATGTTCAATGGATGAGTCAGTATGTTGTTGTACCTTTGATGTTCAATGGATAACTCGGAATGTGATGCTTGTACCTTTGATGTTCAATGGATGAGTCGGTATGTTATGGTTGTACCTTTGATGTCCAATGGATGAGTCAATATGTTATGGTTGTACATTTGATGTTAAATGGATGAGTCGGTATGTTATCGTTATACATTTGATGTTCAATGGATAAGTAGGTATGTTATGGTTGTACCTTTGATGTTCAATGGATGACTTGATATGTTATGGTTATACGTTTGATGTGCAATGGATGAGTCGGTATGTTATGGTTTTACATTTGATGTTAAATGGATGAGTCGGTATGTTATGCTTATACGTTATGTTGGGTCTAGTAGATGTAGATCTTGCAGCCTGTCAGGACCGGTGAATGACTTCTGTAATCACAAGTCAAATCACAAAGAGACTCTATACATAATATGAATGTAAAATATAAATGTAATCAAGAAGAACAGAATAACTATAAAGACTTGATCCTTTCTAAGGATTTCTAATATTGATAATCACTAGAACTACGTTTTGTGAAGGTGTGTCTAACCCTTCTGCCTAAGGTTCCTTTTATACTATAAGGAAACCCTAATACAGCATTAAAGAAAACGTGTAAAACTGATATGCATATCCTTTCCTAATATATCTCATGCATATCCTAACAAAATATTAAGTAAATAATAAAGTTTGACTTCGACTAGGACCAGGAGCAGGACTTGCTCCTACTACTACTAGGACCAGGAGGAACTACATACCTCCTAGTCCACCTATTACAAATAACTATTACAATGGTCCTAACAATCCTCCCCTAAACTTGAATTTGACCTGTTGAGTTCAAGTTTCCTGGAAAACGTGCAAAGAAAGCCCGAGGATTGTATCAGCGAAACAAATAGCAGCATCAACAAGATAAGAATCAGAGTAACCGCCACAACATGAAACACTAGAAGCTGCTCCAAAGCTTGTAACAAATCAGCATCGTGTTGAATCCTTTCAGCAACATGAGCAGATTTGATGAGCCTTTACCAAGTAGTTGCTCGCTCTTGGGCTAGCTAGTCATTCTGGTGGAATAAGCATCACCCTGGGAGACTAGAACCCAGCCCAACTCTTAGAATGTGAATCAATGGTGAGTGGGAGGACCCTGATGATTTTAGGCAAACCATCACAGCCGTCAACGGATTTGATGCGTCTTTACCAGAAGCCGTACCCCTCTGGACTCGCCAACTCTTAGCAATGAAGCATCGGTGAGTTGAACACCCTATAGCTTTAAGCAAGCTATTACAGCTATCAACGGATTTGATAAGATCTTTACCAAGAGCCGTACCCCCTTGGATTAGCCACTTTTCAGTCCAAGACTATGGCAAGTGAAAACCATCCAGTTTTGGGTAACCTGGCAACCATCAACGGATTTGAAAACCGCACCAGGAGCCGTACCCTCAAGGTGAATCAACTTTTTCTTGTCGATTAGACATGGTAAGTTGAGAACCATTTGTTGTGTGGACCACGTCCAACACCAAGTGAAGCCGAATACCAGGACAAGCACAAATCAGCAACCAGAACCCACAATGTGAAGCAGCCAAGGGATATTATTCACAAGTATAAAATCTAAACTGTGTTAAAAGTATAAGCAGATATTATATAAAAAGTATATGTTTTTTTTTTATCTATAAAGAATGAAGTTCACCAATCACTGTACATATTGGTGAAAAGAATGAGAATAATAACAAATGAACAAAAATACAAAACATAACCACTTACAACCCAAGCACATCACATACCAGAAGCAGCCTTCTTATCTGCTATCAACCGCGCCTGTATACCTTCTACCAATGCCGTGGCCATAGAGGACTCATTTCCAGATGGAGCAGTAGAAATTTGCAGGTGACTCGCCAACATCGCCTCCATCGAAGAAATTGTCAAAGGATACTCAACATCCGTCAGCATAAACACCATATGACCAGATTCTAATTCCAACATATGAACACCACATCCAGCATATAGCTTCCAGCGCAGAATCTCCCATTGCATTTGATCCTTCCAGATGCCCGAAACAGGAGCATTAGGAGGAGCATCCAACATTAGCTTAAGATCAGCCCAGATTCACAGACCAGGCCATGAAGACACAACCATCGGGTCAAAAGGCATACTAGAATCAACAAGTCCATACAACGCCATAAGATCCATACGGTCAGCCCATGACAACACACCCTGCAAACCCGTTGCCAAACGCACAGTCTCATCACTCAAAGTAATCCGATGAGATACGCCACTAGGAAGTGTTGTAGAACGCTCAACCGTATAACCAGTAATGTTCCCATTGCCCAAAGGTAAGTCAGAATCGCTGTCAGAAGCTGCATCAATCAAATTCTCAGGATCCCGCTTCTCATAAGGGACTGTCTTACCACGGCGAACACGACGAGCTTGTTTCTGGCGAAGGGAACGTCTAGGTGTGGGATCACTAGGTGTGGGTTCAACCTTTACCCTAACCTCAGCAGCAGCAGGGGGAGCAGTAGAAGTAGACTCATGAATGTGTCCACCCAATGGACCAATAGAAGCTGCATCAGAAGTAGGATTGGGTTGAGTTCCAGGAACGGTTGGTGAAGGAGATGGCAAATCAGGTGTAGTAGCAGCAGTTGTGGTGGTGGTAGCAAAGGTGGTTGTAGCAGGACTAGCAGTAGAACCTAAAGGAGCAACCAAAGGAGAAGTAGAAGTACCAACAGAAGTAGCAACAAAACCAGATGGACTTGCAGCAGAACCAGGAGTGGGTGCAGAAGAAGGACCAGTAGAAACAGCAGGCGTAGAAGAAGTCACACCACGAGGATGGTAAACAAATTTTTCCGGAATTAGTTGACTCTGACGCTTAACCATATTCTCATAAAGTGCCTTGAGTTCATCAAAAGACAAAGCCCGCACCCGGTCCCACTTCCAGGGAGCATTAAAATGAGCAGCAGATTGATATTTCACATAACGTTGCATCTGCTTGCGCTCCTCAGCCCGAGATAAAGGTCTGTTCTTTCTCTTTTCCTTAAGTTGTGCAGCAAGGGCCAACTGGTGCTTACGCATCAATACCATAGCCCTCGGAATACAATTGTGCTCATCAACATCGTCACCCAAAAGATCTGTAAACTGAGCATAATCCCGGGTGAGAACAGTCAAAACTTGCATCCATTCACTATCACTCCAATGCATGGCATCATGTTGAATTTGTTCACGCCTCCGCCTTCAAAGCTCTTCCTCAGCAGCCCTATCAGCTTCATCAATCTCAGCTTGAACCCGACGAGCAGCCTCCTCACCTAGCCTTTCCTCTTCAATCTGGCGACGGGTACGCTTGCAAGATGGGGATGGAGCATCAGTCATTGGGGCATTGCCCTTCAAATCATGAGAGTGACCAGCATGAGAACCAGCAGCAGGAGCAGAATCACCACCCATAGAAGTGGGAATAGCACCAGGAGAAGGAACACTTGAGGACGTCGGAGGAACCGTCAAATCATCATAAACTTTATCAGCAAAGGCAGCCTTTGCCAATAATGTCAAACCATCCTCAACATTCTCCGTACCCTCCTCATCAGAATCTGAATGGACCACATGCTTCTTGCGACGCCGTTGCTGAGTTTCCAATGCTTTGATGCGATCAGCCAGAGGAAGAACAAACTCCCTAGTAAGCTTCCGATGTTGGTTCAAATCAGCTTCCAAAGAAATCATCCGCTCATGGTACCTGCGCATAAGATCAAGCAAAGATATCAGTGTAGTAGGCTCCTCCGCCTGCCCACCAAGAGAACTTAGATCAGGGACATCATCATTGGAGCCCGAAGCAACATATGGGTCAACCTGTGGAGTACTAGCATCAAACGGTGTATCAGTCGAGTGTGGGGCAGGACTAGGAGGTGGAGTCTCCACAAATGGAGACTTTTTTGGGACAGAAGAAGGACCAGCCTTGGAAGGGGATGGTTTTTCAACCACCACCTCTTCAACCAGCTCCTCCTCAACCACAGGAGTGGCACCAGCAGTAGGAGCCTCCTCCTCCATGGGGTCATCATCAATCACAACAAACTCAGGAGCCTCCTCCTCCTCACCCATAGGACCCTGAGCCAATCCCAACATGGCGTCAGTCAGGGGCCTCCATTCCCCAGTAAACCCATTGACGATATTGTAATACACTTTTGCTGTAAGCTTAGACGGCACATGCTCAGTCCTATCACGAGGAATGCAAACTAGGATTTGCTGAAGAAACCTAGGGTACATAAGAAACTTCTTTCTCGAACCAGCATTAGACAAATTACTAACCATCCCCTCAAATAGATAATGAGAAAAGTTAAAAACTCTACCCTGGGCTAAGCAAATAAGACCAGTAGCCAAAGGAGTAGGGAAAGCATCCCAACTCCCAGACTTGGGACTCATAAAATGGATTAGAAAGTGGACCAGAAGCTTCCATTGGGGGGGAAACCTATTTTTCTGGAAGTTAAACTTCCCCCCATGTTCGTATCCTAAAGCAGCCATCCCCTCCAATACTTCCAAATTTGGGATGGATTCAACACCACCCTCATCCTGAAGATGAAGGGGATAGCGAATAGAAGCTTCCGTCACCACATATGCACGTCCATCTATAGTAGCATGGAGTGCACGTGGACGACCAGCCACATCCACAAGTCGAGCAGACGCCCAAAATTGACGAATCACACTATCATATATGGTGGGACAAACCGTAAAAGCAAACCTTAGATTGGAAGCTTCAATAAAATCCAGAATGTCAGCAAAATGTTCACGATGTGGACCATCACCCAGATAAGCAACTCGATTGTGAGCAAGTTGGTAAGCAAGAGCAGCCATGGATCTTGATGAATTGATTAAAGAAGGATTGTGATGAAGGTGGAGATAGTAGGAGCAGTTTTGTGTGTGTGTTTATTGTAATGAGTGACTCAAGGGTGTAGTTTGACCATAAATAAAGAAAGTGGTAACTGTTCATTGACCCCTATTAATGGGGGGTTGCCCTTTCAAATTAAACCATAATTGCATAGTAACCACTTGCCCTTTTTAACATAATTACCAACTCCCAATTAACCATGCATAATTTAAAACTGTAAATACCAGGATTGGGAGCGTTGACCAAAAGTCAAAGCACACAATGGTCAGACCAGGAGCTAAACGTGATTAACAAACGACAAAAGTAATGAACAGTATGCCAGACCAGTACCAGGAGCCAAACACCACTTAACATGGAAGGATTTTAAACCACCAGAAGCCAACCAAGTATAACTAGAAGCTGACCAAGGAGGACCAGAAGCCAGTCATGTAAGGCCATATCCACCAGAAGTGAGCAAAATCCTCCATCAGAAGCACCACACACCATCAGAACCAAGAAAATATGTTGTTAAAATCTATCAATACGTTAGTCTGTCCTAATATGTACATAAAGCCTCCCCTTAGGCTTTGCCTCCCCTCAATCTTAGACTTCAAGGATTGACCATCCCAATATGAACCACCAAGTGGTTAAACCGAGGACCATCAAAAGCTTTAGTCAGCAAATCAGCAACATTGTCATCCGTATGAACTTTAAGAACCTGTATCAGCTTCTTCTCATTGGCATCCCGAATAAAATGATACCGAATTTCAATATGCTTCGTCCGCTGATGAAAAACAGGATTCTTCACAATGCAAATAGTTCTTTGATTGTCAATAAAAATTTTGGTATTCATAAAATTGAAACCATAGTCCAACATCTGATTTTGGATCCACAAAACTTGTCCACAACAACTAGCAGCCGCAACGTATTCAGCTTCTGTTGAAGAAGTAGCTACTATTGTCTGTTTCTTGCATTGCCATGAAATAAGTCGACGACCCAAAAACTGACAACCACCAGTAGTAGACTTCCTGTCATTATTAGCACCAGCATAGTCACTATCACTATAGGCTTCTAGAACAAAAGGTGATTCTCTAGGATACCATAGACCCAATTTAGGTTGAGCCTTGATATACTTGAAAATCTTCTTCACTGCATTTAAGTTCGAAATCGTTGGAGTCACCTGGTGTCTAGAACAAGCACTTACTGCAAACATAATTTCCGGATGTGATGCAGTCAAATACATGAGGGAGCCAATCATAGACCGGTACATGTGCACATTTACCGGGGGGTCTGGCTCATTCTTAAGTTTGATTTTCGCAACTTCATAAGGAGTTGCTGCTGGTCTAAGAGGATCCATGTCAAACTTATGAAGAATCTCATGGACATATTTATCTTGACTGATGAAAATCCCATCCGAATGTTGCTTGACCTGAAGACCAAGGAAGAACGACAGTTCTCCCATCGCACTCATCTGAAATTCGCCTTTCATCAAGTGTTCAAACTCATCACACCACTACTTCCTAGTAGAACCAAAGATAATGTCGTCCACATAAACCTGAACAAGGATAATGTCCTTGGTATTTCTCCGAAGAAATAGTGTTTTGTTAATAGTACCCCTTCTATAGCCATTCTTTAACAAGAAAGTTGAAAGACGCTCATACCAAGCTCTAGGAGCCTGATGTAACCCATAAAGAGCCTTGACCACCTTGTAAACTTTCTTAGGATGAAGTGGATCTACAAAGCCCTTAGGTTGAGTAACATACACTTCCTCGTCAATTTTGCCATAGAGAAATGCACTCTTGACATCCATCTGAAACACCGTAAAGCCCACATAAGAAGCAAAAGCCAAAATCAGACGAATGGCCTCTATCCTTGCAACCGGAGCAAAAACTTCAGTATAGTCAATTCCCTCAATTTGAGTGTGTCCTTGTGCGACAAGCCTAGCTTTATTCCTTACGACAATTCCCCGTGCATCCTTCTTGTTCTTGAGAATCCATTTGGTATTGATAGCTGTCTTTCCATCTGGTAAGTCAACCAGAACCCAAACATTCTGAAACAAGAATTGCTGCATTTCCTCCTGCATAGCCTCCACCCAACTTTGATCCTCAAGAGCATGAGAAACAGACCTAGGTTCCACCTGTGAAAGAAAACAAGCAAACAAACAGTGTTGAAAGTCCGTATGATTATTACGCTTTTGATCCTCAATATAGCCCACAAGAGCATGATGATCAGACGAGGCCTTCTGCTGCATTCTGCGTGTCTTGACAGTAGAACCAGGATCTCCAATAATTTGAGTGGTAGGATGATCTTTATGTGATTGCAAGACTGGATTGGAAGAAACCTCCACTTCTGGTGCCAAGTTATTGAGATCACCAACAAAGTCAGCATCATATGAAGCATTTTGGAAAATCCCATCTACTGGTTGTTTATGAATATCATCCAGCTTGGTAGAAGACTTCTTTTGATGGTTCCCCAAATCAGAAGGACTGGAGAAACGAGTATTGGAAGCAGACTCACTAGCCGGAGTACCAGTAGGTGATAAGCTAGCACTAGGAGCAGAAGTTGGAGTACCAGGAGCAACTTTGTCAGTAGGCTCAACCAAGGGAAACTCAAAACTACCTTGAGCAGCTGCTTTAGTAGCTTCTTGTTGTTGTTTGAGAAGAGTGTCAAGAGCTGCTTGGGAATCCTGTACATCCAATGGAGTTGCATCACGAGGAGGAGTAGGAGAAACTATGGTGGAATAGGATGGACCAACAAAAATGTCATCCTCATCATCTGAGTCAGAAAGACTAGAAGGAACACCAGTACTAGAAGTTGCAAACACTTGTGATCCTGCATCATGGTTAGTTTTGAAATGAAAATATCCTAACGAATCACTAAGATAATCAAGATCAAAATACCATTCTGGACCCTTGCCTTGGATGTTTGACTTCTCTTCAAAATACCTGAGATTTATAGTTTCAATGATCCGTTTGGCTTGAAGATTGTAGACACGATAAGCCCGAGAATGAGCTGAATATCCCACAATGTATCCTTCATCTGCCTTGCCATCAAACTTCCCCAAATAGTCACTAGTATTCAGAATGGTGACTGGACACCCAAAAGGCTTCAAATGAGCAATATTCAGAACTTTGCCCGTGAGCAGCTCATAAGGAGTCTTCTTGTTAGGATTGGTAATAGAAACCCTATTCAAAACATAACTTGCAGTATTAACAGCTTCTGTCCAGAACATGGTTGGAAGCTTGGAATCGGCAAGCATAGTTCTTGCTGCTTCTATAAGTGTCATGTTCTTTCTTTCTGCCACACCATTCTGTTGAGGAGTCCGTGCAGCACTATAATCTATTTTGATGCCCTTAGTATTGCAAAGTGCGATGAGGTCTTTATTTTTAAACTCGGTTCCATTGTCGCAACGAATACCTTTAACTTTCTTAGACAACTGGTTCTCGATCAGGGTAAGAAAGTCTCTAAGAATTGAGTAGGTCTCACTCTTGGCAGCCATGAAGAACACCCACGTAAACCGGCTATACCCATCAGTTACCACCAGACAGAATTGCTTGTGGTCAATGCTTCTGATGGAAGTAGGACCAAATAAGTCCATGTGTAGTAGCTGCAATGGTTCAGTAATAAGACTAAGAGCAGTAATGGCCTTGAAGGATGCTTTGTGCTGTTTGCCTTTGCTGCAGGCAATACAATTTATATCATTTCTAAACGTCTTGGGAGGTAAACCAGAGACCAGATTCAGATTTGCAAGTTTGTGAATGGTCTTGAAGTGCACATGCCCCATCCTTCGGTGCCATTTAGTGGCTTCATCTTCTGAGGCTTTTGCAACTAGACATGCTAGTTGACCAGTAGGGTTGACTTCATTCAACTTGATGCTATAAAGATTGTGTCTTCTATGGATTCTGAGTAAAACTTGCGAGTCATCCGGAAGCTGAAAGTCTTTGGACAGCACAAGTGCATCAGTATCAGTGAAGAGAACAAACTGCTTCTTGTCACAAATCTGAGAGACCGATATCACGTTGAAGTGTTGAAGTGCTTCCACATAGTAGACCTGCTCAAAATTTAGATTAGGAGTCTTTATTGTTCCTTTGCCAGTGATTCTGCCTTCACCCCCACCAAAATAGGCCTTGCCTCCATGAAATGGTACAAAGTTAGAGAGAAGACTTTTATTTCCAGTCATGCTCCTGGAGCAACCACTATCAACAATGCCTAGACTAGGATCCTGGTATGGAGTAACCTACAACAACAAGATAATAACAATGCAAAAGTTAGTGTCTAAAGGGGACCCAAACATGTTCAGGTTTGAGCCTGCCTTGTGGATCGTTAGAAGAGTGCCAAGAAGATTGATGACATCCATCGTTGTTCCTTGGTTGCCTATGCATCATTTGGGTATTATTATTTGACCAAGGACAACCTGCTGAGGGCTTAACAACAGTTCCCAAGTTTCCCAAACCAAAATACGTGTGGTCCAAATTATGTGAATAGATTGGATTAAAATTTTGAAAATAATTACTGGTTGTTTGGAGTCCAATATTTCTCCAATAATCAGAAGCTAAAGGAGAGGATACTCGAGAAGAAGTAAACGTTGGAGCACTAGGATTAAGTCTTCTAGAAGCATATGAAGCAGCTCCTGGTGGACCAGGAGCAGGAAAAGCATGATTAACAGAAGCATGTGTGTCATAATAATCACAATCTTTAATTAAATGAAAGGCACTGCCACAAACAAAACATGTTTTGAAAGACCTTTTATTAGAATGAGATTGTTTCATACTGCCTACTTTATTACACACATTTCTAGGAAAAACATTCTTCCTAGGACTCAATAAACTTGGACCAGACACACTTGACATAACAGCAACTCTTTCTTCACACTTCCTAGCACCAGTATCAGCATGATCATTCAACTTGGAACTTGTAGGTCTTGACTCTTCACTTGAACCACTAGATGCAGAGTCACCGGCTTTGTCACTGAAAGTACATGAGACAAAGTCATTAGTATTAGTAGAACTTGTTGGGGACTCAAGCATCTGTGATCCATCCAAGTCATTATGCCATGAATTGGGCATAAAAGTTCCAGTAAGAGGAGGAGGAACAGCATGCATTTCTGATGCTGGTTTAAACCTATTGTAACTAGGTTTTCCCTCATCCCCTTTGTCGGCATCAAAGACGCTTGAAAAAGATAAATCAAAGACATCTTCTGAGTCAATATATTTTTCAAATCCTAAGCCTCTTTTAGTTCTACCAGACATGCTACTATCAATTAATTTTGAAAGATTTTTAGGTGCCTTTTGCCATTTTTCAAATCTTAGCATTGTAGCATCTAATTTAGCTTGCATCTCCTCTTTTTCTTTGATACTAGCATCTCTTTCTGTTTCTTTATATTTAAGCATATTTGTCGTGTTTTCTAAATCAATGCTTAGTATCCTGATTTTATCCTCATACGCACGTTGTGTATCTTGTAACCACCTCTTTTGTTGTTCCAATGTGTTTAATGAAGCCTTATAGGCTTGAACCTCTAAAAAATACTTATCATTTTGATCATTTACTTCATTAAATTGGGACAACAATTCTGAGTACTTATCATGACAACCAAGAGGACAATGTTGTACCTGAGGTGAAATGCCCATAAGAGCAAATTCGTCAGCTTCTTTTGCATCAGAGAGATTCCCAGCAATCATTGCAAACACGTCAGTTGAGGACTCAGCTGATTCCAGAGTAGAAGCCTGATGATCATTCCAGTTGACCAAAGAGTCAACAGATACCAATGCCTTCTTGTCATCTTTTATCTCCTGAACCTTGAAAGCGGAGTACCTACTCTTCTCCTGATCATTCTTGCTGGGGCACTCCCTTGCAAAGTGACCCTGTTGCTGGCAGTTATAGCATCGCACCTTGCTTCTATCGAATCTTGCTGGCTCCCGAGGGTTGTAATTAAATTTCCTTCCTGCTTTCTTCTCAAACTTGTGAACCCTAAGAGTAAGCATGGCCATCTGCCATTTAAGATCCATCTCATCCAGGTCAAGTTTATCGACCTGTTTAAAGTCATCAAAAGCAAGTTGTTGTTCAGCATTAACATCAGCCACAAAAGAATGAAGAACAGCTTCTACCATACTACCAGACTTGGCAGTAGGATCAGGAGCAGAAGTATGCTGGAAAGTGTGCTGAGAGGACACAATATTGCTTGGGCTACTTGCATATGACATAGGACTGGATGCCATAGAACTCACAAAGGCCGAGTTAGCAGGAGTGGGAAAAGAGTCGCTTGAAAAGCCTCTCACATGAGGTTCAAAAGTTCTGAGCTTATGAAACAAATCATCAAAGTTGAGATAGTCAAGCCCACCTTTGGCTTTGAGAGAGATCACCACCTGATTCCATGAGTAGGGTAAGGCTTTAAGAAACCTTGCATTAATATCACCATCATCAGGCTTTGACCGAAGTTGATTCAACTGGCTCAATATCTTCTGGAACCTATCATACCCTTGATTTAGACCTTCAGTTTCTGAGATTTTGAATTCTGTGAATTCATCTCTCAGCATGGACCTTCGCATTTTCTTTGACTCCTCATTCCCACCGAACCTTGCTTTTATGCCATTCCAGATCTCTCTGGCATCATTCAAATGGTAGAAGTCACCCATGTGATCTTCAGGAAGAGATTGAAGCAAAATCGTTTTTGCTTTTACCTCCTTCTGAATAGCTATGATTTCCTCATGAGATTTAGGGTCAAGAAGGGTAATATTACCATTCTTGTCTCGTCCAGTAAGCTTCCTGCTGTTCCCATTCAGAATGATTTTCCAAAGATCTTGATCAGTGTTGGTGATCCACCATTCCATCTTCATTGCCCAGTTATCATATTCACCCTTTTTCAGAAGAGGGAATTTACCATTCGTGTTAGAGACCGTAGCCAGGATCTGCTGAGGTTGCACAATTTTAGGAGTGTTGTCTTCTCCTGTTTGAGTAGAAGTTGAGGCAGACATAATAAAAAAAATGTCAGTAAAAAGAAAACTTGATTCTTCTTGTATAGAGACCCTCCCAGGCTCTGATACCACTTGTTGGGTCTAGTAGATGTAGATCTTGCAGCCTGTCAGGACCGGTGAATGACTTCTGTAATCACAAGTCAAATCACAAAGAGACTCTATACATAATATGAATGTAAAATATAAATGTAATCAAGAAGAACAGAATAACTATAAAGACATGATCCTTTCTAAGGATTTCTAATATTGATAATCACTAGAACTACGTTTTGTGAAGGTGTGTCTAACCCTTCTGCCTAAGGTTCCTTTTATACTACAAGGAAACCCTAATACAGCATTAAAGAAAACATGTAAAACTGATATGCATATCCTTTCCTAATATATCTCATGCATATCCTAACAGAATATTAAGTAAATAATAAAGTTTGACTTCGACTAGGACCAGGAGCAGGACTTGCTCCTACTACTACTAGGACCAGGAGGAACAACATACCTCCTAGTCTACCTATTACAAATAACTATTACAATGGTCCTAACACGTTAGATGTTAAAGGATGAGTCGGTATTTTATGGTTATACGTTATATGTTAAATGGATGAGTCGGTAGGTTATGGCTACATGTTACATGTTAAATGGATGAGTCGGTATGTTATGATTGTACCTTTGATGTTTAATAGATGACTAGGTATATTATGGTTATACGTTGGATGTTCAATGGATGAGTCTCTATGTTATGGTTTTACCTTTGATCTTTAATGGATGACTCGGTATATTATGGTTGTACCTTTGATGTTCAATGGATGAGTCGGTATGTTATGGTTGTACCTTTGAGATTAATGGATGAGTTGGTAAGTTATGGTCATACCTTTGATGTTCAATGGATGAGTCGGTTTTTTATGGTTGTACCTTTGATGTTCAATGGATGACTCAGTATGTTATCGGTATACGTTACATGTTAAATGGATGAGTCGGTATGTTATGGATTTACATTACATGTTAAATGGATGAGTCAGTATGTTATGGGTGTACCTTTGATGTTCAATGGATGAGTCGGTATGTTATGGCTGTATCTTTGATGTTAAATGGATGAATCGGTATGTTTTGGTTGTACGTTACATGTTCAATGGATGAGTCGATATGCTATGGTTGTACCTTGATGTTTAATAGATGACTTGGTATGTTATGGTTGTACCTTTGATGTTCAATATATGACTAGGTATGTTATGGTTATACGTTTGATGTTCAATGGATGAGTCGGTATTTATGGTTGTACCTTTAATGTTCAATGGATGACTCGGTATGTTTTGGTTTACCTTTGATGTTCAATGGATGAGTGGGTATGTTATGGTTGTACCTTTAATGTTCAATGGATGAGTCGGTATATCATGGTTGTACCTTTGAGGTTAAATGGATGAGTCGGTAAGTTATGGTCATACCTTTAATGTTCAATGGATGAGTCGGTATATTATGGTTGTACCTTTGATGTTCAATGAATGACTCGGTATGTTATGGGTATACGTTACATGTTAAGTGGATGAGTCGGTATGTTATGGTTTTACATTACATGTTAAATGGATGAGTCGGTAAGTTATGGTTGTACCTTTGATGTTCAATGGATGAGTCGGTATGTTATGATTGTACCTTTGATGTTCAATGGATGAATCGGTATGTTTTGTTTGTACGTTACATATTCAATGGATGAGTCGATATGCTATGGTTGTACCTTTGATATTCAATGGGTGACTTGGTATGTTATGGTTATACCTTTAATGTTAAATATATAACTCGGTATGTTATGTTTATACGTTTGATATTCAATGGATGAGTAGATATGTTATGGTTATACGTTTGATGTTAAATAGATGAGTCGGTATGTTACGGTTATACCTTACATGTTAGATGGAAGAGTCGTTATGTTATGGTTGTACCTTTGATGTTCAATGGATGAGTCGGTATCTTATGGTTACACGTTACATGTTAAATGGATGAGTCGGTATGTTATGGTTGTACCTTTGATGTTTAATAGATGAGTCAATATGTTATGGTAGCACCGTTGATGTTCACTGGATGACTCGGTATGTTATGGTTGTACCTTTGATGTTAAATGGATGACTCGGTATGATAAGGTTGTACGTTTGATGTTCAATGGATGAGTCGGTATGATATGGTTATACGTTTGATGTTCAATGGATGAGGCGGTATGTTATGGTTATACGTTACATGTTAAATGGATGAGTCGGTATATTATGGTTGTACCTTTGATGTTCAATGGATGACTCGGTATGTTATGGTTATACGTTTGATGTTCAATGGATGGGTCGGTATGTTATGGTTGTACCTTTGATGTTCAATGGATAACTCGGTATGTTATGCTTGTACCTTTGTTGTTCAATGGATGAGTCGGTATGTTATGGTTCTACCTTTGATGTCCAATGGATGAGTCGATATGTTGTGGTTGTACATTTGATGCTAAATTGATGAGTCGGTATGTTATGGTTATACATTTGATGTTCAATGGATGAGTAGGTATGGTATGGTTGTACCATTGATGTTCAATGGATGACTTGATATGTTATGGTTATACGTTTGATGTGCAATGGATGAGTCGGTATGTTATGGTTTTACATTTGATGTTAAATGGATGAGTTGGTATGTTATGGTTATACGTTAGATGTTAAAGGATGAGTCGGTATTTTATGGTTATACGTTATATGTTAAATGGATGAGTCGGTAGGTTATGGCTATATGTTACATGTTAAATGGATGAGTCGTTATGTTATGATTGTACCTTTGATGTTCAATGGATGACTAGGTATATTATGGTTATACGTTGGATGTTCAATGGATGAGTCGCTATGTTATGGTTGTACCTTTGATCTTTAATGGTGACTCGGTATGTTATGGTTGTACCTTTGATGTTAAATGGATGAGTCGGTATGTTATGGTTGTACCTTTGAGATTAATGGATGAGTCGGTAAGTTATGGTCATACCTTTGATGTTCAATGGATGAGTCAGTTTGTTATGGTTGTACCTTTGATGTTCAATGGATGACTCGGTATGTTATGGGTATACGTTACATGTTAAATGGATGAGTCGGTATGTTATGGATTTACATTACATGTTAAATGGATGAGTCAGTATGTTATGGGTGTACCTTTGATGTTCAATGGATGAGTCAGTATGTTATGGTTGTATCTTTGATGTTCAATGGATGAATCGGTATGCTTTGGTTGTACATTACATGTTCAATGGATGAGTAGATATGCTATGTTTGTACCTTTGATGTTCAATAGATGACTTGGTATGTTATGGTTGTACCTTTGATGTTCAATATATGACTAGGTATGTTATGCTTATACGTTTGATGTTCAATAGATGAGTCGGTATATTATGCTTGTACCTTTGATGTTCAATGGATGACTCGGTATGTTATTGTTTACCTTTGATGTTCAGTGGATGAGTGGGTATGTTATGGTTGTACCTTTAATGTTCAATGGATGAGTCGGTATATCATGGTTGTACCTTTGAGGTTAAATGGATGAGTCGGTAAGTTATGGCCATACCATTGATGTTCAATGGATGAGTCGGTATATTATGGTTGTACCTTTGATGTTCAATGAATGACTCGGTATGTTATGGGTATACGTTACATGTTAAATGGATGAGTCGGTTGTTAAATCGATGAGTCGGTATGTTATGGTTGTACCTTTGATGTTCAATGGATGAGTCGGTATGTTATGATTGTACCTTTGATGTTCAATGGATGAATCGGTATGTTTTGGTTGTACGTTACATATTCAATGGATGAGTCGATATGCTATGGTTGTACCTTTGATATTTATTGCCACTTTTTGTGGGTAGTGATTTCAAATCACATATGTCTGTGTGTATCATATCAAGTGGTTCGGTTTTTCGTTCAACCGATTTGAAAGATGATCTTGTAAGTTTGGCTTCGACACAAGTTTCACACTTATAATTTGAATCAATATGAAAATTTGGTATACCATTAAATTTAATAAAATGACGCATTGAATTAAAATTAACATGTCCAAGACGGCCATGCCACACATTAGAAGACTCAATCAAGTAAGCAGAAGAATTCATTTTTTTATAGCATCATTAACAACTATTACATTGAGCTTAAACATACCATTCAGGGCATACCCCTTACCAACATACATTTGATTATTAGAAAGTACAACTTTATCAGACTCAAAAACAAGACGAAAACCAAACTTATTCAAAAGCCATCCGGACACAAGATTCTTACGAATCTCCGGAACATACAAGACTTTAGTCAACTTGAGCTCTTTCTCGGATGTCATCTTCAAAATAACATCTCCTTCGCCCTTGATATCAGCAGTTGTAGAGTTGACCATGTACAACTTCTCTCCATTGTCAACCGCTCTGAAAGAGTGAAACATACTCTTGTCAGCACACACATGACGGGTTACCCCAGTATCAACCCACCAATCATTATTATTAGAACCTACCAGGTTAACTTCAGAGATCATGGTAACGACATCAGACACCATAGAAATCATGTCCACATTATCATTCACCATATTAGCCTCGTATGGAGTCACACGCTTTGGCGCTTTGCAATTAGCAGCACGATGACCTGGCTTGTCATAGTTGAAGCAATTTCCTTGGAACTTCTGCTTTGAAATTCCACCTTTAGGAGAAAGGTACTTAGACTTCCCTTTGCTCTTCTTGTCATTCTTCCCTTTGCCAAAGCTCTTGCCTTTAGACTTTGAAGAAGACGAACCATGCTCAACAATATTTTCCTTGGAAGAATCAGGTGTATAAGTGTTTTTCTGAGTCAGCTTGTTGTCCTCTTCAATACGAAGACGAACAACCAAGTCTTCAACAGTCATCTCTTTTCGCTTATGCTTCAAGTAGTTTTTAAATTCTACCCAGCTTGGAGGTAACTTTTCAATGATAGCAGCAACTTGAAAATTTTCGCTCAAAGTCATACCCTCAACATGAATGTCGTGTAGCAAAACCTGCAGATCTTGAACCTGATTTATCACACTCTTTCAATCAACCATCTTGTAATCCAAAAAAACGAGCTACCACGAACTTCTTTGTACCAGCATCCTCAGTTTTGTACTTGCGTTCCAACGACTCCCATAATTCTTTTGCAATCTTAGTCTTGTAGTACACATTGTACAAAGAGTCCACCAAACCATTCAGAATATAGTTGTGACACAAGAATTCTGAATGTTTCCATGCTTCAACAGCCTGCACGGCTTGTTGATTTTCGGGTACACCTTCTTTAGGAGGTTTCACCTGAGGTACAGTCTCCTTTAAGAACTTCGCAAGGTTCAAAGTAGTGAGATAGAAGAACATCTTCTGCTGCCACCTCTTAAAATTCTGCCCATTGATTTTTTCTGGTTTTTCAGCATGATTAGCAACTGTGTGGGTAACTGGCGCAACAGTTACTTTCACAGTAGTAGTTGCAGGAGTTTCAGGAGTGCTAGTAGACATTCTAAAAGATCAAACAAGATCAAAACACAAACAGTTAGACAACTGTTATAAATTTGTATGTAAGAAATTCAGTCGTGATCTCTATATACTTATAGTGGATCTGCTTCAAAGAAACTCAATCTTGGTTTCAATGAATCAGATGCAATTATCTAATATATCAGTTTAACAGAAACACAATCTTGGTTTCAATATAAACTGATAAGAACAACTGCTTAATGAAAAACGTTAGAGATCTGTTAATTAAAATCTGTAAAACTAAAACTGATTTCCAGTGAAACTCAATCCTGGTTTCGGCAGAAACAGTTTATAATAAATCTGATAAAAATTATTAATCCGATTTAATAAAAGTTTTAATTCTGTTAAACTGAATCTGTTTTAAGATTGTAGGAAACGGTGTACACTTTTATTATATAAAATCGAATTACAAATAAAAATTGACAGAAATTAAGAAAACAGAAAATAAGTAACAGTAATAACAAAAGCAGTAAAATTAAAATAAGACTAGGCACGTGTTTAACACGCTTCCCTTAAAACAGATTCAACGTCTGTTTCCCAGGGTAAACGTCCAAAGCTGTTGTACAGCCGGACTCGACTTACTTGCCTAAAAGATCACGGATATAGTGTGTGTTTCTGACTGAAAAAGATTGCTGGAACTTTGATGCAGAAAAGCTGCGTTTTTTTGGATGTCTTGAATGACTGAAATTCAAGTTTAATTTATAAGAATTATATGTCTTGGTCACTAAGACAGAATATTTGCTCCTAAATTAAACTGACATGAAAATCTGTTATTACTAAATGAGATTCGCAAATCTCTTAATACACAAAACATATTTCTATAAACTTAATTAATAAGTGTGTATCTATTCCTAAAATATATAAGAAAAATCTGGATGGAAAAATTCGAATGAGCAGCAAAAAATATACCGAATTTTCCTGCACCCAAGCAGATTTCGGAGTTGCATTCGTGTCCGCAAGTCGCGCGGTCGTTCACAAGTTCAGTAGCTTCGAACCTGTTTTGGCCTAGAAATCCCACTTTCTGCACCCCCCCCCCCCCCCCCCCCCTGCGCGCGTAGGCGTGGGAGTAAAAACTCACAAATGAATATTGTAGGGTAGAAACTTGGATTTCCTTATAAAAACGTTTTCACTTCATGTTTCAAGCGATGTGGGACAAAATATTTTCCAAATATTGTGTTTCACGTGACTCACTTTGAGACACGATATCTCATTCATATTAACTCCATATTGGACATACTTTAGCTCGTTGCGAAGCTCTCTTCGAGGAGAACGCAAAGCTACTAAGTATTACGAATATATATAACATATATAAAATTATGTCCAAAGTATTGCAAAAACTATATTTTGCAAAACATTTTCCAACAATCCCCCACATGAATGGAAATCGGTCGAAAACACACGAAAGTTTCGGCAAAATTTCTGCGGTTAAGTCCTGCATAGGATAGGTAGGAGTAACCCTTTGAACCTTCCCTTGTGAGATGCACTTAGTCTCTTAGATCTGAGTAGACGCGATGTCCTTGAACTCAGCCTCTGTTTACGTAGACGATAATACACACTCACACAAGACTCTCCCTGACCTTGTCAAGTCCTCATAGTCTATGGTCATGAACACTCGCCTGGTTCTGTAAGAGCTCTTAGAAATTGCGCCCCCACAATCTCCTTCGAAGCGACCCCACTTCTCTCTCACATAGGTGATTTCATCTTGAATCATTAAAAACATATGTTTTATGATTTCATCTTGAATCATTATGCTTTATGATTTCATCCTGAATCATTAAACCATATGTTTAACCTCTAAACAAGTCACATTGTTCTAGGAATGGACTAGGAAAGTTATTGTATTAAGTAACTCCCCCACATTAACGTTACTTCCCCCATATTTCTATGATTAGGTTGTCCTATTGAACCCAGATCTTGGGATCTCCAGTCAACTGGGTTAGGTTTTCCTTCATAGAAACTCATTCCTTCAAGGGCTTTAGTCCCATTCCTTTAGACGACTTACTAACTAACTCTCTGCTTAAGCCTTTCGTAAGCGGATCCGCGATTTTATCCTTTGAGTTCACATAGTCAATTGAGATAACTCCTGTTGAGAGTAGTTGTCGCAACGAATTATGTCGACGACAGATATGTCTAGACTTTCCATTATACATTGTGCTATGAGCTCTGCCAATTTCCGATTGACTACACAATTTATACTAATGGCCGTTACCGGTTTAGGCCACCTGGGTATGTCCTCTACGAATTGACGTAGCCATTCCGCCTCTTCTCCGCATTTATCTAACGCGATAAATTCTGATTCCATCGTGGACTTAGCTATTACAGTTTGCTTGGAAGACTTCCAAGATATAGCGGCCCCTCCCAGTGTAAACACATATCCACTGGTTGATCTAGAATCATTTATGTCAGATATCCAATTTGCATCACTGTATCCTTCAATAACAGATGGATATCTAGCATAATTCAGTCCATAATCACGACTATATCTCAAATAATGAAGTACCTTAGTAATAGCTTTCCAATGTGTATCACTTGGATTACTAGTATATCTACTTAGCCTGCTAACAGCATATGCTAAGTCAGGTCGGGTACATGTCATCAAATACATCAATATGCCAATAACTCTTGAATACTCTAATTGGGCAACACCTGCGCCTCTATTTTTAGATAGATGCAAACTGGTGTCAATTGGAGTTCTAGCTAGGCCAGAATCCCCCGCATTATGAGTATTAAGAATTTTTTCCACGTAATGTGCTTGACTTAATGCAAGTCCACTTTGAGTTCGTATGATCTTTATTCCAAGGATCACATCAGCCAAACCCATATCTTTCATGTCAAACTTTGATTTCAACATGTCTTTAGTAGACTTGATCATCTTGTCGTTACTGCCAACGATAAGCATATCATCGACATAAAGACACAAGATTACATATCCACTATTTGTGTCTTTGACATAAACACACTTGTCGCATACATTAATTTTGAATCCACCCTCTAGCATGGCATGATCAAACTTTTGATACCATTGTTTTGGAGCTTGCTTTAAGCCATATAATAAGCCTATAAACTTTGCTCTCTTGTCCAGGAGCCATGAAACCCTCAGGTTGGTTCATGTATATTTCTTCTTCTAAATCTTCATTTAGAAAAGCATTTTTCACATCCATTTGGTGAACTTCTAAATTTCTTAATGCGGCAATAGCAAGAATCATCCTAATAGAAGTTATTCGCGTAACAGGCGAATAAGTATCAAAGTAATCTAGACCTTCACATTGTCTAAAACCTTTTGATCACCAATCTTGCTTTGTACTCATCAATGGTGCCATCAGCTTTCATCTTCTTCTTGAAGATCCATTTATAGGCTAGTGGTTTACAACCAGGAGGTAAATCCACGAGCTCCCAAGTATGATTTTGTAAAATAGACTCTATTTCACTATTAATCGCTTCTTTCCATCGAGGCCCTTCCGAGGAATTTACAGCTTCTTGATAAGAAGTGGGTTCATTTTCTACCACAAAAGAGACAAAATCGGGTCCAAATGATTTCTTGGTTCTCGCTCGTTTGCTTCTTCTAGGTTCAACCTCTTCTTCCTCGGTTTGATCTTGTCTCTCATCTTGGAGATCATTATCATCTCGTTGTCTCTTATCTTGGACAACTGCATAATCTATTCTAGATGTGCTTCCATTTTCATTCTTTAAACAAGGAAATATGTTTTCAAAGAAGGACGCATTCCTTGATTCCATAACTGTGTTCTTGTGTATATCTGGATTTTTCGAATCATGTACAATGAAACGATACGCACTGCTATTCTTAGCATATCCAATAAATATACAATCCACAGATTTAGGTTCAATCGTTTGGGCCTTAGGTGTCGGCACAGCTACCTTGGCTAGACACCCCCACACTCGTAAGTACTGGTATGATGGTTTTCTTCCCATCCATAGTTCATATAGGGTTTCTTCTTTATCCTTACGAGGTATCTTGTTTAAAAGATAAGTAGCCGTTAGAATGGCTTCCCCCCACATGTCCCGGCTCAAACCAGAACTTAACAACATGGCATTAACCATTTCTTTCAAGGTACGGTTCTTCCTTTCTTCAATACCGTTTTGCTGAGGTGAATAAGGAACAGTAAACTCGTGTCTAATTCCATGTTTTGCACATAGATCAGCAAAAGGAGACACATATTCACCTCCTCTATCACTTCGTACAACCTTGATTTTCCTACCAAGTTGATTCTAAACTTCGGTTTTATATAGAACAAACTTGTCTATAGCTTCATCTTTACTTTTCAACAAGTAAACGTAGCAGTACTTTGTGCAATTATCAATAAACGTGATGAAGTACTTATTGCCACCTTTTGTGGGTAGTGATTTCAAATCACATATGTCTGTGTGTATCATATCAAGTGGTTCGGTTTTTCGTTCAACCGATTTGAAAGATGATCTTGTAAGTTTGGCTTCGACACAAGTTTCACACTTACAATTTGAATCAATATGAAAATTTTGTATGCCATTAAATTTAATCAAACGACGCATTAAATTAAAATTAACATGTCCAAGACGGCCATGCCACACATTAGAAGACTCAATCAAGTAAGCAGAAGAATTCATTTTATTGATAGTATTCTTAACAACTATTACATTGAGCTTAAAGATTCCATTCAGGGCATACCCCTTATCAACATACATTTGATTCTTAGAGAGTACAACTTTATCAGACTAAAAAACAAGACAAAAACCAAACTTATTCAAAAGCCATCCAGACACAAGATTCATACGAATCTCTAGAACATACAAGACTTTAGTCAACTTGAGCTCTTTCTCGGATGTCATCTTCAAAATAACATCTCTGATGAGACTGCTTTTATACATAGTCTCATCGTCCAATTAGGGCTTAAAATGCATTAAATATCGTCAAAATACCCAAATATATGCTTGTGTTTGTTGCTTGTGTATTTTAGGTACGGATATGGAGAATATGACAAAAGATCACAAGAATCAGTCAAAAAACGAACACGGGAAACGAAGCCGCACGATGAACCAAGCCCTAATGAAGAATTTTCCAAAGAAAACCCTTGAAGATTTGAAGAATATTGAAGATTGGTCTTCCAAGTTTGAAGAATTGACACTTTATACCCTTGTATATTCATAATTACAAGTTTGGTCCCTAAAGTTTGTCAAAATTATAAAAAGGACCCTTAACTCTGAAGAATTGGCAAATTTAGTCCCTCAACAAAACTAAATTGCCAATAATGGTCCTTCAAGAAATCAACAAAACAAGTCAAAGCCTTGGAGTATGAAGACATGTCAAAATCAGTCCTTGGAATATGAAGAAATAGCATGTTTAGTCCTTGTTTCAAGTTTATAAACAAATTGTGCCAAAAATGACAAGTTTCCAAAGTTAATTACAAAGGAAATGGGATTATTAGCCGTTTTATACAAAGTAGAAGAATGAAGAAACATGGGGGACTATATCTGCCAGACAACCAAACCACTCCCCACCAATCATTTTGCCACATCACCCCAACCCTCCACTCACAAGCCACCACCTCATCTCTCCCTTCCACGTCTGCATTCCACCACCACCACCTTAATTAATTAACTGATTAATTCAGTTATATTAATTCCCTCCCAAACACTTATTTAAATAACCTTAACCCCCAATTCGGATTAAAACCCATGTTCATCCCACTTAAACCCGAATTAGTCCCAGGTCTTAATTTCCTTAAATCAAGGGGATAATGGTTAATTTGATCCAGATTGCTAATTCACCTCACTCTAATCATATCCCACCTTCCCAAAATGTCACCATCCCCTCCCATGTGCCTCTCCAAGCTTCCCCTGACCCACTTTGGCTCCAAGACAAACTCACAGCAGGAAATCAACCACTCACAAGGATTTCGTGCTCCCAAAGGAGTCTACAAACGGCCAAGATCAATTTTCACAACTGGCATCTTTGCTATAGTCCAAAACATTCACATGGTGATCTTGACGAAAAGTTTCAAAAAAGGCATATGCTGAGCATCTTCAAAGGGCAAAGTAGGAAGATTACACATTAGGGTTTAGCATTATTTTCCAGCTTTCTAGAATCAATGTGACCCTATATAAAGGGCAATAGGACTTAGCTTAGTGTTTTTGTTCTTTTTTCTCCGTTTGTCACAAGCATTGTAAATCCAATTTATTTGGTGAAATAGAATTGGTGTTGTGTTGTTGATGAGAAGCAAAGGACCACCTTTTACATTCTTGCAATTTTAAAATTTCTAAGTTTAATTTTTTTTCAGTTTAAGTTTCTGTTTGTGATTCAAGAAGTGAATTTTCCTGAAATTGGTCCAAGGGATTAAGCTTGCATTTTTAAGCCTGATAATCTTGTAGATTATCAAGTTTAAATGAGGGTTCAAACCTTTGTTGATTTAGTTGGTGATAGCATTTCATAAATATTCAAATCAGTTTCTTTTTATTATTATCCAATAAGCCATAAACAGCTTAACCAATAAGCTTGTTTATAGCTTATTGGTATTGTGAACAGTTGACCCTTGTGCTTTACTTTTCTCTTAGCAGGTTTCAAAGACTCAAATCCTTTTAAGATACATGTGGTGTGTGTGTCCACAGTGACCACCACCACCCTCTCTTTTTCTTGCTTACTTATTCTAATCCAAGGTCCAGCATAGGCCCCAACCTATAGGAGGTGGCAAAGCAGCCACTAAGGGTCCTGGATGTAGGACCCTTAAGGTAGCACCTTCATTCTATTTTTATTTGTTCAAAGTTTTAGGTTTTATATGATGTTTATGTGACTTGTGTGATAATTGCTTGTTTGTTGGTTTAAGTGTTAAATATTGCTTATATAGATCTTTTATGCATATTTAGATAGCTTAGGTTTGATTTGATTGAGTTTTGTATTAAGTTGCTTTGAAATTTTAATTTCAGTCATTATAAAGGAGTGTTTGGATCTGTATTTTAATCAGGATTGATGTTGAGATTTTAGGGTAAAATTGGTGTAAACGTACTCAATTGGGTAGGGATAGGATATATGTTAGGTTTGCTTGCAGTATTGGTAGAATTTAAGTCACTTGTATGCTTAAAATTTTGAAAAAATAGCTAAAAATCAGAAAGCCTTGTTGTGACTGCATTTGTGTGAATTTGAGCTCCAAGATTGATAAAGCTGCTAAACTTAAGGTCATTTAAGGGTTTGTGATAGCTTATATGTCCTCAGGTTGATTTGTATGAAAGCTATAAGCTATTGAAATTCAGATTTGTGCTTATAAATTGGTCTATATTCATCAGTCATTCATTTGCCTTATCAGTAACTTGTTTTGGGTGCATTTTTTTTTATTTGCTGCTTGAATCTGCTTGTTTAGTGTTTGAGTTGACTCCTTGTACTCCAAAGAGTACAAGGGTGCCCTTATTCCATCAAAATCACCACCAAAAAGCAAAGACAAGCCCTCGTGTCCTCAACATTCACAAGTGAATATATCACTTTGTTCTTGTGTTCATAAAAGCTCAACTGAACTCTTTCTTGGTTTTCATTTGATTTAATCTTGTGTAAAAGTGAATTGTGATTGTGTTTTGAAGCTTAACAATAGTTCTGTTTGAGTTCTTAAAAGAAAAAAAAAAGAAAAGTTTTGTAAAAAGTTCACCCTGCCTGGACTCGAACACGCGACCTTGCGTTCCAAGGAGTAGCGTGCTTACCAGTGATCCAGATGACTTTTTACGTTTACACTTCATTTAATTAATTATTTAAGGTGTTTTGTTTTTGAGCTTATTTTAGCTAACAGCTTTTAAATAAGCTGTTTCCAGCTTATTTCTATTAGTTTTTTCTTGTTTAAGATTTTTCCTAGGATTGTATTAGTTTTTTTGATTTTTCTGAGCAAAAAGTATTTTTTTCCCTTTATTATTTTATTTATTAGGATTATTTTAAGTTTAATTTTTAGAAAGTCATTTAAAAATAGTAAAAAGTGATTTAAAAATCTGGAAAAATAATTTTTAGGTTTTTAATCATATTTTTGAGGTTTACAGCTTATTAGGTTTTCAACTTAGCTTATTTTTAATTTTATAGGATTTTAGGGTTTTTAAGCAACTTTAAAATTTAATATAAAATTATTTAATAGGTTTCAGAAAATTTGGTTTGCATTTTTTTTTTAGTTACATTATTTAGGATTTTTGGTAATTTTTTAGAATTTATTTACAAACTTTTTTTTGAATATTTTAATATTATTTTATTATTAAAAATTGAAGTTTTATTTTTTCTAGTTTTTTCATTTTTCCTAGGTTAAGGACTTTAAATTAGGAGTTTTGTAACTTTCCAAATAATTTTTAGACTTTTCAATTAATTTCTAGAATTAATTTAAGATTTAATACATTTTAATAGTTTTTAAGTGTTTAAAATAGTTTAATTTGGTTTTAAAATTTTTAAAAATAGTTTTTAGCTTAATTAGGATATTTTTGAGGTTTAAAAGCTATAAAATCTTGTTTAGGGCTTTTTAATAATTAAAAGTGATTTTTAGGGCTTTAATTAGCATTAAAAACTCATTTTCTAATTAATTAAAAGGTTTTAGCAAGTTTGGATTTTTTGTAAACTCTTAGAATATTGTTGGGGATTTTTAGGAATTTTTAGAAATTTTTAGGTTAAAATTTTAATTTTGGCACTATTTACGGTTTTGCGTTTACGCCTTTTTCGTCGTAGTTTAATCCGTTTTCGTAACCGTCTTCCTTTCCTAATCTCATTTCTTTTTCAATCAATATAATCAGAAACATTAATCAACTCTTAACACAACGCACTTGCCTCCTCGAGAACGAACTTGGACTTCACTTGGGTCATTAGTGCTCGGTTTTCCTAAACCGACACTTAATACTACCACTATTTGTCATCCTTTTCCTAAAGGGTACAAAAACACTACATCATTTTGGCGCTGCTGCCGGGGAGGCGTGTTGTGTTTTGATTGAACCATTGTTGTTTTTATATATAGCCATAAAAGTAATTGTATTAGTAGCACTCTACTAATACGTATTATCGTTTTTCGTTTTTTGTGAATACTATTACTATATTGTATACGTAGAACAATAAATTTACAAGTACTCCAAATACGTGAGAAATCACAACCTTGACTTGGGAGGTCATTACCCAATCATTGTATTCGAATCTCAAACCAAAGAAAAAGGCAAAAATAGATAAATACTTTCGAGAAGCTCGATTTTGAGAAATACAAACTATAAGGTGGGTATAAGGCGGTTGTATTTCACGACCTAAAGGAAAAAGGCTCTTAAGTGCTTCGCGCCGCCTCGTTTCCTCCGCTTGCTTGTGCGTATTTTGATTTTGAAAGCTAATCGAGGGTTTTGCCGCCCAAAGTATTATTAAGTATCATATATATTTTCTTGGTTTCATTTGATTAAACCCTCTTGAACGATTTGGTGTTCCACCATCGTTCTAAAGTCATCGAAGGCGTTCACTTCACGTGATCGTTTTCATTCCTTGAGGCTTCTTTAATCGAGAGATTTGATTAAGGAGGAGATTTGTAGATTTGTGTCTACTAATACATTCCAAAAATCCAAAAAAGTTAAAAACAATCAAAAACCACAAAAAAAATTGAAAAAGTAAAAAAAACACCAAAAATAATCTTCTTTGCTCGCCTTCTCGTCGTACGTGACGTTTATGCAAACTCGCTCTAAAGCAAGACGTGCTCGTAAACGAAGAAACAAATCCACCACTCCTTCTAGTGAGGAGTCTCCTATTGACGAACCCATTGTAGTGAAAGAAGCACCCATGGCTAATCGAACTATAATGGAGTTACTTCAAGCACCCACCGAGGGTTATGGAGAAGCGATTGTGATTCCCGCTATCCTTGCGGAGAATTTTGAGGTTAAGACGGGTTTGTTGTCCATGATTCAAAATAACAAGTTTCGAGGGGACGAAAAGGACAACCCTCATAACCACATTCGCCAATTTAATCGTCTCACCGCCACGTGCAAGTTTAAGGATGTTTCAAACGACTCGATTAAGATGATGCTTTTTCCGTATTCCTTAGCGGGGCCCGCAAAAATTTGCTTAGAGAAAGAGCCACCCAATTCTATATTGACGTGGAAGGATCTCGTTTCAAAGTTCGTGAACCAATTTTTTCCGCCCTCTAAGACTACGCACTTGAAAAACAAGATTTCAAAGTTTTCACAAGAGTATGATGAGAGTTTTTCAACGGCTTGGAATAGGTTTAAGGAAATGTTGCACGAATGTCCTCATCATGGTTTTTCCGACTTGCATCAAATTGACACGTTTTACAATGGCTTGAACGATCATGAGCGTGATTATCTTAATGCCGCCGCGGGTGGTAATTTTTTGTGTAAGACGGTCGAGGAAGCATTGTTAATCATTGAGAATAGGTCTAAGGTGTATAGTCCTCGTAGCACGTCGAGTGTTCGTAAGACTTCGTCTTCGTCGTTGCCTTCATTGTCACACACCGTTGATGCTTGCCAAATCGAGGCTAATTTGGAGAACAAAATTTTTGATATAGTGAAAGGATTGTTAGTTGAATTTAAAGTTGGTGAACAACCCGCTCCCGCTACGATTAAAGCGGTTGAGGTTTCTTGCATGTATTGTGGTGGAGCTCACGATTATTCCGAGTGCATTACCAACGGTGGTAACACTTCGAGTGCCTTCGCGGCCGCGGGAACTTATAACCAAAACGGTCAAGTTCCTCGCACTAATCAATTGACTCCACCGGGTTTTCCACCAAATCAAAATGCTAACAATTATCGAAACAATCAAGTTGGTTACCAAAGCAATCAAAGGAACAATTACAAGGGTAATAACAACTATGGGAATCAAGGGAGTAGTAGTAGCCAATTGCAAAACCAAAACCAAAACCGTAATTTTCAAAACATGAGTCAAGGTCTTCAAAATGCTTACACTAAAGAACTTCCAATGGACTTTGTGAATTACGCCACGGCAAATGATAAGATTTTGGAAAACATTCAAGAGCAACTGGCTAATCAAGCAAGGGACACGGCTAAGAACACCAAGGAGTTAGCTAATTTTGTTAAGGAAAATCTAGCCATGAGAAATGAATTGAAAAATGATTTTGCTAACCAAATTCGAGGTCAAAACAACAAGATAGAGCAAAGTCATGCTAGGCTTGAACAAAGAATTGACCAAAAAGCCGCTAGTCAAGATTTGAAGTTTAATGGTTTTGATGCTAAGCTTAATGCAATTTTAGAAGCCGTAATGGGAAACAAAGCCTCTACTTCGAGTGGTTTACCTAGTAACACCGTTTCAAACCCGAAGGGAGAGATGAAAGAGATTACCACACGTAGTGGTAAGACACTTAAAGAACCGACTCCTCAACCAATTACTCCAACGGTGGAGGAAATTGAGGAAGAACCCGAGGTGGTGGTCGAAAAGGAGCATATTTCAATCCCACAAAGTACCGCTCATGCCACACCTACGGTCGACCCTTTACCAATATTGGAACACGAGATTCCAAAGGCTATGCCTATGCCCCAACCCACACCACCCTTGCCTTACCCATCGAGACTTAGGAAGGAGAAACGAGAAGAGCGCGACAACTACCAATTTGAGCTTTTTATGAAAATGTTTCGTGATTTGCATTTTAATGTGAGTTTCGCCGATGCTTTGGTCATGATGCCTCGATTTGCCACTAACTTTAAGAGTATGTTGAACAACAAGGAAAAATTACACCAAATGTCTAGTTGTTCGTCGGTTTATCTTAATCGCATACCTCAAAAAGTCGGTGATCCCGGTAAATTTTTGATCCCTTGTGCAATTCAAGATATGGAAGAATGCTATGCCTTGGCCGATCTTGGTGCTAGCATTAACTTGATGCCACTCGCAATCTACAAGTCGCTCAATCTTCCTAATCTTACTCCTTCACGAATGTCTATTGAGTTGGCCGACCATTCCATGATTCTTGCATGTGGTTTGGCGGAAGACGTTTTTGTGAAAGTGGGGAAGTTCTACTATCCCGTAGACTTTATCGTTGTTGATATCCCCATGGATCCTCAAGTTCCTCTTATTTTAGGTCGTTCGTTTTTAGATACGTCTATGGCTTTAATTGATGTGCATGCTAGAAAGATCACCTTACGTTTCAACGACGAGGAACTTGTTATAAACGCAACTCAAAATTCTCAACTTTCTCATGTTTATTCCGTTGCTACCATAAATCTCGTTGATATGATCGACGTGGTTTGCGAGGAATTTTCACAAGAAGTTTTAGGGTTTGGTGATGAAGAAACTAGTGGCAATCCCACTATGTTAGATCCAATTCTTGATAATTCGACACCAACCTTCACTCCTTTCGAAGGTGGTGGTTTTATGTTGGAAGAATGCAATGTTCCACGTACTTGTGACGAAGACCTCGACAACGATGAGGACTTCTCGATTATCAAGGATTTTCTCAACGATTTCCCATTTCCTCCACCCGAGGAGGTTATGAGTATCGAGCCCAAATCTTCACTTGAGGAACCACCTATTCTCGAGTTGATAGATTTACCTCCTCGCCTCGAATATGTCTATTTGGAGGGGGACGACAAGTTGCCGGTTATTATTGCGAAGGATCTTTCGAATGATGAAAAAACCGCACTTGTCGATGTTCTTAAGGACCACAAAGGGGCGATTGCGTGGAAGTTATCCGACATTAAGGGAATCGATCCCAAGTTTTGTACTCACAAAATCTTAATGGAGGAGGATTTCAAGCCAACAATCCAAAGTCAAAGTAGGGTGAACCCTAAAATTCACGATGTCATCAAAAAGGAGGTCCTTAAACTCCTTGACGCGGGAATGATTTACCCTATTTCCGATAGCCTTTGGGTGAGTCTTATTCATTGTGTCCCTAAAACGGGAGGAATGACCGTTGTGCCAAACGATGCCAACGAGTTGATTCCCACTAGACTCGTGACCGGATGGAGAGTGTGCATTGACTATCGAAAGTTGAATGAAGCCACTCGAAAAGACCATTTTCCCTTGTCCTTCATGGACCAAATGTTGGAGCGTCTTGCGGGAAACGATTTCTATTTCTTTTTAGATGGTTTTTCCGGTTACTTCCAAATTCCCATCGATCCTCGTGATCAAGAAAAAACTACGTTTACGTGTCCATATGGAACGTTTGCCTATCGTAGTATGCCATTCGGACTTTGCAATGCACCGGGAACTTTTCAACGATGCATGAGGGCTATTTTTCATGATATGATCGAGAAGACGATGGAAGTCTTCATGGATGACTTTTCCGTGTTTGGTGATTCCTTTACTTCGTGTTTGTCGAACCTAGAGAGGATGCTGAAACGTTGTGAGGAAACTAACCTTGTGCTCAATTGGGAAAAGTGTCATTTTATGGTTAAGAGTGGAATCGTCTTAGGGCACAAGGTCTCGAAAGCGGGGATTGAGGTAGATCAAGCTAAGGTAGACGTCATCGCCAAATTACCTCATCCCAAAACCGTCAAGGGAGTTAGGAGTTTCCTAGGCCACGCGGGCTTTTATCGTCGATTCATCAAGGATTTCTCGAAGATTTCTCGACCGATTACACATCTTCTTGAAAAAGAAGCACGTTTTGTCTTTGACGAAGATTGTGTACGAGCCTTTGAGATCCTTAAGAGGAAACTTACCGAAGCTCCCATTCTTGTTGCACCCAATTGGAACCTCCCCTTTGAGCTAATGTGTGATGCTAGTGATTACGCTATTGGGGCCGTTTTGGGGCAACGTCATGATAAGCACTTCTTGCCTATTCACTATCTAGCAAGACGATGACCGAGGCTCAACTTAAATACACTACAACGTAAAAGGAGTTCCTTGTCGTAGTGTATGCATTTGAGAAATTCCGACCTTATCTCGTCTTGACAAAATGCATAGTGTATACGGACCATTCGGCTATTAAATATCTTATGGCAAAGCAAGATGCTAAGCCGAGATTACTTCGTTGGATTCTCCTCCTTTAAGAATTTGATCACAAAATCGTTGACAAAAAAGGAGCCGAGAATCTAGCGGCCGATCATCTCTCTCGTTTGGAAGATCCTCACCAAAGTGTTTACGAGCCCAAGGAAATCACCAAAACATTTCCGCTCGAGACACTTGGTGTAGTGAATTCTAAGCTTGATTCTTCTACCCCGTGGTTTGCGGATTTTGCAAATTACCATGCGGGTAACTTCATCATTAAGGGTATGACGACTCAAGAAAAACGAAAATTCTTTCGTGATGTCAAGTTCTATTTTTGGAACGACCCTTACTTGTTTCGAACTTGTGCGGATCAAATCATCCGACGTTGTGTATTTGGCACCGAAGCTTCTAACATCCTTAGAGCTTGCCATGAGGGACCCACGGGTGGTCACCACGGTGCTAATCTCACGGCTAAGAAGGTGTTTGATGCCGGCTTCTTTTGGCCTACTATTTACCGAGATGCACAAGATCTTGTGAAAACGTGTGATGCATGCCAACGACAAGGAAAAGCCTCACAAAAAGATGAAATGCCACAAAACATCATTCAAGTGTGTGAGATCTTTGACGTTTGGGGCATAGACTTTATGGGGCCGTTCCCATCATCTCGTGGTAATAAGTACATTCTCGTTGCGGTTGACTACCTTTCTAAGTGGGTGGAGGCAAAGGCCTTGCCCACCAATGATGCTCGTGTGGTAGTCAAGTTTTTGAAGCAATTGTTTTCTCGGTTTGGAACCCCTCGTGCTATCATAAGCGATCGTGGAACCCATTTTTGTAATGACCAATTTGAAAGGGTTCTAAGGAAATATGGGGTTACACATCGTCTTTCTACGGCTTATCACCCACAAACGAGTGGGCAAGTCGAGGTTTCAAACCGAGCTTTGAAGAGGATTTTGGAGAGATCCGTTGGGGAAAAGCGACAAACTTGGTCGGATAAGTTGGACGATGCTTTATGGGCCTTTAGGACCGCTCATAAGACACCCATTGGGTGCACTCCCTATAAGCTTGTGTATGAAAAGAATTGTCATTTGCCTATCGAGTTAGAACACAAGGCTTATTGGGCCCTAAAGCATTGTAATGATGATATGGAGACCGCGAGAAAACACCGGAAAATGCAATTAAATGAATTGGATGAATTAAGGGATATTGCTTATGAAAATTCATTGATTTATAAAGAGAAAACTAAAAAGTTGCATGATTCAAAAATTAAAAACCGGGTTTTTAACATTGGGGATCAAGTTTTACTTTTTAATTCAAGATTGAAAATCTTTTCCGGTAAGTTGAAATCCCGTTGGTTCGGTCCATTCACCGTAACTCAAGTGTTTCCATATGGGACCATCGAGCTAGCTCAAGATGATGGTCCTAACTTCAAGGTGAATGGACATAGGTTGAAGCACTACTTTGGCGGGGAAGTTCCATCCTTGAACTACCTCGACCAAGTCACCTTCCCCAATGATAACTAGTATTGAGGGGATCGAGTCGAGCTCATGACTCGGTAATCAAAAACGAGGTGCCTCGTGGGGGAGTCCCATGCTTATCCTATGTACATATTATCGCTTTCGTAGTCTAATGTAGCTTACGTGTGGGGATTTGTGCCCTTCCAACCTTTGTTCCGTGGTTGTTTGTGATATGTGGTTTTTAGATCATGATCTTCACGATTGGAGCCTCTCGTGTTCATTTTATGGGAGCACTCGATCATTTGCTTTGGAGACATTTCTCAATATCCATAATATATCCTTTTGATGTTCTAACCTTAGGTTTTTAGCACACTTCATAAACGGCTTTAAATTTAACGGTTACACCCTTTCCATGCTAGATTAGGCATTCGACTACGTCTCTAGTATGGGGGTGTTTGCACCCCTAGACTCGAAACATTGAGGACAATGTTTAACTTTAGTATGGGGGGTGAATAGATACTTGCCTTGCCAAACCGTCACGCTTTCCAAAGTTTATCGTTTTGTTTATCGTTTTTGTTGCAAAATAAGGCAAAAATGGCCAAATTTTAAAAATTTTCTCATGTTTTATAAGTGTTTGAAGACACGAATGTAGGTTTTCCGATGGCGAGAATAAGAGTAATTTTTGACTCGACCGTGTGTGTTGAGCACTTAGCTTTGATTCCTTAACTACACATTAGGCTAAGTCTCTTAAATAAGGACGAGAAATGATAGAGTTAATTATAAGTTACTATGCTAAACGTAGAGTACTCGTATTCTTTCAAAAACTCATGTGTTCTCGTTGTTTGCTTATTCTCCCTTCGCTTGTAAATATTTTTTGCTTAATAAATATTGACTTAGCGGTTTAGTTAGGATTGTTGGGTTTCTAGTCTTTTCTAGTAGCTTCCGTGTAATTAAATTGGGAAGACATTAAGGTATCGCCAGCGTCACGGTTTTGAAGTATTGGCACCCCAATAATCGAAAGCTTCACCCAATAATAAGATTTCAAGTGCTCACCTAAATCAAGCAAACAATTTGAAGCCCCACAAGGCCTAAAATCTATGCAAAATTGAAAGTGAATCAAGCCTTAATCTTCGAAGCTTTAAAGATCCAAAATTCGCTTTAGCGTGAGGATATACGTCTTTGGCTAATAAAACCACCGATGAGGCGGATAATAAAAGGCAAGGCAAGACCGAAGTCATAATAAAAGCTTCATGGCGAAGTTGAATAAAAGATGGAGGTAAACCAATGATAATAAGGCCCTTCCATTAGGGGGCGTATAAAAGTCTTGGTAATAAGTCTCATGTTCAAAACCGTTATAAAACCGTGTTTATCGATTCTTCTTGTTGACTTAATTTTTTAACATCGTTGTCTATTAGGAGGGGTTATTGATTTGATGGTCTTAGTTACACCGTTAGGACTCTATTTTTAGACCTAAATCTCTATTATCGCATAAGTCAAACAATGTATCCTCGTGAAACATTCAAGACAAAATAAAATATAAGAGATACAATTTAGGAATAATGGGAGGATAAGTACGTGATTGGGGCATATGAGTAGTGTTAGCATTACTAACTTATAATGACAATGATCTCGTTGCACGCTTGGCATGGAATTGGAGTGAAAATCGAGGACGATGAAATTATTTCTAACGAAGCATTCACGTGTTCTTATTCTATGAACCTAAACGTCCCATTTTGCGATGAAAATCATACATTATGTCTATAACAGTAGTAGTAGTAATAGTAGTAGTGTAGCTAGTTTATCATTTCAATAAAGTGAATAAAAATGAATTTTGGAGATGCTACGATACTTTATTCTAGCATTGCGTGAGGGCACGGCAATGGTTTAGTATGGGGGAGTGATGAGACTGCTTTTATACATAGTCTCATCGTCCAATTAGGGCTTAAAATGCATTAAATATCGTCAAAATACCCAAATATATGCTTGTCTTTGTTGCTTGTGTATTTTAGGTACGGATATTGAGAATATGACAAAAGATCACAAGAATCAGTCAAAAAACGAACACGGGAAACGAAGTCGCACGATGAACCAAGCGCTAATGAAGAATTTTCCAAAGAAAACCCTTGAAGATTTGAAGAATATTGAAGATTGGTCCTCCAAGTTTGAAGAATTTACACTTTATACCCTTGTATCTTCATAATTACAAGTTTGGTCCCTAAAGTTTGTCAAAATTATAAAAAGGACCCTTAACTCTGAAGAATTGGCAAATTTAGTCCCTCAACAAAACTAAATTGCCAATAATGGTCCTTCAAGAAGTCAACAAAACAAGTCAAAGCCTTGGAGTATGAAGACATGTCAAAATCAGTCCTTGGAATATGAAGAAATTACATGTTTAGTCCTTGTTTCAAGTTTATAAACAAATTGTGCCAAAAATGACAAGTTTCCAAAGTTAATTACAAAGGAAATGGGATTATTAGCTGTTTTATACAAAGTAGAAGAATGAAGAAACATGGGGGACTATATCTGCCAGACAACCAAACCACTCCCCACCAATCATTTTGCCACATCACCCCAACCCTCCACTCACAAGCCACCACCTCATCTCTCCCTTCCACGTCTGCATTCCACCACCACCACCTTAATTAATTAACTGATTAATTCAGTTATATAAATTCCCTCACAAACACTTAGTTAAATAACCTTAACCCCCAATTCGGATTAAAACCCATGTTCATCCCACTTAAACCCTAATTAGTCCCAGGTCTTAATTTCCTTAAATCAAGGGGATAATGGCTAATTTGATCCAGATTGCTAATTCACCTCACTCTAATCATATCCCACCTTCCCAAAATGTCACCATCCCCTCCCATGTGCCTCTCCAAGCTTCCCCTGACCCACTTTGGCTCCAAGACAAACTCACAGCAGGAAATCAACCACTCACAAGGATTTCGTGCTCCCAAAGGAGTCTACAAACGGCCAAGATCAATTTTCACAATTGGCATCTTTGCTATAGTCCAAAACATTCACATGGTGATCTTGACGAAAAGTTTCAAAAAAGGCATATGCTGAGCATCTTCAAAGGGCAAAGTAGGAAGATTACACATTAGGGTTTAGCATTATTTTCCAGCTTTCTAGAATCAATGTGACCCTATATAAAGGGCAATAGGACTTAGCTTAGTGTTTTTGTTCTTTTTTATCCGTTTGTCACAAGCATTGTAAATCCAATTTATTTGGTGAAATAGAATTGGTGTTGTGTTGTTGATGAGAAGCAAAGGACCACCTTTTACATTCTTGCAATTTTAAAATTTCCAAGTTTAATTTTTTTTCAGTTTAAGTTTCTGTTTGTGATTCAAGAAGTGAATTTTCCTGAAATTGGTCCAAGGGATTAAGCTTGCATTTTTAAGCCTGATAATCTTGTAGATTATCAAGTTTAAATGAGGGTTTAAACCTTTGTTGATTTAGTTGGTGATAGCATTTCAAAAATATTCAAATCGGTTTCTTTTTATTATTATCCAATAAGCCATAAACAGCTTAACCAATAAGCTTGTTTATAGCTTATTGGTATTGTGAACAGTTGACCCTTGTGCTTTACTTTTCTCTTAGCAGGTTTCAAAGACTCAAATCCTTTTAAGATACATGTGGTGTGTGTGTTCACAGTGACCACCACCACCCTCTCTTTTTCTTGCTTACTTATTCAAATCCAAGGTCCAGCATAGGCCCCAGCCTATAGGAGGTGGCAAAGCAGCCACTAAGGGTCCTGGATGTAGGACCCTTAAGGTAGCACCTTCATTCTATTTTTATTTGTTCAAAGTTTTAGGTTTTATATGATGTTTATGTGACTTGTGTGATAATTGCTTGTTTGTTGGTTTAAGTGTTAAATATTGCTTATATAGATCTTTTATGCATATTTAGATAGCTTAGGTTTGATTTGATTGAGTTTTGTATTAAGTTGCTTTGAAAATTTTGATTTCAGTCATTATAAAGGAGTGTTTGGATCTGTCTTTTAATCAGGATTGATGTTGAGATTTTAGGGTAAAATTGGTGTAAACATACTCAATTGGGTAGGGATAGGATATATGTTAGGTTTGCTTGCAGTATTGGTAGAATTTAAGTCACTTGTATGCTTAAAATTTTGAAAAAATAGCTAAAAATTAGAAAGCCTTGTTGTGACTGCATTTGTGTGAATTTGAGCTCCAAGATTGATAAAGCTGCTAGACTTAAGGTCATTTAAGGGTTTGTGATAGCTTATATGTCCTCAGGTTGATTTGTATGAAAGCTATAAGCTATTGAAATTCAGATTTGTGCTTATAAATTGGTCTATATTCATCAGTCATTCATTTGCCTTATCAGTAACTTGTTTTGGGTGCATTTTTTTTTATTTGCTGCTTGAATCTGCTTGTTTAGTGTTTGAGTTGACTCCTTGTACTCCAAAGAGTGCAAGGGTGCCCTTGTTCCATCAAAATCACCACCAAAAAGCAAAGACAAGCCCTCTTGTCCTCAACATTCACAAGTGAATATATCACTTTGTTCTTGTGTTCATAAAAGCTCAACTAAACTCGTTCTTGGTTTTCATTTGATTTAATCTTATGTAAAAGTGAATTGTGATTGTGTTTTGAAGCTTAACAATAGTTCTGTTTGAGTTCTTAAAAGAAAAAAAAAGTTTTGTAAAAAGTTCACCCTGCCTGGACTCGAACACGCGACCTTGCGTTCCAAGGAGTAACGTGCATACCAGTGATCCAGATGACTTTTTACGTTTACACTTCATTTCATTAATTATTTAAGGTGTTTTGTTTTTGAGCTTATTTTAGCTAACAGCTTTTAAATAAGCTGTTTCCAGCTTATTTCTATTAGTTTTTTCTTGTTTAAGATTTTTCCTAGGATTGTATTAGTTTTTTGGATTTTTCTGAGCAAAAAGTATTTTTTTCCCTTTATTATTTTATTTATTAGGATTATTTTAAGTTTAATTTTTAGAAAGTCATTTAAAAATAGTAAAAAGTGATTTAATAATTTGGAAAAATAATTTTTAGGTTTCTAATCATATTTTTGAGGTTTACAGCTTATTAGGTTTTCAACTTAGCTTATTTTTAATTTTATAGGATTTTAGGGTTTTTAAGCAAATTTAAAATTTAATATAAAATTATTTAATAGGTTTCAGAAAATTTGGTTTGCATTTTTGTTTTAGTTACATTATTTAGGATTTTTTGTAATTTTTTAGAATTTATTTACAAACTTTTTTTTTGAATATTTTAATATTATTTTATCATTAAAAATTGAAGTTTTATTTTTTCTAGTTTTTTCATTTTTCCTAGGTTAAGGACTTTAAATTAGGAGTTTTGTAACTTTCCAAATAATTTTGGACTTTTCAATTAATTTCTAGAATTAATTTAAGATTTAATACATTTTAATAGTTTTTAAGTGTTTAAAAATAGTTTAATTTGGTTTTAAAATTTTTAAAAATAGTTTTTAGCTTAATTAGGATATTTTTGAGGTTTACAAACTATAAAATCTTGTTTAGGGCTTTTTAATAATTAAAAGTGATTTTTAGGGCTTTAATTAGCATTAAAAAGTCATTTTCTAATTAATTAAAAGGTTTTAGCAAGTTTGGATTTATTGTAAACTCTTAGAATATTATTGGGGATTTTTAGGAATTTTTAGAAATTTTTAGGTTAAAATTTTAATTTTGGCACTATTTACGGTTTTGCGTTTACGCCTTTTTCGTCGTAGTTTAATCCGTTTTCGTAACCGTCTTCCTTTCCTAATCTCATTTCTTTTTCAATCAATATAATCACAAACATTAATCAACTCTTAACACAACGCACTTGCCTCCTCGAGAACGAACTTGGACTTCACTTGGGTCATTAGTGCTCGGTTTTCCTAAACCGACACTTAATACTACCACTATTTATCATCCTTTTCCTAAAGGGTACAAAAACACTACATAAATCTCCTTCGCCCTTGATATCAGCAGTTGCAGAGTTGCCCATGTACAACTTCTCTCCATTGTCAACCGCTCTGAAAGAGTGAAACATACTCTTGTCAGCACACACATGACGGGTTGCCCCAGTATCAACCCACCAATCATTATTATTAGAACCTACCAGGTTAACTTCAGAGATCATGGTAACGACATCAGACACCATAGAAATCATGTCCACGTTATCATTCACCATATTAGCCTCGCGTGGAGTCACCCGCTTTGGCGCTTTATAATTAGCAGCACAATGACCTGGCTTGTCACAGTTGAAGCAATTTCCTTGGAACTTCTGCTTTGCAATTCCGCCTTTAGGAGAAAGGTACTCATACTTCCCTTTTCTCTTCTTGTCATTCTTCCATTTGCCAAAGCTCTTGCCTTTAGACTTTGAAGAAGACGAACCATGCTCAAGAATATTTGCCTTGGCAGAATCAGGTGTATAAGTGTTTTTCTGAGCCAGCTTGTTGTCCTCTTCAATATGAAGACGAACAACCAAGTCTTCAACAGTCATCTCCTTTCGCTTATGCTTCTAGTAGCTTTTAAATTCTACCCAGCTTGGAGGTAACTTTTCAATGATAGCAGCAACTTAAAAAGTTTCACTCAAAGTCATACCCTCAGCATGAATGTCGTGTAGCAAAACCTGCAGATCTTGAACCTGAGTTATCACACTCTTTGAATCAACCATCTTGTAATCCAAAAAAACGAGCTACCACAAACTTCTTTATACCAGCATCCTCAGTTTTGTACTTGCATTCCAACGACTCCCATAATTCTTTGGCAGTCTTAGTCTTGCAGTACACATTATACAAAGAGTCCACCAAACCATTCAGAATATAGTTGTGACACAAGGAGTCTGAATGTTTCCATGCTTCAACAGCCTGCACGGCTTGTTGATTTTTGGGTAAACCTTCTTTAGGAGGTTCCACCTGAGGTACAGTCTCCTTTAAGAACTTCGCAAGGTTCAAAGTAGTGAGATAGAAGAACATCTTCTGCTGCCACCTCTTAAAATTATGCCCATTGAGTTTTTCTGGTTTTTCAGCATGATTAGCAACTGTGTGGGCGACTGGCGCAGCAGTTACTTTCACAGTAGTAGTTGTAGGAGTTTTAGGAGTGCTAGTAGACATTCTGAAAGATCAAACAAGATCAAAACACAAACAGTTAGAGAACTGTTATAAATCTGTATATAAGAAATTCAGTCGTGATCTCTATATACTTATAGTGGATCTGCTTCAAAGAAACTCAATCTTGGTTTCAATGAATCAGATGCAATTATTTAATATATCAGTTTAACAGAAACACAATCTAGGTTTCAATATAAACTGATAAGAACAACTGCTTAATGAAAAACGTTAGAGATCTGTTAATTAAAATCTGTAAAATTAAAATTGATTTCCAGTGAAACTCAATCCTGGTTTCGGCAGAAACAGTTTATAATAAATCTGATAAAAATTATTAATCCGATTAAATAAAAGTTTTAATTCTGTTAAACTGAATCTGTTTTAAGATTGTAGGAAACGGTGTATAATTTTATTATATAAATTTAATTACAAATAAAGATTGATAGAAATTAAGAAAACCGAAAATAAATAACAGTAATAACAAAAGCAGTAATTAAAATAAGATGAGGCACGTGTTTAACACGCTTCCCTTAAAACAGATTCACCGTCTGTTTCCCAGGGTACAACGTCCAAAGCTGTTGTACAGCCGGACTCGACTTACTTGCCTGAACGATCACGGATACAGTGTGTGTTTCTGACTGAAAAAGATTGCTGGAACATTGATGCAGAAAAGCTGTGTCTTTTTTTGATGTCTTGAATGAATGAAATTCAAGTTTAATTTATAGGCATTATATGTCTTGGTCACCAAGACAAAATATTGCTCCTAAATTAAACTGACATGAAAATCTGTTATTACTAACATAGATTCGCAAATCTTTTAATACACAAAACAGATTTCTATAAACTTAATTAATAAGTTTGTATCTATTCCTAAAATAGATTAGAAAAATCTGGAAGGAAAAATTCGAATGAGCAGCAAAAAATATACCGAATTTGCCCGCACCCAAGCAGATTTCAGAGTTGCATTCGTGTCCGCATGTCGCGCGCTCGTGCACAAGTTCAGTAGCTTCTAACCCGTTTTTGGCCTAGAAATCCCACTTTCTGCACCCCCCCCCCCATGCGCGCGCGCGTAGGCGTGGGAGTAAAAACCCACAAACGAATATTGTAGGTAGAAACTAGGATGTCCTTATAAACATGTTTTCACTTCATGTTTCAAGCGACGTGGGACAAAATATTTTCCAAATATTGTGTTTCACGTGACTCACTTTGAGACACGATATCTCATTCATATTAACTTCATATTGGACATACATTAGCTCGTTGTGAAGCTCTCTTCGAGGAGAACGCAAAGCTACTAAGTACTACGAATATATATAAAATATACATATATAAAATTATGTCCAAAGTATTGCAAAAACCATATTTTGCAAAACATTTTCCAAAAATCCCCCACATGAATGGGAATCGCTCGAAAACACACGAAAGTTTCGGCAAAATTTCTACGGTTAAGTCCTGCATAGGATAGGTAGGTGTAAACCTTTGAACCTTCCTTTGTGAGATGCACTTAGTCTCCTAGATCTGAGTAGATGTGATGTCCTTGAACTCAGCCTATGTTTACGTAGACGACAATACGCACTCACACAAGACTCTCCCTGACCTTGTCAAGTCCTCATAGTCGTGTTCGTTATGGTCATGAACACTCGCCTGGTTATGCAAGAGCTCTTAGAAATTGCGCCCCCACAATTTTCTTCGAAGCGACCCCACTTCTCTCTCACATAGGTGATTTCATCTTGAATCATTAAAAACATATGTTTTATGATTTCATCTTGAATCATTATGCTTTATGATTTCATCCTGAATCATTAAGCCATATGTTTAACCTCTCAACAAGTCACATTTTTCTAGGAATGGACTAGGAAAGTTATTGTATTAAGTAACTTCCCCACATTGACGTGACTTCCCCCACATTTATATGATTAGGTTGTCCTATTAAACCAAGATCTTGGGATCTCCAGTCAACTGGGTTAGGTTTTCCTTCATAGAAACTCTTTACTTCAAGGGCTTTAGTCCCATTCCTTTAGACGATGTCACACTCTCAATTTTCGTATCGGTACAGCGGAAGGGTCTTTTAGAGTGTTACGGGATAGCATAATAACTCAAATCATAGACAACACATAAAAATGGTTGTACAAGGTTTAACATACATTCATTCGATAAAAAGTTTTAAAGTGTACAATAGGTCCCAAATTATACAGGTCATTAAGTTTACAAAACATAGATCGAATGAACATTTTTAATATTATGTGGGCCATCAGAGTTGATCTCCATCCGGATTACCTTCAAGCACCTGAGATAAAAACATGCAAAAATCATATCAGCGAATGCCGAGTGAATTCATAGAGTTTAATAAAAACCGTTATATAAAACAATCGTTAAAATCAGAACACAAGTATAATATCGAAAGTAAGTCCTCGTATTGCTAGTCAGGCAATATATAAATCAAGCATACATCTTAAACCGTCCATGAGACCGTAGCCTCAATATTACCATTATAGATAATATTATCATCGTTATTTGCATCGTATCATATCGGATATTTAGATTATATAGGATTATTATTAGCCGCATGACATTGTTACCTTACTGTGGAAACAACGGGCCGCGAACCCGACAAACAATTTTCCCATCTAAGTTAACGTGTCGTCACAAAAATCACGCTATGTAATCTTCTCATACATAAATTCGCTTACCAATCAATGTGGTACGACGGGGATCAACCGTCAAGGCGCGAACTGGGGTGATCGTCCCCAAATAGTACTATCATATGCATAAGCGTCTACCAAATCCCGGTAGTTCACAATTCATGCTAATGGTACTTTAAGTGACATAACCTAACTACTAATAATCCTTTTTATCTCGTTTATAGAGTCATAGCATTATTCGGGTCCATATCATTAAGCATACCATCGGGACTACTTGTGTTCTATTTTTATCAAAATCTAGCATGTTATCTCCCTCGCGGGTTTACAAATCATTTTATAAAATATTTAAAAGAGTGCGAGGCTATGAACTCACGTTGATAATGAAAGGCGGATTATCGGCTACGGGCGTGCTTCGGTTACGGAAACCTATATAAATAATAATCGGTCTTAGACTTTTGTCCAATGACTTTATCAAAATAACAAATATACATATGATGATTTTGTACATATGATGATGACCAAGTGGGTTTATACATCCTTGTTTACTCATTTTAGTGCTTATGTATTGGTAACTTTTTACTAGTTTACTAGTTTTATCTATTTACATGTTTTAAGTCCAATAAGCTTATCATAAGTTATTTAACTTGTTTTAATCCATTTTATACTTATATTATCAGTATTTACACTTTACATGTTGGGCCCAAATGGGTTAAGCCCAATAAGTACTTTTTATAAGTGTTTAACTTATTTAGTCCAATTATTAGTCCAATATGCTTACTTAGCTCGTTAATGTCCGTATGTCCTATAGTTCGGGTTTTATCAGTTTTTACTTGTATTAGATACTTAAATATCAGTATATAACTTTTAAAAACTTTACATTAGACGGGTTTGATCGTCTAAGTTTTAATTGGCGAAAAACGTTAATTTTACGGTAATGGCCGAAAAAGTCGTAAAAATCAAGTTTATAGTTTTTATAACTTATAAATCTTACTCAACTACCATTTTTATAAATTGTCCATTTATTTAACCTTATACATATTTATATAAATGAAATTCATAAGTTAGTGGGTTTTAATTTCACATTTTATACTATTATTTTATACTATATAATTTGAGTGCTTATATAATAGTAATAAACATTAATTCTTCAAAATCTGATTTTTATTTTCATCTTCACCATTTTTATCATATCTAGAGTTCTACAATGCATTAGAAGCTAATTTTTAGATGGCATGAACTTCATATTATGTGCTACAATTAACTTAGTTATAGCTACTGCTCATTTTAAGTTCAACTATCCTTAACTATCCCTACAAAACAGCTTATTCAGATTAGTACACTCATCTTGTTTGGATCATATCTTACTCATTTTAATGATTCCATTACATGCCCAACTCTCACATGTGTATAACATCTTTTACTTACTGTAAATGGATTCTACCATGCAAATTTATCAGTTCAAGTTTTGGTTACATACTGTTTTTATACAGCCAATAAATTAAGCATGATTTTAGCCTTGTTTCTTATGGTTATTAGTCTTTTTAAGCATATTTATCAACACTTGATCCCCACACAACATTTTTATCATCATATATTCATCATATACATATACAACAAGAAATAAAATACATTTTATCTTTACAAAAATAACAAGAGAAAATGGAAAGGATGATCTTCTTTACCAACCAAGAGTATATCTTGTTTTTGGAAGACAAGAACTTGATGAACACCAAATGTATCCCCAAGATCATCAAAAACCAAGAAAGTATGTTGAGAAATCAGCCATAGGACACAAGCAAATCACCTTCTTTGTTGTTAAAATGGCCACCAAGTGATCAAGGCTTCAAGGTAACTCCATGATATAGCTAGATAACAAGTATTTTGTGGCTAGAAAAGATCAAAAAGGGTGTTTGTTCTTTGAAGTGGGACGGCAATGGTGATGTGGTTGAGAGAGTTTTTAGTTGGTTTGCATGAGTGAAATGGTGGTATGTGTGAAGGTTGATGGTTTTAGTTAGTTTGGTGGGTAAAACTAGCTTAAGTGTTAAGCTTAAGCTTACACTTGTAAGCTACATGTTTACATGATGCCACATCTTTGATGTGGTGTCATGTTTGGCCGTCCCATGCTATAGTGGGGTGGGATAAATTATTTTGTCCCATCCCGCTAATTTACGGGTACTCCTCGATTCTAGTTTCCTCGATTTGCGTTCCCTCGGGTCGTTTCACGAAAAACGTTTTTATAAATTATGAATCAATGGCACAAAATGAATCCAATAAAAATTGTCTCATCAAAAACGGAGTTCAAAACGTAAATACGTAATCCTAAGGTTTCCGGTTTAATCGTAAAGGACGCTAAATTATGCACGTAAGCTGATGAGACTGCTTTTATACATGGTCTCATCGTCCAAATCGACCTTTAATTGCATTAAATATCATAAAATATGCCAAATATATGCTCGTGTTTGTTACTTGTGTATTTTTAGGTACGGATATTGAGGAATTGGCAAAAGATCACAAGAATCAATCAAAAACGAACACGGGAAACGAAGCCGCACAATGAACCGGGCCCAAGTTTAGATTTTACAAAAATGCCCTTGAAGTTTTGAAGATTATCAAGTTTAGTCCCTCAAGTATTGAAGATTTACACTTTATACCCCTCAAATATTCAAAATTATGAATAGGGTCCCTAAAGTTTGAAGACATTACAAGATCAGCCCTTGAAGATTGCATTTATTACATTTGAAGCCCTTGTTTTAAAGTATGAAAATTACTTGTGCCTAAAATGACAAGTTGCCAAACTTGTTTATAAAGGGAAAAGAAGTTTATATGCTGTTTATTACTAAGTGAACAAAGAAGGAAAGTTGGGGACTTAAAGTGACCAGACAAGAAACCTTTAACCACCACTCCTGGCACGCCACTTCACCACCCCATGCCACCTCATCTCACCAACTCAGCAAACCACTCACCTATTTATTATTATTTAACTAATTTAAACAGGTTAATTAATTAATAAATTTGGGTGGGAAACACGTCCTGTTCCTTCATCACCCCTAATCAACCCCTAATTCAAACATATAAACCCTAATCCCCAATATCAACCAAAACAAAGGGGAATTGTTTAAGGGTCTCCAGATCATTAATTAAGGACCCTTTGATACCTTTCACACACCCAGAAACAACATCACATGTCTGTGGGTCCCCATTCGTCCCTCCCCTGCCATCACTTTCACTCCCAAAACCCTAAAACCGACAAGATTGATGGTTGTGATGCTTCTACTTGTTCCCCAATCAAAATAAACGACCAAGATGAATTCTTTACAGCTGGAATCTTTCAGAGATCACATGAGACGCATTTGACCAAGACTTCAAGAGGGCATTTCTGGAATTCAACTCATTAGGGTTTAGGGCTTTTATTTTCATGTATTATTTTATTCAGTATACTAGAATCTTCTCTTGTAGCCTATAAAAGGAGCATATGGTTTGTATATGCCCTTTGTTCCAGTTTTCTAGCTAACAACCTTGTAATTCCTTTTTTGAAATTTATGAAGTTTGGTGTTTGTTAAATGCAAGTGTAATTCCTTTTATAAGTGTTTAAAAAGTTGGTATTTGTTTAAGTGCTAGAATTCTGAGTTCCATTTCAATTGTTTAACACTTTGAGTGTTTAATGTTTCAAAAAGGTTTTTAAGAAAAGTTTTTCAAGTTTCAGAAAATCCAAGAGTTGTGAAGTGAAAGTGGATCAATTTTTGGATTTTGTGTCTTGTTCTTGAAAAGAGTTAAGGTTTCAAGGTTTATGAAAAGGTTTAAGAAGTTTTGGTAAAATCAGAAACTTGTATTGTGTTCTTGTGTTCATCTTTATTTTGCAGGTTTAATTGTTGAAATTTGTTGCTGTTACAGGCCCTGCATAGGCCCGAGCCTATTGGAAAAGGCATAGCAGCCTTGGTTGAGCCTGGATGTAGGCTCAACAAGGTAGCACTTGTTCTCCCTTTTTATGTTTTTCAGTTTTTCATTTTCACAAGATTTGCTTGAAAAATCTGTTATGTGTTTGTTTAGATGTTTCAAAATTGCTTAATTGTGAGTTATATGCATGTTAGATGCTTGCTGAATCAGTTTGGATAGGAGTAGCATAGATTCTGTTTGAAAAAAGTTGAGAAAAAGTTTATAAAGGGGTGTTTGGATAAGGGATTAAGCAGGGTTAGAAATCATAAACTGAGCTTGAAACCTGTTCAAATACATTGGTTAAGGTTGCATTGGGTTGTGTGTAAGTTGGTTATCATTGTGGACAAGGTTTGATCACAATTTGCATGTTAAAAGTTGAAAAGGATAGCTAAAAATTTGCTTGGTCATCTGTCTGCATGATTTCATGAATTTTGAGCTTGAATTTTGGTAAATTATTAGTTTAAAGGTCAAGTAAGGGTTTGCTATTGCTAGATTGTTGATTGGGTGAGTTGTATGCAAGATTTGGGAGTCTGATAATCACTTTTGTGCATCTAGATTACCAAAACTTACCACCAGACCTATCATTTTTATCAGCAACTTAAAAATGCCTTTGTGTGCTTTGATTGTGTGATTTGGTGTTAGAAACTGCTTGATTTGTACTTGTTTTGACTCCTTGTGCTCCAAAGAGCACAAGGGTGCCCTGCTTGTTCACAAAACACCACAAACAAGCCAAACCAAGCTCCTCTTGGTTCTAATTGCACTAGTAAAGAAATCTCCTTGCTAGTGTTCTTAAAAGTTTAGAACTGAACACGTTTTGGATTTTAATCAAGCTTAATATTTGGTAAAAAGTGGATTTGGATTGTGTTTATTAGCTTATAAGTGTTACTGTTTAAGTTATAAAAAGAAAATAAAAAGAAAATAAAAATCAAAAAGTCCACCCCGCCTGGACTCGAACACGGGACCCCTCGCTGGGGGATTGTACGTGTTTACCAGTGATCTAGATGGACCTTTTACGTTTACCTTTCATTTCAGTAAGTACATATGGTATGTTTGTTTTGGCTTTTGTTTAATAAGCCGTGGCTTATTTTGCTTAATTTAGCTTATTGGCTTAGCTTATTTGATAGCTAGTATTTTTCCTAGGATATTATTAAGGTTTAGGACTTTTCTGTTTTAAAACATTATTTTTATCTTTATTTAATTAATTATTAGGATTATTTTCAGATTAAATTTTAGAAAGTTAATTAAAAATAGTAAAAATCATTTTAAAAATCCAAAAAAATAGTTTTTAGGTTTTAATTAAGTTATTTGAGGTTTACATTCAAAAAAGTTTTCAAAAAGTCTTATTTTTAATTTTATTTAATTTTAGGGTTTTTAGACAACTTTAAAAATTAATATAAAATTAATTAAGAGATTTTAGGAGCTTTAATTTACATTTTTGTCTTAGTTATAATATTTAGGATTTTTGAGAATTTTTTAGAATTTATTTTTAAACTTTTTATTTTTCACAATATTTTAATATTATTTTATTAAGAAAAATTCAAAGTTTTATTTTTAACTTTTTTTCATTTTTCCTAGATTCTAGACATTAAATTAGGAACTTTTTCACTTTCCAAATATTTTTTAGGCTTTTCAATTAATTTCTAGAATTAATTTAAGATTTAATAGATTTTAATAGTTTTTAGGAGTTTAAAAATAGTTTAATTTGGTTTTAAAATTTTTAAAAATAGTTTTTAGCTTAATTAGGTCATTTTTGAGGTTTACAAACTATTAAATCTTGTTTAGGGCTTTTTAATATTTAAAAGTGATTTTTAGGGCTTTAATTAGCATTAAAAAGTCATTATTAAATTAATTAAAAGGTTTTGGCAAGTTTGGATTGTTTGTAAACTCTTAGAATATTATTGTGGATTTTTAGTAATTTTTAGGAATTTTTAGGTTAAAATTTTAATTTTTGTCGTTTTTACGTTTTACGTCTTAACTTTCTAGTAGTGTGTTTGCCTATTTTTCTATTTTTTCGTCTTCGTCATTTTCTCTTCTCCTTTCTTGTTAATAATCAAAAACAAATTAATCAATCAATTCAATTCACAACAAACGTGCCTCCTCGAGAGAACGAACTCACTTTTAGGGTCATTCACACACGGTTTTCCTAAATCGTCGTGCACGCTTGCCCTATTTTACGTTCTTTTTCCTAAAAGACGTATTTACTACTAGTATCATTTTTGGCGCCGCTGCCGGGGAGGCGTGTCGTGTTTTGATTGAACCATTGTTGTTTTCTATATTAGCCATAATAGTAATTGTATTAATAGCACTCTATTAATACGTATTATCGTTTTTCGGTTTTTGTGTGAATATTATTACTATATAGTATACGTAGAACAATAAATACACAAGTACTCCAAATACGTGAGCAATCACAACCTTGATTCGGGATTTCATCACTCGATCATTGTATTCGAATCTCAAACCAAAGAAAAAAGGCAAAGAAAGATAAATACTTTCGTGAAGCTTAATCTTGATAATACAAACTATAAGGTGGGTATAAGGCGGTTGTATTTCACAACCTAAAGGAAAAAGGCTCTTAAGTGCTTCGCGCCGCCTCGTTTCCTCCGCTTGCTTGTGCGTATTTGATTTTGAGAGTGAATCGAGGGTTTTGCCGCCCAAAGTATTACTACATATCATATATATTTTCTTGGTTTCATATTGATTAAACCCTCTTGAACGATTTGGTGTTCCACCATCGTTCTAAAGTCATCGAAGGCGTTCACTCCACGTGATCGTTTTCATTCCTTGAGGCCTTTTTAATCAAGAGATTTGATTGAGGAGGAGATTTGTGGACTTTTTGTCTACTTAATACATTCACCAATTTCCAAAAAGTTAATACAATCAAAAACCACAAAAAAATTAAAAAAACACAAAATACCAAAAAGAATCTTCTTTGCTCGTCTCCACGTTGTACGTGACGTTTATGCTCACTCGTAATCAAGCAAAACGTGCACATAAACGCAAGAACAAAACTCCCACTCCAACTCATTCTAGTGAGGAGTCTCCTATTGACGAACCCATTGTACGAGAAGAACCAACCATGGCGAATCGAACTATGATGGAGTTACTTCAAGCACCCACCGAGGGTTATGGAGAAGCTATTGTGATTCCCGCAATCCTTGCGGAGAATTTTGAGGTGAAAACGGGTTTGTTGTCAATGATCCAAAACAACAAATTCCGAGGTGATGAGAAGGACAATCCTCACAACCATATCCGCCAATTTAATCGTCTTACCGCCACGTGCAAATTTAAGGATGTCTCGAATGACTCGATTAAGATGATGCTTTTTCCGTATTCCTTAGCGGGGCCCACTAAAATTTGGTTAGAGAAAGAGCCACCCAATTCTATATTGACGTGGAAGGATCTCGTTTCAAATTTGTGAACCAATTTTTTCCGCCCTCTAAGACTACGCATTTGAAAAATGAGATTTCTAAATTTTCACAAGAATCAAATGAAAGTTTTTCTACGGCTTGGAATAGGTTTAAGGAGATGTTACATGAATGTCCTCATCACGGTTTTTCCGATTTGCACCAAATCGACACGTTTTACAATGGACTTAATGATCATGAAAGAGATTATTTAAATGCCGCCGCGGGTGGTAATTTTTGTGTAAAACGGTTGAAGAAGCTTTGGTCATAATCGAGAATAGGTCTAAGGTTTATAGCCCTCGTCACACACCGAGTGTTGCCAAAAGGGGCTCATCATCGTCTCAAAGTATCAATGCATTACATGATGAAGCAAATGAAGAAAACCGATTTTTCGATAGATTTGCTAACCTTATGTCCCATTGGAAGGCTCAAGAAGCTTCCAATTCCGCTTCGGTTAAAGCGGTTTTTAAAAGTTGTTTATCGTGTGGGGGAGCTCATGATCTTTCCGAGTGTATTACCGCGGATGGTAACACTTCGAATGCTTTTGTAGCCACGGGAACTTATAACCAAATCGGTCAAGGTTCTCGTTCAAATCAAGTTCCACCAAATCAAAATGCTAATAATTATCGCAACAACAACCAAGGTGGAAATTACCAAGGAAATCAAACAAATTATAACAAAGGTAATTACCAAAGTGGAAATGGGCAAAATTATAATCAAAACCAAAACCGTGATTTTCAAAACAATGCCCAAGGTTTTCAAAACGATCACACCAAAAATCTTCAAGGAGAATTTTTGAATTATGCTAAGGCTAATGATGCTAAGTTTGATAATATGCAACGTGAGATGGTTAGCTTAAGGTCCGAGTTGAAAAACGAGCTTAAAAACGAACTTGCTAATGAACTTAAAACTCATGCTAATAAAATTGAAGGAAATGTCACACGACTCCAACAAAATCAACAAAAAATGGAGCAAGGACAACATGAGATTAAGCAAGAGTTGTTAAAAGCGGATGCTAGGCAATCTAAGTTTGAAGACCGTATGGCTAAAATGTTTGAAGCTATCATGTGTAAGCCCTCTTCTTCGGGTGGTCTTCCTAGTGATACCATTGTGAACCCGAAAGGAGAATTGAAGGTTGTTACTACTCGTAGTGGTAAAACTTTCAAAGAACCCATTTCTCGTCCAAGTACTTCTATGGAGAAGGAAAAAGAGAAAGAACCCGAGGTTGTGGTTGAAAAGGAGCACATTACAAGCCCACGAAGTACCGCTCAAACCACACCTACGGTTGAACCCACACCAATCATGGAACCCGAGATTCCAAGGCCGATGCCTATGCCTAATTTGCCCCAACCCACACCGCCTTTACCCTACCCATCAAGACGAGACAAGGAAAAGGCACAAGAACGAAATAATTATCAATTTGAACTCTTTATGAAAATGTTTCGCGACTTGCATTTTAATATAAGTTTTGCAGACGCCTTAGTCATGATGCCTCGATTTGCCGCGAACTTCAAAAGTATGTTGAATAACAAAGAAAAATTGCAAAAATCGTCTAGTTGTTCTTCGGTTTTTCTAAGCCGCATACCTCAAAAAGTCGGTGATCCTGGAAAGTTTTTAATCCCATGTGCTATCCAAGACATGGAAGAATGCTACGCCTTGGCCGATCTTGGTGCTAGTATTAATTTGATGCCTCTTGAGATTTTTAAATCGCTTAATCTTCCAAATCTCACTCCTTCAAGAATGGCAATCGAAATGGCCGATCATTCTACGATTCTAGCTTGTGGAGTAGCCGAGGACGTCTTTGTGAAAGTTTCAAAGTTCTACTATCCTGTAGACTTTATTGTTGTTGATATTCCCATCGATCCTAAAGTTCCGTTAATTTTAGGTCGATCTTTTTTGGATACCTCGAGAGCACTTATCGATGTGCATGCAAGAAAAATCACTCTTCGTTTCAATGAGGAAGAACTCGTCATTAATGCAACCCAAAACTCCACTCTTTCTCATGTGTATTCTATCACATCTTTGTACAATGTCAATCCCATCAAAAACATTTGCAAAAAGATTTCAAATAGAGTTTTAGGAGTTGTTGATAAAAATGAAGTTCCGTCCCCTCCGCCGGTGGAGGTTAAGAGTGTTAAGCCTATGATTCCAATCTCGAGTGATTCTTCGGATGATGAATACGTTGATCCCGATGGGGAGGTTTTCTTTGTTGACAAAAGATTTGAAAACTTGCCACCACCTAAACCAAAAAGATTTCAAAATGTGAGAATTTTTAGTGTGACAAACATTGTTTTAGATACACCAAATATTTTTGACATGATTAAATCAGGTTTTCACAAGGAGAGTGTTAAAGATGAAAAAGGAAAAGATTTTGAATTTAATTTAAAAGATTTTTCTACAATTCTAACTCCGTCATCACCGCGTTTATTGAGTACTACAAACTCGTCTTCTCCTTTTGACGATGCTTTGTGTGGACTTAGTGTGGGGGAAGCCCCATTTGTTCCCTCCCCTTTCTCCACCGAGGACGAGATATTTGATCCTGGAATTGCTTATATAGGGAAATCCCGGTCTTCCACCGATGCAATAAATGGAAAATCTTTTCATTTGATTGGTGTGAGTCTACCTCGAGTAGCTCAATGTTATGACTTACCCATTGTCCCACCCTTCTATTTCTTCTCTCTTATTTTCTTCTACCCCATTGGGGTTTGTGTTGAAGAAGCGTTGTTTCGTCTTTCATCCGAAAACGAAGACGCTATCTTTGACCCCGGTATACGTTTATCGGTTTTTTAAAGTACTCCACGTGCTTTTGGGCCTTGTTTATCATGTAAGCCCCACCAAAAATTGACCACACCATGATTATCCCTAAATGATCACATTTATGGGGATTCGAGTTGAGCTTTTGACTCGGTTATCAAAAACAAGGTGCCTCGTGGGGGAGACCCATGCTTATCCATGTACATATTATTGCTTTCTAATTAGTTTAATGTGAGGGGATTTGTGCCCTTCCAACCTTTGTTCCGTGGTTGTTTGTGAATTGTGGTTTTTAGATCATGATCTTCACGATTGGAGCCTCTCGTGTTCGTTTTATGGGAGCACTCGATCGTTTGCTTTGGAGGCCTTTCCCAATATCCATATGATATATCCTTTTATGTTCTAACCTTAGGTTTTTAGCACACTTCATAAACGGCTATTACTTATTGGTTACACCCTTTCCATGCTAGATTAGGCATTCGACTACGTCTCTAGTATGGGGGTGTTTGTACCCCTAGACTCGAAACATTGAGGACAATGTTTAACTTTAGTATGGGGGGGTGAATAGATACGTGCCTTGCCAAACCTTCACGCTTTCCAAAATTTATCGTTTTGTTTATCGTTTTGTTGCAAAATAAGGCTAAAAATGGCCAAATTTTAAAATTTTTCTCATGTTTTATAAGTGTTTGAAGACACGAATGTAGATTTTCTGATGGCGAGAATAAGAGTAATTTTTGACTCGACCGTGCGTGTTGAGCACTTAGCTTTGATTCCTTAACTACACATTAGGCTAAGTCTCTTAAATGAGGACGAGAAATGATAGAGTTAATTATAAGTTACCATGCTAAACGTAGAGTACTCGTATTCTTTCAAAAACTCATGTGTTCTCGTTGTTCGCTTATTCTCCCTTCGCTTGTAAATATTTTTGCTTAATAAATATTGACTTAGCGGTTTAGTTAGGATTGTTGGGTTTCTAGTCTTTTCTAGTAGCTTCCGTGTAATTAAATTGGGAAGACATTAAGGTATCGCCAGCGTCACGGTTTTGAAGTATTGGCACCCTCATAATCGAAAGCTTCACCTAATAATAAGATTTCAAGTGCTCACCTAAATCTAGCAAACAATTTGAAGCCCCACAAGGCCTAAAATCTATGCAAAATTGAAAGTGAATCAAGCCTTAATCTTCGAAGCTTTAAAGATCCAAAATTCGCTTTAGCGTGAGGATATACGTCTTTGGCTAATAAAACCACCGATGAGGCGGATAATAAAAGGCAAGGAAAGACCGAAGTCATAATAAAAGCTTCATGGAGAAGTTGAATAAAAGATGGAGGTAAACCAAAGATAATAAGGCCCTTCCGTTAGGGGGCGTATAAAAGTCTTGGTAATAAGTCTCATGTTCAAAACCGTTATAAAACCGTGTTTATCGATTCTTCTTGTCAACTTAATTTTTTAACATCGTTGTCTATTAGGAGGGGTTATTGATTTGATGGTCTTAGTTACACCGTTAGGGCTCTATTTTTAGACCTAAATCTCTATTATCGCATAAGTCAACAATGTATCCTCGTGATCATTAAGACAAAATAAAATATAAAAGATACAACTTAGGAATAATGGGAGAATAAGTACGTGATTAGGGCATATGAGTAGTGTTAGCATTACTAACTTATAATGACAATGATCTCGTTGCACGCTTGGCATGGAATTGAGGTGAAAATCGAGGACGACGAAATTATTTCTAACGAAGCATTCACGTGTTCTTATTCTATGAACCTAAACGTCCCATTTTGCGATGAAAATCATACATTATGTCTAAAACACAAGTAGTAGCAATAGTCGTAGTGTAGCTAGTTTATCCTTTCAATAAAGTGAATAAAAATAAATTTTGGAGATGCTTTGATACTTTATTCTAGCATTGCGTGAGGGCACGGCAATGGTTTAGTATGGGGGTGTGATGAGACTGCTTTTATACATGGTCTCATCGTCCAAATCGGCCTTTAATTGCATTAAATATCATAAAATATGCCAAATATATGCTCGTGTTTGTTAATTGTGTATTTTTAGGTACGGATATTGAGGAATTAGCAAAAGATCACAAGAATCAATCAAAAACGAACACGGGAAACGAAGCCGCACAATGAACCGGGCCCAAGTTTGGATTTTACAAAAATGCTCTTGAAGTTTTGAAGATTGTCAAGTTTAGTCCCTCAACTATTGAAGATTTACACTTTATACCCCTCAAATATTCAAAATTATGAATAGGGTCCCTAAAGTTTGAAGACATTACAAGATCAGCCCTTGAAGATTGCATTTATTACATTTGAAGCCCTTGTTTTAAAGTATGAAAATTACTTGTGCCTAAAATGACAAGTTGCCAAACTTGTTTATAAAGGGAAAAGAAGTTTATATGTTGTTTATTACTAAGTGAACAAAGAAGGAAAGTTGGGGACTTAAAGTGACCAGACAAGAAACCTTTAACCACCACTCCTGGCACGCCACTTCACCACCCCATGCCACCTCATCTCACCAACTCAGCAAACCACTCACCTATTTATTATTATTTAACTAATTTAAACAGGTTAATTAATTAATAAATTTGGGTGGGAAACACGTCCTGTTCCTTCATCACCCCTAATCAACCCCTAATTCAAACATATAAACCCTAATCCCCAATCTCAACCAAAACAAAGGGGAATTGTTTAAGGGTCTCCAGATCATTAATTAAGGACCCTTTGATACCTTTCACACACCCAGAAACAACATCACATGTCTGTGGGTCCCCATTCGTCCCTCCCCTGCCATCACTTTCACTCCCAAAACCCTAAAACCGACAAGATTGATGGTTGTGATGCTTCTACTTGTTCCCCAATCAAAATAAACGACCAAGATGAATTCTTTACAGCTGGAATCTTTCAGAGATCACATGAGACGCATTTGACCAAGACTTCAAGAGGGCATTTCTGGAATTCAACCCATTAGGGTTTAGGGCTTTTATTTTCATGTATTATTTTATTCAGTATACTAGAATCTTCTCTTGTAGCCTATAAAAGGAGCATATGGTTTGTATATGCCCTTTGTTCCAGTTTTCTAGCTAACAACCTTGTAATTCCTTTTTTGAAATTTATGAAGTTTGGTGTTTGTTAAATGCAAGTGTAATTCCTTTTATAAGTGTTTAAAAAGTTGGTATTTGTTTAAGTGCTAGAATTCTGAGTTCCATTTCAATTGTTTAACACTTTGAGTGTTTAATGTTTCAAAAAGGTTTTTAAGAAAAGTTTTTCAAGTTTCAGAAAATCCAAGAGTTGTGAAGTGAAAGTGGATCAATTTTTGGATTTTGTGTCTTGTTCTTGAAAAGAGTTAAGGTTTCAAGGTTTATGAAAAGGTTTAAGAAGTTTTGGTAAAATCAGAAACTTGTATTGTGTTCTTGTGTTCATCTTTATTTTGCAGGTTTAATTGTTGAAATTTGTTGCTGTTAAAGGCCCTGCATAGGCCCGAGCCTATTGGAAAAGGCATAGCAGCCTTGGTTGAGCCTGGATGTAGGCTCAACAAGGTAGCACTTGTTCTCCCTTTTTAAGTTTTTCAGTTTTTCAGTTTCACAATATTTGCTTGAAAAATCTGTTATGTGTTTGTTTAGATGTTTGAAATTGCTTAATTGTGAGTTATATGCATGTTAGATGCTTGCTGAATCAGTTTGGATAGGAGTAGCATAGATTCTGTTTGAAAAAAGTTGAGAAAAAGTTTATAAAGGGGTGTTTGGATAAGGGATTAAGCAGGGGTAGAAATCATAAACTGAGGTTGAAACCTGTTCAAATACATTGATTAAGGTTGCATTGGGTTGTGTGTAAGTTGGTTATCATTGTGGACAAGGTTTGATCACAATTTGCATGCTAAAAGTTGAAAAGGATAGCTAAAAATTTGCTTGGTCATCTGTCTGCATGATTTCATGAATTTTGAGCTTGAATTTTGGTAAATTATTAGTTTAAAGGTCAAGTAAGGGTTTGCTATTGCTAGATTGTTGATTGGGTGAGTTGTATGCAAGATTTGGGAGTCTGATAATCACTTTTGTGCATCTAGATTACCAAAACTTACCACCAGACCTATCATTTTTTATCAGCAACTTAAAAATGCCTTTGTGTGCTTTGATTGTGTGATTTGGAGTTAGAAACTGCTTGATTTGTACTTGTCTTGACTCCTTGTGCTCCAAAGAGCACAAGGGTGCCCTGCTTGTTCACAAAACACCACAAACAAGCCAAACCAAGCTCCTCTTGGTTCTAATTGCACTAGTAAAGAAATCTCCTTGCTAGTGTTCTTAAAAGTTTAGAACTGAACACGTTTTGGATTTTAATCAAGCTTAATCTTTGGTAAAAAGTGGATTTGGATTGTGTTTATTAGCTTATAAGTGTTACTGTTTAAGTTATAAAAAGAAAAAAAAAGAAAATAAAAATCAAAAAGTCCACCCCGCCTGGACTCGAACACGGGACCCCTCGCTGGGGGATTGTACGTGTTTACCAGTGATCTAGATGGACCTTTTACGTTTACCTTTCATTTCAGTAAGTACATATGGTATGTTTGTTTTGGCTTTTGTTTAATAAGCCGTGGCTTATTTTGCTTAATTTAGCTTATTGGCTTAGCTTATTTGATAGCTAGTATTTTTCCTAGGATATTATTAAGGTTTAGGACTTTTCTGTTTTAAAACATTATTTTTATCTTTATTTAATTAATTATTAGGATTATTTTCAGATTAAATTTTAGAAAGTTAATTAAAAATAGTAAAAATCATTTTAAAAATCCAGAAAAATAGTTTTTAGGTTTTAATTAAGTTATTTGAGGTTTACATTCAAAAACGTTTTCAAAAAGTCTTATTTTTAATTTTATTTAATTTTAGGGTTTTTAGACAACTTTAAAAATTATAATAATATTAATTAAGAGATTTTAGGAGCTTTAATTTACATTTTTGTCTTAGTTATAATATTTAGGATTTTTGAGAATTTTTTAGAATTTATTTTTAAACTTTTTATTTTTCACAATATTTTAATATTATTTTATTAAGAAAAATTCAAAGTTTTATTTTTAACTTTTTTTCATTTTTCCTAGATTCTAGAAATTAAATTAGGAACTTTTTCACTTTCCAAATATTTTTTAGGCTTTTCAATTAATTTCTAGATTTAATTTAAGATTTAATAGATTTTAATAGTTTTTAGGAGTTTAAAAATAGTTTAATTTGGTTTTAAAATTTTTAAAAATAGTTTTTAGCTTAATTAGGTCATTTTTGAGGTTTACAAACTATTAAATCTTGTTTAGGGCTTTTTAATATTTAAAAGTGATTTTTAGGCCTTTAATTAGCATTAAAAGGTCATTATTAAATTAATTAAAAGGTTTTGGCAAGTTTGGATTTTTTGTAAACTCTTAGAATACTATTGTGGATTTTTAGTAATTTTTAGGAATTTCTAGGTTAAAATTTTAATTTTTGTCATTTTTACGTTTCTACGTCTTAACTTTCTAGTAGTGTTTTTGCCTATTTTTCTATTTTTTCGTCTTCGTCATTTTCTCTTCTCCTTTCTTGTTAATAATCAAAAACAAATTAATCAATCAATTCAATTCACAACACACGTGCCTCCTCGAGAGAACGAACTCACTTTTAGGGTCATTCACACACGGTTTTCCTAAATCGTCGTGCACGCTTGCCCTATTTTACGTTCTTTTTCCTAAAATACGTATTTACTACTAGTATCATAAGCCAAATTTAAATCCGTAAATTGTGAGTTCATCAACCAACACAAAAATAAGTTTCAAAATATTATACGAGAAAATAATTCACTACCTGAAAATGTTAGATTGTCACAGCTTTTCCTCCTAAAAGGGATCAACGTCCTCGTGATCCATTTCATTTTGATGTCCGTTTCTTATTGAAATCGAAGAGGTGCGGATATTTCTTCCACATTTCATCCTCTCGTTCCCAAGTATATTCCGGTCCATGCTTTGAATTCAATCGGATCTTGACAATAGGTATCCGACTTTGTTTCAGTTTCTTTACCTCACGATCCATAACCTCTACGGGTTCTTCGATAAAATGCAACTTCCCATCTATTCGAACCTTATCTAATGAAATTTTCTCATCACTCACTGCTAGACATTTCTTCAGATTAGATACATGGAATATGTTGTGAACACCATGAAGTTTGGGGGTAACTCTAGTTTGTAAGCCACCGGACCTACTCTAGATAAAATCTTAAAGGGTCCAATATAACGGGGATTCAATTTTCCTCGCTTTCTAAACCTTATAACGCCTTTCCATGGCGTTACTTTCAACATTACTCGGTCACCCACTTTAAACTCCATTGGCTTCCGTCGCACATCCGCGTAACTTTTCTGTCTACTACGGGCAGTCAACAACCTATTCTTAATCTGAACTATCATCTCTGTAGTCTCTCGGATCAATTCCAGTCCCGTGAGTTGGGTATCCCCAACTTCACTCCAACATACAGGAGATCTACACTTCCTACCATACAAAGCTTCAAACGGTGCAGCCTTAATACTAGAATGGTAACTATTGTTATACGAAAACTCTGCTAACGGCAAATGTTTATCCCAATTCTTACCAAAATCTAACACACAAGCTCTCAACATATCTTCTAGTGTTTGTATCGTCCTTTCACTCTGCCCATCAGTCTGGGGGTGATAAGTAGTGCTCATGTCGAGATTTGTTCCCAAAGATCTTTGGAGAGATTTCCAAAAATTCGATGTGAATCTAGGATCTCGATCTGAAATGATCGATACAGGCACTCCATGCTTGCATACAACATTCTCAAGGTATATACGAGTCAGCTTCTCCAATGAGAACTGCTCTTTAACCGGAATGAAGTGTGCTGATTTGGTCAGTCTATCGACAATGACCCAAATCGAGTTGTTTCCAGATGATGTTCTAGGAAGCTTGGTGATAAAGTCCATCGTAATTCGCTCCCACTTCCATTCAGGAATATTTGGTTGTTGAAGTAGTCCTGATGGCTTTTGATGTTCAGCTTTGACTGTAGCACAAGTCAAGCATTGAAGAACATACATAGCAATATCAGCTTTCATATTCGTCCACCAGTACAACTTCTTCAAATCATGGTACATCTTATCAGATCCCGGATGAATGGAATACTTAGATTTATGGGATTCTAACATAATCAAATCTCTTAAGCCTCCAAACTTAGGTATCCACATACGACCTCTTAAGCATTTTATTCCATCAGCTCTAACCTCTAAAGGATCTCCTTCTCCTCGGAACCCTTCATTAACAAAATTTTCTTTCTTACAAGCTTCTATTTGCGCATTTCTAATTTGCTCAGGCAAATTATTGTGCACGGTCAAGACTAGAGAACGTACCCTGATAGGCTCTCTATCTTTCCTGCTTAACATTGGCTTTTCCTGGGTGATATTTTATATCATAATCATAATCACTTAACAACTCTATCCATCTTCGTTGCCTCATGTTCAATTCCTTTTGATCGAGAATATACTATAGGCTTTTGTGATCGGTGAATACCGTACACTTGGTGCCATATAGATAATGTCTCCACAACCTAAGAGCAAAGACTACAGCTCCTAACTCAAGATCATGAGTAGTATAATTCTCCTCATTCTTCCTTAATTGCCTAGAAGCATAAGCTATCACTTTCTCTTGCTGCATCAAAACAGCTCCATAGCCTCTAAGAGATGCATCACAATACACTACAAAATCTTCACTCCCGTCGGGTAATGATAAAATTGGCGCACTACATAATTTTTGCTTCAATGTCTGAAATGCTCCATCTTCATCACTTCCCCAAACGAAAGGTTTATTCTTCTGGGTAAGCTTAGTCAAGGGTTTAGCTATCAAAGAAAATTCTTTAATGAATCGCCTATAATAGCCAGCCAATCTTAAGAACTGTCGCATTTCCGTTGGCGTTGTCAGTGCAGACCAATTCTTAATGGCTTCAACATTTGCAGGATCAACATGAATTCCATCTTTGTTAATCACATGACCAAGAAATTGCACAGAATCTAACCAGAAATCACATTTCGAAAACTTAGCATACAAGTTTTCATCCTTTAACAACTTCAAAATAATCCTTAAATGTTTTCTATGTTCATCTTCATTCTTAGAATAGATTAGAATATCGTCAATAAACACAATCACAAATTTATCCAAGTAGGGCTTGCACACTCGATTCATTAAATCCATGAAAACCGCAGGTGCGTTAGTTAACCCAAATGGCATTACTTGAAATTCATAGTGTCCATAACGAGTTCTAAATGCTGTTATAGGAATATCTTCTTCACGGACGCGAAGTTGGTGATATTCTGACCGCAAATCTATCTTAGAATACACACTAGATCCTTGTAGTTGATCAAACAAATCATCAATCCTAGGTAAAGGGTATCGATTTTTAATTGTACACTTATTCAGTTCCCTATAATCAATGCACATACGGAAAGATCCATCCTTCTTCTTAACAAACAAGACTGGAGCTCCCCAAGGCGACGAGCTCGGTCGAATAAAACCTTTATCAGACAACTCCTTAAGTTGCTCAGATAACTCCTTTAATTCAGAAGGGGCTAATCGGTAAGGCGCACGTGTCACCGGTGCAGCACCAGGAATTAAATCGATTCGAAACTCTACTTGCCTTATCGGTGGAAGTCCGGGTAAATCTTTAGGAAATACCTCAGGAAATTCACAAATAATAGGTACATCTTCCAATCGTTTCTCCCTAGACTCATTCCTAGTTACTTGAGCTAAGAATAACTCACAACTGTTCCTGATGTACTTCTGGACTTTAATACATGAAACGATTTTCAAACGGGATTCACCTCGATTACCATCAATTACTAACGTCCTATTCCTAAGAGGAATCTTAACCTTCTTCTTTCCACATAAAATAGTAGCATTATTCAACGACAACCAATCCATACCAATAATAATATCAAAACTACCTAATTCTATCAACATCAAATCAATCGGAAAGGAATAGTTTAGGAGATTTAGAGAGCATCCTTATAATAGCTTATTAGTTTTCACTAATTTACCATCAGCCAATTCCACCTCGTAACTGGTATTTATCTCAACAGGTTCAATGTCAATAAGGGCACTAAATTTATTGGATACAAAGCTCCTATCAGCACCCGAATCAAATAAAGCAACAGCATAATGACTGTTGAGTAAAAACGTACCGGTAACGACATTTGGATCCTCTTTCTTTACCTCAATTGTTCCAAGTTGATAGACACCACCCTGGGGGTTTCTTCCAGGTACAATCGCTTTCAACTTGGGGCATTCCGATTTCCTATGACCTTCTTCATTACAGTTGAAGCAAATGGTTCCCTTCTTACACCTTTCAACCTTGTGTCCAATCTTTCCACAATTTCGGCACTTCCAGCAGTCGCCAGCATGCCTCTTGTTGCCACACTTAGGACATTTATCATCGTTGTGCGGTGTGTTGTTGGTAAGAGCATTTGCATTCCCCTTTTTCTGGTTCAGACGGCGATTGAAATTCTTCCTATTATCACCTCTATATACACGATCACCGTTTCCCTTTCTTTTCTCACCAACACGTGCTTCATCTTCCCTATCCTGAATTATCTGTCCAATGAGTTGGTAAGCCATTCGAACAGCATCATCAATGGTCAGTGGTTTAGATGATGTCACGTCCCCCTGGATATTCCTGGTCAACCCTTTAATATATTATTCAATTCGGATCTCTTCGGGTTCCACCAACCGAGGACATAGCAAGGCCAACTCATGGAATCGGTTTGTGTAACTATCAATGTCCACACCTTTCATTCGCAGATGAATCAACTCTTGTTCAAACCTAATAATCACACTACGAGGACAAAACTCCAAAGTCATCCACTTCTTAATTTCAGCCCAAGGAGTAGCATTAGCAGCATCAATACCCATGAAAGCAATTCTCCCGTTCCACCAAGTCAACGCACGGCCTTTAAGAGTAGCCATAGAAAAAGTCACCTTATCTTCCTCCTTACACTTACTAATCTGAAACACCGACTCAATCTTCTTAATCCACTGGCTTAATCCTATAGCACCTTCAGTTCCATTAAAAGGTAGAGGTTCACACTTCATGAACGTCACATAAGTACATCCACCAACTTCAGGTGCATTAGTTCCAAGTCCTCCTACATTTCCTCCAACATTAGCATTTACATTATTAGCATTCACATTCACATTAGTGCCGCCAATTCCACTACCGCCAGCTCCACTACCGCCAGCTCCACTACCGCCAATTTCATTTCTAGCATTTGCCATAAATTCAATCATAGATGCGGTAACTTGCTCTGTAATAATCCTACGTACATCATCCTCAGTCACAGCCTTCTTGGGCGGCATATTTCTATAATTTAACAATTTCAAAGTATTAAGCATTCACCCAACAAGGATTCATATAATATGGATTGAATTCATAATCAAGATACAAATAAGGCACAATATGGAATTTAAGACAAGATACATATTTCATTCGATTTGAAACAAAAGCATTGTCTTAGTTACATCCCATATCAAAGTTCTAGCACTATATATATACTCAAAATTCGTGTCAAGTCTACTACTAACAAGTCGGTTCAGTCAAAGCTACAAAAGTACAAAAGATACAAAGGTCACTACTAAACACAGACTGGTCTACAGAGAACCGCCAGATGGTCCATCATCCATCGTCTTCTGTATCTTTGTCGGACGATCACTAGACACATCTTCAGCTGGGCGCTTACGGATCACTCCTCTTTCAACCATGTCAGCATAAAATTTAATATTCCAACCCACGGATATATTCAACTCCTTTTCAGCTTTCTCACGCATCGCACGAGCTACATTCAACTGAATCTCCATAGAATTCACCTTTTTCTTCATAGCAGCAAACTCACCACTTTCTAACACCGATAACCTCCTAAAAGCCCCATTCAAACCACGCTCTACATCAGTCAAATCCAAACTAAGCAATTCCCGCTCTTTCTCACCAACCGTAGTCTTTGACTCCAAATAAGCAACTTGAGTCTGAACAACACCTAATCCAATCTCTGTCATACTACTCTTAACACGGGAAGCATCTAGATCACGTCTCAAGGCCCATGGTGCAAGACCATCAATATGAGTAGCCTCTCGAGTACTAGACGACTCTCCTATCACACGTCTACGAGTAGCAATACCATCAGTACCGTCAGGTGCATTATCATCCTCATCCTCCTCTGATTCAGAATCAGATTCAGATGATTCAGACATTTCATCCCTAGGTAGCTCAACCTCAGAATCAGACAAATAAACTGGTGGGGGTAAAGGTTCGCCCTCTGGAACATCATAAGGGTTAATAAGCTCGGCTTCCTCATCATCATCGACCTCATTGTCTATACCTATATCCTCCTCGACATCCTCGTCGTCAATCTCATCATCTAAATTATCTAACCCAATCTCATCATCATTCTCAATAACAACCTTATCAATCTCATTTTCTACCATATCAACCTGAGGGGCAATCTGATCTCCGAGTCCTATCTCGGGCTCGGGATCCTCAAATGGTTCCTCCTCATCATCCATATCATAATCTACTAAGTCTAAATAAGGATCATCATCTACATTAGGTTCGGGAATAGCATGGTTCTCTACAGGAATATTAGGGTCAGCCATGACAATCTGCATTTATATATATCTCGTATTAGGATAACATACTATTTAAATAATTACATACTGAAATCATGATATATACATATATATAAATTAAATTATATATATCAAAATATATATCTTCTCAATAGGGCTTGTTGGTAACGTCGGAGATCTCTGGCACCGTTATAGTCAAAAGATTTTTCAAATATTTTCTCAAATGTTCATAGTTAAAAGATTTTGAAAAGTTTTGTTCAAAACCTTGGTTTTTAAAATCTTTTGTTCTCTATAACGAGAGCTCTGATACCAAACTGTAACACTCTCAATTTTCGTATCGGTACAGCGGAAGGGTCTTTTAGAGTGTTACGGGATAGCACAATAACTCAAATCATAGACAACACATAAAAAGGGTTGTACAAGGTTTAACATACATTCATTCGATAAAAAGTTTTAAAGTGTACAATAGGTCCCAAATTATACAGGTCATTAAGTTTACAAAACATAGATCGAATGAACATTTTTAATATTATGTGGGCCATCAGAGTTGATCTCCATCCGGATTACCTTCAAGCACCTGAGATAAAAACATGCAAAAATCATATCAGCGAATGCCGAGTGAATTCATAGAGTTTAATAAAAAACCGTTACATAAAACAATCGTTAAAATCAGAACACAAGTATAATATCGGAAGTAAGTCCTCGTATTGCTAGTCAGGCAATATATAAATCAAGCATACATCTTAAACCGTCCATGAGACCGTAGCCTCAATATTACCATTATAGATAATATTATCATCGTTATTTGCATCGTATCATATCGGATATTTAGATTATATAGGATTATTATTAGCCGCATGACATTGTTACCTTACTGTGAAAACAACGGGCCGCGAACCCGACAAACAATTTTCCCATTTAAGTTAGCGTGTCGTCACAAAAATCACGCTATGTAATCTTCTCATACATAAATTCGCTTACCAATCAATGTGGTACGACGGGGATCAACCGTCAAGGCGCGAACTGGGATGATCGTCCCCAAATAGTACTATCATATGCATAAGCGTCTACCAAATCCCGGTAGTTCACAATTCATGCTAATGGTACTTTAAGTGACATAACCTAACTACTAATAATCCTTTTTATCTCGTTTATAGGGTCATAGCATCATTCGGGTCCATATCATTAAGCATACCATCGGGACTACTTGTGTTCTATTTTTATCAAAATCTAGCATGTTATCTCCCTCGCGGGTTTACAAATCATTTTATAAAACATTTAAAAGAGTGCGAGGCTATGAACTCACGTTGATAATGAAAGGCGGATTATCGGCTACGGGCGTGCTTCGGTTACGGAAACCTATATAAATAATAATCGGTCTTAGACTTTTGTCCAATGACTTTATCAAAATAACAAATATACATATGATGATTTTGTACATATGATGATGACCAAGTGGGTTTATACATCCTTGTTTACTCATTTTAGTGCTTATGTATTGGTAACTTTTTACTAGTTTACTAGTTTTATCTATTTACATGTTTTAAGTCCAATAAGCTTATCATAAGTTCTTTAACTTGTTTTAATCCATTTTATACTTATATTATCAGTATTTACACTTTACATGTTGGGCCCAAATGGGTTAAGCCCAATAAGTACTTTTTATAAGTGTTTAACTTATTTAGTCCAATTATTAGTCCAATATGCTTACTTAGCTCGTTAATGTCCGTATGTCCTATAGTTCGGGTTTTATCGGTTTTTACTTGTATTAGATACTTATATATCAGTATATGACTTTTAAAAACTTTACATTAGACGGGTTTGATCGTCTAAGTTTTAATTGGCGAAAAACGTTAATTTTACGGTAATAGCCGAAAAAGTCGTAAAAATCAAGTTTATAGTTTTTATAACTTATAAATCTTACTCAACTACCATTTTTATAAATTGTCCATTTATTTAACCTTATACATATTTATATAAATGAAATTCATAAGTTAGTGGGTTTTAATTTCACATTTTATACTATATAATTTGAGTGCTTATATAATAGTAATAAACATTAATTCTTTAAAATCTGATTTTTATTTTCATCTTCACCATTTTTATCATATCTAGAGTTCTACAATGAATTAGAAGCTCATTTTTGGATGAAATGAACTTCATATTATGTTCTACAATTAACTTAGTTATAGCTACTGCTCATTTTAAGTTCAACTATCCTTAACAGTCCCTACAAAACAGCTTATTCAGATTAGTACACTCATCTTGTTTTGATCATATCTCACTCATTTTAATAATTTCATTGCATGGCCAACTCTCACATGTGTATAACATCTTGTACTTACTGTAAATGGATTCTACCATGCAAATTTATCAGTTCAAGTTTTGGTTACATACTGTTTTTATACATCCAACAAATTAAGCATGATTTTAGCCTTGTTTCTTATGGTTATTAGTCTTTTTAAGCATATTTATCAACACTTGATCCCCACACAATATTTTTATCATCATATATTCATCATATACATATAAAACAAGAAAGAAAATACATTTGATCTTTACAAAAATAACAAGAGAAAATGGAAAGGATGATCTTCTTTACCAACCAAGAGTATATCTTGTTTTTGTAAGACAAGAACTTGATGAACACCAAATGTATCCCCAAGATCATCAAACACCAAGAAAGTATGTTGAGAAATCAGTCCTAGGACACAATAAAATCACCTCCTTTGTTGTTAAAATGGCCACCAAGTGATCAAGGCTTCAAGGTAACTCCATGATATAGCTAGATAACAAGTATTTTGTGGCTAGAAAAGATCAAAAGGGGTGTTTGTTCTTTGAAGTGGGACGGAAATGGTGATGTGGTTGAGAGAGTTTTTAGTTGGTTTGCATGAGTGAAATGGTGGTATGTGTGAAGGTTGATGGTTTTAGTTAGTTTGGTGGGTAAAACTAGCTTAAGCTTACACTTGTAAGCTACATGTTTACATGATGCCACATCTTTGATGTGGTGTCATGTTTGGCCGTCCCATGCTATAGTAGGGTGGGATAAATTATTTTGTCCCATCCCGCTAATTTACGGGTACTCCTCGATTCTAGTTTCCTCGATTTGCGTGCCCTCGGGTCGTTTCACGAAAAACGTTTTTATAAATTATGAATCAATGGCACAAAACGAATCCAATAAAAATTGTCTCATCAAAAACGGAGTTCAAAACGTAAATACGTAATCCTAAGGTTTCCGGTTTAATCGTAAAGGACGCTAAATTATGCACGTAAGCCCAAATTTAAATCCGTAAATTGTGAGTTCATCAACCAACACAAAAATAAGTTTCAAAATATTATACGAGAAAATAATTCACTACCTGAAAATGTTAGATTGTCACAGAAGACTTACTAATTAACTCTTTGCTTAAGCCTTTCGTAAGCGGATCCCCGATGTTATCCTTTGACTTCACATAGTCAATTGAGATAACTCCTTTTGAGAGTAGTTGTCGCACCAAATTATGTCGACGACGGATATGTCTAGACTTTCCATTATACATTGTGCTATGAGCTCTGCCAATTGCCGATTGACTATCACAATGTATACTAATGGCCGTTACCGATTTAGGCCACCTGGGTATGTCCTCTACGAATTGACGTAGCCATTCTGCCTCTTCTCCGCATTTATCTAACGCGATAAATTCTGATTCCATCGTGGACTTAGCTATTACAGTTTGCTTGGAAGACTTCCAAGATATAGCAGACCCTCCCAGTGTAAACACATATCCACTGGTTGATCTAGAATACTTTATGTCAGATATCCAATTTGCGTCACTGTATCCTTCAATAACAGATGGATATCTAGCATAATTCAGTCCATAATCACGACTGTATCTCAAGTAATGAAGTACCCTTGTCATAGCTTTCCAATGTGCATCACTTGGATTACTAGTATATCTACTTAGCCTGCTAACAACATATGCTAAGTCAGGTCGGGTACATGTCATCAAATACATCAACATGCCAATAATTCTTGAATACTCTAATTGGGCAACACCTGCGCCTCTATTTTTAGATAGATACAAACCGGTGTCAATTGGAGTTCTAGCTAAGCCGGAATCCCCCGCATTATGAGTATTAAGAATTTTGTCCAGGTAATGTGCTTGACTTAATTCAAGTCCACTTTGAGTTCGTATGATCTTTATTCCAAGGATCACATCAGCCAAACTTATATCTTTCATGTCAAACTTTGATTTCAACATATCTTTATTAGACTTTATCATCTTGTCGTTATTGCCAATGATAAACATATCATCGACATAAAGACACAAGATTACATATCCACTATTTGTGTCTTTGACATAAACACACTTATCGCATTCATTAATTTTGAATCTACCCTCTAGCATGGCGTGATCAAACTTTTGATTCCATTGTTTTGGAGCTTGCTTTAAGCCATACAATGATTTAACAAGCCTAAAAACTTTGCTCTCTTGTCCAGGAGCCATGAAACCCTCGGGTTGGTTCATGTATATTTCTTCTTCTAAATCTCCATTTAGAAAAGCCGTTTTCACATCCATTTGGTTGACTTCTAAATTTCTTAATGCGGCAATAGCAAGAATCATCCTAATAGAAGTTATTTGCGTAACAGGCGAATAAGTATCAAAGTAATCTAGACCTTCACGTTGTCTAAAACCTTTGATCACCAATCTTGCTTTGTACTTATCAATAGTGCCATCAGCTTTCATCTTCTTCTTGAAGATCCATTAGTGGTTTACAACCAGGAGGTAAATCCACGAGCTCCCAAGTATGATTTTGTAAAATAGATTCTATTTCACTATTAATCGCTTCTTTCCATCGAGGCCCTTCAGAGGAATTTACAGCTTCTTGATAAGAAGTGGGTTCATTTTTTACCACAAAAGAGACAAAATCGGGTCCAAATGATTTCTCGGTTCTCGCCCGTTTGCTTCTTCTAGGTTCAACCTATTCTTCCTCGGTTGATCGTGTCTCTCATCTTGGAGATCATTATCATCTCGTTGTCTCTTATCTTGGACAACTGCATCATCTATTCTAGATGTGCTTCCATTTTCATTCTTTAAACAAGGAAATATGTTTTCAAAGAAGGACGCATTCCTTGATTCCATAACTGTGTTCTTGTGTATATCTGGATTTTTTGAATCATGTACAATGAAACGATACGCACTGCTATTCTTAGCATATCCAATAAATATATAATCCACAGATTTAGGTCCAATCGTTTGGGCCTTAGGTGTCAGCACAGCTACCTTGGCTAGACACCCCCACACTCGTAAGTACTGGTATGATAGTTTTCTTCCCATCCATAGTTCATATGGGGTTTCCTCTTTATCCTTACGAGGTATCTTGTTTAAAAGATAAGTAGCCGTTAGAATGGCTTCCCCCCACATGTCCCGGCTCAAACCAGAACTTAAAAACATGGCATTAACCATTTCTTTCAAGGTACGGTTCTTCCTTTCGGCAATACTGTTTTGCTGAGGTGAATAAGGAGCAGTAAACTTGTGTCTAATTCCATTTTTCGCACATAGATCAGCAAAAGGAGACACATATTCACCTCCTCTATCAAATAGTTAGACAGCTATTATAAATCTGTATATAAGAAATTTAATCGTGATCTCTATATACTTATAGTGGAACTGCTTCGAAGAAACTCAATCTTGGTTTCAATGAATCAGATGCAATTATCTAATATATCAGTTTAACAGAAACACAATCTTGGTTTCAATATAAACTGATAAGAACAAATGCTTAATGAAAAACGTTAGAGATCTGTTAATTAAAATCTGTAAAATTAAAACTGATTTCCAGTGAAACTCAATCCTGGTTTCGGCAGAAACAGTTTATAATAAATCTGATAAAAATTATTAATCCGATTAAATAAAAGTTTTAATTCTGTTAAACTGAATCTGTTTTATGATTGTAGGAAACGGTGTACACTTTTATTATATAAAATCGAATTACAAATAAAAATTGACAGAAATTAAGAAAACAGAAAATAAATAACAGTAATAACAAAAGCAGTAAAATTAAAATAAGACGAGGCACGTGTTTAACACGCTTCCCTTAAAACAGATTCACCGTCTGTTTCCCAGGGTACAACGTCCAAAGTTGTTGTACAGCCGGACTCGACTTACTTACCTGAAAGATCACGGATACAGTGTGCGTTTCTGACTGAAAAAGATTGATGGAACTTTGATGCAGAAAAGCTGCGTTTTTTTGGATGTCTTGAATGAATAAACTTCAAGTTTAATTTATAGGCATTATATGTCTTGGTCACCAAGACAGAATATTTGCTCCTAAATTAAACTGACATGAAAATCTGTTATTACTAACACAGATTCACAAATCTTTTAATACACAAAACAGATTTCTATAAACTTAATTAATAAGTTTGTATATATTCCTAAAATAGATTAGAAAAATCTGGAAGGAAAAATTCGAATGAGCATAAAAAAATATACCGAATTTGCCCGCATCCAGGCAGATTTCGGAGCTGCATTCGTGTTCGCAGGTCGCGCGCTCGTGCACAAGTTCAGTAGCTTCGAACCCGTTTTTGGCCTAGAAATCCCACTTTCTACACCCCCCCCCCCCCTGCGCGCGCGTAGGCGTGGGAGTAAAAACCCACAAATGAATATTGTAGGGTAGAAACTAGGATTTCCTTATAAGCATGTTTTCACTTCATGTTTCAAGCGATGTGGGACAAAATATTTTACAAATATTATGTTTCACGTGACTCACTTTGAGACACGATATCTCATTCATATTAACTCCATATTGGACATACTTTAGCTCGTTGCGAAGCTCTCTTCAAGGAGAACGCAAAGCTACTAAGTACTACGAATATATATAAAATATACATATATAAAACTATGTCCAAAGTATTACAAAAACCATATTTTGCAAAACATTTAACAACAATCCCCCACATGAATGGGAATCCGTCAAAAACACACGAAAGTTTCGGCAAAATTTCTGCGGTTAAATCCTGCATAGGATAGGTAGGTGTAACCCTTTGAACCTTCCCTTGTGAGATTCACTTAGTCTCCTAGATCTGAGTAGACGCGATGTCCTTGAACTCAGCCTCTGTTTACGTAGACGACAATACACAATCACACAAGACTCTCCCTGACCTTGTCAAGTCCTCATAGTCATGTTCGTTATGGTCATGAACACTCGCCAGGTTCTGCAAGATCTCTTAGAAATTGCGCCACCACAATTTCCTTCGAAGCGATCCTACTTCTCTCTCACATAGGTGATTTCATCTTGAATCATTAAAACATATGTTTTATGATTTCATTTTCAATCATTATGCTTTGTGATTTCATCCTAAATCATTAAGCCATATGTTTAACCTCTCAACAAGTCACATTGTTCTAGGAATGGACTAGGAAGTTATTGTATTAAGTAACTCCCCTACATTGACGTGACTTCCCCCACATTTCTTTGATTAGGTTGTTCTATTAAACCAAGATCTTGGGATCTCTAGTCAACTGGGTTAGGTTTTCCTTCATAGAAACTCATTCCTTCAAGGGCTTTAGTCTCATTCCTTTAAACGACTTACTAATTAACTCTCTACTTAAGCCTTTCGTAAGCGGATCTGCGATGTTATCCTTTGACTTCACATATTCAATTGAGATAACTCCTGTTGAGAGTAGTTTTCGCACCGAATTATGTCGACGACGGATATGTCTAGACTTTCCATTATACATTGTGCTATGAGCTCTGCCAATTGCCGATTCACTATCACAATGTATACTAATGGCCGTTATCTGTTTAGGACACCTGGGTATGTCTTCTACGAATTGACGTAGCCATTCTGCCTCTTCTCCACATTTATCTAACGTGATAAATTATGATTTCATCGTGGACTTAGCTATTACAGTTTGCTTGGAAGACTTCTAAGATATAGCGGTCCCTCCCAGTGTAAACACATATCCACTAGTTGATCTAGAATCCTTTATGTCAGATATACAATTTGCATCACTGTATCCTTCAATAACAGATGGAAATCTAGCATAATTCAGTCCATAATCACGACTGTATCTCAAATAATGAAGTACCCTTGTCATAGCTTTCCAATGTGCATCACTTGGATTACTAGTATATCTACTTAGCCTGCTAACAGCATATGCTAAGTCAGGTCGGGTACATGTCATCAAATACATCAACATGCCAATAATTCTTGAATACTCTAATTGGGCAACACCTGCGCCTCTATTTTTAGATAGATACAAATTGGTGTCAATTGGAGTTCTAGCTAGGCCGGAATCCCCCGCATTATGAGTATTAAAATTTTGTCCACGTAATGTGCTTGACTTAATGCAAGTCCACTTTGAGTTTGTATGATCTTTATTCCAAGGATCACATCAGCCAAACCCATATCTTTCATGTCAAACTTTGATTTCAACATGTCTTTAGTAGACTTGATCATCTTGTCGTTACTGCCAACAATAAGCATATCATCGACATAAAGACACAAGATTACATATCCACTATTTGTGTCTTTGACATAAACACACTTATCGCATTCATTAATTTTGAATCCACCCTCTAGCATGGCGTGATCAAAATTTTGATGCCATTGTTTTGGAGCTTGCTTTAAGCCATACAATGACTTAACAAGCCTACAAACTTTGCTCTCTTTTCCAGGAGCCATGAAACCCTCAGGTTGGTTCATGTATATTTCTTCTTCTAAATCTCCATTTAGAAAAGCCGTTTTCACATCCATTTTTGTTGACTTCTAAATTTCTTAATGCGGCAATAGCAAGAATCATCCTAATAGAAGTTATTTGCGTAACAAGCGAATAAGTATCAAAGTAATCTAGACCTTCACGTTGTCTAAAACCTTTGATCACCAATCTTGCTTTGTACTTATCAATGGTGCCATCAGCTTTCATCTTCTTCTTAAAGATCCATTTATAGGCTAGTGGTTTACAACCAGGAGGTAAATCCACGAGCTCCCAAGTATGATTTTGTAAAATAGACTCTATTTCCCTATTAATCTCTTCTTTCCATCGAGGCCCTTCCGAGGAATTTACAGCTTCTTGATAAGAAGTGGGTTCATTTTCTACCACAAAAGAGACAAAATCGGGTCCAAATGATTTCTCGGTTCTCGCCCGTTTGCTTCTTCTAGGTTCAACCTCTTCTTCCTTGGGTTGATCTTGTCTCTCATCGGGAGATCATTATCATCTCGTTGTCTCTTATCTTGGACAACTGCATCATCTATTCTAGATGTGCTTCCATTTTCATTCTTTAAACAAGGAAATATGTTTTCAAAGAAGGACGCATTCCTTGATTCCATAACTGTGTTCTTGTGTATATCTAGATTTTTTAAATCATGTACAATGAAACGATACGCATTGCTATTCTTAGCATATCCAATAAATATACAATACACAGATTTAGGTCCAATCGTTTGGGCATTAGGTGTCGGCATAGCTACCTTGGCTATACACCCCCACACTCGTAAGTATTAGTATGATGGTTTTCTTCCCATCCATAGTTCATATAGGGTTTCCTCTTTATCCTTACGAGGTATCTTGTTTAAAATATAAGTAGCCGTTAGAATGGATTCTCCCCACATGTCCCGGCTCAAACCAGAACTTAACAACATGGCATTAACCATTTCTTTCAAGGTACGGTTCTTCCTTTCGGCAATACCGTTTTGCTGAGGTGAATAAGGAGCAGTAAACTCGTGTCTAATTCCATGTTTCGCACATAGATCAACAAAAGATAACACATATTCACCTCCTCTATCAAACAGTTAGACAACTGTTATAAATCTGTATATAAGAAATTCAATCGTGATCTCTATATACTTATAGTGGATCTGCTTCAAAGAAACTCAATCTTAGTTTCAATGAATCAGATGCAATTATCTAATATATTAGTTTAACAAAAACACAATCTTGGTTTCAATATAAACTGATAAGAACAACTGCTTAATGAAAAACGTTAGAGATCTGTTAATTAAAATCTGTAAAATTAAAACTGATTTCCAGTGAAACTCAATCCTGGTTTTGGCAGAAACAGTTTATAATAAATCTGATAAAAATTATTAATCCGATTTAATAAAAGTTTTAATTCTGTTAAACTAAATCTGTTTTAAGAATGTAGGAAACGGTGTACAATTTTATTATATAAAATCGAATTACAAATAAAAATTGACAGAAATTAAGAAAACAGAAAATAAATAACAGTAATAAGAAAAGCAGTAAAATTAAAATAAGATGAGGCACGTGTTTAACATGCTCCCCTTAAAACAGATTCACCGTCTGTTTCCCAGGGTACAACGTCCAAAGCTGTTGTACAGCCGGACTCGACTTACTTGCATGAAAGATCACGGATATAGTGTGTGTTTCTGACTGAAAAAGATTGCTGGAACTTTGATGCAAAAAAGCGGCTTTTTTTGGATGTCTTGAATGAATGAAATTCAAGTTTAATTTATAGGCATTATATGTCTTGGTCACCAAGACAGAATATTTGCTCCTAAATTAAACTGACATGAAAATCTGTTATTACAAACACAGATTCATAAATCTTTTAATACACAAAACAGATTTCTATAAACTTAATTAATAATTTTGTATTTATTCCTAAAATAGATTAGAAAATTTTGGAAGGAAAAATTCGAATGAGCAGCAAAAAAATATACCGAATTTGCCCGCACCCAAGCAGATTTCGGAGCTGCATTCGTGTCCACATGTCGCGCGCTCGTGCACAAGTTCAGTAGCTTCGAACCCGTTTTTGGCCTAGAAATCCCACTTTCTGCACCCCCTCGCCCTGCGCGCGCGTAGGCGTGGGAGTAAAAACTCACGTAGCAGTACTTTGTGCAATCATCAATAACGTGATGAAGTACTTATTTCCACCTTTTGTGGGTAGTGATTTCAAATCACATATGTCTGTGTGTATCATATCAAGTGGTTCGGTTTTTCGTTCAACCGATTTGAAAGATGATCTTGTAAGTTTGGCTTCGACACAAGTTTCACACTTATAATTTGAATCAGTATGAGAATTTGGTATGGCATTAAATTTAATCAAACGACGCACTGAATTAAAATTAACATGTCCAAGACGGCCATGCCACACATTAGAAGACTCAATCAAGTAAGCAGAAGAATTCATTTTATTGATAGCATTCTTAACAACTATTACATTGAGCTTACACATACCATTCAGGGCATACCTGTTGGGATTTATTTGTTAAGTGTCAAGTACCGTTAGTGTATTTCAAGTACTGTTAGTGTTATGTAAGTACCGTTAGTATTAACGCGGTACATAGCAAGTACTGCTACTTATAAAGTAAGTACTGCTATGATGATTAGGACAAATATATCTTTGTATAAGATATGTCATAGTTATAGTTAGAGTATATCTTATGTGATATACCTAAATAGTTAGAGTATTGATAATATATCGTCTGTGATATAGTTTTCTTTATAGAATATTCTAAGGTTTCTAGGGTTCCTTACTCTATAAAAGGAACATAGGTACAATGTCTTTCATGTACCTCATTCAAATCGATTAATAAGAGAATCGAATAGTTAAAAGTAATTCAGTTCTTATGTGCTTTATAAGTTAGATTTTGCATAACTTATTTAGTGTTAGTAAGAGTGATCACAGTATTTTAGTTTGATTACAAACTACTATACTAATTCTTAACAGAGTATAGATCCAACCAAAGGGATCAACAAGTAGTATCAGAGCTTGTTGAGAAACTATGAAAAAGAAGAACACAACCCCAAACACTCCACACATCCCAAAATTCAATGTCTTAACTAGAAGGTGATGATGCTCACTTGAATGATGTTCAGAACCCTGATCCTATACCACAGGGACAACCACAAGTTGTGCATCCTGCACCAGCACAAGGTGTTCAAGCCGTGAATGTTGTAGCTACCTCTACACCAACACCTTCTCATACTTTGTCTGCTGTTAAACTCCCAGTTCTCAAAGGTGACAATTATGAGACATGGGCTATGCAGATGGAACATTACTTGAATCACACAGATCACACTATGTGGCAAGTTATCAAGAATGGGAATACACCAAAGAAGCTACACTAGTTGCCAGACAATACATGCTATGTTCTACCTGCTGTGACTACTGAGGAGGTACAAGCAGAGATCAGAGAGAGAAAAGCCAGAACTGCTTTGGCTATGGCTCTTTCTGAAGACATTCTACCAAGCTTTCATCATTATAAGGATGCTAAAGCTATGGATGATATAAAACTTAGATTTGAGGGCAATGACAAATCTAAGAAGATTAAGAAGATTGTTCTTAAGCAAGAATTTGATAACTTCTCAATTACCAATATAGAGGGGATATATGGTGGATATGGAAGGTTCAGCAAGTTGCTTATTCAGTTAGCAGTTTATGGACAAGTAATTCCTAATGAAGAAGCTAATTTAAAATTCTTAAGAAGTGTTCCACCAGAGTGGAAAGCAATGGTTATGCACTTCATCACAAGAGATGATTTGGAAACAATTCCTTTTGATCATCTCTACAACAATCTTAGAGCATATGAGAAGGATGTGAAAGGCACTGAAGTAAAGACATCAACTACTTCAAAGTCTAACTTGGCTTTTGTGTCAGATGGTAACAGCGGTACTTACTTTCATAATACCGCTAGTGGATCTAGCAACGGTACATACTTCACAAATACCGCTGGAGGACTTACAAGCAATACTTACCCACAAAGTATTGAAAGCAGTCCAATAGTCTCTCAAAATCCACATGGAAGGTCTTCACCATTGTTTACTGACAATGATGCCTTCTCATTCTTCGCTGGACAAGACAATAGGCGAAGATTAACACTCAGTGACTTGTTCCAAATGGATGATGCTGATGTTGAAGAGATGGATCTTAAATGGCAAGCTGCTATTGTGTCAGTAAGATCTAATAGGTTCTTCAAGAAGACTAGAAGAAAAATGATTGTTGATCCTAATGAGATATTAGGATATGACAAGTCCAAAGTTGAATGCTATAACTGTGGAAGGAATGGACACTTTGCAAGAGAATGCTCTAGAGATAAAGCTGAAGATAGCAATCAGAAGTCCAAGCACAACTATAGAACCAGTCTAAGAATAACTGAAAGCTTTCCAAAAGGAAACAGTAGGAGTCCTAAAGGAACCAAAGCATTGGTTACTGTAGATGGAGTGGTGAACTGGGCAGAAGAAGAAGTAGAAGAAGAGCTTAGTTTAATGGCTCTCTCACATGGAGATACTGAGGTACATCCTTGTTCTAAAGAATGTGTTCTTAAATTTAATAGCCTAAAAGTAGAACTAGAGGAACAGTATCAAAAGGTTAACACATGCAATGTAGAATTAACTTCTTTTAAACAGGGTGTTGTTAAATTAAAAGAAAATATAGTTTTGTACAAAAAGGCTCAACAAAGCTATGAAGAGAAAATAAGGATTTTGACTCTTCAAATGAGGGAAAAAGATATGGAAATAAAAGCTTTTGAAAGACAACTGTTAAAAATATCAACAGAAAATGAAGCTTTAAAATCCAGTCTTTGTAATGAAAGGGAAGTGATTAGTCATTGGCAAAAATCCTCTAAAGGATTAGGAAATTGATTAATTCACAAATGGGGTATTATGACAAAACAGGCCTATGATATATTGAGGACCAACCTGTGATAACCTTAACTGACAAGGACTTATCAAAAGGGATTTTTGATAGTTCTAGTAAGGTAGATGATACACTTGAAAATGATAGATATACTGAAGGAATAAAGGAAGTTCTTCCACCACTATCAGGAATTTTCATGCCCTCTTGTAATGATACTAGTATAGAGTTAGAAGAATCTAAGATTAATAATGTCTTAAACTCTAGTACTTTGTCCCAAGAAAAGACTGTTGTGACCAAAAATATTGTTTATCCACCTTTAATGAACAACTTTGTTTCTGAGGAATCTAAGACTGGTTCTGCTCCCAAGCATGTAAAAACTCCTAGCAAGATATTGGAAAACAATGTACAACATACTAAAGCCAAAAGGGGTGGGCTAGGTTTTGAAAAAGTAAAGTTTAAACAACCCTTTGGGTCTTCTTTAAGAAGAAAAGGATGTTATGTTTGTGGTAGTCTAAGTCATTTTATCAAAGATTGTACATTACATGAAGATAAAATTGTGAAACAAAAGGCTACACAAAGGGTCATGAAAAACAATAATGAGAAAAATGCACAGGTTTATAGGAATAAGAAACTTAAAGATGATAAACCTAACTTTGATCACACAAGGGTAGCTAAACAGATTAAAAATAACCCTACCAAAAGTTTTGTTCCTAGGGCAGTACTTATGAAACAAGGTCTAGTACCTTTAAAATCTGGTAAAGCAAGTACCGGTAAGTCTAGATCTGCAAGTACTGCTAGACCAAACTTAAGTATTGTTGGTTTAAAGTCTGTAAAACCAAAGTACTCTAAGACTTCTAAGAAAGTTTTTGAAAAAGCTAAAACACCTAGAAGTAAGGATAAGAACAAACCAGTGCAAATGTGGGTTCCTAAAAGAGATAAATCATGTGTTAAAGCAAGTACCGCTAAAGCAGTTCTTAAGCCAAAGAAGTCTGAGCATATAGAGTCACCCTATGACTTTGACTACATAAATGAAACCATGAAGTATAAGAGTAAAAGTAGCATTACTGGAAATACTTCAGTACAAACTCTTAAATGTGTAGGTCCCACAAGATCCAAGCCAAATGTGGCTTGGGTCCCTATTAAAAACTAATGAGTTTTATTTGTGTGCAGGGCATCTCATTTATGAATTAAAAGATAAAGGAATAGTAGATAGTGGATGCTCAAGACACATGACATGAAACAAAGATTTTCTTGCTGAATTTGAAGAATTCAGAAGAGGTCCAGTAGCCTTTGGGGTTAGCAAAGGTAGAATCACTGGCAAAGGGAAAAACAACACAGGAAAGTTGGAATTTAAAGATGCGTTCTTTGTAAAAGAATTGAATGAGTTCAATCTCTTTTCTATATCACAAATGTGTGATAAGAAGAACAAGGTGCTATTCACAAACAAAGACTGCTTGGTGTTGTCTAAAGACTTTGAGATGCTTAAGGAATCTCAAATACTGCTTAAAGTACCCAGGCAAGAAAATATGTACACCTTTAATCTTCATACTATTACTCCAACAGGTGGTATTACATGTTTGCTAGCTAAGGCTTCTTTAGATGAGTCAAATTTGTAGCATAGAAGGTTAGGTCATGTGAATTTCAAGAATATAAATAGATTGGTGAATAGGAATTTGGTTAGAGGTCTACCTAACAAATCTTTTCAAAATGATTTCACATGTGCTGCTTGTCAAAAAGGTAAACAACATAGAGCCTCTTGTAAGACTAAGACTGTTAACACTGTGACAAAACCTTTGCAACTTTTGCATATGGATTTGTTTGGTCCAGTTTCTATCAGAAGCATTAGTCATAAGACCTTTTGTCTAGTCATAACTGATGATTATAGTAGATTCAGTTGGGTTTTCTTTTTAGCTCTTAAAAGTGAAACAAGTGAATTACTTAAGGATTTTATCATTTTAGTTGAAAAGCAGTTCACTAAACTGGTTTTAATCATTAGGATTGATAATGGGACAGAATTTAAGAATGCTGAATTGATGAAATCTGTAGGTCTAAAGGAAATAAGAGACAATTTAGTAATCCTAGAACTCCACAACAAAATGGAGTAGCTGAAAGGAAGAATAGGACATTGATTGAGGCTGCTAGAACTATGCTGGCTGATTCACTTTTGCCAAATACCTTTTGGGCAGAAGCAATCAATACTGCATGTTATGTGTTAAATAGAGTCCTAGTAACCAAGCCTCAAAACAAAACACCTTATGAACTCTTGACTGATGTAAAGCCTAACATAAGTCATTTAAGACCTTTTGGGTGTCATGTGTCTATACTAAATACTCTTGATTATTTGGGAAAGTTTGATGGAAAGTCTGATCCAGGATATCTTGTAGGATATTCATTGCAAAGTAAAGCATATAGGGTTTATAATTTGGCAACTAAGAAAGTTGAAGAAAATGCTCATGTAAATTTCTTAGAAAATAAACCCAATGTCCCAGGAATAGGTTATGCTTGGATGTTTGATTTAGATTATCTAACTAACTCCATGGATTATTGTTCTTTGCAAAAGGATAGTCAAACTAACAATGCAGGTAAGGAGTCAAGTGCAACTAATGCAGGTACTCAAGAAGATGTTTCTTCATCAGATGATGATATTCATGTCTATGTACCCAACATGCCTACTGTTACTCCCATGTCTGCAACTCCCAAGAAGCAAACCATGCCATCAAGTGATGATCAAGCCTCCCAGGAGCTTCAGAGGCTTCAAGATCAAGAAAAGAATGCTACATCTGCTAATAAGCATCCAGGAGAAGAATCTTTTGAGTCACAACACTCAACAGTACATACTACACCTAGCGGTACTTCATCTACAAGTACTGCTAAGTCAAAATCTGCCAAATCTGTTGACTCACTAGAAGAGATTTTACAAGCCTTGGACGATGAAGACTTATATGCTAGTACAGCTGAAGGAATCTTCTCCAAAGCTTCCTATGATGAGTAGGGTGCAGTAAGTGATTTCAACAATTTGGAAACAGAAATTCGAGTCAGTTCTATTCCCACTCATAAAGTCAACAACAACCATCCTACTACACAGATTATTGGAGATCCCAAATCTGCTATACAAACCAGAAGACAACTGCAAACCAATATTAAAACTCATGTACTAGTGAGTTATGTCAAACAACAGCAGAGAACAAATCATAAAGATACTCAGCATTGTTTGTTTGCCTGTTTCTTATCTCAAGTAGAGCCCAAAAACATCTCTCAGGCTCTTGATGAAGAAAGTTGGGTAGATGCCATGCAAGAAGAATTAACACAATTTGAGCTACAAAAATTTTGGATTCTTGTGGATCTTCCCTCAGGTAAAAGAGTAATTGGTACTAGATGGGTCTTCAAGAACAAGAAGGATGAAAGAGGGGTTGTTGTGAGGAACAAGGCGAGACTTGTTGCTCAAGGCTATAGACAGGAAGAAGGGATAGACTATGATGAGGTTTTTACACCAGTGGCAAGGATAGAATCCATTAGGTTATTTTTTGCCTTTGCATCATATATGGGATTTATAGTCTATCAAATGGATGTGAAAAGTGTCTTTCTATATGGTACTATTTCAGAGGAGGTATATGTCTCACAACCTCCAGGTTTTGTAGATCCTAAATTCCCCAATAGAGTCTAAAAGGTTATCAAAGCACTTTATGGTCTACATCAAGCTATAAGAGCCTGGTATGCAACCTTATCCAACTTTCTGCTAGAACATGGATATAGGAGAGGAACAATTGACAAAACTCTGTTCATGAAGAAGAATGTTAAGGACATCATTCTAGTTCAAGTTTATGTTGATGACATCATTCTTAGTTCTACCAAGAAGACATGGTGTGAAGAGTTTGAAGCTTTGATGAAAGGAAGATTTCAAATGAGTTCTATGGGAGAACTAACTTTTTTTTTGGGACTTCAAGTCAAACAAAGGAAAGATGGAATATTTATCAGCCAAGATAAATATGTTGCTGAAATCTTGAAGAAATTTTCATGTATGGATACAAGGAGTACAAGCACACCTTTTGAAGCCAAGAAGTCTTTATCAAAAGATAAACATGGAGAAGATGTTGACATTCATCTATACAGGTCAATGATTGGTTCATTGATGTATCTTACTGATTCAAGGCCAGATATAATGTTTGATGTGTGTGCCTGTTCAAGATTCCAAGTTCATCCAAAGGTGTCACATCTACATGTTGTGAAGAAGATTTTTAAATATCTTAAAAGTCAACCCAATTTAGGATTATGGTATCCTATAGATTCCACATTTGATTTGGAAGCTTCCTCAGATAGTGATTATGCTTGAGCTAATCATGATAGGAAATCCACAACAAGAGGTTGTCAATTCCTAGGCAGAAGACTCATATCATGGCAGTGTAAGAAGCAAACCATTGTTGCTACTTCTACAACTGAAGCTGAATATGTAGCTGTTGCTCATTGCTGTGGACAAGTACTTTGGATTCAAAATCAATTGTTGGACTATGGGTTTAACTTCATGAACACCAAGATTTACATTGATAATGAAAGTACTATATGCATTGTCAAGAATCCAGTATTTCACTCCAAGACCAAGCATATTGAAATAATACATCACTTTATAAGAGATGCTTATGAAAAAAAGCTTATTCAAGTCTTGAAGATTCATACAGACAACAATGTAGCTGATTTGTTGACCAAGGCATTTGATGCGAAGAGATTCGAATTCTTGGTGACACACATTGGTTGTTGATCCCAAACTTAGATAAATTTAGCTTTATGTATACGAGATTAGATCAAGTATTACACTTAGAGAAACCTTTGTATATGTATATGACAATCTAAGTGTTATGCGGAATTAACACTTAAACAAGAACACAATGATATAAACAAACTTTCACTTTGATTAATGATATCAAACTTGCTTACAATGAAAGTAGTTTATGTATGAAAACTTATATTGAACATTAACCTAAAGGTCTTCTTTTATAGACATAAGAAGCCTTGTACAATAATCTACGTATCAACTATTCTAGGTAAAGATAAATATAGAAAATACATTGTTGTTCCTATCTTTACTAGAAGTAATCTAGAATACAACAAACGCGTAGAGTATATCCTTCCATCAATGCTTGTCTTCAATGTATCAACGCTTGACTTTGTCTTGTCAACGCTTGAGTTGTCAGCGTTTGTTTTACTCCTGTCAATGCTTGTTTTACTCTTGTCAGCGCTCAAGTAGACTGGCTATAATTTATTCCCAACAATCCTCCCCTAAACTTGATATCTACACTAGTGATCAAGTTTCTAAATAAACATTGAGGACTAGGAGGAATCTTACAAACCTTCTCATATTGGTAATAAATAAATCTGATCAAGTCTTTTGCCACGTCACTTGAATAATCAATTTCCAGCTGAGTGTTCTTCATCTTCTTCAAGACTTCCTTGGACATGAAGTACTGACCATCCACAAGTAGATACTCAGCAAACTTTGTAGAACTCAAATAATAAACACCAGCAGCTGAATACAACCTCCATTGAAGACCATTGAGATCATCTTCAAGATCCTTCCAAATAGCAGGATCCTCATCTTTTGGTCCACACATTCTCTTGAATGTGGACCACAGTTTTATTCCATTGACTGAAGTTGGTGCTTCAGTCTCATACTTGGCCTCTAATAACCTCCATAGGTCTACCAAGTCTTCTCTGTCAAAACTTGCAAACAAAGATATAAGGGTGGTAAAAGTGTGAACCTCTTTTCCATACCTGCCAATCTTCCAAAACCCACATTCATCTTCTTCATAACTTACAATAGGGTTTCTGAAATCAAGTGGTAACACTTGTACCATATCTGAAGCTTCTAATGGTGAGAGCTTGAGGCTCTTTCTTATAACAGCTTCACTTGGATGTAATGGATCCATATCTTTGGGAAACTCAAGAGGAACTCCCTTTTTCACTGGTCTGGGAACAAACATTGCCTTCTTGAGCTCTATTTCCTCTGCAAGTTCTTCTTTTCTTTCATCAGAAAGAAGTCTTAGAGTATTCTCTTCCTACACTCTAACCCAAATAGGATAAGCTCTACATTCCAAATCTTCAAATGTCAACCCAGTCAATTTCTTGTAAGTCCACCCTGTTCCTTGACATCTGAGCAGCATGAAGTACAACTCCTTTCTATCCCTTCTTAAATTTGAGAGAACATTGCTTGCTTTGTGTTTCAAAATGACCTTGCAATCCTTTTGTACTCTGAGAAGAATCTCCAAACCCCATATCTGATCTGAAATGGTCAAGTGTGGATTCTCCATACACCTATCTTCCCAAGCATGGTACATCTGAACCACCTCTGGCATATCAAAATCAACCTGCAATTTCAACTCATTCAGTTTCTCCTTGGCTAGCTCATCACCATACTCAAGCCTTTCTGGTTGTTCTATGATCATAACACTTGAGTCTGAACTAGCTTCATCACTTCCTTCTTGCTCTTCTGAAGTGATAACAAAAGGTGATTCACCCATCTACTTTCTTTCTTGTTCCACAATTTGTGCAGCCAACCTTCTATCAAACTCAACTTGTGCTGCATTCTTTGGAACAACTTTTTCTACCATAATACCCTTACCCTTATATAATGGATCAACTGTTGGTAAGGTAGATGGTAATACCTGTGAAGAAACCTCTTTGATGATGGAAGATGACTGGAATACATCAACCTCATTTGTAGGTCTGTCAACGCCCAATTCTACTTTGTCAGCGCCCAAGATACTCATGTCAGCGTTCAAATTCTCCTTGTCAACGCTCAAATTTCCTGCCTCAACGCCTTTTGAAATTTCCTCCAACATGGCTGTAAATGACAAATTTAAGTTTGTAGGAGAGACTAGAGACGTATCAAAACCTGTATGTTTCTTCAAACTTGTTAGGGCCTTAGCAACATCCAAAGATTGACCATCATGAAAGCCCTTATCACTCACATTTATTTGTTCATCCTCCCCTTTGGAAGATTCCTCCATCCCTCTCCTTGTACTAGCAGTCTCCAAGATAACAATCCTCTCCCTCAATTGCTTGAGTTCAAGGCCTTGTGTGCTGACAACTTGTACCAAGTTTGCATTTTGCTTTTGCAAGCTCATGCAGACAGCCGTCAATTCTATTAGGGTCATTGGTTCCAATCTGCCCTCTTCTAAAATGGGTATTTGACCTCCCAAGTTAGATTCATTGGGCATGGATGAGGTCTTAATTATGGTAGGACTGCCTTGGCCAGCTTCTAAGCCAGAACCAATAGTCCCAGCCTCATCCATAGCACCAACCACACTTGTGGTGGTGGTTCTCTCTGCTACATGGCTAGGACCACTAGAGGAGAACACTCCAGTAGTCCTTTGGCGTTTTTGTAACCTATATTGTGTTGGGGGAGAAGAAGATGTGGATTGGGTGGATGTGGGTTGGTTAAGGGGTGTTTGGGTCTGTGAAGGATGTGTGTCAACGTTCGAAATAGGCACATCAACGCCAACATTTAACGTGTCAGCGTCAAAGGGTTCTTGGTCAATTTGCATATGTTGTGGTGAAGGTAAAGGTTCAGGTATTGGGTCAAGTTAGGGTTGGGGGTCTGGTTGGGGTTGTGCTGCTTCAATGACAGCAATCATAGCAGGGGTGGGTGGTAGGTCACGATGTGGGGGTGAGTTCATCTTCATAAAAATTGCTTTATTTTGCACAGGGATCTCATAAAAATCATCATGATCCCTTGTACAGTAACCTTGGACATCAAAAACCATTTGTAAAAATCTGAGATAAGCTAAAGTCATTTTGTTCCCTTTATTTTTACACATGCCCTCAAAAATCATTTTGGAATAATTAAATTTTTGCCCAGTAGCAATGCACACAATAGCACTAGCGATGGATCTATTGATCTCATTGTGTGCAGTACACTTGGGACTCAAACATTGTAGGAGGACATGTATTAGGTACTTCTAGGCTAGGGGAAACTCCTGTTTATGATATTTATTTAAAGTTCATTGAACAGGAAAAGGATAACCCAAAGCCCTGAGTCCTTGTTCTATTTCACTAATGGTAAGGGTGGTTATACCATCAGCATCATCAAGATGCAAAGCTTGGCGTACCAACGCTTCAGTAACCACCCATGTTCTCCGATGAACAATAGAAGATAATGTAGTCACTCTATTAACTGTTGAGGAACTTACAGTGTTCCAAAACTGTTTAATATGTGTAACAGGAATGAGTGGTGCATGAGAAAGAGCATACCTAAAAGGAGATGCGTTCAAATACGCCACCATTTGTGTGTATTGGGGAAACAGAGTATCATCAGCTTCAAGATACGCGACCATGTTGTGTTGACTTCTGAACCCCAATTCCAAATCTGATGGTTTAAACTTTGGTGCCATTGTTGAAAGCTGTGAAAATAATTGATAAAGATGAAGTTGATAAGAGAAAATTATGTTAGACAAGAATAATAGGTACCCTGTTTAAAAATAGGAGCCAAATATATAGGAGAAGAAAATGCATGTGATTAGCCCAAAAATAGGCAAGTATTTTCAAAATGTAATCATGAAAATATTGAAAAAGAACAAGTTTATCTCATGCATTAAATGAAAGTTATCAGCTCCCAAAATTACGGCCTAAAAATATGTCAAAAAGTAACAACTGGGTAGGTCCCATTGAGTGTCAACGGTCAAAAATAACCTATCAACGCCCAACGGCTATATTCTTGTCAACGTTTGCCATAGCCATGTCAGCGTCTAAATTGGTCACAACAACGCTTGGAAAAATACTTGTCAGCGTCCAAAAATAAAAAAATGTTTAAAAATGAAAAATGACCTTAACAAAGTAATTTATCCAAGAGAAGATAACTAAAAAGTTGATAATTATTATAGGGCGGCAAGCACTGTCCAGTTATGCACACTTGCTTATGCAAGATAGACATAACAGTCCTCTAGTGTCCCTTGCTAACCAAAACTCTTAACAACTAAGTTACCATATAAAATCCCTTGTTACTCCCAGGTAAAACCCATGACAAAATCATTCCCAAGTCTCCCAACAGACCACAACCAATTCTAGGCCAAAAATGTCTTGGCAGCATGCATAGTATATCAACTTTGCATGCTACAGTGCCTCATGATTTAGTAAAACTAACTCATACTCACCTGTGGACACAATCTAGAATTGTGATAAGAGTATCATATGGATACCCAAACATCCTAAAGGTTCCTAAAACCTCCCCTTAAACTATGATACGTATGTTGCTAAAAATGTACATGAACATAAAAAAAAAATTTATGTCAAGATAGGAATTAAAAATTCCAACCATCATCCATAAATAAAAACATGCCCAAATGCTTCTCCAATGATCCATAAGCAACTCTGTATCCAATGGTATACTGCTAACACCACCTGCACATTCAGATTGAAAACCAAAAAAACTAACATTGTTGCTGACAACGCCCCGATAGCACATGACAGCGTTGAGGGAAGCTTTGTCAGCGTTAGACAAATATATTGCTGACAACGTCACAAAAACACTTATCAGCGTTCAAGCAACCTTTGTCAGTGTTAGAAAAATATAGTGGAAAATCTAAATCCTCAAGAAGACCAATAACAATGCATTATCATGTACATACTTTTACAAAAAGACTCCAAAACACATATTATGTGAGATTGATCATTCCAATACTTGTTACCAAGTATTGAAACCTTCCAGTATCAAAAGGTTTAGTTAGTAAATCTGACAGATTCTCTTCTGAGTCAACCCTATCTGGTTGTATTAAACCCTTTTCAAAAAAATCTCTTATAAAATGATGTCTAATTTCTATGTGTTTAGTTTTAGAGATGTACGGGATTCTTAATAATGCATAAAGTGCTGTTATTGTCAACAAATATCTTGGTATGCATGAAATTATACCCATAGTCCAACAGCTGGTTCTGAATCCACAAAACTTGTCCACAACAAGCAGCTGCAGCCACATACTCAGCTTCAGTTGTAGAATTAGCCACCACTGTTTGTTTCTTGCATTGCCAAGATATTAATCTGCTCCCAAGAAACTGACATCCACCAGTTGTGGATTTTCTATCAAACTTATCACCTCCATAGTCACTATCTGAATATGCAATCAGCTCCAATGGTAAATCCTTTGGGTACCACAAACCAATACTAGGATAGCATCTTAGGTACCTAAAGATCCTCTTGACAGTATAAAGGAGACATTCTTTGGGAGTCACTTGATGGCGTGCACAAGCACACACAGCAAACATGATGTCAGGTCTAGAGGCTGTGAGATACATCAATGAACCAATCATTGATCTATAGTGCCTGACATCAACATCCTTTCCATCTCCAATCTTTCCCCAATGGTGCTCTCTATCCATAGGAGTAGTAGCCCTCTTTTCATGTGGAGAAAAGCCAAACTTCTTCAAGATCTCTGCCACATATTTATCCTGGGAGATGAAGATACCATCTTCTTTCTGCTGAACTTGTAAACCAAGAAAGAAGTTTATCTCCCCCATAGCACTCATCTTAAATTTGTCTGTCATAAGCTTGGAGAAATCCTCACTCATCTTTGGGTCAGTAGACCCAAAAATGATGTCATCAACATAGACTTGAACAAGCAACACATCCTTACCTTTCTTCTTTATAAATAGTGTCTGATCTATGGTGCCCCTCTTGAATCCATTGTCCACTAGATAAGTAGACAAAGTCCCATACCATGCTCTAGGGGCTTGATGAAGTCCATACATAGCCTTCTTGACTCTATACACCTTGTCTGGATTCTCTAGATCCTCAAAACCAGGAGGATGCATCACATATACCTCCTCAACAATTGTTCCATAGAGGAAGGCACTCTTGACATCCATTTGATAGACAGTGAAGCCCATGCAAGATGCATAGGCTAAAAAGATCCTAATAGCTTCAATCCTTGCAACTGGTGCAAAGACCTCCTCATAGTCTATCCCCTCCTCTTGTGTATATCCCTGAGCTACTAATCTTGCCTTGTTTCTGACCACAATACCTCTTTCATCTCTCTTGTTTCTTAGAACCCATCTTGTCCCTATAGGTCTGACATATCTGGGACAATCAACCATCTCCCAAACATCCTGAATTGCAAATTGGTGAAGCTATCTTCTTGGGTTCCTGTTGTGACAGAAAACAGACAAACAAACATGCTTGCACAAGAGGGGTATCAACCTTCTTGTGAATATTGGCAATAAATCCACCAAGACCTTGATGAGATCTTCTAGTCCTAACAGGATTCATAATATCACCAATGATTTGAGAAGTGGGGTGATTCTTCATAGTAGAAGTGAGAACTCCTCCTTCAAAGAGTCTGGTGTCTTCAATCTCATTCTCCAAGTTGCCAATATCTTCTTCATCAGACTCTCTTTCATCAACATGAGGATGAACCTCTTCATATAAATTGGAAGGTTCACCCTGTTCAAAAGTAGAAGAGAAAAGATGTGCAAAAGTGTTGTCAACGCCTGAACCTTGGTTGTCAGCGCTTGGGCTAACAACGCTTGAACTGTTGTTGTCAACGTCTGAGCCATCAACGTCTGAATTGATCTTGTCAGCGCTAGATTTGCCTTTGTCAGCGCCTGAAGGACCATGCATGTTTGTATCTGGTGGTACTTGGGGACCACCATTGTCTTTTCCAACAACAGCAGCAGCAGCAGCAAAAGCATCCGTCCATATGGGAATTGTGACATACTCTAGTATAGGAGATGACTTTTCTGCTTGTGATCCAAACTTTTCATGAACCTGTGTACCTGAAACATCAACAACTTGTTCTTCCACAACATTTGAAGTTACCTTCACAATGTCTAGATTAGTGACAGGCATATAATTTAAAGTTCTAGATAAAGGTTCCAAGTCAAACAACCCATTTGGACCACTTTCAGGATCACTAGGTTTATTCTCTAAAAACCTAACATGTACTCTTTCAAGAATACGTTTTTACTCTTTAAGATAAACCCTATATCACTTGCTCTGCACTGAATACCCCATGAAGTAGCCTTCATCACCTTTTGCACTAAATTTACCTAAGGCATCACTAGTATCTAAAACTACTACATGACAACCAAAAGGTCTGAGAAAACCAATATTAGGTTTTCTTCCCCAAAGTAACTCATAAGGTGTTTTGTTCTGTATTTTGTTAACCAATGCTCTATTTTGAACATAGCAAGTTGTATTAACAGCCTCAGCCCAAAAGGCTATAGGAAAATGAGCATCAGCCAACAGGGTTCTGGCTGCTTCAATTAGGGTTCTACTTTTCCTCTCAGCAACTCCATTTTGCTGTGGGGTTCTGGCAACACTAAATTGCCTAGTAATTCCTTTCCTGGCACAAAAATCATCTAACACTTTATTCCTAAATTCACCACCATTATCACTCCTAAGCATTTTAACTTCATTACCAGATTTCTTCTCAATCTGAGTGATAAAATTAATTAAAGTGTTAGTTGTATCACTCTTCATAGCTAGAAAGAAGGTCCAAGTAAACCTAGAAAAGCCATATGCGATAACAAATCAGTATGATTTACCATTCAGACTTTCTATATTGGTTGGACCAAATAGGTCCATATGAAGCAAGTGAAGAGGTCTAGTACTAGAGTGCACCTGTTTGGACTTGAATGAGACCTTGTGCTGCTTGCCTTTAAGACACGCAACACAAGAGTGGTCATTGTGGAAGGCCTTCTCAGGCAAACCATCAACCAAGCCAAGTCTCACAAGCCTGTTTATATTCTTAAAATTTATGTGCCCTAGTCCCCTGTGCCATAAATTACTTTCATCTACTGAAGCTTTAGCATAAATACAAGACATATTGTTATTCATTCTAATCCCATTCAGATACACATTATATATGTCTTTATGCCTAGGTGTTCTATAGTCAATATATTTCTCATCAGGGATCTTATAATCCTTGCTTAACACAAAACATTCAGTATCTGTAAACAGAACTTTATTTTTGTTATCACAAACTTGTGATACACTAAAAAGATTGTAATCAAGTTCTTTTACCAGAAATACGTTCTCAAAACACAAGTTCTTGGTGAGAAGTGTTCCTTTGCCTGTGATAGTACCATACCCGCCTCCAAAGTAAACCTTATCACCATCCTTAATGGGAGTGAAGTTAGTCAGATAATCTTCCTTCCCTGTCATGTGCCTTGAGCATCCACTGTCCCAATATCCATAATCATTGACCTGTTTTTGAATGCCCTGCACATAAAGAAAACAAGTTAGTTTTCTTTAGGAACCCAAGCCTTAGCAGACTTGGATTCATCTGGTTGTTCAATAAGAACAGACTTAGTTCTCATAACAACCCCATTTTCATCCTTCTTTGGATGAAATACCCAGTTAACCCCAATAGGTTTTGTAATGACCTTTGAAATGTAATTAAATCTGTTGCAGGTCATTGAAATCCCATTATTATTAGGGTTTTGATCTTTCTTTGGTCTCCATGTTAAGTGTTAGCCCTATATTTTATATAGCCGAACAAGAATGTAATAGGTCATCTTAGTCGTTAAAAGGTCTTGTATTGTAATAGGTTAGTCGGGAAAACCGGGCTTGGACTTTAAGCTAATATTGTATAAGTTAGGGGCGTAAGCCCAAAGCAAAGCCAAGCCCGGCCCAAGATGAAGCCCACAAAGGCCTTAGAGCCGTGGGGTATATAACCCTCTTTCACATGTGAAAGAGGGTGTTGGTTCATTTTACTTTCTCTCTCTAGTAAACATAAACCTTCCAAATCTCTCTTGTTTCTCTCTCTACTTTTCTTCTCTTTCTCTCTCTAAATATCTCTTCTAAATCTTGTGTTATGGATTAAATGGGAACAACATTTGGTATCAAGAGCCTATAGTGGATAGGTGATTGAAGATTAGTGTGGTGTGTTCTTGATTTTTCGTGGTCATTTTGATCTATATATCACGTCCAAAAAATTTTTCTTGTGTTTTTTATGGTTTTTTCTTGATACAAATCTTCTACATAGTTGTGGTAGAGATTTGGTATAGTTACTTTGGCTAAAAACACAAAATTTTTTGGTGTTTTGATCATTTTTTGGCTTAAAATCACGAATTGGTTGAGTTTTGTCCGAGAAAAGTGGGAATTATTCCGATCAGGTCATCGGAAAAGGGTTCATAGCACATTCCGATCAGTGTAATCGGAATAGGGTTTAGGGATTCCGATTTGGTCATTCCGATTGGACATTCCGATTGGACATTCCGATTGGACATTCCGATTGGTCATTCCGATTTGGTCATTCCGATTGGACATTTTGATTAGTCATTCCGATTTGGTCATTCCGATTGGACATTCCGATTGGTCATTCCGATTTGGTCATTCCGATTGGGTATTCCGATCAAGGACATTCCGACAAGGTTATTCCGATGGACATTCCGATGGATATTTTGTATGAGTAATTTTTTAGACTTAGCCACTATCTAGACTAGTTTCGGAACATCGTTTCCAAAAAACAAAAAAAAAAAAAAAGTTTTTTGGCGGGAAAACTCAAGAAAAAATTATTTTTTCCTAGACCATTTTTAGTCCATTTAAACTTCGATTTCAAATTTTGGCAATGCGAAAAAATTTTCGACCAAAAATTCAAATTTTCGGACCAAAATTCAAATTTTTAGGCCAATTTTAGTTTTATTTTTGTCAAAAATTTTCACTTTTCAAATTTTTTCCCTACTAGTTTTTGGCTATTTCTAACTCGATTTCAAAATTTGGTGATTCAAAAATTTTTCGGCTTACCGTTTTGTCGGACTAAGGAATTTATTGTCGGACTGAGAAAAAATCAAATTTTTCAGAATTTCAACCACAATCAAATCACAACACATCCACTAAGATCCGTAATCCATACACATCATATCCTCTTCGAGACATCAGTTCAATGGACATCTTCGTGGATTCAACACCAACAACGTCCATGACTGAGATGAATAAAGAGAAGATGCAGAATCCAGAGGTTCAGACATATACTGAGACTCCAATCAGTAAACCTTCTAACAAGGATTCTACCACCAAAACCGTTCATGCAATCAAATACAAGATGTAGAAAGCAAAAGAAAGATGCATGGAACACATAAGGTTGCTTCAGTCACACCTTCAGGTTCTTTCAAGAGAAGATCTAACAGGCACTCGTATTGAAATTGGATTCAAACGGGTATTCGTTCTACTATTTGGTCAAGATGTTGAGACATTCATCAAAACGATGCTATTTAATATGGACCATCTTCAACTTGAACTTAACAAAGATGATCTTCACGAGACTCTATCAATGGACATCCTTTTATCTCTCAACCTTCAGTTCCAGCAATTCATTGACTCAAGTGGCTTATCCAAAAACGATCGAGAGTTCACAAGCACATACTTTACCAAATATACTCTCGTAGATCTTCAAGCGTTCAAAGAGACACTTCTTCAACATATGAGCAACATAAAGAAGTCAATTGCTGAAAGAACACGCCATCAAAGGCACTTTCAAAGAAGGGTGAATCAAATACTGATGCAGACGAAAGAGAGCACTGTCGATATAGATCAAGCATTGGATGCTTCCTCGGTTGATATAGAGAGCAGCGGGACAGAATCAGAAACGCAGCATATCAGTACCAGCTCAGGGAATGATCAAACAACCAATGATGCGGATATCAGACCCATTTATGATGATCAGCCAATGGCTATGGTACATTTAAATGCTGAATACGATGTTCCTCAACATACTGAGCAATCTGAACTCATTCTTGACACGTATCTAGTGGAAAAGGTTGATAGCAATACCACACCTGATTCATCAGATACGAGTACTAATGGAGGAGAGACTTCTCAGGATGTTGATTCTAAGATTCACGAGCTTGAAATTCTGTTAGCTCAGAAGACTAAAGATTTTGAGGATGCCAAACTCGATTTTTCAAAGAAACATAACAAATTTGAGGCTTACTTTGAAAAACTTGAAAAAGCAAATGTTGTTCTTGAACAAAAATTGGATTGTAAGATTCAAGATTTTAATGTGGAAAAAGAACATTTTGTGAAACAAATAAATTTGTTAGAATCAAAGTTGGCTTCTCAAAATCCAAGTCCTCCGCCTGCTTCATTAAGTGAAATATCTGTGCAACCTATCGACACTGTAGAAAGTAATGACGCGAATGCTGATAACGATATATTTGATAATATGAACATTAAGTTAGAACAACGTGTCGCTCAATTACTTCTACAAAATGAGCAATTAAAAGCTCAGATTCAGGAAAAGGTTTTTGCACTAACTGCAGTAAAGAATGAATTAAGGAAGTTAAAAGGAAATAGTGTGGATACTAACTTTGCCAAACAGTCTGTCTTGGGGAAACCTCTCTCTCAACCAATCAGACCACGCTCAGTTGCTAGACAACCGAATGCGTTTAAGTCTGAACGACCTAAAACGTCGAACCCGAGGTTTGCCTCCCAAGCTGACACATATAGCAATTTGCCTAAACCAGTCACTCCACAATCTGCTTCTGCAAAACCCGATCACATGAATGCTTCAAGCAACTTTAGATCTAGCTCCAAGAACATGCCTAGGCGTAGTTCAAATGACACGGGTCATAAAAGCTATCTAGAGGATGCTAAAAACAAGACACAAGCAAGAGATAGGATAAAACCACAACCTAGGAGCGATAATCACACATCTAGGAATTCTAGACCCTTCTATGATGTGCACAATTCTGCCAACCCTAGGAACTCTAGAGCCTTCTCAGATGCTAAGCACTTTGTTTGCAAGAAATGTACCAAATGCGTGTTTAATGCCATTCATGATGATTGTATAACGAAAGTCCTGAACAAGGTGAACCAAAAAGCTAGAGCACCTCAAAGACAGAACCCCAAAAGAAATAGTTATTCTCCAAATAAGTCTTCCGCTGTTCATGAGAAAACTATGTCTCCTAGACCTTATCTTAGGTGGATACCAACGGGTAGAACCTTTAAAAAAATTGGTCTTAGGTGGGTTCCTACTGGCAAGATATTTCCCTCTAGCTCGACAAAGGTTCAAGGTGAACCCCCACATGTCTCTCACATTGATATCACTAACCCAAATGCAAGCATACAAACTTCTGATGCAAGTGCAGGTATCGATGTCACGGTTCAACAGGAACACAAAGGTCCTATATTTGTAACCCGTTCAACAAAAGACACTCTCAGAGTTTGGTTGCTGAAGAAGCAGATATCAGAGAAATATGTGTCTCAAGGGTTTCACAAGTAAGCTTCATCATGACTTACAGTCACATATCAGTCTGTAACTCGACTGTTAAAGAAAGGGAACTTTATCTCTTCAACGATAAGTTACCCTCAAAACGAGAAATTAATATTTCTTGGACACGAGCTTACATTAAAACTATTCGAAAGTTTTAAGCTCGTGTATATGACTTCTAGGCGCATCACAGCTTAGAACTCGGACATCAACTAAGGAAAGTTTATCTCGGACGATAACTTATCCTTCTCAACGAGAAATTCATATTTCTCGGTCATGAGCTTCTCATAAAAACATTCAAAGTTTTTAAGTTCATGAAAACGATTTCTAAGTAAATGTCAGCTTAGAACTCGAACTTCAACTTAAGGAAAGTTTATCACGGATGATAACTTATCCTTCACAACGGGAAATTTATTTTTCTCGGTCATGAGCTAGTCACAAAACAATCAAAGTTTTGAGCTCATGAAAAACGGACCCGAAAGGGGAGTGTACGTTTCAGTGCGCCTTCCCTAAGCAATAGAAGAGAAGTCTTCTATCCTGATTATTTTAAAACCGTTGAACACAACTTTTCAAGAATTTCTCAAAAGGTTTTTCTAAATCTTTCAAAATTGTGTGTTCAACACTCCCTTCCTCATAAGTGGTTTTTATATCTCAAAATTGTCATATGTTATTTTGATCAATTTTTGAGGGGGAGCGTTTTAAAATCAAGCCTTTTAATGTTGTTAGGTACATCTCTAAAATTGTCATATATTATGTATCCAACACATTCCGAAAATGATATGAAATTGTCAAATGTAATATATTATATCGGAAAAGGCATCTCAACTCCGTACCTCAACATATTTTGTGGTGTCGTTTTTCTAAAATTTTGTCTCAAGACACACATATATTGTTGAGGGGGAGCGTCCCGACTGAAAATGTTCCATGATTCATACGTGCACACATGTTTCTCTCCCAATCGGTTTTCAGAAATTGTCATCTTTTAATCAATTAGTATCTCTAATATGATGTTTTTATATTAGAGATAGGGGGAGAAAATGTGATTAAAATGTAATATATCGCAACATGTGATCTTAAAGACTCAAGTGCAACTCTTTCCTTCACATGCCAAACTATTTCGTATATCGATGCATGTGTGTAGGGGGAGCTTTTCGAAAAGATAAAACTTTCAAAGTGTTAAAAGTTTTGATTTTTATCAAGCACTTTGAATGGTTTTCAATGATTTATGGTTACGATCTATACCCAAAACAACCTACTATCCACGACGGAACGATGGAGTCAAAAGGTGGTTTAGGATAGGAAACTAAGTCCTATGATCCAACTAGAACCGGAGGGATCTACCCAAGGACATTCCATAGCTAGAAATAGTTGTCCTTAGGAAAGATGGAGTGGAATGAAGCTGAATGCGGACCAAGTACTTAAGTTAGCACTGGAACAATCACAACAAGGTGCTAATGATGACGTATTGGTAAGCATTGAAGGAGTTGAATATTCTATGCAACTTAGGTAGAAACCGGGTTAACACATCTTTTGAAGACAAGTGTCATGGACCCAGTGATGCGATGCACAACCCTTCCCCAGCCATTCGAGTTTCTCTCAAAAGAAACTTGTCTCATTGTCACGGAGATCAACACGTATCTATTGAATTTCTCACTCCGAGTCAGTTAATATTGAAAAGGTGGCAGTCTGCTCCAGCCTCCGATTACCAAAAATGCACTTATTGAGTCTAGAGCCAAATGAGATCAATTTATCATCTCATTAGGACACAATCGAGTCCTACGCATTATCCTTGTGATATTGCCAGAACATCCGAGTGATATGATTCACAATGAAGATGGAAATCCTGCTTGAGCCAGCATCAAACAAGCTCATGGTAGGTAACTTGTGCGATTCTACACGAATCAAACTTGTGAGAACTGGAAAGCAACTAAGTTTGGTTTCTTAATTGATTCAAACTTGATTCCAGGTTTCTTCGCAAAATCCATGTGATCTTGCCAGAACATTCAGAGTGACACTCATTAGTGTTCACAGTGACGAATGGAAATCCTTCCAGTGTCAACATCAAACAGCACTGCGGTAGGTAACTCGCAAGATTCTCTATGAATCAAGCTTGTGACAAACTGGAAAGCAACAATGGTGCGATTCTTTTAGAATCAAACTTGTTCCAGGAAATCTGAATTGACGACTCTAATCAGACGGATAATTTATCCTTATGATTCACTCTTTACGTTCGCAGTCTGCTTTGAGACGGTCGAGTAAAGAGAACTGGCTACTACCGCCGGGAAACCCTGTCAAGGAGGTTCTTAATCGAATCTACCTGATCACAGGTACGGTATTTAATACCGTTTAACGGTCTTCACCGACCGGAGGTAAAACGCTACCGAGTTAGGGTGAAATGTTCAAAGCCATTTCATCCGTGTCTATATATGCTGCTACATATCAAGAAGGTGGCGTAGCTGTACAACCGATGTCGATTCAGAAGTCACAAGAGCACAAGATGGCGATAATCAAGATACCTAAGAATGTAAGAATGTAATAGGTCATCTTAGTCACAAGGAGCAAAGATGAAGATCTCAAGCTCTCTAAGTCAAATGACAAAGGCTCAAGATAAAGATCACGAAAGCATGAAGGAACAAAGCTGTTACAAACAAGATCAAGACCAAGATACAAGACCAAAGCAGGAAGATCTCCTCTACAAGAATGTATTCACTCAACCATCTTATGCTTTTTAAGCATTTTAAGATGACCGATACATTGGGGGAGATTGTTAGCCTTATATTTTATATAGCCGAACAAGAATGTAATAGGTCATCTTAGTCGTTAAAAGGTCTTGTATTGTAATAGGTTAGTCGGGAAAACCGGGCTTGGACTTTAAGCTAATATTGTATAAGTTAGGGGCGTAAGCCCAAAGCAAAGCCAAGCCCGGCCCAAGATGAAGCCCACAAAGGCCTTAGAGCCGTGGGGTATATAACCCTCTTTCACATGTGAAAGAGGGTGTTGGTTCATTTTACTTTCTCTCTCTAGTAAACATAAACCTTCCAAATCTCTCTTGTTTCTCTCTCTACTTTTCTTCTCTTTCTCTCTCTAAATATCTCTTATAAATCTTGTGTTATGGATTAAATGGGAACAACATTAAGCTTGAAGAAGCTTTAGACCCCTTACCCTGTGGTTGCAAATATTTGGGTCTGGTCACGTTTCTATCAGCGTTGGAACTGGTCTTGTCAACGCTGAAATTTCCCTTGTCAGCGTTGAACCTAGGCTTTGCTACAGAAACCCATTGCCTATTAGACCAAGTATTTGTCTTTTGAAATCGTCTTTGTCCATGTGTGTTAGACCCTCTAGTGAATAATGGGGCAGGTCTAACAACTTGTGGACTTTGTTGCACACAAGGTTTGGGTCTGACAACGTTTGACTTTCTAACAGCGTTGACTTTGGAAGCGTTGACACACTTATATGCTAAATGTGAAAAGCTACCACAAGTGTAATAGGATTTTCTAGACACAACCCTAGGTCTAGAAGAGAAGAAGCCTGTTCCATCATTGCTAACTTGGATCTTAGGTGACCTAGTATTCCTATACATCTCTGCATACTTAATGCTAGGTTTTCTAACAGTGTTTGAGCCAAGGTCAACAGCTTTACCAGTGATTGGGTTTGTAACCTTAATGGGAGTTGACTCATTAGGACTTTCACATAGCAAGCCACCCTTAACAAATAAGGTAGGGTTAGCTTTCTTCCATTCATTCATGTCAGTCAACTTTTGTTGGTACTCTTCAACTGGGGTGACAACTCTTGGTGAAGGAATGAATTCCTCCTCTTGGAGTTCTGGCAAACCAGTCCAAGATAGGTCCTTTTGTTGGACACCATAGAAGTCACCAGCTGGTGGTGGAACCACAGAGTAGTCTTTCATCCCAATCCCAGTCATGTCCTTAGGATCCCTTTGTTTACTCACACATTCTCCTAGGGTTTGTGTGGCCTTATCAAATCTTATCTTTATTCTTAATGGCCTCATCTAATTTAGCCTGTAACTCACCATTAACCCTTTCCATGATACTCCTAATATCATTACTAGCATTCAACTCATTTTTTAAGATATTTATTTTATCTTTTAAGTCAAATTCCATTTTCTTGTATTCAGAAACTGTCTTCTCAGTTTGAGTGAGAGCTAGTTGGTAATTAGACAGTTTGCATCTTTCAATACTCACATCAGCTAATAATCTTAACATCTCTTTGTTAAGTTTCTCAGTATTTAACCTACAACCTTTACTACAAAAAGCATCATCGTATACCTCATTATCAGATGAAGAGGAGGAGTGTGCCATGAGAGCATATTGAACATGCTCTTCTTCTTCTATCTCAGCAACCAAGGCTTTATCCTCTTCCTCATTCTTAGACAAATAGCTCCAGTCCCATCCAATACTATCAATGTCTTGAACTGCAACCATGGCCTTAGGATCCTGAGCCTTAACAATTTGACTTGAAGGTTTGCCAGCATCAGATCTTCTTGGAGATCTACATTCCCTCATGAAGTGCCCCATATGATGACAGTTGTAGCACTCAACTTTGGATTTATCAAATACAGCTGTCTCCTTTGCATTGAAGGTCATCTTCTTCTTAAACCTCCTATTACACTTGTTTGCTCTTATACTAGCGAGAGCCATGTTCCACTTAATATCCATCTCTTCCAAGTGCTCATCACTTATCTGCTCAAGGTCCTCATATGTAATCACTGAACCATTGGGCAAAGAAGCAATATAAGCACACACAGTATCCAGATCCAAACCAGCAGGTTTAACTCTTGGTGAGTCATTTTTGTATGTGTCAGCATCCATGTATGAGACGTTGACAGGACATGTTCCAGCGCTGACACATGATGATCCAGTAATTGGATGCATGTAAGAGTCCTTCTGATTGAATTGACCTTCACTATGAGAAAAGAAGGCCATGTTACTGTTGGTATACTTGCTTCCATGCTCCAAAAGAGTTTCATCTTCCAACAGCCTCAGTTTGTTGTAGATGTCATCAAAAGTAGAACTTTTGTGCGTGTTGTTGGCAAGTATAGATCTTGCCTCAATCTTCCATGCCTCACCAAGAATTTTAAGGAAAGTAGCATTGATGTCAACATCACCAAGTTGTGTCCCCATGAAGGACAATTTGCTTGTAATGTCAAGCAATCTGCTTCTCACACTGCTGAGCTTCTCATTAGGTTGAGCATTGAAGACATCATAATCATGCATGAGTTGCTTCTTTTTCTCTTCCTTAGTATCTTCATTGCCACCATATGCAACTTCAAGAGCTGCCCAAAGGTCTTTGGCAGATTCATAACCTCTGTGTTTATGCTGGTTCTCTTGTCCCAAAGAGAGTTTCAGAATATTTAGGGTTTTCATATCAACCCTTTTCTTTGTTATGTCTTCAGCAGCTACAACTCTACCATCCTCTGGCTTTTCTCTCTTATCTGCTTCTGAACATCCAGCAACAGCTGCTCTTCCAGCAATAGCATCAGCAATCTTTTGGGCTTTATTGAATGTGTTTCCATATTCAATAATCTCCCAGAGTGTGTAGTCATAGATCCCTAGATATTGCTCAAAGTTGAATTTCCACAATTCAAAGTTGGTAGCATCAAGCATGGGAATCTTGATGTTGGGTAAAGGTAAGGAGGAGGTGGGTACTTCTGGATTTGACATGATGTTGTTAGGGTTTTGAGAAAATTAGGGTTTTGGTGATTTTAGGGTTCTTGTGTTCTTTAAGATCAAAAGTTCCTCAACAAGCTCTGATACCACTTGTTGATCCCAAACTTAGATCGATTTAGCTTTATTATACGAGATTAGATCAAGTAATACACTTAGAGAAACCTTTGTATATGTATATGACAATCTAAGTGTTATGCGTAATTAACACTTAAACAAGAACACAATGATATAAACAAACTTTCACTTTGATTAATGATATCAAACTTGCTTACAATGAAAGTAGTTTACGTATGAAAACTTATATTGAACATTAACCTAAAGGTCTTCTTTTATAGACATAAGAAGCCTTGTACAATAATCTACGTATCAACTATTCTAGGTAAAGATAAATATAGAAAATACATTGTTGTTCCTATCTTTACTAGAAGTAAACGCGAAGAGTATATCCTTCCATCAGTGCTTGTCTTCAATGTATCAACGCTTGACTTTGTCTTGTCAACGCTTGAGCTGTCAGCGTTTGTTTTACTCCTGTCAATGCTTGTTTTACTCTTGTCAGCGCTCAAGTAGACCGACTATAATTTATTCCCAACATTGGTATGCTCAACCAATAACATGCTGCATATGTTGAGGGGAGGTAATAGCTGTACAAATTTTTATAATTTTTATTGTATAGTCTATGTTTTGTGTTTTTGATGTTATTGCAGGTTAATAGAAAAAGATAAAAGATGTTACATTGTTAGTGGAAAGCATGAACTGGTCAATATTGTGAGTACCGTTGTCACTCCAAGTACCGCTAGCACAAATCCAAGTACCGCTTATGTTCCATGTACCGCTACATGTCTGTTGTACCGTTAAGGGTCTTTTTTGTAAATTAGGCGGTTTCTTCGCGCTTGTGTTTGTTATTTACTTAAATACTTACTCCAATTACACAATTGATTCACCTAATCTTTTATTTTTATCACTTGATTCTATAACCTTCTCTCTAATCTTTCGATCATCAAAAATACTAATGGCTGCTTTACAAGTAATCTCTAAGCATAATTTGGTTGTGAATATTGCTACAAATGATGACTCTCTTGGTTTCCATGAGATGCTTGGTTTCCTATCTCGAAGTCATGTTCGCTTTGCACTTACTGTAAGTCTAGTTGTCTCTATTTCCATTGTTGAACAATTTTGGGATACTGCTGTATTAGGTACTCGGTTTGATCAACCTTGCATTAAGGCTAGGGTGAATCATAGAAATATATATGTAACTGAGGTACTGCTACGAGCAAGTTTGAGATTAAATGATGAAAATGGACTTAGTATGCTTAATAATACAGAGATTTATGATGGCCTTGCAGCCATGGGCTATGGAGGTGGTAGGGAAAGTCTTACTTTCTATAAAGCTTTATTTTCACCTAAATGGAAATTGCTTTTTCATGCTATTATTCACTGCTTAGGTTCTAAAAGTACATCTTTTGATCAGAATCCTGCTGCATTAGCATCAGCTGGTGTTTGTCTAGCAAATAACAGGGTTTTTAATTTTTCAAAATTAATTTTTGAAGGCATGACTAGGAATTTGGATGGAACTAAGAAGTTTTTAATGTATCCTATATTCATTTAGACTTTAGTTAGTGACCAAATACCTAACCTACCAGAGTTAACTAATACATGGGATGTTCCTTCATTCACAAAGAGAACTTTCTCTTTCTTAACCAAACAAGGCAATGCCTTTATAGGAACAGTAACACCATTGTTTTCTCATATGTTAGCCCAACCTGCCAATCTAGAAGGTGAGGAACCTAACAATGCTAGTGCTTCTCAGCAAACTCCTTCTCACCAGATTTCTCATTCCCTAGAAGATTCACAATCTTCTTCTCACAATGTTAGTGTTCCACCAAACACTGATGAGATGATCCACACACCTGCTGCTTCTATTCCTGCTAGTGGTTCACCACAAGCACAAGCACCAAAGGTGGTGGATGTTGCCAATTTAACTGCTTTGTGTACAAGTTTGGCCCAACAGGTACAGGTGTTACAGAAAGAAAAGCTTGTTCAAGACAAGAAAATTGCTGAATTGGAAGCTAGCCTAATCAAACTAAGGAACAAAGTGTCACCTTGGATGAGGCAACATAGATCTATTCAGAAGTCTGCCATCAAGAAACAAAGATTCAGGAACCACAAGAAAAGACAACTGAATGCAACCAAATAGGGGAGGAATTATGAAGGACAACCACCTTCTTTTGATAATCAGACAAGGATCTCCGGAAATGACATCAATTTTGAATTGGATGAAGATGTCATGGGGACTTATGAAGATGGAACTGGTTTAGAGACTGGTGTGGATGGACCTTCCAATATGGAGATTCAGCATGAAGAACCACAGCCTACTCATGAGGAGCCACAAGTTGAAGAAATTTTGGTAACTCAGCCAGCACCATCACCTCAATCACCACTTCAAACAAATTGGAGTGCTTTCTATGAGAAGTTGGAGGAAATTACTATTCAGTTTCCTATATATTCAACTCCATCACCACAAAGACAAGTATGGTTTCAAAGGAAATAGACTTTGCAAGTACTGTCTAGATCAAGAATGAGCAATGAATCAGACAAGACTGAAGAGGTACAAGTTGAAATGATGGCTTCTATGGAAGAAAGAGTATCTAGGGATACACAAGTGATTAAAGAAACAAGTGTGTCTAATACTGGTGAAATCAACATTGTTGAAGATCCAAGTACTGCTAAGCCAACTAAGCCGACTGCAAGTACTACTGACATTGTTGAAGACCCAAGTACTGCTAAGCCAACTAAGCCGATTGTAAGTACCGCTGGTGATCATCCTTCACAAGAAAGTCAAACTCCTTTTGGAGAAGATGAGACTTTAGCCCAATTGCTGCTTGACTTAAGAATGAAGAATTTAGTTGAGAAGACTAAACAAGCAGAGATAGAGAAAAAGACACAACAAGAAGTTCTTGCCAAAAAGAATCAAATTCAAGGTAAGAAAGTTCAAGCTTCACACCCTACTAAAGGTATAGTTATTCAAAAACAAGCTAATGAAGAAAGAGCTACCAAGCTGAAGAAGAAGCTACCTAAGATTGATCCAAAGGATAAGGGGAAGAAGCAAATATTATCAGAGTCTAAAGATGAAAGTGATTCAAATGATGATATAAACAAAGTCATGTACAGATTTAATCAAATAGACCATGATGAGGAATTTGCTTATAGAATGCAAGCACACATTCGTGAAGATGAATTACAGGAAGAACTTGCAGCAAAGCAGGATTTGCTAGAAGCTAAAAGATTACAGCAAGAATGGAACATACAAGAGTATGATAGGATTTAAGCTGAAATACATGCAAGTGAGCTTCTTGCAGACTCATTGATAGCTGAAGAGAGATGCATATGATGAAGAAGAGAAATCAAAATTTATTGATGATCTGGTAAGGGAGCAACAAAGATTCTTTGCTGAAAAGAGAAGGAAAGAAAAGATTAAGCCTCCAACTACTATGCAGATTAGAAATCAGATGATGAACTTTCTTAAGAAAGTTAAGGGATTTACTCATATTCAGCTGGTCAAGAAGAATTTTGAAGAAATCAAGACTTTGTATGAGCAAAATAAGAGAACTGAATTGAATTTTGTTGAGATTGGATCTGAAGCAGATAGAAAAGCTGTTGAAGAGTTTAAAAGACATCTGCAACAATAAAGGCAATTTGGTAGCACTCGTAGAATTGAGCCAAGTACTATTGAACCTACAAATACATCGAGGAAGAATAGAAAGGAGAAGGTAAGTTCAAGGGAGGAAGAGACTGCTTAAAGAATGAATACAGGAGTTAAAACTCAAGATATTGCTCAGACTGAAAATGTACAAGCAGTACATACACAGTCAACAGTACCTACAATAGTACATACTGAGGAGACGGTACATAGAAACTTGGAAGAAGGTTCAACAGAACTTGAGGGAATTTACAAGGGTGTTAAAAGGAAAAGGTCAACAAAGACAAAGAAGAAAGCTAAGAGAGCTAAATCAAAAGCAGAGGATAGTGATGATGATGAGAGCTTAAAGAAGTACTTGAAGATTGTGAAATTTGAAGATCAATGTATTCATACAGAGATTTTTGGAAAGAGAGCATCCATTGCTAAATGGATTTACTCTACAGATCAAGGACTTGAAGCTCATGGAGTTCAGAGAACTGATGGCACAACAAGGGTATTCAGACTTTTGGAGGATATTCTTCACATTCTTGACAGCCAAGATATTCAAGATCTTTCAAGGTTAGTTCAAGAAGCCAGTGCAGGTAAAACTAAAGTATCACTGTTATACTGGGAATTTCTCTTTATGTATGAGCCACACAATTATGATCAAGAAATGTTGAAGGAATTAGAGAATCAGGTTCCTAGTTACTAGAGATATTACAGGTCATGTGGATTGCATATTTTAGATGTAGTTGATGTTACATACTATATGCTGCAAGAGAAAACTTACCCTTTCAAAAGAAAATTGTTGGAAAGGATGTTAGAACAACAATTATAAGTTACAGAAGAATCTGCTGATGCTTTGGAGTTGATCAGAATGGTTAAACAACAAATCAAGGATTTGAAAGATGAGGAAGAAGCTGAGAAAGAGTCTTAAGTGTTTGACTTTCAGTCACACTTCACAAATGGTTCTCAGTTCACCATGTCTAACACACATAAGAACAGGCTAGTCCATAAGCAAACGGTTTGTGGTAAAGACTTATCAAATCCGTTGAAAGCTGATAGTTTGCTAAAAACTATATGGTTCTAACTCACCTTGTTTTGAGACAAAGAGTTGGCTAGTCCTAGACAAACGGTACTAAGTAAAGACTTCATCAAATCCGTTGATGGTTGACAATTTACCAAAAATTGTAAGGTTTTCATTACACCTTATTCTTTGTGAATAAAGTATTGGCTATTCTAGAGTGTACGGCTAACTGGTAAAGAATTTATTAAATCCGTTGATAGCTGGTGATTTGCTAAAAATCATGAAGCCAATACAGATTGGTGTTTGTTGTTAACTGTTTTATTTCAGGTATGAAGATTGCAAGCAAAGAAGTATCTAAAGATACTTAGAAGGTTTTGTTATTGTCAATTCAAGACAAAGGTTCATGATTAAGAGTTCAAAGACTAAACTCAAGAAGACAATAACTGATGCTACAAAGATAAGTGAATGTTTAGAAGACACAAGAAGATCATAGTTTGAAGACAAAGATGATACTTATGATGTTTGAAGATTATCTTATCAGAAGAATATCTACATTTGAAGTGTTTGGCTACATTCAGTTGGTTATAAATACAAATTACCAAGTTCAATCCAAGGATGAAGGAAAGACTAAAGACATGTATTTTAATACATCCAGTACAAGAGAAACAAAAAGACAACAAGTTATCATTTCTTGTTTAGGGGAGGATTGTTGGGAATTATTTGTTAAGTGTCAAGTACTGTTAGTGTACTTCAAGTACTGTTAGTGTTATGTAAGTACCGTTAGTATTAACGCGGTACATAGTAAGTACTGCTACATATAAATTAAGTACTGCTATGATGATTAGGACGAATATATCTTTGTATAAGATATGTCATAGTTATAGTTAGAGTGTATCTTATGTGATATACCTAAATAGTTAGAATATTGATAATATATCTTCTGTGATATAGTTATCTTTATAGAATATTCTAAGGTTTATAGGGTTCCTTACTCTATAAAAGGAACATAGGTACAATGTCTTTCATGTACCTCATTCAAGTCGATTAATAAGAGAATGGAATAGTTAAAAGTAATTATGTTCTTTTGTGCTTTATAAGTTAGATTCCGCATAACTTATTTAGTGTTAGTAAGAGTGCTCAAAGTATTTTAGTTTGATTACAAACTACTATACTAATTCTTAACAGAATATAGATCTAACCAAAGGGATCAACAATACCCCTTACCAACATACATTTGATTCTTAGAAAATACAACTTTATCAGACTCAAAAACAAAACGAAAACCAAACTTATTCAAAAGCCATCCGGACACAAGATTCTTACGAATCTCCAGAACATACAAGACTTTAGTCAACTTGAGCTCTTTCTCGGATGTCATCTTCAAAATAACATCTCCTTCGCCCTTGATATAAGCAGTTGCAGAGTTGCCCATGTACATCTTCTCTCCATTGTCAACCGCTCTGAAAAAGTGAAACATACTCTTGTCAGCACACACATGACCGGCTGCCCCAGTATCAACCCACCAATCATTATTATTAGAACCTACCAGGTTAACTTCAGAGATCATGGTAACGACATTAGACACCATAGCAATCATGTCCACATTATCATTCACCATATTAGCCTCGCGTGGAGTCACCCGTTTTGGCGCTTTGCAATTAGCAGCACGATGACCTGGATTGTCACAGTTGAAGCAATTTCCTTGGAACTTCTGCTTTGCAATTCCACCTTTAGGAGAAAGGTACTCAGACTTCCCTTTGCTCTTGTTGTCATTCTTCCCTTTGCCAAATCTCTTGCCTTTAGACTATGAAGAAGACGAACCATGCTCAACAATATTTGCCTTGGCAGAATCAGGTGTATAAGTGTTTTTTTGAGCCAGCTTGTTGTCCTCTTCAATACGAAGACGAACAACCAAGTCTTCAACAGTCATCTCCTTTCGCTTATGCTTCAAGTAGTTTTTAAATTCTACCCAGCTTGGAGGTAACTTTTCAATGATAGCAGCAACTTGAAAAGTTTCACTCAAAGTCATACCCTCAGCATGAATGTCGTGTAGCAAAACCTACAGATCTTGAACCTGAGTTATCACACTCTTTGAATCAACAATCTTGTAATACAAAAAACGAGCTACCACGAACTTCTTTGTACCAGCATCCTCAGTTTTGTACTTGCGTTCCAACGACTCCCATAATTCTTTGGCAGTCTTAGTCTTGTAGTACACATTGTACAAAGAGTCCACCAAACCATTCAGAATATAGTTGTGACACAAGAAGTCTGAATGTTTCCATGCTTCAACAGCCTGCACGGCTTGTTGATTTTTTGGTACACCTTCTTTAGGAGTTTCCACCTGAGGTACAGTCTCCTTTAAGAACTTCGCAAGGTTCAAAGTAGTGAGATAGAAGAACATCTTCTGCTGCCACCTCTTAAAATTTTGCCCATTAAATTTTTCTGGTTTTTCAGCATGATTAGCAACTGTGTGGGTAACTGGCGCAGCAGTTACTTTCACAGTAGTAGTTGCAGGAGTTTCAGGAGTGCTAGTAGACATTCTGAAAGATCAAACAAGATCAAAACACAAACAGTTAGACAACTGTTATAAATCTGTATCTAAGAAATTCAATCGTGATCTCTATATACTTATAGTGGATCTGCTTCAAAGAAACTCAATCTTGGTTTCAATGAATCAGATGCAATTATCTAATATATCAGTTTAACAGAAACACAATCTTGTTTCAATATAAACTGATAAGAACAACTGCTTAATGAAAAACGTTAGAGATCTGTTAATTAAAATCTATAAAATTAAAACTGATTTCTAGTGAAACTCAATCCTGGTTTCGGCAGAAACAATTTATAATAAATCTGATAAAAATTATTAATCCGATTTAATAAAAGTTTTAATTCTGTTAAACTGAATCTGTTTTAAGATTGTAGGAAACGGTGTACACTTTTATTATATAAAATCGAATTACAAATAAAAATTGACAGAAATTAAGAAAACAGAAAATAAATAACAGTAATAACAAAAGCAGTAAAATTAAAATAAGACGAGGCACGTGTTTAACACGCTTTTAAAACAGATTCACCGTCTGTTTCCCAGGGTACAACGTCCAAAGCTGTTGTACAGCCGGACTCGTGAAAGATCACGGATACAGTGTGTGTTTCTGACTGAAAAAGATTGCTGGAACTTTGATGCAGAAAAGCTGCGTTTTTTTGGATGTCTTGAATGAATGAACTTCAAGTTTAATTTATAGGCATTATATGTCTTGGTCACCAAGACAGAATATTTGCTCCTAAATTAAACTGACATGAAAATCTGTTATTACTAACACTGATTCGCAAATCTTTTAATACACAAAACAGATTTCTATAAACTTAATTAATAAGTTTGTATCTATTCCTAAAATAGATTAGAAAAATTTGGAAGGAAAAATTCGAATGAGCAGCAAAAAGATATACCGAATTTGCCCGTACCCAAGCAGATTTCGGAGATGCATTCGTGTCCACAGGTCGCGCGCTCATGCACAAGTTCAGTAGCTTCGGCCCGTTTTTGGCCCAAAAATCCAACTTTCTGCACCCCCCCCCCCCCCCATGCGCGCGCGTAGGCATAGGAGTAAAAACCCACAAATGAATATTGTAGGGTAGAAACTAGGATTTCCTTATAAACATGTTTTCACTTCATGTTTCAAGCGATGTGGGACAAAATATTTTCCAAATATTGTGTTTCACGTGACTCACTTTGAGACACGATATCTCATTCATATTAACTTAATATTGGACATACTTTAGCTCGTTGCGAAGCTCTCTTCGAGGAGAACGCAAAGCTACTAAGTACTATGAATATATATAACATATACATATATAAAATTATGTCCAATGTATTGCAAAAACCATATTTTGCAAAACATTTTCCAACAATCCCCCACATGAATGGGAATCGGTCGAAAACACACGAAAGTTTTGGAAAATTTTCTGCGGTTAAGTCCTGCATAGGATAGGTAGGTGTAACCCTTTGAACCTTCCCTTGTGAGATGCACTTAGTCTCATAGATCTGAGTAGACGTGATGTCCTTGAACTCAGCCTCTGTTTACGTAGACGACAATACACACTCACAAAAGACTCTCCCTGACCTTGTCAAGTCCTCATAGTCGTGTTCGTTATGGTCATGAACACTCGCCTGGTTCTGCAAGAGCTCTTAGAAATTGCGCCCCCATAATTTCCTTCAAAGCGACCCCACTTCTCTCTCACATAGATGATTTCATCTTGAATCATTAAAAACATATGTTTTATGATTTCATCTTGAATCATAATGCTTTATGATTTCATCCTAAATCATTAAGCCATATGTTTAACCTCTCAACAATTCACATTGTTCTAGGAATGGATTAGGAAAGTTATTGTATTAATTAACTCCCCCACATTGACGTGACTTCCCCCACATTTCTATGATTAGGTTGTCCTATTGAACCCAGATATTGGGATCTCCAGTCAACTGGGTTAGGTTTTCCTTCATAGAAACTCATTCCTTTAAGGGCTTTAGTCCCATTCCTTTAGACGACTTACTAACTAACTCTCTGCTTAAGCCTTTCGTAAGCGGATCCGCGATGTTATCCTTTGACGTCACATATCAACTGAGATAACTCCTGTTGATAGTAGTTGTCGCACCGAATTATGTCGACGACGGATATGTCTAGACTTTCCATTATACATTGTGCTATGAGCTCTGCTAATTGCCGATTGACTATCACAATGTATACTAATGGCCGTTACCGGTTTAGGCCACCTGGGTATGTCATCTACGAATTGACGTAGCCATTCCGCCTCTTCTCCGCATTTATCTAGCATGATAAATTTTGATTCCATCGTAGACTTAGCTATTACAGTTTTCTTGGAAGACTTCCAAGATATAGCGGCCCCTCCCAGTGTAAACACATATCCACTGGTTGATCTAGAATCCTTTATGTGAGATATCCAATTTTCATCACTGTATCCTTCAATAACAGATGGATATCTAGCATAGTTCAGTCCATAATCACGACTATATCTCAAATAATGAAGTACCCTAGTCATAGCTTTCTAATGTGCATCACTTGGATTACTAGTATATCTACTTAGCCTGCTAACAGCATATGCTAAGTCAGGTCAGGTACATGTCATCAAATACATCAACATGCCAATAATTCTTGAATACTCTAATTGGGCAACACCTGCGCCTCTATTTTTAGATAGATGCAAACTGATGTCAATTGGAGTTCTAGCTAGGCCGGAATCCCCCGCATTATGAGTATTAAGAATTTTTTCCACGTAATGTGCTTGCCTTAATGCAAGTCCACTTTGAGTTCGTATGATCTTTATTCCAAGGATCACATCAGCCAAACCCATATCTTTCATGTCAAACTTTGATTTCAACATATCTTTAGTAGACTCTATCATCTTGTCGTTACTGCCAACAATAAGCATTTCATCGACATAAAGACACAAGATTACATATCCACTATTTGTGTCTTTGACATAAACACACTTGTCGCATTCATTAATTTTGAATCCACCCTCTAGCATGGCGTGATCAAACTTTTGATACCATTGTTTTGGAGCTTGCTTTAAGCCATACAATGACTTAACAAGCCTACAAACTTTGCTCTCTTGTCCAGGAGCCATGAAACCCTCTGGTTGGTTCATGTATATTTCTTCTTCTAAATCTCCATTTAGAAAAGACGTTTTCACATCCATTTGGTTGACTTCTAAATTTCTTAATGCGGCAATAGCAAGAATCATCCTAATAGAAGTTATTCGCGTAACAGGCGAATAAGTATTAAAGTAATCTAGACCTTCATGTTGTCTAAAACCTTTGATCACCAATCTTGCTTTGTACTTATCAATGGTGCCATCAGCTTTCATCTTCTTCTTAAAGATCCATTTATAGGCTAGTGGTTTACAACTAGGAGGTAAATCCACGAGCTCCAAAGTATGATTTTGTAAAATAGACTCTATTTCACTATTAATCGCTTCTTTCCATCGAGGCCCTTCTGAGGAATTTACAGCTTCTTGATAAGAAATGGGTTCATTTTCTACCACAAAAGAGACAAAATCGGGTCCAAATGATTTCTCGGTTCTCGTCCGTTTGCTTCTTCTAGGTTCAACCTCTTCTTCCTCGGGTTGATCTTGTCTCTCATCTTGGAGATCATTATCATCTCGTTGTCTCTTATCTTGGACAACTGCATCATCTATTCTAGATGTGCTTCCATTTTCATTCTTTAAACAAGGAAATATGTTTTCAAAGAAGGACGCATTCCTTGATTCCATAACTGTGTTCTTGTGTATATCTGGATTTTTCGAATCATGTACAATGAAACGATACGCACTGCTATTCTTACCATATCCAATAAATATACAATCCACAGATTTAGGTCCAATCGTTTGGGCCTTAGGTGTCAGCACAGCTACCTTGGCTAGACACCCCCACACTCGTAAGTACTGGTATGATGGTTTTCTTCCCATCCATAGTTCATATGGGGTTTCCTCTTTATCCTTACGAGGTATCTTGTTTAAAAGATAAGTAGCCGTTAGAATGGCTTCCCCCCACATGTCCCGGCTCAAACCAGAACTTAACAACATGGCATTAACCATTTCTTTCAAGGTACGGTTCTTCCTTTCGGCAATACCGTTTTGCTGAGGTGAATAAGCAGCAGTAAACTCGTGTCTAATTCCATGTTTCGCACATAGATCAGCAAAAGGAGACACATATTCACCTCCTCTATCACTTCGTACAACCTTGATTTTCCTACCAAGTTGATTCTCAACTTTGGTTTTATGTAGAACAAACTTGTCTATAGCTTCATCTTTACTTTTCAACAAGTAAACGTAGCAGTACTTTGTGCAATCATCAATAAACGTGATGAAGCACTTATTGCCACCTTTTGTGGGTAGTGATTTCAAATCACATATGTCTGTGTGTATCATATCAAGTGGTTCGGTTTTTCGTTCAACCGATTTGAAAGATGATCTTGTAAGTTTGGCTTCGACACAAGTTTCACACTTATAATTTGAATCAATATGAAAATTTGGTATGCCATTAAATTTAATCAAACGACGCATTGAATTAAAATTAACATGTCCAAGACGGCCATGCCACACATTTGAAAGACTCAATCAAGTAAGCAGAAGAATTCATTTTATTGATAGCATTCTTAACAGCTATTACATTGAGCTTAAACATACCATTCATGGCATACCCCTTACCAACATACATTTGATTCTTAGAAAGTACAACTTTATCAGACTAAAAAACAAGACGAAAACCAAACTTATTCAAAAGCCATCCGGACACAAGGTTCTTACGAATCTCCGGAACATACAAGACTTTAGTCAACTTGAGCTCTTTCTCCGATGTCATCTTCCAAATAACATCTCCTTCGCCCTTGATATCAGCAGTTGCAGAGTTGCCCATGTACAGCTTCTCTCTATTGTCAACCGCTCTGAAAGAGTGAAACATACTCTTGTCAGCACACACATGACGGGTTGCCCCAGTATCAACCCACCAATCATTATTATTAGAACCTACCAGGTTAATTTCAAAGATCATGGTAACGACATCAGACACCATAGCAATCATGTCCACATTATCATTCACCATATTAGCCTCGCGTGGAGTCACCCGCTTTGGCGCTTTGCAATTAGCAGCACGATGACCTGTCTTGTCACAGTTGAAGCAATTTCCTTGGAACTTCTGCTTTGCAATTCCACCTTTAGGAGAAATGTACTCAGACTTCCCTTTGCTCTTCTTGTCATTCTTCCCTTTGCCAAAGCTCTTGCCTTTAGACTTTGAAGAAGACGAACCATGCTCAACAATATTTTCCTTGGCAGAATCAGGTGTATAAGTGTTTTTCTGAGCCAGCTTGTTGTCCTCTTCAATACGAATACGAACAACCAAGTATTCAACAGTCATCTCCTTTCGCTTATGCTTCAAGTAGTTTTTAAATTCTACCCAACTTGGAGGTAGCTTTTCAATGATAGCAGCAAGTTGAAAAGTTTCACTCAAAGTCATACCCTCAGCATGAATGTCGTGTAGCAAAACCTGCAGATCTTGAACCTGAGTTATCACACTCTTTGAATCAACCATCTTGTAATCCAAAAAACGAGCTACCACAAACTTCTTTGTACCAGCATCCTCAGTTTTGTACTTGCGTTCCAACGACTCCCATAATTCTTTGGCAGTCTTAGTCTTGCAGTACACATTGTACAAAGAGTCCACCAAACCATGTTTTCACTTCATGTTTCAAGCAATGTGGGACAAAATATTTTCCAAATATTGTGTTTCACGTGACTCACTTTGAGACACGATATCTCATTCATATTAACTCCATATTGGACATACTTTAGCTCGTTGCGAAGCTCTCTTCGAGGAGAACGCAAAGATATTAAGTACTACGAATATATATAACATATACATATATAAAATTATGTCCAAAGTATTGCAAAAACCATATTTTGCAAAACATTTTCCAACAAGGTGCAATTTCCCATGGCTGGCTGGACCTCTGCGTCTGTTTTGCAGTGTTTGATTAGTACTTCCGTAGGTAGTATTTAGTTAGATTTGGTGGTTTCACAATAATACTACAGTAGTAATTAAAAATGATTCAAATACGAGTATTACTCACAGTATCGGTTAGCAATCTGTTTGGGTTCTTTTGTATTTTTTTTGTTGTTTTTCTACGGTTCAAAATGGCTTGGACAAACGCTAGCAAATAGTATTATGACGTGTCAACTCCATGTATAAAACCGTAGCCTTGCTCCAACACAAGTTTAACTTGTTAACCATCTACTTGAGTTGAGTCTTTAATTTTTTTTGGTTCTGATATATAGAATAATACAACACATATTCGATAGCTCACAAGAGATATTAAGTTAAAGACTCATTAGATACGAATTCTACTAGAAGCCTAAACAATAACTTATTTGTTTTGGCGGATTAAATTGTTAAACAACATTTTGTGTACATCAACACAATGCATAAATCTTTATCTAGTATGTTATAAAAGCTGGTTGAAAATCATTTAAAAAGGAAATTGTTGAAAAATTAATGTTGAGAAGTTAATATTTTTGAAATTATTGAAAATTTTAAATGTTAATATATAGTAAGAGTTTATTTAAGTAATCTCCACCAGATCAATCTGATCGAGTCATCGAGTCACATGTATGACGATTAGGTCAATCCGATCTAGTCATCGGCTCACAAGTACGCCGACGGGGTCAACCCGGTCGAGTTACCAGTTTAACCACCGAATCAATTAACATATCATTAACTATTACCGCTATACACTGATATTCACCTAATTACCCCAAAAATAAAGATAATTTAAAAGGCCGGAGTCCAGGACCCTTTTTGTGATACTTTCTAAACCTGTATTTATGTGTAACATTGTTTGTATTTTAAGGGTATGTTTCGTACCAAGCGTTTGTGAGCATTTCGGAGCAACTAGCGACAAGCGACTAGCAGTTTAAATATAATGCTTGTTTGGCAAAGAGCGATTAACGGTTGAATTGTGTGTAACTGCTCTTATTCAAAAAAACTTTATCAACAAGCATTTAAATCTAACCGTTAGCGTTTTGATTTTCAAATTATATATATGCCTCTTCTCTTTATTTAAAGAACATTTATGTTAATGTGTACATGTCCTTTTAATTAATTTTACAGTGTATAATTACTGCTACGTTTACCAAACGCTTTATTTGACAAACATCTACTACTTACCTCTCTTACAAACTACTATTTACTGCTTTTTGCTTCTGCTCATACAACTGCTTACTGATACTATAACCAAACATAGCCTAAAATTCAAATATTTTTTGGCTTTGAAAATAAGCAATAGAAATTTCAACAATAGTGGGCTAGTTATGGGCTCTTAGAGCTTCATCAATAGTCCAATACATGATCATAACATTCTAACACAAGAAGTGTTTCAACTCAGGTCGAGTTTATGTTTCAACGAATCACGTTGTTTCAGTCATTGGCTGGCATAGTCTGACCGTTGGTCTCAAAGAACATATACCTTTGATGTTTTATTCTCTTTAAACTATATCTAAATTAAAATTTCATAATGAAATCTCTAATATCATTTGAAATTGGCTTGAACATAATTGACATCATTCATGGTAAAAAAAATTTACTTGAGGTTCATAACGATTTTATCTATTTGCAACATTTATATTGCATGTCTTGTTTTTTCAATATGCTTTTATCGTGTTTATTTGATTGTAAAATGACTTGTATGTTTTGTTACATTTTAATGTTGGATGATTCTGTATATAACACCTTAATTTCCCTCGAGTTTATGTTTCAACGAACCACGTTTTTCAGTCTTTGGCTGGCATAGCGTGACCGTTGGTCTCAAAGAACATATACCTTTGATGTTTTATTCGCCTTAAACTATATCTAAATTAAAATTTTAGAATAAAATCTCTATCATCATTTTAAATGGCTTGAACATAATTGACATCATTCACGGTAAAAAAAATTCTTATTTGAGGTTCATAATAAATTTATCTATTTGCAACATTTATATTGCATGTCTTGTTGTTTCAATATGCTTTTATCATGTTTATTTGATTGTAAAATGACTTGTATTCTCTGTTACATTTTAATTTTAGATCATTCTGTATATAACACCTTAATTTCTCTCGAGTTTATGTTTCAACGAACCACGTTGTTTTAGTCGTTGGATTGCATAGCCTGACCGTTGGTCACAAAGAACATATACCTTTGATGTTTTATTCTCCCTAAACTATATCTAAATTAAAATTACAGAATGAAATCTCTATCATCATTTGAAATGGTTTGAACATAATTGACATCTTTCACGGTAAAAAATTCTTACTTGAGGTTCATAATAAATTTATCTATTTGCAACATTTATATTGCATGTGTTGTTGTTTTAATATGCTTTTATCGTGTTTATTTGATTGTAAAATGACTTGTATGTTTTATTACATTTTAATGTTAGATGTTTCTGTATATAACACCTTAATTTCCCTCGAGTTTATGTTTCAATGGACCACGTTGTTTCAGTCGTTAACTGCCACAACCTGACCGTTGGTCTCAAAGAAGATATACCTTTGATGTTTTATTCTCATTAAACTATATCTAAATTCTAATTTTAGAATGAAATCTCTATCATCATTTGAAATGGCTTGAACATAATTGACATCATTTATGGTAAAAAGCATTCTTACTTGAGGTTCATAATGAATTAATCTATTGGCAACATTTATATTGCATGTCTTGTTGTTTCAATATGCTTTTATCGTGTTTATTTGATTGTAAAATGACTTGTATGTTTTGTTACATTTAATGTTGGATGATTATGTATATAACACCTTAATTTCACTCGAGTTTATGTTTCAACGAACCACGTTGTTTCATTCGTTGGCTGGCATAGCCTGACCGTTGGTCTCAAAGAACATATACCTTTGATGTTTTATTCTCCTTAAAATATATCTAAATAAAAATTTTAGATTGAAATCTCTATCATCATTTGAAATGGCTTGTACATAATTGACATCATTCACGGTAAAAAAATTCTTACTTGAGGTTCATAATAATCTATTTGAAACATTTATATTTCAATATGCTTTTATCGTGTTTATTTGATTTTTAAATGATTTGTATGTTTTGTTACATTTTATTGTTGGATGATTCTGTATATAACACCTTAATTTTCCTCGAGTTTATGTTTTAACGAACCACGTTGTTTCAGTCGTTGGCCGGCATAGCCTGGCCGTTGGTCTCAAAGAACATATACCTTTGTGGTTTTATTCTCCTTAAACTATATAAAATTTCAGAATGAAATCTCTATCATCATTCGAAATGGTTTGAACATAATTGATATCATTCACGGTAAAAAAATTCTTACTTGAGGTTCATAATAAATTTATCTATTTGCAACATTTATATTGCATGTCTTGTTGTTTCAATATTCTTTTATCATGTTTATGATTGTAAAATGACTTGTATGTTTTGTTACATTTTAATGTTGGATGATTTCGTATATAACACCTTAATTTCCCTTGAGGTTTGCTGGTTAATTGGTCAGATGCATAACATGGATTATGATATTCTTATGCAGGAAATATTTTATTGTAACCCGTTTGTGTATGTGCAACCGTAAACAATTATAATGAGCTAAAACATCTTCGGTCGTCATGTCTTCATGCAAACTTGTTTGTTATGCATAAGTCATTTTATCTATTGGGATCCCTATTCTATGTGCGCATTCAAGATAATACAACGACCACATAAAATGTAGCCTCAACGTTGCTTCTCCTAGCTTATATGCTGTATTCCTAGGCCTGAGGCATAAGCGTTATGTTAATTATTAAGGTCTTATATGGCTAGTTAGCTTTCATTTAAAGAATAAATTAGAAAAGGTACACAATTCATTTTAAACAATGCGTAAGGTGGCGTTGTCATGCAAATTAGATTAATCAAGTAATATGCCTTTTTTTGGTGACAAAAAGACATAAGGTCATTGGGCCTCATTTCAATTGATTAAATTTGCAAGATAAAAGCGAATAGAAATGAATGTTGTTGAGGTTAGGGCCTTGGACCAGGAAGCTTATTTGCCTTATCACTCGTGGTTTGCCTTTCCATCGATTCCTATTTTGTCATCAGTTTTTATTTTATAATTGCGTGCAGTTAAATGCTTATGTGTAGTTAATACGTCACTAATATTCTGCCGTTAATTTAAGTAGCTTACGTATGTAATGTTAATGTAATGATCAATGATACCTTATTGACCATGTTTGTCTGTGTTCGCTAGCTGCTGGTGTCGACAATGGATGCTACTGACACCAACAGGGAAGAGCCGAGAGTTCCACATATGGTAATAAACTTTTTCCCTGTCAGCATAATTTACCATTTAGCTTACTCCCTGATGCGCAGGAACCGACGACAATTGCTTTAGAAGAACTAACAGAACCTTTGTTAAGTGATAATGAAGACGACGGGACCCTTTTGGATGTTCCTGAATCAGTATTAGCCGCAACTGATGCACCACTTGTGGGTGATGAAATACCAAGTAACTCAAAAAAAGATCATTCTCAAAATAGTATTGCAGATGTGCAATCTGATCAGACCAGGAACAATGGGATTCCACTGTTTAAAGGGTAATATTAACCTATGCTAGCTTTAATTAGTAACCAATCTAGATTCAAATTACAATATATTTACTTTTATCATATAATTAAATTGTTTGTAAGTTAACTAATTTAGTTATTTAGCAATATTCTTCTTACATACTTTCATGACCTTATTAAACAAGTTGCATAAAGTTATCTTTCAGCCTTATTGAGCGCGTTAGAAGGACGGTTCGTGGGTCAGCTGATGACATTGGATGGCTACAACGAGCTCAAGATATGCCTCCTGTTGAAGACGGGACTGAACGATTTAGTAATATTCTTGAAATTATTAGGTAGACGAGTACTTAATTTCCCAAGATACTAGTTGTCTAACTTTGCTTAGATGATGCTAAAATGATGTTTCTTCCTGTATCAGGCATGATGTGCACATGCTGCCAAACACTATGGTTTATCTTTTAGTTCCAGGTAATATATGGATTGGTAATATCTTTTTTTAGATCGACTATGATATTATTATAGAGGTGGCAAAATGAGCGGGTCAAGTAGCATGTCAAAAGTATGTTTGTTTGTTTTCATGTGATGGGTTAAAATAGTCGTGTTTACTTGCAGCCTTTTTCCAAAAAGAAAACAATCATGCTTCCTATTTATGTTTTGTCGAATGAGAAATTATTGTATTGGCTAATTATGATGTTCTGCACGATGTTTGACATGGAGGTCTTTTTAGCAACCATGGACCCCTATATTTTACTACCACGAAGGCATACTTCTCAAAAATGGGATTGACATGTCATATTGCAAAGATCCACAGCGAGGTACTATGTCTATTATGATTAATATCCGACTTTATTGCAACTTACTGGTTTTAAAGTTGTATGACCAACATGAAACAATTTTAGGCGTCTGTGGAAAAGAATGCTAGAGAAATAAAAGAGTACATTGAAGAGTTTCATTGGGGTTCCAAGAAGCGCGTTTTTCTTCTTGGCCATAGTAAAGGGGGAATAGACGCAGCTGCTGCTTTATCAATGTATTGGCCTGATTTAAAAGATAAAGTTGCTGGTCTAGCTTTAGCTCAGAGCCCATATGGAGGTAGCCCCATAGCTTCGGATATCATGAGACAAGGACAGATTGGAATCAATGTTCGAAAACTTATGGAAATCTTGATCTGTAAAGTTATTAAGGTACCTTGTTTTTCTTGTTTTACCTTTATATGTGAGATTTCAGTTACGAAAACATCTTTAGTTTACTTGCTTATGCTTAGTATTTGTTGACTCCATTCTCTGTCCGTTACTAATTGCATACAAATATCGTTACAAAATGATTCATAATATTTATTTCAAAACAAAATATGAGAATTTTTATTTTCGTAAGCTACAAATAAGATCAAATATCTTATTCACATATCATAGTTAGTAGTTATCAGCGGTTAAAAATGGCAGGTCAAACTGTTGCCAACAGTTATGTCGGTTGGAATGTTGGTGGGAAAAGCAGGTAACGTATTTGGATCACCAAATATATCGTTTAGGTCGCTGCCACTTAAAGATTTTGTTTATTACTTTAGTTGTAATCTTGATAAATTGATGTTAATAAAACTAAAAAGTTTGACCAAAAAACGTTGGATAGTTTCCCTGAAGGCCTAAACGCCTATATATTTTGACCTGCACTAACAGTTGATCATTATGCCCTTTGCCAATTAGTGTAATTCACCTGTTTTTTTAACTCTAGTTTTAAGACACTGTGATGTATATTTTGAAGGGTGATTTGCAAGCACTCGAAGATTTGACATACAAGAAGAGAAGGGAATTCTTAGAGAAGCACCAGTTGCCTCAGGAACTCCCAGTCGTCTCATTTCATACCGAAGCCAATATCTCTCCAGCCGCACTAGCAACACTTACTCGTGTAGCACATGCAGAGCTTCCAACATTTGCGCCTTTATCCACTACACCCGTACTCCCAGTTGTAATCCCTCTTGGAGCCACAATGGTTGCTGCTGCTCAGTTGCTACAAACAAGATACAATGAGAAGAGTGATGGGCTTGTGCTACGTCGTGATGCTGAAGTTCCTGGCTCAGTTGTGGTACGTCCTACAAGGAAATTGGACCATGCCTGGATGGTTTACTCTTCAACGAAAGATGAACCTTCAGAGGCAGACGCTTCTCAGGTGTGTGAGGCATTGTTAACTTTGGTCATGGAAGTTGGACTAAGGAAGAATCATTTTCATAGCATACAAGAGGAATGATGCTCGAGTTAGAACCATATTATATCAGAGTTCACTGCTCCCAGAATCTATCTCCTTTAGTTGTAAATAATTAGATACTTTGATATGGTCATTGGGAAAAATATACATGTATCTAAAATGTATGTAGTTTACGCGGCGTATGGAAAAATATTATAAAAATACATGAAAAAATGTTTGGAAAAATATTATGTAAAATATGTCTTGTTACATTTAATTCTTTTGATATGGCATATGGTGTTCATGTTTTAATCCATTTAATGACTAAGACACGGTTCATTTTTAAGGAACGAGCCACGGGAAAAAGTTAGGGCACGCCTTGACTTCGGTACCAGTCCGGCTAAGGGAACAAAGGCCGAGAAGTCACCGCAACACTCTTTGGAAAAGGACAGCCGTAGTGGATCTCTTGAACCAAGGAGAAGATGCCCCATCGGAGCGCCTGAGGAGGCCAGGTGTGAAAGAATCACTCGGGGAGCCACACGCCCCTGATCGTCATTAAGGGAAACAAATCCTCGAACATCACTCACAAAGTTCAAAGGGTCGGGACGTCTCGGAGAGACCACAAGAGGACGATCGTCGCACAACATGCGCTTCAAGCATCTTTGACAGAATCGGAAAATGGAGAACGAGTCCAACTCTGGAATCCGAGGGATCCGGATCCAAAAAAAGAACCTCGCACCTACTCTGAGAAGTGGGGCCGTTCCTACAGTATAGATGGTTCCACCTCTAGAACGGGATCTTCCCATCACAGGCGTCGCAAGAGAGACACATCGTCCCCACTCTATACCTTAGAAAGTGAGAATACCGACACAGGACACTAGAAGTCAAAGCATAGGCGTCACAGGCGAAAGAACGAAGATTTGTCCCGTCCTTAGCGTCGTCAATAAGTAGGCACATTCATGTCGTAAATACGTAAATGTGTCGATCATAAGAAAAGAAAGATGTTGTCGAACGTCAAGAATTACGACGGCACGGGTGACCCAGACGGTTACTTGAATGTTTTTGGCGCCCACATAGAGAAATGGCCGGAGCCCACATGGTGTCACATGTTCAATTATACCTTGATAGAAAATGCACGTACAATGCCTTCGAGGAACTGTGATACGTGCCTGATCATGTCAAGACCAAGTCTTTTCCTTAGTTTCCCATGCACTTAAAGAAGTTTAAAGTCATGCATCATTTTAGGAATGAAAAGTAGAACCCACTACTGCATTTAGTCCATGTTTGCATCCATGTTCTCCATATTTTTAGTATTGCATCCGTATGTTTAACATAGTGGTACTTGTTGTAGTTTACTATTTAATGTACTCCTTGCATCAGTGAATGACCAAGAAGAAAAGAAACAAAAAATTATTCCAAAAGTTCGTATGTTTTCTTTATTTACAGTAGGTATTGCTTTTGATAATAGTAGTGTCGTAGTTTAGATATCGACTAATAGTAGTTTAGTCCATATCAATTGGTGCTTTCATTAATTCTTACCATGCCTCCTAAAAAAGACCATCCACCACTTGAAGAAACAATGGCAGCCATGGCTGCTGATATTTCAAAGCTTGTCGAGTCTCAATCCATCACCAATGAAAACATCAAGGCCACCCAAGCACAATCATCTTCACAACTAGATGTCATATTCAAACAACTCGCGGCACAATATGAACAAACTGCCGCCTTCATCGCGAGCATTGCTCAAAATAATGCACGACACCACCAACCGCCACCACCAAACAACGTGACACCAACTCCTCACGGGCTGCAAATTCGACCGCCCAAACTTAATCTTCCGGCATTCGACGGATCAGACCCTCTTGATTGGCTTTTTCAAGCCGATCAATACTTTAGTTTTTACAACATCCCACCACCCCAACGTCTTTCCATGATTGCCTTTCACCTCACCGGAGATGCTCTAAGTTGGTACAAGTATCTCTCAAACAATCGTCTCCTTACCACATGGGACGCATTCACCCGTGCTCTTGAAACACGCTTTGGTCCGTCAACCTATGATAACCACCAAGCCGCACTTTTCAAGCTCCAACAAACTTCCACCGTTTCTGATTACCAAACCGAATTTGAGAGATTAAGCAACTGTGTCATTGGTCTGCCTCCAGAAGCATTACTTAATTGTTTTATCTCTGGCCTTCGTCAAGACATACAACAAGAACTCACAATTCTTCGACCCCAAACCATCACCCAAGCTATCGGTCTTGCTAAACTAATCGAGGACAAAACAAATGATCAAAATTCACCACCAACAAAGGCACCTTTCCTAGCGGCTTCCGCCAGCCCATTTGCTCAACGTTCGACACCAACAAACGCACCCTTGCTAGCGGATCCAGCTCGCCCTTCCGAGACCCTCCCGGTCAAACGCCTAAGCCCTGCCGATATGCAGAAGAGACGCTCTGAAGGCTTATGTTACAACTGTCCAGAAAAGTATCTACCTGGTCACCAATGTAACCCGCCTAAATTTCTTCTTCTTCAAACGGAAACCGAACCCAAAACCGCAACAACGGACCCCCCATGGGGACTATTTACTGTGAACTATGACAATGCAGGACCTTGAGGACAAGGTCCGTTCTAAAGGCGAGGGTATTGATACGTGCCTGATCATGTCAAGACCAAGTCTTTTCCTTAGTTTCCCATGCACTTAAAGAAGTTTAAAGTCATGCATCATTTTAGGAATGAAAAGTGGAACCCACTACTGCATTTAGTCCATGTTTGCATCCATGTTCTCCATATTTTTAGTATTGCATCCGTATGTTTAGCATAGTGGTACTTGTTATAGTTTACTATTTAATGTACTCCTTGCATCAGTGAATGACCAAGAAGAAAAGAAACAAAAAATTGTTCCAAAAGTTCGTATGTTTTCTTTATTTACAGTAGGTATTGCTTTTGATAATAGTAGTGTCGTAGTTTAGATATCGACTAGTAGTAGTTTAGTCCATATCAAACTGCGTAGGGCTTTCCTAAGAAGCTACACACATCGAACGAAGTATGTAAAAAACCCAATGGAAATCTACTGCATCAAGCAGCGAGAGGGTGAATCCCTCGACGTGTTCATGGAACGCTTTAAGGACGAAAGTGGTCACGTCAAAGGAGCCCTCGAGATCATGAGGATCTCCGGTTTCATGAATTGGGTTAACAACCCAGAATTAACCAAGCATTTGAATGATAAAGTACCTAAAACTATTAATGAGATGATGCGAGGCACTAGGGATTTCATTCGCGGAGAAGCTACAGCCGCATACAATATAAAAGGGTATTCAAACTATAAGGTTCAGGATCAACCAAAAAAGTAGTCTACGGATCAAAGGAATGACTACCACGACCAGCAACGAGGGGGACATGGACCAAGTAAGTTCACAACCTTAACAATGAGGGTGGCAACTTCCCAAAACCACTGCCCATGTCAACTCCAGTTGAAAAACGAATTGGTAACAAGTATTGTGAATACCACAGTGAGAATAGACACGACATAAACGATTGTGTCCAGGTTAAAAAGCAGATAGAAGAGATGGTGCGAGAAGGCAAACTCCACCATCTCATCAAAGAACTTAAGGAGGGAAAAGATAAGCAAAAGAATGCAAAAAGAAAGACCAACCTAAAGACAAGCCAACGAACATTTACATGGTCCAGTCTTGGCATCAAGTAATAAGGCAAAAATCAGCCAAACGTTTTCTCAAGAGAAGGAAACATCACCCCCCCCCCCTTCTTTAAGAGAAAGCAACACAACGAAAGGACCCCTAATGATCAAAGTAAACATGGGGGCATGTTGTCCGTCGCATGTACATCGACGGAGCTTCCTCAGCGGATATCATGTACGATCATATCACTGCTTCCAACAATTACGCCCAGAAGTAAAAAGCCAGATGTTACCGGATACATCTTCGCAAACTGATTTCAGTGGTGAGATAATATGGCAAACATGCGAACTGCGACTACTGGTAACTATTGCGGACACATACCACTCGACAACGACGTGGATGAACTTCATGATAGTGTGGTCACCATCACCGTGCACCAAGATCATAGGAAGACCCGACATACTAGCAATGCAGGTCGTGCCATCCACAACCCATGGGATAATGAAGTTGTTGGGACAAAGCTTCATAAGTTGCTCGTCATCTTGATCTGACAGAGCAATATATATGGTGGTTGTATCCCTGACCATTTCTACAAAAACATATACAAAGGGCACGGCGTGCTAACATGGTGTATTGAAGATCTGTGGAATAAACAAGAGGTGCGGAGGTTAAGTTGTTAGCAATGGTTGAAATGGAATAAATCATGGAAGGATAAATGGTGGCAGTCGAGTATATATATAATGTTGTCTCTAAGTTCGCGTGTATCGCCCGATGAGTGACACGTGTTATCCACTATCTCGTTCTAACGGCTGGGTTTACGTGGGTAGTTGAACATGCATTGGGGCCCATGGGTCTAATCGATCAGATATCTTGTATGGCTCGAGAAATGGACCCACTTTGTCACTTTTTCAAACGAGTGACCTACGTGTGATGAACACTGGCTCACCACGTTGGCACGATGGCACGGATTCTCATTGTTCTGCATGATTAAGTATTTTTGGTTGCCTCTATGTGACGCTACGGTCCGTCTACACGGCGATAGCTCACCCTTTCATTACATCTATGTGATGCTTTGGTTTAAGGTACGACCATAGAAATAATTTCTCTTCCGATAGTCTAGTAGTTACGGCTGCGGCAATAACTACTAGAATTGGGGGGACATGATGCCGTATAATGCCCAGTCGTACTATAAGCCCCGACCCGCTCTTACTGTCCGTATCTGATCCTTCATGAATGGTTTGGAAAATTGACATTAGCCCAATGGGCCAAGTGACAAATATGTTGCGCGGTTACGAGTAGGTCACAGCCTGGCCGCACACGGTTGTGGTGAGGTAGAATCATAATCTAAATATGAATATGATTCACCTAATATAGGGCAAGATATATTCTCCTTAATTAAGTGATAAGGATCCCGAGTATATATCCTACTATTGAGCCGCAAGTTTTGGGAACCTTAATCGGACTCCACCGGCTATAAAAAGAACCCTCGTGATTCCATCAAGGGTACGATTTCTTAATCAACCAAATCTTAACCGATTACTATCACAAACCGATTACTTACTCTCATGCTAGAGGTTAATCGTGGGAAACAATCCCACGGTAAGATTAACTGTGTTTTCTCATTGTGCGTCCTCAAACAAGTTCACTTAGGGCAGGAGCAGGAGCCTTGAATACCCAAATTATCCTTAATTCTAACTAAACAAGTCTAATCCAACTTTTGTATCAACACATAAGAAAATAGTTGCAGTTCAAGTTCGGCCAAATACACCTACATAAAGATTTGTGGTACGTATAGTGTGATTGTTATCGTTACAAAAGATGTGTCGAATCACCGAAAAGGTGAATATGTATCAGCTCTCAGATCGAACATTACCAAACAAAATTTGAGTAAAAGGTTTAGGCTACGTTTAGTTGTCGAATAGTTTTTTTCTTAGTTTTCTTTCTCTAAATTTATTGAAAATAGAATAACTTTTCTTTCTCCAAAAAACCTTATGAAATCTAGATAATTCTAACCCCTAGCTTTCTAAATGTTAGTTATAAAATAAGAAAGTAGATTTTGAATTTTCAGTAGAGAAATTTTTAAAAATATCCTTTAAATCATGTTTTCTGTTTTTTTAGAGAAGTTCCCTAAAAAAAACATCTCATTTTTGTATAATTAAACACACCCTACTTTTACCAAATATTTCCTTGGCATAAAATACTAAATCAGCTAGGGATGAGCATTTTGATCCGAATCCCGAATCCGAACTCGAACCGTTCCCGGAACCGTACCGATTCCCGATACCCGAATCCCGTTCGATACGGGATCGGGACTACAAAATAAGGTGAAAAAAAATTCGGGACTACTAATTCGGTACGGGATCGGTACCAAATCGGGAAATTCCCGGAAAAAAACGGGAAAATCCCGATTTCCCGGTACCGGTACTGATACCCGAATCCCGTTCGGGTACGAGATCGATACATAACTTTTTAGATCGGGAAAAAATCGGGAGCACTAATTCGGAACGGGATCGGGACGGGATTGGTCCCGAGCTCATCCCTAAAATCAGCCAATGTTTTTGTTGACTATATCAATGGGGTTCTAGTGAGGAGACGAAGATCAAAATTTGCAAGAATTATTAAATGACAACGACCATTTATATAATTAATTTTGATACAAGATATTTCATACATCCATCCAACTCAGTGCCGGATTGCCATCTTTGATTGATACTTATACAACTAGCATAGCAAGTGGTTCAGGAGAGATAAAAAAATCAAGTTTTTACGCCGTAAAAGTGGTTCATGATAAAACAAAAACAAAATAGAAAATCAAGTTTTTAAGTCTTCTTTTAGCCCACTTTTTAGAGCTATTATCGTAAAATACACTTACCCATTCACGAAGGAATTGATTGACAAAAATAGTTAACAAAGTAAATCCATAGGTTACCCAACTCGTAAGACCATACTTCTTGCAACAGCTTTATCTTCTTACACCATGTTTAATGGTGATTTCTACTAACCGATTGGAGAGAAACAAGACAAAACAATAATTGTTATAATAATAATAAAAATTAATAAAGAGGAGAAATGAGCTACAACCTGGTACAAACTAAGTCACTTTGTGACTTTGGGATCATGAACTCAACTTGCATATTGTACTTTTTATGTTTTTTAAAGGGTTAAAGCCATAAATTACCAACGAACTTTATTTTTTTTCTCGATATTACAAATAATGAATATAAAATACTTATCTAACCAATGAACTTTATGTTTATTTATAATATTACCTATTAACCGTTTTTAATAGGTAAAAAGGCATTTATTACCGACACGTCACTTGCTTTAGCCGGTCATTTTAAGTTTAGGTTTATTCAACTTTGGGTTAAAGCTATAAATTACCAACGAACTTTACTTTTTTTTATCGATATTAAAAATAATTAACATAAAGTTCGCTACCACTCTCTCTCTCTCTCTCTCTCTCTTGAAATTTCAATCAACTTTCTCTATTGATTCCAATTATGTTTCCTTTATCCTTTTCTTGTTGTCAGCCACATGTCGTCGAAAAACAACCATTATCCGGAAACCACCACTATAAGACCCACCACCAGAAACTAGTTTGTAAACTGGTTAGATATAATGGTAAACCGGTTATATCAGGTGGTAAACCGGTTAGATCCGGTGGTTACCCGGTTAGATCTGATGGTTACCCGGTTAAATACGGTGGTTACCCTGTTAGATCCGGTTGTTACCCTGTTAGATTCAAGTGAAAACACATAGCGTGGTGCGGCTACTGTAACGTGGTCGGGGTTGTTGGAAGAGTATGCTGTGATGGTTTTGTTTGAGATGGGTTTTCAGAATATGATTGATCTGAGTGAGTATGGTTGATCCAGGTATGATGTGAACAAAGTCAAGAAAAAATCAACGAAAGTCAACGACACGTGGGCAAAAAAAATGACGTGGAATATAACAATTTTACGTTACTAATAATAGCCGGTTCCAACAAGTTTCAATGACGATATTATAAATAAACATAAAGTTAAATAGCTAGATAAGTATTTTATGTTCATTATTTGTAATATCGAGAAAAAAAGTAAAGTGCGTTAGTAATTTATGTCTTTAACCCTTTTTTAAATTCTCATGTTATATCTTTACCAATTGTTTCTTTGTCTTCTTTCTCTCCAACCGGTTGATGAAAATCACCAATAAACATAGTCTTAGAATGCACCTTTACACGAGGGTAGTACTTCCAGTTAGCTACCATTCTCATCTTTAGTGATTTAGGTTCAAAATAACTTTAGACTATTTGAAAATCCTTTTGACCAACCACTAGTTAAAAACATGTATAGGATAGTTCTAATTCTAAAATTAGAAGATGAAATTTTACACCTGGATGGTGGAACAGAAACCAATCTATTTTTGTCCCAAATTGGGTTTAAAGCAAAAATGAAACCTTTCCAACCAATCAAATTAGGTCATAACTAAAATTAGGTATATATGTCACATAATTTAGGAATTCACTAAGAGTACTCGGTATCATTTACCGTAGTATTTTAGCGTAAAAGGATTTAGAGTAAAACATTTTACACTAGTATGTTTGTCAAGATTGAACAAGGATCTTATTCTTTTTTTTAATTACACCAAGAAAAATGATACCTATAGCTTAAAAAGTGAACATAAGAGCATTCATTATGCTAGTTTGTAAAAATGTCTATAACGTTATGAATAAGTGTATATTTTTTTATCATAGTCGAAACTTATTTCATGTTTACACGTAATCAGTATATCTAATATTTTGGACCGTTTTATAATTTAATGTATTTAAAATATGTAGGGATGAGCATTTTGACCCGAATCCCGAATCCGAACCCGAACCGTTCCCGGAACCGTACCCGTTCGGTACGGGATCGGGACTACAAAATAAGGTGAAAAAAAATTCGGGACCACTAATTCGGTACGAGATCGGTACCAAATCGGGAAATTCCCGGAAAAAACGGGAAAATCCCGATTTCCCGGTACCGGTACCGATACCCGAATCCCGTTCGGGTACGGGATCGGTACATAACTTTTTAGATCGGGAAAAAATCGGGAGCACTAATTCGGGACGGGATCGGGACGGGATTGGTCCCGAGCTCATCCCTAAAAATATGTGTGACATTATGAAGCTTTAAGTAGTTTATATATAGTACTAATAGGTTTATACAATCAAAAAGTTTATAAATTTAGGTCATTAATTAAGCTTATACAATTATTTTATCATGATGAATGTTCTAATAATGCAATGGTGGATCTTAACATAATTAGTGAAAAATAATGTGAGTGAGACTAATAAATTGTATTTTCTATTAGACATTTGTATCTGGTGTGTTTATCCTTCCATCGAGTTCATCACCCATACGTGGTTTTTCTTATGAAAACAAAGAACCAACAACACAAGCTTGAAAAAATACGACACTCACTACACTTTTCATTCGTTTTTATGTTGAAGCGGTGGCCGCTTTGAAGGCCTAGTTTTGTGGTGGACCTCGTTTGTTGATTTAGATGTTCTTACCTACAATAAATATTTGATCACCCATCAGACAACCTATATAGTGAAACAAGATATTTCAATTTATCTCATCATTCAATGTGCTTTGTATATGGTCCTCATGATTGAGGGGCAGTTTGGTTTATGTCTTTTGAAAGCCAGGAATTACTTTAACTTTAATGTACATCGTTTGGTTATGCAGACAAAATGAATATTTGGGTACCATGCCCACTGACACAAATACCACAAGTAAGATGGGTTTAGAAATATTGAGTGGGTCCCACCATAAACTTTAGCACATATATTTCAATCACTCTCCATAATATAGTAATTTATAATATATTTTATACTTATATTTATTTATAAAATAATACATTTATTTAAATATATTAATTTATCTCTCCTCAATTAAATCCAAATTTTACTCAATTCTAAACCCTTTACTTTATAAACTCACACCTAAAATAAAATTCAACTTCAAACCAAACGGATCCTGAGTATCAAAAGCTCCTGTTTAGAATACCATCATTAATCTCTCTTCTGACAATGGATCATGCCTTGTTATTGGTGATTTCAAATTGATTAATGCGCTTAGTGATAAAGTTGGAGGTTGTTCGAATATTAATCATATCATAATATCTATACTTTACTATAAATGTTAACGTTTTGTTAACGACAAAATATCAAACATATTTTAAGTTTGAATTATAAGCATTATATATGTTATTTTAGTCTATGAACTTATACAATAAAGTATATATATATATATATATATATATATATATATATATATATATATATATATATATATATATACTAGCTTCGTAACCCGCCCAACGGGCGGGGTCGTTTTTTTTTCTTGTTGGGGAGGATTTGTTGTTTGTGTTTTTTTTGTGTTTTTAGTTTATAATTTAATATTTAGTATATTTTTGTTATACTTTACGCTAAAATAGATTTTTCTAAAATAGGTTTATATATAATTTAAAATGTATCATTCTTTTTTTATATATATTGTTTTGTGATTGGATATATGTTATTGAACTAATACGTAGTTCTTTGTTGTGTGTTGTGTTTTTTTTGTTTTTTTTTTTTTGTTTTTTTTAGTTTGTAATTTAATGTCTAAGTATATTTTTGTTATAATTTACGCTAAAATAGGTTTTTCTTAAATATTTTTTACATATAATTTAAAATGTATAATTTTTTTTTAATTTTTTTTATATTGTTTTGTGATTGGATGTGTTTTATTGAATGAATACATTATTTTTTGTTGAATTTATGTATAATTTTGTAACGATTTGTGTTAAATCGTACCTAAAAATATCATCAAAATATCCTCTTAATAGACCAATAATACTAAAATATGCCAAATATAAGTAAAAATATGTGTTTTAAACTTTATTAAGTCCTGGAGATACAAAGGATATAAAAGAAATTAAAAATGGTGATTTTCGGACGCGTTTTGTCGATGTTTACACGTTTTTTGAGATGCAAACGGGGTTTATATTTAACCAAGGGCACATCGTTGATAAGAGCACGAGATTACGATTCCAAAGGTACTTTCATTTTTTATTGGGGCCATTCGATGCATCTTTTATAGGTCGGACAAGCCTATGTATTATATAAGCCCAACACAAGCCCAACTAATCTATCTTTAAATATATAGGTCTGCATGCTTATAATGAAAACCATGCATAGCACAGTTGGTAAACGTTAAGTTTTGAGGTTGGAGACCAAGGTTCAAATCTTGTTAGTGGCACTTTTTGTCATTAATTTGATTTAACAAAATATTCGACCCGTGACCCGTTGGATATGACCCGAGATCTGACCGGGTTCAATCCGTTCTAGATTAGACCCGGCTCGGCCCAAGTTTGAACCGAGCAGGACCGGTCTAGAACCGTTTCGACCCAAATATGAACCGGATCGGTTCACACACGGCTCGACCCAAATATGAACCGGACCAGTCTTGACCCGGTTCGGCCCAGAATTGATCCGAACCACTCCAGGCCCAGCTCGGCCCAAAACTTAAATTGGACCGGTCCATTACTTCAAATTGCAGTTTCAAAATGCAGTTTAAAAAACTGCATTTTCAAAACGCAGTTTAAAAAACTGCATTTTCAAAACGCGGTTTTCAAAAAACCACCTATATAGAGATTTGTGTTCATGTAAGAACCGATTTTAAAGTAAAAACAATAGGAACCAATTACAATTCACTAAGTGTCTATTTTCATTTACTAAAAAAAATTAATAATAATATGTTAAAGGTTAACATTGTCATTCATCTATTTTCCATAACATTAAATAATCTTATTAAATTATAATTTGTTATAAATAATATGTGGATATCTAGAATAAGCTCATGGCCCAAGTAGTAATTAGGGTTTACACTAATATTTGTCTTATAAATAATCCTTGTATTTACCTCTAGAATAGATTAATTGAAGAATACATTTATTTTTTATTTTATTCACAACACGGTATCAGTACGATCTATCGCTGAAGTTTTTGATATCATTAAAGCTACGATTTGATTATGATTGTTTACACAGGTAAGTCTTCGACCTTATACATATATGATATATACACACTCAATCAAATAATCCAATATGATATAACTATGTAGTCTTTTACATTAAAAGCATGGTTTCATAAACTTGCAGTATGATTACATGTTTTTTTTTGTTACATGTAATAAAGAGTTTGCATGTTATATTAATGTTTAATAAATAAATAAAAACTACGAACCAATAAAAGAGTAACCGATTCGTTTTCTCTTTCATGATTCACGTTATTATTTTGTATAATATCGTTAACAAACTTAGGTTGGTTTTAATATGTAATAAAATATCATATCTTGATTGACATAAAATTTTGTGCATGAGATCTAAATATATGATAAATTATTTGTTTCATTCTTGAGTTATATGAGTAATATGTTGTGTTACCGTGTAGATTTATCCATACGTATTGATATACTAATTTGTGCATATGATTATTGGCTTTCTAAGTTATAAAACTTGTCTTATACTTCTATGCTAATATACGCTTGGTGGTTTTATATGTTTAAAATTAATTTTTACGCTTATGGATATATTTTTTTAGTGATTTGTCCAGATCTAAGATATGTCTTGCGCGATATTGGTTTGTATGTATAATAATTAGTCAAACAAGGTCTGAAGCTACAACCTTTATCTAAATTGGTTTATGCATTTGAGTTGACACGCGTACACTTGCTTTTGATTTGTGTCCTTGTTTTTTTAGTATGTATTACGATGTGACGCACCTTTTACAATAGGGAACACTTAAATTTGCGTACTAGTTTACATTAGTTCTATGTTCTAATGGTAATACGGAGTATCAATTAGTAACATTAAAATAATGATGCGATTATAAAACGTAGTTCATATACGTTAGTTATGCATGCATCTGTCTCTTGTTAGTATTCATAATACCATATTAGCTGTTATGATCATTCATACAGAAAAAATGCAATCTATTTTTAAAATATTCTACTAATTGGTTAGTTAATAACTACGGATTAATTTGTTTTATAGTAATTTGTGTTATAAAACTTATAGTATTATTTATTTTTAAACTCTTGCATTGAAGCAATATATTATTTGAAAACTTGCGTAAAACTTATATACTTTACCCATAAAAATACATCATGTAGAAGACGATGTGCTTGTGTTAGATTATTTACCAAGCTTGAGGGGTATGTAGATTAGGAAAAGCATTATTTTGGCATGTGAATATTTTTTTCGAATAACATTATTTTGCATGTTGACTCATATTTAATAACTTGCTTAATTTGTCATGATACACCGTATTTTGTTTTATTTGTGGTTGGTCTGATTTGGAATCATTCACCTCCATCAAATAAAATAAGATGCATAAAAAAGCTAGTCTATACTACTATATAAAGCATTTGGGACCTTCTTAAAATAGAAAGGCTGAAAATTTAGACTTTTTTTCCTACTAAATAAAGCAAGTTGTGATATTTTCATCAACATTATATACTATAACCCTTTGTAACAACTTTTTATAACAACCTTTTGTAACAACCTACTTAAATAACATTTTTTCTTTTAAATTGAAAAATGTTTTTATTTATTTGTTATCTTTATAATCTAATTTCACCATATTTTCTAAAATTTTATGCTCTTTAATTCAATATCTATTTTGCTATATATTTATTAACTATTATTTTTTTAAAAATTTAGAGTTTTTTTTCATAATTTTTACAACTTCAACAATATAAACTTAATGATAAGAGATTAATATTTGTTAGTCTAAAAAATGATTATGAGTACTCGCCGCCGCATTGCGCGGGCTTATGCTAGTAATTCATAATTTATTGGTTATTAAGAAAATGAGAGACAATAATGTAACTGTTTGTAACTTTGTATAATGCAATGATGCGATTGACTGTCATCTTTTATCTTAAATAGAGTATCATTTACATCTATATAAGTTGGTGATGATTCATAACATGTTCTTTATGTGTTTTAACTTGATATAAAATTTGTATCTGTCATGTACTGTATAGTTGGTTTACTATGTCTAATGTGTTGAATTAGAACCTTGAAGTATGTCTAAGTTTGTTTACTCTGTCTTAAAATTATTGTTCTTTGAAAAAAAAAACACATTTTAAGACAGGTATATTAATTACACTTTTCTCTCTTATAGTTTTTAACACAACGACAATTTTACCTTTAGCAAATTAATTAAATCTTCTTTAAAGTTTGATTAAATCTTTTTTAAAGTTTGTAATAATATTTTTAAATAAAGGTAATATCATAAAACTTATCAAACATCCATACCTATTTTTAGTAGTGAACAATTTAATTAGAACGAACTAAAAAAAAAGAGGAAGCATTATAAATAATATACATTATTAGCTATTTAGCTCGTTGGTGGTATCTAGTTCTTACGCCAATAGTACAACTCGATTTCATCATGGATACAAGACTAATTGACCCATACTCATTATATATCTGATCTTTATATATATGTGATGTGATAGTTATTTCTTATGAGAAAATTGAAAATATAATCATTGATTACTAATGTATGCATATATGTACGTTAAACCATTCTATGAGTAAATGAGTAATGAATGCAAGGGCCATTAATATTTGTTGACTAGTAAGTTCATATGTCTCTAAGATTGACGTTTATGCACCTAAATGCTTTACATGTGAGTTTGGTTAAAACTTTCAATATGTTTTGTTCTCAAATTTTTTTTTCCACTCTAGCTGGGTAACTGATAATTCATAAAATATGAAGTTTATGATGCATGATTTATTACATACTGTTCTTGATAAAATAAATCGATATAGCTATAGTATTTGTATTCTAAAAGACATAAAAGAGCTCATTGAAGAAATATAAGCTCTCCATATAATTCGGCTAATATATATGAGGTGCAATTGAAGCACATGTGGACATAAAGTATGAGTTTATGAATTTTAGTAATTGGCATGATCGGTTAAACCATCCCGAGTCAATCATGATGCGAAAGTTATAGAAGAATCATGAGTTTCTTCAAAGAGGATTTTGATTACTTTTGTTCTCAACGAAAGTTCATTATTCATCACTACTAAATACAAATAAGGACTCATTCCTTGAAATATTGGAAAAGATAAAAAGAGCATGTATGCATGCCTATACATGTCTCATGTGGATCATTTTGAGTTATAAAATCGATGCATCGTCAAAATGATTATCAAATACGCAACCTCAAGTTGGCGTAATTAGTGGCTCGATGTGAGCATGATTTTCCGAATATGATTATTGAGAATGGTGGTGAATACTTACAAGTTTGGGCAATTATTGGAATAAGTGTTGAACTTTATATAACCCGTGTTCATACGTGAATTGCTTTTGGTGAAACGTTTATAAAACGTTTTTAGTTGATTACAAAGCCGAGAACAAGAGTTTTAGTTTATGGGGTATGTTATTACATATGAATTCGCATCTTGCCAACATTTTTTCATGATACTCCCTATTAGACTGGTTTTTGGTCACAAACCATCTTTCTCATATGAGATTATATAATTGTGCGACATATGTTATAGTAAATCCACCACAACGCATGATATGAGATATTGAGAATGATAATTCATTCAAGGGGAGAATAAGCAGCGAGAAATTTGGAATGAATTATGATAATGAAAAGATGATCCTCACAATATTATGAACATAAAGTTCATGGGACAATTTATATTCCAAATCTAGTAATTGCCAGAAAGGTTAGTGACATAAATAAAGTGACTAGATCATATACGCTGTGAGCGCTCCAATTATAGTGTGTGTCCCAACAATAAAATCAATGATTAGTAGTATGTCTATGGCACGTCTGCAACGTGATAGATTAATCGATTCCCAATAAAAATCCTCGATTGAAAAGAAAAAATGGAGCAAGAAAATTAAGATGGTCGAATCGAGGTTATATAGACCCCATAATAGTCTCCTAAAGAGACACAAGACTTGAAGGTAATTGAGAAAACCCCGGGTACATGAAATACTATGAGATCTCAATAAATGATAAAATGCAATGTCTAGTAAAGTGTGGAATCGAAAATAAATGAATCGGACGTCGATGGATGTATATGATAATATGTATGATAATGCTAATAAATAATATAGCGCTAAAGTGAATGTGAGGATCATGGATAGATGAATGGCCAAAATATAATGACGCAAGAAACTAATGAATACTTGAAGTCTCTTGTGATGAGACATATGGTTGAGGCTTACAGTCCATTTATAAAACTTATTGGATATGCATCGGTCTTTATGAGAAAATGAAATTGAAATATACATAAGTCACAAGTGATGACACACATATATTTTCTCATAGACATGGAAATGATCATGTGTATACATAGTGACATGTGGTGGATCCAATAAAGTAATTTAATACGGAGTATTGTATAAGTCTGGCAATGTGACGAACAATTGATATGCGTCTGAAATATATATGATTAGAGCTCGTGTGATATTAAGATTTTATTATTGCATGGAGCATGCATGGATCATGTTAGAGTTTACTAATGCTTAAATCATATAAGAAAGGTTCTCGAGAACAATATTGATTGTAGTGAACTAATCATGATTTCAGCATATATGTTATAATTGCTTTAGTGTGTAGTATTGTGCCAAATAAAGAGTCATGGTTATAAAGGCGACTAAGTGCATAGAAATTAAATTTGAAACAAAAGACAAAGTTTGTCTTAGTTCCAGAATTGAACATCTTAATGATGAAATATGTATGCATCATGAAAACTAAAGATAAAGTTGTATCTTTATGTGGATAAAAAACACTCATATTTATGAAGTCACATGATGTTAGAAAGACTCTCTTGATTTATAGAGTTGATGATCACAATATCGATTGAGATATGTCCTTTGAAAATGAACAATTCAATTTTTGCTAAGGGTCATACTTGTTGAAAACGAATAACTTGCAAAGTTTGATGATAAACTTGAACGAGATGTATGACGTATTATTATGCAAAGAATATGTCTAAATAGTGTTCATACATGTGATTTTATTAATACACCTTAATGTGTATTTTAGTGACTCGGTGAGCTTAAGTAATGTGATCATCAGGGGGAGAATATATGTGTTGTACTCTTTTTCCCTTGACCATGGTTTTGTCCCCACATGATTTTCCGGCAAGGTTTTTAACGAGGCAACATCCCTAAGCGTATAAAGAATTTAATGTACTATTTTCCTTCACTAGATTTTTGTCCCACTGGGTTTTATCTAGTAAGGTTTTTAACAAGAGATATGGGTTTATACTCTAACCCATCAAATACAAGTTTAGTTGATTTTGCAGATGCAGGATATATGTCTGACCTTTAAAATGGTCGGTCACAAACTGGATATGTTTTTACAAGTGGAAGAATAGCGATTTCATGGTGTTCGGTAAAGCAAACAATTGCAGCAACTTCATTCAATTAGGCATAAATTATAGCAATCCATGAGGCAAGTCGAGAATGTGTTTGGTTAAGAAATGTAACACAACACATACGCAGGTCATGTAGTATTTCTTTAGATAAAGAGGCACCAACAGTTATGTATGAAGATAATGCAACATGCATTTCTCAACTCAAAGGAGGTTACATGAAAGGCGATACCGAAGTTCGTTTCACTAGTGACTTACAAAAGAGCGGTCATATTCTAGTTCAACAAGTTCGTTCAAGCGACAATTTGGCGGATCTATTTACCAAGGCACTTCCTACTTCAACATTCAAGAATCTTATTCACAATATTGGAATGCGGCGAGTTAAAGATCTTAAGTGATGTAGTAATCAGAGGGAGATAATACGCGTTGCACTCTTTTCCTTAGTCATGGTTTTGTCCCACTGGGTTTTCCTGACAAGGTTTTTAACGAGGCAACATTCTCAAAGCATATTATATATAGAGACATCCAAGAGGGAGTGTTATGAATAATATGTAGATGTCTAGAATAAGGCCCATGGCCCAAGTAGTAATTAAGGTTTACCCTAATATTTGTCTTATAAATACTCCTTGTATTTACCCTCTAAAATAGATTAATTGAAGAATACATTTATTTTTTATTTTATTCACAACACAATTAAAAGTTCATAGCCACCGTCATTTTTCTACTCAATCATTTTTTTGTTATATCGAATGAAGTCAATCACGTGAGTTTTAAAAATTTTGGTTGATTTAGAAAGTTATGTACCAAGGTTTTTTTAACAACTGTACAAATATTACGAGTACATGTTTTTAGATATTAATACATGTTGATTCTATTGCCTATATAATGACGTCAATGTTTCTTTTTTTAGTTTGTCGGACATGTATTATGTTCTTTTTTGTGTGTTTTCTACTTTTTTAGATCGGCCAAATGTAAGACCCTTGAAATCAGGTAGGATTCACTCAAGCAACATGGGGATGCCACGTCATGCAATACAGAAAACTAGTATATAGGTGTTGTAAATGATGTAATAAAACCTGTTTTTACATCATAATCCTTACGGAAAATTTAAACAATAAGTTGCGGAAGTTTAAATCATATATAGGTCCCAAATAGTTTAAAGTAATACATGAAGCACATGAAACTTCTACCAAAAGTCAAAGTTTAAGTCAAAGTTAACCGTAAAACATCCAACGGTCATTTTAGTCCAAATCTTACCTTTTTATGTGATTTACCCTAAGATACACAAAATAAAAGTAGTAGCAAAAAGGTAAGCATGTAAAAAAAAGACTACAGAATTTGCCCGAATGTCCGCATCCACGAGCTCCAATCGTGCACCTAAACTTGGTTACCTGAGAAATAACATGTAAAAGGGTCAACATAAAGTTGAGTGGTATTCATAGGTTTAATAGAAGAAGTTGTGGAATACATGCAATGTTTCCATATAAACATGTAATACTGAAAAAAATGTTGCACCATTGTGCCATTAAATGTAATTTAATTATTGCAATAGCTCATGACACCGAAGCGTTAACATATGTATTACTGGGTACCTCTAATAAGTATCTAGTTAAAATACTTGTATATTCGAATGTATATGCGTCGGTACTCATGACGAGGATTGTCAATCCCGATGGATCCATCCACAACAGTCGCGCATGCGATATGTGAATTAACGGTTCATGATATAGAGGATTTTTTACTAAGGTACTAAGGCAATAAGTAAATCATGAAAACTGTGAAAGCAATACTGGATACTTGATTGAATACTGATAAAAGTAATACTGTCAAAATTTTACTGCATGTATTTCACGCATGCATTTCTCACCCCGCATTTGTAAAACATGTGTAAAGTGGAATAGGGGCTATGAACTCACCTTTAGCAAGTAATCACAAATGCTAATAACATCAAAATCGAAACACTAGTTAGGATTATACCTTCGCAACTAGTATGAATCAACCAAAACACGAACAATCTCGATTCCTTCTTCCTTGATCCTTAAATTTTCGTGGCCCTAGGTCATAATAACATACCCAAATCACAATTTTATCTAACAGAATAAGGTTTTATGTATTGGAGCAACAAAAACAACCATAAGATTTTACAAAAACATCATCAAATCATAAGATTTGATGATTTTCGACCTTATACAAAACTTGATGCATGTTTAAAATAACTCATGGGTATGAATAAGAATAAAAAATTAGACATGTGCCACTACAAATGTATCATCAAAAAGTTAATGTGTCAATATATATGTCAAGAAAAGTTGTGTACTAAATATGACGTATCGCTACAAATGTATTAGTATTCTTTTTTTAAAGTGTCACTAAAAATGTATTAAAATTTTGATGTATCACTAAAAATGTATTAAAATTTTGATGTATCACTAAAAATGTAGTATTTAATAATTTGAATATTAAAATTGTAATGTGTCAAGAAAGAGTTATAACAATTTTTCATCTTATGCGTATAAGATTATTTCACTTTTGTACCTAGTATCATTTGGGCTTGTGTATTGTTCGGATACGTATCACTTGCGAATTTTTTAGTTGGATTTGTATTTTTCGGATACATATCACTTGTGTCTTTTTAGTTGGTTGTGTATTTTTCGTATACGTGTCACTTGTGTCTTTTTAGTTGGTTGTGTATTTTTGAGCATACGTATCATTTGAGTATTTTTATTGTTGGTTATGTATTTTTTTATGCGTACCACTTAATTTTTTTTAATTGATTGTGTATTTTTTTAGTACGTATCACTTGAGTCCTTTTTAGTTGGTTACGTATCTTTTTTAAATACGCATCACTGAATATTTTTTAGTTGATTGTGTATCATCTATGTTGAATGGTCGGGTGAAAAGTACGTGTACATCGAAATTTTTTGTGTATCAGCATTCCCTTCGTGCACATCATAATAAATTTGTTAAAAAATTGACTAGTCTTTAAAAAAATGAAATTTGAACCAAATTATATTAAAAAGATAATGATGTTGGAGTAAGAAATGAGCAGAAGAATGAACGTCTTTGCCTGTTATGCCCTTCATTTAATACTATATTACAATTAAATCACACATTTATTAAATTTAATCTTGACATATAAAATTTGATCTAACGGTTAATAATGGTTTTTATTGTTTTATTTTAAAGTTGATCACCACAATAACGCTCCTCTATATATATTTATGTTCATGTAAGAATCGATCCTAAAATAAAAACAATAGGAACCAATTACAATTCACCAAGTGTCTATTTTCATTTACTAAAAAAAATTAATAGTAATGTGTTAAAGGTTAACATTGTCATTCATCTATTTTCCATACCATTAAATAATCTCGTTAAATTACAATTAAAAGTTCATAGCCACCGTCATTTTTCTACTCGATCATTTTTTTGTTATATCGAATGAAGTCAATCACGTGAGTTTTAAAAATTTTGGTTGATTTAGAAAGTTATGTACCAAGGTTTTTTTAACAACTGTACAAATATTACGAGTACATGTTTTTAGATATTAATACATGTTGATTCTATTGCCTATATAATGACGTCAATGTTTCTTTTTTTAGTTTGTCGGACATGTATTATGTTTTTTTTTTTGGGTGTTTTCTACTTTTTTTTAGATAGGCCAAATGTAAGACCCCTGAAATCAGTTAGGGTTCACTCAAGCAACATGGGGTGCCACGTCATGCAATACAGAAAACTGGTATATAGGTGTTGTAAATGACGTAATAAAACCTGTTTTTACATTATAATCCTTACGGAAAATTTAAACAATAAGTTGCGGAAGTTTAAATCATATATAGGTGCCAAATAGTTTAAAGTAATACATGAAGCACATGAAGCTTCTACCAAAAGTCAAAGTTTAAGTCAAAGTTAACCGTAAAACATCCAACGGTCATTTTAGTCCAAATCTTACCTTTTTATGGGATTTACCCAAAGATACACAAAATAAAAGTAGTAGCAAAAAGGTAAGCATGTAAAACAAAGACTACAGAATTTGCCCGAGTGTCCGCATCCACGAGCTCCAATCCGTGCACCTAAACTTGGTTACCTAAGAAATAACATGTAAAAGGGTCAACATAAAGTTGAGTGGTATTCATAGGTTTAATAGAAGAAGTTGTGGAATACATGCAATGTTTCTATATAAACATGTAATACTGAAAAAAAATGTTGCACCATTGTGCCATTAAATGTAATTTAATTATTGCAATAGCTCATGACACCGAAGCGTTAACATATGTATTACTGGGTACCTTTAATAAGTATCTAGTCAAAATACTTGTATATTCGAATGTATATGCGTCGGTACTCATGACGGGAATTGTCAATCCTGATGGATCCATCCACAACAGTCGCGCATGCGATATGTGAATTAACGGTTCATGATATAGAGGATTTTTGACTAAGGTACTAAGGCAATAAGTAAATCATGAAAACTGTGAAAGCAATACTGGATACTTGATTGAATACTGATAAAAATAATACTGTCAAAATTCTACTGCATGTATTCCACGCATGCATTTCTCACCCCGCATTTGTAAAACATGTGTAAAGTGGAAAAGGGGCTATGAACTCACCTTTAGCAAGTAATCACAAATGCTAATAACATCAAAATCGAAACACTAGTTAGGATTATACCTTCGCAACTAGTATGCATCAACCAAAACACGACTAATGTCGATTCCTTCTTCCTTGATCCTTAAATTTTCGTGGCCCTAGGTCATAATAACATACCCAAATCAAGATTTTATTTAATAGAATAAGGTTTTATGTATTGGAGCAACAAAAACAACCATAAAGATTTTACAAAAAAACATCAAATCATAAGATTTGATGATTTTTGACCTTATACAAAACTTGATGCATGTTTAAAATAACACATGGGTATGAATAAGAATCAAAAATTAGACATGGGATTAGTATTATTTTACCTTAATTAAAAAAAATCGAAGGTTTTGGGGGGTCCTTGGTGTTTCGTCGGCCACAGAGAAAAAGAAGGAAGCAGAGATTTTTTTTTTGGAAAGTTACTAAGTGTTTCTTACTTGTAAAATATAAAGCTAAGATGGGTCAAATTGGTCAAAGTGGGCTCCCATGAGCCTAGCCCAGCTGATTTACCCAAGGAAAAGGCCCAAGTTTTTGGTTTTTAACTCTCGAAATTTTACAGTTTAAATAACTTGTCGTTTCTGACGTAAACCGAGACTCGATTATTTTTAAAACGAAATTTCTTTGAAATTACTCGTAAACACTCTTTGGCCCGGATTTCACTAAGTTGGATCAAGGAATCAAGGATAACTAGAAATCACATAAAAATAATTTTTATCGCGACGTTCGGACCCGAAAGCCGAAAACGTAAAAATACAAAAGTTCACCATTGCGTCCGTAGTTGTTCAAGATATCGTTTTTCATTATATTTGAGGCAAAGAGTCAATAATAAGTCATATATAATGTGATAAAACCTCGTAGAAATTACAAACATGAAGTTTGAACATTTTGCTAAATAATATCGTAAATTAGCAAAATCCTTAGAATTTTATATTTAACTAAATTCTGAGGATGACACGTAATCACTGTAAAATAATTGGGGAATATGGTAAAAATGTGAATAAGCACGCATAACAAGTTAAAGAAAATTACCGAAAATTCGCGTTCTCACACCAAAACATATATTAGTACCCTGAACTTGGCTAAGTGGATCATTTAGTACCCTGAAATTTTAAGGGTGCAGAGTGGTACCCTGAACTTGACTAAATGAAATTTCTACTACCCCATACTAGTTAACTTAATAATAAAATGTTTTTTCTTTCAAAATCATTTTAGTAAAATATTTTATAATAGTTAATTTATAGTAAAACTTAGGCTAAGTAAATATATATTCTTCATATATTTAATTAATAATGAAAATTAATTAAATATTTTAAAAATATATATTTGTCTAGCCCACGTTTTATTATAAATTAACTATTATAATATTTTTTTTAAAGAAGAAAAACAATTAATTATTGAGTTAACTAGTATAGGGTAGTAGAAATTATATTTTGTCCAGTTTAGGGTACCACTCTGCACCCTTAAAAGTTCAGGGTACTAGATGATTCACTCTGCCAAGTTCAGGGTACTAATATGTGTTTTGGCCTTTTAGATACGTATTTTTTTTGTCTTTTTTAGTTGATCATGTATACTATCGAATGCGTATTACTTGTACATTTTTTAGTTGATTATATAATTTTTCACGTCAAGGTTTTTCTTTAGTTTTTCGGATATGTATCCTTGTTTTTTTGTGTGTTTTGTATTTTTGGGATACGTATTAATTTGGTTCCTTTTTAGTTAGTCGAGTATTTTTCGGATACGTATTAACTTATACCGGTACGATATCCGAATCTCGCCTGGTACAGTACCAATACCGCTAGTTTATGTTCGGAAAAAATCAATACCGCTAATTCGGTTCAAGATCAGTACAAGACTGGTAACGTGTTATCCCTAGGTGTATCCTAAAAGTACGATTGTCAACTAATACTACTTGTTAAGAAAAATTTTGTGTCACTACACGTGTATTAAAGGGCTAAGCATATAAAAAAAATTGTCAAAAAATTGCGCGTCACTAAAAATATATTATAAAAATTAAAAGTTTTATAAGTGTGTCAAACGATTTAATCATGACTAAAAATTAAATATATCATAAACATTTATGTGCCACTACAAATGTATCATCAAAAAGTTAATGTGTCAATATATATGTCAATAAAAGTTGTGCACTAAATATGACGTATCGCTACATATGTATTAGTATTCTTTTTTTTAAAGTGTCACTAAAAACGTATTAAAATTTTGATGTATCACTAAAAATGTAGTATTTAATAATTTGAATATTAAAATTGTAATGTGTCAAGAAAGAGTTATAACAATTTTTCATCTTATGCGTATAAGATTTCACTTTTGTACCTAGTATCATTTGGGCTTGTGTATTGTTCGGATACGTATCACTTGCGAATTTTTTAGTTGGATTTGTATTTTTCGGATACATATCACTTGTGTCTTTTTAGTTGGTTGTGTATTTTTCGTATACGTGTCACTTGTGTCTTTTTAGTTGGTTGTGTATTTTTGAGCATACGTATCATTTGAGTATTTTTATTGTTGGTTATGTATTTTGTTATGCGTACCACTTAATTTTTTTTAATTGATTGTGTATTTCTCTTAGTACGTATAACTTGAGTCCTTTTTAGTTGGTTACGTATCTTTTTTAAATACGCATCACTGAATATTTTTTAGTTGATTGTGTATCATCTATGTTGAATGGTCGGGTGAAAATTACGTATACATCGAAATTTTTTGTGTATCAGCATTCCCTTCGTGCATATCATAATAAATTTGTTAAAAAATTGACTAGTCTTTAATAAATGAAATTTGAACCAAATTATATTAAAAAGATAATGATGTTGGAGTAAGAAATGGGCAGAAGAATGAACGTCTTTGCCAGTTATGCCCTTCATTTAATACTATATTACAATTAAATCACACATTTATTAAATTTAATCTTGACATATAAAATTTGATCTAACGGTTAATAATGGTTCTTATTATTTTTATTTTAAAGTTGCTCACCACAATAACGCTCCTATATATATATATATATATATATATATATATATATATATATATATATATATATATATATATATACTAGCGTCGTAACCCGCCCAATGGGCGGGGTCGTTTTTTTTTTTATAGAGAATTCGTTGAATGCGAATTTTTATTTTTCTTGTTTCTAATTTAACGTTTAGTATATTTGAGTTATAGTTTACGCTAAAGTAACAATATATGTATACAACGTTTGTTTATTAGTTATGTTATTTTTTTATTCTTATGGATATGGATTATGATTTTTTTCCGTGGGAGTTGTTTTGTTAGAATAAATCTTAAGCAATTTTTTTTAATATATTTTTAGTGCTTTGCGCAACCAACGCACTTGTTTTTAGTCGTTTTTGTTTGAATAAATATTAAGCAATTTTTTTTAAATATTTTTAGTTTTTTGATCAACCGATGCATTTGTTTAGTCGCATGTTAATCTTTTGTTTACTAATTTGTTTTTCTTTTTTAAGTACGTTTGTGTATTTATTTAGTGTTTTTACAATGTGTATTGTTTTGTTAAATGAAAACTTAAAGGAAATTAGTTTTTGATAATTTTATTGTTTGGCACATCCTACGAACTTGTTTAATCACATGTCAATCTTTTGTTTTACTAATATGGGTAGAGTTTTTTTAAGTACGTTTTTAGAGTGGGATTCGTTTACCGACCCTATTTTATATTCGGGTTAGATAGGTCGGCCCAATTAACCCGAGTTAGATTTTTGACCCAAGTAACCAGACCCAACTATCTTTAGTCGGGTTTGAGTCCGGGTCGGGATTATTGACACCCCTACATGTAAGTATGATAAGAAAATGTGAACAATTTAATCTAGCAAAAAAGTATATAAATGTGACATGAAGAATTTTCATTGTATCTTTTCTTTTAGAATTTAAAATAAGTAATGTGAACATCCAAAAGTAAATAAAGATTTTTGTGTCATAAAAGATAAATCTCATATGCTCACTTTAAATTTATTTATAACATTAACGTAATCACTAAACCGTAATATTTCTTTAGTCACATATTGGAATTAGTTATTAAAGTTCATATCGATGATACATATATTATTGTTAACAGATAAGTCACTTATTGTTGTATCAAAATAGATCAAAGTTATATTTGTCCACCCAATGAACTGGTTTAAGGAGTGTACAAAGTTACAAAACCAGAATCTGACGAGAAATAAAATGTAAAGATATCCAGACTAAGAACCATTGTTAGAGATTGGCTTGTCCCGTTTTAGTATTAAAAATAGGCAGATCTTACTAAAGCTATTAGTTTACCATAAGAGCAGGTGAGATAGCTTTGGTGTTGCTCATCCCCGCGTTAGTGGTCGATCGGTGTACCAATACATTCCTCTCGTAGTGAGTTGTTATTATTAATGTTAAATGGTGGACGGTATCTAACCGGATAAAATTATGTAAGATGAACATGAAGTACTTTACCAACCTATCTTATAAAACTTATTTTGAAATAAGTGCAACTTAGATCTGCAAACTTTTAAAACTAATCGAGTAGTGTCTCTATTTTCTTAGACCATTAGTAATAAAAAGTAATGCGACACGGTCTACCAGGTCATCACCACATAGGACATGCCTTGCATTAAAAAAAAGAAAGACTTAAGTCAGAAGGAGTGTTTCTCGACTTCTTTTTAGTCAATATGCAATTGTAGCCAATCATGTGCAAATAATTTCATACGCTTACAATACAACAGATATTGAACTATTGTTACAATTCTTGAAGGGTAAAAGTTCAGAAGGTATCAGTCGAGGTTGTGTTTTTGCGATGCGATCTCGGGTAACTGTATGAAGTCATGGCTGATGTTCCAGTCCTTTGATCTGTATATTCTAATGATCAAAATGAAGTCACATATCCTGATATATATATATATATATATATATATATATATATATATATATATATATATATATATATATATATATATATATATATATATATATATATATATATATATATATATATATATATATATATATATATATATATATATATATATATATATATATATATATATATATATATATATATATATATATATATATATATATATATATATATGTATCGAAGATTATGTTAGCTTCAGAGTTGATATGAACCCATCTTTCAACCATGTCTCACAGTTCAAATTAAGCAACTCCTTGTACTGCACTTCAAATACACATCCACAAAACTCGATTTAGTAAGTAATTTAATCACAAAAACAAGTACCAATGATTTTAATACATAAATAACTATATGCATATACCTGAGCCTAATACTCTTTGTTGTATTGCTTGGCCATGTTAAAGATCAACCTCATGTTGTTGGTCTTTTTTGTTCTGCAACAGCCCATTTTTCGCCTCTCTTTGAAATACACAATGAGTATATAGTCATAAATAACTTTTGGATGAGCAAGACTTTAACTTGGTCAACTAGAAAACGGCCCGACCAAAATTATCTTGAGGAGCAGGTATCTTTGCTACATTATAATCTTAATTCGCCACTCCTTGATTTGAGTAACTAAAAGTAAATATTAATACAAAGGCAAAATTTGGCAGATGACGCTCTTCAGTAAGTGTCGTTGAACATATCATACACTCTAGGGAATACTTATTAGATATAAATTTGATGTAAATGAAGATACAAAAAGTGGTTTAACAATTTTATAATAAAAGAAAGGAGAAAAGTCGGAACCACCATTGTAACAACATTGGAAGCATGTTTCCGGACTATCCTCACGACCTCACCTGAATTAGATCAGAGTGAGATGAGATTATGATAAGAAAGCAATAAAACCGACAGTTTCAAGCAATAATACGAACCTGAAGTGACTAATAAAAATATGTCAATGGGTCAAACGGTGAAACAGGTTGGAGTCATCCGATTAAGAGTGAGACTATAACTGCTGAGGCAGATATTTACATTGAAGTTGAGACAAACTTGGAATGATAATTTAAACAAAAGGTTACATGTGTATCTCTTATGCGGTGCACGTACCATCAGGTTCTGAAATTGAAAACTACATAATATACAGAACCTTTACAATATTGTTGTATTTGTATGATATTTTTCTTAAAAACTTCATAACTTGGCTTGCAAGTGCAGATCTAAAATAACGCACCCGTGACTTACCTCTTTTATAAGATTCGTTGTAGGGACAATGGTACTCCGACTTCTTACATCATTCTCGTAACCGAATAAGTATTCCAAAGAATCAGATGAGAGGTAGAGAAAACCTTACCTCGTACGCACGCAGAAGGATGTTTATGTGATTGGATTGAAATATTCCCTTCTCAATAATTTCCATGGACAAATGCTTTCTGCGCTAAAACAACAAATTAAAAGGTTGAGCTAATAAGGAGTGTTGGAAATACGTTTTTACGTATTTAGAAAGGATCGATCACTCCAATGATATTGGTCTCGTGATCCAATATAGCTCATATAACCCACATGTAGGGTGGGCTATATATACCCCCTCATAGCATGTTAGGAGGGGTTGGTCACTTTGTGTTTACACACATTTCACTCAATAAACCATCTTTTCTCTCTTTCTCTTCTTTCTCTCTCTCTCTAGTTCTTTATTCCTCTCTTTTCTTTAGATCAATCAAACACATCTACAATCCTAAGAAACTAAGGACCTACAAATGGTATCAAGAGCCATGGTTGATTAGGTTGTTCTTGTGTTTGTTCATCATTGATTTGTCTATTTTGATTCAACATCATTCGATCCAAAAAAAATTTTTTTGTGTTTTTTTATGGTTTAATCTTGATACAAATAATCTACATAGTTGTGGTAGTGATTTGGTATTGTTACTTTGGTTAAAAACGAAAAATTTTTGGGTGTTTGAATCATTTTTTAGCTTAAAATCTCGAATTGGTTGGGTTTTATCTGAAAAAGTGGAATTTGGGATGATTTTGTACTATTGCGACACTTTTTCCGTCGCAATAGCCTAGGGTTTACATATTGCGACGCATATTTCGACGCTTTTTGAGTTATTGCGACAGCTTTTTTTGTGATATTGCGATACAGTTTGGTATATTGCGACAGCTTGTGAGTTATTGCGACAGTTTATGAGCATATTACGACAGGTGTTGGGATATTGCGATAGATCTGTTACTTTTTCAGATTGCGATGGCTACCTTTTCAATATTGTGATAAGTCATTTTTTCTTTTTTATATTGCGACGCATTTTTTGTCCTTTTTTTTACATTGCGATTGTCCCACACTATCTGCCTCAACTTTCAATATCAACATATCTCAAAATCAGTTTTCAATTGTATCTCTACAAATCTCAAAATAAGTCTCGATCAAAGACTTAACGACTCACTGTCCACGACTCGACTCAACCAACAGACTCTCAAAACCATCTTAAACACAACAATCGACTTCAAGACTCTTTATAACAGACTCAACTAAAAACCTTTCACAAGACTCGAATTAAACAAAAAACACACCTAAACTTCTCATATTACTCATCACCTAAACCAACACCAACTGACTCAATCACACATCAACAAAACTCACACCACCCTTGACTCCAACACACCCACCCACCCTCGACTAACTCAACACCCAATTTTTCTCCACAATCAAGTCTTGAACAAGCCTCCAACATCACCGACACACAAAACTCAAACCTCAACATCACCGAAAAACATAAATGAAAACAATCTCAGATTCAATTCGATTTAGTCATGCATGCCAAGATCTATATAATCTTACACGAAATCGCATCTAATCATCATTGATCAGTTGTATTAATTTTTGAATCGAGTGTAAGCACATAAACATTTCGTTTAGCCCTTGTTGGCCTCGATTCACAATCAACAATCAAACTAAATCTATAAGCAAACCTACCCGAGACCTTGTTTGATTAAAGATCTTGAAGCCTTTCCATTGAGTCCTTTGTTAATCAAATCGACTCGCAAGGAATCATTTTGTTATCTACCTGAGACCCTTCATTAGATCTTGAAGTCGTAATCTGTTCTTCGTCGATTCGTTATGCAAAGACAAGTTGCAAGATAATCGGTTGTTGGTGTTGTATAACAAGGTTTGATGTTTTGTAATTGATACACGGCTTTTGCCCGGTAAGAAAATTAAAGTTCTTTGTCGTGTGTCTGATCGAATTGATCTAGGTTCTCTATGTGACTCAGTTTTATTTTGGTGGAACAAAAATGTGTCGTTGTATTTTTTTAAAATTAAAAGTGCAAAACTTTAAAGTAAAAGTGCAATTTAAGTAATTTTAAGTCTAATTAAAATAATATGCAAGTATTTAAAACGTGACGAGAAACTAAAAAGGCACTAAAAGTAAATGACGCAAACTTAAATCTAACTAAGGCAATCTTAAAACGCAACTAAAACTTAAACTAAGGCAAGACTAAAATTTAACTAAGGCAAATAAACTTAAAGTGCAATTAAAATAAAGGCGGGAAAAATAAAGCTTGAAAATAAAAGACTGAAATTTAAAAGGATAATAACAAAAACCCGAAAGAAACCTTGATTCGGAAGTTCAAAACTTCCAAATGAACTAGCTTGACTCGGAACTTTTTGAGTTCCGAATGAAACAGTCTTGACTCGGAAGTTTTGGTGTTGATCCGGAACTTTTTCCTTCCCTTGATCTGGAACTTCGTTCGGAAGATATTGATCCGGAACTTTTGTTGATCCGGAAGTTTTCGTCCGGAACTTCGTTCGGAAGACTTGACTCGGAACTTTTAAAGTTCCGAATGAACCCTCTCTGATCCGGAACTTTTGGAGTTCCGAATGAATTGCTTGATCCGGAACTTTTGAGTTCCGAATTAAACCTTGTTGAGCCGGAACTTTTGGACTTCCGGATGAAGCTAGCTTGGTTCGGAACTTTTGGAGTTCCGAATGAAAGAACTCCCCCGAAGAACAAGGGATCAAAATAACAAGAATCTAACCACAAATTAACCAAAATCAAACACACGATTTAATTAAACTAATAACGAAACAACTAATAATCATAAACAAACAATTTAAATCAACAAAACTAACAAATTTAACCACAATAATCAAAAACCCACTTGATCAAAATAAAGAACATGAACATAAACACAAACATAAACATAAAAATCAAAGATTAAGAAAGGTAGATGAGAGATTAACAAGATAAAGTAAAGATTGACAAGAATTAAATGGAAACTTACTTAAAATTAAATGAATTTAAGGTGCAAGACAAGGTATTTAAATTGACAAGTATTTAAATGACAAGAAAATTAAAGGTGCATGGTAATTAAAAGTGGAAGACTAATTGTCACACTTAGCCAACAAAAGAAAAATGATTAATGATCTAATCTATATATAGGGGAGGATTAGGAAGCTTCCTCCCCTATTTCCTTTTCTCTTAATTACAAGCTTAAGTCCTTCCTTCTTTAATCTTCATTAATTGCATGTTTAGACCTTTTCTTCTAATCTTCTTTGAACTTGGACTTAAAGGACTTTTGGCTTCGGGATTTCTTTGAACTCGTCTTTAAATTCTTCAATAAATTAGACTTGAATTCTTCGGCTTTTGATAAACTTCCGTCTTTTGACTTTTTCTTCGATAAATCTTCAGAATTGGTCTTGGACTTCCGTTCTTTTTGCACTCTTGACTTCTTGACTGCGTCTTTCATCTTTTTCTTCAATAAAAGTCCGTAAATGCCCGTGAATATCCGTGTTTTCTCTACTTTTCACAATTTCGTCCTAAATCACAACAAAAACACAAACCACGCATAATTCCGACATAAAATACATAAAATACACGTTTTGGCTCGGTTATTATTGTAATTAAGTGGTAGAAAAGATGTGTGTTTACACACATATCAAATCCCCTACACTTGACCATTGCAATGTCCTCATGCAATGCATTAGTTACAAAGCACGTTTACACTTTTCATCATAATCAATCCATAGTGGCCTTTATTAAAGAGATAGAAAATTAAAAACATTCAGAATAAAGAAATCAAAAGCATACCTTGGGTTTTGGAAATGTCATGAATAATCATCATCCTCAAGTTTTCACTTTCTCCAAACCAAGCTTAAAAACGAGATCATTGTTATTATAAGTTAGTAGACTAACACGAACCCATGTGGGTCAATTATTCACTTAGACTCCCTTATTCCTAGGTGTATCTCTTATATTTTATTGTTGTCTTGAATGATCACGAGGATGCATTGTTTGACTTATTTTGATAGTTTATTAGGCCGAAAATAAAGTGCACGATTTAATCAATAGTTAGCTAAAGGACAAAATCTTTTAAAACTGCTTCTCGGGACCTCATAAAGTTCATATCTTGGCATAACTCGCTTCGCGATTAGAGACCTTTCTCGGACCGATATTTGGCAGCGACTTCATACTTCAAACCTTGAGAGACGTTCATGAAATTATGGTCTTCTCTTCATAATGGAATTTCTTCACTTGAAGTTTTGAGAGATTCATACTTGGACCACGACTTCTTCATTTTTTTCCAATCTTTATTTTGGACTTTGATATACAACGATCCGCCTCCTTTTATGACTTGGATCTATTTATCCTCATACCTTGTTAGGGTCTTTTCGGATACACTTCTCCATGACTTTTTGGGGAGTATTTGCTTTTCGTCGTGTGTCTCGATCCTTCATATTGATTTTCGATAAATGATTCTTCACATCACTTGGGATCTTTAGCAACAAAATATAGCCCTCATGCCTTGTTAGGGCCTTTTCGGGCTCGCCAATCTTCGCGTCCCGCTTCAATAAGTTATGCCTTGGCTATGAACTCTAATCCATACCGAGCAACTTTTAAACGATCTTGGGCTAGAAGCTAAGTAACTTTTCAAATCGTACAACCTTATTTATTAGCAGATAAATTTATTAGCAAGTGATGGGAGAATAGGCTCAAAATTAACTCACATAAATTCACGAAAGAATACCGAACTTATAATTGGCTCTATCATCTCTCGTTCTCCACTGTTTAAAATCTCAAGGAATGAGACTCGTGGATACTTAGCTTATTAAATCAAAGTTTTGGGTTTTCGAGTCGCCTATAGGATCTTGCAAATTCTTAGACTTTTTCAAGTTTAGAAAGCGCGTTTTAAAGTTTCCTTGATAAACGACTCTCTAGGATCAATTATAGGAACTTACGAAAAGTTCTTGTTCTTAACCCGTGAGAGTTAAGACTTTCGCGTTTTATAGCTCCCTAAATAAAATCCTAGCAAAACTTGACTTAAACACGTTAAGGATACTAGCTAGAGTAACTTAGATAAGTAAACTCGGGTTGAGTCAAAAGATTCACAACGTTTGAAAATTAAAACCACTTTATTAAAGATTTATTCTAATAAGGCAAGAAAATAACTATATAAAAGGAAAAAAACTAATAGGCCAAAATAGATCAAAAATTTTGAAAAATGTCGAAAAATTGATTTTCCGGTTAAAATGAGGACAAATACAAGGAAAAGGCCACTTAACTTCGATAGAAGTCCCCCCTACACTTAAGATAAACATTGTCCTCAATGTTTAAGCATGTGGGAGTAAACTCCCCTACACTTAGGACATTGAAAACTTTGTTTAAATCTTGCTAAGGAAAAGACAACTAAAGAGATTCCTATTTTTAATATTGAGAAAATATAAAATAGTGAATCGAAAAGAGTATAGGATAGAACCGGGAAGAAGTAGAACACGGAATCACGGGTCGTCAAGAATCATCAAGAGTGGATCATTGAAGCTCGAATCCCTGATTAAGAAGTGAGGAGAGGAAATAGCAAACCAACGGGTCTCCCCTACACTTATGATAAAGAAAGCTAAAAGATAGATACATGGGTTGCCTCCCAAGAAGCGCTTGATTTTTGTTAACCGAGTCGTGAGCCTGACTCGACCTTGATCATCAACGGAAGAAGCATGAAACATATCCACCAGGATCAAAGACATGGTTTTCTTCCATCAAATAGCACAAGCTTAAGGCGAACAAGGCAAGCCAAAGAAGAAGTGGCAAGGTTCCCTTAAGCAAAGATGGAGCATGGTGGAAGCAAGGGTGAAGTGGTGCAAGCATGTCTTCAAAATTTCCAAAGATTTTTCCTTTTATTTCATCAGGTGGATACTGAGATGGCTTAAAGACTTCAATACCGGGGTCGAACACCTTTTCCTTTAGGGGAAAATAGCACTCAGGCTCAGCAGAGTGTGAAGAAGTTCCGCAAAGAAGCACAACCTCGTCCTTAGAAGGGGGACAAAGAGGTGTCAAATCATATGTGCAACGGATATTGGTGTCAACCGGTTTCTTCTCCTTTGACAGAATGTTCTTCAAATCTAAAGTAGGATCAAGACGATAATCTTCAAAGTCATAAGGAGGAGCATCACTCTCATGAGGGAAGTAAGTGTTGAGAAATGCAGAGAAATCTTCCTCAAATGAATAATCGTCCAAAGTAGGATCGAGTGATGGCGGAGGATCTTCATCATGTGAAGAATCGCTCGAAAGAGTATCAGCCTCATAAAAATCATCGAAAGTGGGCAGCTCGGGATACTCAGAAGTACAATCAAAATCATCCGAATCTGAGTTAGAATCATCATCATCATAAGCATCAAAGACCGGTGGCGAATCATAAATGGGAGAAGGTTCTAAAGTGGACCGAGAATCATCCACATCATCGTCAAAGAGTGGATTATCGATGGAAGAATCGAATAGAGGATTGTCATAGACGGTAAAGTCATCGAGCACATTAATCATATTCACTGATTCTCGTCCATAATATTTGCCTGTAAGCTTCCCCATTTTGAAAATTTGTGAGTCATTCCCGACTCTTAAGATTAACTCACCTTCGGCAACATCCACTAAAGCTCGTCCGGTTCTCAAGAATGGCCGACCAAGTATTAAAGGAATACGAGGGTCCATTTCATAATCAACTACGACAAAATCGACCGGGAAAGTAAATGCGCCAACTTTAATGAACACGTCTTCGGCTATACCAACGGGGTAAGCGAGAGTGCGGTTTGCAAGTTCAAGAGTCATCTTTGTTGGAGTGAGGTCGGGTAATGATAATGTTTTCCAAACACTTAGTGGCATCAAATTAACACTGGCCCCGAGATCAGCAAGGGCAGTAAATTCTTCAGTTTTGTTGAACACGCAAGGAAACACAAAACGACCGGGATCTCCAAGCCCGGAAGTTCTTTAAGAATAACTGCAGAGCAGTTTTCATTTAAGCGTGTGTTGGCGTGTTCAATCAGCTTCTCCTTCTTGCTAAGCAATTCCTTGAATGCTTTGACAAATTTCGGCATGTGGACAAGTGCTTCAACAAGGCTAATGTTGATGGTCATTTGAGATAGCATATTCACATATTTCGATACTTGACAGTCACTCTTGGTTAGCTCGTTGGTCTTGCCTAAGCGAGAAGGATATGGGATGTTGGGTTTATAGGTGGAAGGTGAAGGTGTAGTCGGTAAAGGTTGAGATGTTGAAGGGTCCTTCCGAGAGACATCGTCATTACGAGGCGGAGACGGTAATGGTGTACTAATACTAGGTGTAGGAGGAGTAGGGATACATGGTGGTGGAGGAGGTGTAGATGATGGGGGTGGGATTGGTGGTCCTACGATGGTGACTCCACTACGAGTAGTAATAGCACTCACATTGGCTCGCGGATTGGTGACGGTGTTTGAAGGTAGAGAACTTGAAGTAGAAGGTTGAGCGGCGGGCAAGAAACTAGCCAACAGATTCTTTAATTCATTCGTTTGAGTACTGAAGGAGGATTGAATATTATCGCGAACCTCGGACCTGATCTCATTTCCTTGCTTCGTGATATCTCCTTTAAGATTGATAATTTGGCTTTGCAGATTCTTGATTTGCTCACCTTGGGTTCTCATTGTGGCTTCAACATTGGTGTTTATGGGTTGTGTTTGTTGAGCTGGTGGGTGATAAGGATTAGAAGCTCTTGGTGGGATTTGGTTGCTTCTATTATAGTTGTTGGCGGGGTTTTGGTTTTGAGGAGAAAAACCGGGTGAAAGGTAATTGTTGGACCGGTAGCTCAGCAGATTTCTATCCCCTTGTTGTCTAGCTTGGTAATTTTCTGGTGAATAATTACCTTAAGCAGCATACACATTTTCCGGATTTCATTGTGTAGAAGGACAATCGGTGTATGAGTGAGGACCGCCACATGTTTCACAAGGATTAGCAACCGCTTTAACTTGTTGTTGTTGTTGGTTTGAAGCGAGAAGCGTAATACTTTTGCTCATTTCGGTCATCATGCGGGTGAGTTTGGTCATCTCAGGGTTTGCTGAGGTGGAGGAAACATTGACTCTCGGATTGTTCCTTGAAGAAGCAGAGGAATCCCAGTTTTTGTGGTGAGTAGTCATGTTCTCAATAAGCTCTCTACACTCCTCGGGTCTCCTTTTCATGAATGTGCCACCGGCGGTTGTATTAATCGTATCACGATCTCGAAAGGTCAATCCGTTGTAGAAAGTATCGATTAAGGTTACAGGGAGCATATTGTGGTTTGGACATCTATCGATCAAGACATTATATCTCTCCCAAGCATCAAAAAGAGATTCATCGGGATCTTGCATGAAACCGCTGATTTGATTGCGAAGGCTTGTGACCATGGATGGTGGAAAGTAGCGCGACAAAAAGCGTTGAGTCATGTCATCCCAAGTGTGAATTGAATTCTTCGAGAGACGATCAAACCATTTCTCGGCATGATGTAATAAGGTATGTGGAAAGAGTTGTAGGCGAAGTTCATCCATTGTGGCACCAGCCAACTTCATGCTTTGGGTGATTGTAATGAACTTGTCGAGGTGTTTGTTGGCATCATCATCAGGCAATCCACGGAATGGGTTAGTCTGCACTTGCTGAATCATGTGGTGCTTCAACGAAAACTCAGGAGCGTTGATTTGCATCGGCGCAATCGGTCCTCCTCGTCCAAACATTGTAGGTTGACAAAGTTCCTCCATGGTCCGAAGATCGGGCTGTGGAAGAACATTGTTGTTATTATTAAGGTGCGGTGGAATATTATTGTTGTTAACACCTGACATATCTAAATCTTCTTGAGGCTCGGGCTCTTGATAATTAGAAGATCTTGTACGCATGCACCTACAAAGACAAAAGAAAAAGAAACCAAACACAAAAACAATATATATACACAATAAAGATAAAATCTTTTTGGATTTTTGAAATTTTTAATTTTTATGGATTTTTATCAATTTTTAATTTTTATGATTTTTTTAATTTTTTTAGGCAAGAAAAATAACGCTCGCAAGTGAACGGATCCCAAAAAGTAACGCGTCTCTCACAGAAAACCGTTAATCTTTACGAAAAGAGCCGGCAGCGGCGCCATTTGATACAAGGCTTTTACCGAGTAAGAAAATTAAAGTTCGTATTCTCGGTATCTTAACGAATTGATCTAGGTTCTCTATGTGACTCTATTGTTTTTGGTAAAACAAATCTTTTTGGTTGTTTGTAAATAAAATGTGCAAAACAATTAAAGTAAAAGGCAGGTAATTTAAGTAAATCTAAGTCTAATTAAAGTAAAAGGGTGCAAGTATTTAAAAACGTGACAGAAATTAAGGGGCACTAAATATAAATGATGCAAACTTAAATCTAACTAAAGCAATCTTAAAACGCGACTAAAACTTAAACTAAAGCAAGGCTAAAATAAAGCTAAGACAAATAATCTTAAACTGCAATTAAATAAAAAGGCGGGAAAAATAAAGCTTGAAAATAAAGGACAGAAATTTAAAAACAGACAATAACAAAAACCTGAAAGAAACCTTCATTCGGAAGTTCAAAACTTCCGAATGAACTAGCTTGACTCGGAACTTTTTGAGTTCCGAATGAAACCGTCTTGACTCGGAAGTTTTGGTGTTGATCCGGAACTTTTTCCTTCCCTTGATCCGGAACTTCGTTCGGAAGATATTGATCCGGAACTTTTGTTGATCCGGAAGTTTTCGTCCGGAACTTCGTTCGGAAGACTTGACTCGGAACTTTTAAAGTTCCGAATGAACCTCTTGACCCGGAACTTTGGAAGTTCCGAATGAATTGCTTGATCCGGAACTTTTGAGTTCCGAATGAAACCTTTCTGATCCGGAAGTTTTGGACTTCCGGATGAAGCTAGCTTGGTTCGGAAGTTTTGGAGTTCCGAATGAACAACTCTAGATTCAGAAGACTTCCGGATGAAGCCCTTGATCCGGAACTTTTGAGTTCCGAATGAAACCTTTCTCTTCTCTTGATTCGGAAGTTTTCCTGGGAACAAAGAAATAGAAACAAACACCCCGAAGAACAAGGGAATCACAGAAACAAGAAAATAACACAGATTTAACCAAAATCAAGCAAACGATTAAGCTAAACTAATAACAAATTAACAGTTAAACATAAACAAACAATTTAAATCAACAAAACAAACAAATTTAACCACAATAATCAAAAACCCACTTGATCAAAAGAAAGAACATGAACATAAACACAAACATAAACATAAAAATCAAAGATTAAGAAAGGTAGATGAGAGATTAACAAGATAAAGTAAAGATTGACAAGAATTAAATGGAAACTTACTTGAAATTAAATGAATTTAAGGTGCAAGACAAGGTATTTAAATTGACAAGTATTTAAATGACAAGAAAATTAAAGGTGCAAGGTAATTAAAAGTGGAAGACTAATTGTCACACTTAGCCAACAAAAGAAAAATGATTAATGATCTAATCTATATATAGGGGAGGATTAGGAAGCTTCCTCCCCTCTTTCCTTTTCTCTTAATTACAAGCTTAAGTCCTTCCTTCTTTAATCTTCATTAATTGCATGTTTAGTCCTTTTCTTCTAATCTTCTTTGAACTTGGACTTAAAGGACTTTTGGCTTCGGGATTTCTTTGAACTCGTCTTTAAATTCTTCAATAAATTAGACTTGAATTCTTCGGCTTTTGATAAACTTCCGTCTTTTGACTTTTTCTTCGATAAATCTTCAGAATTGGTCTTGGACTTCCGTTCTTTTTGCACTCTTGAATTCTTGACTGCGTCTTTCATCTTTTTCTTCAATAAAAGTTCGTAAATGCCCGTGAATATCCGTGTTTTCTCCACTTTTCACAATTTCGTCCTAAATCACAACAAAAACACAAACCACGCATAATTCTGACATAAAAGACATAAAATACACGTTTTGGCTCGGTTATTATTGTAATTAAGTGGTAGAAAAGATGTGTGTTTACACACATATCAGTAATTTGAGGTGATAGAATTTCTGGTCGAGATTGATTGATTGTAATCAGGGATGAGACGAGTGTGAGTGGTTGGCGGAGGTAACAAGAGATTATCTTTTCTGTTATTTGAGAAGAGAGACACGGAGTTTAGTGGGATGGGGTATTGATTTATATATATGTGGATTGGGTGTTGAAAGTTTGAAACACGTGGGGTATATTATGGCCTGGTGGGTTGGAACACCACCGATCTAGTATACCCACACCACTAATGATTAATAAGTAAATAAAAGACATAAATAGTGAAGTTAAAACAAAATGTCAAACAGTGTTCTCTGTCATCCCTCACGTTTCTTGTTCTCTCTCTCTCCTACCAAATTTTACTTTTATTTCTTTATCATTTATCTTGAATCTTACTAAATCACTTCTGCAAAATAAATAAAATAAAAAATTAAATCTTGTGTTATTCTTGTAAATCTGGTAAAGATCTTCCTATGAAAAGTTTGGGCTTCGCGTGAATTTGTTTTAAGATCGATCCTAGCATACTTTGTGAGATATCAATCTCAGATCTCATTCTTTTTATTCAATCTCAGATCTCATTCTTTTTTTGAGTTATTGAGATCTAGGTTGATTTTGGGTTTGATATTGTAACACCCCACTTGGATAAGTGGACCGTTACGTGTATTTATGGCGTGTCATCAAAGCATAAGGTAAATGTACTAAAACATTAAATGACCATAACGGAAATACCGGAATCAAACATCGGTAATCCAACCCAAGCTCAAAACATGAAAAATAAAATAATAAAAGAAAGGACTAAACAATGTCCAAATAAGCAGAACAATGTAAGTGCATAAAATAAGAAGTCTGGATAGCTTCCATCCCAAATGCATGTGCTCTTAGAATCCTAAAAGCGTCCTGGTGTACCTACCGTTAGAACATGAAAGGAACTACGGCTGAGCATAACGCTCAGTGAACGGATATAAAGCATGATAAGGAACTACTTAAATGAAACAGATGGTAAAATACTAGAGTTGTAAGGCTGATAAGTAAAGTTGCAGCGGAAATCTGTGCATAATCTGTAAAGTCTGATTTGTAAATAATAAAGCTGAACTATTATCTGATAAATCTGAAAACATGCATTTACTGTATTTTAATTTGCCAGAGCTTATATAGGTCACGTGCTGTAACAACCGTGCATGAATAACTGGAGGGGTGACCTCGTCATGCTGTAGAGGGGTGACCTCTAAATAACTGTGCTGGGTGGAGGGATCAGCTCCAATGTGAAGGATGTAGAGCACACACCACATTCACCTGCTAAACTGTAAACTGTAGCCTACGATGCATCCATACGCCCCACTAATAATACTGATAAAATGGCCAAGCTGAGCTGAGTGGGACGATGCAGGATATCACTCTCCTGCATGTGAGTCACGACACCGGTGCCTCTAGTGCCGTGGTTACGGTACCTCCGTAACTAGTACATAAACTAATCATGCTTGTATATAAGGCTCAGGCAATTTATTTAATTCTTAATATGATTACTGATAAACTTAAACATATACTGGGGAAAACATTTGGCTGAAGACGGGGAATCCTAATCATGTATAAAGGAAAGTCCTTACTGAAAGGACGGAAAATCCGTACCTCGTGTCCAGTAACCGACTGATATCAACTGACAGGAGGTCTACTCTGATTTCACGCGAACTACATGAATAAAGGCCGCGAATAAGTTAATGATATCCGTTTATTTTATTTATCTTAACTGTACTGAGTTAAATTTATTTATTCTTGTATTACTGTTTGTATAAAACTGATAAATCTGATGGTTCTAAAATATTACTGACAGTTGTATTTTCCCGAATTTCCTGATACTGTTTAGTGTATAATTTCGATATAATTATTATTACTATAAATAATAATCAGATATTAATAGAAAGTCTTTAGATTAGTAAGGTTTCTAAATTCGTTTCTATGAAAGATAAATCATTTAAGTAGTCACACATTTTTAATCAAAGGAAATAATTTACCATCATTAATTTACTAAACAAATCAAATTAAATAAATAAAACGACTTGGTTAATTAATTATAAAACTAATTTATAAAATGATTTAACCCAAATTAATATAACCTCTCATTTATTATTTTTGGTGCCCTGAAACTCAAATCAAACAAAAGCCTACCGAGACTTCTAAGTCTCGGTCGCACGAAAACAAATCAAACATACTAGATATATAACCACAGCCAGATTAGCGACAGAATTTTATGTCGCTAAACCGTCGCTAACTGTGACCCAAATCTGCCATTAAAACTGTTTTTTTATAAACTGCGACATAATTTATGTCGTTAAACTGTCGCTAAACCTGAATTTTAATCTTATTAGTTTCTGTTTTAATATGTACCGACTCATCTCTATATATTTCCCACTGTTATTGTGATGTTCCCACTGTTATAGCATTATTTCCCACTGTTGTCCTTATTTTTACCCACTGCGTATTAATCCCAAACACCCCTGCAGGGAACTGCAGTCCCAAACGCACCCTTGCTGGAACTGCAGTCCCAAACGCACCCCTGCTGGTAAAACTAAACCCCATGCTGAGTCTTTGGTTGTGTCTAATCGAACAAGAGCACCACCGAGACTTGAAGTCTCGGCTGGTCAGTCCATAAAACACCACCACGCACCCTTTTAGGGTTTGCGATTGGTGTCAGATCAACCACACCGAGACCCTTGTTGGTCTCGGTTCGTGAATCTAAGCCAACCCGACACTCCATTTGATTCATTATTTCCAGATTACAACTTATAGCTTCATGTGTTTAGATTATATACTACAAATTCGTGGTTTATATTTGAATAAAAGAAAAACATGATTACCTTAGATGAGAATGAAGGATAGTAACAAACACCACTAAATCAAATAAGGATTAAACCCGTTTCTCCTTGTTATTTGGCTTCAGCCGTCGGCCACCCTTAAGACACAAGAACCCTAGATCGTCTTTTTTTTTTGTGTCGTGTGATGGGGAGAAGGGGAAGCCCCCGCTTCTTTCTTCTTTTTTTTTAAAACCGGTTTAGACCAACCAAATGGGCCTCCAGCCCATTCTTCTTTCTTCTTTTTTTTTTTTAAAAACAAAACCGGGCCTTAGCCCATTTACCCTCTTTTATATTTTTCTTTTTAAAAACCGGCCCAAAATAATCTATAAGACTTCGTTTCCGATTCGCTTTGCTTCGTTTAAAATCATATAACTTGCGCGTTCGTGTTTTAACTCTCGTTATGAGTTTATTTATTTTACTGAAAGTAAATATGTACGTAATACTAAATAATTATTCAATTGTAATATTTAAATAAACGAGACTACGCATATTTAATATTAACGTTTAATTATTCTTGTAAAATAATTAATTCATCTGTAATATTTTCTGAGACTAAATACTTATTATCTGAATAAATATTATATGTAAATATTTGAAGTATTTAAATAAACTGGGTTTGCGTATCTATTTTCTGCGTTTTTATCTCTTGTCTAATAATTAATACTTATATAGTTTATTAAAATTAAACTGCGTATTTAAATATTCTGATTCTTAAATACGGGTTTTACAATTCTTCCCCTCTAAAAACAATAATTCGTCCCCGAATTAAAGATACGACTATACTGGGTTTTACAATTTTTCCCCTCTAAAAAGGAGAAATTCGTCCTCGAATTAAAGGTAATAAGCTGAGGAAGTTATAAAAACTAAAAGAACACGTACTGAAAAGACAATTAAGCTGAAGGATGAATTGTCTTCTAATTAAGACATAATGCTGCTGATAGGTATAAACCTGACATGACTGAAGTTATCATGTAACGTGACATAGCTGAAGAGAACATGGAACGTGACATGACTGAAAGAACTTAACTGGATTTATTGAAGGAAAGGGGATGAGAGGTCCGGATGGACTCCTCTGTTTCGAGTGGCCTCCCGCTCGAAACGATTCCTTCAAAGGTCTAAACATAATAATAAAAAAAATCTTGGTCCTGATGACCCTGTCCTGATGATGCTGAAAAGCTTCTGGTTCTATACTTAAGATGGATTTTCTGAATCTAATAGAATGAAAAGCCATAGCATGTAGGATACATGAAACGATACGTGTAAATATTCTGAAAAGATAATATGTATATCTCTGAGAAAGCTTCTGAAGATATAGGGACGAACTACGTGAACAATTGTGAATGTGCTGAGTGAGAAATTGTGAATGTGGTTCATAATTATATGAGGAGCTTTGGAATGGAAATATACCATGAATGTGATACGTGAATCATACTGTGAACGTGATACTAGAACATATGAGCGTATGATGACTGAGGAAAGGATGCTGAACGATACGGCCTGAGATGTGAAACGTCTGCCTGGTTATGGAATAGTTGTACTAAACTTGATTCTAATTTCTCAAGCTTCCTGTAACCGTATACGGTAATAAACTGAGAAACGTGTATCGTGAAATGGCACACGAACTTGAACGTGAACAATGTTATGAACACAAACGTGAGCTTAAATTAAGAGGTGACATAAAAGATGAACTGAAACAGCATCATACCGCGAATGAGACGTAAACATGTAAGTGGAACTAACCATGAACTTAAAGTGGGCAACATACACTTGATCGTGAACATGAATTCTGTCTGATATGATGGTCAATGGAATGCCTTGAATTTGTACGATTTACTGCTGAATTTCAAAATTTTCTGCAGATATGCTACTGCGTGATCCTTTCGGATGAAAGAAACGCGCAGGCTGATTACATGGTTGATGATAACTTAGTTAATATCATACTTTCTCTGAGCCTGTGGTAGCTGATAACAATTTCATGGAATTTCGTCTCATTTCTGTTCAGAAATTTCTAAGGGTTGTAGTAACTCACTGCCATGACGGCGTTTTATCTTGAACCTGCGCTATGTCAGGCATCTAGGTATGAACATATCTGCATCAATGTGTGATACTGATTCTATCAAAGTTTTGTCTGGGGTTATGGAACATTATGGTGGAAGTCTGGTTGAATAGTCTTAAAACATTTTTAGTGAGAACTGTCGGCAATTTCTACGGTAGTAGTCAATTGAGTTCTAGAAATTTTGTACTTCGTTCACAGTCGTCAGTCGGGACCATCAGGTGATGGCCTTCACCTTCGCAGGATTGCCTGCAATTTCTTTCTGCTAAAATAGGGTGGCTCAGAAATGCCACTCAGTTCAGGCGAATTTTATATCTGGAAAGTTGTGTATAAAATTTACCCCTATTGACGATTTGTGCAACTGTGAGAAATGATTCTCGTGTTCTCCTCTAGCATTGGGCAGATCAGACTGGGATCAATGAATATACTGATGATATCGCCTAAGATTTATGGAAAATTTTATTCATGATTTCATAATATAGCTAGAGCATTAGGGAGCTCAAAAGTATAAAATTAAAATTTTAGAGAGACTGTAATATGTGCATCAACGGTCTGAAGAACATCATGTTCTTCCCTCACCACTGATGGTGGCATAATCTTGAATTTTTCTGGAAGAATGTTTAAAACACCTCGTAGTAGGTTAATTAAACTTTCAATTCGTGGAATGATTATCGATTAAGAATGGTGATCTGATAAATTTTTCCGATGGTGCGCTAGGGCGAATAAAGCCTAGTTTTGGTAACTCTCGCAGCAAATGCTGCAACTCTTTAACTGAGCTTAAGCCTTGCAATAAAGAGTTTTGAAGACAGGTTCCGTTCTTGAGACTAACTCGATGTTAAATTATGTCTTGTAGTCAGGAATGAATTTCTGGAAAACCTTCTGGAATTACATCTGTAAACTTTGGGATAATCTGTTGATCATGAGTTTAAGGAATTTTAGAATTCGTATCATGAATGATGACCAGAGTTCTTCGCAACTAAAAGATAATAATTCACGTGCTCGTAAAGCTGGAACAATTTGTACTGATTTTTCTGGCAGGAGTAAAATGAATATGTTCAGGGTTGGTAAGACGGATCTCGTCGTTAACTGGCAATAAAACTTTAATAAACATGGTGATACTGTTGAGTCCTTTCTGGCTGAGAGGCAGGTGACCACCTGATTTAAGATAAAGCTGACATAGGAATACGTGAAGTAAACATGGCGACTTTTCACTGAATGTGTTCGTCTGAAACCTCACAGAGTGAATACTGCGTGTTTAACCTGAATAATACTCCAGTGGTGGTGACTGAATTTTAATGATCTGATTCATGCATGGCATAATAGAACGGGTATACCCCTTTCTGAAAGGTACCCTGAATTTCTGAGGGCCTGGTTTAGAACATACTGGAGTTATGAGTTCTGACTCGTATTTTGGTGGATGAATCTGGATAAGGCTGGAAATTTTTGGTAACTATTAGGATCGGTGGACCGGTTAAATTACTGACCTCCGTAATTCTGATCACGTCCGTACCGGAGTTCCGATGGTTACTGACTGACTAATAATAAGTACGATGGTTGTCACTACTGCTTTGTCTGTCACTTTATGACGGTCATTATCATGATCGTGATTCATGTAAATATTCTGCTGAGTGGCCGGCTGAGTTCCGGTTCCCACTCTTCTGACAGAAAGATTAGCTGAGTGAAGTGTGACATCTAACTGAGGAAGTAAAAGCATGGAATAGGATGGTAGTGTCTGATGGTTGAAATTTATTCTTGTCAGGAATTTCAAATCTATATTTTTCGTCCTTGTTCTGCAGAGTCTTCATAGGATGAACGGCATCGGCATCTTGAGAGATTTCCAAAGTATCAGTAGCATCAGCATCTGTGTGGTCTTCAGAGTGTTAGCAGCATCAGCATCTGGTAAAATCTTCAACTCATGCGCATCATCAGCACCTGGTAGAATATCGACAAGTGTAAACGCCCGCGATGATTATGGAACAATCAGCAATATCCATGGAGTAGGATACCTGGAGTACACTTGGACTACTGTACATAAAGTACAAAATGAATATTGCACATGGAGCAAATCTGAGACACTGTACGTAGAGTACACGTGAAATACTGTACATGGAGCTGGTGGAAATTTTATGGGATGATCGATACTGGTGTCGCTTGTTTGACATGATCAAGGAAAATTGATTTAAACGGTAGTAAACTGATCTGTATTAAATAACATGATAGGCTGACAATTCCTGCGTCGAATTACTGCTGGTTGTATCGAGGCTGAATAGTATGATATAATTGAATTCCCAACCGTTGTCAGCATGAAGCATGATTAATGAAGGCCAATCATGATTTATCACGAAAACGGGCTTTGCTGACATCCTTGTGTATCTTAACATGAAAACATCATTACTTTGCTGAAAACATAATCCTCGTAAGGAGACATGAATTGAATCATCATGGAGACGGCAGCAACGTGAGGGTATGAAAATTTGACTGTTACAAGGAACATAAAAAAAAGCCTAATCAACTAAGATGTAATATCAACTGATGTAGACGGCTATGGTTCAATCCACATAATTCAAAGAAGAAAACATGAGACTAAGTATGGGCTATTCTGGTTCGGTCCATACTGGTCAAAATTTCCTGAGAACTGTCATGTATAGAAATTTATAATCTCGGACTAAATATGGATGGCTGTAATTCAATCCATACTTGTCAAAATTTATGAAATGTCCTGATATGACAAAAGTGAACAACTGTGGATCGGTTCACAAAACATCATTTGACTGAAAAGCATGAAATTTGACCTGAACATTGGTGAACGTTTATGGCTGGTTCACCAAGTGATATTTGACTGAAAACATGAATCTGTCATGAGTAAGGGTAAACGCCTATGGTCGGTTTACCAATACAAAATCTGAACGGCCAAGGGTGAACGCCTATGGTCAGCTCACCAAAACGAAAATTCGCAAAAAAAAAGCACATGCGACTAAATATGGCTAGTTATGTACCAACCTTTTACTTAGTCAAAACTTTACGAAAACTGACTGATAAATGAAGAAAACTGACTGAATAATCCATGAGAAACATGAAAGATAACAACGCCAAAATCTAGGAAGTTCCTGGTGACTACCCACTAGTCGCAGGTCAAGTTTTTGAGCCTACAGGTCGAACCTTGCGCTCTGATACCATAATTGTAACACCCCACTTGGATAAGTGGACCGTTACGTGTATTTATGGCGTGTCATCAAAGCATAAGGTAAATGTACTAAAACATTAAATGACCATAACGGAAATACCGGAATCAAACATCGGTAATCCAACCCAAGCTCAAAACATGAAAAATAAAATACTAAAAGAAAGGACTAAACAATGTCCAAATAAGCAGAACAATGTAAGTGCATAAAATAAGAAGTCTGGATAGCTTCCATCCCAAATGCACGTGCTCTTAGAATCCTAAAAGCGTCCTGGTGTACCTACCGTTAGAACATGAAAGGAACTACGGCTGAGCATAACGCTCAGTGAACGGATATAAAGCATGATAAGGAACTACTGAAATGAAACAGATGGTAAAATACTGGAGTTGTAAGGCTGATAAGTAAAGTTGCAGCGGAAATCTGTGCATAATCTGTAAAGTCTGATTTGTAAATAATAAAGCTGAACTATTATCTGATAAATCTGAAAACATGCATTTACTGTATTTTAATTTGCCAGAGCTTATATAGGTCACGTGCTGTAACAACCGTGCATGAATAACTGGAGGGGTGACCTTGTCATGCTGTAGAGGGGTGACCTCTAAATAACTGTGCTGGGTGGAGGGATCAGCTCCAATGTGAAGGATGTAGAGCACACACTACATTCACCTGCTAAACTGTAAACTGTAGCCTAGGATGCATCCATACGCCCCACTAATAATACTGATAAAATGGCCAAGCTGAGCTGAGTGGGACGATGCAGGATATCACTCTCCTGCATGTGAGTCACGACACCGGTGCCTCTAGTGCCGTGGTTACGGTACCTCCGTAACTAGTACATAAACTAATCATGCTTGTATATAAGGCTCAGGCAATTTATTTAATTCTTAATATGATTACTGATAAACTTAAACATATACTGGGGAAAACATTTGGCTGAAGACGGGGAATCCTAATCATGTATAAAGGAAAGTCCTTACTGAAAGGACGGAAAATCCGTACCTCGTGTCCAGTAACCGACTGATATCAACTGACAGGAGGTCTACTCTGATTTCACACGAACTACATGAATAAAGGCCGCGAATAAGTTAATGATATCCGTTTATTTTATTTATCTTAACTGTACTAAGTTAAATTTATTTATTCTTGTATTACTGTTTGTATAAAACTGATAAATCTGATGGTTCTAAAATATTACTGACAGTTGTATTTTCCCGAATTTCCTGATACTGTTTAGTGTATAATTTCGATATAATTATTATTACTATAAATAATAATCAGATATTAATAGAAAGTCTTTAGATTAGTAAGGTTTCTAAATTCGTTTCTATGAAAGATAAATCATTTAAGTAGTCACACATTTTTAATCAAAGGAAATAATTTACCATCATTAATTTACTAAACAAATCAAATTAAATAAATAAAACGACTTGGTTAATTAATTATAAAACTAATTTATAAAATGATTTAACCCAAATTAATATAACCTCTCATTTATTATTTTTGGTGCCCTGAAACTCAAATCAAACAAAAGCCTACCGAGACTTCTAAGTCTCGGTCGCACGAAAACAAATCAAACATACTAGATATATAACCACAGCCAGATTAGCGACATAATTTTATGTCGCTAAACCGTCGCTAACTGTGACCCAAATCTGCCATTAAAACTGTTTTTTTATAAACTGCGACATAATTTATGTCGTTAAACTGTCGCTAAACCTGAATTTTAATCTTATTAGTTTCTGTTTTAATATGTACCGACTCATCTCTATATATTTCCCACTGTTATTGTGATGTTCCCACTGTTATAGCATTATTTCCCACTGTTGTCCTTATTTTTACCCACTGCGTATTAATCCCAAACACCCCTGCAGGGAACTGCAGTCCCAAACGCACCTTTGCTGGAACTGCAGTCCCAAACGCACCCCTGCTGGTAAAACTAAACCCCATGCTGAGTCTTTGGCTGTGTCTGATCGAACAAGAGCACCACCGAGACTTGAAGTCTCGGCTGGTCAGTCCATAAAACACCACCACGCACCCTTTTAGGGTTTGCGATTGGTGTCAGATCAACCACACCGAGACCCTTGTTGGTCTCGGTTCGTGAATCTAAGCCAACCCGACACTCCATTTGATTCATTATTTCCAGATTACAACTTATAGCTTCATGTGTTTAGATTATATACTACAAATTCGTGGTTTATATTTGAATAAAAGAAAAACATGATTACCTTAGATGAGATTGAAGGATAGTAACAAACACCACTAAATCAAATAAGGATTAAACCCGTTTCTCCTTGTTATTTGGCTTCAGCCGTCGGCCACCCTTAAGACACAAGAACCCTAGATCGTCTTTTTTTTTTTGTGTCGTGTGATGGGGAGAAGGGGAAGCCCCCGCTTCTTTCTTCTTTTTTTTTTAAAACCGGTTTAGACCAACCAAATGGGCCTCCAGCCCATTCTTCTTTCTTCTCTTTTTTTTTTTTTAAAAACAAAACCGGGCCTTAGCCCATTTACCCTCTTTTATATTTTTCTTTTTAAAAACCGGCCCAAAATAATCTATAAGACTTCGTTTCCGATTCGCTTTGCTTCGTTTAAAATCATATAACTTGCGCGTTCGTGTTTTAACTCTCGTTATGAGTTTATTTATTTTACTGAAAGTAAATATGTACGTAATACTAAATAATTATTCAATTGTAATATTTAAATAAACGAGACTACGCATATTTAATATTAACGTTTAATTATTCTTGTAAAATAATTAATTCATCTGTAATATTTTCTGAGACTAAATACTTATTATCTGAATAAATATTATATGTAAATATTTGAAGTATTTAAATAAACTGGGATTGCGTATCTATTTTCTGCGTTTTTATCTCTTGTCTAATAATTAATACTTATATAGTTTATTAAAATTAAACTGCGTATTTAAATATTCTGATTCTTAAATACGGGTTTTACAGATATAGTGGTGGCTAAAATGTCAGAAGATGATGACAATTGTTAGCCGGAATTATTTGGCCGGAGTTAGTTGTCAGTGATTGACCGTAGTTAGTTGTTAGCTGAAATTATTTGGCAGGAACTACACACAGATAAAGACCTTCAATACGAACAACCAATTTTATACTGATGCACTAAATCTGGAAGTAATGGTGGCATAGATGATAAGATTTGTAAAATATGTTAAAGAGAGAGAAAGAAAAAGATGAAAATGGGAAAGTGATAAAAAAGAGAGAAAATGGTAGTTTGGTTTTTAAATATGAAAGTCTGAGTGTTTTACTGTTCTGACAACTTTGTACAGTATTAGAATACATAAATCTGTTTTACTTTTGCTGACAAATAGTAATGGTCTAAGAAAATAGAGACACTACTCGATTAGTTTTTAAAGTTTGCAGATCTAAGTTGCACTTATTTCAAAATAAGTTTTATAAGATAGGTTGGTAAAGTACTTCATGTTCATCTTACATAACTTTATCCGGTTAGATACCGTCCACCATTTAACATTAATAATAACAACTCACTACGAGAGGAATGCACTAGTACACCGATCGACCACTAACGCGGGGATGAGCAACACCAAAGCTATGTTACCTGCTCTTATGGTAAACTAATAGCTTCAGTAAGATCTGCCTATTTTTAATACTGAAACGGGACAAGCCAATCTCTAACAATGGTTCTTAGTCTGGATATCTTGACATTTTATTTCTCGTCAGATTCTGGTTTTGTAACTTTGTACACTCCTTAAACCAGTTCATTGGGTGGACAAATATAACTTTGATCTATTTCGATACAACAATAAGTGACTTATCTGTTAACAATAATATATGTATCATCGATATGAATTTTAATAACTAATTCCAATATGTGACTAAAGAAATATTACGGTTTAGTGATTACGTTAATGTTATAAATAAATTTAAAGTGAGCATATCAGATTTATCTTTTATGACATAAAAATCTTTATTTACTTTTGGATGTTCACATTACTTATTTTAAATTCTAAAAGAAAAGATACAATGAAAATTCTTCATGTCACATTTATATACTTTTTTGCTAGATTAAATTGTTCACATTTTCTTATCATACTTACATGTAGGGGTGTCAATAATCCCGACCCGAACTCAAACCCGACTAAAGATAGTTGGGTCTGGTTACTTGGGTCCAAAATCTAACTCGGGTTAATTGGGCCGACCCATCTAACCCGAAAACAAAATAGGGTCGGTAAAAGACTCCCACTCTAAAAACGTACTTAAAAAAACTCTTCCCATATTAGTAAAACAAAAGATTGACATGTGATTAAACAAGTCCGTAGGATATGCCAAACAATAAAATTATCAAAAACTAATTTCCTTTAAGTTTTCATTTAACAAAACAATACACATTGTAAAAACACTAAATAAATACACAAACGTACTTAAAAAAGAAAAACAAATTAGTAAACAAAAGATTAACATGCGACTAAACAAATGCGTCGGTTGATCAAAAAACTAAAAATATTTAAAAAAATTGCTTAATATTTATTCTAACAAAAACGACTAAAAACAAGTGCGTTGGTTGAGCAAAGCACTAAAAATATATTAAAAAAAATTGCTTAAGATTTATTCCAACAAAAACAACTCCCACGGAAAAAAATCATAATCCATATCCATAAGAATAAAAAAATAACATAACTAATAAACAAACGTTGTATACATATATTGTTACTTTAGCGTAAACTATAACTCAAATATACTAAACGTTAAATTAGAAACAAGAAAAATAAAAATTCACATTCAACGAATTCTCTATAAAAAGAAAAAAAACGACCCCGCCCGTTGGGCGAGTTACGACGCTAGTATATATATATATATATATATATATATATATATATATATATATATATATATCTTTACATTATATATAAGGGGAGGGATATGCCATAAGCACCTCATAATGCCATGTCACATTTATTATTTTTAGTATTTTTTTTTAATTTTTGACGTCCTTTTTGTTAAAAAGAATTTGCTCATGCCAAGATTCGAACCTTTGACCTGCAGCCACCAAGCATCTCACTTCAACCATGGGACCAGGCCAATACTTATGATAATCATCGAAAAAACTAATTTAATATGCAATAACCTATATCGAGGTATTAACATAGATATCTTTACATAAACCCTGATGATCTTTTTTTTTGTAGGCAGAAAAAAAACACATACAAAAAGCGGCACACATACTTCTCATAAACCCTGATGAATCGCTTTTTTTCTTTTATTTTCTAGGTAATTTTTTTAATTTTGAGTTATGTATTGTTGATTTCTGGTCATTGTTTTCTTAATAGGTGGATCTAATATATAACCTAAAGCCACAATACTATTAACTAATTGTTGTGGGATTTTGGCTATTGCTCAGTATATCTTTGAAAAAGGGTCATTACTTGCATTGGTGATGGAAGCTTCAGGTATCTAATACGGAGTAACATTGTATTTGATCGTTACCCACTTACCCTATTACCTAATATGTAAATTGACCCATTTGAGATGAATGACTTAGATTTTGATAAATTTGTACACGCCGGCGGGCCTCTTTGTTTCCCAACAATGCCTTGACAGGCGCAACCACAAATGGGTCCTAATGGTGTAGTATCAATACCTAATAGACCATACTTTATAAGTCTTGCTGGTGGTCCGAGTAATGTAGGTCCCAATGCTAGAAAGTAGGCAAGTTAAGGTCTAGATCCGCATGTAGGTCCTGGAGGTGCTGGTATAGATGATAAGTCGATGTGACAGACCTTAATGCAATAAAAGTGCTAATCTCTTCATAAGAGTCGCGTGATATAAGGTAGTCCTATTGGGTAAAAACCAAAGCATTCAAATTCTTGCGAATTATCAACAGACCTTTAAAATATTGATAATTCTATAGCAGCTATCATGTATTGTAGACTTGCAGCTGTCACTTCTTTGATAAAAAATATCGAAAAGCTCATCAATTTCCAGAGCGGTTATTTAGAGGATACTTCAACCTTATTTCAGCAATAGCTTCCGCTATTTACTTGTCACAATTAATATTCATCTTTTGTATGCACAAAGACGAATCTGATAACATGACTAGAAAACAAAAAATTGCAACCCACTTTAATTTAACTATTGATGATGAATTTAGCCAAATTGTCGATAATCTATAATACAAAACAAAAAACGGACAAGAAAGCCACTGGGACTTGTGATGCGTCCAATAATCTATTAAGTTAATTCAGTTAAGGTAATTTGTTATTATATTATGAATAGTGTTTTGTTGATAACATGATATAGTTTTAGGTAACTGACTGCAATAGATACGTAGTTTGGTATAGGTGATAAGGTGGGCTATAAATTTGAGTGCTTTTTATTTATATATATATGCTATTTTAATTAATTTTGAAACTTTATGGGTTATTATTGTGTGTTTGTAGTATGAACTTTATTTATTACCAAGAAGTGGAAGGAGCTTGTGGAGGATGCAGGTCCACGCAACTTCATACCCATTAGTACAACTGAGGTAAATGCTACATAATACTCCTTTTCATGATGGTCTCTTCTTTTTTAACCTGTGTTATCCAATCAACTATCCTGATAACATGCGTGTATGTCATTTGACATGGATGCAGACCTTATTGAGACTTGTGAGAAGCTGTGGTTTATGTGCACGATGGAAAGGTGACTCAGCTGGAGCATGTTTTTATTCGAGGCATCATAGTCAGGTGCATAATCATGTTTTTACACAAACTCTTTATAAAGTTGTGTTTTCTTAGTAAATATAAAAGCACCACTCATAACGCTGTAGTTTTTGATTTTTACACGTTAGTTGTACATTTATCTACATTTAAAATAACCATTCGATAACCACTTATGAAGAAATATAATTCTGTTTACCATAGCTGCATATGCATATATCCAGTTATCAAAAGCCCAAAAACAGATGTCATCCCTTGCTTCAGTCTTACAGCTAGCAGAGCGAAGAGTCTCCCTTTGCAGCGTGATTTTCTTGAAGATGGTCTAAAAGCAGCATGTTTGCCTAGAGTGGATAGTGGTGAAAAATTAAACATTTCTAACTTGCACAGTGGTGTGTCAAATGTGCGTGGACAGAAAATTGACTTCATGTATATGGAAATTGACAGTTTTATGATAAAATTAACATATACGTGTGAGAATGACTCACCAACCCCGGTTTCTTGCATATCATCCTTAATCTTTGATACATCACTCTTTGAGTTGCTAATATTATATTTTTCTGGCAGCTTGCTCAACGGGTCCATGAGATGAGGGAGTCAAATGCCGCTGATACTATTCAAGTATCTAAAAAATTGAGAGTGAGCTTATAATAGGCCACCAAGGTCTTAACACCTTACGGTTTTCACCACGTGGCACGAAGTACCTAAACCATTTGGGACTAAGTTATAATTCTTCAGCGGCATTCTTCGGTTAGCAATTCTAGACAACCTTTAATATCTACTTTTTATGTTATTAAATTAATTGGATTCGTAAGCAGGTTTGTGGTCTTTAGGTAAGAAAAATTATATGCAAGGTGGAACATATTAGTTGAAATCACATTTCAAACACATGAAGGATATGTCCACATGGCTTAAAGCGAGTACTTGAAAAAGATTTCTAAATATGTCATTTAATCTTCTTTTTCTGATTTCTTATGATAGTCATCCAAAAATTTGGTTCAAACCTTATTTAAAGATGTTGTCTCGATTGAGCTACTTCTAAAAGTGCCGAACTTAAAAGGGGGTAATGTTCAGATATTTTATTTTTGAAAATAACAATGGTTTTTGGTAGTTCGTCACAATTGTGTTAGTGTCTAATGGGAAAGTGTCTGATGCAAATGTGCGGTCTTGTGTTCCCTTCCCACATCAGAGTATCACAATGGATGAGATATCGCCTCTACATGAAAAAAGTAATGGACTGTCTAAAGTTTCACCAGGCTCTTCTTCGGTAATAAATGGTAATGTAAAACATAGTAAAGAGCACTCCAACGAACGCCTAATGAAACAGCATCTGATGCAACGAATGATGTTGGCAAACAACTAATTAATACCGAGTCTGAAAGTGGTTCTTTGAGTAATCTGTTGCAGAGCTTCACTGTAGATGACTCTACATGAGCTCGGGACCAATCCTGTCCCGAACCCGTCCCGATTTAGTGCTCCCGACGATCATTGATATTAATAAAGGATCAAATGTGAAAGTAAAGAGTGTTTTGACCAGACCATATGTGTTAACTTTTGAGAAAACCACATGAACCGTTAATGTTATTTACTCTTTTAGATTATTTCACCAACTAATTTTTTTTTTAACTTTTTAGCATGCTTCACTGGAATGGATTACAGACGTATGAATCGGAAGTCGTCCAACAAAAATAAAACCGAGTGGAGGCATTGAATCACTCAGAGCTATTCATGGATCTTCGCATGACTCAGACCAGGTTCCACCTCCCGGATTGACTCGGGTTCGAGGATGCATTCAAGCAATAATTTTTGGACAAAAGGTATTTTCGGTCAACCAGACCTGTTTTGACCCATACGAAACATGATCTATTATTTGTTCTGAACCCGTTTTATATTTCAATATGTACTCAAACTGTATTTATGTATTTTTCTATAGGAAACACGTGTTCAAGATTATCTACAGACACATTTGATATATAGCATTTGATATAGATATATATATGATGTGTCTGTTAAAACATATAATATACACTTATATGTGGGTCGAACATTCTTTGTTGAACATTGCCAGAAATTAATTTTACTATTAAAGCGCGTGTATGCATCAAACAACAACAGTGTAAACATTGTGACTGTCTACAGGTTCAACATTTGACGAGAACCGTGGACTACGGCATGCACGGCGGCCCCAACGAAAAATATATATGAGCTTGGCATATTTTTTGGTGCAAATATCAAAGGCTCCATGAGCAAAAGGTGATAACTTAACCTTATTGACATCTAAAGTGACTTATCAAATGTATTTTCGGCTCCAAACTCATGGGTGTCATTCCCTTGATTTTAGGAGAAATAGAAACATAATTGCTGGAAAGATAGACTAGGAAACTTTTTTTTTGAAAGGCAACATAGAATATAACTAAAAAATAAGACACTTAACTCAAACCAGCAGGCCCGGGAAAACGAAAACAAAAAACAAGGACGAATAACCAGAAAGACAAACACAACAGCCAGAAGCACTTAGAAACCACGAGACCGACAGAAAAAAACCCAAGAACCTAAGAACCTGGATCACATATTTGACTTAGAGACGAAACAGCTACCTCAGAAACCTCCAAACACATTTCCATTCAATTAAGTGGGGGTAGGAAACAAAGGAAAACCAAATAGTGATCAAATGGGCTTTTAAACCATCTTTGTACAATTGTACTAGATGTTCACTTTATGACCCACGATAAGAAATAGCAGAAAGTTCATGAGTATCTTAATTTATATAGTCACGTGATCGTGTAGTTATTTGCCAGAAAGTTTGTTATCATTATGTTGTCAAGTTTATCGAGCTTAAGTTTAACCAATCTCTTTTTGCTCTTTGACTTTCCTGGCTATCACATTCTACTGCTAGAAAGACACACAACTTGCAGGCCTTGGACAAAAGTAAGATCTCAAGCTTCATTCCATCAAGCCGTCACTTTATACGGGCCAACAACAGTCCAACATCGTCCACGATCTGGATAGTTGTTGTATCCTTTAGCTTTTAATTCATGGATTATCTATTTAGCTTGACCATCTCCCAAAACCATCTTTTACACCTTTTATCTGAGAATCGGATTACTACTTTTGTTTCTATGAGAAAACGCATCTTCCTATCTTATTGCTTTCATTTACGACGAGAATTTAGTTTATCTTTGAACACATGAACTCTTCAGAAAATCTGTTTGAAACTCACATTCTTTATTTGAAATTTGTCTCTTGGTTGCAGCAAACGACATTATGTGCATCACAAAGTTTTAGAAGTAACATTTTGTTACTGCTTTTAGCTTCTGAAACAATACTTTTAGGTTTAGAAGTAACGTTGAATCCTTAAGATGTTACAATATTAATTAACAACTACATGAAATACAGTTGCTATAAATATTAATTACCGTTTATCTCATTGCAGGTAGGAGGAGATTCATAGATCGGGTTGTTATTTTGTCATTGATATATCTTACATCACTAGTTAGGTACGCCTATTTTTTTTAGAAGTGACGTATAATTACTTTTAGCAAATATATCATCCACAACTGTTTTTGTGTGCACTTATCCAATTATTTACGCAGCGAATAAAGACACAACCTCTTGCTCAAGCTGTCACCTATGTGTCTTTTTTAGAGGCAAAATATGATATTGATGATCATGGTTACAAAATGCATAATCTTGCTGGTCCCAAACATACTAGACCGAGGATAGACTTAATGTCTGTCAACCTAAGCTACTCGGGCCACATTAGGACTGTTACAACTGCCTAAAATATTAAGATCATGATTAATAATCTTATTACTGAACCAAGTATTAAAAAGGGATATTAGGAGAAGGTAATTTTAGCTAATGTATATGCAAGAAGTTGGTGATTTATGTATGCACGGCCATTCTGAGACTGTCACCATATGCTTAGATTGTGATTTTTTAATACCCTGATTCACTATGAGATGATGATATTGATTGGAGATTCATATTGTCTTCTACTTGATGCATATCCTTGTGCACGCAACCTTCTGATCTAGAGTCAAATGCTCTAACATTGTGCCAAGGATTCTAAGATGTTTATAACGTGTTTCATTAAACTTTTAACCTTTTCTGAAAGTACTTTCTGATTTACAGTATTTCAGATTCAGTTAGAAGGATATGCTTTGTCTTATAGTGGCGGCATCATGATATGGCCACACAAGTTATTGTTTCTTCCGACGACAGTTCACCTTCTTTGAGGGTACTGATTTATTGGCTATATACATGTCTTTTCGTAAATATGGTACTTATTAATTTACATATCTATTGATCATGCAAGTATGCGATATACGGAACACAAAGTCTCCACTACGGGATTTGGTAAGTCACACCAAAGGTATGATGGTTATTATATAGTAGTGGTTGATTGTAGGCTATTACTTATGTTACTCTTTCGTTACTTTTTACATGAAGCAACATAAAATCCATGAAACCATAAAATGCACACATCTAAAACTACAAAAGGCCAGTTGTTGGCCACTAATGTTGTGGATTTTGCAAAATATGGTATTGTAAAAGATGGTTTAGAAGTTAGTGTACCAGTGAACTGCAGCAAGAGGACTTTTAGCAATACCATTCACATATATTATTTTTTAAGATTGCAGCACTTGATAAGAGTAACCGTGTCAGATATGACTCTATGGCTGCAATGTCTAACTTCACGTTCAAATGGTAGTTTAAACCCTCAGAAAGAAGTCTTGGTTCAAGATAAAACCGTTATTGAATTAGTAGCTGAAACAAAAGACGTACGACATGGGATCCGAGGCCAATGACGCTGGTGATCAACAATTGTAAATGAATAGAAACGCTAAATCCTAAAAGCTACAAAGTCTAACATTTGACGAGTGATAGATTTAGAATGGTGAAGAATGCCCATTCTCCATTGGAACCGTGCTAGAACAATGGATCTTTGAGGTCGAGCAAAGTACCATAACTGTTATTTGAACGAAGTGAAAAAAAAATTGGAGCAAAACTACAATGTCTTGAAGGTGAACTTAGAGAAGTTGCATTTGCTACCGAAGTTGGTCTTTACTCAATAGTTGTAGAGCATGGGAGGTCGGTTAATAAAGTTCATGCTCCGGCTAGGAATCTTTCTACGCCCTACCTGCATCCGTGCAAAGAAAACCCCCAATATAGGAGAGCAACTTCAACAAGAAGTATTGTTTCAGGATTGACTTTATTTGCAAAAGCTTGTGGCAATGAAGTTTGAAGGTACTTCTTGAATATCGTTGACCTATTATAACTGTAAAGTTGTCTATTTTTTACACGCGTTGACTTTATGGATGTCTAATCAAGTTACGATATTAAGTGAGGTTTTATGAATTCGTATGTCGTGAGCACACAAATAAATGCATATCTTTCTCTTCACTCTACCTTTTTTACCATTGATATTGATATAAGATGATCAATATTTTCCCTGTTGATTTTATAAAGAATGTTGAAGCAATGTTTTCATAGTTTTGCATAAGTATGGAATCATCTAATGGCACACTAAGTTGGTAATTCAGCGGAAAGTATCTTCAATCAAGAATTAAAGAAACTTCATTCACGGTCCTTGCTCTTGATCAACCCACAATAAATTTTCTGATAATGCCCAAAAATTTCAAAAGTCTCAGCAGGCTAATGCTTTAATTTGGTGTCTACTATTTCTTCATTCAAGAAGATGATGAATACTTGGCAACCTGTAAAAGATGTTACATTTATTCCAATTAAATAAACTCTATACATCATATCAAAATATTAGGGAGAGGTAGAGAAACATAACACGTGATATGAATAACATTACCACGACCAAAAAGTCATCTTGAATAAGGTTTGTACCATATTTTAAAATTGCGATTACGCTCAAAACTCGACATGAAATATATTATTTTACTTTTTTTTTGCAGCAAACTACAAAAGTACATGTATTAAATATTGGATAAGTAGTGGTATGACATATCGTTTGTATGTGGTCATTAAAACTCTTTGATATTGGTCATTCATTACAAAGAGATGCAAGCTCATAAACATAATTAGGTGTGAATCGGGTCGGGTCAATCGTGTTCGGGTCAACTCGGGTCAGGTCAATTCGGGTCAAGACTCAAAAAAAATAATACCGGAACTTGAGCCTATTTAAAACTCAGGTCACTCGGGTTCGGGTCAATTCGGATCGTGTCAATTTTGGTCGGGTCAATTCGGGTTCGGGTTAACCCGAGTATAAGAAAAAAATATGAAAATTGGCTTATCTGAGTAATAATACAATGTAAAATGTGTTATTTGAGTCGGGTCAAGTCAGATTGGTCGGGTTCAGGTCAAATCGAGTCGGATCAATTCGGGTTAAGGCTAAAAAATATAAACCCGAACCCGAGCCTAATTAGAACTCGGGTCAATTCGAGTCAACCCGAATTGATCCGAATACGTTTTTGGACCCGAGTAACCCGACCCGAATAGGTTTATTCGGGTTCAGGATCGGGTTCAAGTTGGGTTCGGATCGGGTCAGCTTTTTCGACACCCCTAAACATAATGATACGTATTTTTTTTGAACTAATAATGATACGTATTTCAGGTATTTGATTAATGCTAATTGATTTCTTAAAAAAAAATCATATATGGTATTCTATATTCTCACATTAGCTAAAGGACCCATTGAATTCACGAGCTTTTTTAAGTAACGTTAAAAAAAAGTATTTCGTATTACAAAGTTATAACTTAAAAAGAACCTATTTCTATATATTATCAATAATTTTGTCAAAAATTGATTAACTTGGTCAAAGTTAAGTTTGAACTATTTAAATAAGTAGAGTCGGTTCTAATACTGAGCGAGGTGAACGACGACCCAAGGCATAAAAAAAAGCATTATTTTTTGTTTTTGAGTAGATGTTATATTTGTAAAGAAATTGATATGGAATATCATATCTTAAATTTTTAATGAAGATGTAAGTTCAAGAAAGAAGACGACGATCGTCATACATAGAGATTAAAATAAATAAATAAAAGGAAGGTCATGTGGGGTAAAACGAATGAGTACATAAGATTTGCACCATGTAAAGCGAACGGGTTACATGAAGGGTGAAAGGGTAAACAATATTTAATTTTTCTACATATAGTTGCATTAAATTTTTAATTTTTGTTTGTACAAATCTATATTTCTATCATCTCAAAAAAAATAACCACATATTAAACTACTTTTGTTATTTAAACTACTTTTGTTATTTAGCAGTTTTGTTACATTCAATTTGTTTGGTCAAAACATTTGTTTTGAGTTTATTAGTCTTTTATGTATGATTTAAGTTCATTTGGATACCAAACTTTATTTGGATACTAAGGGACTAATCTCCACCACTCATCTCCATCTTAATCTAATAGATAAGATTAAACATAAAACAAATTTCCTCTTTTTTCAAACATTAATATCTTTTAAACCGTCAACCGTTATACGAAAAAAAATATACCATTACGACGGGCATTTAATTATCTTTCTACAGATATGCTATATGATATATTTTCGACAAATTATTTTTTTTTCCGTAATTTATCATATATGATACTAAATATCATATATGATAGTAACACTGGTATCATATATGATATAACTTATCATATATGATATAAACCAATATCATATGATATAAACCAATATCATATGATATAAACCAATATCATATATGATTCTGTAATAATTTGTAACATAACACTAATATCATATATGATAAAACACTATTATCATATATGATATTTTACGCAAATTTTAAAAAAAAAAACGATTTTTTTTCTTCTTCAAAAGTATATCATATTGCATATCTGTAGAAAGCTAATTAAATGCTCGTCGCGATGGTATATTTTTTTCCGTTTAACACTTAACGGTTTAAAAGATATTTAAGTTTTAAAAATAAGTGAAATAATTAAATATTTTTAATCTCAACCATTAGATATGATGAGGATGGATGGTGGGGATGAGTCCCTTAGTATCCATGATAGATATGGTATCCAAAATAACTTGACTCTATATACTTCAAATTTTATGTTGATATAAGAATATAAGATATGTTTACACTCACATATGAAAAATCTTTATGATTAGATAAGGAAACAAAAATATCGACTATAAAAAGAGAGATAATTTGTTTGTCTAAAGAAAAATTGATGTTTCTGTTGATAACTTAATGTTCTTCTATTGTACCATTTTAATTTCATTAGTAATTACTGATTAGAAGAAAGTTGGTACCGAGATGAATCGCGTAGCTTAACTAAGTTTTAAATTTAGGTGATGTTTGGTTAAGCTTATGAGTTGGGCTTAGCTTATATTATGTAAGCCATTTATGGCTTATATGATATAAGCTTATAAGCTCATGTTTAGTGTTTGGTTTAGCTTATTAAAATTAACAAAGTAAAATGACAAAAAAACACATAAATATTAAATGTTGTAGTTATTAAATATGGGTATAAAAGTTTTTTTATATATTATTTTTATATAAGTCCACCGTTCTTTATAAAATCCACAAATGTGAGGCTTACCAAAACCCCCTTATATAAGCTTATAAGCCTACTTATATAAGCTTAACCAAACACTTGATTTCGGCTTATAAGCTTATATAAGCTAATAAGCTTATAAGCCCACTATATAAGCTAAAACAAACACCCTCCTACATACGATGGTAACTCACTTGCTTTCAAGGGGCATTTTCGGCCATTTCGTCCAGGCTAGCATGAAGTTCAAGACCCTGTAAATAAGTATGTTATGCTAATGTTCCAAGGGCGAATGATTTCTCTTCCAAGGAAAGCAAAGTAAGATTATGATTTTTATATTAGTCATTTAATAAGAGCTTTAAAAGATTAGTATTAAAAATACCTTTCATTGTAAGAATTCATCTGATTATTTTGTGTTCATGTTTAATTTAATTAACCAGTTGAAGATTAGTTACAGAGTAGTTAGAGAGTGGTTTATCGTTCAAAAGTTAATAATTTTGTTATTTGCTTAAGACAACACATTTCACCGTATTGACTTATGTGTAAAGAAATGAGAGATTAGACTTTTAAAATAGATAGAATTAATGCTGGATAAATCAATCGTATACAACTATAACAAACTACATACAAATTGCCTAGCATAAACGTAAAATGTTGGTTATAACTGATCTCATATTTTTTTGTAGTACTTTCTAAAAAAATACATTTTTGTTATTACATTATATATTTTTATTATTGCTACTCTTTACATTACATATTTTTATACATTAAATAAATAAATATTATAAATGTACAAACAAACATAACATTCGTTTTAAATAAGTTATATACCAAAATAAATAAAGTTTCTTTCATAAACAACACAAATTTTTTTTATATCCATATGTAACTATAAACTCTCACTCATCTACTTCAAAATAAATGGGTAACGCGATCAATTGAACATGCCGATCCGTAAACAATACAATTTACTTAAACTAACTTTTCAAAAATAAAGAAATATTATTATTTTTGTTGACAACTTTGGTAGCTAAGGTATTATCACTAAAACAAGTAATGCAACAAACAGTCATGCATTTAAAACAATTACAAAAGCAATAAAATTCCTTTACCATACTTGAAATAAAAAAATAAAAAACAAAAAATAGTCAAAATAGAAAAACGTAAACGACAATCAGAAGTCATACCCGTCCATCGAACGGGTTTTGCAACTAGTATATATATATATATATATATATATATATATATATATATATATATATATATATATATATATATATATATATATATATATATATATATATATATATTGGGTTAATGTGGTGTACTTGTTTAAAATTGTTAAAGTAAAAAGTAATGTAGACCGTAGATGAACTAATTGACATTTGATGAGATTAATTATAGGATAATATTTATGAGCTGTAGTTTTTTTAATAACTGAAAAGTAAAGGGTAAAATGGGAACTCTAACCACACTTAATACTCACAAGTTTCATACTGTCATCATGTCGTGCACATATTGACTTTTTAAATATTATTTTGACATCTTATTTAATGATGCATACAAAAAATAACGTCCATGATGTCAATGTTATTTAAAAAAAATAGCTGACACACAATTTATAATAAAAAAAGTTACGCTTATACTGATGGAAATAATTTTTTTTATGATACTTAATACGAAATCTATTGGTACACACAAATAATTCGTGTAATGATGAAATTGTCCACACAAGTATACTATTATACATTGCCCTTCGTAATTCTAACTTGTACACATAAATATGCTAAAATACCTTTCCGTCTTGATACATAACAATCCATGTACATGCACCTTATAATCACATGCTTGTTGGTAACTCATATAATCCATCATACACCACCTTGCCCTACGAGTCCACAATTGTAGGTCACAGACAAATAATCCATGTACACTTTAAAATTTGTGTACTCCTTTTAATCAATTCGTACACCGACTATAACTCGTACAAAAAAAATCAACTGTTACACACAAATAATCCGTGTGCACTTTATAATTCGTGTACACATTATAATCAACTCGTACATACAAATCTACTAATATATATTGCCTCGAGAGATCCCGACTATAACTCGATGTCTTGATACATAACATCAATCCATGTTTGTTCAATGTTTAAACGTAATACTTTCTTGAGAGTCGGCAACTGTAACTCATACACATTAAAAGTATATCACATGTTTTATGTTTAAAATAAAAACTCAATGCATAAAAAGGATATGGGTTTTTAGGTGAAAATTCAGTCGACATACGCTCCAAAACTTGTTGATACACTAAACCTGGATTTATATAGTAACACCGATGATACATTGCGGCTTTGGTTTCAAAGTGACAATCATTAATTCTTTTGCTGAATCTTGCTGCGGACACACGACTCATAAAGCACCGAGGCATACACTACCAACTGGTACACCATGAACTCGTACACTATGATGAACTCTAGTCTCACCACACACGACACATACACCACTGAATCGTACAACACCGACCGGTTCACCACGAACTTGTACACCAACATCATCAACCTTTAACGTCATCTTCACTATACTCTCAATCTTGATACATACAAGCAATCCATATTCACATAACAATTTCAAACCAACTTCACATGTAAGAAACCCAACTACGTAGTACATACATACGGAAAAAAGTTTCCAAATCCTCATGATTTATTGAACCCACATATCCTCATAATATTTTAAAACATGATCTTTTGAATACTTGTAGTAAGCAAGGCTCAAATATGAACAAAGAACAAAAGCGAGTTACGGTTAAACGACGTCTAAGTACCACAACACCTTGGTCTGTTTATCATGTTAAACGAAAAGCAAGCAACAGTAAAACGAAGACCAATAGCAAATGTGTCGTAAACCTTTAGCAGTTGTTTAAAATAAATTAAGAACGTCACATATGGTGAATCGAGAAAAGGAGGTAAATCTTCGGGATAAAAAAAATACAAGTGATTCGATTTTATTATTGTTGATGCCTAGGATTTTGGTATATAATAGAAGATGGAGATTTATAGAAGTAGACTATTTTTTATATGAGCAGATCTAAAAATCTAGAATGTAAAGTGTTTTGGAGTAAACGTTGGTTTTTAAGAAGGTAGAAAAATGATGGCAAGATGTTAGGTCATGAATATTGTAAGAAAATTTAAGAGGTTTGTAACAGAAATTTTAAAAATAAGATGTCCTAAAATACCCTTAATGCTATATCAGAGTAGGTAATTTTATTTTTGATTTTCTTTAATGAGATTAATATTATCTTAATCAAAATAGTAATCTGATGGTTCAAAAAGCTTTTTATTTTAACAATTATAAGATAGTACACTATTTTAACCAAATTCTCTCTCTCTCTCTATCTATATATATATATATATATATATATATATATATATATATATATATATATATATATATATATATATATATATATATATATATATATATATATATATATATATATATATATATATATCGAAGATTATGTTAGCTTCAGAGTAGATATGAACCCATCTTTCAACCATGTCTCACAGTTCAAATTAAGCAAGTCCTTGTACTGCACTTCAAATACACATCCATAGAACTCGATTTAGTAAGTAATTTAATCACAAAAACAAATACCAATGATTCTAATACATAAACAACTATATGCATATACATGAGCCTAATACTCTTTGTTGTATTGCTTGGCCATGTTAAAGATCAACCTCATGTTGTTGGTCTTTTTTGTTCTGCAACAGCCTATTCTTCGCCTCTCTTTGAAATACACAATGAGTATATAGTCATAAAATAACTTTTGGATGAGTAAGACTTTAACTTGGTCAACTGGAAAACGGCCTGACCAAGATTATCTTGAGGAGCAGGTATCTTTGCTACATTATAATCTTAATTCGCCACTCCTTGATTTGAGTAACTAAAAGTAAATATTAATACAAAGGCAAAATTTGGCAGATGACGCTCTTCATTAAGTGTCGTTGAACAGATCATACACTCTAGGGAATACTTATTAGATATAAATTTGATGTAAATGAAGATACAAAAAGTGGTTTAACAATTTTATAATAAAAGAATGGAGAAAAGTCGGAACCACCATTGTAACAACATTGGAAGCATGTTTCCGGACTATCCTCACGACCTCACCTGAATTAGATCAGAGTGAGATGAGATTATGATAAGAAAGCAATAAAACCGACAGTTTCAGGCAATAATACGGACCTGAAGTGACTAATAAAAATATGTCAATGGGTCAAACGGTGAAACAGGTTGGAGTCATCCGATTAAGAGTGAGACTATAACTGCTGAGGCAGATATTTACATTGAAGTTGAGACAAACTTGAAATGATAATTTAAACAAAAGGTTACATGTGTATCTCTTATGCGGTGCACGTACCATCAGGTTCTGAAATTGAAAACTACATAATACACAGAACCTTTACAATATTGTTGTATTTGTATGATATTTTTCTTAAAAACTTCATAACTTGGCTTGCAAGTGCAGGTCTAAAATAACGAACCAGTGACTTACCTCTTTTATAAGATTCGTTGTAGGGACAATGGTACTCCGACTTCTTACATCATTCTCGTAACCGAATAAGTATTCCAAAGAATCAGATGAGAGGTAAAGAAAACCTTACCTCGTACGCACGCAGAAGGATGTTTATGTGATTGGATTGAAATATTCCCTTCTCAATAATTTCCATGGACAAATGCTTTCTGCGCTAAAAGAACAAACTAAAAGGCTGAGCTAATAAGGAGTGTTGGAAATACGTTTTTACGTATTTAGAAAGGATCGGTCAATCCAATGATATTGGTCTAGTGATCCAATATAGCCCATATAGCCCACATGTAGGGTGGGTTATATATACCCCCTCCTAGCATGTTAGGAGGGGTTGGTCACTTTGTGTTTCCACACATTTCATTCAATAAACCATCTTTTCTCTCTTTCTCTTCTTTCTCTCTCTAACTCTGTCTCTCTCTAGTTCTTTATTCCTCTCCTTTCTTTAGATCAATCTGTGAGAACCCGTACTTTTCCAGCATTATTTTATTCTTTGTATTCGTGCTTCTTGAATTTTCCAACGTATTTCCTTTTCTTGTATTCTTATATGTAAATCCTGAGATCTTGATATTTTAATAAATAATACTTTTTAAGTATTTTTCTGATCATCTATAAATATTTTGTATGGAATTATAAAATCTTTATTTTATTTTTCCATATTTAATTTAAATCAAAGTTTTTGATTTAAAATCACCCGCGTGCGTTTACAACGAGTTTATTCAAAATCAATGTACAACGAGAATTTCTAGTGATCGCGATACCGACGGATGCCCAAAAGTTTACGTTTATTTATCGATTGTTTCGATAATTAATATTTTCGACGATTTCGTTTTAATTGTGTATTTAGTCGTGTCGAGAAATCATATAATCATTTTTATGATGCATTGTAACTTTTGAAAAGTATTTTTACGAAACCCGAGCCCCGTAAATATTTTCAAGATTTACCAATAACCATTTTCTACCCTTAAAAACTATTAATTGTTTTTAGGACCACAAGTTTCAAACTTGGCAAGATTGGTCCCTCCACTTAAACCACCATATAAATACACAAATTACTTCCACTAACTTAACACATACAAAATTTTAAAAAAAACTACACATCTTCTCCCACCACCACCCTATTGTCGCCACCTTCAACCACCATTTCACCACCATCCATCTTGATTCATCAAAAACTAAAACAAGACCCATTCATAAAATTCAATGGTGATTCTTTTGATACTAAATTCAAGCACATGCATCAACATTCAAGAAACTTTATAATCCCATGGTGGATTTGTATTTTGATCATCTTGCATGTAAGGTTTTTGGTAAGATTATCATGTTTTGATTCTTAAAAGTCTTGTTTTTAATCTTTGATTTTGTTAGATTTTACATGCAAGTGTTTTTATGAGTGTTTGATTGATGGAAATGATATTATAGTGATCCTAGAGGTATGGGAATGAGTGGTTTTGCTTGAAAAATGGATTTGTCATGTTTTCTAAAAGGCCAATTTGGGACAACAGCCTTAAACAGTTTGTTTCGTGGGTTTAAGGTCTGTGAAAGGCTAAGATTATTTAAAATTCTTGTAAAGTTTTCCGAGACGATCGTTTTGGTATAAGATAGAGCTTCTAAGTCATTACGAGTCAAAAGTTATGCTAGTTTTAGTTTTCCTGTACCGGGAGACGCAAGTCGGCACAATCCGAAATTGTGGCTGATTTTGGGCCGACTCTCGGGGACTTTAGGCTTGGTTAGATAAATGTATCTACTGATTTTCAAAGTTTTCAAACTGAGTTTGATGAGTCTAGTAGTAGTTTCAAAAGTCGGATTGTCGAGTTTGTACTTTTAAAGTGGTCCAAACGGTTTTACAAAACAAGTGTGCAAATCTGTCCTGAATTTGGAGTCGGGTAAAGTGTCGAGCTGATGGATTTTAAAGTGTGAACGTTGGCTCAAATTTTGGTGAGGTCTTATACAGGTTATAAGTGACCTTGACACCAATTTTCATCTAAAACGGACAAGTCTAGATAGGGTAGATCGGTGTGTACATTCGGGGTGTACTTGCTGATTTTATTTTGGACACGTAGTTCAATGCTTGTCTTGCGTGAGTTTGAGTATTCACCATCGGACATGGTGACTTACTCAAGTGCTTAGTCATTATATAAATGACTTAGCTACTGGTCCAAGTAAGGTTAAATAATAGTTTGACTTGCGTTGACTTGGCGTCGTATAACGGGTCATTTTCAAGTGTTCAAGTGTTTTAACGTGTAACGTTGGATAAATGTATTCATTTGATTCGTGTCAATGGTTTCGAAACGTGTATACTTTGAAAACATTTGAGTCATATTATATTTGGTACATATCGATATTCAAATTCGAGTCTTAACGCGCGCCTTGTTTTGATAAGTTGCGGTTTTCGTGTTTCCCCGGGCATCCATATCGTCGGTGATCGTCTACCACTACCGTTTCTACTCAGTTGCTGAGTACCGTGATTGAGTTACCATGTGGATAAGCTAAGTTCATAGCCCCTTTTTACTTGTACATGGTTTCTAAACACGGGGTGAGATTTTACATGGTGGAACACAACCAATTAAAAACTGTAATGCTATCCAGAACTCGTATGTTATTCTGAACGTGTATGCTTTACAGATGATTTAAATGGTATTATTGCTTTTAGACGTTAGCCTTGAGTTTCCTCTCCTATCATGAACCGTTAATTGTCCTGTATGCTTTGTGCTAAGCGTGAATGTTGTGGGTGGATCCATCGGGATTGACAATCCCCGTCCCGATTACTTTGACGCACTAATATTCGTTTATACTTGAGTATTTAGGTTGAATACTCCCTAGAGGAACTTACATTTGAGTTAAGCTTCGGTTCATGAGACTAAATAGCAATAATATGCATCGTGACTATGGACGTACATAGTTATCCTCCATTACGTGTTTTACAAATTCTATTGTGTTCCACACGTCCACACGTTTACTGCTAAACCTATAAATATCACTCAACTTTATGTTGACGATTTTACATGTTTAATCTCATGTATTATTACTTAGCTTTGCTTGGATGGGATCCCGCAGGATATTATCGCAGCTTGGAGATTTCTGTGATGCTTTTAAAAGACTGTTTTTAGTGAAAACTGTCAAGAGTTTATTCTATCTTTTGGGAAACTTTATGTTATAAATCAGGACGAAATAATATAATTTTTCCGCTTCTAAACTCTGGGACCTATGTTTAAAAACTCTGACCTTTTATGATGTAATGTACATGTTTTTATTTCATCAGCTTTGTATGAACTGTAATTCATTGTTTCTTGTACTATGACGTGTTACCCCCTCGTTGCCTAGTTGTTCCATGTCAGATTTGGAGGTCTCACAGATTGGTATCAGAGCGATGGTTATAGGGAACGGAGTCGTTTTCAAAAACTTAGTCTATAACCGAAAGTTCAAATATTTTATTGTTTCTAAGTGTCAAAGACAGAATCTGCCATTGTTGTTCGATATCTTTGCGGGTAACTCTCTAATCCTTATTATTTACTTTTAATTATCGTTGTAGTATTTCATCTCTTGATTTTGTTTTGAAATATTACTTTACTTTGATGACGATAATTACTATGTCTTTTCAAAGCCTTAGTGCTTCATGAACTATCATTGGTTATTACTTGATTACATATGCTCTTACTGCATACTTGAATTCTTGTTCTTGTGAACTGATCTGGTTACGATGATTTTTACATTGTTATGACGTTACATACTAGTATTCAGAGCGCGTGTACTGCCGACTTTTCATACTCATTTTTCTGAGTACTATTGCTATTTCATTTATGCGTGATACGACTGACTTCATATACTCGTTCGTTTTAATCATCTGTTTTCTCGACTCGCTGTTACATGTTGTGCATACTCTCGAGATACTATTGTTCGGGATCGAATAAGTGTTGTTTTCGACGAAACTTCTTATTTTCATTCTACTACCGTACGTGTTGCTTTCATTGTTTAATTTCTTTAATATATCTATTTAGATATCCAATTTGCTTGTCGACCATTTGTGATTAAATGTCTTGGAAAATAGTCTATAGACCATTGTGTAGCTCAATATGTCTCCCGGAAAGACTAAAATACATCGTGTGATTCACACATCTCGAAGAATTCGTTGAATCAGTGTTGACTAATATCGTGGATTTTCATAATCTTGATTGACCTTTACGCCATCGTTTTACACGACAATTGTAACTTGATTTCATCTTATTTCATTGACCATTCTACGTTTCGACTTCGACTTACAACATCCGTTGTACCTTGAACACATGATCGTCATTTATTATGTGACGATTGTTTGGAATACGATCCTACTTGTATCCTCCCTTTTTCATTGAACCTCCTCGCCTCAGGAGTGTGACTTAATAATATTTTGTTTCTTTCTCGGTATGTCTTGTGATTTTGGAAAATCACGCCGCCAGGAAACCTTCCTGCATTGCATTATGATATCTAAGATACAGATGTCATGCGTCGTTTTTGATTTCGTAGATTTTCGTAGGTATTCTTGAACCATTTCTATACTGTGTTTTCTTTACATGACTAATTATACAGTTTATCTTCTTTCGTCTTTACGGAATCCACAAGTCTTGTGTGTACATTAATTCTGAGTTATTATGAAATTTGGATTTAATTTTAAACTGTGTCGAAAAATATACTTTGTACAGAAACTTTACAGGGAATTTAACCGTGTCAAGAAAATATTATTATAACTTAGACATAAAAATATATATTTCTACTTGTTGAGACGTCCGTTTAGGACATAAAATTTGGCCAATAAACATTAAAATCGAGCAGGTTACGCTCATTTGAGATTGTAGAATCTAAGAAGTTATTTTCTGAATAATGCTAAAATATCATTTTGTTGACAGATTTAATGCAAGGGTATTTTCGTCCATTTTTATTCCGTTTCAAGTCTCGAGTAAAACTAGAAAGTTGTCTGAAACATCGTTTTACACCAAATTACTCTAGACTTCGAGTTTTAAAATGTCATTTAGTGAATCAATTGGTCTAGCCAAACCCAAAAGTCAAAGTTGACTAAAAAGGTCAAAACTGATAGAAGTTAAAAACATGATTTGAAGCATATTAAGTTCGCGTGAGCTCGTAAAATTGTGACTAATAACATTTTACAACCATGAAACATTGATTGTGTTTGAAAACGTTTACAAACAGTAACTTGAGCTCGGTCATACATAGATCTTGAACTTTTGAAACTCGGTAACTTCCTAATATAGAAACTTTTTGGATTGATTGTACTATTTGTTAACTGATACCCTACTTTCTTAAAGGTATATTATTGTCAAATTAATCTCGATGTGCACATACGGATTCCTTATTCATTTCTTTTATTTATGACTTATTTGTCATTCCATTGTCTTTCTTTGTTTCTATCATACCAATGATTTGGACCGGGGTTGAAGTTCTTGCTTTCGTATCGTTCGTTACCATCTTGACACGCGTCTCATGACGATTCCTGCTAAACCTCTTGAAACCTTATCACCTTGTAACCATATCGTTGACTGTCTTGAACTACTCCTTATTTCCCTCTTGTAACTCACTCGCTACTTTATAAACTATTGTCATGTTACCATATAAACTCAAACTGGTCTTGTTTACGAATCATTTTACAAAAGGTTTCACTTAGGCTTTCTTAAATAATTGAATGCTATCTTATAAAATTATTTTTTATTAATTTTACAATGTATTCTCACAAATTGTTCTACTTTGGGTCTTGTAAAGAATCTTGTAACATTTCAATTGTTGAATTAAATATCTAGCCAGTAACTTATTGGCGAATAGTTTCATAAACTATTTTGATTTCTGTTTTTACAAATGGCATTATATACATATTTTAAATAATATGACCTGTAATACTGGTTTGACGAAGCTGAGCATCGCATTGCTAGTCCTAAATTATGCATGGCCTGATCACCTATGCCTAATTTAGAAGGAGCCATGCAAGGCCGAATAGTAGTCATCTTAAATATTTGACCAACAATCAACTTTTTAATTATGTTCCTTAAAAAATTAGAAAACAATAAAAGTTTTGAAAACTTTTACATTGTATGCGAGTAACAACAGTTCACGACATACACATATGAACCCATATCCTTTCTTGAACAAAGTACATGCCTCAAACACATATTTCCATACTCGACGATCATTGCCTTACTTGTTACCTCATCATCCTCATGATATGATTTCCGTTACCATTTGCCTAACTTCTTACCGTTATTACCAGACTTGAAAGTTTCAACGTTGTTATGCTTCTACATCAATCGACCTTCTCTATCTATCTTGGTAGACCTACGAAAAGTCTTTGGATGCGATTAATGATTTATGACTGGACGTGAACGATGATTTCGTGTAATTGTCATGATATGTGTTAGACTTTATCATCTTGAAATTTGTTCGTGTGAACCATGTGTTGATTTCGCCTCTCATTGCGAATGTTGTCCACTTACTGGAATTCCTCTCGAGTAACTTCTTAAAAAATTTCTGTAATTCGAAAAAAATTATTGTGTGGCTTTTCTCTTTCGATTGGGTATCGACCAATGAGAAACTTAATAAGCCGTTATTGGTGACGCCAACCGCACTCGTGAATTAATCTTGCTATAATCCTTGTTTCTTATTGTCCTTATCATTGATGCATCTATTCTATTATGTTCGTTAAGAGTTGATACAACTTCCGTTTTATTCCCTCGTGCTATTGCTTGTATACTAATTCTTAATCGATATTCGTTTCATAATCGTTTGTTATTTTGTCATTTTCTGAAAACCAGAAACTGTTACGTGTTTATCGGTTTGATATCTTAAACACTTTCTTGAATTTCTAAAAATTATTATTAATTTTTAAGAATGTTTTATACATTTTACCAAATGTTTAAATTACCAAAATAACTGTTTCAAGTTAAGTACCGGATCTATACATCCTCGTTGGGTAAATTTATAACTTATGTTTAAATAGTGTCAAGTTGTATCTTTTAAAGTAACTGATTTTATCATACTTTACTGTCAACCTAATGAAATTATTAAATTAATTTATAATTTCTATCAATGATTCTAAATAACTTGGAAAATCTGATTTTTCCAAATGGTAACGATAAACCTGAGGTTTTAACGATAATTTCATGCAAACATCCAAAAGCTCTTAAGCTGATCAAAATAACTATTTGAACTGAGTTACTTTTACCTTGAAGTCCTGATCAAGAAAAAGATTTGACAACTGTTTACCCACTCATTTCATATCGAGTTTGATTTTTAAATCACCACACCTTGTAAAATTTTCTTTTAATAAAGAAAATATTTAAAATTAAGTTTTAAAGTAATACCAAAATACTAGACAACTGATTTTGAAAGCTTGTATTTTAAATGATCATATGTTATTCATTTTTCCCTTCTATTTCGCTTGTGACTGGATTATTACATTTTAAGATTGTCACGTTTTACAGTTGCGCCATTTGCGACCCTTGTTGATTTACAATCTTGGTTCATTTTATCGCACTTCGCCTGTTTAAGCGATTCTTGTGTTCATTCTTGTTAGTGTATCGCACATATTTCCGAAAACTCTATCTCTCGATGTATCTCCGTATTGAAAGATCCTTATCCTAATCACTGAAAAGTTATTAGAAAAGGAACTAAGAAACTGAAGCATAACGAATTCTAACCGTTAAGATTCGTCGCGGTACGGAAATTACCTGGGAAGCAATGAATTTTGTTCTACATTTGGTACCTCCTCTTGTTTGCATCTTCTACTGTTTTCAGGAGAACTCTGGGGACCAGAGTTCCTTTAGGGGGAAAGACTGTGAGAACCCGTACTTTCTCAGCATTATTTTATTCTTTGTATTCGTGCTTCTTGATTTTTTCAACGTATTTCGTTTTCTTGTATTCTTATATGTAAATCCTGAGATCTTGATATTTTAATAAATAATACTTTTTAAGTATTTTTCTGATCATCGATAAATATTTTGTATAGAATTATAAAATCTTTATTTTATTTTTCCATATTTAATTTAAATCAAAGTTTTTGATTTAAAATCACCCGTGTGCGTTTACAACGAGTTTATTCAAAATCAATGTACAACGAGAATTTCTAGTGATCGCGATACCGGCGGATGCCCAAAAGTTTACGTTTATTTATCGATTGTTTCGATAATTAATATTTTCGACGATTCCGTTTTAATTACGTATTTAGTCTTGTCGAGAAATCATATAATCATTTTTATGATGCATTGTAACTTTTGAAAAGTATTTTTACGAAACCCGAGCCCCGTAAATATTTTCAAGATTTACCAATAACCATTTTCTACCCTTAAAAACTATTAATTGTTTTTAGGTCCATAAGTTTCAAACTTGGCAAGATTGGTCCCTCCACTTAAACCACCATATAAATACACAAATTACTTCCACTAACTTAACACATACAAAATTAAAAAAAAAAACTACACATCTTCTCCCACCACCACCCTATTGCCGCCACCTTCAACCACCATTTCACCACCATCCATCTTGATTCATCAAAAACTAAAACAAGACCCATTCATAAAATCCAATGGTGATTCTTTTGATACTAAATTCAAGCACATGCATCAACATTCAAGAAACTTTATAATCCCATGGTGGATTTGTATTTTGATCATCTTGCATGTAAGGTTTTTGGTAAGATTATCATGTTTTGATCCTTAAAAGTCTTGTTTTTAATCTTTGATTTTGTTAGATTTTACATGCAACTGTTTTTAGGAGTGTTTGGTTGATGGGAATGATAGTATAGTGATCCTAGAGGTATAGGAATGAGTGGTTTTGCTTGAAAAATAGATTTGTCATGTTTTCTAAAAGGTCAATTTGGGACAGCAGCCTTAAACAGTTTGTTTCGTGGGTTTAAGTTCTGTGAAAGGATAAGATTATTTAAAATTGTTGTAGAGTTTTCTGAGACGGTCGTTTTGGTATAAGATAGAGCTTCTAAGTCATTACGAGTCAAAAGTTATGCTTGTTTTAGTTTTCGTGTACCGGGAGACGCAAGTCGGCACAATCCGAAATTGTGGCTGATTTTGGGTCGACTCTCGGGGACTTTAGGCTTGGTTAGATAAATGTATCTACTGATTTTCAAAGTTTACAAACTGAGTTTGATGAGTCTAGTAGTAGTTTCAAAAGTCGGATTGTCGAGTTTGTACTTTTAAAGTGGTCCAAACGGTTTTACAAAACAAGTGTGCAAATCTGTCCTGAATTTGGAGTCGGGTAAAGTGTCGAGCTGATGGATTTTAAAGTGTGAACGTTGGCTCAAATTTTGGTGAGGTCTTATACAGGTTATAAGTGACCTTGACACCAATTTTCATCTAAAACGGACAAGTCTAGATAGGGTAGATCGGTGTGTACATTCGGGGTGTACTTGCTGATTTTATTTTGGACACGTAGTTCAATGCTTGTGTTGCGTGAGTTTGAGTATTCACCATTGGACATGGTGACTTACTCAAGTGCTTAGTCATTATATAAATGACTTAGCTACTGGTCCAAGTAAGGTTAAATAATAGTTTGACTTGCGTTAACTTGGCGTCGTATAACGGGTCATTTTCAAGTGTTCAAGTGTTTTAACGTGTAACGTTGGATAAATGTATTCATTTGATTCGTGTCAATGGTTTCGAAACGTGTATACTTTGAAAACATTTGAGTCATATTATATTTGGTACATATCGATATTCGAATTCGAGTCTTAACGCGCGCCTTGTTTTGATAGGTTGCGGTTTTCGGGTTTCCCCGGGCATCCATATCGTCGGTGATCGTCTACCACTATCGTTTCTACTCAGTTGCTGAGTACCATGATTAAGTTACCACGTGGCTAAGGTGAGTTCATAGCCCCTTTTTACTTGTACATGGTTTCTAAACACGGGGTGAGATTTTACATGGTGGAACACAATCAATTAAAAACTGTATTGCTATCCAGAACTCGTATGTTATTCTGAACGTGTATGCTTTACAGATGATTTCAATGGTATTATTGCTTTTAGACGTTAGCCTTGAGTTTCCTCTCCTATCATGAACCGTTAATTGTCCCGTATGCTTTGCGCTAAGCGCGAATGTTGTGGGTGGATCCATCGGGATTGACAATCCCCGTCCCGATTACTTTGACGCACTAATATTCGTTTATACTTGAGTATTTAGGTTGAATACTCCCTAGAGGAACATACATTTGAGTTAAGCTTCGGTTCATGAGACTAAATAGCAATAATATGCATCGTGACTATGGACGTACATAGTTATCCCCCCCCCCCATTACGTGTTTTACAAATTCTATTGTGTTCCACACGTTTACTGCTAAACCTATGAATATCACTCAACTTTATGTTGACGATTTTACATGTTTAATCTCAGGTATTATTACTTAGCTTTGCTTGGATGGAATCCCGCAGGATATTATCGCAGCTTGGAGATTTCTGTGATGCTTTTAAAAGACTGTTTTTAGTAAAAACTGTCAAGAGTTTATTCTATCTTTTGGGAAACTTTATGTTATAAATCAGGACGAAATAATATAATTTTTCCGCTTCTAAACTCTGGGACCTATGTTTAAAAACTCTGACCTTTTATGATGTAATGTACATGTTTTTATTTCGTCAGCTTTGTATGAACTGTAATTCATTGTTTCTTGTACTATGACGTGTTACCCCTCGTTGCCTAGTTGTTCCATGTCAGATTTGGTGGTCTCACACAATCAAACACATCTACAATCCTAAGAAACTAAGGACCTACAAATGGTATCAAGAGCCATGGTTGATTAGGTTGTTCTTGTTTTTGTTCATCATTGATTTGTCTATTTTGATTCAACATCATTCGATTCAAAAAAATTTTTTTTGTGTTTTTTTATGGTTTAATCTTGATACAAATCATCTACATAGTTGTGGTAGGGATTTGGTATTGTTTCTATGGTTAAAAACGCAAAATTTTTGGGTATTTGAATCATTTTTAGCTTAAAATCTCGAATTGGTTGGGTTTTATCCGAAAAAAGTTGAATTTGGGATGATTTTGTACTATTGCGACACTTTTTCCGTCGCAATAGCCTAGGGTTTACATATTGCGACGGATATTGCGACGCTTTTTGAGTTATTGCGACATCTTTTTTTTTGTGATATTGCAACACAGTTTGGTATATTGCGACATCTTGTGAGTTATTGCGACAGTTTCTGAGCATATTGAGACAGCTTTGCGACAGGTGTTGGGATATTGCGATAGATCTGTTACTTTTCAGATTGCGATGGCTACCTTTTCAATATTGTGATAAGTCATTTTTTCTTTTTTATATTGCGACGCATTTTTTGTCCTTTTTTTTACATTGCGATTGTCCCACACTATCTGCCTCAACTTTCAATATCAACATATCTCAAAATCAGTTTTCAATTGTATCTCTACAAATCTCAAAATAAGTCTCGATCAAAGACTCAACGACTCACTGTCCACGACTCGACTCAACCAACAGACTCTCAAAACCACCTTAAACACAACAATCGACCTCAAGACTCTTTATAAGAGACTCAACTAAAAACCTTTCACAAGACTCGAATTAAACAAAAAACACACCTAAACTTCTCATATTACTCATAACCTAAACCAACACCAACTTACTCAATCACCCATCAACAAAACTCACACCACCCTTGACTCCAACACACCCACCCACCCTCGACTAACTCAACACCCATTTTTTCTCCACAATCAAGTCTTGAACCAGCCTCCAGCATCACCGACACACAAAACTCAAACCTCAACATCACCGAAAAACATAAATGAAAACAATCTCAGATTCAATTCGATTTAGTCATGCATGCCAAGATCTATATAGATCTTACACGAAATCGCATCTAATCATCATTGATCAGTTGTATTAATTTTTGAATCGAGCGTAAGCGCATAAACATTTCGTTTAGCCCTTGTTGGCCTCGATTCACAATCAACAATCAAACTAAATCTATAAGCAAACCTACCCGAGACCTTGTTTGATCAAAGATCTTGAAGCCTTTCCATTGAGACCTTTGTTAATCAAATCGACTCGCAAGGAATCATTTCATTATCTACTTGAGACCCTTCATTAGATCTTGAAGTCGTGATCTGTTCTTCGTCGATTCGTTATACAAAGACAAGTTGCAAGATAATCAGTTGTTGGCTTTGTATAACAAGGTTTGATGTTTTGTAATTTGAGGTGATAGAAATTCTGGTCGAGATTGATTGATTGTAATCAGGGATGAGACGAGTGTGAGTAGTTGGCGGAGGTAACAAGAGATTATCTTTTCTGTGATTTGAGAAGAGAGAGACGGAGTTTAGTGGGATGGGGTATTGATTTATATATATATATGGATTGGGTGTTGAAAGTTTGAAACACATGGGGTATATTATGGGCTGGTGGGTTGGAACACCACCGATCTAGTATACCCACACCACTAATGATTAATAAGTAAATAAAAGACAAAAATAGTGAAGTTAAAACAAAATGTCAAACAGTGTTCTCTGTCATCCCTCACGTTTCTTGTTCTCTCTCTCCTACCAAATTTTACTTTTATTTCTTTATCATTTATCTTGAATCTTACTAAATCACTTCTGCAAAATAAATTAAAAAAATCAAATCTTGTGTTCTTCTTGTAAATCTGGTAAAGATCTTCCTATGAAAAGTTTGGGCTTCAGGTGAATTTGTTTTAAGATCGATCCTAGCATACTTTGTGAGATATCAATCTCAGATCTCATTCTTTTTTTTTGAGTTATTGAGATCTGGGTTGATTTTGGGTTTGATATAGTGGTGGTTAAAATGTCGGAAGATGCTGACAATGGTTAGCCGGAATTATTTGGCCGGAGTTAGTGGTCAGTAATTGACCGTAGTTAGTTGTTAGCTGAAATTATTTGGCAGGAATTACACACAGATAAAGACCTTCAATACGAACAACCAATTTTATACCGACTCACTAAATCTGGAAGTAATGGTGGCATAGGTGATAAGATTTGTAAAATATGTTAAAGACAGAGAAAGAAAAAGATGAAAATGGGAAAGTGATAAAAAAAGAAAAAAGAGAAAATGGTAGTTTGGTTTTTAAATATGAAAGTCTGAGTGTTTTACTGTTCTGACAACTTTGTACAGTATTAGAATACACAAATCTGTTTTACTTTTGCTGACAAATAGTGCACTGGTGTGTGAACCATACAGCCCTATATTATTCTTGCATATCCGCAAGTTTGGTTTTATAAATGTATTGATCATACACGTGGGCCATAAAAGTAAAAGTAAGTTGCAATGGTGATAGTAATATGTGCACAAAAGAAAAAGTAAACGTGGGCTTCATTGTTTGTTATCACTCGGTGCTTGTTGTTTTTTTTTCAAATACGTAGTATCACATTTAGACATTAAGAATTAGTGAGCACAGTTTATTAATATTGATAGGTGGATCGGGTATTACTTTAGCTATGATGGGCCGAACATAACCTATGGCAAAAATTTGGATATAATTTTATGCCAAAAATTATAATTTTATAATTTTATGCCAAAAAATTGATTTTGGATATAATTTTATGCCAAAAAAAAATTATTTTGGACAAAATTTGTAATCTTAAGTTATTCTTTTGGTTATAATCGAGGCTTGACAAGGTAATGAGAATTTCATTTCTCGATTTCTCCACAAATTATAATCTCCCGTATTATTCTTTGGAAAACTAACGCAATTACTTCCTTTCATTGCTCGATCGATCATTAATCCTTATCTTTATCGAACTTCAATGGAATCGTTCAATTCGAAATTTCAAGAGGGAGAATTGCATCAAATGCAAGACAAAGCTAGTAAAAGTGGCATCACTTCATTTCGACTACTTTAGTCTCATATAGTGACTCTTTCATGGCTTCAAGAAGGGAGCGAATTTGTGACACTATTTTGTCAAGATCGTCATATATTCATGAAATCGATGTTCATCATCTTGAACCAATTAGTAGAGCAACTCCACAATGAAGAGTTTAATCACCTTGCTTCGGCACTTGCATATAAGGCTCTTGTGACTCAACTCACGCCTTTCCTCCAATTCAATATCGTCAAGTCTGAAAGTTCAGTGATTTGCCAGTTATTTCTTCGAGACACACATACCGAGCTTTAAGATTTTCGTGGTACACTATTGAAACTCATGACATCCGTCTCGTCTTTGATTTATGAAAGATCTCGACTTCAGCAAGCGTATGATAATGGACTGCAAGAATCTACGATGCAAGAGGAAAATGGTCATACGATTGATGCATTGGAGGCTGCTACAGATTACAAGGACATGGAATCAACAGTTAAGCATGACATCAGCAACACGTCAGGGAATGTTATAGACATCTCTTATGATGACACCATACCCGTTTATGACGAAGAGCCTACACATATGGTACACTGTAATGTTGTATATGATGTCTATGCCGATGAACTACCGCATGTTGAGCATTTCCAACTTAATTATGACAAACATGGGATGGAAAAGGGTGATAGTTTTACCACTTTAGATTCATCCGATTTGCGTTATAATGGAGAGATTGTTCAGAATGCTATAGTACATCACGATGAATGCTTTATGACTGCTTCGTTAACTGATTCTGATTCCAAGATTAAAGAGCTCGAAACGATCGTAGCTCAGCAATCGAAAGAGCTTGAGGATGCCAAAATTGAATTTTCAAAGAAAACGGATAAATTTGAAAAGTATTTTGAAAAACTTGAAAAGTCAAACGTTGCTCTTGAACGAAAATTAGATCAAACAGTTCTAGATTTCAAAGCTGAAAAGAATAATCTTTTGAAACAAATTAAGTTGCTTGAATCTAAATTGGCATCCCAAGATAACTTGCTCAAAGAGAATGAGACTCTAAAGGCTCAAGTACAGGAAAAGGTTTTTGCTATAGCTGTTTTGAGAAATGAATTAAGAAAAACTAAGGAACTAGTGTGGACACTAAGCTTGAAAAACCATCAATCTTGGGGAAACCGCCTACAAATAAGTTCGTTAGACAACCCACTGCATTTAGATCCGAGCGACCACAATCCTCGAGACCGCGGTTTGCCTCCCAAGTTGATGCGGATCATCTTTCTAGACCAGTCACTCCAACAACTAGGCCCAATGTGAGCAAAACAGCTTTAGCAAGACCTAATCACATGATTGCCTCTAGTTTCTCTAAAATACCAAGACCACGTCTAGAACTAGTTCAAATGACGTTTTCCATACATTTGGTCTAAGGGAAGCTAAGCAAAAGACACAAGTAAGAGATAGGAATCTCAAACCTAGTCAGATGCCTCCTAGTTTACCCAACACTTCTAACCGTAGCATGTCACATCCTAGGAGCATCAATCAATCATCTAGGAATTCTAGATCTTACTCGGACGTTAAATATGCTACGTGTAAAACATGTAGGAAATGTATCTTTAAAGCCAGTCATGATTCTTGTATCAAAAAATTACTTAATGAGGTGAACTCCCGTGCTAGACTTAAATCCCAGTGGGTAGCAAAAATCAAACCCGTTGGTAAAATGTGGCGCCCCACTGGTAGAACTTTTACTCTTGTAGGAAATGAGTGCCCTTTAACTAGGATTGTCTCCGATTCTACTAAGACTACTAGGGAGGAAATTGAAGAGGATGACACATCACTTAAGCCTGAACTTAAGGTTTTCTATAAAAGGAAATGTTTGCCAACTAAGACAAGTGAATCATCTACTCAGGTCGCCTCTGACGCAAGTAAAGCAAACTGTGAACCCCCACGGGCTTCTAAAATTGATATCGCTAACCATGTCAAACCATGCAAATTCCTAATGAGATGTTCCAAAAGAACGAAGCGGTCCAATCATTGTATACCGTTCAACTAAGGACACTATTAGAGTTTGGTTGCTGAAGAAGCAGATATCGGAGAAACAAGTGTCTCAGGGGATTCATGGTTAAGCTTAACAAAGGACTTATAGTCACATCACAGACTGTAACTCGTTCATCAAAGAAAGGAAAGTTTATCGTCGATGATAAACTTATCCTAACAACGAGAAATTGATTTTTCTCGGGCATGAGCTTATATCAAAAACATTCCAAGTTTTTAAGCTCATGCACAAAGGCTTATAGACAAATCACAGTATGTGACCCGCTCTTCAAAGAAAGGGAAGTTTATCTATGCAACGATAACTTACCCTCAAAACGAGAAATTAATTTTTCTCGATCAAGAGCTTATATTAAAACTATTCAAAAGTTTTAAGCTCGTGTACATGGCTCCTCGTTAAATGACAGACGACGACCCGGACTTCAGAGAAAGGGAAGTTTATCTACGCAACGATAAGTTACCCTCAAAACGAGAAATTAAGTTTTTTCGGCCACTAGCTTATCCTAAAACCATTCAAAGGTTTTAAGCTCGTGTATAAGGCTCATCATTAAATATCAGATGATGACCCGATCTTCAAATAAAGAAAAGTTTATCGCCGATGATAAACTTATCCTCATTAACGAGAAATTAAATTATCTCAGACGCGAGCTTACATTAAAACTATTCAAAAGTTTTAAGCTCGAGTAGTTGGTGTATAATTATATTTCAGATTATGCCCCGGATTTAATTTTAGGAAAGCTTATCATTAAAGATAGCTTATCCTTGTAACGAGAAATTAATTTTTCTCGGTCATGAGCTTGTATTAAAAGATTCTAAGTTTTAAGCTCATAAAGAAAAGTGTATCTTTTAAATAAGAGAACTTTTCTTCTTAACGAGAAATTCATATTTCTCGGTCACAAGCTTTACGTTAAAACATTCAAAGTTTTTCAAGCTCATGAAAATGACTTCTAAGTAAATGTCAACTTAGAACTCGTTCTTCAATTAAAAGGAAAGTTTATCGCCGATGATAAACTTATCCTTACAACGAGAAATTGTTTTTTCTCGGGCATGAGCTAATAATAAAACATTCGAAGTTTTTAAGCTCATGCACAATGACTTACAGTTAAATATCATATTGTAACTCGGATTTCATATTTAGGATAGCTTATCTTTAAAAGATAGCTTATCCTCGTAACGGGAAATTAAAATTTCTCGGTCATGAGCTTGTATTAAAACATTCCAAGTTTTAAGCTCAGAAAGGAAAGTGTATCTTTTAAATAAGAGAACTTTTCCTCATAACAGGAAATTCATCTTTCTCGGTCATGAGCTTTACGTTAAAACATTCAAAGTTTTTCAAGCTCGTGAAAACGAATTCTAAGTAAATGTCAACTTAGGACTCGTTCTTTAGTTAAAAGGAAAGTTTATCGCCGATGATAAACTTATCCTTAACAACGGGAAGTTTACAACTTATCGGACTTGATCTCGTTTTGTAAGATATTCAACATCTTAAGCTCAAGTAATTGGTTTTCAAAACGTTGAACATAATTCTTCGAGAATTTCTCAAAAAAGGTTTTCTAAATCTTTCAAAATTGTGTGTTCAAAAAATGTTTTTGATAAAAAGAGCATGTCTTCTGGAATCGATAGTATTTATGATACCAGAAATGTCATTCAATAATGACACGGGGTTGTAAATAAAGTTCAAGCAGAAGTTCAAATGTTTTAAAACATGCTCAAAATGGTTTGTTATTATTTCAGATAGTAACTCGTTTTTAATACTCAAGTCAAACATTTCACCGGAAAGCTTTGACTCAACAATGGGAATTAATTTTCTCGGGCATGGTTTACTTTACAACTATGTAAGGGATTGTGTTTACTTTATAACACAATCTAACACGGATATATGTACGTGTCAGTGCATTTATTTGTTAAAACAAGAGAAATCTTGTTTTTATGAAGTTATCATCTCCACCAACCGTAGCGATTTACAATTGATATCTACATACTCGACGATGCGACTACTCAAACGGTGACTACAACTCTTTCAATAGAACACGGGTCAACAATTAAGGGGGAGCAATTGTCCAGCATTCAGTATCCTTGATGCCGAGAGTGCCAAGTTCACATATTGGTGTCAAGACAACGATATCAATCATATACATGGAGTCAAGAGATAACTTCAGACGTGACGAGGCGACCAACATTCGTGAACAAGAACCATGTGATTCTATCATATGATGTTCTCCATCATTCAGGTCCAACCTCGTAAATTGCTAATCTTGTGAATACATTATCATATATGATCTTTGCACGTGATACATACCTTACACTTGTGTTTAAAAGGTATTTAATTTACGTTTTTCTTCCCAAATTCTCTTAAAATGCTATTAAATCAATTGATATTAAAAAGCATCGATTGGGTTAATATTTTTAATATGGGGAGAAAATGTGATTTAATATGGGAAATGATTAATTACAAATGGTTTGACTTAACGTGCTAGCTCATCCCGACATGTGCGAAATGTTTTCGGATATCGTGGCATATGTTAAAGGGGAGCAAAATGGATCACTTCAAAATGGACTTCATGGTGACATACACTTACCCAAAACATCTCTATTCACGACGGTGAAGATTGTGGTGACATAAGGATGGTAGGATAGGTTAAAGTCCAATGATTCCTCTAGAACCGGAGGAATCTTCCCAAGGACATTCCATAGCTAGAAATAGTAGTCCTTAGGAAAGATGGAGAAAGATTGTGAAAGTAGCTGAATGCCGACCAAGTACTTAAGTTAGCACTGGAACAATCACAACAAGGTGCTAGTTATGACGTATTGGTAAGCATTGAAGGGGTTGAAGAATGAAAAAGAATTGTAAAGATAAAGGGTCTAAAGAAAGAAGCCCTCCTTACAACCTTAGGCAGAAACCAGGTCAATACATATGCTATTGATATCATTTTTAATGATGCTCGATATTAAAGATAGACATTATGGACCCGGTGATGCAATGCACAACCCATCCCAGCTAACTCAGGTATCTCTTAAAAGATATTTGTTTTAATTACACGGAGACAACGCATTATCTATTGATTTATTCACTCCGAATAAATTGGTATTGAAATGGTGGCACTCCTCTCCAGCCTCCGATCACTAAAATCCAAAATGCACGATTGAGTCTAGAGCCATTTGAGATCATCAAATATCTTATTAGGACACACTTTCAGAATTCCTTGCTTCTTCACACACTGTGAAAAGTAAGAGATTTTAAGAGTCCTACGCAAAATCTTCATGATCTTGCCTGAACATCCGAGTAATACGAAAGTATTTACAATGAAGATGGAAATCCTTCTTGAGCGAATATCAAAAAGCTCATGGTAGGTGACTTGTGCGATTCTTTATGAATCAAACTTGTGATAACTGGAAAGCAACAGTGGTTTAATTCTTAAATGAATTTAAACACGTTCCAGGCCTCTATGCAATATCTTAGTGATCTTGCTAGAACACTCAGAGTGATACCTTAGTGTTCACAGTGATGAGTGGAAATCCTTCTAGTGTTAACCTCAAACAGCACTTGGTAGGTAACTTGCAAGATTCTATACGAATCAAGCTCGTGACAACTGGAAAGAAACGATGGTGTGGTTCTTAATTGAATTTCACCTGTTCCAGGAACATGAATTGACGGCTTCAAATCATGCGGATATTATTATCCAAATGATTCACTCTTTATGTTCGTAGTCAGCTTTGGACGATCGAATAAAGAGAACGGGTTTACCCGCGAAATCTTGTCAAGGAGGTTCTTAATTGAAACTACCTGCCACAAGTACGATATTTAATATCGTCCAACGGTCTTCACCGACTGCGGTAAAATGCTACCGAATTAGAATGAAATGTTCAAGGCCATTTCATCTGTGTATATGTTTTGTTGCTAACTGTCTTATGCAACGTAACAAGAAGGTGGCATTGCGGTGTACAATCCAGAAGAAGTCGTCACCACATGCTTATACTATATGCACTTAATACTTCATCAAATTCAAGAAAGTCTAACAGTCAAGTCTTCCGCTGTATCAAACTCTAAACTTTCAAGAATTTATAAAAGTATAAGTATGTGGAATATGAAGTCATGAGGAGGTAAATATCACAAGTGATGAATGCACAAGGTCAAAGCAAGGACACATGCTCAAGACCAAAGTCAAAGATCTCATCAACATATTCACAAGAACAAGATCGAAGACTCAAGCATAGTATGCTAGGTTTAAGATTTTGTAAAATGGTGTGACCTCCCTTTGGGGGAGATTGTTGGAAATACGTTTTTCCCAGGAAAGTCTCGGTCACGTCATTGTTAGCATAGATCACGAGCTATAGACTATTTAGGACATTGTAACTTGGAGTGACCTCCCTTTGGGGGAGATTGTTGGAAATACGTTTTTACGTATTTAGAAAGGATCGGTCACTCCAATGATATTGGGCTCGTGATCCAATATAGCCCATATAGCTCACATGTAGGGTAGGCTATATATACCCCCTCCTAGCATGTTAGGAGGGGTTGGTCACTTTGTGTTTACACACATTTCACTCAATAAACCATCTTTTCTCTCTTTCTCTTCTTTCTCTCTCTAACTCTCTCTCTCTAGTTCTTTATTCCTCTCCTTTCTTTAGATCAATTAAAAACATCTACAATCCTAAGAAACTAAGGACCTACAAGGAGCATATACTAAAATAATCAATAACTTTATAAAATAAAATTATAGGAGCAAAATATAGAGTTTAGGGCCTCTTTTCTAGGCACGATTGAGATATACACATTTATATATTTTAGGCCGATACTCAACAGCTCAAGTCAGCTTGGTAAATCTAATACTGCTGCAGCGGTCAAGAGAACATGGATAGTGGTTATGGTCCCTTGTGGATCACAAAACAATGGAGCATAGGGTCCGATACATCAAAAATGTTTTTTTTCCTCACTAATATTAGTAGATCAACATGTAAAAACCAACAAACTGGATTCAAGACATGGTCTCACAAGATAGGCGAAATACTTTTCATGATAAAAAAAGGGTCAAAGTAATTTATGCTTGTGTTTTATTGATTCGTTCTAGCTGTTATTTTTTCCGGAGGTGGCAGTAGCTACGATGGCAGTGGGCTACAATATATCAGAAACTCAACCATTCAATGGGCTACAATAAACCAGACTCCCCAAAATCAGACTCCCCAAATCAGACAACATTAGACTTGAACAATAAAGATGGTTAAAGCAAGATTACCTCGCCAAAAGAAAAAAAATCCAATTCTGCCAATAATTTGGGTACCCAATATTTGACCATTATGTCGAATCAATTAAAGACAATACAAAATATACACATAATTGCGGTTCAAATACATTTATACACACAATTAGCTCATACTATAATAGTACACACCCCAGCAGAATATAGAAAATTACTCCAGTTCCTCTGCCTCTGTCACGGCCTCTGTGATTGTAATAAAAGGATTGTAACCTCCATATAGTGAAGAGGCAAAGTTGGGTGTGCAAATTGTATATTTAAACTTCTGCGATCAATTTAAGATTCTATGTTTTTAAATCAAATGAAAATTAAAAAATTTGGCGCACCACTGCATATCGATTTATTTAATTCTCATTTGAATTGTAGGTGTTTGGAGGTCTGGAGGTTTTGGGGCTTCACTTTGTTGCAGACTATACTTTTATCTTCTATGATTGATGGCCCAATAATTATCAAATGATATGTTTAACTTACTTGTATCAATTTTTTGTTTCTTTGCAAAGTTTCTGATTTTACAACAGCAACCAGTTTAATCAGTTTACCATGATAGCTTATTGCTCTCTTCAAACTTTTTTTTCTGTTTTTTCATGTTTTTGTTCCAGTAAAGTAAATAAATCGTGCATGTATATCAAAAGAAACGAAATGAAAAACATCAACACTTCTTGGTGACAATCGGAGGTATGAATTTGGATCCAGGTTAGGAATATGTTTTATGACTTTGATCTCATTAAGTAGAATGGGTCAAACTGGTAAAATCATAATAAAGAAATTAGATCCAAAGGAAACAGGTCGTTCATCCACCAAAAGTTGTTGAAATTTAATATTTTCTTCTTTTTTAGCTTATTCCGAATCAGACTGCAAAAGTTGAAGCATATGAAAGGATATGAAACAACCTAAGAAAAAACGGACAGGACGCTAATAAAGCTATATAAAAATCACTGGTCTGTGTACAACAACCTAAAAATGAAATAAAGTATTCATTTTATCTTAGACCAAAACCATGTCATTCATCCACCATAAGGAGAGGAATCATAGATTACATGAAATGTGACAAAGAGGTATGTCGAGTCAGGTCACTCATTGAAGGCATTGATCCTTTTTTTTTTGAAGATAATCTTGAGCCTCAACGGAAAAGCCGAATTGCAAATTGTACTCTCTCTCTGACCAAGTCAACATTTCTTTGTTTTTCAATATAGCCCATGTCCTAAAATATTATGCAAAGTTATTACCATTTGAATGGCCTTTATATATTTATACTACCGCTGCAGATGAGAAGTTGGTGAACCCTTTACCAAACCAGGTTTCAGATAAGTTGGTTTTACTTGGTGGGTTCGTACCAGATTATATATTCATAAGTACACAATAAATTTACTGAATACAACCGCTAATTAATCAAGTCATACTTAAATATTAAAATGTAAAATTTGAAAATTTCTCAATTTTGTATTCACCTACTTGGTTTAAAACTCAATCTTGCAACTTGCAAGACAAAATTGGATATAAAACTAACCGTGAAACAGGAAGGAGAATTGTTATTGGGAGGTAGAACGCTTATGTATAGACTATAGGTTAGGGATTCCAGTGTTTTGGATGATATTTACTTCGATTCCTAAACTTAATGCATTTTGGGCTTAACCGCTGTCTAATCCTATTATTGGTGACCTCTGTTTTTTTTTCCTTTTTAAAGTGGGTCATCAGGTCATGAATGTTAAACTATTTGTTTGTGGATGTGCAAAAGCTTCTACAGCATTGCAATTGTAGACATTCATATATTGAAATGCCTTTTAGCTTGTTATTTGTTTTTCTGATGTCTTTTATTTGTATATCTGTGGGACTGTTTGCCTATGATGATTGTGTTTGTCTTGCCCTCAATAAGAATTATACGTGTAAGCTGGTTTGATTGCTTCCACATATGTTTTTAGTCTCCTTGTCATTATTACAATTATAAGTAAGATTTGGATGTTAAACTAAATAACTTAAGTGTGGCCCTTATCAGCTTTAGTAATCAAACTCCTAACTGGTGGAAAGCCATCCCCAATCACTACCAAAAGAGTTCCCGTGTATTCACATGAGAAGTAACATCTTTGTTGTAGTTTTAGTTAAATGAAAGAATTAACAGAAATAAAATAGTATCAAGGATAATGTTATAAGATAACGTACTTTACAATATGTAGCCACACTTCGCAGATTGAGCTTGCATAAGCTGTTGAACATTTTTATAGTTGAAGCGGATATGCCTGATGCGGTGATAAAGATAAAGCCATTAGAAAACATTACCTGATCAATTAAGAAGATGGTGCAGTCCAACGAATTCACACTATGATTTAGCAAGTTATTTAATAGCGAGTTATCGAGTTAGGCTATGAAAAGTTACTATTTTCCTTTTGAATGTCTCGTTAATCACCTGAACTCTGCAACAAAATATAGAAGCTTCTAATCGGTCTAGATCAAGTCCATGACATAGCCTCAACCCTCGTCCAAAAGAAGTGAATCCGATGCTGCTACCACTGCTCATGTCCCTACAAAATAATGCTTCTGTCATATGAACCAAGCAAGCTACGATGATGACAAATCTAGCTATACTTACTCCTTTTAATATAAGTCAAAGCTATAAAAATGAAAAAGATAATAAGAAAACAAAACCGGATTTGTTAGCACCTTCAAACTCGTATATCTCAATACCTTAAATATAGAGAAGCAACATTACATACCAACTGAACTTGTTCAGTTCACACCTGCACCTACGCAATTTGCTCCTCATTCTGTTCAATTTGCTTCTCTCGAGTGATAATATATTGGGTTGTCTTGAATATATCTTTTTTTTATCTGCAAAATTATAGTAAAGTCGGTTTATAGGCTTTCATGCATATATTACAGTCATAAAATAAAATGGTTAACTTAATTGTTGCAACAACACCTTAAGAAGTTGAGGTTCAATGTGACGAATTTCATTTAATATAGTACTGTATTCCAAAGTCAGTTTGAAAGTTTCTCTCTAAATTTTTCTGCAACAACGAAATGCAGGATAGTACACACGTCAATAACATACATAATATATAAATTTAACAACTCATTGGTACCATAATAAGCTCATTATCCATTTCTGGTAGTGTTCTATAACCTCCTCGATCTTCGTAAACTGATTCTTCTTTTCAAGCTCACTGATCTTCCATCATTTTCCGCATCGAATATGCAAGCCTGCAATTATGCACAACATAATGGAGTGCTTAATCACTCGTAAATCGACTTAAAAGTCTAAGTACAAAAAACACAACTGAATTTAGAATAGAGAACTTACATTGAATGACAACTAATGGAAGCCCTTCTGGCACCGCAACAACCACAACTTTGACCTACACATAAATGTATATAAGAATAGTATAGTCAAATGATCATGTAGTATATGATTACATGCTTTCCAATAATAAACTCACTACTTACGCTAGGACACAAAGTAGTGTTTTTTTATCCGACGATATTAGGATTTTAAAGTAAAACTCACAGCAGTTCCTCAGTTAGATATGAAAAGGGGACTATGCCTTATGGTAAGCTACCTTTGGTGGGGCCAACTTTGTCATTACTGGCCTGCAGAGTATACATAACAGAGCCGCTTAAAACTAAAGATGGGGAAAATGAAAATGAAGTTGATAAGAATGAAAAGAAGATCCATCAATAAAAGTAAGTTTGCTATATGTGGATAGTAGGTACTACCTAGTCTCACGAAACATTTGCAGGGACATCCAAGATAGTAATAAATGCCAATAAAATGCAAATGCGATAGAAAAGACGTCATCTTATTGTTTTTATTTTGTGCACTTACAATCAGCAATAATGGTATATTCTTAAGCAGTATATCGAAATGATACATCACTCACTTCAGCCATGGTTCCTAAGTCTGCTGCTTTGTACTTTTGCATCTTGCAATCGCTGCTTGGCAACCCTGTCACACCAAAATTAAGCAATTAACTTAATATTTGGATGAAATGCAGATAATAAATTGTTATAGTTATCGTGATGGCATCCGTAACATGGCAAATTCTCATTGTCGGGATCTTTGCTACAATTGTTACCAAGCATTTCCAAGTGAACTTAGCTCTTTCCTTTTGAACTTTTTATATAAAGGTAACAACCTGAGCGAGGTGGGTGGTATGGGTAATGGGTAAAAGCGAGTATTTTTGGTATGCGTGACCCTCTCCCAGATGAATCCACAATATCCACAATTGAAGAAATGGGGTTTTCGAGATCTCGAGCAGAAGAGGCGTTGAGTCAGGTGGGGTCAAACAGTGTTGAGCTGGCGATGTAGTGGTTGTTTTCACATCCGGAGGAAGTTCCAAAAGATGACGAACTTGATCATGCACTTGCTATGTCTCTAGGAAATTCTGTGACTGATGTAATGGAACGCTTTTTACAGATTAATAATAAAATGAACTTTAAGAATAGAAACATTTAGTAATCTCATATCATTTGGGGCGACTTTCTCAGAAACAGCTTCTAACAACTTAGAAAAAGACATCCATAGGTGGCCTCCGTATATGTGATCCTTTTATTACCTAAATCTGATTCTTGAAATTGTAATAATAAACGCAGTTCAAAAGAAACCTTTATGTGAGAATGGTATACAAAGAATAGATATAAAGGTCAAACCTCTCCAAAGAAATAAGCCAACAGTTGCAGCCAAAAAGAACTCCTTGCTGATACTTGCACAACTGAATCCATATCCGTCCACACACGTGCTATCCTCTTTGCTGTTTTGTTGAGTTCTTTTACTGAAATATGAGTAGTAAATCATCCTATGGTTTCACTGAAGTCAGTCTTAGGTGATAAATACACTGTTGATTTAACCCCGTTTTCAATTGGCACACGTCCTTCTGAATTTTGAGCATATATTGCTACTAACACAATAGCTGATAAAAACAGCAGACCATGAGTATCGGGTGACATCACTATCCCTTGATGTCAAGTAATCTGAAAAAAAGACAGTCATTACTCCCAACATATGTTCTGACAGTGACCTCTTTACTTGTAGGGTACAGTCTTTCGGCCTCTTCAACTTATGTTCTGCTCAAACCTAAATCATGATTTTAATGTAATTAAACCCTTATCTTCTACCTCAAACTACCGAAAACCTAAATCATCTATATTATTGCTAAGAACCCTAATTACTGAGATCTAAACACTTATTAAAGAAACCATAACCTAATTCCATCATGATTTTATTGTTACATAAACTAAAATTTTAATTGAATTATAAAGGGTTTCGATTATACCTTCGAGTTTGTGATTAAAAACCTTAAGAAAAGTGTAATCTCCTCTTCTCCTTGTGTGTGTCTGTGTCTCTGAACAAACAAAGGGAAAAAGGGAGAGAATGTTTGTTTTTATTGGCTTTGTAAAAGTTGTTGTAGATAAAAAGTTTATTCATTCAAATTAAACATACAACAACTGAATAAACCATCAACAATATTAGGGTTTATGTTTGAAACCCATTGATAGAAAAACTCTTGTTAAGGTGGGTGATTAAAGAATCGATTCACTAATGAATGTAAACAATGGTTTTTAAATATAAACCCTTAAAAACGTTTAATCTAATTAGGGTTCAAGTTTAATTGTGTCATCAACAGTTTATAAACATAAACTCTAATGACATTAATTCCTGTGTTCATAATCAATTAAACCTACAGCAACTAAAAATACGTTTAATCGTATTAGGGTTTATGTTAATAAACAATTGATGACATAAAAAATTCATACAATTGATGACATAACAAATTCTTTGATGATCAATCACTTGTTTAATTCAAGGTTTAAAAGGGTTATAATTGAAAGGATTTCATGGGTGTTGGATCGGAAAAAATGGTTGTGAAGTTCCTGGTGTGTGTGTGTGTTTTCCCCGTTGTGAGTTGTTAAGAAAATAAAGAAAAGATGGTTTTAACCTATTATATATAGCTGCGGTATCAAAACGCGATTTTTTCAAATTGTGTCCAAGCAAACTGCGTTTTCAGAGACTATTTTTGGTATGTTTATGAGATTTTTTAGCTAACAAATAAATTCTATTGGCTTAGAGGTGCCATGTCACATATGACATGGATTAGAGGTGGTATCAAGTCATAATTATACCTATATATAAAAATATTATATATATATATATATATATATATATATATATATATATATATATATATATATATATATATAAGGTGTAACTTTATGTACAAAACCTATTAAGTGACATAACTTGCAAAACTCGTTTTAAACCCTTGGATAAGATGATCAATGGTTGGAAATGATTATGACAGTTTAGTAAATAAGTTGAAACCAAAATTATATTTAATTAAAAGTAGAAGGGCAATATAGTACATTCTATATATATTACTAGAAATTAAAAACAAATCATTTAATAACAAAGTGAACAATAATCAGTTACTAGTACATATTAAAATAACACACGTTCCCTGTAACCTAAAAATCACACATGACAACCCTATATCAAAAACTTCAGCCTCCACCCTTGAATCCACCTGTTCCAATACTACCGTGATTGGATATTTGTTTTTATGCGTAGATCGACATCAACACCATCTTCCTCGTGTCCTTATTCTATACACTCCGCCGTCGATCGTAGTCGATACCCACCACCATCGTATAAATCCCCGTCGTTACCACAAACCGTCGTTGCTTGGTTTTTAAATCATATTCGATTCAGTGATATTCTTGGTTCAACAAAAGAACCACACAATCCATATTTTTTTGGTTAATTGATTTTTTTATTACATCTCAACAATCCTTGTATGCACGAATTCAAGAGGTAACGTATTTTTATTATGTATGCAATCTATAGGTTTTTTAAGTATAAAACATGTATGTTTTTTTAAACTCTAAAACATGTGTGTTTTTTGAAGTGTAAAACATGTATGTAATATGAAACATGTATGTTTTCTTAGGTGTGTTAGATTTTGTAATAAAAAGGTATGCATTTAAAACATATATGGTTTAAGAAAGTATGAAACATGTATATTTTACATTATTAAAAAATATGTGCCTCCACTTTATCTCAAAAAACATAGCCTCCAGGTTTCAAAGTCTATAATCGATTCAAGGACAGTGGATCTGAAACTGATTATTAATCGACTATAATCGAATTCAACTGAATAAAAAAGCTCAATTCTTTCGATCTATATCCTATTTTCGCATAACCCAAATCTTCCGATCTATAAAATTATTTTGTCAAGATGTGGTGGTTGTGTTTCGAGTCGGCAGATGCACGTGCGTGGTCTTGATATGGAATGATTAGGGTTGCGGGTTCGAAAAAGTTTAGGAAATATAATGATTAGGGTTCCCGACTATGATATGAATCGATAGTGATATGGAATGATTAGGGTTGCGACTCTAATCCACTATTTACATGTTTTGGCGACGATGATGAGCGGGTTCCAACTCCGATCCACTATTTCTGTGAGTATCGTTGTTACAATCAGGTACTTGTTAATTTTCTGAATCTCTGTATCATGTCTTATAAGTTTTATATATTATCTTTTTAGTTTGAAGATATTTTTAGATTTGTTGAAGACGATGTTCAAAATTTGTTGAAAACTAAGATGTTGTGGAGGAAACATGTATGTTTCTACGTAGAAACATGTATGTTTCTACGCGGAAACATGTATGTTTCTGCGCAGAAACATGTATGTTTCTGCGCGGAAACATGTATGTTTCTACGGGAGAACATGTATGATTATGCGCGAAAACATGTATGGTTCTGCGTGAAAACATGTATGTTTCTGCGCAAGAACGTGTATGTTTCTGCGTGAGAACGTGTATGTTTTTGCACGGAAACATGTATGTTTTATGCGCGAGAACATGTATGTTTCTGCATGGAAACATGTATGTTTTCTGCGCGAGAACATGTGTGTGAAACGGGTATTTTAACATTATAAGAAGCATGTATGTTTCTTATGTGTATGAGATTTGTAATGAGGGGTATGCATTTGAAACATGAACATATATGTTTTAGAAAGTATGAAACATGTTTATTTTACGTTTTAAGAAACATGTATGTTTTAAGTATGGTTTCTTTATCGTTATTATAAAAAAATATATGTTTTGTTGTTATAAAAAATTTATGTTATACGAAACATATTTGTTTTATCGTTCGTATAAGCTTAATGAAAGAAATGTGTATATATGTTTGTGATTTGATTTGTTTTTGTGCATGCTTGTTTCAGATAGATGTCATTTGAAGACTTAGAAGTAGATGAAAGATGATGATATCATTTGAAGACTTGGAAGTAGATGAACACATATACATATGAAGATAATGCCATTTCTAGAGAGATACAACTATTGTATATATGATTTTTTTGTACTTGTTATTAAATAAAATGTAATATGTATGTACATGAATATTTTTTTTTCATTTATAAAGGTTTAGGTTATTTAATATTTGTTTCAATTTCAAAAAAATAATACACACAATAATAAAATGTATATTTATGTTCATATAGGAAAAAAATACATGTTCTTAAGAGAAAAACATACATGTTTTTAAGAGAAAAACATACATGTTCTTAAATTAAAAAAAATATGAATGCTAAAAAAAGAAAAACAAAGAAAAAAATATTTTTGAAAAAAAAGAAAATTAATGAATTTTGAATACGTTTTTAATAAAAAAAAGTAAAATGTATGTTTTAGTATTATGCCCTTTTGATTTAAATTAAATCTATTAATAATACTAAATTGTGATTGGTTGTAAGGAGTTCTGCAAGTTCTGTCACTAAGATTGGTTCTGTAAATAAAGTCCCCCTATATATAAGTATACACAAATTATGTAAGCATAAAATGAAAAAGAAAAATGGACTCCAGATGTTGATTTTGACGTTTCTGTCAGATATATAAAGTCAAACTAGGCAAGAATTGATTGTTACTTGTGATCTTGGACAAACATTTAATAGGAAACAAAAATCAGACCCTACGAACCCCTGCGGACCCAAAAGTGAACGGTCAGACGGGTTTTGTGGGGTACTGGTACTTTTCCTATAAATAAGAACCGTGCCCAAACTTATTCTTTACCCCTGCCTACCTAATATTTTTCTCTAATATCAACATATATCCAACCTTCTAATCTATCTTGTCTATTATTTTCTTGCTTGTGAATTTAGATCTTTGTTTATATCAAGATTGGTCATGAGAAATCTCAACTCTAAGCTTTGATCCTTCAAGGCTTCACCTTACGTGAATGTGTTAAGTATTATCTACACAGTCACCATTTTTGTACCCATTCAATCCATCTACTTGTGTAAGATTGTAGTTATTGTTGTAAGCCACAAAGTGTAGAAGTGTATAAGACGTTGTTGTGCCTTTGTAAAGAACGAGACATCTTAGCTTAGGTGTCGTTAAAGATTGTAAGATTAAGCATGGAGATTTCTCCACCGATGTAAAGAAGATTCATTTACTGGTGAAGTAGAACTCTCGAGCGAATACTCGATGAGTGGAAGTATGAGCAAGATAAGTGAGATCTTGCTAGGCCGAACCACTATAAATAATTGTGCATTGTGGTTTGTTTCTTTATTGCTTCAAGTCATTTACTTTACTAATTCACACTTCATCTATATCCATTCACAATCAAGGAAAAGTTTCTAAATAATTAAAACTAATCGGTGAAAATTATTCAACCCTCCTTATAGTTTTCTACATGTACCATTGTTGTTGGTATTATCGATATTCCATACTCTGGCCTGAGATATAAATGGCCTAATCAACGAAATGAAAGTGACAACTTTCGTGAGCACATTGACCGTGCATTAGGCAGCATTGATCTTTTGAAGCATGACCATTTCAATCTCTTTTACACAAGCCACTTATTCGTAGTGATCACACTCCTCTTATCTATTGCTCGCATCCTACTAATAATAGAAAGCAATCCCGTTTATGTTTCGAATCCATTTGGACCACTCATACAAAATGCAAGAACATCATTCGAGGATCCTGGCACACTTTGAAGATTCTAATCAGCTTCTAGTCATTAAACATAAATTATCTTCTTGTGCTAGTAAGCTTAAGTGTTGGAGCTGAAACACTTTTGGCCATAACAAACACAAGATAGATAGCCTCGTTAAGGAGATTGAGATTGTTCAATCACTACCTCACACACCTAGAAACTTTTATAAACGGAGAATGCTACTACAGGAGCTTGAAACCATTTAGTTGCATGAAGAAATGTTTTGGCATCAAAGATCTCATGTCAACTGGTTCAATTATGGGGATTGTTATTCCCAGCTTTTTCATCTTATGTTATTAAACGCGGTAAAAAGAACAAAATTTAGGGATTGAAAAATCCTCAAGGAGAATGGGTATACGACAATGGCGAGATTCAAATACTCGCCCGAGGCTACTTTCTGTCTATATTCACGACGAATGATGCTCGTAACTATGAGGATGTGATCATTTTTCTCAATCCTGTAGTTTATGAAACTATGAACTTTCATTTACAATCACCTGTCATAGATTCAAAAATTCTCAAAGCTACCAAACATCTTGGTGGTTTGAAGGCTCCAAGCGAAGATGGGTTTTCTGGAATATTCTACCAAAAGTATTGGCATCTTATCTGTGACCCGTTGTGTAAATCTATACGCTACTTTATTTGAAATGAGGGACATGCTACCTGCATTAAACAAGTCACGCGTTGTTCTTATTCCAGAGAACCCTACTCTAGAGACACTCACCCAATATCAACATATCAACCTTTGCAACTTCATATACATGATGATGATGAAAGATTGAAATTTCTTATAGATTTGGGGAGAGAGGAGAAAAGGCTCTTGCTCAGCAAAGAGAAAAGGCAATAAAAGCAAAGCAACCTACTACATCGCAAGTCAGAAATCAAATGATTGTCTGTCTCTAGCATGCAGGTCCTTTCCAGCATGCACAACTCAAATCAAGAAATTTTGAAGAAATAAAAGCTTTGTATGAAAAATACAAAATAAGTGAAGAGCACTTTGTGGCTACTGGGTCTGAAAAAGATATGCATGCTATGGAAGAGCACAGAATTAGAGAACAACAAAGGAGATTTGGAAGTACCCCCAGACAAGCACCAAAGGTTGCAGATATACCAGAAGGTAGTGCTCCTAAAAAATTGACCACATATGTAGGAAGTAAAAAAGAGTAAAGGAGTTGCCGAAGGTGGTTGAGGAACAAGTTCTGGATGATGGAACCAAAGTGAAATGTGCTGAAAAGATGTTGATGTACAGATGGTACATAAGGAAGCAGCTGTACATGGACAGGAAACGGTACATACATATGCAATGCTACAGGATCAAGGAAGGGTACATACTGAGAAAAACCAGTACATGAGGAAGGTACATCTAAAAAGGAGAAAGAGGAACCTGTAGAAGAAGAAGGTACTTCTGAGGGTAGAGGTTTGAAGAGAAAAGCATCAACTCGTAAGAAAAACACAACAAGAAAGAGGATATATTTAATAACTGGATTTTGCTCAGTTAAAAAGTTCGTTGAAATCGGTCTAATCGAATTGATTACTGGTTTAAGTGCGACTCAGTTGTCTTTTGGTGAAGACAATAATAGATTTGTCATTGTAGTAAAATTAAATTGCAAAACTTTAAAGTAAATGACGGGTAATTAAAACTAAAACTAATTAAAACGTAAAAGTGCAAAATTAAAACTTTTAAAAGTAAACTAATTAAATGACAAAAATTAAGACTTGACGAAAAGTAAATTTGACGATATATTAAAAATGCAAACTTGAAGTTTAAAATAAAGAAAAACAATTAAAATTATACTAAATAAAAATGGCACAAAAATAAATGCTTGAAAATAAAACAAAGGATAAACAAAACCTGATTCGGAATCCAAAATATTGTCACTATCCGGATTCCAATCTTACCCTTATCTGGAATCTTCAAACAAGCAGCTTATCAGGAATATCCCACAAGTTGTCACAATCCGGAATATAAATTCCGGACACTTGTCCGGAATATCCTTTTATCTGGAATCACACTCAAATGCTTTATCCGGAATACTGATAATACCACTATCCGGAATGTTGGATTGATGAGTTATCCGGAATCTGTTTAACGAAGACTAATCCGGAATCCGAGATTCTATGGCTTATCCGGAATTGGCTTTTTGGCCTTATCCGGAATGTTGGTTCAAATAGTTATCCGGAATCAAGATCTAGCTATTATCCGGAACATTTTCCGGATCCTTATCCGGAATTCCCTTTAGGACCCTTATCCGGAATACTATTTAACGAAGGCTTATCCTGAATCCGAGATCAAGCACTTATCCAGAATCCCCACAAAATCTCACTATCCGGAATAATATCAACTCCTTATCCGGAATTCGCAATCTGTCCACTATCCGGAATTGGAGAGGATCTTGGCTATATCCGGAATAAAGGGGTTTTAAACAAACCCGGATAGGAATAAGATGAAAATAAGCCAAGAAATAAAATTAAGCTAAAAACTAATAAGCACTTATCTAAAAACTTAACCAAATTACTTTTAAGAAAAACTAAATAAGCCAAAATTTAAAAACATTTAAAAACTCTAAATAATAAAAATATTTAAAAACAACTTTTTATAAAAATTAACTAATAAGCACTTAATTAAAAATAAAAAAGCACACAATAAGCTATAAAGTCAATAAGCTAACACAATCAAAAACATAAAAACATAACAAATAATCAAATAAGCATTACATTAAGCAAATAAGCATAAAGATTAAGCAAAACAAGAAAGGTAGAATGAGAGATTAATATAAAAAGTTGATTAAAACTAAGATTCAACAATTAAAGTAAAGATTAAACTTACAAATTTAAGGTCCAAGACAAGGTAATTAAATGACAATTAAGTAAATGACATTAAGAAAAGTGCAAGTAATTAAAAGTGGAAGAACTATTTTGTCAAGATAGTCAACACCTCCTAATGTGTCATTAGGAGGGTATTTATAGGGAGATTAGGGAGGTTAGCATGTGTTGCTTCTTTCTTTCTTTTCTCGTCTTCTCGTCTTCTAAATTCTTTGACTTTTTCGACTTTGTCTCGGGATTATTTGAACTTGTCTTGTAATTTCTTCATTAATTAGACTTGAGTTCTTCGACTTTTATTAAACTTCCGTCTTTAGACTTTTTCTTCGATAAATCTTCAAAATAGGCCTTGGACTTCCGTTCTTTTTGTACTCTTGATCTTTTGACTTCGTCTTTTGTCTTTTTCTTTAATAAAAGCCCGTGAAAGCCCGTCTTTTCTTCCCTTTTCACATTTTGATCCTAAATCACAACAAAAACATAAACCACGCATAATTCTGACATTTACGACATAAAATACACGTTTAGGCTTGGTTATTATTATAATTAAGTGGTAAAAGGATAAGTGTTTTCACACTTATTAAATCCCCTACACTTGACCATTGCAATGTCCTCATGCAATGCATTAGTTACAAAGCAAGTTTTACATTTTCCATCATAATCAATCCACATTGGCCTTTATTAAAGAGACAAAATATTTAAAGGAAGGAAAACAAGTAAAAAGATCAAAAACATACCTTAGGGTTTTGAAATGTCATGAATGATTATCATCCTCAAGTTTCACGTTCCCCATACCAAGCTTAAAAACGAGATCATTGTTATTATAAGTTAGCAAACTATCACAAACTCATGTGGCCCAATTATTCACTTAGATTCCCTTATTCCTAGATGTATCTCTATATTTTATTGTTGTCTTAAATGATCACGAAGATACATTGTTGACTTATTTTGATAGTTATTTAGGCTGAAAATAAAGTGGGACGATTTAATCAATAGTTAGCTAAAGGACAAAATCTTTTAAAACTGCTTCTCGGGACCTCTTAAAGTTCATATCTTGGCATAACTCGCTTCACGATTTGAGACCTTTCTCGGACCGATATTTGACAGCGACTTCATACTTCAAATTTGAGAGATGTTCATGAAATAATGGTCTTCTCTTCATAATAGGAATTTCTTCACTTGAAGTTTTGAGAGATTCTTCATATTTGGACCACTTCTTCATTTTTCTCCAATCTTTATTTGGGATTTTGATATACAACGATCCGCCTCCTTTTAGGACTTGGATCTATTTATCCTCATACCTTGTTAGGGCCTTTTTGGATAGACTTCTCCATAAGTGTAGGGGAGTATTTGCTTTTCGTCGTGTGTCTTGATCCTTCATATTGATTTTTGATAAATGATTCTTCACATCACTTGGGATCTTTAGCAACAAAATGTAGCCCTCATGTCTTGTTAGGACCTTTTCGGACTCGCCAATCTTCGCATCCCGCTTCGATAAGTTATGCCTTGGCTATGAACTCTAATTAATACCGAGCAACTTTTAAACGATCTTGTGCTAGAAGCTAAGTAACTTTTCAAATCGTACGACTTTATTTATTGCAAATAAATTTATTAACAAGCGATGGGAGAAAAAGCTCATAATCAACTCACATAAATTCATGAAAGAATACCAAACTTATAACTGACTCTATCATCTCTCGTTCTCCACAATTTAAAATCTCAAGGAATGAGACTCGTGGATGCTTAGCCAATTAAATCAAGGTTTTGGGTTTTCAAATCGTCTATAGGATCTTGCAACTTCTTAGACTTTTTCAAGTTTTAGAATTCGCATTTTAAAGTTCCCTTGATAAACGACTTTCTAGGATCAATTATAGGAACTTGCGAAAAGTTCTTGTTCTTAACCTGTAAGAGTTAAGACTTTCGCGTTTTAAAGTTCCCTATATAAAAGCCTAGCAAAACTTGACTTAAACACGTTAAGGATACTAGCTAGAGTAAACTTAGATAAGTAAACTCGGGTTGAGTCAAAAGATTCACAACGTTTAAAAATTAAAACCACTTTATTAAAAGCAAAGAAAGAAAAATAACTATAACAAAGATAAAACTACTAGGCCAAAATAGATTAAAAATTTTGAAAAAGTCAAAAAATCAATTTTCCGGTTAAAATGAGGACAAATATAAGGAAAAGCCCACTTAACTTCGATAGAAGTCCCCCCTACACTTAATATAAACATTGTCCTTAATGTTTAAGCATGTGGAAGTAAACTCCCCTACACTTAGGACATTGTGCACTTTGTTTAAATCTTGCTAAGGAAGAGACAACTAAAGTGATTCCTATTTTAATATTGAAGAATATAAAATAGAGAATCAAAAGAGTTTAGGATAGAACCGGGAAGACGGGTACACGGAATCACGGGTCGACAAAAGTCATCAAGAATGGATCGTAGAAAGCTCGAATCCCTGCACATGATAAGAAAGAAAACAACAAAAACATACTAGGGTCTCCCCCTACACTTATTATAAAAACAGAATAAAAAGGATAGATACTGCGGGTTGCCTCCCGAGAAGCGCTTGTTTTTGTTAACCGAGTCGTGAGCCTGACTCGACCTTACTTAGCATAGGGAGAAGCTTGAAACACATCCACCGGGATCAAATACATGGTTTTCGTTCATCAAATAGCACAAGCTTAAGGCAAACAAGGCAAGCCAAAGAAGAGTAGGCAAGGTTCCCTTAAGCAGTTGTTGAGCACGGTGGTAGACAGTATGATGCAGCACAAGCATATCACCTTGGTTTCCAAAAGTCTTTCCTTTTATTTCATCAGATGGATGCTGAGATGGCTTAAAAATGGCAATACTGGGATCGAACACCTTTTCCTTTAGGGGAAAATAACACTCGGGCTCAGTAGACCTTGAAGAGGATCCGCTCATAAATCGCACAATCTCATCCTCAGAAGGGGGATAGAGAGGTGTCAAGACATAAGTACTGCAGATATCGATGTCGTCCGGCTTCTTCTCCTTTTAGACGGGTTTCTTCATATCCAAAGGAGCATAAAGACCATAATCATCAAAGTCCAAAGGAGGAGAGTCACTCTCAGTTGGGAAGTAAGTGTTGAGAAAAGTAGCAAAATCTTCCTCAAATGAGTAGTCATCCAAAGTAGGATTAAGCATGGTTGGTGGAGGATCTTCATCAAAAGCAGGAGTAAGGTCATCATGAGAAGAATCACTCGAGAGAGTATCAGCATCATCAAAATCATCATAAGTTGGCATGTCTGGATACTGAGAAGAAAAATCATCAGAATCATCCATGTCAGAACTAGAATCATCATCATAGTCATCATAAATTGGAGGAGACTCAAATATTGGTGGAGGATCTAAATTAGAGAGAGAATCATCCACATCATCTTGGAACAGTGGATTATCATAGCAAGAATCGAAAAGAGGATTGTTGTAGACGACAAAATCATTAAGCACATTAATCATATTCGTTGATTCTCTTCCATTGGGTTTGGTTGTGATCTTCCCCATTTTAAACACTTGTGCATCATTCCCGGCCCTTAAGATTAACTCACCTTCGGCAACATCGACTAAGGCTTTTCCGGTTCTCAAGAATGGCCGACCAAGTATTAATGGAATACGAGGGTCCATTTCATAATCAACAACAACAAAGTCGACCGAAAAAGTGAAGGTGACAACTTTAATAAACACATCTTCAGCAATACCAACGGGGTAAGCGAGAGTGCGATTCGCAAGCTCAAGAGTCATCTTTGTTGGAGTAAGATCCGGTAATGATAACTTTTTCCAAACACTTAAAGGCATCAAATTTATACTTGCAAATCGCACTCTCGCTTCGAGAGTGCGATTTGCAAGCTCAAGAGTCATCTTTGTTGGAGTAAGATCGGGTAATGATAACTTTTTCCAAACACTTAAAGGCATCAAATTTATACTTGCCTTGAGATCGACTAAGGCAGTAAATTCTTCGGTTTGGTTAAAAGTACATGGTAGCACAAAACGACCGGGATATCCAAGTTTTTCCGGAAGTTCTTTAAGAAGGATTGCAGAACAGTTTTCATTCAATCGAGTATTAACAAACTCGGCCATCTTCTCCTTCTTATTAAGAAATTCCTTAAACATCTTAACAAATTTAGGCATTTGGGCCAGAGCTTCAACAAGGCTAAAGGTGATGGTCAGTCCCGAAATCTTCTTCAAATAGTTCGACACTTAAATGTCATCCTTGGTGAGCAATTTTCCCTTGTCAAAGCACGAAGGATAAGGGATGTTAGGTTTATAGGTGGAAGGTGGGGTGGGTGAAGGGTTTTGCTTGGGTACTTCTGCAGTAAGAGGTGGAGACGGTAATGGAGAACTAATACTAGACGTGGGAGTAGGAGGGATAAATGGTGGTGGAGGAGGTATAGATGGGGTAACTGGGGGCAGAATAGATGGTCCTACTAAGGTTGCTCCACTACGTGTAGTAATAGCACTCACATTCGCTCTTGGGTTGGTGACGGTATTAGAAGGTAGAGATCCCGAAGTAGAGGGTTGTGTAGTTGGTAAGAAACTAGCCAGCATATTCTTCAAATCATTTGTTTGAGTGCTAAAGGAGGTTTGTATATCATGTCGAAGCTCGGATCTAATATCATTCCCTTGCTTAGTGATATCTCCTTTCAAGTTGATAATTTGGATTTGCAGATTCTTAATTTGCTCTTCTTGGGTCCTCATGAAAGCTTCAACATCTTGATTAATGGGTGGTTGTTGAGCGGGTGGGTGATAAGGATTATAAGCTCGAGGTGGGTTTGGGTTGCTTCTATTGTATTTGTTGCGGTTGTGGTTTTTAGGAGAAAAACCGGGTGAAAGAAAGTTGTTAGAACGGTAACTTAGCAAGTTACAATCATTTTGAGGTCGAGCTTGATGGTTTTCCGTTGAATAGTTACCATAAGCTGCATACACGTTTTCCGGATTGTCATGAGTAGACGAACAATCAGTGTATGAATGAGGACCACCACAAATCTCACAAGAAGTTGCAACAGCTTTAACTTGTTGTTGTTGATTTGTAGCCAAAAGTTGCATATTCTTGCTCATTTCGACCATTGCGCGGGTCAATTCGGTGATATCAGGGTTTGAAGAAGTAGAAGAAACATTGACTCTCGGGTTTGATCTTGGAGATGCGGATGAATCCCAATTTTTATGGTGAGTAGTCATGTTCTCTATAAGCTCTCTACACTCCTCGGGTCTTCTTTTCATAAATGTGCCACCGGCGGCTGCATTAATCGTATCACGATCACGAAAAGTTGAACCATTGTATAAAGTATCAATTAAGGTGACGGGGAGCATGTTGTGGTTTGGACATCGATCGATCAAAACATTATATCTTTCCCAAGCATCAAAAAGTGATTCATCGGGTTCTTGAGTAAATCCACTAATTTGATTTCGAAGGCTCGTGACCATGGATGGTGGAAAGTAGCGCGACAAAAAATGTTGAGTCATCTCATCCCAAGTATAAATTGAATTCTTCGGAAGACGATCAAACCATTTTTCGGCATGGTGGGATAAGGTGTGTAGAAATAGGTGAAGGCGAAGAAAAACCATAGTAACCCCGGGCAACTTCATGCTTTGAGTAACGGTAATGAATTTGGCGAGGTGTTTGTTGGCATCATCATCCGGTAATCCGCGAAATGGACAAGTATTTTGGACTTGTTGGATCATGTGATGCTTCAACGAAAACTCTGGAGCCGTGATTTGCATCGGTGCAATCGGTCCTCCTCGTCCATTCATCGTTGGTTGACACAACTCCTCCATTGTTCGAAGATCGGGTGGGGGAACATTGTTGTTGTTATTCATGTTGAGGTGCGGTGGGTTATTGTTGTTGTGCACACCAGCCATATCTAAATCTTCACGAGTCCCAGGCTCTGAATAAGATGAAGATCTAGTACGCATACACCTGCAAAAGCAAAAGAAAAAGATACCAAAGAAATAGAGAATATATATGTACGTGTAAAAATAAAAATAAAAATCTTTTTGGATTTTTGAAATTTTTTACTTTTTATGGATTTTTGAAAATTTATAATTTTTATGGATTTTTGAAAATTTTTGAGCAAGAAAAATAACGTTAACGAGTGAACGGATCCTAAAATTCAACGCGTCTCTCACAAAAAACCGTTAATCTTTACGAAAAGAGCCGGCAGCGGCGCCATTTAATAACTGGATTTTGCTCAGTTAAAAAGTTCGTTGAAATCGGTCTAATCGAATTGATTACTGGTTTAAGTGCGACTCAACTGTCTTTTGGTGAAAACAATAATAGATTTGTCGTTGTAGTAAAATTAAATTGCAAAACTTTAAAGTAAATGACGGGTAATTAAAACTAAAACTAATTAAAACGTAAAATTGAAAAATTAAAACTTTTAAAAGTAAATTAATTAAATGACAAAAATTAAGATTTGACGAAAAGTAAATTTGACAATATATTAAAAATGCAAACTTGAAATTTAAAAAAAAGAAAAACAATTAAAATAATACTAAATAAAAATGGCAGAAAAATAAATGCTTGAAAATAAAATAGAGGATAAACAAAACCTGATTCGGAATCCAAAATACTGTCACTATCCGGATTCCAATCTTACCCTTATCCGGAATCTTCAAACAAGCAGCTTATCCGGAATATCCCACAAGTTGTCACAATCCGGAATATAAATACCGGACACTTATCCGGAATATCCTTTTATCTGGAATCACACTCGAATGCTTTATCCGGAATACTGATAATACCACTATCCGGAATGTTGGATTGATGAGTTATCCGGAATCTGTTTAACGAAGACTAATCCAGAATCCGAGATTCTGAGGCTTATCCGGAATTGGCTTTTTGGCCTTATCCGGAATGTTGGTTCAAATAGTTATTCGGAATCAAGATCTAGTTGTTATCCGGAACATTTTCCGGATCCTTATTCGGAATTCCCTTTAGGACCCTTATCCGGAATACTATTTAAGGAAGGCTTATCCTGAATCCGAGATCAAGCTCTTATCTGGAATCCCCACAAAATCTCACTATCCGGAATAATATCAACTCCTTATCTGGAATTCGCAATCTGTCCACTATCCGGAATTGGAGAGGATCTTGGCTATATCCGGAATAAAGGGGTTTTAAACAAACCCGGATAGGAATAAGATGAAAATAAGCCAAGAACTAAAATTAAGCAAAAAACTAATAAGCACTTATCTAAAAACTTAACCAAATTACTTTTAAGAAAAACTAAATAAGCCAAAATTTAAAAACTTTTAAAAACTCTAAATAATAAAAATATTTAAAAACAACTTTTTATAAAAATTAACTAATAAGCACTTAATTAAAAATAAGAAAAGCACACAATAAGCTATAAAATCAATAAGCTAACACAATCAAAAACATAAAAACATAACAAATAATCAAATAAGCATGACATTAAGCAAATAAGCATAAAGATTAAGCAAAACAAGAAAGGTAGAATGAGAGATTAATATAAAAACTTGATTAAAATTAAGATTCAACAATTAAAGTAAAGATTAAACTTACAAATTTAAGGTGCAAAACAAGGTAATTAAATGACAATTAAGTAAATGACATTAAGAAAATGCAAGTAATTAAAAGTGGAAGAACTATTTTGTCAAGATAGTCAACACCTCCTAATGTGTCATTAGGAGGGTATTTATAGGGAGATTAGGGAGGTTAGCATGTGTTGCTTCTTTCTTTCTTTTCTCGTCTTCTCGTCTTCTAAATTCTTCGACTTTTTCGACTTTGTCTCGGGATTATTTGAACTCGTCTTGTAATTTCTTCATTAATTAGACTTGAGTTCTTCGACTTTTATTAAACTTCCGTCTTTAGACTTTTTCTTCGATAAATCTTCAGAATAGGCCTTGAACTTCCGTTCTTTTTGCACTCTTGATCTTTTGACTTCGTCTTTTGTCTTTTTCTTTGATAAAAGCCCGTGTTTTCTTCCCTTTTCACATTTTGATCCTAAATCACGACAAAAACACAAACCACGCATAATTCCGACATTTACGACATAAAATACACGTTTAGGCTTGGTTATTATTATAATTAAGTGGTAATAGGATAAGTGTTTTCACACTTATTAATATTTGATGTCTACTGATGATAATGATGATAGTGATAGTGATGCTGACCATAGGAAATATTTCAAGATTTAAAGTTTGATAAGCAGTTAGTAGACACAAGAGTAAATGGGAAAAATATCACCTATATTTCGATGGAGAAGCTCAACTTGTAACACCCCACCAAGGCGGAAACGCGAGGTGTGACATTAAAGAGTAATAACAAGAAACAAGACATCTCTATAGAGAAGTATTAACAGTGATGCAAAAAAATAACCCCCAATGTTTCATGAATAAAACTTCAAATGACAAAGTACGAGTGGTAAAAGGGTCACCACTTACAAATATCTTACAAGCCCAAATCTTAAACAGTCATAAAATCAAAACATGAATATTCAAATAAATTAGAGTCGAGATCAACTTCCAAAGCCCTAAAGTCTCGTACTAGATTCACCTAGCATCAAATCTTAGAACATGATGTACCTAAAAAACGATGCTAAAATACTTCAACATAAAGTTGGTGAGATGCCATAGGTTTTTGACACCGACCAAAAAATATAATTCAAAATATATATGTGGTTAAGACAAAAAAACAAGTGCATGGCATAACTTAAATTGTCACAAAATTACAAGTATTTCAATCAATACCAATTCACATCAAACATATCTATGGGTAGGCGTACCCATCCACTCAAAATTTCCAACAATACTGAGTATGCGTACTCATCCACTCCAAAACAATTCAATAACAAACATAGCAAGTAAAAATTAAGCGCACATGCAGTTTAATCGGACACATCCAATCACAGAGATAAAACAATTTAAACAAACGCATCGTTTCCACCCCAATTTATGGTCTTAAAAGATAAGGGGCTATAACAATCATCTCTTAGCAAAGCAATCTAAGCTCACTAAGCTTCAACGAGATCTATGAACAAAGAATACATACTATGTTAACACCATGATGATTATATACTAAACGTCGATGAAACTCATCACAATAGACATATATAAGCCTAACATACTTCTATGTTCATTTAGGCCTTATATGTCACTCTTAACTCTTTATACACTCTCAATCTTACGTCTACAACATACTGTTTTACACCAGAATTTTAGCTCAATTATAGCTATAAAATCCTCAACTTCTAGCCCTTAATTAATTTTACAAAAATTCCAGTAGCTACCCATATGACTTATTTAAGTCCTATGTGAATCTAAAGTCCTATCTCCTTACCAATTATTCTCTAGAAATTCCACACTAAAAAGTTTCGTTTTACGTTCTAAAAAAGGTAAGAAAAGTTTGCTTATAGCAGATGGCTATAAAACTAGTTTTGGTTGTCCGGCCAAATTCCAGGATTCACAACACATATTAAATACATCAAAATAAAAAATCTCTTCATAACTAATTGTTTAAGACATCCGTTCTTTGATACTAAAACACAAATTTACAGAAATCTAGCAGATCTTGTGACGAACATTGTAAAATCACTAATAAATAGTAAACAACTTCCTTAATTTTCTTAGTATTATTTTATTAATCTAAATGATTTTTAGATTGTTTTTGACACCATATTCACTATCATACCTTTTTTTATGAATGAGTTATGCTCGTTGCAAAACAACAACATATCTTATGCCTACGAGTTTAACTCAATTTTAGGCTTTACGAGCCCTAATTAACGCATCCCGACAAAACCTAATGATCATAAATCATTATAACAACTAATATCTACAAGTTTTTTGAAACCCTAACCTTAATTTTTTAATTACAAACCCTAGATCCATTGTTTCTAGTTGCATACAAATAATTTAACTATAATCCGGCTAGTTTATTTACGTACCTTTAAACCCTTATTATAATTTCGACTCCTCTTGACCTTCATAGATTTTTTTGACTGAATATAGTGTTTAGGGGAGGTAATTCGTTTGGGGTGGTTTAGGGGTGTTTATATAGGACTTGGTAAACTCCTAGAGAAGTTTAGGCCCAATTAGGACTCCTAAATGGTAATTATCCTAAAATAGAAAACTCATATAATACTTTTAGAATATATATAACATATATCTAATGTACATACATCACGTATGATACATACACAAAATTCTACGAAAACGATAATTCAACTTTCATAGAATTTTCGCGTGATCTCGTTTCATTTCACTTCATTTCATTTCATTTCACTTTCATTTTCATTCATTTAAAACTTGTACCATGATTAATCAATCATGTACTTCATATAACACATTCTTCATCATATTATAACACATAAGAACACACAAAGCACATAATTCAAGCAATTCTACACACAAATTTAAGTTCCACGGGTGACAACTGAGCCGTCAGAACCACAGTTGTCACAGTATCCCCTCCTTTTAGAAATCTCGTCCCGAGATTTAGCCTTCAGTATCACTACCGGTATTCACAAAAAATTGGGATACTTGACTCTCATATGTCCCTCACGTTCCCAGATAAATTCTGGACCACGCTTGCTATCCCATCAAACTTTCACAATCACACAAGGATACTTATCACACAAGTAATACTCCTAACACTTACATGAACTCAACGTCAAACTTAATTTCTCTTATACATTAATCCAACATTTCTACTATGCTTACTATCACAAGACCTAACGGCCCACAGTTTCTACAAATTTTCTATCACCAAAAGGTTCTACCAAGCTTATCATATCTAATGGTGTATGCAAGATTCCAAAAGGTTCTACCAACCTTCTCATAATAATCACATGAAACATGTCATAATCACAACCACATATCCGCTTGTCCATACACGGGCACAAAGCAGGCTAACCATCTTACCTAAATCCAAAAATCAAATCTACATGAGCCTCACCCGTCCTCGAGGAAATCCCCCAAAACCTTAAGTTTTGTAACAACGTAACTCATATCTTAACCTCGCAACTCATCAAACAAGAACTGTCTTGAAATTAAGATATAAGTTGATACAAAACTTAATGTTTATAAAGCATCTATACGACTTTATTTTTACTAATACTTGATCACTATCATTAGATTCTTAGAGAATCTCAATCTCATTCTACATGCTACATGACCAATCCTACCGAGGATCTCAAATGGTCTAAACATCTCTAGGTGCTAACTCACCTTTCATACTAACACGTACTACACCTTTCTATAGGCGAGACTTTCCCTTACTCATGATCACTAACTTTTATCTCTAAAGGTTTCCCTTCCAATATCAATCTACTATCTTAACAATTTCTTGGCTTCCTCAAGCCATTCCTTCCTCACTACTACTTTTGATTGTCTCTTCATAATCTTAAGTCCATATCATCTTACATTCTCAAACCTCGGCCTACAAAATAGGCGACCGACTTTCATTCAATACACTTCCTCAATGAAGCATATCTTATACTAAATGATAATTCTCTTTATAGGAGAACTCTTCCCACCAAAATGAGTATCTCAAATATCACTAAAACTTCTCACACATGCTCTAGGCGTCCATTCTACTATCTAAATAGTTTGCTCATACTAACCATTAGTCTATCAATGGTAGACCATTTAAAACCACTCGCACTCATTACTTCTACATTTTCAAAAATCTCCACAAGACATCACATATCCATTAGGAATACCTTTACACAATAATCACATATTCTATATCATCTCATCTATCCGCAACCTTTCCAACTTCTCAACCACGTGGCTTCTCGCTTTACCAGAAACTGAAATGAATTAGTCAGTCTATCGACTATCACCCAATTCTCATTGTACCTAATTCTCCACTTCATTATATATCTCCTCTACGGCCAACGTCCTTACATCGTCTTTCCAAGACACTCAGTTCTATATAGGTAGTATAACCTCCACTTCATTTTTTCCATTTGATAGTCTAATCCACAAAACATAAATGTTGACGCGTTCTATGCTTTAGACAACTCAACTTATGCCACTGACATCTTTCATCTAACCCATCTTAACACGCCATTCATGGAGCTCAAGTTTGTCTTAGCTTCACTTCCTATCCTACTCTATGTCTCATTGACTATGCTTGCTTTTTCCCAGATGGTACTTGGTCTTGCAATTATTGTCACCACTTAACTCCATCCATCACCTATGTCTAATGTTGATTGAATATGTGTTGGAGACGTTCATGATCCGTATAGATCATTCTCTACATCTCGTACACCAAATGCCTCTAACATTCTAGTAAGATCTATCAACCCAGCTTCACTACCCAATTCTAATAATTCTTCTAGAATCTCCATTTTCCCCGTCGTATAACAGTCTCCTTTCCTATTCGTCCTCGCACACATCCTAATCCTTCTTCCACGTATATCATCCTTTACGAAGCCGCCCAGTCCTTATGGTAATGCCAAGATCGGCTCATTACCCACGCAAGTTCTTTAGCCTCCAAGACACTTCCTTATCTTGTTTCGCTTCAACCTTGTTGGTTCCAACTAAATGTCATCATCTCTAAACTACCTACCCTAGTAACCAGACTCACACTTGAAAATCTCACGTATAATTCCCTTTCCAAAACAACTCCAAAACCAACTCATAATTCGCCTCACACTCTTTCTTAGACTGAGTAGATCAATATGTCGTCGATACTCACGATGAAAACTTGTCTATATACGGTCATGCACACTCGGTTCATTGATTCCATGAAAACCGCTAGTGCATTGACGAAGCCAAAAGCATAACCTGAAGCCAAAAGCATAACCGTAAGCCTAAAGCGTCCATAAAACATCCTTAACAATTTCAACTACGTCATCCTTACATCCTCTCTTGGCGGTAATACAAACAAATTTCTACATCGTTCTACTCGCGAAATTCTAGACACATTCTAAAAGACCAGTAATTTCTTTTATCAAACCATTCTAATACTTTCCACATCCTATTTACCACTAGGAAACTTAGCCTTTACCTTGCATCCCTTGCAATTATTCTAACAGCTCTTGCCTTTAAAATCATTTCCTACAACTCTTGCATTTAAAATCATTCCAACAACTATTGCCTTTGAATCATTCCAACATCTCTTGCCTTGGAAAGACACTAACTACAACTCATCTCGCTTCTCTTACAAGCTCTATTCATGGTTCTACTTCACAATGATTGGTAAAACTACTAAATCTTAGGAAATTTTAGGAAATCTGACATACCTTACGAACATCATAAATACCTTTGGGATATCACATCCCCTTCCAACATCTCTATGGCACATTACTTGTGCCAATATCCATATTCTATATAAATCTCTATTCATCTCTCTTGGTACTCCTAAGAGACCACATGTCCACATTAGTTCGTCTCTCTAGGAACTTTTAACTCTTTCCCTGTCACTAAGGGTATTCCAACTATTCTCTCATGGCCATTAACTCGGACTTTTACTTTATAACTAACTCTCTTGCATAACTATATCAACTATCTCATATGACTATATAAATACTCTCATGCCAAAATGCACCATATCTATAGAGGAATGAAAACCTCATAGTTCTATCAACGCAACTTTTGCTTTTACCATCTCAACCTCTTAACCTTGACGTAGAAGGTTCTTGAATACTTCTACCAAAATCCACTCATTCATTATTCACTATTCTGAATATATAAGCAACACTAATTAGATAGGGGAATTCAAGGGTATCCTATACCTATACTCCTTACACTATCAGAAACAAAATATGACATATGTATACAGTAAGGAGAGGGAATCACACTACAATGTACGATAACACATAACAAGAATATCAAAGAAAACATGTACATATAACTTGGCAAATAGGCATTGAAAGTTTTTGGGAATAAAAATAGCTAAGTCACCCTATCGCTGACAAAGGGATTTTGGACGCTGACAAGAGCAATCGAGGCGCTGACATATTAGGCACTAACAAGACAAATCAAGGCGTTGACAAAGGAAATCCCAGTTAAAAGAAAACTAATTAGTCAACACGTTTTGTATATTTAGGAAAGATATGATCAACATTTTATTCTCTATATTTATCTTTTCCTAAAATAGTTGATAAGTAGATTATTGTTCAAGACTCATTGTGTTATAAAAGGAGGTCTTAGGGTTCATTTTTAAATATACGTTTTACTCATTTTCATTGTACGTAATCGATTATCAATACAAGTGAAAGTTTGGTATACATTGTGTTTTAATTTGTTCTTTGTTCTAAGTGTTAATTCCGCATAACACAGATTGTCATAAACACAAAGTTTCTCTATGTGCTATACTTGATTTAATCTCGTTAACACAAAGCTAATCGATCAAAGTTTGGGATCAACAAGTGGTATCAGAGCTTGTTGAAGAACTTTGATTAGAAGAACACCAAAACTCTAATCATATAACACCCTAATTTTTCAAAACCCTAAAATCATCATGTCGACCTCAACCTCAAAAACCTAAATTTCAGAATCCTTTAATCATAACCTCAAAATCCCCATGCTTGACCCTGATAACTTTGAACTATGGAAGTTCAACTTTGAGCAATATCTCCAGGTGGATAATTATATTCTCTGGGAGGTCGTTTAGCTTGGAAACAAGTTCAACCAGGCTCGAAAGATCTTGGACTCCATTTAGAAAAGGAGAACGGCCAATGCTAAGGCTGAAGAACTGCTTCCTAGACTTGAAGATGGAAGAGCCACCTCAGCTGCAGAGGTACCTGACATAAGGCTTGATATGAAGGCTTTGAGTATTCTCAAACTAGCCCTTGGAAGCAAGAATCAACACAAATTCAGAAAGTATGAATCTATAAAAGAGCTTTGGGAAGACCTTGAGATCACCTATGGTGGTAATGAGGACACTCTCAAACAAAGGAAGAATCAGCTGGTTATGCAGTTTACTCTCTTTAAAGCTCGACCTAATGAAAAGATAAGTGAGATAAGAAGTCGTCTTCAAGATATCACTAGCAAGCTGGCATTCATGGAGACTGAATTTGAAGATGATGACATTAATGCTGCTTTTCTTGGAGCTCTTGGAGATGGGTGGGAAATTCATTCCAAGTGAATGATTGCCACTCAAGCCTACAAGAACATGACTTTTGATGACATTTATAATCAACTGAAAGTCATGGAATCTGTAGCTATGCTCAAACAAGGAAGTAAAACACCTTCTGGAAGTATGGCGTTTATCTCTCACAATGATTCCTCACACGATGACAACTCTTGCTTTATCAGCGGACAAACTTCTCATAACAGCAACTCAATAGACGCTGACACATATAACTATTCTTCACCAAGTCCTTAAACTAGCAGGAATTAATTTGGATACTATATGTGCTTATATTGCTTCTCTGCCTAATATATCTTCAATCTCTTTTGAAGATCTTCAGCAAATTAGTGATACTGATCTTGAAGAGATGGATATCAAGTGAAATATGGCTCTTAGTAGTATAAGAGCCAGTAGGTGGAACAAGAGATCTGGAAGATGACTTTGATTAGCAAAGAAACAACTGGATTTGATAAATCCAAAGTTGAGTGTTTCAATTGTCATAGAATGGGACACTTTGCTAGAGAATGTATATCTCCTAAGAGGAGTGATAGAGGACAGAATCCTAGACAGACCATTAAGATTGAAGATGCTGAACCTAAAGCTATGGTAGTTATGCAAGGAATTGATGGCGTTGGATTTGATTGGAGCTTTCTGGACAAGAATGAGGTGGAGAATCAAGATTTGGTTGCTGAAAAGGATGAAGATGATGTTTAATATGCTCTCATGGCCAGATCTTCTTCTTCATCAGACAATGAGGTATATGATGATGCTTTTTGAAGTAGCGTTGTAGACTAAAAACTGATAAGCTTAACAAATAAGATTTAAAGTTACAATATGATACTCTTGGGTTAAATATCATTATTTCAAACTACAAAAGGGGGCTTGCACAATCAGATGGGATGGTGCAAGAATATAAGGACATGGAATTTAATCCAAAAGATCAAATAACTGTTCTAAAAAGAGATCTAACACTTAGTTATGAGGCCAGAGCTTCTTACATAGAAGCTAACACTGAATTGAAACTTAAGCTAGATAAGGTCATTCAAGCTAAAAAAATGTAGGGTTTAAAATTTAAAAGCTTGAAAAAGCTAGTCAAACCCTTGAAAAGGTAATAAGTGAACAGAGTAACCCAAAAGACAAGTCTGGGATTGGGATGCGGGCTAAGGAGTATGTTGCTGTTACACCCCCAGTAGGTGACTTCAATGGGGTTTCTAAGAAGGACTTGTCATGGACTGGTGTTCCAGAGTTCCAAGTGGAGGAATTTATTCCTCCACCACGTGTGCTCACACCAGTTGAGGAATACAAGCAAAGGGTAACTGACCTTGACCCATGGAAGAAAGCCAACCCTACTCTCTTTGTTAAGGGAGGAATTCTTAGTGATGAACAAACTGACCCTAAACCCATTGTTATCACTAACCCTACTACTGGCAAACCTGTTGACCTTGGCTCTCAACCTAAAAGCAAATCTAGTGTTTAGTATGCTGAAATGTATAGAAAACCTAGATCAGCAAAGAGTCAAGCTAGTGTTAATGGGACTGGATTTTCTGAACCTAGACCTAAGGTTTGTAAGTTTATGGACTTAAATTTAATAGTCGTGTAATAGGATTGAACTCGAGATTACAAGATTGCACACAATACATAAAGAGTTAATTTAATTAATAAATATATTTATTGTATTTATTAATTTATTTAATAAATATATATTTATGTATTTATTAAATTAAAGCGAGCAAGTAACTATATAACGTTAACGATCGTTAATTAATTAATAGTTAAGTGTTGACGAATGTTAAAATAATATATAGTAAGAGATTAAAAAGGAAAGAAGGACAGAAAGTTCCGGAACACCCCACAAGGGGTGTTTTGACCGTCGGTTAGGGCTCCAGGGGGGGGTAAAAGTTGCCTTTTATTTACTTGGGCTACAATGGGTTCAGGACTATAAATGCACCTCTTTATCCCTCATAATTTACATAACTTGAATCTATTTCCCCTCTCTCTCTTTGGTTCGATCGCAAGGGTAAACCCACAAAGGGTTTCAATTGGTTTTTTTGGTTGATCGATTGTGTTAATAATCTTGTCCTAGCCCCTCTCTAGGGTTGTTGGGTAGATTATTCACAAGCTTTGTAGCTCGGTTTTCACGTGCTAGAATCACGGTTAGCTCGTTGTACTACATGTGTACAAGATCGTAATATAGTCTTACTTTAGACTATATCTTGTTGTATTATGGTATTAACCCGAATTGGTGATTTCTTCTTCATCTTGTGGATTTGCTTTAGCGTAAAGGTATGTAACCCTAATTTGATTAGTTATAATCGTGTTATTATTATAATCTTGTCAAATCGCTTCCGCTATGCGTGCTTTGATCTCGTTTAGGGTTTTATATAATTGTTCTGATAATAATAATCCTTCAGTGGTATCAAAGCCATTTTAACATGTTATAATTATCAAAAATCTAAAGTTTTTTAACTAATAATTGTTTTGAGTTAAAACTACATATTTTTTAGGTTTTCTTAAAATTAGGGTTTTGTTTTTTTAAAAATTAGGGTTTTGGCCGAATTTTTAATAAGAAAAAGGAATTGTTTTGAAACCCTAAATTACATGTGGGATAATTTTAGATTAAATTGCATGATTAATTGTTATGTCATGTATGGTTACGATTCGTAGAGATTTAATTGTTATGATTTCTAAGGAGTCCATGATTGCGTGCATGTTTTCATGGATCGTAATATTATATGTTTATATGATTTTATTTGCTACGTGATTATTTGATTCAATAAATCTAGAATTAGAGAAGACTTTTATATGAATATAAAGACCTAGATTTGATGATTATTGAATAATCGTATGCATGTGGCTATTTGATTTATTTGTTGCACATATAAATGGTTATTATGTGTTTATGATTTAGTTTTTTACTAGTTTATATATATAATTGTTAAATTGTTGTAAACAAAAGTTTTTTATGAAAAGAAATAATATGGAGTAAATCATATTAAAATAATGATTTGTTAGAGATCTAAATTACATAAAATTAAGTTGATTGGTGAATTGCAATAATAATCTAATGGCCTACTTCTTTTGACAAACTATAAAGTGGGTATAATGCACCGCTGGTCATGTACCCGGTTAAGGAAGGAGGTGTTATGCCATTAGTCGCTGACCAAATTCTCGGCTCGCCTGTGCGTCACATTGAAATTACCTACGATTGTTATTTGAATTATACCTTAAGGTTGATTTACCGCAAATCCACATCCGAAACACAATGAATAAGGGTATTGCTTGTGCTTAAGCCAAGTTCTAGAAAAAGTACGTTGTGAATAGTTGTGGGTAAATTCTTTAGCTGGTTTAACCAATACCTCAACATAATTTATGTAGAAATTTAGTCTCCTGAAAGAGTTTACTAAATTTTTTTATTAAACTTATGCTATGGAGATTGTATGCATGCTTCTCCATACATTGATTTTGACATCAAAATTTATACCCTTAAAATTTAATTTGAATGCTCCTAATTGACGAACACTTGAAATTACTTCGTCATCAAATGAGATTTTTGGGTGATGTTGTGATGGAGAGAACCATTTGTAGAATGAGAATTCGTATGATGGTTTTACGTTACTCAGATTAGATGACTTAATTAAGTTACTCAGTGAGATCTGGAAACTTAAGGCATTCAGAAGGGATGAAACATGTTTACAATGCAAAACGTATTTTGGCAATGTAAATCCCTTAAATATCTAGAAATTGAAAATTGTTTGTCAATTGAATTGTTCGACAAGTCGCTATGTTGAGTACATTCATTACTAGCAGCTCAACTGATGTAATGGATTTATGTCAATATAGTTCTAGGATTAAAGGAAAATAATATTGTTTATATAGCGGGGGTAATTTTATTTTCTTGAAAGTATTTTATTATCGAAAATACTAATATTTGAACTTATTTCTATAGAAATGGCTCACCCCGAAAACAATATGATTATAAGTTATGTGTCCAAAGCTTTCTTTGATCGTCCTAAACTTACTGGCCCAAACTTCAATGATTGGTATCGCTCAGTAAGAATTGTCTTGAGAGTAGTGGGTACTATCGATATCTTGACTACTCCTTATCCGAAGGATCTTGCTGAAGGAGCATCTAATGCGCAAAGGCTTAAACACGCTGCTAATATTAAGAAGCACTCTGAAGTGGCTGCCTAAATGTTAGGAAAAAAGGCTCCTCCACTACAACAGAAGTATGAGCTATTTTCACCTAAGCGAATGCTTGATGAGCTCAAGGCTATGTTTGAGAAGCCGCAAGCTGTGGAGATCTACGACTTGGTAGATGCTTTGCATAGCTACAAGCAAGTTCCTAGAAAGTCTGTAAGTGCCCATTATATGGAATTGAGGGGTTATATGGAACAACTCATTGCATTAGGACAACCTTATGATCATAATATGGCTATCCACTTGATCAATACGTCCCTTAACAAGGACTTCAATGATATCGTTGGAAACTATAATATGCATTGCACGGGGAAGACAATTAATGATTTGCATGCAATGCTCATTGACTATGAAAAGAGGTTGAATGACAAGGCATCTACCGCTACGCCTTCTGTACTAACCATACAAAAGGGTAGAGTGAGTAAGCCAAAACCGCAAACGAACAAGAAGAAAGGCGAAGGAAAGGGTGATAAGGGCAAGCAAGTTGCGACTTATTCGAAACCTAAGCAGAACTTTGTCATGAAGAATAAATCTCTGAAAGATGAGACTTGTCACCATTGCAAGGCAAGTGGTCACTAGAAGAGAAATTGCACTCTTTACCTCGAAGAATTGTGAGAAATAAAGAAGAAGTATGAGCAGAGCGTTGCAGATTTAGGTACTTTATTTATGATTGAATTGTTCAATTTAACATATAATTTAAAATCTAGGGTATATGATACGGGATGCGGTATTAACATTTGTAATACACTGCAGGGGTTTAGTCTGGAAAGAAAGCTATCCTTTGGGGAACAATTTCTGCAAGTGGGCAATGGCGCACAAGCAGCGGTTGAAGCTATATGAACATTTAATCTAGTTTCACCTTCGGGTTTAGTACTGATTTTAGATGATTGTCATTATGCACCTACCATTGTTAGGGGTGTTATTCCTTCTCTTGTTTGTTAAATAATGGATTTATTCACACGATTGATAATAATGGAAATTCTGTTTGGAAAAATGGTATTTTCTATTTTAATGCGATTTTCGTGAATGGTGTGTTTGAAATAGACATGCATGATAATCAATCCAAGAATAATAAATCTGTCTTTAGCATGAGTAAGAAGAAAAAGTTTGACAAGAACTCTTCTTATCTTTGCCATTATGACATGCCCATATTGGGAAGACTCGTATACAAAAGCTTCAACGTGAAGGTCTTTTGGAAAATATCAATGAGGAATCATTTGATAAATGTGAGTCTTATATCTCTGGAAAGATGACCAATGTTGGAAATACGTTTTACGTATTAGAAAGGATCGGTCACACCAACAATAGTCTAAGTAATAGCTCGTAGTTTAGTTTTACTAATATTAAACAAATAAGGCCAAGCCAAGCCTACAACATGTGTAGGCCGCCCCAACTTGTAAGCCCAAACCCATCTCATGGGCTTGGGTATATAAACCCCCTCCTTAGTTGGAGAGGGTGTTAGTTCACATATTTTACATATAGTTGAAGGTGTTTTCTACTCACTTTCTCTCTCTAAGTGTGTGTCTGTTCTCACTATTTTTTTTATCTCTTTCTCTCTCTAAACATAAGCATAGATTTACAATATTCTACAAATAGTATCAAGAGCCATGGGATGATTGTATTGTTTATGTGTTTGTGTTCTTGATTTTTCGTGCCTAATTTGATCTATATCATTCAAACCAATATTTTTTTTGTTTTTATGGTTTAATCTTGATACAAATCATCTACATACTTGTGGTAGTGATTGGGTATTCTTACTTTGGTCAAAAACACAAAATTTTTGGGTGTTTGATTCATTTTGCTAAAAATCTCAACTTAGTTGTGTACTATCCGAGAACAGTGGAACTTGTGCTCACTTATTGCGACAGACTTGGTTTTAAAATGCGTTTTGCAACCTATTGCACTAAAGGTCTTAAAAGTCAATGTGTGATGCGAGATGCGATTGCGAGCGCAATTTGGACGCGATGCGTTTAGTATAAAAATGTATAAAAATTATTTAGAAATAGTATTGTCAACCAAATAAATGTAATAAAGTTACAAAATAAGTTATTAGCATATTGAAATTAGGCTTATAATCGATTGTAAAACAAATAAGTCGAAAGTAAAACTTGACAAAAAAACACTTAACATAATGCAAGATACTATATAGTTGTTGTTGTCTTTGTTTTAAATGTTTTTCAACAAGTGTTATCTTTAAAAAGCCATTAAAATATGTAAGTCTCAATTATATTGTTAAAATTGGACAAAACTAGCCTAAGAACTAGATTGCGACAATTGCTACCGTTGTTAGCATTACACAAATGCGGCAAATTGCGGTTTAATGCGAACGCATTCTGAGACGGCATTGCATTAGGCACCTTGATGCAAAATTTTAAAATCATCGCATTGATGCGTGCAATTTGCGCAATGATGCACGCATTTTTAAACCAAGGCGAGAGACTCCATCGCAAAAACCTAAGGGTTTCTACATTGCGATCAATGATTCCGATCACACATTGAGATCAAAGATTTCGATCACATATTGCGATCAAGGATTACGATCACACATTGCGATCAAGGATTCCGATCACACATTGCGATCAAGGATCCCAATCACACATTGCGATCAAGGATTCCGATCACACATTGCGATCAAGGATTCCGATCACACGCTGCGATCAAGGATTCCGACCACACATTGCGATCAAGGATTCCGATCACACATTGCGATCAAGGATTCCGATCACATTGCGATCAGTATTGCGATCACATTGTAATAAGTGTGTAAACACTTATCCTTTTACCACTAAAATCAATGAAAAACAAGACCTAATCGTGTGTTTAAGATCGTAAAAGTCGGAATTACGCGTGGTTTTGTGTTTTTGTGTTAAATAGGTACAAAAGATCAAAAGGAAAGAAAACACGGGATTTCACGGTCAAATGTTGAAGAAAAGTCCAAGAAAGAGACAAAGAAAAAGTCAAGAAACTAAAAGTGAACCAAAGATCACGAAAACTGGCAAAACCGACACGGGTTTAAAGGAAAGATCAACAAAGCCAATTTCAAGTTCGATTTTAGCGGAAGAGAAGGAAGAAAAAGATACAAATGAAAAAAACGCAAACTTAGATACAGAAGACAGTGAAGACTGGGAAAACTTAACAAAAGATTATCTTGATGAATTAGAACGAAAAGTTGTAAAAGAATTAGAAGAAAAAGCAAAATCTAAAGAATAATTAGAAAAAAAAGGAAAAGGGATAGCAGAAGGTAATGAAGAAATATCATCTCCAATAACTAGCGAATTCAGCAGCCAAATATCTTTTACACCTGGTTCTCAACCATCTTTTGGTTTACATATAAGCCTAAGAATAGTAAAAAGAATGAGAAGCCAACAACAAAGTCAGAAAAAAGAAGAAAAAAGAAAAAAGAAGGAAATGAAAGAAAATCAGTTGCTAAAATCTAACTACATCAACAAGAATGTGAATACACTTGATGAACTTACATAGGACGAGAAGCTAGTTGCAAGAAGTGTATTCCAAAACACCGACGATCCGTAAGTATATATCCTTCATAAAAACTCGTTCCTTTTTTCAAAGAACGTGTTAAAAAGTTTTGTTTATAATTATCATTTTTGATAACTTTCACAGAGAAAAAGTGTTTAATGATGGCAAAAGTACAAAATTATTTAGATTCAACATGGAATCTCTGGCACCAAGAAAAAAATAGATACTTCAATCATCGACGCATATGTAACAATTCTAAATCATGAAGAAAGAATCAAAGGGGGAGATCCAAGACGGCACTTTTTTTTACAGGAATGACGGTAAGATAAATTTTAATATGGAAAAATACAAGTTAATTACAACTAAATATAATTTGACTCTCTTTCTAAATCAGCATCCTGTGATACAAGAAGACAAGAAAAAGAAGATGGTGAGCATTCAGTATAAAACGTTTTTGGAGCTGATCAAAATCCAAATGAATAACGATCCACAAAAGATAGGATTGCAAGATGCCGATATGGTATAAACTTTGATAGCATTTTTGAAAGAAAATTATAGTAACATATTGTTTTTTTAATATTTAATATTTTAATGTTCTCATGAAAAAACAGGTGTTCTTCCCCATCATAGCTCAAGCTCATTACTATCTCATTATTTATAACTGACATAACGGAGAAAGTGTTGTAATAGGCAACAGCGACTCAAATGCACCATATGATGACAAATACAAAGAAAACGTCGACTTTGTGGTAAGAAATACATACTTCATTATACTATGTTATCTTTTTAACTAATTTTATATAGTAAAGTGGTACAAAGAAAAAGTTTGCTTGATATAAAAAAGTTTGATCCAGATATATCAAGATATACCCATATATAATATACATATACAATTATATTCAGATACAATTTAAAAAATGATATTGTTTATATCTGGATATAATATACAGTTATATCCAGATATATATAACAAAAATAGAAATTATCAATATACATTTATCTAATGATATCTAACATTAATTACTTTTTTAGAGATACCTGCTTGCAAAACACATGTATCATTACAATCATCCAAACGCACCAAAAGTACATTATAACCTTGAAGAAGCAACTGTCTTGAAATTGAAGTGGATGACAAAAGATGAAAAGATAGACTGCGGTTTATATATGTTGTTGCACATGGAGCTCTATAAAGGACAAGAACGTCAAAATGGATCACAGGAGTCTACCCTGAAAATCACATAAATCATCGAGAGCAGATGGACAGTTTGAGGGCTAGAATAGCAACAAAAATATCACTACATGATATAAACAACCTAAAGAATAAAATGTCTGAATACGCAAGAAGGACCGAAGAGTAAGCTGACAAACGAGAAAGTAACATCAACTAGACATACAGATGACCGAAGAGTAATCTGACAAACAAGAAAGGAACATCAACTAGACATATAGATGACCGAAGAGTAAGCTGACAAACGAGAAAGTAACATCAGCTGACGAATTAATACTTTCGATTTACCATTTTTATACGATAATTTGTTTACAATACCATGAACTCATATGTATTCATTTAATGATAACTGATTTATTTAGTTCGGTTTTTTTAAACAATAATAAATGCAGGTATAAAACAATTATTTTGTATATATCTTGATATAAAACAAGTATATCTAGATATAAAACAAATATATCTTGATATAAAAAAAGTATACCCAAATATAAAAGAAGTATATCTAGATATAAAAGAAGTATATATAGATATAAAAACAAGAGTACCTTACATGTTTATATCCAAAAATAAAACAAATAGGTGTTTTATATCTTGATATAAAAAAATAATCTGTTTATATCCAGATATAAATCAAGTATATCTAGATATACTTGAAATATAAACTATATATATATTATCTATATATACTATACATATTTTATATCTAGGTATACTTGTTTTATATCTAGATATACCATCTTATATCTGGATATACTTAAATATCCAAATAAAATATATATAGTTTATATTTAAAGTATATCTAGATATATTTCAAGTATATCTGGATATTCTTGAAATATATCTAGATATAAAACAAGTATACCTGGATATAAATAACAGTGTAACAGTTTTTTATATCTAGATATAACTAGGATGTTTATATCGAGATATAAAACAAGTATATCGAGATATAAGACAAATATATCTAGATATAAACCAAGTACTGATACTTGAAATATATTTATATATACTGATATACTTGAAATATAAACTATATATATTTTATCTGGATATACTTTAAATATATCTACATATAAACTAGGAAATTTAGAGATTGGAGAAGAACAAGTTTACTTATTTATATCAAGATATAAAACAAATATATCTAGATATAGAACAAGTATTTCCAGATATAAGACAAGTATATCAAGATATAAACACGTATATCTAGATATAAGTAACAGTGTGACAGTGTTTTATATCTAGATATAACCAGGATGTTTATAACTAGATATAAGAAGATGTTTATATCAAGATATAAAACAAATGTATCTAGATATAAAACAAGTATATCCATATATAAGACACGTATATCAAGATATAAAAGGGTATAATTAGATATAAAACAAGAATACTTAGATATAAATAACACTGTAACACTGTAATAGTTTAATAGTGTAACAGTGTTTTATATCTACATATAACCAGGATGTTTTATATCTACATATAACCATGAAGTTTATATCAAGATATAAAACAAATATATCTAGATATAAACCAAAATTATCTAGATATAAACCAAAAGATACATTAAAAAAACCATCAATATGAATATAAGTACATATATAAAAACAAATTCACAACACATGAGTGTTAATCCAGTTTGAATATATAATCATCAGAATTAAGTTACCAAAAAAACAAAATCACCCTTGGATTGGAGCAGATCCACGCTCAGCTGAATTAGATCCCCCAGTACCTTGTCCCAACACATCGCCTGTTCGATCAGTATTATTCTTCTTTGTTGCACCCTGGGAAGCAAGACTCGCAGCATATACAAAATCTGCATTGTCATTATGTGGACATTTAGCCCTTGTGTGTTCCAAACTGAAGCAAATAGTACATCCGATTTTCCGTCTATTTTGATTTTTCTTCTTAACAACCGCTTTCTCTCTTGCACTAATAATACACACCTGCTTCTTACGACCCTTTGGTACACCTGATGGGCTATGCACATTAACAACATCAGGCTCTTTAACTCCTATAAAATCTTCGACCATTTGAGCAAGTGAACATCCTTCAGCAACTGGCAACTCAACCTCAGACTCTGATTTTACAGCTTTCATCTTATTTACAAAAGAAGCCAATTTTTTTGGGTGATCCCTCAATAAATGAATACATGAATCAAAAATACCAGTAGCCTCAATTGATAGCCTTTCAAATTCTTCATTCTTTTCACCATATCAATTTTTTTTGTTCCTCAAATTAGGAGGAATCAAATCTTTTGTCCAACGACTAAGAATATATTCATCTGGTATGCGGGACAAATTACAATTCTTGAATACACAAAAAGTGTGTCGACATAGAATACCACATCGAATAAACAGCTAGCAGGAACACGAAACTGAGCTATCTTTTTCATTATACATCACCTTGGGGAAAAAAACCAAAGGCATATCATTAAACTGATATTTATATCCACATATACAGTAATTCAATTTTAAAAAGTAACCTATATCTACATATAAAGAAAGTCAGATATTTTAAACTACTATTTATATCTAGATATAACATATAAAATAAGATAGGATTTTTAAAATTGTTATTTATATCTAGATATAGAGTAACTTTGTTTTTTGAAGTTGATACTTATATCCAGATATAAAGTAATTGAGTTTTTAAGTTTACTTTTATATCTAACCTTCTTACTTTCTTATAAACATAACCTTCTTACTTTCTTATAAAAATAAAACTTGGGAAAAAAATATATTCTTGGGAAAAAAGTATGTACCTTGTATATTCTTTTCGTGTTTTGGTACAAATTAATCTCATTAACAACATCCTCTGAAGAAATTTCATCATCGACAACTTTTTCTTCAATAACTTGAGGAACATGAGCAGTATCTGGTAGTTGCTCAAAAATATCACACTCATAATAACCATGGTTTGATTTCATATCTTTAACTGAACATAGCCAGGAGCCTGCAACAATCTCCTTTTGAACAAGAGTAAAAAGCTTGCGAGTGTAAACATTAGAAGTGTGTACTTCAATAGGCAACGGTGTGATAAACGTAAGAAAAAGAATCAAACGACTGATGATCTCAAACTTCTTGATTATATCTCTGCCTATCCATCGTAGATTCAAAAGACAACATAAACTTCACGAGGGTCGAACCAGGACTCAAAAATAATTAAAGAAAGAATTTTCGCTTTCAGAACGAGACGTCGTCCTCATCAACCCACATAGAGGATAATCAATAAAAAAGGCAGGGCTCCATAACTCTCTCATAGCATACATCTTGGTTAGCCATTTATGCCCGACAAGGTCAAACTCAATCATAAGATTATTCCATCTAATCTCAAATACCGCAGGCTTGATATACATATTCCACACAAGCTTACCAAACTTTTCTTCAAAATCAGTATCATCATAAACTTTGGACACAATCTGGAAAAAAAAGGTTTTGAAGAATTAGTTAATTTATATCTAGATATAAAGTAACCAAATTTTTATAAGTTATGATATATATCCAGATATAAAGAAAAGACATAATATCTAAATTGCCTTGTATATCTAGATATAAAATAAACTCAGCTTTAAAATTTGATTGATATCTAGATATAAAAATAAATAACATCTTTAAAATCAAAAGTTTTTAGTAATTAGTTAGTTTATATCTGGATATAAAGTAACACGGTTTTTTAAATTGCCCTATATATCTAGTTATAAAGAAAACTCAGATTTAAAATTTTATTTATATCTAGATATAAAGCAAGTCACAGATTTTCATATACAAAAAGATTTTGAGATATTGTTAATTTATAACTCAAAAAGTACCTTTCTTGGTAACTTATACATTATATGCCACATACAGAGCCTATGTTTAGTTCCAGGGAGCTCAATAGTAACAACCTTAAGAATTAAACCATCTTGATCAGTCAGAATCATATTAGGTGGTCTACATAAAGCTTTCTTAAATACTCGTAGTAACCATCCATAAGCTTCTGCAGTTTCTCTCTTAAGAAGCCCATCACCAACAGTAACACATCTTTTATGAGTATCAATTATAGTGAACGGAATAAACATCATCTTGTATCTGAAAAAATAAAAAACTTATGACTTATTTTATATCAAGATATGGATAACAATTTAAAAATTATAGCTTCATTTATATCTAGATATAATCAGTCAATAATGAGTATAAAGTAAGTTTATATCTAGATATATAGTAACTCTGCTTTTTGGAACTTGTTATTATATCCAGATATAAAATACATGAGTTTTTAAGTTTTGATTTATATCTAGATATAACAATAACAATTTGTACATAATATCTAGATATAAATAAAATTTAAAAAGTGAGTTTACTTTATATCTAAATATATAAAAAAATTTAAAATGTAAAAAATGAAAGAAGCATACTTGTTAGTTCTTTAAGTCACATCTAACGAAACAATATCGCCAAACTTTTTGTAGTTGCACTTGGCATTTCAACAAAATAATCAAAAGAAAAGCTTTTTGTATACTTTAAACGCTCCTCCACACGATTAATTAGCATCTGAGCATCACTATCCCCTATAAAACAGCTCACACCATTTGTGAAATTTTTAAACTCAACTTGAGTACCGTGAACTAGTGTGGATGACCCTTTCAAACTTGTATACAATTGATGACATCGAATACCACCAAGGTTTGAATTCAATGCTTTCATGATAAAAAGTTGCTCAGTATAAGTCAACTTCTTTTCAGCTTTAGACAAATGTTTATACTCAGGCTTATCGAGTTGATGATTATGTTCCATGTCAAAAGTAGTTAACTTATACCTTGTTGTATTAGGGATCAAAGTAAACACAACACGTGTAGTACAACCACATACCCTAAAACTAGAAGTCATTATTCGTCTATCACCCTTCTTGCAATCTTATGTATTTAAATAAACACCCTTCGGACAACCTTCCCTATTACAAACCAAAGTCTTCAACTTCACAAACCCGCTCCTTAAACGTTTCTAATTATATTTTCTAACCCCAAAACCTCCGGCTGCAGCATACCTCTTATAAACACTTATGCATTCCTCAACAGAATCATATTCGGCATTTACATCTGGAAACACACTCTTCGAAACACGAGGAACCCAATACAATGATTCATCCGGACCTTTAATCAACTCATGATGATCAACCGATTTAGATGTTTTCACACGATTAGAAGCTGCAAAAAATAAAACAATCCGAACAAGATTAAATGACAACCTTAAAATCTGGCTTATTGTATGTCCAGATATAGATTACAGATATTAAGGTCATTTTTATGTCGACTATATAAATGAATTCCAAAGCACCACCAAGTCTTATAACCAGCAAACGTAAACTTATATTAACCTAGACTCTAACTTACTTCCAACTTTACAACACCTAATCATAAAAAAACAAACCAACCATAGCCTACTGTTGAGTATACAGACAGAAAGTGGTTGTCCTACCGCCTTTGATGCAAACAGCGGGTTACAAGGCTTGAACTGACCTACTAAATCTCGACAAAAATACTAATACCAGATTTTGAAAATTCTAACCAACCCCTAAACCTAATATTCACCAAAACTTGAGCCTCAAAACCAAGGAATAGGGCACTCAACCCCTACTGATTAGACAGAAGTTGCCCTATTGCTGGTGCAATTGGCAACTTGGTGGACTGTAATGAGTTCTAGTGGCTACCCAAAGCTGATACAACAATAACCGTTAACTCACAACCTAAATCTACCCTAAACGCAACAGATTGTATAGGAAATCAAATTATGAAACCCCAAAAATCGACCTAAAATTCTACTGCTATGCTAATGTAAATGGCAAACGAATAAGATTGTAACAACTCTATGAACCACAAACATACATCAAACTAACATCCAACCATAAAAATACCTAAATCTATCATATCGCTAACGGCTTTCAAGAATTTAAAGAATAAATCAAACAAATTAGTCCTACCAGATCTATGATAGATATACAGTTATCTGCAAGAATTTTCTCCAAACTAGCAAACCCCCATTGTGTAAACCTAGTCTATTACATATCCTAGTTGTGAAGCAATTATGCAACCCAAAATCTTAAAATAAACACAAACGCATACAATCTGCCCTACTGTTTATGCATATGACAGAAAGTGGAAAAACTGTCAACCTTTAGATTCTAAACTACGCAAACTTAATTAAGGTCATATTTAAGCTAACTCAAAGCAATAAAAAGTGTGCAGTTGCTAACAAGTTCGAACCTATGTCACTTTAGGCCTAACTAGTTAGTCCCTAACAACCTTTACAGTTTTTCGACAGATTTTGAAATCACAAAAAGCCTTTAACCTAATTAACTAAAAACTTGATAAAATCTCTATACTAAGATCACATGAACCTCAAATAGCTATTATACTAACACAATTTTGTATATCCAGATATAGATCGTAATTTTTGAACTCTGACTTATTGTATATCTGGATATACATGACAACTTTAAACTATGGCTTCTTGTATATCTAGATATACATCAGAATTTTAAACTCTCACTTGTTGTATATCTGAATATACTATTCAGCTTAACATCAAAAAGCTTAAAAAAGCTTACCATATCAAATAACTATAAATAATATTCAGCTTATCCAGTATGTATAATATATTCAGCTTAACATCAGAAAAAGCTTAATAAGCAGAAGGATAAAGAATAAACAACTTACATTCACAAGTTTGATCACGATCATCAAATCCAACATCAAACGAACTGCAATCACCTCGAGATCCATCATCAAACGAACTACAAACACCTCGAGATCCATCTACAAACGAACTACAATCACCTAGAGAACCATTATCATCTTCCGCATCTAGAACCACAAGTTCATTCCAATCAATAACCATTACTGTGTGTGTAATTTGATCAATTATAAAAAGGATTATAATCGATTGTAATTAGATCGATTATGGTGGATCGATTATAATCGATTAAGGTGGATGAATTGAAACTGTGTGTAACTGATCGAAAAGATGATGGAGAAAAACGGTTACACAGTTGGTAACTGTGTGTATTTTGAATCTTAGATTAAATCTTAGATTAATCCTGACAATTTAATGAAAGGTGAATGGAGGGCCAGGATGAGTCATTGATTTCTTAGAAAAAACAAGTTTGTAAAATAACTTTTGCCAAAAAAAAAGGTGTACAGAGGCACACTATTATCTAAAGCGCTAATTATTAAGGTTACCATAAGAGAATTGGTGTTAATGAGGAACAAAGGCGCTAATGCTCAACGCTTTACATCATGGGAATTGGCAACATTAATTATAAAAATTAATGAATTATAAGTGCGTGCTCATAAAGCAATACAATAATATGTAAAACCAAATAAACTAAAACAAAGCACGCAAGGTTCGTACTTCACCACTCAACGTCTGAAGAAGCTAATGTCCAACGCTCTCCATCGCTCATTCCTCGCGTGGTTGTTTTTGGTGGCAAAGGACTCCCATCCTTTGGTGATTTGGGTGGTCCTTCGCCCTTTGACATCATTGACGAACGTCCGTTCACTACAAAATAAATGACATTTACTTACTCAAAGTTTTCTTTACTAATAAAATTTTTAATCATTTAAGTCAGTATAACTTTTCCTTATTAAAACACAATGCATATAAAAGTAAGCAAAAACATTTGCTTACTCTTTTCCATGCTAAAAAAAGAGTTATTAAAAGTTTTACACTTTTGCTTACTCAATATTGAGTAAGTAATGACATTTAGTGCTCCCCTCTATTACTTACTCTTTTTCTTAAGAGTACGAGTTGATAAAAATTAACTTTTGATTACTTTTTTTAGTATAAATTAATAGAAAATACTTTTGTTTACTCAATATTGAGTAATTATAAACTTTTAGTGCTCCTCTTTATTACTTACTCTTTCACATTTAATTTAGTAAGTAAATGTCATAAATTTTGTAATGGTTTATTGTTTCTTGATTTTGAATTTTCAATCATGTGCGTCAGTAAGAGAAGCGTTCCGACGATCACCACAAATCCTTTAGGAATATCATAATATATATTTATAACCATACTTTTTTTACTCATTTGACAATAAAAAAATACACATCACATCATTGACCATCGAAACTATGGTGGTGCAAAAAGTTAAGGGCTAAGTACAAAAAGAGACTAAAGTACACCCAATGGTCCCCTACCAAGACTTTTTTTTTTCAAAATTACAAAATAAGACTTGTACTTTTGATCAACTGATCAACCCACTTAAAATTTTGACACGTATACAACTGATCAACTTTTTTTATTCCCAAATAGAACTTAAATTACAAATATACCCTCATCTTTATCTTTTTATTCCCACCTTTACCACTCCATCACCACCACCACTACCAACCTGCCACTTCATCACCACCACCATTACCAACCTACTATTTCATCACCACCACCACATCTTTCTGTTCCGTTATGCAGATACCTTATAGCCTCAGCAATTCCTTTAGCAATCTTATATCGTATTGACCATGGAAGCTTGGATCCGCCATTTTTACCATTTCTTGTTTCTACACAATAAAAGCAACATTTTCTATGTAAATAAATCCAAACTTTAGGAATCAACATGATATGTAGACTAAGAACAAACCCTCCTTTGGATCGATACAAAACCCCACAAGCGGACAAATAAAAGGATTATGAAAAGAACTTGCAATCATTAATTCTCTACAAAAGGCCTTTGGAACCTCCTTATCTTCTTTGTCCAATTTTTTGATTGCGACACCAGTCCTCAACATCCCAAATTAGTGATTAGAACAAGGAGGGCTTTAACATATTTAGGTTCTCTAGATACTATAGTCCACCAAAGATGTATCAGTTTAGTAATATAGACCATTTCAATTATAAGCCGGTTAGTGGGAGTGGTGGCTTTTGGCATGTTCTTTTGGGTTTGAAATAAAATGAGTGGGTTTGAAATAAATAGCGGTGGTGGTGATGAAATAGTAGGTTGGTAATGGTGGTGGTGGTGAAGTGGCAGGTTGGTAGTGGTGGTGGTGATGGAGTGGTAAGGGTGGGAATAAAAAGATAAAGATGAGGGTATATTTGTAATTTAAGTTATATTTGTGAATAATAAGAGTTGATCAGTTGGACACGTGGCAAAATATTAAGTGGGTTGATCAGTTGATCAAAAGTACAAGTCTTTTTTTGGAATTTTGAAAAAAAAAAGTCTGGGTAGGGGACCATGTGTTGTACTTGTGTCTCTTTTGGTACTTAGCCCAAAAGTTAATATTAGACAGCATATGCATGCACATAATTTCTTTTTTGTTTAATTTGGATGCGGACTTGTCATCGGAACCGAATCAAATGACATCGGAGGGATACTTATAATACTACAAGTTCTTGAGCCCTACAAACTTAATCATAGTTTTCGGTCCGACTCGACCCTCGAAGACTTTGTTATCATCATTAGCTGCTCACCTTCATCTACAAGTAATCGTTGGGTTGCAAATAGAGATACATGCGAGTCATGCAAATAATCATTTTCATACAAATAGTACGAGGAGTTGAGTACATGCAGGTCATGCTATTAGCATTCATTAGAGAGGAAGGTGTAACGGCGAGGGGCACCTCGTCGTAGCTCGTCGAGTTTCGTCGCCACACCCACCCCATTTCGTCGAGAGAATTTCGTACTTGCGAAATGTTGACGACGAGACAAAGTAAAAAAAAGAGCCGTATACCCATGTAATTGTAATATTTATTTAAATTTTTTATATTTTTTTTATACAACTAATATATATATCACATCTTCTTCTCCATTTTAACACATAATTTCTACTAAAATTTCACTAAATCATTAACAAAAACATTGTCTAACTTACCTAATAATCAATACCCACAACTCAACTTGACCGGACATCTCAACACTAGCAACCCTTCGACACCATCGTTAACCCCGTCTACACCAAACTCACAAACCTCCGTATCAACGTCTCCCGGCTTCGCAAAATTTCAATCCGGCACCCCACAATTTCAATCCGGCTTCTCTCAATTTCCATTCGGCTCTCAATTTTCATTCGGCTCTCAATTTCCATCCGGCTCTTAACTTCCATCCGGGTCTCAATTTCCATCCGGCTCCCAATTCTCGTACCATCCTATTCCTCCAAAATATTTCCCTCAAATGACCCCCGAACAAATTTACCACCAACAACAGTACTACCTTCAACAAGCACAGTTTAAATGCCAGTTTCAGAGCCAACAAAATGTTCCCGAAACACAATTTAAAGTTTCGGCCTCATGAACACCAACCAAAAAAAGGCAAAACCAAAAAACCAAAGAAAAAAGATCACAAGCTGTTGATTTAGATGCCGATGAGGATGACATCGAATTTGTTGAGGCTCCGACTCAGGCACGGGTACGTTGGAATAAAGAAGAGGAAGAATTACTAGCTAGATGTTGGTTTGCTGTTTCTGAAAATGTCGATATTGGGAGCGACCAAAATGAGGATCGTTTCTGGAATAATATTGTCGCGATTTCAACAGTCAAACAACCGGTATACACCGTACAAAAAACATGATTACCGAAAAATGGGGTTGGATGCATCCGGATTGCCAAAAGTTTCAAGCGATGTACGCAGGAGTACACCGTAGGAGTGGGATGAATGATGAGGATATTTACGAAGCTACAAAAGATGAATTTCTAGCAACTTTTCATGGAAAAAGATTTATTTACGGTCACGCGTGGAAGATCCTCAAAGAACACCCGAAGTTTGCAGGTGCAAAAGTTGTTCATGCGGATGATCACACATAAATATTCGGTCCTGATGAACATCCTCGACCCACGGGAAAATCTTGACCCTCTAAGAAGTCAAAATCTGAGTCAAGTGAGGGCACCAAAGGATCGTCGGGGTCATCGAAGGCAGAACTGTCAAATGCAATGCATCAAAAATTTATCAAGCAACAGGCACTCGCAGACAGGCAGATCGAGTTGAACGACTTCAATTTTCTCGCACTTGATTACGAGACAATGTCAGAACCGAAGAGGACGTACGTGCGTCGAAAACAATAGCAAATCATGGCCCGATACCCTCACCCCGAGGAGTAGTTTATTTTAATTGTTATGTTTTTAAATTTTCGTTTTTTTTTCGTATCGTATTTTTTTCGGATCGTAATTTTTTTTAGTCCATATTTGTAATTTTTATTTCCGTATTTGTAATATTTTATTTGTGTGAAATAGATTTTAATTTGTGTGAAAATGAAAAAAAGAAATATAAAATATAGTGGTGGGGCCCAAATGAAGAGGGTTCGGTGTGTTATGAGTGAATGAGTATTTTAATTAGTTGTGTTGGTGTGTGTAGCGCTGAGTTGACAGGTGGATGAGCAAAATTTTATGGGTGCCTTTGTTGTAACACCTTCCTCTCTTAGAGCATACCCAATGCATCAAGCTTTTGATAGCTTTTTACATTTATGACATTTAATACAAACATATTGTATAAGTAAAGACTTTTACAAAAGACTTGGTGTTTGCCAAGTGTTTGTAATAACCTTTCCAAAAAGTCTTGTGTTCAATGGCAATAAACATCTTCAAACACTTGTTGAAATAGTGAAACATCATTGGGTGTTTTACCCATTGTAGATGCTCTTAATTAGGGATGGCAACGGGTCGGGTTTGGGTTGGGTTTTAGTGAACCCGTACCCGTACCCGTTTATAATATCCGTACCCGCATCCGCTCCATCACCCGACGGGTACCCGATTAGAATTACCCATCGGGTTTTCGGATTTTACCCGCGGGTATCGGGTATCCATAATTAAATTTTTGTTGGACATTATTGTGCGTATAATGTTAAGAAAAACCACTCGAAAATGACCATAATACCCTCATATATTTTTTAAGTGTTTAGAAGATAAAATAAATACTTTCTAATATTATTCACGCGATTTAACATATCGAATAAATCATACTTTTTTATTTTAAATTTATAGATTCTAAATATACGTGATCACAAACATGTTAATACACACAAAATGTAACTAATATGATTATTCAATTCGTTCAATGATCTTTGTCTATTATTTCACAAAAATTTAGAACTTATATAAAATAACAACAAAAGCGGGTATGGATTCGGGTAAACGGGTACGGATTCAGATACGGGTAAACGGGGCGGGTATTAGTAAGACCCGTACCCGAACCCGTACCCGCGAAAAAAAGAATATTAAAACCCGAACCCGTATCCAAACCCGCCAACCCGACTCCGAACCCGACCCAACCGGTGTGGGTTTCGGTTTTCCCCATCGGTTTCGGGCGCTTTTGCCATCCCTACTCTTAATAGCTATATGATAAGCATAACAGGTTTTTCCTTTAATACCACAACTACCTCAATAATGACAACAAGATGTATGCTCTCAAAATTGCAGTGTTACAGGTGAAGTTAATGTATCTTTAAACTTTGGAGAAAAGTGTAAATGATGATATGAGAAATCAGCTTTCATTTGGTAAGAAAATAAAGACGTTACTTTGTTGTACCTACTCGCGTTAATCACCAAGACGGAGGTGTACATGGTAGTAAATGAAATTTTCTGGAAAAAATTTGATGGAAAAAAAAAAGAGTTAAAAAGAAATAAGGCTCATCAAAATTTATAAAATAAGTTTTATGCTCGTTAAGTAAAAAGGAAGGTTGACAAAAAAATTCAATCCAAAATGCGGGTGTCAATCGGGTTAACGAGCACTAGAAATTAAATCTATCCCGTAAGCCGACTATTTAAGCATTCGGGGTCTATCGATAATGAGTTGAAACTAAGGGTGGGGATCGGTTGAGTTGGTCGGGTTTGGGTTATTTGGTGTCGGTTGAAGTCGGATTAAGGATAAAAATAATTTATTCGAATCCGACCTAATTTTAACTCGGGTTAGTCAGGTTCAGATCTAGTCAGATTAAGTTCATTCAGGTTCAGATTAATTCAAATTCGAGTAAAATATAGAAAACATTTTTACTCTTTTTTAATAGAAGTCATATTAAATTTAAATTTAATAAATAAAAAAACTTTCTTACTCGGGTCAATCGGGATAACCCGAACCCGAATTAAATATAAATTTTATACCTGATGTCCAACCCGATTTTGAATTCGAGTTAGTTAAGTTAACCCGTTTAACCTAAATTAAAATTTGAACCCGACTAACTCGACCCGAACATACTCGAGTGAGGTTAAAAATATTGACGCACCTAGTTGCAACATGCTAATATCATCTCACAATCGACTCTGTTGACAGTAACTTACCATTTAACATGATATAAACTAACACCAAAATTCCACAATATATTACTACTATCTTACAGTCATAAGTCATACTATACTTTAGTCGTGAAATCGGCATGACCCGTGTTTATCCCCTTTTTAACCATTCATTCTGTCCATTGCGATGTAAGTTGTAACAAACCATAAATCCGTAAATGTGAACAAATCACTTTATTCGTCTCCTCCTTTTTTATTCTCCGGATTTTTCTCCGAAAATTCGACCCATTCTAATGTAACGACGATTTCACATTGGAGAAATAAGGATTGATCGAAAATTGTACTAACTTTAGATAAATATGGGACGGATTGGGTGTATGACGGACAAATAATATTTATATATATATTTTTCTAAAACGGCAAATGTTAGTAATTATTGAGTTGAGTCGTGCAATAACATCTAAACGGCAGAATTTATTTTTCGAACTCTCGTCTAGTTATGTTAAATTTCTTATCCACTTCCTATGAGAGCCATTGACAGATCCTGAACCTAATCTCTTTCAAAAAAAACTATTTAATAAAACCTTAGTGACCAACTTATACTTAAAAGATTTTTGGGAAAAAACCAACAAATAATCGGAGGTTGGGAAAGGTATACGAACGCGTTTGCTTATTGTTTTATGTACTTGAACTAGGCAAATACTTATTATTAGTCTACAATGCAATTGGTTATTGTAAGTTGTTGAGCAACATGAGAAACATGTTAAATTGTATACCAGGAGCTAGCAAAAATAACCACAAATGCAATTAAATTGTACTCCACTACTATATCATTTATATCGCTGTTAGGGATGAGCATTTTATCCCGAATTCTGAAATTAAACCGGAACTGTATCGGTATTGTATCGATTTTCGGTATTTAAATCTTGTTCCGTACAATACTCGTACTACAAAATAAGGCGGGAAAAAATTTGATATCACTAATTCGGTACGGGACGATATCAAATCGAGAAATTCTCGAGAAAATAGGAAAAGATCGATTTCTCGATACCAGTACCGATCTCGGTATCAATACCAATATCCGAATCCCGTTCGATATCATAACGATATTATTGATTTATGCTCGAAAAAAAATTAATACCACTAATTTGATACGAGATCGATACGATACCAATTCGATGCTCATCATTGCTATCGATTGATATAAATGCACATCACCAACTTCTGCTCTCTTCTCCCCTCATTAAAAGGTGGCTTCACCATTCACGTTTCCTATCCTGCTACCCATCCATCCATTTACTCTCATTTATTCTCCCTCTTACACTCTAGAATTCTTACATGGTTGGTGAATAAGCTTTTGGATCCAGTAAATAAACTTGTTGATTTTGTTAGTATTTGCGAGGTGTGTTGTAATGTTTTGAGTTTGAATATTGTGTTGTTTTGAGCTTGCACAAGTCACTGATGTGGGAGAGTACTTTATATATGAAAGAGATGTTTGAGAGATTTAACCAAGTATGGAAATGGAAACATAATGGACCAAAAAGCTACTTTGTTATCATATCAGATGTGGCTATATATAGCCTTTCAAAAACAACAGACTTGCACAAAAATAGGAAACACAATGACACAAAGGTGAGACCTAGTACTTCTACCCACGTTCCTCAACTGCCCAGCATACTCGGTCTTGGCATACTACCAATTCAAACTACTAATTATTCACTACAGTACATAAAACATAAAGACTTATTAAACTAGTTGTTGCTTTAGCCATGCATACTTGATCCCATAAACGATTAATCCAACAATCACCCCCTTAATCGTTTATTCATGTTACTCCTCAAAGCAATGTCGGTTCATCTTCGTGAATTAAGTTAACTTCATTGTCGTGGTTCTTCCACTTAGAACACTCCCTTGCAAAGTGTCCAAGTGTTCCACACTCATAGCATCTAAAGCCACTTTTATCACTTTGACTCGAGCTTCTTCCACGTCCTCTTTCTCCTCTACCAAAACCTCTTCCCCGGCCTCTTCCTCCTCTCGAGAACTCACTGCTAGTAAACAACAACCCCCTTGCTCTTCATCCTTCTCATCATGGCTTTTTAGTCCTTCTTCATATGCTTTGAGCCGCCCCACCGCTTCTTCAAACGACATGGTTTCGATCTCCGAATATTGCTCTATAGAGGCAATAATTGGTAGATACTTTTTCGGGGCTGAATTGAGAAGTTTCCTCACCGCAACTTCTTCTTCGAGCCTCGAACCAAGACTTTTAAACTTTGCCATGATACCTCCTATCTTGCCAGAAAAGTCGTTGATTGTCTCGCTGTCCTTCATCTTTAACAACTCTAATTCACTCCTTAGAGTTTGCAACCTTGCTTTTTGGACCCGATCTGCTCCTAAGTATCGAACCCGAATCGATTCCCATACATCTTTAGCATCTTTGTGCTTTGCAACCTGTAGGAGTATATCTTCGGGTAAGGTTTGAAAGATTATAGCTTTGGTAGTGTAGTTCTTTTTCTCATCTACCGCTGCCCCGGTTACTGGATCGATGGACTCCCAAAGGCCGTACGCCGTCAACACCGTCTCAACCATAATAGACCACGAGGTGTAATTGGTTTCGGTTAGTTTAGGACATTGAAGCGATGCGTTACTACCTTGCTCACGGACCGTCAACGTTCCTGATGTTCCTGCCATTCTTGCTAAACTTCTCTTGCTTTTCTACTGCTTTCTTTATCTTTCTTGCTTCTTGTACAACAGGTATGAGCCCTCCTAGCTTTGATACCACGTGTTGTTTTGAGCTTGCACAAGTCACTGATGTGGGAGAGTACTTTATATATGAAAGAGATGTTTGAGAGATTTAACCAAGTATGGAAATGGAAACATAATGGACCAAAAAGCTACTTTGTTATCATATCAGATGTGGCTATATATAGCCTTTCAAAAGCAACAGACTTGCACAAAAATAGGAAACACAATGACACAAAGGTGAGACCTAGTACTTCTACCCACGTTCCTCAACTGCCCAGCATACTCGGTCTTGGCATACTACCAATTCAAACTACTAATTATTCACTACAGTACATAAAACATAAAGACTTATTAAACTAGTTGTTGCTTTAGCCATGCATACTTGATCCCATAAACGATTAATCCAACATATTGATTGCGCTCGGTAGCTTCTAAACAGTTGTCAGCGACTCGTAGGGGTACTCTCCTCAGGTCTAAGGTCATGGCTATATTAGACCATGTTTATTGGTGATCTCATCCGACCGATCGTGGATGTAGATGTAAGACAAAAACAAACTTAATATTATAATATAATAGTACAAAAGAAAGGAAGAGAAGGAGCCGACCCAGTCGGTGTGTGACTTTCAAATCTTGAAGCCAACCTGCCACATGTCCTCTCCTACACTCTTTTCTGATCCGATCGTTTGTACTTCGTAAATCATAGATAATTTGATACTTTGCCCAACTCCTTATCCTATTTGAAGGTTACTGTTGTTACTTTTGGTATTGATGCAGATTTGCTCTTGTTGCTTTTGGTGTTGATGATGGGAGGCGATAGAATATACGAAATGTGGAAAACAGGTAAATGATAAGGTTACTTGGTAATTGGTAAGAGGGATTTTGTTGACCAATCAACTCCACGTGGGCTGTGTTTTAGGCAAATTAGTGTTACATTTTATAGCCCAAGTTATTAGAGCACGCGGTACAGTTGAGTCGTCGTGGGCAAAAAGTGATGCCACGTCACTTTTTACTCCCACGACACCAAAACACCCCACGATGGCTCAACCCCCCTTCCTGGTTAACACGAGAATTTTCGTGTCGTCGTCACCCAACTTTTTTTTTTTCAACAATTAATTAACATAAACTTAAATTTTCATTAATAAAAAAAAAATACAATTACTAATAGAAAAAAAAAAACAACACGAAAAAAAAAAATTACCGAAAAAAAAAACACAAATACGAAAATAAACTTAAAAATTAAAATATTTTGCACGCGCCTCGTCTTTGAGCTTCTCGATCCTCGCCGCGTCTTGTGGACTTAATCCGGTAGTATCGAATCGAACGATTTGCAAATCCTCGTTCCTTTTTTGAAGTGCAACCACTTCTAGTCTAGCCGCCACCTCTCGGTCCAATCGCTCCTTTTTAGTTTCACGATCGGATAACATTTGTTGTTGTAGCATATCCACCAATTGTTCTTTTTGAGAAAAAAAAATTCGATTATTTTTTAGTTTCACGGCTATTTTTTTAAATTTTCAAAAAAAAAAAAAAAAAAAAATTAAAAAATCCGACGACGCGAGCCACGGTGTGGTTGGCGCCGCCGTGGCCTCGCGCCGTCACCATGGCGTCGGCTGGTAGGTACCAGCCAAAAACCCACGACGCGAGCCACGGTGTGGTTGGCGCCGCCGTGGCCTCGCGCCGTGGTGGCCAGCCACCCACCAGCCAACCGTACCGAGAGCTCTTAGTAGCTGTATATTTTTTTTTTTGTTAGAAATTTAGTGTTAACATCTTGGTTATAAAAATGGGCTAATGACTTAAAAATGTATCTAACTTGACACTTTTTACCGTTCTGTGTAGCCATCTTTTTTTTTCCTATATTATCATTAAACTTTGTGATTTTGTACATTGTGTGTACCCGGTGACCTGCTTGAGTGGTTAACAGGTTACCTTAACGACAATTTAATTTTTTATTACAACGTTAGTCCTTTATATTAACGGCTATTAATACAAACAACTAAAATTTGATTTTAATTAAAAAATAAAATGTATAACTTTAAAAAAAGTATGTAACTCCAAATATTTACGTTTTCGTAAGATATTTTACGTTTTTCTCAATAATTTTACGTTTTCGCCTGTAAATTTACGTTTTCGTCAGTAAATTTACGTTTTTGTTTGTAAATTTACGTTTTCGTCAGTATTTTTACGTTTTCGTCAGAAAATTTACGTTTTCATTTGTAAATTTATGTTTTCGTCTGTAAATTTACGTTTTCGTCTGTAAATTTATGTTTTTTTCTGTAAATTTATGTTTGCGTATGTATTTTTAAGTTTTCGTCTGTAAATTTAAGTTTTCGTCAAGAACATCACATTTTCGTCAGTAAATTTATGTTTTCGTCAGTAAACTTACATTTCCGTCTATAAATTTACATTTACTGACGAAAACATAAATTTACTGACGAAAATGTGATGTTCTTGACGAAAACTTAAATTTACAGACGAAAACATAAAAATACATACGCAAACATAAATTTACAGAAAAAAACATAAATTTACAGACGGAAACGTAAATTTACAGACGAAAACATAAATTTACAAATGAAAACGTAAATTTTCTGACGAAAACGTAAAAATACTGACGAAAACGTAAATTTACAAACAAAAACGTAAATTTACTGACGAAAACGTAAATTTACAGGCGAAAACGTAAAATTATTGAGGAAAACGTAAAATATCTTACGAAAACGTAAATATTTGGAGTTACATACATTTTTTAAAGTTATACATTTTATTTTTTAATTAAAATCAAATTTTAGTTGTTTGTATTAATAGCCGTTAATATAAAGGATTAACGTTGTAATAAAAAATTAAATTGTCGTTGAGGTAACCTGTTAACCACTTAAGCAGGTCACCGGGTACACACAATGTACAAAATCACAAAGTTTAATGATAATATAGGAAAAAAAAAGGATGGCTACACAGAACGGTAAAAAGTGTCAAGTTAGATACATTTTTAAGTCGCCCATTTTTATAACCAAGATGTTAACACTAAATTTCTAACAAAAAAAAAATATACAGCTACTAATAACTTGGGCTATAAAATGTAACACTAATTTGCCTAAAACACAGCCCACGTGGAGTTGATTGGTCAACAAAATCCCTCTTACCAATTATCAAGTAACCTTATCATTAACCTGTTTTCCACATTTCGTATATTCTATCGCCTCCCATCATCAACACCAAAAGCAACAAGAGCAAATCTGCATCAATACCAAAAGTAACAACAGTAACCTTCAAATATGATAAGGAGTTGAGCAAAGTATCGAATTATCTATATATATATATATATATATCTATACTCCTTTTATAATGATAATAATGTTTTGAAAATCGGATGTCAATTGGTCGTACTTTTGGGACAAAAATAGAACTTTTTGAAAACTGAATGAGCAATATTCAACTAAAATAAAATGACAAACTTCTGGTGCTATATGCTCACTTTCATGCGTTATAACCAGTGTTTTTACCTCCGAGAGGTGGAAAGACGGGGGGCATCTTTCTCTCACCCAGTTCTTTACCGAAAGGGATAATGCCATGCAGCTCACGTCGGAATGATGAAGGGTGAAGGTACGTAAAACCAACGATCAATATAATTCTAGAAGCCAAGATTTTTGAAATCCGCAGGGCTTCCGCGAGGATTAACGTTTCCTTGTGATCAAGGCATTTATATGTCATTGAGAGAAGTCCAAACTTCGAAGAACAAACCGAGCTGAGCTAGGGGCATATACCAAATGATATGCCGAAAAGTCTAACAATATCGCGTGGTCATTAATTTCAGGCGCTTCGATGGATCGGAGAACCAGCCAAGGGCGGAGGATAGTAGAGACCAAAGAAGGCGGTGGCCTCTCCAAGATTTTTATGTCAAGTATAATTTCTATGCTATTTCTTTTTATCCCTGTAAAAATATAAAATATATATTTTTAGCTATCTCATAATAAAATTTCTCGCCCCGTTACTTTAACCAGCAACTCATGCTTATAAATAAGTTCACCCATTTCGTGACGGTAAGCAGAGTGTCAGTGAATTTTAAATTAATGGTATGACTAAAATATACCAGTGTTATAGTCTTTAAAAAATAAAAATCTACTATTAGACGTACATGGTTGAAAATCTCTTACGTAGCATGCATGCAACTCATATGTGGGCAGCGGTGTCTCTCCTTTTAGTAATTATAAAATTAAATATGTAAGCCGTTATATATGCGTATATGAATGCATATAAGAATACCTCACGAGTCACGACATACCGAATTGCATGCGAAGCGACATCGGAGGAATGACAATATTCCCATGCACATATCAATATTGTTGGTTCGTATTGAAAACAATCAGGGTGATCGGCTCATTATCAAACAACACAATATATGACATCTATCCCTTGATATTTCCATTGTTCCTACGAGAGGGTGGTGCCCGAGCCATCTCTGGAGTCACATGCCGAGTGATATCTTACCGAAGTAAACCATTCCACGAAACCATTTGTAGATATTAAGTAAAATACCGACCAATCATCATACCGTGAGAGATAACACCGACCCGACGCTTTCCTAAGGGTATAATAATGCATGATATTGCACCAAGCGACCTTTGTAAAAAGTTACTAGTAGTACCATACTGACCGAATGACATCCAGTGGGGACGCAGAATTTAGAACTATATGTGGCACAATTTTTCGCTCGCTTTGCTAAAACTTCTAAGAGCATCTTCAATGCTAGCTTGAAAATGATTTTTTATTATACCAACAAGTTATACATATCATTTTTTTCATTGTATAAATAGCTTGATGAATGACTTTTTCTCCAATAACTTGATGAACTTCAAATAGTTTAAACAATTGTTTTTTATCTTTAAAGCACAAATCTAATCCAAGTTTATTATATAAAATTATTAAAAAGCTTTTGTGAAACATTTTGCATTGAAGCTATTTGAAAAATCACTTGTTGATTTGTAAAATTTATTTAAATATTATTGATACTAAATGCATCAAGTTAAATAAGACTTAGTGCATTGCTCATGCTTTAAGTTATACTTGTCAATATACTAATAAAATCAAGTTTTAGTGATTTTTATTTTAAGTAGTAGTAATTTAAACTTTAAGTAAAATAAATTGTTTGAACTATAAACAAAATAAAGGTCTGCAAACATTCTTATAAGTATTATTTTTTACAAGATAATACTAGTAAATTAGAGGTTTTAAATTATTTGGGAAATCTAAAAATTGTAGTGACTTTTTTTATGAAAAACATTTTTGTATAACACTAAATAAAGTACTCCGTAATAGTTATCCCTTTCCTATAGGTCTAGTAATTGATGTGCATGATAAGTGACAAAAGGTTACTACTAGACAAAACTAAGTAGGTATTTTAATACTATTATATTTTATCATCTTCAACCTTTCATCATCTTTCTTTTAAATTCAATACCAGCTAAAAAACCATTTTTGCTAAAAGATGAGTGTAGCACTTTAATCAATCAGAAAAAATCGTAAGAAAATTCCTATTCATCAACCACAACTATGTGTGGCACGTTTTACACGTAGCCAATATGTAGCTCCACCCCTGATGACATCAATGCATTGTTCGTATCCAATACTCGAATTGCCAAGTGTCGTCCAGTAGTATAACACTTCGGAAAGCAAACAATTTTTTTTTTCTTTTCCATGCCGAAAGGCATCACATTCCGAATGAGAGGTTAGTGAAAGAATGGAATCGATTCCTTTCTCATTGATATCAATCAACTTATATAGTGCATTCAAACCCGTGGATTAGTCGGCCAATGAGTCGGAAATCACGGTTACCAAAAAAAAAACAAAAACAAAAAAAAAACTTGTATAGTGCATTCAATGATGATAACAATTACTGGGCACTACAAAAATAAGGGGCTTTTAGGACTCTTTTGTGGGACACTTTTTTTTTCGGGGTCCTAACATGCATTTTATAGGACCAGTTAACATTTGAGTCATATTATAGTGGTTTTTTATAGGACACTTAATAAGCGTGACCTATTAAGTTGATTTACAAGACACTTTTTTATTATGGTACTATTATGATATAACTTAATAAGACATTTGATATAAGGGTCTTATTAATTACATTTTATAGGACACTTTTTTATTTGGTTTTATTAGATTATAATCTAATATGACACTTTTATATATGGGTCTTATTAGATATGATTTCATAGGACCCTTATTCCATTGGGTATTATTATGAATGAATACAAAAAGTTTACGACTTTTATATAACACAAATAACCAAATCACACAATTTCTTGTTTAATAGTAGCCGTCTTAGTTTTTTTTACTGTTGTAAGTCTCGTTACAATCATCATTTAAACTTTAAATTGAATAAAAATCACACCATATAAAATTGTAAAATACTTAGAAGTTTTAGGTATCTAAAATATAAATAATTGAAACAGCTTTTACAAACAAGTACTAATCCCGTTCCGAATTAGTGGTACCGAATTTTTTTTCACCTTATTTCGTAATACTGGTACCGTATCGAACGGGATTCGGATACCGAGAATCGATACGATTACGATATAGTTCCGGTTCGGTTTCGGAATTCGGGACAAATACCCATCCCCTAAACAAGTGACATTTAAACTAAATCAAAATGTATTCACGTCACATGTAGCATGTAGCAGTAACATTTATAATGACAAATAGAAAAAAAAGAAAAAAAGGACTAGTTATGTAATGTTCCAAAGTCATAATAGTTAGTTAAAAGCTTATCCTTAAACCCCTGCCTAGCTCCCAGATGATCGGTACTAGCTAACAAATCATACGAATCTGAATCATCAACTCAAAGTATAACTGAAACTTCTTTCTTTATCTGTGGCAAAAGAATCAATCGAGCATCTATTCAAAGGTTAGACATTTCTTTAATAATCATAAATACAATGTAATTTTTGATAATTCAATCAAACCATCATCAATTGATGTTGATATGCATTATTGGAATTAAAGGTTAATTAAGATCAAAACATCAATGATGATATGATTTATTGGAATTAGAATTGATAGAATGATTGCTAGCTCTCATATACTGTTTGAGGGAATTCAATGTGAGGTATGTTGAAGCTTAGTTTGTTTTACCTAAAAGAAATGGGTTCTGTTTAAAGACATTTCTTGTTTCGTCTTGTTATATGTTATTTGTGTTCTTATCAAACCAACCATACTACTGTTTCGTATGCTAGATTTACTTTTACAATTTTTATCTTGGCTGAATGTTACAAGATTTATTAAACCTCAAGTTTGATGGACTAAATCCAATGTACTGAATCCAGAATATAAAAATCTGGTATGTTAATCTTATACGTTTAAAAAAGTAGGTGATTAATGAAGACGCCGGTGGTGGATCAACGGAAAAAATCGTTGGAAAACTTGATAACCTGCTTACACTAGATTGAGAAAAAATAAGTTGAGTACATTAAATTGAAATTATATATAAATTAGGTACACTTATTAGACCTAGATTTAAAACGTGCAATGAACGATTTGCAATATTCACTTATTTTATGTATTTGTTGTGGATATTATGTTAGTTTTCAGTATCGGTGTCATAAGACTGTTTTGCTTGTGATAATACTATTTTAACAATTCCTAAACTCAATATTACTCAATTCATATCAATGACTTTAAACATGTTATCTAAAGAACGCGTTTAAGTAGAATGTATGCATATTATATTTTTGTATTTTAACTTCTAATTTTTGTGTTTTGAATCAAGCCTTGAGATGGATACTAGCTGGATGTCTTTATCAAGGGTGACCAAGGAATACGAAAAAGGCTTGGATAAGTTTCTTGATTTTATGTTTGCTAATGAGTCTAATAGTGGACACATATTATGTCCTTGCACCAGATGTCTTAATGGAATATGGGTCGATCGGAACGATGCTAGTGATCATCTAATATGTGATGGGTTTATCAAAGGTTATCAAATTCCACGTTCAGTATCCCGACTCGCTACTTTTCCCGTACCAGATACACAAGATGACATGAATTTAGATACACAAGATGGAATGCAACTGGATACACATGATGACATGGAAGGATTGGTGCGTGATGCCTTTCGTATCTCTAATCAGAACAAACGTTCTCGCGAAACGTGCAAAAAAGATGATAAAAATAAAGGTACGCCAAACGCCCTTGAAAAAAAATTTAATGCTGTATTAGAGGATGCAAAGAAAGAACTTTATCCTGGATGTAAAAATTTTTCAGTTCTTTCTTTTATCGTGAGATTATATCGTAGTAAGTGCATAGGAAAATGTAGCGAGAAAGGTTTTAACATGACACTCAAAACAATGAGGGAGGCTTTCCCTGATGCATCTATTCCAAAGTCGTTTTATGAAATGAAGAAACTTATAAGAGATTTAGGACTTAGTTATGATAAAATTGATGCATGCCCTAATGATTGTATGCTGTACTGGAAAACCAATAGCGAGAAAACACAATGTGATATATGCGGTACGTCGAGGTACAAACCAAGTGAAAATGATTCTGCCGAGCCCCATACTCAGAAGAAGATTGCAGCAAAAGTTTTGCGTCATTTTCCTCTCAAACCAAGGTTGCAAAAGCTATTCATGTCACCTAAAGTAGCTGCCTCCATGAGATGGCATGACGAGGGTCGTACTAAAGATGGTTGTTTGAGACATCCCGCAGATTCCCCGGCTTGGCAAACATTTGATTTCAAATATCCGGAATTTGCTAAGGATCCTCGCAACGTTAGGCTTGGTTTAGCAAGTGATGGATTTAATCCTTTCGGGAATATGAGTGCTTCTCATAGTACATGGCCAGTTGTCTTAATGCCATATAACCTCCCCCCATGGATGTGCATGAAACAACCTTACTTAATGTTGTCTTTACTTATACCTGGACCATCCGCGCCAGGAAATAATATTGATGTCTATTTAGAACCGCTAGTGGAAGAACTAAAGGAATTGTGGAATGATGGGGTAGAAACTTATGATGCATCAACAAAGATAAAATTTCAACTGCGTGCCTCTTTGTTATGGACCATAAGTGACTTTCCCGCTTACGCAAATCTATCAGGGTGGAGTACTAAAGGTGAACTTGCATGTCCTAGTTGCCATAAGCATACCAAATCAAAACGCCTTAAACACGGGGGGAAATACTGTTACATGGGACATCGAAGATATTTGCCACACAATCATAGTTTTCGAAAGGATAAAAAGTCTTTTGATGGAACTAATGAAAATGGGAAGCCACCTCATCCCATGTCGGGTTTAGATGTAATTGAAGAGTTAAATGGTTTTGAAATTAAATTTGGAAAAGAGGTGAAAGATAACCCAGAGTTACCATATAATTGGAAAAAGAAGAGTATATTTTTTGAGTTGGATTACTGGAAAGATAATTTGCTACCCCACAATCTAGATGTGATGCATATTGAGAAAAATATTTCTGATAGTGTACATGGAACATTGATGAATCAAGATGGAAAGACTAAGGATCATATAAAAGCACGTCATGATCTACAAGAAATGGGTATAAGGCCTGAACTTCATCCTCAACCTCGAGATAGTAAAAAGTTTTACTTGCCTCCTGCTTGTTTCTCAATGGATAAAAAAGAGAAGGAAATATTTTGTAATGTCTTAAAAAGGGTAAAAGTTCCGGATGGATATGCAGCTAATATATCAAGATGCGTACACCTAAAACCTCCGAAAATATTTGGCCTAAAAAGCCATGATAACCACATTCTAATGCAACAGTTGTTACCAATCGCCTTGAGAAATGTGTTACCTAAGCATGTGCGCTCTACTTTGATGAGATTATGTTGTTATTTTAGACAACTATGCTCTAAAGTTCTTAAACCTCATGATCTGGTTCGGATGGAAAATGAGATTGGAAAGATTCTTTGTGATTTAGAGAGGATATTTCCACCATCGTTCTTTGACGTCATGATTCATCTATCAGTTCATCTTGCTTCGGAGGCCAAAATTGGTGGACCAGTTCATTACCGTTGGATGTATCCAATCGAGAGGTATCTATATTTAGCATATTTTTGGTGTTACTCATTACTTATTCTTTTCTTTAATTTTAACGTTTACGATAACTTAGGTATTTGTGTACACTAAAATCTTATGTACGAAATAAGAGTAGACCCGAAGGATCAATTGCAGAAGGATACATAGTTGAAGAATGTCTCGCGTTTTGTTCGTTGTACTTATCCCCTGATACAGAGACCGTACATACTAGGACAAGTCGAAATTATGATGATGGTGGTTCTGTGGATGTTTTACCTATCTTTTCGATGCCAGGTCACCAGGTCGGGGCAACAGATACAAAAGTACCAGAACTTGAAACTTTGTCCAAAGCACATTCTTATGTGTTGTTCAATTGTAGTAAAGTTGATGAATTTATTGAGTAAGTAACTTGATACAAGTTGTGAATTTCATAATTTGATTTTATGTTTTTATTTACAATATTATCTTCTTTTGAGCTTACAGTGAACATCTTACGTATATTCGTGATAATAATCGTCAATTAAGTGAACATGGGGTTCAACGTCTTCATAGTGAAACTTTTGCAGAATGGTTTCAAGACCATGTAAGTAATAATAGTTTATTATGTTTTGTTTAACAATCCGATAAAATAATTAAATTAAGAAGTTTTAACACATCTTACCTTTATTTAGATTGAGAAGCTGCACATGACACGCGATCAGAGAATCACAGAAGAACTAAGGGCCTTGGCAAGTGGTCCTGCTCAGGTTGTGAAAAGTTATAAAGGATTTATCATAAATGGTTTTAGATTCCAGATAAAAGATCTTGAAAGTAAAAGAAAAACACAAAATAGTGGAGTAATGCTTGAGGCCATGACAAACAGCTTCTCGAGTTCCAGAGATAACAATCCTATCGTGGGAGATGTTACATACTATGGGGTTATAAATGACATCATTGAGTTGGAATATTCTGCTGACAAAAAAGTAGTGTTGTTCGATTGTGACTGGATCTCAAATGGTAGTAGGAAGAAAGAAGATGAGAATGGGTTTACTCTACTGAATTTTAAAGGATTGAAGCCACATAATGAGCCTTTTATACTAGCTTCTCAAGCCCAGCAGGTGTTTTACGTTGCAGACCCTGTTGACAAAGGATGGAAAGTTGTGATAAAAACAACAGCAAGGGACTCTTTTGACATGACAGAACAACCATGTGACGACCATGTAGAAACATATTTGCAAAGCAATACATCTAGCGGTCCTCCACATGATGAAAGTATGGATATCACCTTGATTAGAGAGGGTGTAAGTGGCACTACCGTTGACGAAGATACCTTGGTTATAGATGGAGATGAAAACCTATTTTAGGCCTTTCGTGACATCAGTTGGTTGAACCGCACGTTAATCCAGGTTTTTCTCTCAATTACATAATATTCGGTATTTTATTAGAATTCCTTACAGCTTATATAACCAGTGTATGCTAGGAGTGATGGTGAAGTGCCTCTCTTCCTGTTTGTATGTTATAGGGTATTTATGGTCTCACTACATCTTATATAGAATACTAGTATATAATTATCATAGATTATATTTTGAAACATTCGGTAGCCTTTACAAGGATAGGATATTGTAGAAATGGCAGTGCCGCTACCATTCTCGGCCTTTGCTCATATGCCATAAAGATTCCATCTTTTGCACCTTCTGCACCTTCTGCAATAGCACCTCTCTTTTGACTCATCTACTATGTCGAGCTCATTCACAGGCTCTTTATCTGCAATAGCACCCTCAGCTTTCTGCATTTCAGCATCTCCTCGTTCATTTTTTCTTTCTCTTCGGTTTCTTCAGGTTCTTTATCTTTCTTTTCCTTCTTTGAAGCCGATCTTTTGTTAGCTGATGCATTCTTTAAAAATCAGTAGAGAATTTCTGGTAAGAACTAGGAGGTGTGACCTTTTACGCTACTCGATTAGCACTTGGAGATGCATGCAATCTTGTATCTTCTCATAGTGGATTAAATCGAGAGGTATTGGCTAATAATCTTTTGGCCCGTTTCTTTACTGGTTTGGTTTCTAGTGGTGGTGGTGGGGTCAGTTTTACTTTCTCAACAATTCGTGAGGACCTCCTAGGAGTTTCACCTGTTCCCAGTCGAAATTATTACTGCACAGAATGAGATATTCGTTCAGACAGGAATGGGTGTACTGAAAAAGAGTTACCGTTACCTTTGATTAGTTTTTCAGTTTAAAGTATTCATAAACAGCAAATTGCAGATGATAGTGTCAATGCCTTAGTTTTAAATAGAATGCTCAGATCCTTCAAGTGCTACGTTTGATTCAATAACAGCTTATTTTGTTTGTATTTACAGATAACCAATTGAAATCATTCTAAAAAATGATGGCTTATTGTTCTTATTACAATCATGTTACTGTTGGTAGTCAAAGAAAGATATATGTTCGCATATGAATTTGATACATAGAGGCACATTAGCACGGTTTAACAAGTATAAAGTTACTATATAACATGATAGAAATATTATTATATTAGCTGATTTTTCTTGGTGGATAAACATGTACTTATTATGGTAATTGTTGACTTTGGGTAAAAGTCAAACTGATGTGTAAAATAAGTTTAGCGTAAGAATTCAGAAATACTGAGTATGAAACATGATGAGTTGGTTAGATAAGAGTAAACCACATTGCATTTGTTTAGGTTTTAAAAGAGCTCACATGTTATGTATTTATTTACCTACAGGTTCTGACCGCAAAATTTCAAGATGAAGTTGATTCCAAGAACATTGATAGATATTGATGAAGTGGAAATTGAATTCTGGACCCTTAGTGTTATGTTAGTTTGTTTTGCTTTATGAAGTGATTTTTTACTCTAGAATAAAAAGATAAGCATTTTACCCGGTCTAGCTGCGATTTTGACGGGGTGTTTGGATATTGTTTATGTGTTCTAGTTTAAGATTCTTTGAGATTTTGTTCTTATGACTGTAGTTTGGGATTGACATTATTACATAGTGACTCGTTTATTTGTAAGGCAAAGTTTTTTGTTTAACATTAGTACTGCATAAACAATCTGGTATGATACTGCATGTTTGTGTTAGAAATGCAGCAAGAAGTTTTGTGGGGTTGTTCTTTTAGCATAATTTATTATCTTGTGGTACTGTCAAGTGTCAACTAGTGATGGAGCATTGACTTTTATTGAACAAAGTTTGGATTAAAACCATCAGGTCTTGACGTTTATTGAATAATTAGTGTGTCCAAGTTGCCTTGTGAACCAACAATATCAAATGGGTGTGTGTGTCTACTTACTGTCCAAAACAAGAATACCACAAGAACACTAAACAATAACTGAGAATTCGATCTTTCAGTTTTAATCTAAGTAATTAGTGGCTCGTGTATTTGCATTGGGTGTTTTGGTCATTTGTTAAGTGCCTGTATACCAACAGCAAAAAGTAACCAAGCAAAAAAGAAAAAAAAAAGCAAAAAGCAGAGCTGGCCTGGACTTGAACACCCGACCTGCTCTACAGGAGTGGGGAGTCTTACCAGCGATCCAGTTGCCTTTTTCTTGTCATCACTCTTCTTTTCTTTTTCTTATAATCGTTTTGTTTTGTGGCTTATAAATAAAGCCACATGTAGAATAAGCAATTGTGGCTTATTGGCTTATGGTTTTGGGTGAAACCTATTTTTCCTTTGTTTCATTTTAGTTTTCAGTCTTTTCTTTGCACTTTTTGTATTTTATGCCTTTCTACATAATTTATTATGATTATTTTGTTTTTAAATATTAGAAAATCCATAAAAATAGAAAAAGATTTGTAAAAATTTCTGAAAAATATTTTTTAGTCTTTAAATAAAGTATTTTAGGCATACAACCAAAAAAACTTTTGAGTTTTGTCTTTTTCTTAAATATTTTATTTTTTAGGTTATTTAATTAACTTTAATAATTAATATAAAATAATTTAAACACTTTCAAAATTTTTGGTTTTCATATTTTTCTTGGTTAGGTTTTTAGAACATTTTAGGTATTTTTAATAACTTTTTAGGTGAAATTTTTCGTTTGATCGCGTTTTTACGTTCGTATGTTGAAACGTTTTCGACCGTTTTTAGCGTAATTTGTCTCCATTTTCTTTTCTTTCCATCTTTCCAAAAGCGTAATAACTCATTTCAAATAACGTATATAATTTTTTTGGCTTAAACACTATACCTCCTAGAGAACGAACTCGATTATCGATATTTACGTTTTTCACAAAACGTGATACTTAATACTTACCCGCTTTTGTCGCTTTGTTTTTCCTAAAATAAAAGTGTACAAAATTACAACATCAAAATAAACTGAACCGAAAACCGAATTTGTATTCGTTTCGGTTTTCGGGTTGACCCGAATAACCAAAATTTTATCTTCATTAATTTTTTTAAATATTTTTTTTACGTTTTTCCTATAATCATGTTACTTGAACCCGAGTTGACCTGAACCCGACCAACACGACCCGCTTCCAACCCCTACTTAAAAATAATTATATAAACTCTTCTACAGTTATATAAAAAATTTAAAAATAATCTTATATGCATATAGGGCTCATCGGGGGCCAGGACCGGACCGGACTGGACCGAGGATCAAATTGGTCCTGAACCCGAATCAATTTTGTCCACCAGAATATAAATCAATTCGAATCGAGTCAGGAAAGGCCGAAAGTACTTTACCTTGTACCTGGACCCGAAACTATTTGAGTTCGGGTTAGTCGTGTTCATGAAAAAGTTAAAAATAATCTTATATGCATATAGGGCTCAACATCGGGTCAGGACAGGACCGGACAAAGGATCGAATTGGTCCTAAACCCGAAACAATTCTGGTCAACTGGAATATAAGTCGATTCGAGTTGGGTCATGAAAGGCCAAAAGTATTGTACCTTGTACCTGAACCCGAATCTATTTAAATTGGGGGGTAGTTGGGTTCATGTCAATTTGGGTTGAGTCTGCTTGGGTTTTCGAGTTCAGGTTCGTTTAGTTCTGGTAAACCGAAATATAAGTCAAATGATAATAATTACAAAATCGCCTATTGTACCGGTTAATATAGATTAGGTTGACCTGACTCGAGTTAGCAAAACATTTCCAACCGATATCCGATCTTATTTAGATAGACACTCTTATCTTGGAGTCCTTATTATGTACACGGAGAAACCATACATACAATTAGTTTCATACATTATTACACAACAAAAGCATACCGACCATTCCTTTCGTATCGTAGGTAAACAATTGAGCTCAGTCATCATACATTATTACAGTACTCTCTACTTTCTTTCTCTACAATGTCATCTTGGATCCTCCATCCCGTATCCCCGTCTCGGATCCTCCACCTCGGATCCTCCATCCCATCCTCCATTCCTGAAGGCTCACTCATGCATACTTATGTCACTCACACACTCATATCATACACATTATATATATACATTCTCTTTATTAGAGTTCTGACTTCGTCGGAGGGCTTTTGCATCGTGTGCTCCTTCTAATGGGTTTTTTCATGTTGACATATAGTTTCTAAGCTCGGGCAACGACGAAGATACATGAGAGTCATCCAAATCAATCCGATGGAAAAAAATACCTAAATAGTGAACAATATATGTCACGATCAAGATTAGACATATTAATGTAAACTTGATTCATTTTATTAAGATCAAGTCTACCATACATTTAGATATTTAGTGTGCAACTAGGGATCAACTTAATAGATAACTCTACATGAGCTAAGCCCGATAGCTGATAATAAACAATGCATTTAATCATCCGACTAATAGCCCCTTGTAATTGAATTAGGAGGTTTCTCGATGTTCAAACGGGACTGAAAGTCAACAAATTAGGCACTATCTTAGGTGAACATATCTACATATTGAAACCGAGAGAGAACGTGTTTTACATGGACTTGCCCTGAAGCCAGACGGTCACAAATAAATTTATATACGTTGATATACTTAGTACGTTGGTTCTATACAAGATTAGTCGAAAGACACATGACACTGACTTTGTCAAATCAAACAAGCGTACTAGTATGCAAAAGAGCATCTGATTCTCACAAAAGGTTACGAACTTAGGCATCGACAACAATAAGAGTAAATTATCTTAAAAAAACACAATACCCACTAGGGGATCGTCTGCTGACTCGACAACAAGCCCAATCAGCATCCGTGTATATATTGAGCTGAGTGGTATTACTATGACATATGTTTCTATAAAATCTCGTCATTATACACGGGTATACATCTGGTTTAGACGTTAACTCATATCTAGGGCTGAGCATCGGGCTTGGACCGGATCGGACCGGACCGACCTAGACCCGGAGCAAAGACCGAAATGGTCTAAAATCTCGGACCGAGACTGGTCCGGTCCAATTCGATCCACGGTTTGATCTGGTCCTATTAGGCATAATCGAGAGGTTTTTGATAAGATCGAACCGAACCGGACAGAGGACCGAAATGGTCCAAAACCCTGGACCGAGGACCAGACCGAAATTATCTATTTTGATTCGAATCGGTTTGGTCCGGGTCAGTTTTAGGTAGGGGTGTCCATTATTTAGATTTGACCCACAAAAACCGAAAATCGAACCAAATCGAAAATATAATTTAGGTTATGGGTCATAACCGAACCGAACCGAACTACTAATTTGGTTTTCAGGGTTTGGCAATCGGAACCGAAAACCGAACCGAAAACCGATATTGTACATATATATATATGTTTTTATATATTAAATAATAATTAAAATTAAATTTTAATATAAAATATAATTTTTATACTTAGAAATATTTTTTTTTTGCTAAATATATTTTTTAGAAAGTTAAGATAATTCGGGTTATTCGGGTCAACCCGAGAACCGAACCGAATTCAAAATCGGTTTTCGGTTCGGTTCGGTTCGGTTGAAATCTAGTTCGGTTCGGTTCGGTTTTCGGGTTGACTCAGGAAAAAAATTAACCGAATAACCTGAACCGAATAAACCGAACAACCCGAGAACTGAACCGAAAGACACCCCTAATTTTGGGTGTGTCATGTTAAACCCTATTCATATCTTAAGCTTAAAAATGTGACAAATGTATAAAAAACACAAGGACTTGTTTTGTTAATTGCAATAATACGTAACTTACCAAATTGGGGGGAATATAAGCCGCCAAATAATTGGGGGAAATTAGAACCTGCTATCAGAAGATTAAAGTAATTTTGGCGGTACGAAATTCAAGGGCTCCACGATCTTCATCCACCTTTAAGTTTAGTTTTAATTGATTCAATCCAAATGTCAAAATCAAAAACGGTTTGGGGTCCAGAAGTTGAACCTCAAATTGAATCTAGGGTTTCACTTTTCTTCAAAATTCGAAGGTAACCTTTCTTTTTCTAGTTCCAATTCTTAGTATCACCTTGTTTGATTTGTAAGCTTGGTCAATTTTTCATGAATTGTATCCAATTATTGTTTAAAGTTTGTGCTGGTGTGTGATAAATTGAATCAAATAATCACTTGCAATTGGTGTTACTAATCTACTGTTAATAGTAATCTTAATAATTGTGTTAATAGGTTTTGTTATATGCAAACAATGTTTGAAATTGATTTCTATAAATCATTGTCATGTAAGTAATATAAATCATTTGTTGATGTTTTGGTACAGTAGACACTAGCCTCGCTACATTTTGTTGTTTCAATCTGAATTTATATATCTATTGTTAAAAAATACTCCATTTAAAATTCTTATCCAGAATATAGCACTACTTATTCCCTTGTCGTGTATCCTTTTCGTTAAACATTCAATCAGGTAATTTCTTATAGTTTACAAATAAAGATGTCTTGATTTCATGTTATATTATATACTGCTTTCATAATGGTTCTCAGATGTTTTTCGCTATATTTAGTATATAATAGCATCACCTAAATTGGAACTAAGTTCAAAATATCTTCTAAATGTATTATTTCCAGTTTGTATTTTTATGATGTGCTATCACAACCCAAAGGCTGCATTTTTAAGGAAAAAAAGTACTAATGTTTTGTTGTCTTTTTATCTCTATATTATGACTTAGGAATGTCGTCAATGAGGCATAATGGAGTTAGCACTAGAGGTCGTAACAGTAGCCAACAAGCTGAAGATGGGACTGAAGTTCGCTCTAACCGACCTAACAACACTCAAGGTATGTTTTTTTTTCTTTTGGTTTGTTTAATTGGTTCACTATAGCTCCTTAGCTTTACTATATGCTACAACCACATAGAAAAAAGCACAGGTTATTTGGGTGTTGCTTTTATTCTATATGTTCTTTACAATTTGTTGTGTTTTACCTGAAATTTATTAGTTTTTAGGCTCTGCAATTCATTCTCTGGCTACTAGCTACTGTAGAAAAGGGTCAATATCTAAGCATTCTCTGGCTATTATCCCAATTGTCCCTTATGGTCCTAGCTATATATCATGTGCCATTGTAGTCCACATATTTCATCAATTTTATAACGAAAAGGAAGACATGTATTGTTATGAATGTCTTAGGTACATATATAACAGACTATTTAACTTGGTGCACATGCTTGATGGAAGTAACTGACAGACATTTTTTTTAAAATGACCGACGACTGCACGACAAAGAATAACATGATGACCAAACTGTTGGAACACTAAGAAAATTTTAAAACGTACTTGTCACTTTTGTAAGTTATGTTTAATAAGTGATACTATTCATCCCTAACTTGTAGAACTGTCGAAACATTAAGATGCAGTTTAACCTAAGTAGAAAGTGGCAATAGGTCAGAGTTTGGGTTCTCAGTTATTATGTCCATTTGTTCGATTAATCAAGGTTCTTTCCTGGTATTGAGCAAGCACTTTTTAAACCGTATAGTTGACAATCGTAAATGACAATAAGAAAATGTAGTATGGGTGCTTCTAAAAGTTCAAACCTTCAGCTCGGATCTTCTTAGAGTCTTGATCACAAATATGTCATCATGAGAGAGATAGAATATGCTTCCACTTTTCCATAGAGAAGAAAGCTCTGTCAATCCATCATCCTCACATATGAACATCATCTACTCAGCAACATCTAGTTTGAGCATCTCCCTCAAATTCCTGAAAACAATATCAATCAGACTCTACTAGAACTACACGTATATTAGCAGAGATAGAGAAGGTTGCCTTCTTAGTTAAAGAAACTTCCTATAGCTAGGATAATGTTCTTATCTTAGGTCAACTCAAGTAAATTATTTTGCTCAAAAAGATTGTGGTATGATATGAAGATACTGCTATACTAAATACCTGAATACAATAGGACAGTAATCTCTCATAGAAGTAAATAATATAGTGTGGAGGTGTAAATTGTGAGCCCTTTTGGGGGAAATACATTCTTATTCTAACTCGTTCCCTAATGTTTGAAGATCTCACTTCACACATATGAACTGGTGCTATCTTGCCAAATGTGTACTTGTGAACTTCAAAAAATACATTACATGAGTTATGGTTGGAACTTCAGATAATACATTATGTACCACATGTCCTCTTTCATATCGATCATAACACATGATGAGTCGTGATGGCGTATAACTTACTGCTAACGGTCAACTCTGGTGTCTAGAATAAACAAATTATATTTACTTAAAATGGAACTCAAAACAAGAACTTCAATTAACCTTACTTATACAAAGCTTCCTACTTTTTTTGACTCAATTAAATTCATATACCTGCATATAGTTAGAACATTATGTATTGACATTCACGTAGAGCTCGCAACAGGACACCAAGCAAAGCTCATTTCATAACAAACAAACAAAACATTACTATAAAACTCACATTTTTGTCAAGTATCTCTATATCGCCAACAATAACTTGTGTTGTCCATCTACCAAATGTATATTTTCAATTTATCAAGCTATCTGCAACACCATGTCAACCTGATTTAAACACCAACACATAGAAGATAAAAGTATATAATAAACCAAAATAATCAATAGCTACGTATATTATGTTATCAACTTGAATCTCCATCATATAGTTAGGATTATCGAATATAGAATTAAAATAGATTCTTACTTACTCTTTAGTCCAACCTTGCATAAAATACCCATGTTTTGTCAAACATTCTATCGAGCACTTGACGGGCATCATGAACTAGTAAGATCTACGTATGAGAGAATGATATAATTTATTTAAAAGGTTATAATTGATATAGTTTATTTTCTTCAACTCAATTGGTCGAACACAAATCTTACCCTTCCTTGTATGAACCAATGGAATTGATAGAAGATGTATTTAGGGAGTGGTCTTTTTAGAAAAAAGCAATTTCTATGTGTTTTGATTTATAGGCACTACCTTTTTTTTACAAAAGTGGTATTTTTTTCTTCAACAAGACTGTTTTTTATAAAACCACTCTTTTATTGGGGGTTTCTATAGCCTTTTTTGTAGTAGTGAAATAAGGTTATCAAAAGATACAGTACTCCAATATTCTGTCAAGAGAACCACTAAGCATAAACAATGCTCTGCACGACCTTGCAAATCAAAAGAACGGAACCATAAAAACTCGTTTTTGTTCGGTCACAGTTGTGATGGACACACGTTCTGATCGTAACTGAGGCGACTGCGAGCTCCCGTCACTGTTCTCTTCACATTGTTAGTGTCATCGTGCACGTGCTTTAATTGTTAGCATTTAAGTTTGATTATTTACTGATTGTGTGTAAAAGTCAGATCGAATGATTGACAAGAAACACGTATGGACTAACAAAATAACCAAATAAATCGGACCAACATAAACTTCAAAACAAAGTACTCCGTAATATCATTTGTATTTTGTCTTGTGTCCAAAAAGTTTTCTTTTCTGGAAACTAAACTAACGTTTTGTTGTCTTTTTATCTCTATATTATGACTTAGGAATGTCGTCAAGGAGGCGTAATGGAGTTAGCACCAGAGGTCGTAATAATAGCCAACAAGCTGAAGATGTGATTGAAGTTGGCTCTAACCTACCTAACAACGCTCAAGGTTTTTTTTTGCTTGTTTAATTGGTTCACTATAATTTCCTTCCCTTGTTGGACTGTTTTTTTAATTTAAAGTACTATTTACTGTTACAGTTCCAGGAGATGCGCGGAAAAGAGTTAGAGGTCCAACAATGATGCCAAAAGTTTGGACAAAAACTGAAGAGGATCGTATTAGCGTTAAATTTAATGAATATGGGCAACCCGTTGACGAAACAACCAGCACATTGACCCATTTTATAGGATCACTTGCAAGGAGTGGGAAGTATTGCAAGCTTTACAAACCATGGAATAAAGTTAAGAATGCCAAGAAACAGATGTTGCTAGACACCGTGAATGTATGTTATAAATAATTACATATTTAACTGATTAAGATTTATATTTCTTCACTTGATGCCAAATTATTTTTTCAGGACAAATTTGATCTCCCCCGAGGTTCTGATGACTGGATTTTGAAATCTTTTGGGAGGAAAGTGAAAAATTGGAGGGCGAGAGTTAAAGAGGACTACTATGATCCGACTTTGCCATATAATGAACAAATTACCTCCAAGCCAAAACGAGTGCTCGCGTCTCAGTGGAAGAGACTCGTCAAGTATTGGAATAAGGGAAAATCAAAGGTATGTAAAAGAAATCCAAGCTTCATTAACATGTTTTTATTCTTAGTTTAACTCCTTATTTTTCTTTATCTCAGCGACTCAGTGAAAAAAATAAAGCCAACAGGGCAAAAAAGAAGATGATGCAAGTAACGGGTAAAAGAAGTTATGCTCAAGTTCGTGAAAAACAAAAGGTAATATTTAATATTTTCATGCAACTTTTTTGCAAGTTATGATGTTTCTCCACTGTGTGCACCCCTGTTTCAGTCTCATTGTGTCTCGGTCTCAACATATTTTTGACCTGATGTCTTGTTATAACTTTTTTGATGTTCACCTAGTTGAAATACATATACGGAGCAATGACAACAACCATAAAAAATGGATCAGTTAATAACTCTTAAGTTTAAACTAAAAAGTTGAGACGTTATGTGCTTTATAGATCGTTACAGAAATTATTTTCATTAGGTTAATAAAAAAGAACTTTTTCCTATTACATGATGCTTCATGATTTGCCGTTGATATCAAAGTTTGTTGTGAAGTTGTGAGACTTGATTATATGTTTTAGGTCAGAAAAAAGAGTTAAGCTCTAAGACTTGACAATTTGGTTATTCTAGTTCCTATTGTTTGAAATCTTATAAACAAATTGATGATATATATATTGCATGTGTTAAAACATTACTATGTTATTTTGAGAACTGAAGTCTATACGTCACCTATTATTCATAGTTTTCATGATAACTTGTATCTGTCGTGAAGTGATTATACACTATGCCATGCGTATTGATTAGAATAAGTGGTTATGTTCTTTGTTACTATATCAGTTCATGTTAAGTTCGTATATCGGTTTAGTTTAGTTCATATATCAGGTCGTGTTCAGTTTGTATGTCATTTCAGCTCTTGTGTGGGTATGCAAATATACTGATTCTCATCTTGATATAGGTACTTATTTTGGCATGTTAGTATTTAGCGCTACATCCGTTTTAGGTACTTCGTTTATTTACTTGATAGTCTGACCTGTGGCTGTGGTTGGCTGTGGCTGAGTTATCTCTTATTAGTCGCATATTTTTTTGTTTTATACTTATGGAAAATGATTCCTTGGCCAATTTGAAATTTACGCTTGTTTACATATACTAACTTTTTGTGACAGGTAATCTTGGGACGTGAACCAACTCGAAAGGAGTTGTTTCGTGCTTGCTTTTCTAAAGACGGAATTACACAAAACGTAGAAGCTGCAGATGCCATTGTATGTACTATGTCTATGTGTTCATTTTATCTGGAATTATTGTCATTTCATGCAATTTGATTAGTTTTAAGGTCTCCCATTTAACATATTTAGTACTTCTTATCAGGAACAAATGGAAGAATTAACTTCTCAACTTTCAGACCAGGAATTGGATGAGCCCGGACCTCAAGATATCTATTCTAAAGTAATGGGCCACGATAAAAATGGAACCGCAGAGATGTATGGGCTAGGTGTTCGTGCTTCTGATGTTTGGGGTGTGGTTCCAAGTCGTTCTGCTCGTCGTAGAGATAAGCTACAATGGAAGGCTACTGCTGAACAACTTAGTATTGAATTGGCAGAGTATAAAGCAAGGGAAGCACATATGCAAGGGTCGAGTAATAATGATTCTTATGGTACAAATGTTCCCCGTCCATCACCACAAGGCCTTATTGTTGCCAGTGAACCTCAACCTTTACGAGTATGTGTTTATTTAAAAGAAAATTTTGTGCTCTTACTAATTAACTATGACATATTATGCAAATTATAACTGTAGGTTGGACTTCAAGTTTACCTTAAGAGCATTTCAAACTCTGAGATTGTAGCAAAGGGTTGGTTAAGGAGTTTGGAACCGGATGAGGTAGTTGGGAGTGAAGAGATTGGACCAAATTGGTGTCAGGTAGATGTCCAAGTCGCTATAAAAAAGGATGAATATTTGGTCAGGAAGTATGGATTGTTTGTTACAGTTCAAGATGCTATTGGCGCACCAGTTGCTTGGCCTTGCTCTCTTGTTTCGGTATGCTACCTTGATATACTCGTCATTATTAAAGTACTACTTAGCCTAAACTTTATTACACCATATTAAACATGATCGGTTTATTTGTAGGTGGTGCACGAGGATGATTGATGATGGATGATGACTGCAGCGATGAGTTTCTAGCATTCCTTCTGTTACATCTGCTACTTGGTTTTTACTTTCTGTTATCGTCGCCTAATGGCTCAAGACTATCTTTACTTTCCTATGTTGGCATTGCTACTTGGTTTTTATTTTCTGTTATCGTCGCCTAATGGCTCAAGACTATCTTTGCTTTCCTATGTTGGCATTTATGTTTATGTAAGACTTATGTTGGATGTTGTTTCAACCTGGTTGAAACTTCTTTTATGGAATGAAATATTTTCTTATTGAATTATATTTCTTGTCTTCACTTGGTTCAAATTTAGTTTGGTTGATTGTTTTATGTTCTTGAGTTAAGCATTGTTACATATGTTGCACGGATATAGATTTCGAGCGTTTTATTAGGATTTGGGTGTTTTATTAGGACCATAATGCTATTAACCAAAAATGTGCAAAATGTGTTTTGTGACACCAAAGTTGGTCCTAAGAGAGCATCAATGTATTACGACCCTTTTATTGGTATTAAAATATGACACTATTTATTATGTTCTAGTCCTATAAAAATGTATGTTAGGACGCTTAAAAGTGTTTTAAAACATAATAGATGGGTAAGCATATATTAGGACACCGAAAAGCATCTTATTATGTGCAATATTAGGACGCTATTTGGTCCCAAAAACATTTTTATATGACCAAATTATTAGTTTTAAAATGTTCTGGTTTATTAGGACGCCGATAAGTGTCCTAACCATCTAATACAACCCCTACCTATAGGACACTCTTATTTTGGTCCTATTAGATCAAAGGTCCTATAAACCTGGTTTACAGGACACAAACCAGTGTCCTATAAGACCTTTTTTCTTGTAGTATAATCTCTCTAATCAGCAAACCATAATTTATGCTAAGAGATCCCTTGATATATGCTAGGATATTTACATGCGTAATATACAATATTTATCTAACATACCCCGCAGTCGAAGCGGGAGGGGAACGAACACTGAGACTGTCTCGAAAATCTTCAAAAAGTATCCGTGGAAGTCCTTTAGTAAAAACATGATCAATTTGATAGCGAGAAGGAATGTGGAGAACACGAACCTCACCGCGAGCAACTTTTTCTCGCACGAAATGAATATCCATTTTGATGTGTTTTGTGCGTTGATGTTGTACAGGATTACCAGACAAGTAGATTGCGCTAACATTGTCGCAATAAACTAAGGTAGCAGCGGAGATAGGACAATGTAGCTCAAGTAGAAGATTACGTGTCCAACAAGTTTCAGATACCACATTTGCAACGCCACGGTATTCGGCTTCGGCACTTGAACGGGAGAGAGTGGGTTGACGCTTGGACGACCAAGAAATAAGGTTGTCACCCAAGAAAACACAATAACCGGATGTAGATCGCCGCGTATCTGGACACCCCCCCAATCAGCATATGTATAAGATACAAGCGTAGTAACTTTTGAAGGGTAAAGATGTAAACCATAGTTAACAGTGCCACGAATGTAACGCAAAATCCTCTTGAGGGCGTTCATATGATCAACTTTAGGATCGTGTATATGTAAACAAAATTTGTTGCACAACATATGAGATATCGGGTCTTGTAAAGGTAAGATAGTGTAGAGCCCCAGCGAGACTTCTATAATGAGTAGGATCTTCATATGGAGAACCGGAAGAAATACTCAGCTTGGAATTAGTGGCGACAGGGGTAGCAACTGGGTTACATGTAGACATGCCTGCACGCTTAAGTATATCTTCTGCATAAGTCCGCTAAGAAAGAAAAAGACCACCTGCATGTCTTTTAACAGAAATTCCCAAAAAATAACTCAATGGTCCAAGGTCAGTCATTGCAAATTCTTTAGCAAGAAGAGACATGATACGTTGTTGGAGATGTTGTGATGATGCTGTCAGAATTATGTCATCAACATACAATAAAATATAGGCTGTATCACGGCCATGTTGATAAATAAATAATGAATGATCACACTTGCTGTGTATAAAACCAATAGTAGAAACAAAATCTACGAACCATTGATACCAAGCTCGCGGAGCTTCTTTGATTCCGTAAAGAGATTTCTTAAGCAAGCACACATGATCCGGATAATGTGAATCCCGAAATCCTATAGGTTGATGCATATAAACCGTTTCATGTAATGAACCATGCAAAACTGCATTTTTAACGTCCAATTGATGTATAGGCTAAGAATGGGATAACGCAAGAGAAAGAACCGTGCGTATCATGGTCGGTTTAACAATCAGACAAATGTTTCATCACAATCCACACCAAGTTGTTGAGATCTACCGTCACCAACGAGACGGGCTTTATGCCTTTCAAAAGAACCATCAGATTTCCTCTTATGACGAAAAACCCACATGGATCGACTTATATTCATGCCTCGAGTGCGAGGTACAAGTTACCATGTCTTATTTTGAATGAGAGCATGAAACTCGTCGGACATTGCATTATTCCAGTTTGGGTCAGACAAAGCATCTTTTGGGTTTTAGGGAGTGGAGATGGAGTAAGTGTAACACCCCACTTTGATAAGTGGACCGTTATGCATAATTATGGCGTGTCATCAAAGCATGCAAGGTAATATTTACTAAAACATACATGACCATAGGGAAAACCGGAAACAAACATTGGTTCCCAAACACAAGCCCAAAACATAAATAAAGTAAATGAACTAGGAGGACAAGACAACTGTCCAAACAAGCATAATTATGAAGGCAAAAAAGAGAAGAAGTATAAGGCAGCTTCCATCCTATGCACGTCCTCCATAAGCTCAGGTCTGTCCTTGGGTACTTGCCGTTTTGGGACATAGAAAGGAAAGTAACGGCTGAGCAATACGCTCAGTGAACGAATATACGACATAGTATGAATGGCTGTAACATAAATAAGACTAATAGTAGCGGAAATGTATAAGTCCTGGAAAACCTGGAACATGTTCATAAAACTGGTTTTATAGTTTGAAAAGACTTATGTTTTTATATGAAAACCGTATTAATTAGCCAGTAGCCTATATAGGTCATGAGGTTTCACCGTGCATGAATACTTGGAGGGGAGACCTCGTCATGCAATTAGAGGGGTTGCCTCTAATTAAGTAGTCTGAGTAGGAGGGATCAACTCTTAGTGAAGGATGCAAGGCACACATCGCATTCACTCTGGTAATACTGGTAAAACATGTAACTAGGATGCACCCATACGCGCCACATGATAATATAATATAATGGCCAAAACTAAAAAGGGACGCCACGAGCAATCACTTCGCCGTGGGGAAGTCATAACACTGGTGCCTCCAGTGTTATGGTTATGATACCTCCATAACTAGGTGACACTGGTGATGTATGTATATGGCTTAGGCTCTTAAACTAACATAAGTAATCAAACATATAAAACAATACTGGGAAAACAGTTGGCTGCAAACGGGGAATCCTAATAAGGAAAGAATGTCCATATCGAAGGGACAGGAAATCCATACCTTATGTCTAGTGAACGAAGAAGACGAAAGAATGAAAATCCTACTCCGATCTCACTAATGCTACATAAATAGGGGACATGTATAAGTAATCTGTTTACTGAGTACGTAACTGACTATATCATGTCTTAGCTTGTTTATATGTTCTTGTCTTGTTTTACTGATTTTAATGTTATGCTGTGTTTATCCCGTATTTTAAGTATTCTGGTTAAGTATTACTTGTATTCTTGTATTATTATACTTGTTGTGTAATAATAAGTAACTTTCTAAAAATAGCAGGTTTCCTAAAATAGAAAGTTTCCCAAAAATAGAAAGTTTACAAAAATAGATCAGTTTCTATAAATAGAAAGTTTCCAAAATAGTAAGTTTCCTGAATTAGAAAGTTTCCATATTTATAAATAAGCAGAATTAATAAGCTAATATTATAAGCATAACTTTACTGGTTAAATATCATAAGTCATGTAATTATTGGTAGAGTTTATTAATAATATCATGTTAATTAAATAAATTATAGGTTGTACGATTTAATTAAATATAAGCATGATTTAATTAAATTAAGGTGTATAGAATACTTAGGTTAAACATGTATTAATATTATATTAATTATAACGTAAGTCATGTTTATTAATTAATTATATTCCATGTCTTAAATATTTAATTAATACTATAGTCTAAATTAACTAAATAACTACTTAGGTTAAAACATGTATTATTGTCTAAACAATAATAACCTAAGTCCATGTTTAATTAAACTAATTATTAGCCATGTTTTAATTAATTTAATTTCTTGCAAAAATAATATAACTTGAAAAAAAAAATAACTTGTAGGAAAAAAACGTGACTTGTAAAAACGTTCCCGCGACAAAACCTGGGTTTTACTTATAAGCCGAAACATATCCGGACCGGACCCCTTAAGCAGGACTGAACCAAACACCCCTAGCAGTGGCTACCCGGCCTAACTGGTTGCCACTGCTCGAACTAATTCACCACCGGCTGCAGCCAGTGGTTTCCCCTGCTGCCTCGGCTAGCCACTGTACCCAACAAGGTTCCCACCGGCAGTAGGCCGGTGGATCCCCCTGTTGCGCTGCTGCTCCCCCTGTTCGAACCAAGACAGCCACCGGCTTAAGCCGGTGGTGCCTGCTGTTGGACCGCGACCCACACCGAGCCCCTTAGGGGTCTTGGCTTTGGCTAAAAGAGGGACACCGAGAGCTTAGAGCTCTCGGTTGGCTGCCGAACCACAAACACAAACCACACGAACCCTTCCATGATTTTATTTAAATTCATAACATGTTTAACCATAGTTTTGAAGATCAAACTCATGTATTCATAAATAAATTAAAAGGAAATAAAGAGATGAAGGTTTTTGATAATTATCGAATGCGTGATTTAAAAGAACTAGAACACGAACACGTATACCAATGAACCCAAGATCAAAATCAAAACGGATCTTCCTCTTGTGTTTGTTCAATGCCCCGACCAAGGAAAGCAAGAAAGGGGCTAGGCTTTTATCTTTTCTAAAAATTCTTATGTTATGAAACCCTCTGTGTTTACTTTTCCTCATTTAGTTAGAATTAAAAATGGGCTTAGCCCTCTTGTCTTGGGTTTCCGCGGACACAAGGCCCAAAAGGATTACATTGGGCCTTTTTGCATGTACAAGTATCTAACGTGTTCGCTTGTATGTTAAAATGTTTGTATCGGTTCATGTTTTTGTATTCATGATATATTCATCATACGTAACCTGTTTATCGTGTATTAATATATACTACGTAGTTCATGTGTTCGTGTTTTAATGTTCGTGATTATAATTATTATTGTTGAAAATACGTTTTTCGTATAAAGAAAGTCTCGGTCACTCCAACAATATAGTTATAGGCTCGTAGTAGTGTTTAAGTAACATTTATTAAATAGCCCGACCCATGAGCATGTTCATGGGCCGGATGCCCAAGTCCATTAAGGACTTGGGTATATAAGCCTCTTTCCAACATGGAAAGAGGTGTTGGTTGTTTCATTTTCTCATAATATTACACATAGTTTCTTTCACTTCTCTCTCTAAGTTTCTCTCTAGAAAACATCAACCCTCTTGAAACATAAAGATTTTCATTGTTTAACAATTAATAATTATCGTGTACTATCACGTACTTAATACTTATCGTGTAAAAACACGTACGTAATTTCTGTAATTAATAATCGTGACACGTGTTCGTGCTATAAAAGGAAAGTTTTTATCTGTACATACGTTTACTAAGTGTACTGTTCATGGTAAAAGCATGCGGGTTTTACAACTCTTCCCCCCTAAAAAGAATAATTCGTCCCCGAATTGTAGATAAAATAAACTGAAGGAGGAACATAACCAAATTCAAAACTTGAAAGGCATGCAAGATAAAAGAATATGAAGGTGACATGCTAGAAACGAACGTCGAACGTGACATGGCTAAAGGACATGGAACGTGACGTGACTGAAAGAACGTATCTAATCGATGAGAGAAAAATGATAAGAATTCTGGATGGACTCCTCCGTTCCAAGTGGCTTCCCGCCTAGAACGGTCCTCTAAAAGGTCTTGGCGGAAATAACAATATTAGTCGTCATGACTTTATCTTGACGATAGAAAAGTTTCTGGTTCATCAACGTAAGATAGATTTTCATGAATCTGATTGAGTGGATGAGAATTAACGTGCAAGGGTAATTGAAACGTTATGATGCGAAATAATCTGAAGTAAATGACATAAGTACGTCTGAGCAGTGATGCCCGAGACATACTGAAACATAGTACGTGAACAATTGTGAACGTGATACGTGAACAATTGTGAACGTGATACGTGGAGATATGGTGAGTGTAATGTAAGAAACATATGGTGGACAATGATACGTCCAACATATCATGAACGTGATATGAGAAACGTGGAATGAACATGACATGTGAAACATATCGTGAACGTGAGATAACTGAGGAGGTAATGCCAACGATATAAGGTGATGGAAAGTTTATTAGACTTAAGTTTGGTCTCTCAAGCTTCTGCAGAACTTCCCGAACAAAACATGAAACGTAAATCGTAGGCCAGGATACGATCATGAACGTGACATGTCATAAACGTGAGCACGAAAGCGAGTCGTTGAATTAGAACAAGGACGTGAACGTAAATAAGGAGCACAAATGTGAACCTTTGCCTGGCCCGACAGCAGAGGAATTACCAAGTGATCGGATGAGCCTTGGCTGGAACATGTCCGATCAATCTGCTGACTCTGAAATCCTTGCGGATGTAAGGATTCTGCAGACTTGGTCAAACTGTTGACAGTAACCCAGATAGCATCATGCTTCTTCTGAGTTTGCGGTAATCTGGTAACCAAAATCCATGGAGATCTTGTCCCATTTCAGATCACAATTTCCGATGGTGGAAAAACATCCCAGTCTGTTGGTGTTCTATCTTAGCATGGTGGTATGACAGGTACTTAGATATGAACGTAATTGTATCTTTCTTCATAGAAACTGGATACGTAGAAGTTTGGAAAACTATGTGTCTCTGAATTTAGACTTCTTTTAACGTAGGATTTTTCTGGAACACCTAATGTAGTGTAGGGTTCTCACCTTTACGCATAAGCTGAGTCATGGTAAGATTAACCGTGAGAATCCATGTGATTCAGTGTGTCACTGTAATCAACCAGAATTTATATTGAAAAATTTCAAGGTGAAATTTATTCTTTTGTAACATGGCGTGAAGATGGTCTTCGTGCTCTTCTCACATGGGAACTCGATTATAAAATTCATAACACTGTTGGAGCCATCCAAAGATTAAAACAAAATCATGAATTTAGCATGACCAAATCGTGTACGAATAGCAGTCATGGAATGTCCTGCTATTTCCCTCGAAACTGTTGGCAGCATGATCATGAATCCGATCATGTAAAAGTGCTTAACACACTAAAGTCGATTGGACACGTCGTCAGTACTTGGAGGAGAATAACGGTCATAGATGTTGATTTGTTTAAATCGACTGTAGTCGACACATAATCTCATGTTGCCATCCTTCTCCTAGAAGGTTACTCTGGAATACATGTGGTAAGATTATGGAATAATCGGCTGGTTATGAGTAAGCGACTTCAGAAGTCGTATCCTCAATAATAGCTGGAATCTTCGCAACCATGGAACAACAAACACGTGCTTGTAAAGCATAATTATTTGTACTGATTTTCCTGATGGAAAATCATGTTGAATGTATTCAGGAGGCTGAACATCGTTGTACATAATCTGATATGAATGGCGACTAACCGTAGCATGGGGTGCTGTTCTTAGTCCATAATCAAAATCATATTTAACTCGCATCAGTCTGAGTAAGTGTGTTAGCAGATTGGATCTTATCATTAGACTGAAGGAAAACCTTCGTATATATGGGTGATTCGAATGGCGTTCTTTATGGTCATGGATATATGTGAAATATGAAATCAAGAAATGAAAAAGTCATGAAGGAAACGTGACATGTCTCACTGAATGTGTTTTTCCTGTCTGCGTGTCCAAACGCGAATAATACGCCGGTGAAGGTACTGAAATTCTTGTGTCCTGATTAATACATGACACAACAAAAGGGATATACCCCTTGGAGGGTACCCTGAATTTCTTAGGGCTGTTCCAGGTGATAGATGTGAGTCATGTGTCTTGACTCGTGTCCTGAGAAAATGTTCTTATGACATGTGTCTTGACTGATGTCTTGACATGTGTCTTCAGCAAAAGTATGCGAGACATGTGTCTTGACTGATGTTTTGACTGATGTCTTGACATGTGTCTCTAGGTGTGAAACGAATGAAACTAAAACTCTTAGGTTATCATGCCAGAATTGGCGGATCGGTTGGACTGCCTATACTTTGTAATATCTGATCACGTCCGTGACCGGTGTTCTATCGTGATTACCAGGATAGTTGCTGTCACAGTAACGATTATTATCATCTTGTCTGTCAGTTCCATGACGGTCATTCTCATGACTATGATTCATGTAACTATTCAGCTGAGTGGCCGACTGGTACCGGTTCTCACTCTGTTGGAAATACGTTTTACGTATTATAAAGGGTCGGTCACTCCAACAATAGTCTAAGTAATGGCTCGTAGTTTAGTTTTACTAATATTAAGCAAACAAGGCTAAGTCAAGCCTACAACTTGTGTAGGTCGGCCCAACTTGTAAGCCCAAGCCCATCTTATGGGCTTGGGTATATAAACCCTCTCCTTAGATGGAGAGGGTGTGGATTCATTCATTTTTCACATAGTTCTTATTTTCTCTCTCAAGAAGTGTGTGTGATTCTACCAAGTTTTTATCTCTTTCTCTCTCTAAAACATAAGCTAGATTTACAATATCCTACAAATAGTATCAAGAGTAGGGGTGTAAACGAGCCGAGTCGAGCCGAGTACTGTCAAGCTCGATCTCGACTCGAATAAAAAAACTCGAGCTCGAAACTCGGCTCGAGCTCGATCGAGCTTTATATTTTGAGCTCGATCTCGACTCGTTATATAAAACTCGAGCTCGAAACTCGACTCGAGCTCGATTATCTTGACATGTCATGCTCGAACTCGATAAATACTCGTCATATGAAGCTCGACTCGACTCGATTTATCTATATAAAAGGGTAACAAAATAAGCTCGATAAGGCTCGCGAGCTTCTCGAGCCGAGTATATTGGAGCTCGAACTCGACTCGAATATATACTCGAGTAGCTCGAACTCGAGCTCGACTCGTTTAGATCGAGTCAATTTCAAGTAGTTTACGAGTCGATCTCGAGTAACTCACGAGCTGTCTCGGCTCGTTTACACCCCTAATCAAGAGCCATGGGATCCAAAATACTTGATTCATACGCCTAGTTTGATCCAAAATCATACGTACCCAATTTTTTTTTTTTTTGTGTTTTTATGGTTTAATCTTGATATACATCATCTACATACTTGTAGTAGTGATTTGGTATTGTTACTTTGGTTAAAAACACAAAAAATTTTGGTGTTTGATTCATTTTTAGGCTAAAAATCTCGAATTTGTTGTGTTCTAGTACTATCCAAGAAAAGTGGTACTTTTGATTCCATACTACGATCTAAATATTGCGATCACATAAACCTGGGATTTGTACTTGCGATCGAATATCACAATCACATGTTATAATCCGTGTTACGATCAGTGACTGCGATCTGTGTTACGATCAGTGACTGCGATCCGTGTTACGGTCAGTGACTGCGATCCGTGTTACGATCTAGTGACTGTGATCCGTGTTACGATCAATGAAAGCGACCCGTGTTACGATCTAGTGACTGCGATCACGTGTTACGATCAGTGACTGCGATCACGTGTTACGATCCAGTAAATGCGATCACTTGTTACGATCAGTGACTGCGATCACGTGTTGCGATCCATTGTTGCGATCAGTTGTTACGATCACCCATTGCGATCAAAGGTTACGATCACCCATTGCGATCAAAGGTTACGATCACCCACTGCGATCAAAGGTTACGATCACCCACTGCGATCAAGAGTTGCGATCCAACATTTTTCAAAAACATGTTTTTGAAAATTTTTCGTGTGCAATTTTATCTTGGAATTTTTTGTTTATCGAGAACAATTATTAGGGAATTTTAACATTATTTTTCGACTTCAACACACAACAACAAACACATTTACTTTCTCTCATTGTTCGATCAACATTTTTAAATCTTAACTTATCGAAATGGAGTACACATCTCTTACGGATAAGTCCATCCTCTCGGGTACGGATAATCGTCCACCAATGTTGGTGAAGACTATGTACAAGGATTGGGCTTCACGAATGGAACTTTATATGTTGAACAAAGAAAATGGACATCTCATTTGGGCATCGGTGCTCAATGGACCATTGGTATATGGTACTGTGACGGAAGGTGTTGTTACTCGTCATCGCACAACGGGTGAATTAACTGGAGATGCTAAGATTCAAGACAAGTGTGATAAACAAGCTACAAATATCATTCTCCAAGCCCTTCATCCAGATGTCTACAAACTTGTGAGTAAACATAAAGTTTCCAAAGAGCTATGGGATAGAATTCGTGTTCTTATGCAAGGCACCTCGTTAACTAAACAAGAACGAGAGTGTAAGCTTTATGATACTTTTGATAAGTTTCCCTATGTCCCCGGGGAGACTCTCAATGATTACTATTTGAGATTCACTCTCTTGTTGAATGAGCTTAACATCTATGGCCTGGCAATTCCTACGTTTTAATTGAATACCAAGTATTTGAACACTCTTCCTTCAGAATGGAGCAAGTACGTGACAACTGTTAAATTGGCTAAGGATTTGCATCAAACCAACGTGGATCAACTTCAAGCTTTTCTTCAACAACACGAATGCCATGTAATCGAGGCTCGGTTGTCTACACCACAAGTTCGTGATCCACTTGCCATGTATGCTTCTCAACAAATGACTCCCCAACAAAACATGGCTTACACTTATCAACAACCATCATACTTGCAGCAGTCACCACCACACACCTATCAGCAACCACATCAACCATCTTATCAACCACTAATGATGCCACAACAAGCATTTCCACAAAGTGTTCTTCAACAGCCTTATCCACAGCAACCAGCACATCAGGCATCACCATCACAAGCTACCACTTCTCCAATAGGCTATACTCCTCAGCAAGGATATTTTCCAATTGAATCACAACCAGCACAAGCCTTCTATTCCAATGAACTTCCACCAATACAAGCACCAGTCTTTACTCCAAATTATACACCTACTGATGTCTTAAACCATCTCACTGCCTACTTGTCAAAACTTGTTGCAACTAGAGGATTTCCACCAACGAACAATCAGCTCCGCACTTCTTCAAATCCTCGTCAACAAGCCACTATTCAAGATGGTCAAGTGACGGTGCAAACCATTCAGGAAAGGCAAAATTCATATGGACCTCCTACAAGGACCGTGAACACTCAAGCTGTGACTTCTCAAGCTAGTGGAAATGGAAGCACTATTGGTCCTCAAAAGGTTGTGTCTTGCTACAGTTGCCGAGGACAAGGTCATATGGCGAGGGAATGCACTCAGCGAAAAAGGAGAAGGGATGCAACATGGTTTCGTGAGAAGATGTATTTGCTCGATGCTCAGTCTAAGGGGAAGATTTTTGATTCATAGGAATTAGCATTTCTGGCAGACCCAGGAGAAGCAGATAATGAAGGCATTGCAGTCGTCTCTACTTCTAATGTAGCATATCAAGCAGATAATCTTGATGCATATGATTCGGATTGTGATGACATTCACTCAGCCCAAGCTGCACCCGTTGCTAATCTCTCTCACTATGGTTCTGATGTCGTCAGTGAGGTACCAACCACATCTAATAATGTTCATGATAATCCACATCATGTGAGCATGAAAATGACAACCTCGAACAGCATTCGGGAACTAGTAACTCAAATGATGCGGTATCCAATCCAACACATTTGAGCGAACCTCAACCAAATGCTACGACGGGTATGGAATCTTATGATCAACGTGATTTGGTAATGGTGCCTAAACATATTATTGATAACATGAATGTGGCCGTTCGACAAACCATAGATATGAATGTCAATCTAACCGCTGAGCTTGCGATGTATAAGGAAAAGGTCAAAACTATTGAAATTGACCCTCAAGCAGATAGAATAACTTATTCTGAATTTGACCAATTTCGTTTTGAAAAGATTAAACACTTAAACGAAATAGATTCATTAAAAGCTACTCTTTCCAATGAATTAAAAGAAAAAGAGTCGGTTGTAAATGATTTTCAGAAACTTAAAATGGATTTCGAAACTCTCGAGTCTAAAAAGTTTGAATCGGAAATTAATGCTATCAAACTTCTTAAATTCAAGGAACAACAGCTTTTAAAACAATACGCTTCCACAAAAAGGTTCATCTTTTAGCTAAATCGTTCAAAGAACTCGAACTTAAGCATCTCCAAGATTTACCACCTAATCCTGGTTATGCAAAACAAGCTCAGGAATATATTCCTTGTCTATATGATGTGACCATAATTGGCAAATCGAAAGATGTACCTTATGTTCGTAGTACTGAGGATACACAGTCACTTGCGGAAGAAACTCATTCTAAAATGCTTTCAAAATTCCATAAGCTTGATTATGTTCAGCACAATAAAGATCAATTTTCTAAAAAGACCCGTATTCGTATACAAAAGGAATTAGCTCGATTAACAGTTTTTGTGCCTCAAAGTTTGTCCACAGAAAACCTTCCTAGTACGTCTCCTACACTTGTCAAAAAGGATTTAACTAAGTTAATTCCACCGGTAAGTAAGGTGTCAGATAGCTTAAATGCAATGCACCAACACTTTGCCGATTTTGACAAGGTCATTACGGAACGTACGACGGCCACGACCATAACGGAAGGTGAATGGAATTTTGAGCACACTAGAGCTGCGTTCCGAGACGAAATTGTTCCATTTATAAACAATGTTAAAGCTTGTCTTAGTAATATTGATCAAGATTTTCTTTTGGAAATAGAAGAAGTTAGACGCGTTTTCAATGAAATTGATGATGCTTATGAAAATGGTTTAATTGAAATTGAACGAATTTCACGTCAAAATGATCAGCTTCTGAAGCAAGTGATGTCGCATGATATTGTCTCCGTCTGTGTGAACAAAAGTGTTGATAATGATTCTATTGTACATAATGTTGATTCTGTGGATAATGTGGTAGATAGTACTTGTCACAAATCTGACGTTGAATTTTTAAAGCTTCAAGATTCGTATTCTTCGCTTTCAAAACATTTTGATGAGATCCAAACACATTGTATTTCGCTTGAATGCAAGCAACAATTTATTCAAGAAATCTTTGAAACTTCATTCGAAGGTGTTAATATAGATGATGCAAATTTTCAAAAGAATTTTCGATTAAATTTACAATCAATACAACGTCAGCCAAGTGACAAGGTTGCTAGATCATTGCCGATTGACATAGAGAAATCTAAGGAGATTAACTGTGTGAACGTACTTGAGGCCGTTGAGAATTTTAAACTTGATCTAGATAATCGAGTTTCCAAGATTTTTCCAAAGTTTATAACTTAAAATAGAAAAATACACAACTCTTCGATTCAGTAAAGCCCGCATGTGCTAATACCACTGCACAGAACCAATTAATGATTGAAAAATTGAATCGAAAGTCGGTGGAAATATCTGATTTGAGGGAACAAATTTGTGATAAAAATTCGGCTTTGGCTGAGTTAAAGGAAACACTTCGTACCCTAATAGGTAAGAATGTTGTGGATAACGCAACCCCTGTCTCAGCATCGTCGTCTAGTGCAATCAAAATGAACCTCATCACCGTCACACCACTTAACAAGGGCCCTAGAACTAAACCATCTCAAACATTGGTCACCAAAGATAAGGCAAAATCAAAACTAGCTTCTAATATTCCCGTGTTGCCTTCTACAGGAGTAAGCACCACTACTAAGGCTCAAAGATCTAAGCTTAAAAGAAACAAGAAGAATGATAGGATCTTGCCCCCATCTAGTAGTCAAGTGAAGAAGAAAGTAGATGCCCACCATAGGAATGTTATTTCTGTTTTGAATAAAAAGAATCATGTAGCTAAACCTAAAGGCTTTGCGGTTGTGCAGCATTCCAAGCCTACAGTGAATTCTAATTTGAAATGTTGGAATTGCAATGAATGTATGTTTTCTAGTTGTCATGATTCTTGTTTTATTGACCATGTTAATGAGATGAATGGCCGGAAAAATGGTTTAGAATAGAAACCGACTGGGAAAGTGTTAACCCAAGTTGGTTGGATGTGGCGCCCCACTGGTAGAACTTTCACTATAGTAGGAAATTTGTGCCCTTTAACTAGGATCACTCCCACTAAAGCGAAGAAAGCGTGCCCTTTAACTAGGAGTACCAAGGCTACCAAAACACAAGTGTATCCTTTAACTAGGAACACCAACACTACCGTAGGAACCAAGTGCGCTTTAAATAAGTATACTCCCACTGTAGTGCCCGCTAATACTCCAAAACCTCAGAAAGTTGGAACAATAAAACATGTTAGTGGTAAAACTCACAATAGAAAACGCAGGAAATCTAAGGGCAACACAAATGTTAGCTATTCTGATAATATTATATCTGTATCTGCTAACACTCCGGAACCAATAGTTTCCAATGCATTTTCTACTGTTGTTGTTGAAAACAGGTGGTCCAAATTGTTCTCTAGTATTTGGACTCTGATTGCTCCAAGCATATGACCGGAGATCGCTCTTAGCTCAGAAATTTCGTCAGCAAGTTTCTTGGTACGGCTCGATTTGGAAATGATCATATTGCAAAGATAATGGGTTATGGTGAATATCATATTGGGAATGTTATAATTTCAAGAGTGTATTATGTGGAAGGTCTCGGTCACAACTTATTTTCTGTGGGACAATTTTGTGATGCAAACCTAGAAGTTGCTTTTCGAGAGCACACCTGCTTCATTCGTAATTTAGAAGGGGTTGATTTATTGAAAGGTACTCGAGGGAATAATTTGTATACTTTGTCTCTACAAGACATGATGGCCGCTTCTCCCGTATGTCTTCTCTCCAAAGCATCAAAGACTAAGTCATGGTTATGGCATCGATGGTTATCTCATCTTAACTTTGACGCTATTAATCATTTGGAAAAAAACGAACTTGTTCGTGGTCTTCCTAAACTTACATTTCACAAGGATCATTTGTGTTTCGCGTGTACTATGGGGAAGAGCACTAAAAAATCTTACAAACCCAAGACTGAAGACACCAACCAAGAGAAACTTTATTTATTGCATATGGATCTTTGTGGGCCAATGCGTGTTGAAAGTCTTAGTGGTAAGATGTATATCCTCGTCATTGTCGATGATTACTCTCGGTTTACATGGGTGAAATTTCTTACGACAAAAAATGAGGCACCCAAATTCATGATCGGATTTCTCAAGATGATTCAAGTGCGTCTCAACACTACTGTCCGACGCATTCTTACAGATAATGGAACCGAATTTGTGAATCAAATTTTGCGAGATTATTATGAAGAAGTTGGCATTTCTCATGAAACATCCGTTGCTCGCACTCCACAACAAAACGGTGTCGTTGAAAGGCGAAATCGCACACTTATGGAAGCTGCTCGAACGATGTTAATTTACGCAAATGCTCCATTATTTTTATGGGCAGAAGCAGTATCAACAGCAGTTTTCACCCAAAACTGGTCACTAATTCGAAAACGCCATGGTAAAACACCTTATAAGCTTCTCCATGGAAAAGTACCAGATTTATCATATCTTCATGTATTTGGTTCTCTTTACTATCCAAATAATGATGGTGACAATTTGGGAAAACTTCAACCCAAGGCTGATATTGGTATCTTCATTGGTTATGCACCCACAAACAAGGCATACCGAATCTACAACCATAATTCTCGAAAGATCCTCGAAACTATGAATGTTGATTTTGATAAGCTGACAGCAATGGCTTCTGAGCAAAGCAGCTCTGAACCCGCACTTCATGAAATGGGACCCAGTAACATTAGCTCTGGTCTTGTCCCAAACAAACCTACTTCATCATCATTTACACCACCTTCTAGGAATGATTGGGATACATTGTTTCAACCATTCTTTGATGAATTCTTTACTCCTCCAAGTATTGTTTCTCCAGAACCTGAAGTAATAGCTCCGGTTACCGAAGTTGTAGCTCTAACAACCAGAGCACAATCAGATACGTCTGCACCTATAATTGGTCAAGATATACCTTCAACAAGTAATTCTCAACCAACACCCGTTTCAAATACCCATGTCACGCCTATTGATGATGATCACGATTTGGAATTCGCTCAAATGTGTGAACTTCCATTCTTTGGTGTACCAATTCCCGACCATAATCAAGTCGGGTCGTACACCTCAGAGGAAGCTCCTACTACGGTTTACTCCAATCCACGGATTCGTAAACATGACAGCAAGTGGACAAAGGATCATCCTATAGATTCTATTATTGGTGACCCTAATCGTCCGATATCCACACGAAGTCAGTTACAAGAAAATGCAATGTTTTGTCATTGATGCTTTTCTCACTGAAGTTGAACCTAAGACATGGCAATAAGCTTTTACTCAATCTTGTTGGATAGAAGCTATGCAAGAAGAACTTAATGAATTTATACGTCTTGAAGTATGAGAACTTGTCCCATGCCTGGATCAAGTGCAGTTACTCACTTTGAAATGGGTTTACAAGGTGAAACTAGACGAGTTAGGCGGAATATTGAAGAACAAAGCTCGACTAGTAGCTCGTGGATACAAGCAATTATTGGGGATCGAATTTATGGAATCTTTTGCACCGGTTGCCCGTTTGGAAGCTATTAGACTATTCCTCGCTTATGCAGCCCACATGAATATGATCGTCTATCAGATGGATGTGAAGACGGCATTTCTGAATGGTGAAATCAAGGAAGAGGTCTATGTTCTGTTGATCCCAAACTTAGATCGATTTAGCTTTGTGTATACGAGATTAGATCAAGTTATACACGTAGAGAAACTTTGTTTATGTATAAAGTAATTTAAGTGTTATGCGGAATTAACACTTAAACAAGAACACACAAAGATGTAAACAAACTTTCACTTGATTAATGATAACAAACTTGCTTACAATGAAAGTGTTTAACGTATGAAAACTTATATTGAACAATAACCTAAAGGTCTTTTATAGACACAAGAAGCCTTGTACAAGAGTCTACGTATCAACTATTCTAGGTAAAGATAATTATAGAAAATACAATGTTGAACTTATCTTTACTAGAAACAATATACGCGTAGACTAAATCTTTCCATCAGTGCTTGTTTTCAACCTATCAATGCTTGACATCTTCTTGTCAACGCTTGATCTGTCAGCATTTGTTTTCTTCCTATCAAAGCTTGTTTTCCTCTTGTCAGCGCTCAAGTAGACTGGCTATTTATTATTCCCAACAATCCTCCCCTAAAATTGATATCTACTCTAGTAATCAAGTTTCTGAATAAACATTAAGAACTAGGAGGAATCTTACAACACTTATCATATTGGTAATAAATATGTCTGATCAAATCTTTGGCCACGTCACTTGAATAATCAATCTCCAGCTGTGTTGTCTTCATCTTCTCCAAGACTTCCTTGGACATGGAATACTAACCATCTACAAGTAGATACTCAGCAAACTTTGTAGAACTCAAGTAATATACACCAGCAGCTGAATACAAACGCCATTGAAGACCACTGAGGTCATCTTCAAGATCCTTCCAAACAGCAGGATCTTCATCTCTTGGTCCACACATTCTCTTGAATGTTGACCACAGTTTTGTTGCATTAACTGAAGTAGGAGCTTCAGTCTCATACTTGGCTTCTAACAACCTCCAAAGGTTTACCAAGTCTTCTCTATCAAAACTTGCAAAGAGAGATGTAAGTGTGGTAAAAGTGTGAACCTCTTTCCCATACCTGCCAATCTTCCAAAACCTACATTCATCTTCTTCATAGCTTATAATAGGGTTTCTAGAATCAAGAGGTAACACTTGTACCATATCTGAAGCTTCCAATGGTGAGAGCTTGAGGCTCCTTCTTATAACAGCCTCACTTGGATTTAACCTATCCATATCTTTAGGAAACTCAAGAGGGACTCCCTTCTTCAAAGGTCTGGGAACAATCATTGCCTTCTTAAGCTCCATCTCTTCTGCAAGTTCTTCTTTCCTTTCATCAGAAAGAAGTCTTAGAGTGTTTTATTCCTGCACTCTTGCCCAAATGGGATACGCTTTGAACTCAAACTCCTCAAAGGATAATCCAATCAATTTCTTATAAGTCCATCCTGTTCCATGACATCTGAGTAGCATGTAGTACAACTCCCTTCTATCCCTTTTCAGCAATGAGAGAATATTACTAGCTTTGTGTTTCAGAATTACCTTGCAGTCTTTTTGTACTCTTAGAAGAATCTCCAAACCCTATATTTGGTCTGAAATAGTCAAATGTGGATTCTCCTTACACCTATCTTCCCAAGCATGGTACATCTGAACAACTTCTGGCATATCAAAATCTACTTGCAATTTCAACTCATTCAGCTTCTCTCTTGCCAATTCATTACCATACTCAAGTCTTTCTGGTTGTTCTATAATCATCACACTTGAGTCTGAACTAGCTTCATCACTCCCTTCTTGTTCTTCTGAAGTGACAACAAAATGTGATTCACCAACCTTCTTTCTTTCTTGTTCCACAATTTGTGCAACCAACCTTCTATCAAACTCAACCTGTGCTGCATCCTTTGGAACTTCTACTTCTACCATTTTTCCTTTACCCTTATCTAATGGATCAATGGTGGGTAAGGATGATGGTAATACCTGTGAAGAAACTTCTTTGATGATGGATGATGACTGGAATACATCAACCTCATCTGCAGGTCTGTCAACGCTCAAATTTGTCTTGTCAGCGCCCAATTTGCTCATGTCAGCGCTTGGTGTGTCAGCATTCAAATCTTGCTTGTCAACGCCCAAATTACCTATCTCAACGCCTCTTGTAATTTCTTCCAACATAGCTGTAAAGGACAAGTTTAAGTTTGTAGGAGTAACTAGAGACGTATCAAAACCTGTCTGTTTCTTCAACTCAGTAAGGGCTTCAGCAACACCCAAAGATTCTTCATCATATGAACCTTTTCCACTCATATCAAATGGCTCTGTAGCAGCTTCATGTGAGCCTTTATCACTCAAATTAACAGGCTCTATAGCAGCTTCCTCCCCTTTGTAAGAATCCTCCTCTGATAAAAGGACCCTTGTCTGTCTTCTCCTTGACTCAGCTGTTTCCAAAATAACAATCCTCTCCCTCAATTGCTTGACTTCAAGGCCTTGTGTACTGACTGTTTGTACCAAGTCTGCATTTTGCTTTTGCAAGCTAATGCAGATAGCCGTCAATTCCATTAAGGTCATTGGTTCCAATCTGCCCTCCTCTAAAATGGGTATTTGACCTCCTAAGTTAGACTCATGGGGCATGGATGAGGTCTTAAAGATGTTAGGACTGTCTTGGCCAGCATCTAAGCCAGAACCAATAGTCCCAGCCTCATCCATAGCACCAACCACACTTGTGGTGGTGGTTCTCTCTGCTACATAGCTAGGACCATTAGAGGAGAACACTCCAGTAGTCCTTTGGCATTTTTGCAACCTATATTGTGGTGAGGTAGAAGATGATGTGGATTGGGTGGATGTGGGTTGATTAAGGGGTGTTTGGGTCTGTAAAGGATTGGTGTCAACATTTGGATTAGGTGTATCAACGCCAACATTTAATGTGTCAGCGTCAAAGGGTTCTTTGTCAATTTGCATGTGTTGAGGTGAAGGTAAAGGTTCAGGTATTGGGTCAAGTTGAGGTTGTGGGTCTGGTTGGGGTTGTGTTGCTTCAATAACAGCAATCATAGCTGGGGTGAGAGGTAAGTCACGATGAGGGGGTGAGTTCATCTTTGTAAAAATTGCTTTCTTTTGCACAGGGATCTCATAAAAATCATCATGATCCCTTGTGCAGTAATTTTGGACATCAAAAACCATTTGTAAAAATCTGGGATAAGCTAATGTCATCTTATTCCCTTTGTTTTTACACATGCCCTCAAAAATCATTTTTGAATAATTAAACTTTTTCCCAGTTGCAATGCACACAATAGCACTAGCAATGGATCTATTAATCTCATTGTGTGCAGTACACTTGGGACTCAAACATTGCAAGAGGACATGTATTAGGTACTTCCAGGCTGGGGGAAACTCCTGTTTATGATATTTGTTTAAAGTTCCCTCATTAGGGAAAGGATAACCCAAAGCCCTTAGTCCTTGTTCTATTTCATGAATGGGGAGGGTGGTTATACCATCTGCATCATCAAGATGCAAAGCCTGGCGAACCAAGGCTTCAGTAACCACCCATGTACGCCCATGAACAATAGATGATAATGTAGTCACATTATTAACTGTTGAGGAACTAACACTGTTCCAAAACTACTTAATATGTGTGACAGAGATGAGAGGAGCATGAGAAAGAGCATACCTAATTGGGGATGCATTCAAATACGCCACCATCTGTGTGTATTGGGGAAATAGAGTATCATCAGCTTCCATATATGCTATCATGTTGTGTTGACTCCTAAATCCCAATACCAAATCACTTGGTTTAAATTTTGGTGCCATTGAAGAAGAAAACTGTTTGAATGATTGATAAAGATGAAGAATAAGAGAAAATTTTGTTAGACAAGAATGATAGGTACCCTGTTTAAAAATAATAGCCAAATATATTGGAGAGAAATATGCATGTGATTGGTCAAAAATGAGGCAACTATTTTCAAAATACAATCATGAAAATATTGAAAAGAAAATAAGTTATCTCATGCCTTAATTGAAAGTTATCTGCTCTCAAAATTACGGCCCAAAAATTCATCAAAAAGTAACAACTGGGTAGGTCCCATTGAGTGTCAACGGTCAAAAATAACCCATCAACGCCCAACGGCTATATTCTTGTCAACGTTTACCAAAGCCATGTCAGCGTCTAAATTGGTCACAACAACGCTTGGAAAAATACGTGTCAGCGTCCAAAAATAAAAATACTAAAAATGAAAAAGGACCTTAACAAAGTAATTTATCCTAATGAAGATAACCTGAAGGTCTACGTAAATCTTGGCTTATTCTACATGGAGGATTGGATTGATTAGATGGGTAGTTTGATTGATAAATATAAAAGAGATGAGAAGGGAGATGAGGGTGTAGAGAGAGAAAGGAGAGAAGGGAGAGAAGTAGAGAGAGAAAGTAAATGTATTAATGAATAAATGAAACCACCAACCCCTCCTAACATGCTAGGAGGGGTATATATAGCCCACCCTACATGTGGGCTATATGGGCTATACGTTTACTAACTAGATCACGAGCCCGTTACATTAATATATCGTTGGAGCGACCGATCCTTCATAAATACGTAAAAACGTATTTCCAACAATCTCCCCCTAAGGGAGGTCGCTCCAAGAAACAAAGTTCTAAATAGTCTATATCTCGTGATCTATGCTAAGTAAGATGTGACCGAGACTTTATTGGGAAAAACGTATTTCCAACAATCTCCCCCTAAGGGATTTTACAAAATCTTAAACCTAGCATCTATGCTTGAGTCTTCGATCTTGTTCTTGTGAATATGCTTGATGTGATCTTTGACTTAAGTCTTGAGCATGTTTTCTTGCCTTGACCTTGTGCATTCTTCACTTGTGACATTCGCCTCTTCGTGACTTCATGTTCCACATACTTATACCTTTAAATTCTTGAAAGCTTCAGAGTTTGATACAGCGGAAGACTTAACCTTCAGACTTTCTTGACTTTGTTGAAGTACTAATTGTATGTAGTATAAGCATGTGGTGACGACTTCTTCTGGATTGTACACCGCAATGCCACCTTCTTGTTACGCTGCATAAGACAGTTAGCAACAAACAATATACACGGATGAAATGGCCTTGAACATTTCATTCTAATTCAGTAGCATTTTACCTCCGGTCGGTGAAGACCGTTGGACGATATTAAATATCGTACTTGTGGCAGGTAGTTTCAATAAAGAACCTCCTTGATAAGATTTCGTGGGTAAACCCGTTCTCTTTACTCGACCGTGCAAAGCTGACTGCGAACGTAAAGAGTGAATCATTTGGATAATATTATCCGCATGATTTGAAGCCGTCAATTCATGTTCCTGGAACAAGTGAAGTTCAATTAAGAACCGCACCATCGTTGCTTTCTAGTGTCACTAGCTTGATTCATATAGAATCTTGCAAGTTACCTACCAAGTGCTGTTTGATGTTAACACTAGAAGGATTTCCATTCGTCACTGTAAATACTTAGTAGTATTACTCTGAATGTTCTGGCAAGATCACTAAGATATTGCGTAGAGGCCTGGAACGTGTTTAAATTCATTTAAGAATTAAACCACTGTTGCTTTCCAGTTATCACAAGTTTGATTCATAAAGAATCGCACAAGTCACCTACCATTTGCTTTTTGATATTCGCTCAAGAAGGATTTCCATCTTCATTGTAAATACTTTCGTATTACTCGGATGTTCAGGCAAGATCATGAAGATTTTGCGTAGGACTCTTAAGATCTTTCTTACTTTTCACAGTGTGTGAAGAAGCAAGGAAATATGAAAGTGTGTCCTAATGAGATATTTGATGATCTCAAATGGCTCTAGACTCGATTGTGCATTTTGGATTTTTAGTGATCGGAGGCTGGAGAGGAGTGCCACCTTTTCAATACCAATTTAATCGGAGTGAATAAATCAATAGATAATGTGTTGTCTCCGTGTGATTAAAACAAATATCTTTTGAGAGATATCTGAGTTAGCTGGGATGGGTTGTGCCTTGCATCACTGGGTCCATGATGTCTATCTTCAATATCGAGAATCATAAATGATCTCAATAGCATATGAATTGACCCGGTTTCTGCCTAAGTTGTAAGGAGGGCTACTTTCTTTACACCCTTTATCTTTACAATTCTTTTTCATTCTTCAACCCCTTCAATGCTTACCAATACGTCATAACTAGCACCTTGTTGTGATTGTTCCAGTGCTAACTTAAGTACTTGGTCGGCATTCAGCTACGTTCACAATCTTTCTCCATCTTTCCTAAGGACTACTATTTCTAGCTATGGAATGTCCTTGGGAAGATTCCTCCGGTTCTAGAGAAATCATTAGACTTTAACCTATCCTACCATCCTTATGTCACCACAATCTTCACCGTCGTGAATAGAGATGTTTTGGGTAAGTGTATGTCACCATGAAATCCATTTTGAAGTGCAAATCCATTTTGCTCCCCCTTAACATATGCCACTATATCCGAAAACATTTCGCACATGTCGGGATGAGCTAACACGTTAAGTCAAACCATTTGTGATTTATCATTTCCCATATTAAATCACATTTTCTCCCCCATATTAAAAATATTAACCCAATCGATGTTTTTAATATCAATTGATTTAATAGCACTTTAAGAAAATTTGGGAAGAAAAATACAAAGCCAAGTATCTTCATGAGTTACACAAGCTCCCCCTCAAATTAATAAGGGTCTACTTGAAACGTAAATTAAATACCTTTTAAACACAAGTGTAAGGTATTTATCACGTGCAAAGATCATATATGATGATGAATTCACAATATTAGCAATTTACGAGGTTGGACCTGAATGATGAAGAACATCATATGACAGAAGCACATGGTTCTTGTTCACGAATGTTGGTCTTCCTCGTAACTTCTGAAATTATCTTCCCCTTTACACTACATGGACAATTGATATCTTTGTCTTGACACCAACTTGTGAACTATGGCACTTTCGACATCGAAGAGTCTGAACGCTTGACAATTGCTCCCCCTCAATTGTTGACCTGTGTTCTACTTAAAGAGCTGTAGTCGTCGTTTTGAGTAGTCGCATCGTCTAGTATGTAGATATCAATTGCAACGAACTTCGGATTGTGGAGTTGATAACTTCGGATTTTGAAGTCAAAGCTTTCCGGTGAAATGCTTGACTTCATTGTGAAAAACGGGTTACTATCAGAAATAATAGCAAGCTATTTTGAGCATGTTTTAAAAGTTTGAACTTCTGCTCGAACTTTATTTACAACCCCGTTTCATTATTGAATGACATTTCTAGTATCGTAAATATTATCGATTCCAGAAGACATGCTCTTTTTATCAAAACATTATGAACACACAATTTTGAAAGATTTAGAAAAATCTTTTGAGAAATTCTTGAAAAACTGTGTTCAAAGTTTTTGAAAAACAGTTACTTGAGCTTAAGATGAAGTTTTTGAAAAATTGTGTTCTAAGCAAATATCTTACAAACCGAGCTCAAGTCCGAGAAGTTTTAAACTTCCCGTTGTTAAGGATAAGTTACCATCGGCGATAAACTTTCCTTTTAAATGAAGGACGAGTCCCAAGCTGACATTTGCTTAGAAGTCGTGTTCATGAGCTTGAAAACTTTGACTGTTTTAACGGAAAGCTCATGACCGAGAAAGGTTAATTTCTCGTTATGAGGAAAAGTTCTCTTATTTAAAAGATACACTTTCCTTTCTGAGCTTAAAACTTCGAATGTTTTAATACAAGCTCATGACCGAGAAATGTTAATTTCTCGTTATGAGGATAAGTTATCATAAAAGATAATCTTTCCTTTATTTGAAGTTCGAGTTACAGTCTGACATTTAACTGTAAGTCATTGTGCATGAGCTTAAAAACTTGGAATGTTTTTGATATAAGCTCATGCCCGAGAAAAATTAATTTTTCGTTGTAAGGATAAGTTTATCATCGGTGATAAACTTTCCTTTCAAATGAAGGACGAGTCCCAAGCTGACATTTGCTTAGAAGTCGTGTTCATGAGCTTGAAAACTTTGACTGTTTTAACGGAAAGCTCATGACCGAGAAAGGTTAATTTCTCGTTATGAGGAAAAGTTCTCTTATTTAAAAGATACACTTTCCTTTCTGAGCTTAAAACTTCGAATGTTTTAATACAAGCTCATGACCGAGAAATGTTAATTTCTCGTTATGAGGATAAGTTATCATAAAAGATAATCTTTCCTTTATTTGAAGTTCGAGTTACAGTCTGACATTTAACTGTAAGTCATTGTGCATGAGCTTAAAAACTTGGAATGTTTTTTGATATAAGCTCATGCCCGAGAAAAATTAATTTCTCGTTGTAAGGATAAGTTTATCATCAGCGATAAACTTTCCTTTCTTTGATGCACGGGTTATCGTCTGATATTTAACGATAAGCCATATACTCGAGCTTAAAACCTTTGAATAGTTTTAATGATAGCTCGTGCCCGAGAAAATTTAATTTCTCGTTAGTGAGGATAAGTTTATCATCGGCGATAAACTTTCCTTTCTTTGAAGTCCGGGGCATAAACTGTGATGTGATTATACGCCATATATACGAGCTTAAAACCGTTGAATAGTTTTAACGGAAGCTCGTGTCCGAGAAAAATTAATTTCTCGTTTTGAGGGTAAGTTATCGTTGCGAGATAAACTTCCCTTTCTTTGAAGAACGGGTTACAGACTATGATTTATCTATAAGCCTTTGTGTAAGCTTAACCATGAATCCCCTGAGACACTTGTTTCTCCGATATCTGCTTCTTCAGCAACCAAACTCTAAGAGTATCCTTAGTTGAACGGTATACAATGATTGGACCGCTTCGTTCTTTTGGAACATCAACTTTGGTACCTGCATTCTCATTAGGAGTTTGCATGCTTTGATATGGGTTAGCGATATCTATCTTAGAAGCAAGTGGGGGTTCACAGTTGTCTTTTCTTGTGCCATAGGTGACCTGAGTGGATGATTCACTTGTCTTAGTTGGCAAACGTTTCCGTTTATAGAAAACCTTAAGTTCAGGCTTAAGTGATGTATCATCTTTTTCAATTTCCTCCCTAGCAGTCTTAGTAGAGTCGGAGATTATCCTAGTTAAAGGGCACTCGTTTCCTACAAGAGTGAAAGTTCTACCAGTGGGGCGCTACATTTTACCAAAGGGTTTGATTTTAGCTATCCACTGGGACTTAATTCTAGCACGAGAGTTCACCTCGTAAAGTAATTTCTTGACACAAGAGTCATGATTTGCCGTAAAGACACATTTTCTACATGTTTTACAAGTAGCATATTTAATGTCCGAATAATTCCTAGATGATTGATCGATGCTCCTAGGAGATGACATGCTACGATTAGCAGTGTTGGGTAATCTAGAAGGCATCTGACTAGGTTTGACATTGCTATCTCTTACATGTGTCTTTTGCATAGCTTCCCTTAGACCAGATTTATGGCAAACGTCATTTGAACTAGTTCTAGACTTGGTCTTGGTATTTTTAGGGAAACTAGAGGCAATCATGTGATTAGGTCTTGCCAAAGCTGTTTTGATCACAGTGGGCCTAGTTACTGGAGTGACTGGTCTAGGAAAATGAACCAAATCAACTTGGGAGGCAAACCGCGGTCTCGAGGATTGTGGTCGCTCGGATCTAAATGCAGTAGGTTGTCTGACAGTCGGTTGTCTGACGAACTGATTTGTAGGCGGTTTCCCCAAGATTGATGGTTTTTCAAGCTTAGTGTCCACACTAGGTCCTCTAGTTTTCCTTAACTCGTTTTTCAACGCAGCTATAGCAAAAACCTTTTCTTGTACTTGAGCTTTTAACGTTTCATTTTCTTTGAGCAAACTATCTTGGGATGCCAATTTAGACTCTAGTAACTGAATATGTTTCAAAAGATTATCCTTTTCAGCTTTAGAATCTAAAACTTTTTGATCCAATTTTCTTTCAAGAACAACGTTAGACTTTTCAAGTTTTTCAAAGTATGCTTCAAATTTGTCCGTTTTCTTAGAAAATTCAAGTTTGGCATCCTCTAGATCTTTTGATTGTTGAGCTACAGTCGTTTGAGCTACAGTCGTTTCGAGCTCTCTAATCTTGGAATCAAAAGCAGTCAATGAAGCAGTTATAATACAATTATCATGATGTTTAGCATTTTGAACACTTTCTCCCCCATTATGACTCACATCGGATGAATCAGAAGTGGTATTTCTATCACTCTTTTCCATCCCATGTTTGTCATAATTAGGTTCAGAATGCTCAATATGCGGTATGTCATCAGCATATACATCATAAACAACATTACATTGTACCATGTTTGCAGGCTCTTCGTCATAAACGGGTAAGGTGTCATCAAGAGAGATCTCGTGAACATTCCCCGACGTGCCACTGGTATCATGTTGTCCTCCTGATTCCGTGCTCTTGCCATCGTTAGGCTCCAAGTTGTCAACCGTATGACCATTCTCCTCTTGCATCTGCATCATAGATTCTTGCACTCCATTATCATACGTTTGCTGAAGTCGAGATCTTTCATAAATCGAAGACGAGAGCGATGTCATGAGTTTCAATATTGTACCACGGAAATCTCGAAGCTCGGTATGTGTATCTCGAAGAAATGATTGGAAAATCACTGAACTTTCGGACTTGATGATATTGTATTGGAGGAAAGGCGTGAGTTGTGTCACAAGAGTCTTATAGGCAAGTGCCGATGCAGAGTGATTAAAGTTTTCATGGTTGAGTTGCTCGGCGAGTTGGGTCAAAGAGGTGAATATTGAGTCGATGAATGTATGACGACCTTGACTAAAGATTGTCACAAATTCGCTCCCTCCTTGAAGCCGTGAAAGAGTAACTAGATGATACTGAAGCATTTGAAATGAAGTTATACTACTTTCACTAGCTTTGTCTTGCATTCGATGCAAGTCTCCCTCTTGAAATGTTAAATTCAATGATTCCATTGAAAGGTAGATGAAAAATGAAAGAAAAATTCTTGGTCTCGTCAAATAAATCTTGTCACGTTGTCGCGTCGGAGTCCAAATATATTCGGTATTAATATAACAAAAAATTGGATTTAAAATTAATCCTTTATCACAAAATTTATAAAAAAAAAATAAAAAAAATAAAAAATAAAATAAAATAAATAAATAAAAAATTTGAGATGAAACAAAATCTAAGTTATAAAAAAATTTGAGATAAAACAAAATTTGAGATAAAAAAATTTATAAAAATTTATCACAAAATCTAAGTTAGAATATAGTAATATCCACCAATCTCCCACTAGTAACCAAAACCTATTAACTCATTGACAAATATAAGGCAAATACAATGCCCGATAGTGTGAAACGTGGGAAGATTTACTAAGAGGTGGCAGTTATCACTTGGAATTAAAGTGCCCACGTGTATGAAGTACACTAAACAGTGTAAGACTCGATCCAAGTGAGTGGACTATAAAAACAATGAAGTCAAAACCTAATATTCTCACACAATATTATCCTAGTTTTTTCCGCCTCTAAAATCTCTCTCAATCACAAAACAAACAATTCCTCCGTCTCTTTTTCTGATCTTTATCAAAACTCAGTCACCAAAAGAAGATAATCAATTTCACCTTCGGATCAAACCATTACTAATATATCATGATAATCGAAATACAAACGGATGAATCCCTAAACTCACGAAAACCATCAACGTTGGTCTTCAAGATCTCGTAATTAGAGGTCTCGGGTAAGTTTTATGTAGTGCTTGATTGTCTCGTTTCTGAGTTGTGATCAATGATGAGAGTTTGGTTTCGATCAATTAAAATTAATGATGAGTCTGTTGAGAGGTTTTGAATCAGTCAGTTTGGTGAGTCTTGAAACGAGGAGAGTTTGATGTTCGAGTGTGTATTGAGGGTGTTTGGAGTTACGATAGAGAGTGAGTCGAGACTTGGTGATGAGTGAGGCTGGTGTGAGAGTCGAGGGTAAGGGTGAGGGAGTCGAGGGAGAGGGTCGAGAGTCAAGAGTTTTTTGAGTCACTGTCGTTGATATAAAAAAAATCGAGTGTTATGGTGTTCGAGTCGAGTGGGGAGAGAAGTTGGGTAGTGAGATTGGGTCTGTGTGTTTGTGTTGGTGTTTTAGGCTGTGTAGATTCGAGGGTGTGGGTGAGAGACGAGAGTTAATGTAGAGTTCCGTTATGTTTGAATAAAAAATGCTTGGTACGGAGCACGTTCGTTCGGAACACGTTCGTTCGGAACACGTTCGTTCGGAACACGTTCGTTCGGAACACGTTCGTTCGGAACACGTTCGTTCGGAACACGTTCGCTCCGAACACGTTCGTTCGGAACACGTTCGTGTCTGTGTGTCGATGAATGACAGTTGTACAGAAAGATGATGAAAGACTGATAACCGTGATACTTTTGTCAGTTTTGACCAAAAAGGAAAACAGAAAACTGATTGGATAACAGAAAAAATAGATTATAAAAACTGAGTATAAAAAAATTGATAAAAGAAAACTAATAATAACAAGTTAAAATTGATAAAACTGATAAAAAAAATTGATAAAAAAAAACTTATAAAACTTTATAAAATGATGATAAACTTGATAAAAAAATCCTAATAAAAAAAAAAACTTTCACCTAATCAAAAGAAAAGAAAATATTTTTATAGAAGTTTATAGAAAATTGATAAAAATGATAAACTTTCACCTAATTAACAGAAAAGAAAAGATTTTTATATAAAAAGTTTGGTGATTTTTATTTAAAATAAGTAAATCAAAGATTTGATTATGATTTAAAGCATAAAAATACAAACTTTTTTAAGATATAAGCTTGAAAAAATCAAAACCCACCAAAATCAATTAAAATAAAAGCAAGAATAAACCAATCTAACCTTGGCTCTGATACCAATTGAAGGTCTACGTAAATCTTGGCTTATTCTACATGGAGGATTAGATTGATTAGATGGGTAGTTTCATTGATAAATATAAAAGAGATGAGAAGGGAGATGATGGTGTAGAGAGAGAAAGGAGAGAAGGGAGAGAAGTAGAGAGAGAAAGTAAATGTATTAATGAATAAATGAAACCACCAACCCCTCCTAACATGCTAGGAGGGTATATATAGTCCACCCTACATGTGGGCTATATGGGCTATACGTTTACTAACTAGATCACGAGCCCGTTACATTAATATATCGTTGGAGCGACCGATCCTTCATAAATACGTAAAAACGTATTTCCAACAATCTCCCCCAAGGGAGGTCGCTCCAAGAAACAAAGTTCTAAATAGTCTATATCTCGTGATCTATGCTAACTAAGATGTTACCGAGACTTTATTGGGAAAAACGTATTTCCAACATAACCTATAAGTTGATAATTATTATAGGGCGGCAAGCACTGTCCAGTTATGCACACTTGCTTATGCAAGATAGACATAATAGTCCTCTAGTGTCCCTTGCTAACCAAGACTCTTAACAGCTAAGTTATCTCATAAAATTCCTTGTTACTCCCAGGTAAAACCCATGATAAAATTATTCCCAAGTCTCCCAATAGACCACAACCAATTCTAAGCCAAAAATGTCTTGGCAGCATGCATAGTATATCAACTTTGTATGCTACAGTGCCTCATGATTTAGTAAAACTAACTCATACTCACCCGTGGACACAATCTAGAATTGTGATAAGAGTATCATTAGGATACCCAAAAGTCCTAAAGGTTCCTAAAACCTCCCCTTAAACTGTGATACATATGTTGCCCAAAAATATGCATGAACATAAAAAATTTATGTCAAGATAGGAATAGAAAATTCCAACCATCATCCATAAATAAAAACATGTTTAAATGATTCTCCAAGGATCCATAAGCAAATATGTATCCAATGGTATAATGCTAACACCACCTGCACATTTAGATTAAAAACCACAAAACTAACATTGTTGCTGACAACGTCCCGATAACACTTGTCAGCGTTAAGGAAACCTTTGTCAGCGTTAGACAAATATATTGCTGACAACGTCACAATAACACTTATCAGCGTTAAGGTAACCTTTGTCAGTGTTAGAAAAATATAGTGGAAAATCTAAATCCTCAAAAAGACCAATAACAATACATTATCCCGTACATACTTTTACAAAAAGACCCCAAAACACATATTATGTGAGATTGATCATTCCAATACTTGTTACCAAGTATTGAAACCTTCCAGCATTAAAAGGTTTAGTTAGTAAATCAGACACATTTTCTTATGTGTCAACCCTATCTAGTTTTATTAAACCCTTTTCAAAACAATCTCTTATAAAATGGTGTCTAATTTCTATGTGTTTAGTTTTAGAATGATGTACAGGATTCTTAATAATGCATAAAGTGCTGTTATTGTCAACAAATATCTTGGTATGCATGAAATTATACCCATAATCCAACAGCTGGTTCTGAATCCATAAGACTTGTCCACAACAAGCAGCTACAGCTACATACTCTGCTTCAGTTGTAGAATTGGCCACCACTGTTTGTTTCTTGCATTGCCAAGATATCAACCTACTCCCAAGAAACTGACATCCACCAGTTGTGGATTTTCTATCAAACGTATCACCACCATAGTCATTGTCTGAATAAGCAATAAGATCCAATGGTGAATCATTAGGATACCACAAACCAAGATCTGGATAACATCTAAGGTACCTATAGATTCTCTTGACAGCATAAAGGTGACATTCTTTGGGAGTCACTTGATGGCGTGCACAAGCACACACAACAAACATGATGTCAGGTCTGGAGGCTGTTAGATACATCAATGAACCAATCATTGATCTATAGTGCCTGACATCCACATCTTTTCCATCTCCAACCTTTCCCCAAGGGTGTTCTCTATCCATAGGAGTAGTAGCCTTCTTTTCATATGGAGAAAAGCCAAACTTCTTCAAGATCTCTACTACATACTTATCCTGAGAGATGAAGATACCATCTTCTTTCTGCTGAACTTGTATCCCTAGAAAGAATTTCATCTCCCCTATGGCACTCATCTTGAATTGCTCTGTCATAAGCTTGGAAAAGTCTTCACTCATCTTTGGATTGGTGGATCCAAAGATGATATCATCAACATAAACCTGAACAAGTAAGACATCCTTACCAGCCTTTTTTGTAAACAATGTCTGGTCTATGGTGCCCCTCTTGAATCCATTGTCCACCAAATAAGTGGATAATGTGCCATACCATGCTCTTGGGGCTTGATTAAGTCCAAACATAGCCTTCTTGACTCTATACACCTTGTCTGGATTCTCTAGATCTTCAAAACCAGGAGGCTGCATCACATACACCTCCTCAACAATTGTTCCATAGAGGAAGGCACTCTTCACATCCATTTGATAGACAGTGAAGCCCATGCAGGAAGCATAGGCTAGAAATATCCTTATAGCTTCAATCCTTGCAACTGGTGCAAAGACCTCCTCATAGTCTATCCCTTCCTCTTGTGTATATCTCTGAGCCACTAAACGTGCCTTGTTTCTGACCACAATACCTCTTTCATCTCTCTTGTTTCTTAGAACCCATCTTGTCCCAATAGGTCTGACATATCTGGGACAATCAACCAGCTCCCAAACATCCTGAATTGCAAATTGGTGAAGCTCATCTTGCATTGCTTCCACCCAACTTGGTTCTTTGAGAGCATCAAAGATCTTCTTGGGTTCCTGTTGTGACAGAAAACAGGCATACAAACATGCTTGAACAAGAGGGGTATCAACCTTATTGTGTATATTGGCAATGAATCCACCAAGATTCTGATGAGATCTTCTAGTCTGAACAGGAGTCATAACATCCCCTATAATCTGTGAAGGGGGACGATTCTTCATAGTATAAGTGAGAACTCCTCCCTCAAAAAGTCTGTTGTCTTCAATCTCATTCTCCAAGTTGCCAATATCTTCTTCTTCATATTCTCTTCCATCAATATTAGGATGAACCTCTTCATGTAAATTGGAAGGTTCACCTTGTTCAAAATTAGAAGAGAAAAGATGCTCAAAAGTGTTGTCAATGCCCGAACCTTGGTTGTCAGCGTTTGGGTTATCAACGCTTGAAATTTTATTGTCAACGTTTGAGCCATCAACGTCTGAATTTGTCCTGTCAGCGCTAGATTTGCCTTTGTCAGCGCCTGAAGGACCATGCATGTTGTTAACTGGTGGTACTTGGGGACCACCATTATCCTTTCCAGCAGCAGCAGCAGCAAAAGCATCTGTCCATATGGGAATTGTAACATACTCTTGTATGAGAGGTGCCTTGTCTGCTTGTGATCGAACCTCTTCATTAACCTGTGTACCTGAAACATCAACAACTTGTTCTTCCACAACATTTGAAGTTACCTTCACAATGTCTGGATTAGTAACAGGCATATAATTTAAAGTCCTAGATAGAGGTTCCAAGTCAAACAACCAATTTGGACCACTTTCAGGATCACTAGGTTTACTCTCTAAAAACCTAACATGTACTCTTTCAAGTATACGTTTTTCCTTTTTAAGGTAAACCCTATATCCCTTGCTCTGTACTGAATAACCCATGAAATAGCCCTCTTCACCTTTAGCACTAAATTTACCTAAGGCATCACTAGTATCAAGTACAACTACATGACAGCCAAAAGGTTTAAGAAAACCAATATTAGGTTTTCTTCCCCAAAGTAATTCATAAGGTGTTTTGTTCTGTATCTTATTGACCAATGCTCTATTCTGAACATAGCATGCTGTATTCACAGCCTCAGCCCAAAAAGCTACGGGAAAGTGAGCATCAGCCAACATAGTCCTGGCTGCTTCAATTAGGGTTCTATTCTTTGTCTCGGCAACCCCATTTTGCTGTGGGGTTCTGGCAACACTAAACTTCCTAGTAATCCCTTTCTTAGCACAAAAATCATCTAAAAGCTTATTTCTAAACTCACCACCATTGTCACTTCTAAGCATTTTAACTTCATTACCAGTTTTCTTCTCTATCTGAGTAATAAAGTCAATTAAAGTGTCAGCAGTGTCACTTTTCATAGCTAATAAGAAAGTCTAAGTAAACCTAGAAAAGTCATATGTGATGACAAAGCAGTATGATTTACCATTCAAACTCTCTATATTAGTTGGACCAAATAGGTCCATATGTAGCAAGTGAAGTGGTTTAGAACTAGAGTGCACCTGTTTAGACTTAAATGAGACCTTGTGTTGTTTGCCTTTAAGGCATGCAACACAAGAGTGGTCATTGTGGAAAGCCTTTTCAGGCAAACCATCAACCAAGCCAAGTTTCACAAGCCTGTTTATATTCTTAAAGTTTATGTGCCCTAGTCTCCTGTGCCATAGATTACTCTCATCAACTGAAGCTTTAGCATAAAAACATGACATATTATTATTCATCCTAATTCCATTAAGATTCACATTATAAATGTCGTTATGTCTAGGTGTTCTATAGTCAATATATTTCTCATATGGGATTTTATAATCCTTGCTTAACACCAAGCATTCATTATCATTAAACAGAACTTTATTTTTGTTATCACAAACTTATGATACACTAAAAAGATTGTAATCAAGTTCCTTTACCAGAAACACGTTCTCAAAACGCAAGTTCTTGGTGAGAAGAGTTCCTTTGCCTGTGATAGTTCCATATCCGCCTCCAAAGTAAACCTTATCACCATCCTTAATGGGAGTGAAGTTAGTTAAATAATCTTCCTTCCCTGTCATGTGCCTGGAGCATCCACTGTCCCAATATCCATAATCATTGACCTGTTTTTGAATGCCCTGCACATAAAGAAAACAAGTTAGTTTTCTTTGGGAACCCAAGCCTTAGCAGACTTGGATTCATATGGTTGTTCAACAAGAACAGACTTAGTTCTCATAACAACCCCTTGTTCATCCCTCTTTGGATGAAATACCCAGTTAACCCCAATAGGTTTTGTAATGACCTTTGAAATATAATTAAATCTGTTGCAGGTCATAGAAAGTCCATTAGAATTAGGGTTTTGATCTTGCTTAGGTCTCCATGTCAAGTTTGAAGAAGCTTTAGACCCCTTACCCTGTGGTTGCAAATATTTAGGTCTGGCAACGTTTCTGTCAGCGTTGGATTTGGTCTTGTCAACGCCTAAATTACCCTTGTCAGCGTTGAACCTAGGGTTTGCTACAGAAACCCATTGCCTATTAGACCAAGTATTGGTCTTTTGAAATGGTCTTTGTCCATGAGTGTTAGACCCTCTAGTGAAGAAAGGGGCTGGTCTAACAACTTGTGGACTTTGCTCCACACAAGTTTTGGGTCTGACAACGTTTGACTTTTTAACAGCGTTGACCTTGGAAGCGTTGACACACTTATATGCTAAATCTGAAAAGCTACCACAAGTGTAACAGGCTTTTCTAGACACAACCCTAGGTCTAGAAGAGAAGAAGCCTGTTCCATCATTACTAACTTGGCTTTTAGGTGACCTAGTATTCCTATACATTTTTGCATACTTGATGCTAGGTTTTCTAACAGTGTTTGAGCCAAGGTCAACAGTCTTACCAGTGATTGGGTTAGTTACCTTAATAGGGGTTGACTCATTTGGACTTTCACATAACAAGCCACCCTTAACAAACAAGGTAGGGTTGGATTTCTTCCATTCATTCAAGTCAGTCAACTTTTTTCTATACTCTTCAACTGGGGTATTGACTCTTGGTGGAGGAATAAATTCCTCCTCTTGGAGTTCTAGTAAACCAGTCCAAGATAGGTCCTTTCTTTGGACACCATAGAAGTCCCCAGCTGGTGGTGGAACCACAGTATAGTCTTTCATCCCAATCCTAGTCATGTCCTTAGGATCCCTTTGTTTATTAACATATTCTCCTAGGGTTTGTGTGGCCTTATCAAATCTCTGAATTTTAAGGTCAACATTATCCTTATTCTTGATGGCCTCATCTAACTTAGCCTGTATATCAGCATTGACCCTTTCCATGATGTTTCTAATAACATTACTAGCATTTAAATCATGTTTTAAGATATTAATTTTATCTTTTAGATCAATATCCATTTTCTTGTACTCCTCAACTGTCTTATCAGTTTGAGTGAGAGCAATTTGGTAATTAGACAGCTTGCATCTCTCAGTACTCACATCACTTAACAATCTTAAAACCTCTTTGTTAAGTTTCTCAGTATTTAACCTACAACCCTTACTACAAAAAGCATCATCGTATACCTCATTATCTGATGAAGAGGAGGAGTGTGCCATGAGAGCATATTGAACATGCTCTTCTTCTTCTATCTCAGCAACCAAATCTTTATCCTCTTCCCCATCCTTAGCCAAATAGCTCCAATCCCATCCAATACCATCAATTTCTTGCACTGCAACCATGGCCTTAGGATCCTGAGCCTTAACAATTTGGCTTGAGGGTTTGCCAACATCAGATCTTCTTGGAGATCTGCATTCCCTCATGAAGTGCCCCATACGATGACAATTGTAGCACTCAACCTTGGATTTGTCAAATCCAACAGTGTCCTTTGCATTAAAGGTCATCTTCTTCTTAAACCTTCTATTCCACCTGTTTGCTCTTATACTAGCAAGAGCCATGTTCCACTTAATATCCATCTCCTCCAAGTGCTCATCACTTATTTGCTCAAGGTCCTCATATGTAATCACTGAACCATTGGGCAAAGAAGCAATGTATGCACACACAGTATCCAGATCAAAACCAGCAGGCTTAACTCTTGGAGAGTCACTTTTGTATGTGTCAGCGTCTGAATGTGAGGCGTTGACAGGATATGTTCCAGCGTTGACACATGTTGATCCAGTAACTGGGTGCATGTAAGAGTCCTTCTGATCAAATTGGCCTTCACTATGTGAGAAGAAGGCCATGTTTCTATTTGTAGACTTACTTCCATGCTCCAAAAGAGTTTCATCCTCCAACAGCCTCAGTTTGTTGTAGAATCATCAAAAGTAGAACTTTTGTGAGTGTTATTGGCAAGAATAGATCTTGCCTCAATATTCCACGCATCACCAAGGCTTTTAAGAAAAGTGGCAATAATGTCAACATCACTAACTTGTGTCCCCATGAAGGACAGCTTGCTTGTAATGTCAAGCAGTCTGCTTCTCACACTGCTAAGCTTCTCATTAGGTTGAGCCTTGAAAACAGCATACTCATGCATGAGTTGCTTCTTCTTCTCTTCTTTAGTATCATCATTGCCACCATATGCAACTTCAAGAGCTGCCCAAAGGTCTTTTGCAGATTCATAACCTTTGTATTTATGCTGGTTCTCTTGTCCCAAAGAGAGTTTCAGAATGTTTAGGGTTTTCATATCAACCCTTCTTTTTGCTATGTCTTTAGCAGACACAGCTCTACCATCACCAGGTTTTTCTTTCTTATCTGCTTCTGGACATCCAGCAACAGCAGTTCTTGCAGTAATGGCATTAGCAATCTTTTCATCTTTATTGAGGGGGTGCTTGGTATAGGGTCTTAGAAGGTGAGGAAAGGCTATTCTAATGAAAAATGGTAGTTGGTTAACTATAATGCAATCACTCATTACCTAAAAGTGGGTAGTTACCCATTACTCACTAAATTGGGGGTATTGAAAAATGATTACCCTCTTAACTTCCTTTTACCCCATGATCATCCACTTCCTAAATTTTAACTCATTTATTTCTTTTATTTTTGCCATCGAATATATCATGTAGTTACGTTGATGTGAATTTTTAACGTAAAACTCATGATTATATGTTGGTATATGTTTAGTGTTCATGAGTAGGAACAATACATGTATTAATATGTCTGCATAAAAATAAACAAGTATATCTATATGCACCTGCAAAAAATACATATACAAAATCTTATACAAGATACATTTGAATTAGAATTTTATTACCTTAAGACATTTTAACAAAATTCTACAAAAATTACTATCCATCAAAATCTATAATTAATTTACAATGATTGTAAAACATACAACAGTATTAAAGTTATATTATCAATAAAAGGAAAAAAGACGTATTTAGTCAAGTTGAGCACTTTGTAGTCAAATGTAAGTCAAGTGGAAAGAATTTGACAAATTTAGTCATCACCACACAAAATGCTTGGGAAGAAGACGAATTTGGTCATCACAATTTGGTTGAGTTGTGCATTTGTGCACTTGTGTATGACCAAATCCGTCAAATTCTTTAGAGGGATAGAATTATGACCATATCCGTCTTTTTCCCTTAATAAAATATGGGTACAAGATTCACTTGCTATGTTGCTAGTATATGTGTACTTGTAAAGATTTATTTTATAAATCAACTAACCAAGCATCATCAATGCAATGAAAGTTGTTCATTATATTCCTTTGCATACCCTTTACCTTTCTCATTCCGATTACCTTATTTACACCAAGCGCACCCTGAATGTGTTTCCATATTCAATAATCTCCCAGAGAGTGTAGTCATAGATTCCCAGATATTGCTCAAAGTTGAACTTCCATAGCTCAAAGTTGTTTGCATCAAGCATGGGAATCTTGATGCTAGGGTTTGAGGAGGAGGGGTTTACTTCTGGATTGGACATGATGTTTTTAGGGTTTTGAGAAAATTAGGGTTTAGGTGATTTTAGGGTTCTTGTGTTCTTTAAGATCAAAAGTTTCTCAACAAGCTCTGATACCACTTGTTGATCCCAAACTTAGATCGATTTAGCTTTGTGTATACGAGATTAGATCAAGTTATACACGTAGAGAAACTTTATTTATGTATAAAGTAATTTAAGTGTTATGCGGAATTAACACTTAAACAAGAACACACAAAGATGTAAACAAACTTTCACTTGATTAATGATAACAAACTTGCTTACAATGAAAGTGTTTAATGTATGAAAACTTATATTGAACAATAACCTAAAGGTCTTCTTTTATAGACACAAGAAGCCTTGTACAAGAGTCTACGTATCAACTATTCTAGGTAAAGATAGTTATAGAAAATACAATGTTGAACTTATCTTTACTAGAAACAAACTAGAAACAATATACGCGTAGACTAAATCTTTCCATCAGTGCTTGTTTTCAACCTATCAACGCTTGACATCTTCTTGTCAACGCTTGATCTGTCAGCGTTTGTTTTCTTCCTATCAACGCTTGTTTTCCTCTTGTCAGCGCTCAAGTAGACTGGCTATATTTTATTCCCAACATGTTCAACAGTTGGATGGTTTTGTGAACCCTAAATATCCTAATCACGTGTACAAGATTAAGAAGGCTCTCTATAGATTGAAGCAAGCTGCACGCGCGTGGTATGATCTATTGTCACAATTCATCATTACGCAAGGCTTCACAAAAGGCAAGGTGGATCCCACACTGTTCATTCAGAAACGAGGTAAAGATATGATTATGGTACAAATATATGTTAATGATATTATATTTGCTGCCTCGACCCAAACCTTATCGGATGAGTTTGGGACACTCATGTCTTCCAAGTTTAAGATGTCAATGATGGGCAAGGTATCATTCTTCTTAGGACTTCGGGTATCTCAGAGTCCCAGAGGCATCTTTATCAATCAATCCAAGTATGCCCTTGAATCGCTTAAGAAATATAAGATGGAATCTTTCGACCCCGTGGATACTCCAATGGTGGAACAAACTAAGCTAGATGCAGATCCACATGGGATTGCCGTTGATCCGACACTTTATCGGGGAATGATCGGTACCCTTCTGTATATCACAGCTATTCGACATGATCTTCAATTTGCTATATGTATGTGTGCTCGGTATCAAACTCGGCCTACTGAGTTACACTTGGCTACTGTTAAACGGATCTTTCGATATCTTAAAGGAACCATTAATCGGGGACTTTGGTATTCGAAGGACTCTTCGGTCGCACTAATGGCATATGCAGATGCGGATCACGCGGGTTGTCAAGATACACGACGTAGCACGAGTGGAACTTTGCAACTACTAGGAGATCGTCTAATCAGTTGGGCATCGAAAAGGCATAAAAGCGTTGCAATTTCAAGTACGGAAGCAGAATATATAGCTATGTCCGGTTGCTGTGCTCAAATTCTTTGGATGAGATCGCAATTAACCGACTATGGACTAGGTTTCAACAAAATTCCGATGTACTATGACAACAAAAGTGCAATTGCCTTATGCTGCAACAATGTTCAATTCTCCCGGTCGAAGGATATTGACATTCGCTACCACTTTATCAAGGAGAAAGTCTAAAATGGAGTGATCGAGCTTTACTTTATCCGGTCTGAGTATCAATTGGCAGATATTTTCACGAAGGCTTTAGATCACGCTCGAATGGAATTTTTGGCCGAAAAGCTAGGTTTGAGAACATTCTCGCCCGAGACTCTTAAGGAACTGGCAGATGAAGCGAAAGAATAGTGGTGGTAAACTATTCTCCGTATCCTTGGTGATCATCTGTATATATTGTTTATATTTTTATTCACAAAAGCAAAATACAAAAATATAAAGCCATATAAAAACCATAAAAATTGAAAAATTTAGAAAACTCCAAAAAATATTTTTACTTTATTTTTCAAAAGCATGTCTTTTGGTACGATAATATTTACGGCCTTAGAAATGTTGATTTATATTGACACGGCACCATAAATAGAGTTCGTACAAAAGTTGTAAATATTTCATAAAACATGCCTAAATGGCTTGTAGTTATTTCAGACTGCAACCCGTTTTTCGCATTAAAGTCAAGTATTTCTTATGAAAGCTTTGGCTCTCAATGAGAATTAATTTTCTCGGGCAAGGTTTACTTTAAAACCTTGTAAGGGATCAAGTTTACTTTATAACTTGGTCTAACACAAATCTATGTACGCTTCAGTGCATTTATTTGTTAAAACAAGAGAAGTCTTGTTTTTATGAAGCTATCATCTCTACAACCATAGCTATCTACAATTGGTATCTACATACTCGACGATGCGACTACTCAAACGGAGACTACAACTCTTTCAATATAACACGGGTCAACAATTGAGGGGGAGCAATTGTCAAGCATTCAGAATCTTCGATGCTGAAAGTGCCAAGTTCACAAACTGGTGTCAAGACAAAAATACCAATCGTACATGTGGTGTCAAGAGATGACTTCAGCCGTGACGAGGCGACCAACATTTGCCGACAAGAGACATTTGATCTTATCATATGATGTTCTCATCAATCAGGTCCAACCTTGTCAATTTATTCTTATATGGTGAATATGTGATCATATTACAAATTGGTATCATATCTCACAAATAGTCTCATGAAGATTAAACGGACTTGCATGTTTCTTCCCAAAACCTTTGTTAAAACTTCATTAAATCAATTGATATTAAAAATATCGATTGGGTTAATATTTTTAATATGGGGGAGAAATGTGATTTAATATGGGAAATTATCACAAATAGTTTGACTTAACGTGATGGCTCATCCCGACATATGCGAAATGTTTTCGAATATCGTGACATATGTTAAGGGGGATCAAAATGGATTTGCTATATTAAAATGGATTTCACAGTGACATATACTTACCCTAAAACCATTTATTTCACGACGATGAAGATTGTGGTGACATAAAGATGTAGGATAGGTTAAGTCCAATGATTCTTCCAAAACCAGAGGAATCTTCCCAAGGACATTCCACTGCTAGAAATAGTAGTCCTTAGGAAAGATGGAGAAAGATTGTGAACGTAGCTGAATGTCGGCCAAGTACTTAAGTTAGCACTGGAAAAATCACAACAAGGTGCTAGTTATGACGTATTGGTAAGCATTGAAGGGGTTGCATGAAAAAGAATTGTAAAGATAAAGGGTCTAAAGAAAGAAGCCCTCCTTACAACTTAGGCAGAAACCGGGTCAACACATATGCTATTGAGATCATTTTAATGATGCTCGATATTGAAGATAGACATCATGGACCCAGTGATTCAATGCACAACCCATCCCAGCTAACTCATATATCTCTTAAAAAGTATTTGTTTTACTCACACGGAGACAACGCATTATCTATCGATTTATTCACTCCGAGTAAATTGGTATTGAAATGGTAGCACTCCTCCCCAGCCTCCGATAACTAAAATCCAAAGTGCACGATCGAGTCTAGAGCCATTTGAGATCATCAAATATCTCATTAGGACACATTTCCATATTTTCTTGCTTCTTCACACAGTGTGAAAAGTAAGAAAGATATTAGGAGTCCTACGCAAAATCTTCATGATCTTGCTTGAACATCCGAGTAATACGAAAGTATTTACAATGAAGATGGAAATCCTTCTTGAGAGAATATAAAAAAGCTCATGGTAGGTGACTTGTGCGATTCATTATGAATCAAACTTGTGATAACTGGAAAGCAACAGTGGTTTAATTCTTAACTGAACTTAAACACGTTTCAGGCCTCTACGCAATATCTCAGTGATCTTGCCAGAACACTCAGAGTGATACCTTAGTGTTCACAGTAATGAGTGGAAATCCTTCTAGTGTTTACCTCAAACAACACTTGGTAGGTAACTTGCAAGATTCAATATGAATCGAGCTCGTGACAACTGGAAAGCAACGATGGTGCGATTCTTTAATGAATCAAACTTGTTCCAAGAATCAGAATTGACGGCTTCAATCATACAGATAATTTTATCCAAATGATTCACTCTTTACGTTCGCAGTCAGCTTTGGACGGTCGAGTAAAGAGAACAGGTTTACCCGCGAAATCTTGTCAAGGAGATTTTTTAATTAAATCTACCTGCCACAAGTACGATATTTAATATCGTCCAACGGTCTTCACCGACCGGAAGCAAAATGCTACCGAAATAGAATGAAATGTTCAAAGCCATTTCGTTCGTGTCTACTTATGTTGAGGCATTTGAAGACGGTGGCGTTGCGGAATCTGAGAAGAAGTCGTCCTCGCATGCTTATACTTTATGCAGTTAATACTTCATCTAATTCTATGTCACACCCCACCATGGCGGAATATGGGACGCGACGCATGGATATCATCACAACAATAGCGTGTCCATAGAGAAAACTATATGAATTAGAAATGTCATAAAAGGTGACACAAATGTCATGACAATATCTCATCAATGCAGGAGTCTAGGTAAGTAGGTAACAATCCTACCTCTTACCCAAGACAAACAAATAACACAAACAAATCAACATATAGGTTCATAGTATCACTTATTAAAACAAACAAAAAAATAAACTAAGAAGGAACGGGGATCTCCTTCTAAATGCAATCCTAATGCCTCCGAAACTAGCCAATTCTATTCTCAAGCTTAACCACACTCTCACCTGAAAGAGACACTAAAACACGTCAACATAAATTTGGTGAGAGTCATAGGTTTAGACTCCAATGCCAAAATCAAACCATAAGCTGTGAACAACAACCACTAACAAATGAACATATGGACAATGTGATACAAACATGCATTAACAACTAATATTCAAGATTTAACAAACCAAACCAAATTCAAGGCTCCCAGCCTTACCAAACACCATGGTACCATAGGCGCCCATACACCTATGTACCAATCCCAAGGCCCTGCCTTGTCATTATCCTTTGGTCCCATAGATGCTCACACATCTATGTACCTCCCCAAGGCCCCGCCTTGTCAACATCCCCTTGGTACCAAGTCAAATCACAAAACAATCATGAATCAGTTAGTAGTTAATCACATAAGTATGCACAAGTCCATCACCAAACACAAAACATTCACAACATAATTTATAAAAACAAGACAGTGTCTCTTCCATCCCATCTGGAAGTCAAAATCATTAGTAGACATGGGACTATGAAACTCACCTGATTGAGCTTCTCCAAAAAACCGCGCACTAGCAAAAAGCTAACAAACAAAAGCACACAATCAAAACATGAACCAAACACTAAAATGGCTCATCAACCCATGATGGACATCTAACCTTCTCCCATATATATACCTCATTTATATGCTCTAAGCATCTCATTACACCCCTCTAGGGTGTCAATATTTCTGACCCAACCCGAACCCGACCCGACCCGAACCCGACCCGAGCATATTCGGGTCGGGTTACTCGGGTTGAAATTTCAATTCGGGTTAGTCGGGTCAACCCGACTAACCCGAATTCGAAATTGGGTCGGACATCGGGTAAAATATTTATGCCTAATTCAGGTTCGGGTCAACCCGATTGACCCGAATAATAATTTTTATTTTTTTTATTTTTAAAATTTAAATTAAATATAAATTCTATTAAAAAAAATTTTAAAAAGTTTTTTTTCTATATTTACCCGTGGTCAGGTTGACCCGAACCCGAATAGACCCGACCTGAGTAGACCCGACCCGAATAGACCCGAACCCGACTAACCCGAGTTCAACTCGGGTCGGTTCGGGTAAAATATTTTTACCCTCAACCCGAATTCAACCCGACCCGAATAACCCGAACCCGACCAACCCGACCCGATTCCCACCCCTACACCCCTCTATAAAGCCCTTAACTTACTTTACTTCATAACCCGTCTCGTTAACATTTTACCCAAAACAGTCCCGGTTTTTAGGTCTCCAAACTATAAGCCAATCGCCCAGCTAACCATACCCATGACCTCTGTAAAGGAAACCCTATTCCCTTACATATGTTAGCTAACTCCTCCCTTTTTCCCCAACCTTAAAGCTACTGTTAAGACCCCGATATATATATATATATATACTTTTGTCTATCCGAATTTTACTGATTTTGAACATACAAAAAGTTTATTATGATTAGGGGGTCTTACCCTAACCCATTTGCTTAGCCCTCCTCCAGGCCTCTTATTTAATATATAAACCAACTCCCATGTTCATTAGAGGGCTCAAGTGTACTCCTAAGTACCCCAATCACCCTAAAACATTAATTGAAAACCCGTTGATTTCAAAACTGTTTTGACCTCCGACTGTTGTAACCTGTTTTTGACCCACTTCACGACCTCCATTTTAGTTATCATTTAATGCATTTGAAAGCCAACTCAATTACCTTTCCAGGGATATTTGGATCGTAAAATAAGATGTAGAAACTAGAAGGGGGGGGGGTTGAATAGTTTCTAGTTAGTTTTCAAAACATTTCGGCTTAATCCACTGTGCGCGGTTCCTTATGTGTACCCGCGGTTCTTTATCAATAAAGAACCGCTGGTCCATTTAGGGAACCGCCGATAGTGAACTTAACCTTTTGTTACATGTTAAACTTTGACAATCCTTTGTATCAAATTCTCGATCAAGCTTGACTAGATATGAGATGTGTTTGATTGAAAGATAAATACTACAAGTAAGTAAACACACAAACACATCAAATCAAGAGTACATCATGCAATAGTCTAAACACTAAGCACACACGTACTAAGCATAAGCTTTTCCGCAACTATGATGTTTAGACTAATTGATGTACACTTGACCATAATCTAAACACGAAGCACACACGTACTAAGCCTTAGCTTTTCCGCAACTTAGATGTTTAGATTATGAGATGCACACAACACACAACATATAAATACATCTATAATAGTAAAGACATAAATGTAAAGGAAAGTACCGACACGATGATTTATAGTGGTTCGGTCACGAAGCTCCTCTTCGCCCTACTCCACTCCTCGAGTACACCTTACTCGAGAGTTACTTCACTAGTCAACAAACTCCTTAAGGTGGAGAAACCATACACAACGTCGCTTATCCAATTTCCGACTCTAAGCTAAAAGTCGAGTCCTAATCTTAGGTAGGACCAATCTACACAACGTCACCCACTTCACCATTTAACGACACAAGGCTAGATGTCGAGTTCTAATCGAAAGCTAGAACCAATCTTCACGACTCTTCACTTTGAAGCTAAGTGAGAACTTTACACAACACAACTACTAATCACTTTAAAGTTTAGTGAGAACTCACAAGACACAACCACATCACTTTAGAGTTTAGTGAGAACTACCTAGACACAACCACATCACTTTAGAGTTTAGTGAGAACTACCAAGACACAACCTAATCTACCCACTAGTTATGTTTTATGGCCCAACATAACAAACCTTGTGTTTTATGGCCTAAACACATAAACCATATAGATCTAAGCACACATCACTTAGATCTATAACTTTAACACTATATCCAAGTACTAACAAGACTTGGATCTACACAACTAACACCTAATCCAAGGATACCCATCACTTGGATATTCTACCCTTACAAACACATCCAAGTGTACCCAACACTTGGATCTTCTACATATACATAGTAGGAAGACTAAAAACATAACTTAGATCTATAGACGGAAAGATCTTCATCATGTAGTGAACCCAACACATCATGGTAATGATAGTGTTCTTCTCTTTGCACTTGAGAGGATGAGGAGATTGAAGATTGAATCACATCTTAAACAAGATTAATCAAAACTAACTAATTAAGGATCTAAGATGGTTTTTGAAAGAAACTGTGCAAAAAGGGTTGAAAGAAAATTTGGAAATGATTCACTATTTATAGGGCAACATTGCAACGGTAAAAAACACCCGCGGTTCCTTATCTTTACCCGCGGTACCTTATCAATAAGGAATCACGGGTTCCTTTAAGGAACCTCCGCGTCGGAGTCTGTGCAAATTTGTCCTTTAGTGGGGATATGCCATCTGGGGTAGTTTATACCCTCAAAGGATATTCCTTTGGCATATGGAATATGCCAAATTCAAACTTCCATTTTCTTTTTAATAAAACATTTTCTTAAAAATAAAGTTAATTAAAATCTTTTGTCACATTTGATTAAAATGTGAGTTTTAAGAAAATATTAATCCTTGATCACTTAGTTAGGTTAATGACATGTTTGTACATACCTTGAGTGATTCATGCCGAATGCGGTCATGGAGATGTCGAGAGAAGTATACAAATGTATTCTTGAGTGATTACGAGTAGCTTAACATTTTACATAATGTATTGAGAATTATACGTTTGTCATCAACAAAACACAAAGAGATTATATCGACAAAGCATCGTAATGTTTGCACTAACAATCTCCCCCTTTTTGATGATGACAAACAAGTAAACCGCAACACACATTAAAATGCATAAGTTACTCGTTTACACTTACTTCTCCCCCTTTTGTCGAATCAAAAAGGTAGTCAACGTCTTGAAGAAGAGAAGAATCAACGTCGAGAGAGCACACGTCCAAAGTGATAGTCATCATAAACCCATCATCCAAAGATATTGAGCTTGCGTCATCCTAGTGAAGTCTTCAATCACCATAGGTTAACTAACTCCATGCATAATAAAATGCTTATCTTCAAGATTCCAAAATTCATTACTAGCAAGATATTCGATGAATGATCGCAAATGTAATGACTTGAACTCTTTCAAATGCTCCCCCTTGATATGAGCTCCCCCTTGCTTGAAACACCAACAAAGCAAGAATAGTGACGAGCTACAAAAATGGGTTAGAAGTGTCCTACAAAACAAGGTTAGTAGACAAGAGCATATATAAAAAGAGGATGATAAACAAGTCGTTTGTACAAACAATGACAAGCATTGAAGAAAGAAGTGTGAACACGATGCTATCAACCAAAAAAAAGGAGAGGATCGTGACAAGATCAATTCACAATTGTTGGAATAGAGATAGAAAAGAAACATCCATACCAATTGTAATGATAATATGTCAAAGGGTAAAAAGCTTAGAATTTTTGGAATCACCCAAGAAAATTCAAGATTTAACCATCAACTCTCAAAGAAAAAACAAGGAGAGGATTTTGAGGAAATCAATTCAAAATTGTTGGAATAGAGGTAGAAAAGAAACATCCAATAATTTGAAGATATCATCTCAAGGGGTTAAAAACTTAGAATTAATGGAATCACCCATACTAATTGTAAATTTTAACCGCAATCAACTCTCAAAAATAGGAACAAAAATATCTCAACCTAGAGACATTTTTGACCAAAAAAAAATAAAGGAAAACCAAAAGCGGATAAATTGACGCTTTAATAAAAAAACGGGATATAGGACATTATAGGCAAAAATGCATATTAATGTCGACACCAAATGGTGTTTAGCATACGATAAACTACATGCTCAAAGTTTCGTAGCTCTTCTCAATCATTATGGATGTTTAAAGAACAATTACATGATGAGGAAAGGGTAAGGCTCGACTCAACTTAGTTTAGAAAGACTAGAAGAAAGAGACTCGACTTAGAAGAGCATGATTAAAATGAATTGAGAGATACTCAACAAAGAAGTTAACGATAACTTTAAGAAACTCAAAAGAGAAAAAGACCAAAACGAACAAAGGGACTCAATGGCCGCGGTTCGTTAAATAGGTCCGTGGTTCATTATCAATAATGAGACCCAAGGTTATTTGAGGAACCGTGAACATTGGGTGTCCAAAACCGATTATTGACTCAAAGGAAAATTACTTGGTCAAACAATTTAACATAAGATGCTAAATGGATTGAAAGTCAATGCTTCGGATATGACTTTAACAATTGCAATTGCAAGTTATAATTACTTGAATATTTCAAAAGAAATATTTAAGTTGTCAATCTTACTAGGAGAGGAATTAGATATAAATCTAACTTTCCTTGACAACCGAGTGAGAAAATAAAGAAGAAAAGAAAGATCACGAGAATAACGAGATCTAAGACTCAAAGAAAAATCATGTTGAAAAACATGAAGGGAAAAACAAGAGAATATAGATCATACAAAGATGTATGAAACTCAATCCTAAAACTTAAGCATAATTTTAATCCTAGTTACACTAGAAAACTAAGATTTGCTTAAATTAGATGTCTTAGCAATAAGCAATCCACATGCTTAAATGAAAGACAAGGGTGGTGGCGGAATTTGGTGGGGTGAAAGGTGAAGTCACCAAGGGTTCAACAAAGTCATTCTCAATGGGAACGCTTTGGATAGGTTGAGGTTGGTTAGTCACATCCAAGAGAGAACTAGGAGTGAAGGGTGAGGATAGCTCATTCATCCTAGATTGGAATGAAGAGGAAGTAAAACCATGTAAATGGTTGGTACCATGGGTTGAGGTAGTCTTGCATGGTGCAAGAGGTGGTGAGGGTGATGAAGAGATGAGGATGGGCACAATCTCATTCTTAGGTGTGGCAAAAGGTGAAGAGTTAAGTTTTGGTAACTTAATCTTAAATTTGAGGTGCCTCTTTGAAGAGGAGGTTTTGGATGAATGGGAGGTTCTTGTAGAAACCATGGTAGTAATGGGTGGTTTAAGGGGTAAGGATGAATGGTTTCAGGTGTGAAGAACATGGCTAACAAGGTGGGTTTAAAAGTGTGAGGGGATGATCCAAACTAGTGAAGGGTTAAAAAGGGAAAGCCTAAGATATTTTGGGAGTGTTCAAAGGTTTGAAACAAATATTCCAAAGGGTGTTGGAACAATTGGGAAGTTTCAGAAAACCTAAATTTGAGAGCTTCTGGCCGCGGTTCTTTATCTCCGCCGACGGTTCCATATTGATATAGAGCCGCGGTCTATTTAAAGAACCGCCTACAGAGGCTTGGTTTAGGTGGTGAATGGGGGATTTTCCAATTCAGCAAATCATAATGTTCTAGTCTAACTTATCATAAATTCATGCTTAAGAGCAATAAAAACTAGAACACACACAAAGGAAAGACACATAGGTTCAATTAGCACGTAAGAGGAAAGCTAAGAAAAACCTAATGGCTACAAAAGAAAAAGACTCCTAATGACATACAAAGTTCATCAAAGTAAACTATCATTAGTCATATATAGGAAGAGCCATTTAGCCAATTTAGAGAATGAGTATGAGACTATCAATAGAGGTGCTCAATTAAGGCTAAACACGACCATTTTTATGAGTTATACACCAACTCAACTTCCCACATGGAAGTAATTCAACCGTTAGGTCAAATTAAGATCCTAGTGCATAAATTATCTAGTAGTCATTCTCAAGTTAGAAAAAATGTAATTCCAACATTTGCCTAATAAAGTTTAGCAAGGATGAAACTTGCATGGCGACACAATGCATGACCTAATGAGGGTTAAGAATGCACCATTGCATATCTTGTCAAACAAGTCTAGTTAAGGTTATTTACCTTAATAGAACTTGAGGCCAATAACTTTGAAGTGTATAAACAAAGTTTACACAAACCAAAGGAACACTCTTGATTGGTCTTTCGGAAATGACACATTTATAAATTGCATAGCAATGTAAATTACTTGAGTATTTCGAATGAAACATCCAAGTTATCAAACCGACTCTATTGTGCATTATAAGTAATTATTAAACAAAATATGTCTAACAATTTGAACAAGTAGATTCAATATAACACCATCAACACAAGTGTGAGTTATGATCCGATGTATATTATTAATTAACCACATTAATGTCTACACAAAAAAACATGTCAATTAGATTCGATAATGATACCAATCATAGTTTGAATAATGCATTGATATTTCATCGAAATCTTTCTTGATTCCCACAAACACTCTTTTAAGAGAAAATAGCTAAGATTTTTAAAGGGTGTTTCATGTTTTATAGTGAGACATTTATCTACTTGAACTAATAACACAATGATCGAGTAAGACGACCCAAATCAATAGATTTGACAAGCTCCCAAAGCTTTCAAATCTAAAAGTGTTAAAGAACATGCCGAGGTGTACAAGATGTTTATGTAATATTTGTAAACCAAGAGATGTTAATCCTATATGCAATGCACACATAATGTTGCAACTAAAATGCAAGAAATGTAGCATACATCCTAATTAGGAAAAACTAGATACTAACAAATACCAAGAAAGGCACAAGAGACTAGACATATAAGCAATACTACTACAAATAGCAAGGAACACTTAATACTTTCTACATATAATAATAACACACAAGGAAGCACACACAAACAATTAGCTTAACACATAAAAGCATTCGTCCATGTTTTGAGTGTTAGATACAACAAAGTATTCATAGCTTGATTTTATTTGAAAATAGTCTTTGACCCATTTAAAATTTAATTAAGTTTAACACTTTGTAAATATATCAATTTTCAAAGATATATCACCAAGAGATGTCCAACTTAATAGAAAAGAGTAAAACACAAGTTTTGCGACAAACCGACGCTCAATATTTTGGACAAAGTGTGGAACTTAGAAACCATCCAAATTTTAAAGTTTGAATAAAGGTTTGGAAGCATTTTTAATTGAAAGAAAATTCAATTACGTTCGAAATGACGGGTGGCACAACTTCTACGGACTTACGGTTGATTTTATATGATTTTTCAAAGTTTTCAAAAATCTGAGTCAGACTGAATGCGGTTCCTTATTGATAAGGATCCGCGGGAAACAATAAAGAACCGCGGTCAAAGGACAAAAAATGAGTTTTTGACCAAAATCATTTAGAAACAATTTGGAAGGACTTAGGACTCTAAAAAATCATTTTAGACACACAGAACTCATATATTAGAGTTAATTATGACACAAAAGATTTTTATACTTCCAAACAAGAAAAGATTTAATTCAAGCTATTATACAAAGTTTATTTAACACTAAAACTTATACGAATGAAACAACAAAACACATTTCATAAGTAATCACTCTTCATGAACTATCTGTCACACCCCCAATTTATCAGAGTAAGGCAACACAATGGGGTGCGACGGTCATGACTATCACAAGATATAGATACAAAGAACGACTATTTTAAGGTCATTTTAATTTAATTAAAATCACAAAATATGTTCGGAAGCGAATTACACAGGATCATAATAAACATTGTTTCAAAAGACTTCAATATTGTTCCAAATATCCAAACACTAGTCACGACCATTTTATTTAAAAATCTCCCACGCATAACCACGTCACTCCTTCGTCTTGATACATGAGAAAAACATTGCTAAAGCGTCAACACAAAGGTTGGTGAGTTCATAGGTTTAAGTTTAAATAGTGTGATGAACCATAAGATTTTCAAGGCAACCGACATATAATCTTATAACAAATACAAGATTATAATCAAAAGTATACGTTTCAACAACCTACGTCTAAGCTCATGACACCGAAGCGTTAACCAACCAACAAGTTACAATGAGAGCCCGAGCAAATGCCTATCCCAAAGCATTCGTAACGACTCAAATGTAAGTGTATCTAATTTGGTCACACAACTAACATTAGATAGGGAGGTCAATCCCAATAGATCTATCCATAACATTCGCGCTTACCCAAAGTAATTAACGGTTCACGATAGTGGGCTAAAGCATCTAGGGATATCGATACTTAGACATCATGTAGGCAAACGTATCAAGTTTTAGCACTTATGTTCATCTGTTTAAAACAAGCAATGTTCTCACCCCAAAATAGTTAAAACAATTGAAAGTGGGGCTATGAAACTCACCTCAAGCAATAGCAACGGTTAAAATAGCACAATGTAGACATGGATAAATAATAGCTTCAAACAATCCGTAACCTAAGTTAATGTGCCTTAGGTTGATTCTGGGTACAGAAGAATGTGCCTTAGGTTGATTCTGGTTACACAACGCTTGGTTTCTTGGTCACACAAGTGACGAAAAGATGAGACCAGGAGGGAGTATATTTGCTTTAGTAGAATTGCATTATTTTTGCAAGTAATATTTTCAAGGCTAGTGAAGTCTTACTTATAGAGGAGGTGGATAGGAACTAGTACCCTTTTGGTTTAGTTAGGAATTTGATTAGTTTAGTTAGGATGTAACTGGGGAGAAGTACCATAAAAAGTGGTGACAAAGTTGGGGAAGTGTGATTAGGCAGGGATGGGACGGGTTTTGAGGTTCCAAGGTTGACTTCATGGGTATTTGTTGGGTTATAATGAAGTTTGGTGGGTTTTAGTGAAGATAGGAGATAAGATAAAAATCTTGGGAGGGTTTGGAGCGTGTTTAGCTGGGGAAAGAGGGAGCCGGTTTCTGCAATAGGGGAGAAAGGAAATTGTTTTTTTTAATTGCATATTTGTAAAGTTTAATTTATGTAAATGTATTAGGGAGTAGAGCAAAATGATTTTTAAGTGAGGTATTGTGTTTAAGCTGATTCAAGTTGGGTAAGTTTCAACAACTTTTGTTTTGAAATAAATCAATGTACATAGTTACTAAGTACGTTATGGATATATTAATTGAATAGTTTAAATCGCGTGTTGAAACTTAAATTATGTCGATTTTTAATAGAAGTCGGCTCCTATAACAATGATTCCCAACACGTAACGTGAGTAAGCAAATAATCAATTAAGTTAGAATTGTCATGAACTTCATTCATAAAAATTTAAATTCGTACACAAAATACGCGTAAACAATCGGAAATATCAATAGACACACAAGTCTAACCCGAACCATAGCGTTTTATGTAATTTACCTAAATTAAAAATTAACGTTTGTGACATACGGTATCCGTTAAATTGAGTTTTGTCCTCAAAACTCGTACTTCGATGTTGTTAACGAATCAAGAGGTAACTTAAACTTTTATCTAGTTTTCTTGGTGTTCTTCGCCTTCATTTTTACTTAGTTTCTTGCTAAGATTAAATTCTCTAAAAATCATATTAGAATTAGAACGAATAGAAACTCTTCCGATTGTTAATAATCTTATAATGTTCCTCAATGTTTATAATAGTAGTTATTTTCATGTCTTTCGAATTTTCTTTACGACGTCTGTTTGGTTAATTGAGTTTTCTCATTAATAATTTTTCGCGTCGTCTCGCGTATTACTTCCACTTTAAAGGGTCGCGTGTTTTCATATTTTTCATGTAGATGCCTATAATTCTGCTAATAATAATCTTGAGTGTTTGTTCGATTTCTCCAAAGGATAATATCGCAATACAAAGCTATTCCCTATTGTTTGATTAATTCCGTTCACCTTGACCGTCTACTTGGTAGTTATAAGTAGTTTATGCAGAAAGGCTACTCGAATTGGTTTCCCAAAGACCTAAGATGGATGGTCGTCCCATCACCCAATGGTTAAGACATCTCTTCCTTCTATGTGACATTTTCTTTTTTTTTAGATAATCTTGTAAATCACTTAATCTAGTTCTCATTCCTCCTCGTTTATATCCTTTTCATGGAGGTGAAAACGGTCGAGTCGTGCACAGTTAAATTAATTTGTGATCCGGGAGAGTTCATATTTCGTATGTACAATAGTTTAAATCTTTCTTAGTTTTATGAGCACGGTGTTTTGCTCAAATTTAAGAAAATAAATTTTTGTCCGAGTGATCTCGGTATCCGTTAAATTTGGGTTTTTCTTATTTGGGCGTATCGTCGCTTTTACAACCAAATTGTTATATTGGTCGTCAATTATTATATGGTTTCGTTGCGATATTCGTTAAATTTGAGTTTTACTCAAATGGCGTCTCGCTTCTTCACATTATTATTTACAATTTGCTTTAGATTTTTCCGACTCTAACCTATTTGCGTTTAATTGTCGTAAAAATGGCGCTCTTAGTATTTTTCGCGGTATACGTGTTCTTGTACTTCATAGCGGCGAAAAGATAGTCGTAATAGATTTTTACTTGTATTGTGTACTTGCCATTTTCACTTAAATGATGGTATAGAATTGTTCGAAGTTCATAGTACAAAATAAATTTTCTTTGACATGTAAATTGAATTTAGAAGTTCCTTAGTATCACTAATAAATCTCATTTGTATGATGACTACTATGAGCATGCTCGCGTTTGACCACGATCGTACGTAGTTGATCAGGCTACGTACGTCTCGGGACTAACGGTTGCATCCTCCTTTTCATCACAATTTAACTCTTTGAGGTTGTAATTTATATATATTGGTAGTCCATAGTTCATTTCGTTCATTACCATTACTCACTTTCACAATCAACAAAATAATTTACATACTTATTTGTACTAGTCTCGTCAAGTTTATCAATAGTTTAGGTCTTCCAAATCAAGTTGTTCGTAAAATAGATTTTTTTTTCCAAAACTTTACATGGTAGTCCTTACTAAAAATGTTTCAATATTAGTCGCGGTGTTTTATACATTAAGTTGGTCGTCACGCCAGATTTTCCAAAACTTTGCATGATAGTCTATATCAAAACATTTCATCATCAATCGTGTAGTTTTTGTCAGTAATACCCTTACTGATCTTACCAAAACGTTTTATCAAAATTTCTAACATTCTTACTAATAAAGTTTTCAGTGATGGTTCCTTCAAAAAATTTTTTTAATTTTTATAATATTTTCTAAAAATATTTTATAAAACTCATTCTTAAAAAAAATTATTTGGTTAATTTTTCTCTGACATATATAAAAATATTGTAAGATAAAAACCATATCTTAAGTAAAAGCTTCACAAGATATAAAAGATAACTTTTAAACATAACTGGAAACAATTATATAAAAAAAATTTAAAGTACGATTACATAACCCAACATCGACGGATGTCGAGTCATTTGATCTTCATAAAAATAAATTATTTAATATTTCACATTAGTTACTCAATTCTATCACATTATTTTCTAGAGCTTTGATCACACTTTACTTACATCTCAACCACTTCGGTTAATTTTTTTTTATCCCAAAATTATTCAATTTGTTTTATCCAATCAATTAGTCAATTCCATCACAAGAATTTCTTCACAAAAATCATTCATTTTGTTTTATTTGTCGTTTGTTCATAATCATTTTGTAGACTTTATATGTTGGACACGAGCTATTAGGATTTCCAAGAAGTGACCACAATTCACATATAGGGTTCTCAAGCTTTGTGACATACGATAATCCTTTAATTTAAAATATGGCATAATCCTCATATAACTGAGTTCTTTAGTTGTTATATCATACTTTGTAAATTTATATTAGCTTCATAGCAACATAGTTGCAAACCCATGGACTAGAACTCTTTTAGATTCGTTTTTGTACAATTTCTTTCTACATAAATATCTCCTTGATATGCATCCGACTTACGTGTCAACGTATTTCCAGATAGCTTTCATATTTTTGTAATACTAGTTTATATTTGTTCGTTATAGTATTTTCTGGGGTATTACAGGAGTAATACTTTGTGTAGAGTGTTTATCGTCGTATGTTGTATAAAAATAGAGACGACGATTCTCATTATTTTAGTGTCCGCACACCATGTAAACTAATGGTACTAATGTATCGTACTAGTCAAACGTCAATGAGGTAATCACCTTGTCAGATCATGTAAGTCTTATCCATCCCTGAGGAAATTCACTAAAAATCTTAAGATGCGTTACAACTGGCACTTAACTAAGCCTCGCAACCCAATCAAACAAGAACAGCCTTGAGGTCTAGTCAAGTATTAGTCGTTAAACTTCTTAATATCTTTGGTGAATTTACTCGTCTTTAGATATTAGTCACACAATTTGACATTGATTAAACCCACATAAAACTCATCATATATGTTATAACATAACGATCACACTAATCAGACAACATGTAAATTCATGAGCTTTACCCATCCTCAAGAAAACTCATCAAAAACCCTAAGTTGTATAACGACTGGCACTTAACTTAGTCTCGCAACCCAATCAAACAAGAACAGCCTTGAGACCTTGCTAAGTATCGTTATACCCTTTAACATTTTTGATGATTTGTCTTGGTTTTGGGTTTACTCACTACTTATCATCAACCATTACTAAATCTCACCGCGCCCAAGTACTGTTCTGGCGTATATTTTTAATTCGGCGTATATCAATATAGGGTAACATAGAAACACACCAGTGTTTAATAGTTCATAGTAGTCCAGTGGACTGTTTTTAACAAAATATGTAATAGCATAAGCATGTGTATGTTTTACTCCAAATAAACATGACACAAACCATCTTAGTTCGATTTAAACATGGCACAAACCATCTTAGTTCGATTTAAACATGGCACAAACCATCTTAGTTCTATTAAACATGACACAAACCTTTTTTGTAGCACAACAATCCAAACAAGGATGCTAGGTAATTTACTTCAGATATAAGAAAAAGCGTCTTAGTACATATTCCTATAAGTACACTTTACATAGGGGTCATTCAAACAAGACAGGAAATACATAATGCTAATAACACGTACCAATCAAGTTTAAACTAAAATGACAAATTAAATGGAGTAATTCAAGTCACAACTTACTTTTATCGACGACTCGGAGTGAAGTGGTTCTTGGAGATTTTTGAGTTAGTTATAGTCTAGAATTATTTTTCCCAAAATTAAATTTTTGACTCACGTTTATAAAAATCATTTTGTAAAATAACCTAGTTCTCTATAACTACAGCTCTGATACCAATCTGTCACACCCCCAATTTATCAGAGTAAGGCAACACAATGGGGTGCGACGGTCATGACTATCACAAGATATAGATACAAAGAACGACTATTTTAAGGTCGTTTTAATTTAATTAAAATCATAAAATATGTTCGGAAGCGAATTACACAGGATCATAATAAACATTGTTTCAAAAGACTTCAATATTGTTCCAAATATCCAAACACTAGTCACGACCATTTTATTTAAAAATCTCCCAAGCATAACCACGTCACTCCTTCGTCTTGATACATGAGAAAACATTGCTAAAGCGTCAACACAAAGGTTGGTGAGTTCATAGGTTTAAGTTTAAATAGTGTGATGAACCATAAGATTTTCAAGGCAACCGGCATATAATCTTATAACAAATACAAGATTATAATCAAAAGTATACGTTTCAACAACCTACGTCTAAGCTCATGACACCGAAGCGTTAACCAATCAACAAGTTATAATGAGAGCCCGAGCAAATGCCTATCCCAAAGCATTCGTAACGACTCAAATGTAAGTGTATCTAATTTGGTCACACAACCAACATTAGATAGGGAAGTCAATCCTAATAGATCTATCCATAACATTCGCGCTTACACAAAGTAATTAACGGTTCACGATAATGGGCTAAAGCATCTAGGGATATCGCTACTTAGACATCATTTAGGCAAACGTATCAAGTTTTAGCACTTATGTTCATCCGTTTAAAACAAGCAATGTTCTCACCCCAAAATAGTTAAAACAATTAAAAGTGGGGCTATGAAACTCACCTCAAGCAATAGCAACGGTTAAAATAGCACAATGTAGACATGGAGAAATAATAGCTTCAAACAATACGTAACCTAAGTTAAATAAGATATGTATTTTACTATTCATGCAACATGAAAGTAAACGTAGCATTTAGTCCCCTAGTATGTGCTTGAGTTTATTTTAATAAATCGACAATTTTTAACACTTGTGAATGTTTAACATTGTAGTAAAAGTGTAGTCATTTAATCAGAATATATTTAGCAAAATTGGGCATTTCACTGTTGAGACAGTTTATTAGTCGGGTCGTTTAATGGTCAAATATCTTAAATATATTTTATATTTTTATTATTAAAATATATTAAATAAATAAAATTACTAATTATCAAATTTATATAAGAAAAAGAAAATTTCAAAAAAAGAAACATGTTTCATGTCGGGGGACATGAAACATGTAAATGAATGTGATTTCAAAAGGAACGTGGACTAGTATACAGAAAGCGTGTGTTTTTTTTTAAACCAAGTGATATCGTCTATTTTTCGGCGAGAATAACGCATTTGTTTGTAGCTCGCGGAGTAAACCACAAGTACCGTTAGATAGACGGTCGGGTGGTCTATAAGTAGTTGTTTTAAGTTTTATAAACCGAGGTTGTTTGATAGGTTAAGACCGGGTTCGAAGTAAGGGTCGTGAAACTATTTTTAAACATTACGAGGTCTACCGGGTAAGTTTCGACCTCGTCTACGGTTCTCGATAATGACTTTCGGGTCGAAACGAAAGCATGACCATGTAGATGGCATGGCCGTCTACAACTTCCGCTATGTGACCGTCTCGGGGAAAGGTCGTTTTAGGGTTAAAATGGATCGTAAAAGGTCGCGTCGTGACTTGTTTAAACACAGAAATGCATTCCTTGTTACCGTAATTTGTTTAGCAAAACTTTTTTCGACATATTTTTAAAGTAGCATAACTGATTCCTCTGTTAGCCAAAATACGTGTTTTCAAGGGCTATAGACTCTCGGCCAACCCATCAACGAAATCTAATCATTACCTGACCCTTACCCATGGTCAAACCGAATCAAAAGTTGGCTCAAAGTCAGCTCACCAGAACCTCTCTTTTCATAAAATCACATATTTGTGTATTTTGTTTAGAATAGCAAATGAACTCCATTGCTGCTCGTTGTCGGATATTTTACTATTTAGGACCTATGGTAAGTTTTCATAGTCTGGTTTTAGGCCAAAGCATGTTTTAAGTACTTGTTTCCCAAACAATATAATGAGACAAGTTTTTCCACTGTATAACTATTGCAATATTGGGTCAACAACATGGCTTCCAAAGGTTATGTATTCCTTACTACCCTAACTATAGAACGTCCCCTGACCCGTCTCGTACCCACGATCCCATCGGGTCAGAGAAAGAACCAAAGTCGACGTTGAGCTTGTCACGCACACCCTTGTGTGACTTGCTCGTTCGCCTGCATGACTAAAACCCATTCGTGCATTAAAATGGTCTAAACCCATGGTTTGTTTCTAGGTTGCGGTTAAGTTCCAAGTATCACATCTTGTTTCGTTTATACGTTTAGCATTTAGCACAAGCACACACACTAGGACTAAATCTATAACGAAAATAAAGAGACGAAGGAAGTAGGGGTTACCCTAGACGTGTAAGGAGACAATCACCATGCAAAAACTCACGATTCACATTCCAAAATCACACACAATTTAACCCAATTATAACATGTACCCATTTACCCACACGCTAGCTTATATCCAACGAATCAACACCAAAACCTTGGCTTCGAGTCCTCCTCTTCGTGCTACACGATACCCACAAACGGTCTTGGTACAGAAGTATGTGCCTTAGGTTGATTCTGGGTACACAACGCTTGGTTTCTTTGTCACACAAGTGACGAAAAGATGAGACCAGGAGGGAGTATATTTGCTTTAGTAGAATTGCATTATTTTTGCAAGTAATATTTTCAAGGCTAGTGAAGTCTTACTTATAGAGGAGGTGGATAGGAACTAGTACCCTTTTGGTTTATTTAGGACTTTGATTAGTTTAGTTAGGATGTAACTGGGGAGAAGTACCATAAAAAGTGGTGACAAAGTTGGGGAAGTGTGATTAGGCAGGGATGGGACGGGTTTTGGGGTTCCAAGGTTGACTTCATGGGTATTTGTTGGGTTATAATGAAGTTTGGTGGGTTTTAGTGAAGATAGGAGATAAGATAAAAATCTTAGGAGGGTTTGGAGCGTGTTTAGCTGGGGAAAGAGGGAGCCGGTTTGTGCAATAGGGGAGAAAGGAAATTGTTTTTTTTAATTACATATTTGTAAAGTTTAATTTATGTAAATGTATTAGGGAGTAGAGCAAAATGATTTTTAAGTGAGGTATTGTGTTTAAGCTGATTCGAGTTGGGTAAGTTTAAACAACTTTGGTTTGAAATAAATCAATGTACATAGTTACTAAGTACGTTAAGGATATATTAATTGAATAGTTTAAATCGCGTGTTGAAACTTAAATTATGTCGATTTTTAATAGAAGCCGGCTCCTATAATAATGATTCCCAACACGTAACGTGAGTAAGCAATTAATCATTTAAGTTAGAATTGTCATGAACTTCATTCATAAAAATTTAAATTCGTACACAAAATACGCGTAAACAATCGGGAAAATCAATAGACACACTAGTCTAACCCGAACCATAGCGTTTTATGTAATTTACCTAAATTAAAAATTCACATTTGTGACACTATTTGATACAAAGATCGTCTCTATTTTTAAAAACCGTTTTCATTTTAAAAACTATTTGTTTTGAACAAGAGAGCAAAGATCGATCCAAGCTTTAAAGTACAATATACTTCAAAGATCTTGAATAACCTCGCTCTGATACCAATTGTAGAAACTAGAATGGGGGGTTGAATAGTTTCTAGTTAGTTTTCAAAACATTTCGGCTTAATCCACTGTGCGCGGTTCCTTATGTGTACCCGCGGTTCTTTATCAATAAAGAATCGCTGGTCCATTTAGGGAACCGCCGACAGTGAACTTAACCTTTTGTTGCATGTTAAACTTTGACAATCCTTTGTATCAAATTCTCGATCAAGCTTGACTAGATATGAGATGTGTTTGATTGAAAGATAAATACTACAAGTAAGTAAACACACAAACACATCAAATCAAGAGTACACCAAGCAATAGTCTAAACACTAAGCACACACGTACTAAGCATAAGCTTTTCCGCAACTAGGATGTTTAGACTAAGTGATGTACACTTGACCATAATCTAAACACGAAGCACACACGTACTAAGCCTTAGCTTTTCTGCAACTTAGATGTTTAGATTATGAGATGCACACAACACACAACATATAAATACATCTATAATAGTAAAGACATAAATGTAAAGGAAAGTACCGACACGATGATTTATAGTGGTTCGTTCACGAAGCTCCTCTTCGCCCTACTCTACTCCTCGAGTACACCTTACTCGAGAGTTACTTCACTAGTCAACAAACTCCTTAAGGTGTAGAAACCATACACAACGTCGCTTATCCAATTTCCGGCTCTAAGCTAAATGTCGAGTCCTAATCTTAGGTAGGACTAATCTACACAACGTCGCCCACTTCACCATTTAACGACACAAGACTAGATGTCGAGTTCTAATCGAAAGCTAGAACCAATCTTCACGACTCTTCACTTTGAAGCTAAGTGAGAACTTCACACAACACAACTACTAATCACTTTAAAGTTTAGTGAGAACTCACAAGACACAACCACATCACTTTAGAGTTTAGTGAGAACTACCTAGACACAACCACATCACTTTTTTAGAGTTTAGTGAGAACTACCAAGACACAACCTAATCTACCCACTAGTTATGTTTTATGGCCCAACATAACAAACCTTGTGTTTTATGGCCTAAACACATAAACCATATAGATCTAAGCACACATCACTTAGATCTATAACTCTAACACTATATCCAAGTACTAAGAAGACTTGGATCTACACAACTAACACCTAATCCAAGGATACCCATCACTTGGATATTCTACCCTTACAAACACATCCAAGTGTACCCAACACTTGGATCTTCTACATATACATAGTAGGAAGACTAAAAACATAACTTAGATCTATAGAAGGAAAGATCTTCATCATGTAGTGAACCCAAAACATCATGGTAATGATAGTGTTCTTCTCTTTGCACTTGAGAGGATGAGGAGATTGAAGATTGAATCACATCTTAAACAAGATTAATCAAAACTAACTAATCAAGGATCTAAGATGGTTTTTGAAAGAAACTGTGCAAAAAGGGTTGAAAGAAAATCTGGAAATGATCCAGTATTTATAGGGCAACATTGCAACGATAAAAAACACCCACGGTTCCTTATCTCTACCCGCGGTACCTTATCAATAAGGAACCGCGGGTTCCTTTAAGGAACCTCCGCGTCGGAGTCCGTGCAAATTTGTCCTTTAGTGGGGATATGCCATCTGGGGTAGTTTATACCCTCAAAGGATATTCCTTTGGCATATGGAATATGCCAAATTCAAATTTCCATTTTTTTTAATAAAATATTTTCTTAAAAATAAAGTTAATTAAAATCTTTTGTCACATTTGATTAAAATGTGAGTTTTAAGAAAATATTAATCCTTGATCACTTAGTTAGGTTAATGACATGTTTGTACATACCTTGAGTGATTCATGCCGAATGCGGTCTTGGAGGTGTCGAGATAAGTATACTAATGTATTCTTGAGTGATTACGAGTACCTTAACATTTTACATAATGTATTGCGAATTATACGTTTTTCATAGACAAAACACAAAGAGATTATATCGACAAAGCATCGTAATGTTTGCACTAACATAAGAGTTTGTAGAACTCTATATATGGTCAAAACAATTGACCTAAAATTCTGCCCAATTTTTAAAAAACGATTTTAACATAACTAGTCTAATTAATTACCCATAACTCCACTAATTACAAGTCCTAATCCACCTAATCATTATAATATCATTAATATACAGATTTTAATTTAAACCCTAACCTAAATCCATCATAATATGATTGAGAAAGAATTAAAAACAATTAAATTGAAAAAGGGATTTGAAGGTTTTACCTTAAGATTAGTTGAAACCAAGATTTTTGGAAGAACCCTAATTTTTTGTAAAAACTACGTCGCCTCTTTTTTTCTTGGAGAAAGATCTGTGTATTTTTTAGTAGCAATGTATTTATACCCTTTAAACAAGTCTTTTCCTAATTTAATACAAATTCTAATGGGCTTTTACCCATTCTTTTTTTTCCTTCTTTAAACCGACTTCACAAAAGTATTTTCCAAAATATAATTTTTTTTTAATTTTTTTTTTTAAATTTCGTTTTTTTATTCCTTATTTATATTTAATTTTTTATTTATCTTTTAATCCCTTAATTAATTAATTACACCTAAACCTTTTAACTAGTCAATTTTACGCGGTTACCGTAAAATACGTAAAATCTACAGTTTAATGAAAATTCTTAAAATATGAAATAAACTTTATATCTAAGTACTAAATGACTTAAAACCATCCCGTAAATTATTCCCGTGACTAATTACCTCATCCGAGACCTCTAAACGCTAAACCCTAAATCGTAAAAATACGATTTACAATAATACTTATACGTATACATAAAACACCAAAATAACACCATTTCATTTCATAGTCACTAATTTGTGAGCTCATGAACATGAAATAACCGTTCCTCGATTTACTTATGAGTACTTTATACCCATAAACGATATCCACACCAACCTCGTTCACGCAAAATAACATGTAAACACGCAAATCACATAGTCACACATAAATTAACCTTAAAATAAGACCAAGTGACGAACCTCAAAACCAAGGTTGTCACATCACTCCCTCCTAATAGAAATCTTGTCCCGAGATTTACTCCTTAGGATCGTCATTATCAATTAGCTGAGGATACTTGCTCCTCATAAATCCTTCTCGTTCCCACGTGAACTCTAGTCCATGTTCCAAATTCCATCTACCCATAACTACGGTATATTACCCTTTTTATCCAACGTCCTAGCTTCACGACCCAAAATCTCTATCGGCTCTTCGATAAAATGAAGACTCGTATCCATACTAATATCATCTAACGGTACTTGCAAGTCAGTTCTTGCTAAGCATTTCCTCAAGTTTGATACATGAAATACGTCATGCACACTACTCAATTCCTCTGGTAATCTCAACCTATACGCCACTAGCCCAATCCTTTCAAGGATTTCAAATGGACCCACAAATCTAGGTGCTAACTTCCCTTTTCTTTCCAAATCGCATCACCCCTTTCCATGGTGAAACCTTTAGCATAACTTTATCTCAAATCTCAACGGCTTACGCCTCTTGTCCGCATAGCTCTCTTGTCGGTTCTTTTCTATTTTAAACCTCTACTTAGTCACTGCCACCACCTCTATAGTTTTCTGATCCACCTCCGGTCCAATACGTTGGCCGCTTCTAACTTCATCCCACTGTAACAGTGATCCACCTCATCTCCTATGAATTAACTCCAACAGTTTCTACTACAATTCCTATCACCATACCTAACGGCTTCTATCCTATACGGATTTTCCATCATTCGGAAGTTCTCCCAACCTTAAACACATCCAATGGTATATGCAGGATTGCATAACCAAAAGCTTCCCATAATATTCACAAGAAACATGTCATAACCACCACCTCATCCTTGCTTTCCCATGCTCGGCACCAAGTAACTAACCATCCTTCATACTAACATGTGTTACACCTTTTCTCTAGGTGGACGTTTCATTGTTCGTGACTACTAACCTCTTGCTCTAACGGTTTCTCTTCAATATCACCCCACTATCTTCACAACCTCTTGCTCCCTGGAATCATTCTTCCTCCATACTACTTTTCGCTTGTCTCTCCACAATCTTAATTTCCATACCATCTTATATCCCGTCTTCAGCCTATAATTTAGGTGTTTCCTCCTTTATTCCTTACATCCTCATCAATGGGGAATATGCCCCTCTCACCGGTGACTCTATCTTTGTAGGAGAATTCTTCCTAATATAATGCATTCTCCAACTATCTCCAAATCTCACGCCAATGCTCTAGGTGTATTTCTCAATTACCCCTATAGTATGCTCATACCAAACATTAGTCTATCAACGGTATACTACGCTTGCTTCCCATCGTTTCTTCCCTTGCCATAATCCTTCATATGCCATTCCATACATATTAGGCTAACTTTTACGCAAAACCCTCTATTCCATCACATCCGTATGCAATCCTTCCAACTTCTCAACTACGTGACTTCTCATTCCTCTTGAAATATGGAGATGAATTAGTCAGTCTATCGACTATCACCCAACTCTCGTCGTACTTATTCCTCCACCCCATTATGTATCCCTTTCACCAACTTCGTCCTTACATCGCCCTTTCTAAGCTACTCCTATCTATGTAGGAAGTATAGTCTACGTCCCTTTTCTCCATATGATTGTCCAAGCCACGCAACATACATGTTGACGCGTTCTCTTCTTTAGATAACTCAACTCGTGCAACCTACATCCTTCATCCAAACCACCCTAATACGTCATACATATAGTTCAATTTTGTCTCAGCTTCACTCTATTCTTCTTATTCCATGTCTCATCAACCATGCTTGCCTTTCCCAGATGGTACTTAGCCTTGCAATTGGCTTTCATCACTTAACTCCACCCATCACCTTTGCCAAATGTTCAATCAAAATGATTGAATATGTGTTAAAGACATTCATGATCCATATAGATCATTCTCTACGTCTAGTAACCCAAATGCCTCTAGCATTCTAGGCAGATATAACAGTCCAACTCCACTGACTAAGTCTTATCTAGTTCTTCCAAATCTTCAGTTCCTGCATCGTATAAGCAATCGCCTTTATTTGTTGTTCTCGTACACCTCCAAATCCTTGCTCCACGTATCGTCATGCTTCGCGAATTCATCCAGTCCTTCCGACAATGCCAAGACCTGCTCATTATCCAATCCACCTCTTCAGCCTCCAAAACGCTTCCTCACCCTTCTTCACTTTTCCCCTTGCTGGTTCCACGATATGCCATCATCTCTGACTACTCGTCTTGGCCAACTTTATCCTAAAACTCACACTTGAAAATCTCACGTATAATTCCCTTTCCTAACAACTCCAAAACCAACTCATAATTCTCCTCACTCTCCTTCTTAGATTTGAGTAGATCAAGATGTCGTCGATGCTCTCGATGACAACTCGTTTATATATTGTCATGCACCCCCGGTTCATTGACTCCATGAAAACTGCTAGCGCCTCAGCGATGCCAAAATCATAACCGTAAACCCAAAGTGTTCATACAACATCCTTAGCAGTTTCAACTACGTCCTCCTTGCACCCTCTTTTAGAAGTAATACGAATAAATTTCTACCTCGTTCTACTCGCGAAAATCTACACGTATTCTAAAAGACCAATACTTCCTCTTATCAGACCACTCAACCGCTTTTCACAGCCAATCTACTACTAAGCAACTCAAATTTTACCTTGCATCCGTTGCAATTTCTAACAACTCTTGCTCTTAAAATCATTCCATCAATAATTTCCTTGGAAAGGCACTAACTAAAACTCCTCTCACTTCTCCTACTTGCTCTATTTATGGTTCTACCTCACAGAAATAGGCAAACCTACTAAATCTCAAGAAATTTTCGGAAAACTTACATGCCCTACGAACAATCATAAATACCTTTGAGGTATTATATCCCCTTCCAACACTCTCTATGGCGCGTTACTTGTGCCAATATCCATACATTATACAAATCTCTATTCATCTCCCTTGGCACTCCTAAGAGACCTCATGACCACATTAGTTCGTCTACGAACTTTTAACTCTTTCATCCCCACTAAGGGCATTCCGACCATTCTCTTAGGGCCACCTACTTAATCGTGTAGGCGCGACCAAGTCTTTCATATGTCTACCTCAACGCTCCCAATCAATACGAACCCAAAACTACATCCTGAATCCACTAGATACGATCAACGAATCAAACCCACGGATAACTAACGACATTTCACGTGCACGAGTTAAAACAGATCAAAACCACGAAAACTCAAAAAGAAAACTCAAACATGTACCAATTCAAATGACTCATGACAACGAAAAAATGATCCAACAAACACTTAATGGCAACCAAAACATCTTATGCCCCGCGACATATTATTTAAACCGTGCACAAGATCGACTTTTCCAAAAGAATATTTTTTTTCTTTCCTCACCACATCTATATGACTCAAACAATCTACAAACAACCTTCTAGACGATCTCAAAACTCAACTCAAAGACTAGGTATCCCATGCATCCCAAATCATAAAAAAACTACTATTCAAAACTCAACCTTGAACCTATCACTTGTACCAAAATTTCGATCAAGCTACTGACACCCCATGACTATACATACCAAATATTTGAAAAGTACATTCCGAGTACATAACTTTAAGCTTTTGAATCACCCAAAAAGCTTTAAAAACGAACAAGTTATGACCAAAACAGTTTTATACTAGTTGTTTTAAAAAAAAATTAAGAATCCTCTTAGTAATTAACGTAATCCTTTTTAAATGAAAAGAAATAAATGTATGTGAAATTTTCATGAACTTTTTTTGGTCTTGCATAAATAATTATAAATGACGTATATTGATTAAGCTCATTTATATAAACTATTTAAGTAGAAAGAAATTTTATTTCGCTTTATTTTAAAGAAAGTCTTTTAGAATTTGAAATAAATAAGTGTTGATTCAAAAAAAAATCTTATGTTACATCTTGTTTCAAACACGACTCCAACACCTTACCCTTATTTTACCGAATACAACCAACTATCCAACTATATAGTAGATTTCCAAGTCTTTTCAGTATATACCGACTAAAAGGAATGTAAGACCCAACACAAAAGATTTCATTATCTCAAAAGAAATCCCAAGTTATTTCAATAGACTTAAAACCAAGAACACCATTTTAAAACGTACACGTGAAATACGAAGCTCAAAGAATACGCTACAACGGAGGTTTAATATAAAAAAAACGAGCTAGCCACCCTCCTAAGGATACAATCGATAATTGTAGGGGATCATACATATATAGGCATATCGGGATACATATACTTAAATCCGTCTAACATCTACTATACAAGCATGTACTAACCCTCTTTCATGCAATCATACTTAGGAATCTATTGAAGTTGTGGTCCTTGTATAACTATGTTGGCCACCATACTTATACAATTACCCTTCCCTAATGCACTCCTTCCTATGATGACACTTATTAGAATTAATACAACACATAACACATATATCCATCTACTCACATAAGCTCATAACCACATAACCAAAAAAGTCCAAAACTCCATCCATTGAAATAACATAGTCAAACTCTTGAAATACATAAATCCATAGTCTAGCTAAAACATCATAGACTAAATTCAAAAACTAAAACATAATCAGTTATAAGTCATGTCGCCCATAAGAGTGGAAACAGCTTAAAATCCTTCATATCCACCTACTCCTAATAACTCGAACCACCACATGATTCTTAGGGAACATGACTTAAACATCAAAAGAAAAATACTATACCTCAGGTACATAAAATAACCCAACAAAAGATAGAAACTACCATGTACCAAATTATGTACTATAATGTACAATTTAAGCAAAATACGACAATGACTAGCGTGGATGATTATGGTTCAACCAGCACTAGTCACACCCCGAAAAGAAAATAACATGTGGCTAAGTATGAAATACTATGGTTCAACCCATACTAGTCAAAACTTAACAAACATCGCAAGTAAAAACCAATAACATCCAAAAAACTTTAATTAATATAAAATGCACACATACTCCTATGACGCCTATATGTCGGGACCCTTAAGCTATAGACTAGGTTACTAGACTAGGCAACCTAATTCTCTATAACCATTGTCTCTGATACCATTCTGTCACACCCCACCATAGCGGAATATGGGACGCGACGCATGGATATCATCACAACAATAGCGTGTCCATAGAGAAAACTATATGAATTAGAAATGTCATAAAAGGTGACACAAATGTCATGACAATATCTCATCAATGTAGGAGTCTAGGTAAGTAGGTAACAGTCCTACCTCTTACCCAAGACAAACAAATAACACAAACAAATCAACATATAGGTTCATAGTATCACTTATTGAAACAAACAGAAAAATAAACTAAGAAGGAATAGGGATCTCCTTCTAAATGCAATCCTAATGCCTCCGAAACTAGCCACTTCTATTCTCAAGCTTAACCACACTCTCACCTGAAAGAGACACTAAAACACGTCAATATAAAGTTGGTGAGAGTCATAGGTTTAGACTCCAACGCCAAAATCAAACCATAAGCTGTGAACAACAACCACTAAGAAATGAACATATGGACAATGTGATACAAACATGCATTAACAACTAATATTCAAGATTTAACAAACCAAACCAAATCCAAGGCTCCCAGCCTTACCAAACACCATGGTACCATAGGCGCCCATACACCTATGTACCAATCCTAAGGCCCCGCCTTGTCATTATCCTTTGGTCCCTGATGTAGTGTTTTTGTACCCTTTAGGAAAAGGATGACAAAATAGTGGTAAGCGTTAACGAGCGATTTAGGAAAACCACAAGTTATGACCCTTAATGGGGATCGTTCTCTCGAGGAGGCTAGTGCGTTGTGTAATGAATGATTGATTTATGTTTTTGATTATTAATGAGAAGAAAAGAAGAGAAAATAACGAAGACGAAAAAAAATAGAAAAATAAGGCAAAAACACTACTAGAAAGTTACGACGTAGAACGTAAAAAAGTGCAAAATTTAAAATTTTGATCTAAAAATTCCTAAAAATTACTAAAAATCCACAATAAAATTCTAAGAGTTTACAAAAAATCAAAACTTGCCAAAACCTTTTAATTAATTTAATAATGACTTTTTAATGCTAATTAAAGCCCTAAAAATCACTTTTAAATATTAAAAAGCCCTAAACAAGATTTTATAGCTTGTAAACCTCAAAAATGACCTAATTAAGCTAAAAACTATTTTTAAAAATTTTAAAACCAAATTAAACTATTTTTAAACTCCTAAAAACTATTAAAATCTATTAAATCTTAAATTAATTCTAAAAAATAATTGAAAAGCCTAAAAATTAAATGGAAAGTGACAAAGGTCCTATTTTAATGTCTAGAATCTAGGAAAAATGAAAAAAAGTTAAAAATAAAACTTTGAATTTTAATGAATAAAATAATAATAAAATATTCCAAAAAATTAAAAGTTCAAAAATAAATTCTAAAAAATTCTCAAAAATCCTAAATATTCTAATTAAGAAGAAAATGTAAATTAAAGTTCCTAAAACCTTTTAGTTAATTTTATATTAATTTTTAAAGTTGCCTAAAAACCCTAAAATCTTATAAAATTAAAAATAAGCCAAATTGAAAACCTAATAAGCTGTAAACCTCAAAAACATAAATTAAAACTTAAAAACTATTTTTTTGTATTTTTCTATTACTGTTCACTATTTTTAAAATACTTTCTAAAAATAAAACTAAAAATAATCCTAATAATTAATTAAATAATAGGAAAAATAATATCTTTAAACAAAAAAATCCTAAAACCTATACTTATCCTAGGAAAAATGACTCTAACCCAAAAAGCTTAATAAATAAGCTAAACAAACCTAAATAAGCTACGGCTTATTATTTAAACTCAAAATGAAAACGTGGTTAAATAGTTAATGAAATGAAAGGATAACGTAAAAAGGCATCTAGATCAATGGTAGAACACGTTACTCCTGAGCTGCAGGTCGCGTGTTCGAGCCCGTTGCGGGTGACCTTTTTGCCAAAATTTCTTTTTTTTTTTACTTTACCAATCCAAACAGTAACCTTTTTAAGCTTGAAACACAAACCAATTTCTTTTTTAGCCAAGATTTAAACAAGATTAATCATAAAACGTGCCCAGTTCTAACACTTGAACACAAGCAGATTTTTTGGCTTGTTCTTTGTTTCTTCATAACTGAATAATCCTCCAAGAGGAGCTTGGAGTGCTTGTTTGGTGTTGATTGGTGGACAGGGGGCACCCTTGTGCTCTTTGAAGCACAAGGAGTCAATGACAAGCAGAAATTAAACACCTTGCACTCAAAATGTTCACAAACCAAGCATACACAGACACATCAAGTTTCTGTGACAATTCTAGGGTCTGGTGGTATTAAGATCCAAGTTACAAGTACTTTAATGAGATTCTAAGTCCAATATTCTGCACACACAATCACCAAATGGCACACAAGTAATCTGCAAACCTATAACACCCTAAGTCTTAACAAATTACAAGATCTAAGCACAAATTATAGCAAAAACAAGCAGATTAGTGGTTATGCAGAGTTATGTTTTACTTTTTCCTTTTTAAACACTCAAACTTGCATACAAACTATTCCAATCTAATCTACAACTAGCAAACAACCTATCTCAATCCTACTGAAACTTTCTAACACCTATTTCAAGCACAATCAAAGATTATTGCCCTGCTAAAACATGAATCCAAACAGCCCTTTAAAACTTGAAAACCAAATTTTCCCAAGTAAATCACTAACAAACTCAATCAAACTGGTTCATATAGCATCTAATATGCATATAAACACATAAGAACACAGATCAAACAGCTTAAACAACAATAATCAAACAATCATGCATATCACTCAAACTTCACTTTTTTTGAAATTTTCAAAAGGTAAAAGAGTTTTACCTTAGAACCTTACATCCAAGGTTCTAGTGGATGTAAATCCACCTCCAAATACACCCGGGTGTATGCTGAACAATGATCAACAAATTTCCAAACCTGCTAAGACAAAATCAAGAGAAAAACACAAGTATATCTCCAATCTGTTTTCTCTTTTTTCTTTCTTACTTAAAAGCTTTTTCCACAAACTCTTATAAACACGTTTTTGAAACAAAATTAATCTTAGAAAATCAAAAATATAGGTCCACTTTCACTTCCCAAATCTTTTAACTTTCTGAAATTAAAATGCTTTTCAAAACCTTTTGAATATTGAAACCTCAAACAAATCTTTCATACATTTAAATGGAACTCAGTAATAGCAATCCAAACACACAAACTTTTTATAATTAATTAAAAGGAATTACAATTTATATCAAAAATACCAAACTTTAATTTTATAAAAAAGGAATTACAATGAGATTGCTAAAAACTGGAACAAAGGGATATGAACATGCTCATTCTCCTTTTATAGACTGAAAAGAACCTTCTAGTGCTAAAAACCCTAGCTAATGGAATTCCAGGAATGCCCTTGAGGAATCTTGAGTTTATGCTCCTTTGATGCCCTTTTTAAAATCGTCTCATGTGAATTGTTGGAGTCTTGTGTATGCCAGCAGGTTACAAATGATCAGGGACGTCCAAAATAGCTTTGGGAGCAAGCCAATGCATCTAAATCGTTGATGTGGTCAAGCATGAACAGTGACACGTGAGTTGTGTAGCAGGGGAGGGGACAATGGAATGATAGGTCGTTTTCTGGGTTGTGGGGTATGTTGGGTGTGGGGTAAAGAGTAAAACCCCTATGGTTAATTAGGGTTTAGGTAAAAAACGAAGGTAATTAAATCTGGGGTGGTTAGGGTTCTAGGGGATTAGGATGAGGTTTTGATTCGTTTTGTGGGATTAAGATTTTAAATAATGTGTTTAGTGGGAAAACACATTTGACCTTTTGACCAACTTAAAACCAGGTTTAAAAAAATAAGGGTATTAGGCTGGGTGGGTACGGGTTTGGGCAGGGTGTTTGTTATTTGGGTGGGTTGGATGAGGTGTCACATGTTGGTTGGGTGGGAGAGTTTGGTAAACTGGCAGAAAGAGTCCCCAAGTTATCCACTCTTCTTCACTTTGTTTTTAATACCATCAGCGCCCAAAATACACTTGACAACTTTGGCCAAGTTGTCATTTTTAGCACAAAACCTTCCAAAACTTTTAACAAGGGCATTAAATGTATATTCTTGATTTTCCAAGGACTGATCTTATACAATCTTCAAACATTAAGGATTTCACTTGTACAATTGACATTTTGAGGGTCAAATGTGACAAGTTCTTCAAAGATGAGGGGCCATTCTTGCCAATCTTCAATTCTTCAAGGGTCATTTTGCAAAATCCAAACTTGGGCCCGGTTCATTGTGCGACTTCATTTCCCGTGTTCGTTTTTTGATTGATTCTTGTGTTCTTTTGCCAATTCCTCAATATCCGTACCTAAAAATACACAAGTAACAAACACGAGCATATATTTGGCATATTTTATGATATTTTATGCATTTTAAGGCCGTTTTGGACGATGAGACCATGTATAAAAGCAGTCTCATCACTCCCCCATACTAAACCATTGCCGTGCCCTCACGCAATGCTAGAATAAAGTATCAAAGCATCTCCAAAATTCATTTTATTCACTTTATTGAAATGATAAACTAGCTACATACTACAATTACTACTACTTGTGTTTTAGACATAATGTATGATTTTCATCGCAAAATGGGACGTTTAGGTTCATAGAATAAGAACACGTGAATGCTTCGTTAGAAATAATTTCATCGTCCTCGATTTTCACCCTAATTCCATGCCAAGCGTGCAACGAGATCATTGTCATTATAAGTTAGTAATGCTAACACTACTCATATGCCCCAATCACGTACTTATTCTCCCATTATTCCTAAGTTGTATCTCTTATATTTTATTTTTGTCTTAATGATCACGAGGATACATCATTGACTTATGCGATAATAGAGATTTAGGTCTAAAAATAGAGTCCTAACGGTGTAACTAAGACCATCAAATCAATAACCCCTCCTAATAGACGACGATGTTAAAAAATTAAGTTGACAAGAAGAATCGATAAACACGGTTTTATAACGGTTTTGAACATGAGACTTATTACCAAGACTTTTATACGCCCCCTAACGGAAGGGCCTTATTATCTTTGGTTTACCTCCATCTTTTATTCAACTTCGCCATGAAGCTTTTATTATGACTTCGGTCTTGCCTTGCCTTTTATTATCCGCCTCATCGGTGGTTTTATTAGCCAAAGACGTATATCCTCACGCTAAAGCGAATTTTGGATCTTTAAAGCTTCGAAGATTAAGGCTTGATTCACTTTCAATTTTGCATAGATTTTAGGCCTTGTGGGGCTTCAAATTGTTTGCTAGATTTTGGTGAGCACTTGAAATCTTATTATTAGGTGAAGCTTTCGATTATTAGGGTGCCAATACTTCAAAACCGTGACGCTGGCGATACCTTAATGTCTTCCCAATTTAATTACACGGAAGCTACTAGAAAAGACTAGAAACCTAACAATCCTAACTAAACCGCTAAGTCAATATTTATTAAGCAAAAAATATTTACATGCGAAGGGAGAATAAGCAAACAACGAGAACACATGAGTTTTTGAAAGAATACGAGTACTCTACGTTTAGCATAGTAACTTATAATTAACTCTATCATTTCTCGTCCTCATTTAAGAGACTTAGCCTAATATGTAGTTAAGGAATCAAAGCTAAGTGCTCAACACGCACGGTCGAGTCAAAAATTACTCTTATTCTCGCCATCGGAAAATCTACATTCGTGTCTTCAAACACTTATGAAACATGAGAAAAATTTTAAAATTTGGCCATTTTTAGCCTTATTTTGCAACAAAACGATAAACAAAACGATAAACTTTGGAAAGCGTGAAGGTTTGGCAAGGCAAGTATCTATTCACCCCCCCATACTAAAGTTAAACATTGTCCTCAATGTTTCGAGTCTAGGGGTGCAAACACCCCCATACTAGAGACGTAGTCGAATGCCTAATCTAGCATGGAAAGGGTGTAACCAATAAGTAATAGCCGTTTATGAAGTGTGCTAAAAACCTAAGGTTAGAACATAAAAGGATATATCATATGGATATTGGGAAAGGCCTCCAAAGCAAACGATCGAGTGCTCCCATGAAACGAACACGAGAGGCTCCAATCGTGAAGATGATAATCTAAAAACCACAATGCACAAACAACCACGGAACAAAGGTTGGAAGGGCACAAATCCCCTCACGTTACACTAATTAGAAAGCAATAATATATACATGGATAAGCATGGGTCTGCCCCACGAGGCACCTTGTTTTTGATAACCGAGTCAAAAGCTCGACTCGAATCCTCATAAATGTGATCATTTAGGGATAATCATGGTTTGGTCAATTTTTGGTGGGGCTTACATGATAAACAAGGCCCAAAAGTACGTGGAGTACTTTAAAAATCCGATAAACGTATACCGGGGTCAAAGATAGCGTCCTCGTTTTCGGATGAAAGACGAGACAATACTACTCCAACACAAATCCCAATGGGATAGAAGAAAATAGGAGAGAAGAAATAGAAGGGTGGGAAAATGGGTAAGGCAAAACATTGAGCTACTCGAGGTAGACTCGCACCAATCAAATGAAAAGATTTTCCATTTATTGCATCGGTGGAAGACCGAGATTTCCCTATAAAAGCAATTCCAGGATCAAATATCTCGTCCTCGGTGGACAAGGATGAGGGAACATAAGGGGCTTCCCCATACTAAAACCACACAAAGCATCGTCAAAAGGAGAAGACGAGCTTGTAGTACTCACTAAACGCGGTGATGACAGAGTTAGAATTGTAGAAAAATCTTTTAAATTTAATTCAAAATCTTTTCCTTTTTCATCTTTTAAACTCTCTTTGTGAAAACCCGATTTAATTATGTCAAAAATATTTGGTGTATCTAAAACAATGTTAGTCACACTAAAAATTCTCACATTTTGAAAGCGTTTTGGCTTAGGTGGTGGCAAGTTTTCAAATCTTTTGTCAACAAAGAAAACCTCCCCATCGGGATCAACGTATTCATCATCCGAAGAATCACTCGAGATTGGAATCATAGGCTTAACACTCTTAACCTCCATCGGCGGAGGGGACGGAACTTCATTTTTCTCAACTCCTAAAACTCTATTGGAAATCTTTTGACAAATGTTTTTGATCGGATTGACATTGTACAAAGATGTGATTGAATAAACATGAGAAAGAGTGGAGTTTTGGGTTGCATTAATGACGAGTTCTTCCTCATTGAAACGAAGAGTGATTTTTCTTGCATGCACATCGATAAGTGCTCTCGAGGTATCCAAAAAGGATCGACCTAAAATTAACGGAACTTTAGGATCGATGGGAATATCAACAACAATGAAGTCCACGGGATAATAGAATTTCCCAACTTTCACAAAGACGTCCTCGGCAACTCCACAAGCTAGAATCGTAGAATGATCGGCCATTTCAATTGACATTCTTGAAGGAGTGAGATTTGGAAGATTGAGCGATTTAAAAATCTCGAGAGGCATCAAATTAATACTAGCACCAAGATCGGCCAAGGCGTAGCATTCTTCCATGTCTTGTATAGCACATGGGATTAAAAACTTTCCAGGATCACCGACTTTTTGAGGTATGCGGCTTAGAAAAACCGAAGAACAACTAGACGATTTTTGCAATTTTTCTTTGTTATTCAACATACTTTTGAAGTTCGCGGCAAATCGAGGCATCATGACTAAGGCGTCGGCAAAACTTATATTAAAATGCAAGTCACGAAACATTTTCATAAAGAGTTCAAATTGATAATTATTTCGTTCTTGTTCCTTTTCCTTGTCTCGTCTTGATGGGTAGGGTAAAGGTGGTGTGGGTTGCGGCAAATTAGGCATAGGCATCGGCCTTGGAATCTCGGGTTCCATAATGGGTATTGGTTCAACCGTAGGTGTGGTTTGAGCGGTACTTCGTGGGCTTGTAATTTGCTCCTTTTCAACCACAACCTCGGGTTCTTTCTCTTTTTCCTTCTCCATAGAAGTACTTGGACGAGAAATGGGTTCTTTGAAAGTTTTACCACTACGAGTAGTAATAACCTTCAATTCTCCTTTCGGGTTCACGATGGTATCACTAGGAAGACCACCCGAAGAAGAGGGCTTACACATGATAGCTTCAAACATTTTAGCCATACGGTCTTCAAACTTAGATTGCCTAGCATCCGCTTTTAACAATTCTTGCTTAATCTCATGTTGTCCTTGCTCCATTTTTTGTTGATTTTGTTGGAGTCGTGTGACATTTCCTTCCATTTTATTAGCATGAGTTTTAAGTTCATTAGCAAGTTCGTTTTTAAGCTCGTTTTTCAACTCGGATCTTAAGCTAATCATCTCACGTTGCATGTTATCAAACTTAGCATCATTAGCCTTAGCATAATCTAAAAATTCTCCTTGCAAATTTTTAGTGTGAGCATTTTGAAAACCTTGAGTAGTAGTTTGAAAATCACGGTTTTGGTTTTGGTTAGAAATTTGCCCATTTCCACTTTGGTAATTACCTTTGTTATAATTCCTTTGATTTCCTTGGTAATTTCCACCTTGATTGTTGTTTCGATAGTTATTAGCATTTTGATTTTGTGGAGCTTGATTTTGGCGGGAACCTTGACCGATTTGGTTATAAGTTCCCGTGGCTACATAAGCATTCGAAGTGTTACCATCCGCGGTAATGCACTCGGAAAAATCATGAGCTCCACCACATGAAATACAACTCTTAGCAACCGCTTTAACCGAAGCGGAATTTGAAGCTTCTTGAGCTTTCCAATGAGACATAAGAGTCGAAAACCTATCGAAAAACCGATTCTCCTCATTTGCTTCATCTTGCAAGGCATTAATGGAACGAGATGATGACGAGCCCAAATTGGCAACACTCGGTGTGTTACGAGGGCTATAGACCTTAGACCTATTTTCTATGATTTTCAAAGCCTCATCGGTCGTTTTGCACAAAAAATTACCACCCGCGGCGGCATTTAAATAATCTCGTTCATGTTCATTAAGCCCATTATAAAAAGTGTCAATTTGATGCAATTCGGAAAAATCATGGTGTGGAAATTCATGTAGCATTTCTTTAAACCTTTCCCAAGCCATTGAAAAACTTTCATTTGGTCTTTGTGTAAAACGTGAAATCTCGTTTTTCAAATGTGTTGTCTTAGACGGTGGAAAAAATTGATTCACAAATTTAGACACGAGATCGGCCCATGTCAAAATCGAATTCGGCGGTTCTTTCTCAAGCCATATCTTGGCGGGTCCATCTAACGAGTAAGGAAACAACATCATCTTAATGGCATCGTGTGGTACATCCTTAAACTTGCTTGTCGCGGTAAGACGATTAAATTGCCTAATGTGATAATGTGGGTTGTCTTTTTCGTGACCGCGAAACTTGTTTGCTTGAAGCATAGACATTAAACCCGTCTTGATCTCAAAGTTCTCCGCAAGGATGGCGGGAATCACAATGGCCTCTACAAAACCTCGGTGGGTGCTTGAAGCAACTCCATCATAGTACGATTAGCCATGATAGCTTCTTGTTCTACAATAGGTTCCTCACTTGGAGACTCCTCACTAGAATGAGTGAGTGATTTGTTTCTTCGTTTACGAGCACGTCTAGCTTTAGAGCGAGTTTGCATAAACGTCACGTACAACGAGAAGGCGAGCAAAGAAGATTCTTTTTGGTATTTTGTGTTTTTTCAATTTTTTTTGTGGTTTTTGATTGTATTAACCTTTTTGAAAATTGGTGAATATATTAAGTAGACAGTGAGTCCACAAATCTCCTCACTAATCAAATCTCTTGATTAAAAAGGCCTCAAGGAATGAAAACGATCACGTGGAGTGAACGCCTTCGATGACTTTAGAACGATGGTGGAACACCAAATCGTTCAAGAGGTTTTAATCAATATGAAACCAAGAAAATATATATGATATGTAGTAATACTTTGGGCGGCAAAACCCTCGATTCACTCTCAAAATCAAATACGCACAAGCAAGCGGAGGAAACGAGGCGGCGCTAAGCACTTAAGAGCCTTTTTCCTTTAGGTTGTGAAATAAAACCGCCTTATACCCACCTTATAGTTTGTATTATCAAGATTAAGCTTCACGAAAGTATTTATCTATTTTTGCCTTTTTTCTTTGGTTTGAGATTCGAATACAATGATCGAGTGATGAAATCCCGAATCAAGGTTGTGATTGCTCACGTATTTGGAGTACTTGTGTATTTATTGTTCTACGTATACAATATAGTAATAGTATTCACACAAAAACCGAAAAACGATAATACGTATTAATAGAGTGCTATTAATACAATTACTATTATGGCTAATATAAAAAACAACAATGTTATGACCCTTAATGGGGATCGTTCTCTCGAGGAAGCTAGTGCGTTGTGTAATGAATGATTGATTTATGTTTTTGATTATTAATGAGAAGAAAAGAAGAGAAAATAACGAAGACGAAAAAAAATAGAAAAATAAGGCAAAAACACTACTAGAAAGTTACGACGTAGAACGTAAAAAAGTGCAAAATTTAAAATTTTGATCTAAAAATTCCTAAAAATTACTAAAAATCCACAATAAAATTCTAAGAGTTTACAAAAAATCAAAACTTGCCAAAACCTTTTAATTAATTTAATAATGACTTTTTAATGCTAATTAAAGCCCTAAAAATCACTTTTAAATATTAAAAAGCCCTAAACAAGATTTTATAGCTTGTAAACCTTAAAAATGACCTAATTAAGCTAAAAACTATTTTTAAAAATTTTAAAACCAAATTAAACTATTTTTAAACTCCTAAAAACTATTAAAATCTATTAAATCTTAAATTAATTCTAAAAAATAATTGAAAAGCCTAAAAATTAAATGGAAAGTGACAAAGGTCCTATTTTAATGTCTAGAATCTAGGAAAAATGAAAAAAAGTTAAAAATAAAACTTTGAATTTTAATGAATAAAATAATAATAAAATATTCCAAAAAATTAAAAGTTCAAAAATAAATTCTAAAAAATTCTCAAAAATCCTAAATATTCTAATTAAGAAGAAAATGTAAATTAAAGTTTCTAAAACCTTTTAGTTAATTTTATATTAATTTTTAAAGTTGCCTAAAAACCCTAAAATCTTATAAAATTAAAAATAAGCCAAATTGAAAACCTAATAAGCTGTAAACCTCAAAAACATAAATTAAAACTTAAAAACTATTTTTTTGTATTTTTCTATTACTGTTCACTATTTTTAAAATACTTTCTAAAAATAAAACTAAAAATAATCCTAATAATTAATTAAATAATAGGAAAAATAATATCTTTAAACAGAAAAATCCTAAAACCTATACTTATCCTAGGAAAAATGACTCTAACCCAAAAAGCTTAATAAATAAGCTAAACAAACCTAAATAAGCTACGGCTTATTATTTAAACTCAAAATGAAAACGTGGTTAAATAGTTAATGAAATGAAAGGATAACGTAAAGAGGCATCTAGATCAATGGTAGAACACGTTACTCCGGAGCTGCAGGTCGCGTGTTCGAGCTCGTTGCGGGTGACCTTTTTGCCAAAATTTCTTTTTTTTTTTTTACTTTACCAATCCAAACAGTAACCTTTTTAAGCTTGAAACACAAACCAATTTCTTTTTTAGCCAAGATTTAAACAAGATTAATCATAAAACGTGCCCAGTTCTTACACTTGAACACAAGCAGATTTTTTGGCTTGTTCTTTGTTTCTTCATAACTGAATAATCCTCCAAGAGGAGCTTGGAGTGCTTGTTTGGTGTTGATTGGTGGACAGGGGGGCACCCTTGTGCTCTTTGAAGCACAAGGAGTCAATGACAAGCAGAAATTAAACACCTTGCACTCAAAATGTTCACAAACCAAGCATACACAGGCACATCAAGTTTCTGTGACAATTCTAGGGTCTGGTGGTATTAAGATCCAAGTTACAAGTACTTTAATGAGATTCTAAGTCCAATATTCTGCACACACAATCACCAAATGGCACACAAGTAATCTGCAAACCTATAACACCCTAAGTCTTAACAAATTACAAGATCTAAGCACAAATTATAGCAAAAACAAGCAGATTAGTGGTTATGCAGAGTTATGTTTTACTTTTTCCTTTTTAAACACTCAAACTTGCATACAAACTATTCCAATCTAATCTACAACTAGCAAACAACCTATCTCAATCCTACTGAAACTTTCTAACACCTATTTCAAGCACAATCAAAGATTATTGCCCTGCTAAAACATGAATCCAAACAGCCCTTTAAAACTTGAAAACCAAATTTTCCCAAGTAAATCACTAACAAACTCAATCAAACTGGTTCATATAGCATCTAATATGCATATAAACACATAAGAACACAGATCAAACAGCTTAAACAACAATAATCAAACAATCATGCATATCACTCAAACTTCACTTTTTTTGAAATTTTCAAAAGGTAAAAGAGTTTTACCTTAGAACCTTACATCCAAGGTTCTAGTGGATGTAAATCCACCTCCAAATACACCCGGGTGTATGCTGAACAATGATCAACAAATTTCCAAACCTGCTAAGACAAAATCAAGAGAAAAACACAAGTATATCTCCAATCTGTTTTCTCTTTTTTCTTTCTTACTTAAAAGCTTTTTCCACAAACTCTTATAAACACGTTTTTGAAACAAAATTAATCTTAGAAAATCAAAAATATAGGTCCACTTTCACTTCCCAAATCTTTTAACTTTCTGAAATTAAAATGCTTTTCAAAACCTTTTGAATATTGAAACCTCAAACAAATCTTTCATACATTTAAATGGAACTCAGTAATAGCAATCCAAACACACAAACTTTTTATAATTAATTAAAAGGAATTACAATTTATATCAAAAATACCAAACTTTAATTTTATAAAAAAGGAATTACAATGAGATTGCTAAAAACTGGAACAAAGGGATATGAACATGCTCATTCTCCTTTTATAGACTGAAAAGAACCTTCTAGTGCTAAAAACCCTAGCTAATGGAATTCCAGGAATGCCCTTGAGGAATCTTGAGTTTATGCTCCTTTGATGCCCTTTTTAAAATCGTCTCATGTGAATTGTTGGAGTCTTGTGTATGCCAGCAGGTTACAAATGATCAGGGACGTCCAAAATAGCTTTGGGAGCAAGCCAATGCATCTAAATCGTTGATGTGGTCAAGCATGAACAGTGACACGTGAGTTGTGTAGCAGGGGAGGGGACAATGGAATGATAGGTCGTTTTCTGGGTTGTGGGGTATGTTGGGTGTGGGGTAAAGAGTAAAACCCCTATGGTTAATTAGGGTTTAGGTAAAAAACGAAGGTAATTAAATCTGGGGTGGTTAGGGTTCTAGGGGATTAGGATGAGGTTTTGATTCGTTTTGTGGGATTAAGATTTTAAATAATGTGTTTAGTGGGAAAACACATTTGACCTTTTGACCAACTTAAAACCAGGTTTAAAAAAATAAGGGTATTAGGCTGGGTGGGTACGGGTTTGGGCAGGGTGTTTGTTATTTGGGTGGGTTGGATGAGGTGTCACATGTTGGTTGGGTGGGAGAGTTTGGTAAACTGGCAGAAAGAGTCCCCAAGTTATCCACTCTTCTTCACTTTGTTTTTAATACCATCAGCGCCCAAAATACACTTGACAACTTTGGCCAAGTTGTCATTTTTAGCACAAAACCTTCCAAAACTTTTAACAAGGGCATTAAATGTATATTCTTGATTTTCCAAGGACTGATCTTATACAATCTTCAAACATTAAGGATTTCACTTGTACAATTGACATTTTGAGGGTCAAATGTGACAAGTTCTTCAAAGATGAGGGGCCATTCTTGCCAATCTTCAATTCTTCAAGGGTCATTTTGCAAAATCCAAACTTGGGCCCGGTTCATTGTGCGACTTCATTTCCCGTGTTCGTTTTTTGATTGATTCTTGTGTTCTTTTGCCAATTCCTCAATATCCGTACCTAAAAATACACAAGTAACAAACACGAGCATATATTTGGCATATTTTATGATATTTTATGCATTTTAAGGCCGTTTTGGACGATGAGACCATGTATAAAAGCAGTCTCATCAGTCCCATAGATTCTCACACATCTATGTACCTCCCCAAGGCCCCGCCTTTTCAACATCCCCTTGGTACCAAGTCAAATCACAAAACAATCATGAATCAGTTAGCAGTTAATCACATAAGTATGCACAGGTCCATCACCAAACACAAAACATTCACAGCATAATTTATAAAAACAAGACAGTGTCTCTTCCATCCCATCTGGAAGTCAAAATCATTAGTAGACATGGGACTATGAAACTCACCTGATTGAGCTTCTCCAAAAATCCGCGCACTAGCAAAAAGCTAACAAACAAAAGCACACAATCAAAACATGAACCAAACACTAAAATGGCTCATTAACCCATGATGTACATCTAACCTTCTCCCATATATATACCTCATTTATATGCTATAAGCATCTCATTACACCCCTCTATAAAGCCCTTAACTTAGTTTACTTCATAACCCATCTCGTTAACATTTTACCCAAAACAGTCCCAGTTTTTAGGTCTCCAAACTATAAGCCAAACGCCCACCTAACCATACCCATGACCTCTGTAAAGTAAACCCTATGCCCTTACATATGTTAGATAACTCCTACCCTTTTCCCCAACCTTAAAGCTACTGGTAATTCCCCGATATATATATATATATACTTTTGTCTATCTGGATTTTACTGATTTTGAACATACAAAAAGTTTGTTATGATTAGGGGGTCTTACCCTAACCCATTTGCTTAGCCCTCCTCTAGGCCTCTTATTTAATATATAAACCAAGTCCCATGATCATTATAGGACTCAAGTGTACTCCTAAGTACCCCAATCACCCTAAAACATTAACTGAAAACCCGCTGATTTCAAAAATGTTTTGACCTCCGACTCTTGTAACCTATTTTTGACCCACTTCCCTTCCTCCAATTTAGTTCCCGTTTCTTGCATTTGAAAGCCAACTCAATACCTTTCCAGGGATACTTGGATCGTAAAATAAGAGTTTGTAGAACTCTATATATGGTCAAAACAATTGACCTAAAATTCTGCCCAGTTTTTAAAAAACGATTTTAACATAATTAGTCTAATTAATTACCCATAACTCCACTAATTACAAGCCCTAATTCACCTAATCATTATAATATCATTAATATACAGATTTTAATTGAAACCCTAACCTAAATCCATCATAAGATGATTGAGAAAGAATTAAAAACAATTAAATTGAAAAGGGATTTGAAGGTTTTACTTTAAGATTAATGGAAACCAAGATTTTTGGAAGAACCAAAATTTTTTGTAAAAACCACGTCGCCTCTTTTTTTCTTGGAGAAAGATCTGTGTTTTTCTAGTAGCAATGTATTTATACCCTTTAAACAAGTCTTTTCCTAATTTAATACAAATTCTAATGGGCTTTTACCCATTCTTTTTTTTCCTTCTTTAAACCGACTTTACAAAAGTATTTTCCAAAAATATAATTATTTTATTTTTTATTTTTTTTAAATTTCGTTTTTTTTAATTCCTTATTTATATTTATTTTTTTTATTTATCTTTTAATCCCTTAATTAATTAATTACACCTAAACCTTTTAACTAGTCAATTTTACGCGGTTACCGTAAAATACGTAAAATATACAATTTTATGAAAATTCTTAAAATATGAAATAAACTTTTTAACTAAGTACTAAATGACTTAAAACCATCCCGTAAATTATTCCCGTGACTAATTACCTCATCCGAGACCTCTAAACGTTAAACCCTAAATCGTAAAAATACGATTTACAATAATACTTATACGTATACGTAAAACACCAAAATAACACCATTTCATTTCATAGTCACTAATTTGTGAGCTCATGAACATCAAATAACCGTTCCTCGATTTACTTATGAGTACTTTATACCCATAAACAATATCCACACCAACCTCGTTCACGCAAAATAACATGTAAACACGCAAATCACATAGTCACACATAAATTAACCTTAAAATAAGACCAAGTGACGAACCTCAAAACCACGGTTGTCACATTCTAGAAAGCCTAAAAGTCAAGTCTTTCGTTGTATCGAACTCTGAAGCTTTCAAGAATTACGAAGGTATAAGTATGTGGGACATGCGGTCACGAGGAGGCCAAAATCACAAGTGATGGATGCACAAGATCAAGGCAAGAGATTAATGCTAAAGATTTATATCAAAGATCACATCAGCATGTTCACCAGAAAAGAAAAAGAAAAGAAAGACGAAGACTACGAGCTCAAGACAAGCATAGTATGCTATGTTCATTTTATTATTGTAACTTGGGTAACGCCCTTGTTTGGAGTGACCTCCCTTAGGGGGATATTGTTGTAAATACGTTTTACGTATTAGAAAGGATCGGTCACTCCAACAATAGTCTAAGTAATAGCTCGTAGTTTAGTTTTACTAATATTAAGCAAACAAGGCTAAGCCAAGCCTACAACTTGTGTAGGCCGGCCCAACTTGTAAGCACAAGCCCATATTATGGGCTTTGGTATATAAACCCTCTCCTTAGATGGAGAGGGTGTGGATTCATTCATTTTTCACATAGTTCTTATTTTCTCTCTCAAGAAGTGTGTATGATTTTACCAAGTTTCTATCTCTTTCTCTCTCTAAAACATAAGCTAGATTTACAATATCCTACACACTCATATGAATGAAACGACAACTGAATGACGTGTGACATGTAACTAAGAATTGGGGACATGGGTTGTGATGGAAAACGTCTAGTGGTGAAGCATATCCTTTTCCGATCGCTTCGATTTAACGCCTTTGTCTTCGTATTGTAGGATCTCTAGGTTGTGACCGCATCAACATCTCGTAGCGTCTCCAAATAGTCAGCCGCATCAACATTTAGTAACATCTCCCAGCTATGAGCGACATCAACATCTAGTAGCATATCAACAAGTGGCATACGTCTGAGATGATTTAGGATCGACTAGCGAATACTCGTGGAGTATTCCAAGTAAAGTACACATGGATTAAGGTACATGTAATACACATGGGATACGGTACATGGAGTACACATGTAATGTACATGAAATGATCGGTATGGGGTCGATCATCTGTCATGATTTTAAAGGAAAATAATTGATTAAACAGTTAGGAAAACCATCATGATAACCTGGCAATGCCAGCATAGACATCATTCTAGTTGCATAGAGAAATGCTAAAAGTGTGGTTAAACGAAATTCAACCATGATTTGCCTAAAATCATGATTAATGAAAACCAACCATGACTATCGTGAAAGCAGGATTACATGAAATCCATCAATGTCTTGCATGAAAGCATAATCAACATGATGAAAGCATAATTCACATAAGAAACGTAAGACATAATCAGCGTGAAGACGAATTCAACATGAAGAAACATGGAACAAACTTAACATGAAGGAGTATAAAACATAATCAGCATGAAAACGAAGTTAACCATGATAGTATAAAAACATACTTGACATAAAGAGACATAGTAACTAATGAGGGGACATGAAAAAAATATTTATGATTATAATGAAATGAATCCGAAAATCGCTGGTGTGGACGACCATTGGTCGGTTCACAAAATAAATTTTGACATGATTTATTTAATTAGGACATAATACATGATCATGAAAAAAATTATGCATATAAACATGAAAATTTTTATGCATGAAAACAGTGTATGGATGCATGATAATGAAAATAACATGGGTTTGGGTGAATGCCTATGGGTCGGTTCATCTAAACAAAATGATCCGATTAAAAGCACATGCGACTAAATATGGCCAGTCCTGTACCAACCATTACTTAGTCAAAAAACCTGCAACAATAGTACATGAAATAAATGAGTGAAAATCAGCTGTCAAAACTTAACAGAAAAAAATTTATGTGACCAATTACGAACTACTAGGGTTCAGTCCACATTAGCCACAATTCACGAGGAACATCATGCATGAAACAATGACACATAACTAAATATGGTTGACGATTGTTCATCCATATTAGTAAAACAATACCAATGAAAACATCATGGTTAAAACAACACGGTGCTGAAAACATCAATACATGGAATAACAAGCGTTGACTTAGGAAGCTTCTGGTGACTACCCGCTAGTCACGGGTCGAGTTTTAGAGCCTACAGGTCGAAGCCTAGGCTCTCATACCATAATTAACACCCCGCTTTGATAAGTGGACCGTTACGCGTAATTATGGCGTGTCATTAAAGCATGCAAGGTAATATGTACTAAAACATACATGACCATAGGGAAAACCAGAAACAAACATCGGTTCCCAAACATAAGCCCAAAACATAAATAAATTAAATGAACTAGAGGACAAGACAAGTGTCCAAACAAGCATAATTATGAAGGAAAAAAGGAGAAGAAGTATAAGGCAGTTTCCATCCTATGCACGTCCTCCGTAAGCTCAAGTCTGTCCTTGGGTACCTGCCGTTTTGGGACATGGAAAGGGAAGTAACGGCTGAGCAATACGCTCAGTGAATGGATATACGACATAGTATGAATGGCTGAAACATAAACAAGACTAATAGCAGCGGAAATGTATAAGTCCTGGAAAACCTGGAACATGTTCATAAAACTGGTTTTATAGTTTGAAAAGACTTATGTTTTTATATGAAAACCGTATTAATTAGCTAGTAGACTATATAGGTCATGAGGTTTCACCGTGTATGAATACTTGGAGGGGAGACCTCGTCATGCAATTAGAGGGGTTGCCTCTAATTAAGTAGTCTGAGTAGGAGGGATCAACTCCTAGTGAAGGATGCAAGACACACAACGCATTAACTCTGGTAATACTGGTAAAACATGTAACTAGGATGCACCCGTACGCCCCACATGATAATATAATATAATGGCCAAAACTGAAAAGGGACGCCACGAGCAATCACTTCGCCGTGGGGAAGTCATAACACTGGTGCCTCCAGTGTTATGGTTATGGTACCTCCATAACTAGGTGACACTGGTCATGCATGTATATGGCTTAGGCTCTTAAACTAACATAAGTAATCAAACATATAAAACAATACTGGAAAAATAGTTGGCTGCAAACGAGGAATCCTAATAAGGAAAGAATGTCCATACCGAAGGGACGGGAAATCCATACCTTATGTCTAGTGAACGAAGAAGACGAAAGAATGAAAGTCCTACTCCGATCTCACTAATGCTACATAAATAGGGGACATGTATAAATATTCTGTTTACTGAGTACGTAACTGATTATATCATGTCTTAGCTTGTTTGTATGTTCTTGTCTTGTTTTACTGATTTTAATGTTATGTTGTGTTTATCCTGTATTTTAAGTATTCTGGTTAAGTATTACTTGTATTCTTGTATTATTATACTTGTTGTGTAATAATAAGTAACTTTCTAAAAGTAACAGGTTTCCTAAAATAGAGAGTTTCCTAAAAATAGAAAGTTTCAAAAAATAGATCAGTTTCTATAAATAGAAAGTTTCCAAAAATAGTAAGTTTCCTGAATTAGAAAGTTTCCATATTTAGAAATAAGCAGAATTAATAAGCTAATATTATAAGCATAAGTTAACTGGTTAAATATCATAAGTCATGTAATTATTGGAAAAGTTTATTAATAATATCATGTTAATTAAATAAACTATAGGTTTTACGATTTAATTAAATATAAGCATGATTTAATTAAATTAAGGTGTATAAAATACTTAGGTTAAACATGTATTAATATTATATTAACTATAACCTAAGTCATGTTTATTAATTAATTATATTCCATGTCTTAAATAATTAATTAATACTATAGTCTAAATTAACTAAATAACTACTTAGACATGTATTATTGTCTAAATAACAATAACCTAAGTCCATGTTAAATTAAATTATTTATTAGCCATGTTTTAATTAATTTAATTTCTTGCTAAAATAATATAACTTGAAAAAAATAATAACTTGTAAAAATAATTTAACTTGTAAACGTGACTTGTAAAAACGTTCCCGTGACAACGCGTGTTTTACTTATAAGCCGAAACATAACCGGACCGGACCCCTTGAGCCGGACCGAACCAAAGACCCCTAGCATTGGCTACCCGGCCTAGTCGGTTGCCACTGCTCGAACTAATTCACCATCGGCTGCAACCAGTGGTTTCCCCTGCTGTCTCGGCTAGCCACTGCACCCAACAAGGTTCCCACCGGCAGTAGGCCGGTGGTTCCCCCTGATGCACTGCTGATCCCCCCTTTTCGAATGAACACAGCCACCGGCTTAAGCCGATGGTGCCTACTGTTGGACCACGACCCACACCGAGCCCCCTAGGGGTCTCGGTTGTGGCTAAAAGAGGGACACCGAGAGCTTGGAGCTCTCGGTTGGCTGCCGAACCACAAACACAAACCATACAAACCCTTCTATGATTTTATTTTAAATTTATAACATGTTTAACCATAGTTTTGAAGATCAAACTCATGTATTCATAAATAAATTAAAAGGAGATCAAAAGATGAAGGTTTTTGATAATTACCAAATGCGTGAATTAAAAGAACTAGAACACGAACACGTATACCAATGAACTCAAGATCAAAATCAAAACGGATCTTCCTCTTATGTTTGTTGAATGCTGCGGCCAAGGAAAGCAAGAAAGGGGCTAGGGTTTTATCTTTTCTAAAAATTCTTATGTTATGAAACCCTCTGTGTTTACTTTTCCTCATTTAGTTAGAATTAAAACTAGGCTTAGCCCTCTTGTCTTGGGTTGCCGCGGACACAAGGCCCAAAAGGAGTACACCGGGCCTTTTTGCATGTACAAGTATCTAACGTGTTCGCTTGTATGTTAAAATGTTTGTATCAGTTCATGTTTTAGTATTCATGATATATTCATCATACGTAACCTGTTTACCGTGTATTAATATATACTACGTAGTTCATGTGTTCGTGTTTTAATGTTCGTGATTATAATTATCATAATTAATAATTAACGTGTACTATCACGTACTTAATACTTATCGTGTAAAAACATGTACGTAATTTCTGTAATTAATAATCGTGACTCGTGTTCGTGCTATAAAAGGAAAGTTTTTATCTGTACATACGTTTACTAAGTGTACTATTCATGGTAAAAGCATGGGGTTTTACAGTAAGAGTGGTGGAAAGACTAAAAGGGGTCTTTGTTTTAGTAATACCATGCATACTACGAGTTGTAATTATGCGAGGTGGAGGTGGCCGAGATATGACCTCAGCCCGAGAAACACGAGGGGCAGTGTGTCGAGGAGAGAATAAGAGGGAATATTGAGATGTAGATGGTGATGTACGAGGGACTGATGAAACAAGTTGAGAAGAAGATGGAGCAAGTGGGGAAGATGGGGGCGAGGTGCGGGTTGTTTGGAAGTCTGGTTCGTGACCTCTTTGTCCATTAGATGAGGAGGATGGGCTATTTGGTGAAGTATGGTTGCTGGAAATAGGAGGGTCAGAAGGTGTGTTGATGGTTACAGAAAAGTGGGTAGTAAAATATGGACTAATGTTGTCATGGAGAAAGGTGTATGATGAAGGGGTAGGAGTGTGAATGGTAGCAAAAGGGAATTTAGTTTCATCAAACAAAACATGTCGCGAGATTATAATTTTATGAGTTGATAAACCGTAACATTTATATCCGCGATGGGTTGGTGGATAGCCTAAGAAGACACACGGGATTGATCGGGACTGAAGTTTGTTGATGCTAGTAGAAGGTAATAATGGGTAACAAAGGCAACCAAAAACTCGTAAATGATTGTAACTAGGATTACGGTTATAAAGTATTTGAGTGGTAGAGTTGTTAGAAAGTAATTTGCTAGGAAGAATATTCAAGAGATAGGTTGCCATGTCGAGAGCGTGATGCCAAAAAGTGGGTGGCATGGAAGAATGAGCAAGAAGGGTACAAACAATTGTTGATGGCATGAATTTTCCTTTCGTCTTTACCATTTTGTGATGAAGTATGTGGACATGAGAAGCGAAAAGCCATGCCGTTTTGGTGACAGAAACGTTGAAAAGAATCATTCTTGTATTCTTTGCCATTGTCACACAAAAAACATTTAATACTTTCATCAAACCAATTTCGGATAAAACTACTAAAAGATATGAACATGGAGTAAACCTGTGATTTTTTTTCCAATTGGAAAGGTCCATAAAAAGTTGGTATAATAATCTAAAAACAATACATAGTACTTTTGTCCCGCGGAACTTAAGGTTGGCGAGGTCCACACATCACTATGTACGATGTCAAATGGCATAGTAGTGCAAGTAGTAGAATCCAAAATAGCATTTTAATATGCTTCCCAAAAACACAAGGTTCACAAATTAAAGAAGGAGAAGTGCGTTTACATGAAATAGCCTTATTTTTCCGAAGAGAGCGTAAAGTAGCTTCTCCTGGATGTCCTAAACGGTAATGCCATAGATTTGGAGAAAGTACGGTAAAAGCGGAAGGCGATGAAGCTCATTGGAGCATGGACTTTGGAAAAAGATAGAGATCCCCGGTACTATTTCATCTCATGATTGGTGTTCCCTTCATGTAATCCTTCACATCAAAACCGAAAGGATCAAAAGAAATAGTGACAAAATTATCAGTAGTAAAAGGACGTACCGAGATAAAAAATTTAATCAGGTTAGGAACATAAAGAATATTTTGTAAACCTAAAGGAGGATTAGGAGTGGATAAATATGTATGTCCATAACCACGAACCGGAAGTGTATGCCCGCTACAACAACAATAACATCTTTTCGATGAGGCATATTAAAGTCAGATGAGAAAATACCTTGATTTGATGGCATGTGAGACGTGGCACCGGTGTCCAAATACCAATTTTCATCTGGAGTGTTGAGAGTCATGGTGTGCATTGCATTTTCAAGGTCTGTGGGTGCAACTGATGGTGCATAGGAGGTATTGGGTCGAGGACCAAGAATACTAGAAGAGGGGTTCGAGTTGGTGGATCAAGCCCAAGAAGAAGTCGGGTATGGGTAAGGAGGAACAACCCATGACTGTTGTTGCCACGCCCACGGTGGATATGGGAACCAGAAAGGGTCACGAGGGACCCACGGGTGGTCACCATGGTGCTAATCTCATGGCGAAGAAGGACTTTGATGCCGGTTTCTTTTGGCCTACTATTTAGCGAGATGCACACGCACTTGTCAAGTCGTGTGACTCATGCCAACGTCAAGGAAAAACCTCACAAAACGATGAAATGCCACAAAATATCATCCAAGTGTGTGAGATCTTTGACGTATGGGGCATTGATTTTATGGGGCCGTTCCCATCATCTCGTGGTAATAAGTACATCCTTGTCGCTGTTGACTACCTATCCAAGTCGGTGGAAGCTAAGGCTTTGCCTACGAACGATGCTTGTGTGGTAGTCAAGTTCTTGAAGCAATTGTTCTCTCGGTTTGGAACCCCTCGTGCTATCATAAGCGATCGTGGAACCCCTTTTTGTAATGACCAATTCGAAAAGGTCCTAAAGAAATATGGGGTTACACATCGGCTTTCTACGACTTATCACCCACAAACGAGTGGGCAAGTCGAGGTTTCAAACCGAGATTTGAAGAGAATTTTGGAGAGGTCGATAGGAGAAAACCGACAATCTTGGTCGGATAAGTTAGACGATGCTTTAGGGGCCTGTCGTACCGCCAATAAGACGCCCATTGGGTGCACTCCTTATAAGCTCGTGTATGAGTAGAATTGTCACTTGCCAATTGAACTCGAACACAAAGCTTATTGGTCCCAAAAGCATTGCAATGATGACATTGAGACTGCGGGAAAACACCAGAAAATGCAATTGAATGAATTGGATGATTTGAGAGACATTGCTTATGAAAATTCATTGATTTACAAAGAGAAACCCAAAAAGTTTCATGATTCTAAAATTAAAAAACAGGTTTTTAACATTGGAGATCAAGTGTTGCTTTTAACCTCAAGATTAAAAATATTTTCCGGCAAGTTGAAATCCCGTTGGTCCAGACCATTCACCGTTACCCAGGTGTTTCCTTATGGGACCATCGAGATAGCTCAAAATGATGGTCCTAACTTTAAGGTGAATGGCCTACTTTGGTGGGGAAGTCCCTTCTTTGGACGACCTCGACCAAGTCACCTTCCCCAATGATAATTAGTAGTGAGGGGATCGAGTCGAGCTCATGACTCGGTAATCAAAAACGAGGTGCCTCGTGGGGGAGTTCCCATGCTAATCCATGTACATATTATCGCTTTCTAATGTAGCTAATGTGAGGGGATTTGTGCCCTTCCAACCTTTGTTCCGTGGTTGTTTGTGAATTGTAGTTTTTAGATAATTATCTTCACGATTGAAGCCTCTCGTGTTCGTTTTACGTGAGCACTCGATCATTTGCTTGGAAGAATTTCTCGATATCCAAATGATATATCCTTTAATGTTCTAACCTTAGGTTTTATAGCACACTTCATAAACGGCTATAGATTTAATGGTTCCACCCTTTCCATGCTAGATTAAGCATTCGACTTCGTCTCTAGTATGGGGGTATCCTACCCTTAGACTCGAAACATTGAGGAAAATGTTTAACTTTAGTATGGGGGGGTGAATAGATACTTGCCTTGCTAAACCTTCATGCTTTCCAAAGTTTATCTTTTTGTTTATCGTTTTGTTGCAAATAAGGCTAAAAATGCCCAAATTTTGAAAATTTTCTCATGTTTCGTAAGTGTTTGAAGACACGAATATAAATTTTCCGATGGCGAGAATATGAGTAATTTTTGACTCGACCGTGCGTGTTGAGCACTTAGCTTCGATTCCTTAACTTATATTAGGCTAGGTCTCTTAAATGAGGACGAGAAATGATAGAGTTAATTATAAGTTACTATGCTAAACGTAGAGTACTCGTATTCTTTCAAAAACTAATGTGTTCATATTGTTTGCTTATTCTCCCTTCGCTTGTATATATATTTTGCTAATAAGTATTGGCTTAGCGGTTTAGTTTTGATTGTTGGTTTCTAGTCTTTTCTAGTAGCTTCCATGTAATTAAATTGAGAAAACATTAAGGTATCGCCAGCGTCACGGTTTTGAAGTATTGGCACCCCGAATAATCGAAAGCTTCACCCAATAATAATTTTAAGTGCTCACTCACCTAAATCAAGCAAAAATTCGAAGCTCACAAGGCCGAAATATCTATGCAAAATTGAAAGTGAACAAGCCTTAAACTTTGAAGCTTTAAAGATCTAAAATTCGCTTTAGCGTGAGGATATACGTCTTTGGCCATAATAAACACCTCATGGCGAGGTTAAATAAAAGGCAAGGGAAGACCAATGTCATAATAAAAGCTCCATGGCGGAGTTGGATAAAATATGTAGGTAAACTTATGATAATAAGGCCCATCCGTTAGGGGGCGTATAAAACTCTTGGTAATAAGTCTCATGTTCAAAACCGTTATAAAACCGTGTTTATCGATCCTTCTTGTTGACTTAATTTTTTGACATCGTTGTCTATTAGGGGAGGTTATTAATTCGATGGTCTTGGTTACACCGTTATGACTCTATTTTGGACCTTAATCTCTATCATCGCATAAGTAAAAAATGTATCCTCGTGAACATTCAAGACAAAAATAAAAATAAAAGAGATACCACTTAGGATTAAGGGAGTCTAAGTACGTGATTAGGGCATATGAGTAGTGTTAGCATTACTAGACAATGATCTCGTTACACACTTAGCATAAATTTGGGTGAAAATCGAGGACGACGAAATTATTTCTAACGAAGAATTCATTCTATGAACCTAAACGTCCCATTTTGCGATGAAAATCATACATTATGTCTAAAACGCAAGTAGTAGTAGTGTAATAAGTTTACGTTTCAATAAAAGCCCATAAAAATGAATTTTGGAGATACTAAGATAATTTACTCTAGCATCGCGTGAGGGCACGACAATAGTTTAGTATGGGAGAGTGATGAGACTGCTTTTATACATAGCCTCATCGTCCAAAACGGGCTTAAAATGGTAAAAGTATCATAAAAAATGCTATAAATATGCTTGTGTTTGTTCAATGTGTATTTTAGGTACGGATATCGAGAAAATGACAAAAGATCACAAGAATCAATGCAAAAACGAACACGGGAAACGAAGCCGTACAATGAACCGGGCCCTAATGTTGAATTTCCAAGAAAAGTCCTTGAAGAATTTAAGATATATAAGAAGGGTCCTTCATCTATGAATAATTGACACTTTATACCCTTGTATATTCATAATTATAAGTTTGGTCCCTAAAGTTTGTCAAAGTTACAAAAAGGACCCTCAACTTTGAAGAATTGGCAAGATTGGTCCCTCCAAATTGAAAACTTGTCACTTTTAGTCCTCCATAAAGTTAAAGATTCAAGAAATACCTTGAAGTATGAAGACATGTCATGAATGGCCCTTGAAGAATCAAAACATGGCAAGAATTACCCTTTGAAACACTTTGGAAAACATTTTGTGGCCAAAGTGCAAACACCAAAACTTGATTATAGAACTTAAGTTTTGAGTTGCTGAAACTTCAAATGAACACAAAATGGAATATGGGGACCAAACTGGCCAGACATGCAAACTCCATTCCACCAATCACCAGTCCACCTCAGCACCAGCAACTAATCATCACACCCCACCTCATCACTCTCGCCACATCATCCTAATCCCACTACCCAAATTTTTAATATTAATAATGTTTTCAAATCATTTTTTTATTAAAACAAACTGGCGCTAAACAAACACTGTTTATCATCAAAGCAACCCCTAATCCCCTTTTTAACCCAAGAACCCTAATCCTAAATCCCCTTAATCACTTTGAATTGGGGCATGAAAATGTCCAGATTCATGATTCACATCATTCCAAACAAAACCCCTCTCTCAAAACCATGTCACTCTCACCCACATGACTGGTCCAGCTTTCCCCTGCCCCACATATCACAAGAAACCAAAAGGGGACAAAGATATGAACGAAGATGATTTCATGGCGTGTTGGCCACAACTATTTGATGGCTAGGATGGATTCACCAGCTCAACATCATCACATGGTCCCTGCTACTTCACATGCGTTGATCTTGACCCATTTTCAAATTATTTTCAACACAAGGGCATTTGAGGGATTAAACATATTAGGGTTTAGTCTTCTAGAACCATTGTACGCCTGCTATATAAAGGCATATGATGTCTACATTTTTTTCTTGTTCTTGTTTTTCTGGTTCACAAGTTTGTAAATCTACTTTGTTAGATTTATGAAAAGTGGTTTAATCTTGATGAATAAAACAAGTTCCCAATTTACTTTATATTGTTATCATTGTCTTTGTTTACTTTAAATTCGTTTACAAAACCTGTTTAAGTTTCTGTTTGTGTTCTTCATTTAAAAAGTTTTCAGTTTTATAAAGTCAAAGAAGGAAGTTGTAACACCCCCAAATTTATACAACTCAATACAGCGGAAGACTAGTTGGTGTTACGGGATAGCACATTACTCACATCATAGACAACGCATAAAAATCACGTCGTTTAATAATAAAGCATTTCCATTCATAAATAACAAAGTTACATAGGTCCCAAGTCATTATATTTCATACAAAGTTTTATAAAGTATTTGAATGGAAAATATTGTTTAAGTGCGGGCCATGAATTCTTGTCGTCTTCCCGAGAATTACCTTCAAGTACTTGAGATAAAACATGTTAAAAGAAAAGGTCAGCGATAACGCCAAGTGAATTCATAGAGTTTAATAAAATCCATCAATATAATATCAGTATAAAATTATTACTGAAAATCATTTTGTACAAATCATTTTTAATAGGCCATAAAATAGCCAAAGTCATTCTATACAAATCCTTATCGAAAATCATAATATAGACATTTGCCTTAAAAATCATTATACGAGCCAATGTCGTAAAAACATCATACAGTACGTCTTACGACGTTGTATAAAGTTAAATAAAATCCGTTATATAAGTATGGTTATGAAAACCAAAACACAAACATAATATCAATAGTATGACCCTGTATTGCTAGTCAGGCAATACATCGTAATTCAGAGCGTCTAGTAGTATTTCGTTAGTTTTGGATTATTATAAGCCGCATGACATTGTTACCTTACTAAACCAAACAACGGCTAGCTAACCCGATACTCAATTTGCCCATCTAAAGTAGCGTGTCGTCACAAAGGTCACGCTATGGAAATCTTCTCATACATAAATTCGCTTACCAATCAACGTGGCATGACGGGGATCAACCGTCAAGGCGCGAACTGGGGTGATCGTCCCCAAATAGTACTATTAAATGCATAAGCGTCTACCAAATCCCGGTAGTTCACAATTCATGCTAATGGGACTTTTAGTGACATAACCTAACTTTAATAATCCATTTGATTTCATCTATCGGGTCCTTTAATCATTTATCGGGTCATACAATCGGGTCATTCAATAATTCGGGTCCAAATCGATAAACAAACAATCGGGACAAATGGTGTCCTATTTTATAAAAACTAACATGTTATCTCCCTCGCGGGTTTATAAAACATTTATAAAAACATTTAAAAGAGTGCGAGGCTATGAACTCACGTTGATGTGGGAAGGCGGGTTGTCGGCAATTCGGATATACGGTACGTGCTTCAATCACGGAAACCTAGACAAATAATAATCGGTCTTAGACGTTTGTCCAATGACTTTATAAAAATAACAATTATGTATAAATATGATGATTTTATATATATGATGATCAAGTGGGTTTACATATTCTCGTTTACTCATTTTAGTGTTATATGTCGGTAACGTTTATACTAGTTTACTAGTTTCACCTATTTACGTGTTTTAGGTCTAATAAGCCTATTATAAGTTTATTAACTTGTATTAATCCATGTTATACTTATATTATCAGTATCTACACTTTACAAGTTGGGCCTAAATGGGTTAAGCCCAATAAGTTCTTTTTATAAGTGTTTATCTTATTTAGTCCAATTATTAGTCCAATATGTTTACTTAGCTCGTTAATGTCCGTATGTCCTATAGTTCGGGTTTTATCGGTTTTTACTTGTTATACATGTCTATATATCAGTATATGAGTTTATAAAAGTTTACATTAGACGGGTCCAACCGTCTAAGCTTTATTTAACAAAAACGTTAATTTTACGGTAATAGCCGAAAAAGTCGTAAAAATCATGTTTTATAGTTTTATAACTTATAAATATTATTCCACTACCATTTTTATAATTTATACACTTATTTACCATTATATTTATATAAATGTATTATATAAGTTAGTGGATTTTAATTTATATTTTATACTATTAAATTTTGAGTGCTTATATAATAGTATTATACTTTAATTTCCAAAATCTGATTTTTATCTTCACTTTCACCAAAACTGCCATATCTAAAGTTCTATATGGAGATAGAAGCTCAAATTTTTATCACATAAACTAAATGATATGTGCTCCATTTAACTCTCCTATAGCTACTGTTGAATCATCTTCTAAGTATTTTCTAAAAATCGTCCAAAACAATGAACTCAGATTTGTACCTTAAACTTGTTTTGATCATATCTCACTCATTACAATGATTCCATTTCATGACCAACTCTCACATGTGTACAAGACCCATAGCTTACTGTAAATTCATTCTACTTCATCATTTTATCAGTTCATGACATGTTTCTTTACTGTTTTATACAGCCATCTAAATTAAGCAAGATTTTAACCTTGTTCCTTATAGTTTTTCACCTTTTTAAGCATGTTTATCAACAACAAATCCCCACACAATATTTTTATCATCATATAATCATCATAAACATATACAATAGGAAATAAAATACATGTTTACATAATCAAAATAACAAGAAGATGAGGAGGACAATCTTTATACCACCATGATGATGTAGGTTGTGATCAAAACATGGATTTTGATGGAGATACTTGTGATGCACCAAGACCATCTTCATGACCACCAATATTCATAAACTCCTTGTGGAAAATCAGCCCCAAGACACCAAGAAAACTCCTCCATGGATGTTATAATCACCACCATTCAAGAGAGCTTCAAGAGGGCTTCAACATATGTAGAAATAACATGAGATTTTGTGGTTAATTTTGATTAAATGAGGGTGTTCTTGGTTGGATATGGACGGCACAAAGGGAAGGGATGAGAGGATTTGTAGCTAGTTTGCATGTTAGAATGAGAGCTAGTGGTAATGGTGAGTGGTTTTGTTTGAGTGGTAGCTTACCTTGTAAGCTTGTGTGACATGTGTAAGTTACATGAGTGAAAACTTGCCACCAAGTTGATTTGGTGGACTAGTGTGGCCGATTAGAGTGGGGGGGAGGGGGGACAAGTGTAACTTGTTTCATCCCCTATTGATTTACGGGTACTCCTCGATTCTAGTTTCCTCGATTTGCGTGCCCTCGGGTCGTTTTACGAAAAACGTTTTTATGAATTATGAATCAACGGCACAAAACGAATCTAATAAAATTTGTCTCATCAAAAACGGAGTTCGAAAACGTAAATACGTAATCCTAAGGTTTCCGGTTTAGTCGTAAAGGACGTTAAAATAAAATCGTAAGTCCTAATCTCTTCTCGTAAATTTGTTAGTTTATGAACTAACACAAATTTAAAACTCCAAAATAATATTCACGAATAAATTTATTTTCTGAAATGTCGGACTGTCACCAAAGACGGTGTATGTAAACGTAAGCACGTAACGTAAAATCCTCCGGTTTAAACGTAGTCGATGTTACTTCAAGACGTAAATCTAAATTTCTTCCCAAAAATAAGTGAGTTCATATTGTAACATTAAAATAATATTTTCAAATAATATTTGAGAATAAAATATCAATCGTAAATTGACGGATTGTCACAGCATTTACCCCTAAACAGGATCTTTGTCCTCAAAGATCATCTTACTACTCGCTTCTTATAGAGTTAAATCCATGTGGGTATTTCCTCCACATTTGGTCTTTTCTCACAAGTGTCATTCATTACAATACGCGAGTTTCATTAAACATAACTACGGGAATAAGATCAGGCTAAATGTTGACTTACTTTCTCTATCCATGATGTTCACGGTTTTCTGATGAATGCAACTTTTCGCCGATCTAAGCTTTACTAAGAACAATCAGATTTTCACTTGATAGATATTCCATCAAGTTCGATTTACGAAACATAATTCACGCAGTTCTTGAAGTCCTAGGGTAGATCCAGCTTATATGCCTTTAAAACCAATCTTTTACATCATCTCAATGGTCCCATGCAACGGGGACTTATATCCCATGATTTGTCAGATCATGAATTCATTTTTCCAAGGTTAAAAATTGTGGCATAACTTTGCTACCCATTTGGCACTTCAAGATCTACATTTCATATTCACATAACCTCTTGCCCACTATCGGTAGTCAGTAATCAGATCCTAATTTCAACAATCATTTCAGATCTCGCGGGTCGGGTATTTTGCAAGGATAGGTTCGCCATCATAGGAAACCTTAGACCTAAAAGACATGTCCAACTCACAATGGGTGTATGTCGGGTGTCTTCATCTCAACTCTTGCTTACAGATGCTCTAATATAGATCCTAACAAGATTAGATCTCGATCGTAATACGATAATTATCAATGATAATCTCTTCAAAAGAAAACGATTATACGGTCTATTACCAAAGGTCAATCATTCAAGCATAGAACAGCGCTTATAGTATTTTGTATCGCTACTTTACCTCGTCCCTTCGATTTGGGGTGGTACACAGAACTCTCATCAAGGTTCGTTCTCAATGATTTCTGAGCAAATCTCTAGAAATTCGATGCGAAGCGAGGATCTTGATAAAGATGTTCGATACATGCACACTATGTTTACATAACTCTTTTGCATTTATCATTAACGGGAATGATATTAGCAGATTTGGTCAGTCTGTCGACGATGACCCAAATCGAATCAAATTCAGATGATGACCTTTGCAATAGCTAGACGTTTACTAATGTATGAGGCGATGTCTGCCTTCATCATTTGTCATTAGTACAACTTCTTTAGACAAAGATACTTTTAGTCATAAATGACATTAATAGAATACTTATACTTACAAATTCCAACATAACTATATCTCACAATCTCCATATTTAGACAATCATAAGTGGCCTTTAAAATATTTAACGCTATCAGCTTCTCAATTCTAATGGTTCACATTAGCTGCGAACCACTTTTATTATCTATATTATCCTTTTTACAAACATCAGCTATATTTTAAATTGTTCGGCAATTTATTTTGCACAGTCATTATTAGGAAATACATCTTAATTGAATCTTCATACTTTCTATATAATATGTAAGTATCTACATTCACTTTCCTGATGAAATAAATATCATAACCGTATTTATTCAAAATTCTTTCTTCATATCACCTATGTTTTAGTTTCGTCCTTACCATTATCTTTATCTGTTTTACTCAATCCAACGTCTAAAGCGTCGATAATTTTTACATGTAAATTAACAATAATTTTTTTTTTTTTTTATGAAACGTGAACGTAAAAAATTTAAATTTCTTGGTTCGACCAATTATATAAAATGTTCAAAATAATTTGAATTTAATTAACAAGATTTTTGTTGATTTATCAAAAATAATTATTAAGATTCGTAAATGTTCGAAAAATCTTCGGTTATACTTTAGTCAAAATTTTCTTAGTTGAAAAGCAAAAATTGTCGTTTCAAATTTCAAGTCATAATTTATATAGTTTCCTCAATTCTTCTTAGGTTGTCTAGAAGTATACACAAACATTTACCCCTAAACAGAAGTTTAGTTAAATGGTTTGTGTATATGGTAATAATCCCTTAAAATCCTTTGTTAAAACATTTGTCAAAATATATTTGCACTTTATTTTTAGTATAACTCAAAGTCTTAAATGACTTCTAAATTTTGAAGAGTCAATTTATATTCCATTATCTATTAATCACACGGTTAAATCATGGAAAGGATCAAGTCTTTAATCACGTGTTAATTATTCAAGGTACAGGTTTTTATTTCTTAGTCATCTAAGGGCAATCTATTAATAATTATTAACTCATTCTTATTCTTATAAATAAACAAATAGTCCTTAATGATCACAAGCATGAATTTATCAAATTACAGCCTACACACGTGATTCACCAAATTTATGAATGCTACATGTGCATTGGTCAATCAAAACGACATCACGTGAAACTCATAACATTCATTACAAGTACCGGATGTAGTGATTAGAATAGATAATCTTCTTTGCAGATTCGAAGTTGATGATAACCATGCCGTGGATCAAACCTTTAAAGCATACGCTAGAACCTTGTAAATGATCGAACAAATCTTCCATTTCGAGTTATGGATTTCGTTTTCGATTGTCAATTTACTCAGTCCACAATAATCTATAAATATAAGGAATGATAACACCATAGCTCTTCATGATGACAGGCTTGGTAGAATAAAATCTTTCTCCGACAACTCTCTCAGTTGTACGGTAATTCCTTTAATTTAGATGGTGCTGACGTACAGTGCACAAGCCACAGGTGCAGCACCGGGAATATAATCAATAACAATTTCAATCTGCCTTAATGGCAAAAGTCTAGGTAATTCATCAACAAATACTTACTAAAGTTTCAGATAACATAAACATCTTTTAATAATTTTAGTTTAAGTTCTTTTCTAGATTATAATATCTATGTTTAATTCACAACCATTCACGGTATAATTTCAAGTCTAAATGCAGGATATGGACATCCATCAAGAATTATTTAGATCAGTTTTGATAATCAACATCTTATCATTTAGGGGAATTCTATTCGAGTTCCCATCAATTAAGACAATGTCATCATGTCATAATCAATCAATTCATTCTACTGGCACTATCAACTTTCCAGTTTCATTGTCGTCGATAAGATGTGAACTTCTCAAAAGTCTAATAATAACTCATAATCCTTCGCATATTCAAGGATATATGGAGACACAACTACTAAAAAGAGTAAGGTCAACGCATAATCTATGCGAGAGAATTTCAAATCAGATATAGACGAAAATATTTAACGAATATGAATATATCCCATGTTTTCATAATTTGAGTACGCATTCGAAAGCTCCTCGGATCGTTACCCAGGTCATTCAAATGAAATCAAATTATAAGAAATGATAAGAACGTCAATACATCCAGTCGGGTATCAACACTCGGTAATCAGATACTTTTCCTAAGAATCTCACTACGGGTGAATTGGACAAGAAAGAATTGTCAATTGTCAAATAAGACAATTTCCACAGATGAGTAAATTCGACTCAGAAGAATAGATGCTACAGGCATATATGTAGGTGTCCCTAACACTATGTCCCTATTTTTCACTTCTTGCAGATCTCATAAAATTTAATCTTTCACAATCTTCAAAGAAAATGTAGTGTTTATTAATCAGTTTTATGGTGACTACTAATCAGCCTTGCATGGTCCATTACAAATTGTATGTAGGCGCGCAACTATATACAATTTCAAGATTAACGATGCAATACTCAGTTCGTCAAAATTTTATGATCATGTTTATAATAAAAACATTTTCATGCTTAATTCTTAAAAATATATTTACAAAGATTTTCTTTATTATGAAAACAATTAAGTTTTCCAAGGTGTTTTATAAACAGCCTCGTTTCAATAACAATTACTTATAAATCTCACTTTGAATAATCCTTATATTGATGAAAATTCAATTTTTCTCAAGGGATATTGTTTTAACTTATAAAAACAATTAGTGATATGCAAAAGAGTGATGAAGAGTTGTTCACCAAGAATTAACTACGATATGATAGGAAATGAGCTTAGCCAAATAATCATGAGGTTCATGACCTCAAAAGAATAATCCACAATGTAACTCAATTCGAGATGAGTACTTGTTCAATGGTTGCATCACTAATGCGAACATTAGGATGAAGCAATAAGAGATAGATTACATAGATACATGTAGAATTTAGCAATCAAAGATAGTCTTTTCATTAATCACAAACAAGTCAAATTGTACCGTAACATTACGTGTCACTATGTCATACAATTCTCAGAACTCATCCTACCAACTGATATCTCAGTTAAGTTAGGGATTTTTAAAAGATACCACAATGAATACTAATCTACAAGAGTCATTAGGTGTTCCATATGTCCCGGAAGATCCATTGGTCCCAATTCAGAAGAAGATTTCTTCAATTTATTTATTGGACACTGGGCATCCTCGTTAGTGGACAAAGGCCTAGGAACAACACTTAACACGAATCAACAATCAATTAAAACCTTATAATTCAATCACAAAACTTAACGACTTCTATTAATAATCTCATATTCCATACAGGTTAAATTTTACTTTATTCAAGTTATAACAAATTTTATACTCAATGCGATATCCTACCTCATTCTCCAATACTTTCAATCTTATTTTTAGACCTTGAAAGGGTAATAAAAGCTCGATATAAATCAATACTTAATTTCCAATCCTATAACTCCTTTATCAATAATTATCACATAAGTCACTAGTATGAGATGACTCATACATTCAATTAGACTTCTCAGAAAGGTATTAGTGGCATGAGGCTTTTGGGTACTGGTTCCAATGACAGCCTCAAGTGCAACATTCACCCTTTCGATTTTAATTTAAGAATTGGACGACAACGAATCAGATGACATCTTTCTAGGTGGTAACGTTTTGTCAAACTCCACTCTATAAGAAAAGATCGTCATAACATCGATATCAGATTTAATCTCGCCAATTCTTCTTCAATTTCACAATCAACTAATATCTACATTTCTACGAATATCAACCATTTGTTGGGATCATAAATATCCACAACTTGGTTTAGATCTAGAATACCTAGAATTCCTACGAGAATAGCTTCGATTAATTTACTAAGGTATTTAGGGTTACTTGTGACAATCTACGTCGTATAAATACCTCGTATAAAAATCAAAATAATCATCAAACAATCATGTAATAAAATTACATCATATATATATATAATCCAAGTTATATATATATATTAGAAAAACACTTCTCAGTCTGGCCTTGTCGGTAACTCGGGAATTCTTCGGCACCGTTATAGTCAAAAGATTTTTAGACATTTTTAGAAAAATGTTTCTAGTTAAAAGATTTTGAAATGTTTTATTCAAAACCTTGATTTTAAAAATCTTTCGTTCTCTATAACGAGAGCTCTAATACCAAACTGTAACACCCCCAAATTTATACAACTCAATACAGCGGAAGACTAGTTGGTGTTACGGGATAGCACATTACTCACATCATAGACAACGCATAAAAATCGCGTCGTTTAATAATAAAGCATTTCCATTCATAAATAACAAAGTTACATAGGTCCCAAGTCATTATATTTCATGCAAAGTTTTACAAAGTATTTGAATGGAAAATATTGTTTAAGTGCGGGCCATGAATTCTTGTCGTCTTCCCGAGAATTACCTTCAAGTACCTGAGATAAAACATGTTAAAAGAAAAGGTCAGCGATAACGCCGAGTGAATTCATAGAGTTTAATAAAATCCATCAATATAATATCAGTATAAAATTATTAATGAAAATCATTTTGTACAAATCATTTTTAATAGGCCATAAAATAGCCAAAGTCATTCTATACAAATCCTTATCGAAAATCATAATATAGACATTTGCCTTAAAAATCATTATACGAGCCAATGTCGTAAAAACATCATACAGTACGTCTTACGACGTTGTATAAAGTTAAATAAAATCCGTTATATAAGTATGGTTATGAAAACCAAAACACAAACATAATATCAATAGTATGACCCTGTATTGCTAGTCAGGCAATACATCGTAATTCAGAGCGTCTAGTAGTATTTCGTTAGTTTTGGATTATTATAAGCCGCATGACATTGTTACCTTACTAAACCAAACAACGGGTAGCTAAACCGATACTCAATTTGCCCATCTAAAGTAGCGTGTCGTCACAAAGGTCACGCTATGGAAATCTTCTCATACATAAATTCGCTTACCAATCAACGTGGCACGACGGGGATCAACCGTCAAGGCGCGAACTGGGGTGATCGTCCCCAAATAGTACTATTAAATGCATAAGCGTCTACCAAATCCCGGTAGTTCACAATTCATGCTAATGGGACTTTTAGTAACATAACCTAACTTTAATAATCCATTTGATTTCATCTATCGGGTCCTTTAATCATTTATCGGGTCATACAATCGGGTCATTGAATCATTCGGGTCCAAATCGATAAACAAACAATCGGGACAAATGGTGTCCTATTTTATAAAAACTAACATGTTATCTCCCTCGCGGGTTTATAAAACATTTATAAAAACATTTAAAAGAGTGTGAGGCTATGAACTCACGTTGATGTGGGAAGGCGGGTTGTCGGCAATTCGGATGTACGGTACGTGCTTCAATCACGGAAACCTAGACAAATAATAATCGGTCTTAGACGTTTGTCCAATGACTTTATAAAAATAACAATTATGTATACATATGATGATTTTATATATATGATGATCAAGTGGGTTTACATATTCTCGTTTACTCATTTTAGTGTTATGTGTCGGTAACGTTTATACTAGTTTACTAGTTTCACCTATTTATGTGTTTTAGGTCTATTAAGCCTATTATAAGTTTATTAACTTGTATTAATCCATGTTATACTTATATTATCAGTATCTACACTTTACAAGTTGGGCCTAAATGGATTAAGCCCAATAAGTTCTTTTTATAAGTGTTTATCTTATTTAGTCCAATTATTAGTCCAATATGTTTACTTAGCTCGTTAATGTCCGTATGTCCCATAGTTCGGGTTTTATCGATTTTTACTTGTTATACATGTCTATATATCAGTATATGAGTTTATAAAAGTTTACATTAGACGGGTCCAACCGTCTAAGCTTTATTTAACAAAAACGTTAATTTTACGGTAACCGAAAAAGTCGTAAAAATCATGTTTTATAGTTTTATAACTTATAAGTATTATTCCACTATCATTTTTATAATTTATACACTTATTTACCATTGTACATATTTATATAAATGTATTATATAAGTTAGTGGGTTTTAGTTTATATTTTATACTATTAAATTTTGAGTGCTTATATAATAGTATTATACTTTAATTTCCAAAATCTGATTTTTATCTTCATTTTCACCAAAACTGCCATATCTAGATTTCTATATGGAGATAGAAGCTCAAATTTTTATCAAATAAACTACATGATATGTGCTCCATTTAACTCTTCTATAGCTACTGTTGAATCATCTTCTAAGTATTTTTTAAAAATCGTCCAAAACAGTGAACTCAGATTTGTACCTTAAGCTTGTTTTGATCATATCTCACTCATTACAATGATTCCATTGCATGACCAACTCTCACATGTGTACAAGACCCATAGCTTACTGTAAATCCATTAGACTTCATCATTTTATCAGTTCATGACATGTTTCTTTACTGTTTTATACAGCCATCTAAATTAAGCAAGATTTTAACCTTGTTCCTTATAGTTTTTCACCTTTTTAAGCATGTTTATCAACAACAAATCCACACACAATATTTTTATCATCATATAATCATCATAAACATATACAATAGGAAATAAAATACATGTTTACATAATCAAAATAACAAGAAGATGAGGAGGACAATCTTTATACCACCATGATGATGTAGGTTGTGATCAAAACATGGATTTTGATGGAGATACTTGTGATGCACCAAGACCATCTTCATGACCACCAATCTTCATAAACTCCTTGTGGAAAATCAGCCCCAAGACACCAAGAAAACTCCTCCATGGATGATATAATCACCACCATTCAAGAGAGCTTCAAGAGGGCTTTAACATATGTAGAAATAACATGAGATTTTGTGGTTAATTTTGATCAAATGAGGGTGTTCTTGGTTGGATATGAACGGCACAAAGGGAAGGGATGAGAGGATTTGTAGCTAGTTTGCATGTTAGAATGAGAGCTAGTGGTAATGGTGAGTGGTTATGTTTGAGTGGTAGCTTACCTTGTAAGCTTGTGTGACATGTGTAAGTTACATGAGTGAAAACTTGCCACCAAGTTGATTTGGTGGACTAGTGTGGCCGGTTAGAGTGGGGGGGGGGGGGGGGGGACAAGTGTAACTTGTTTCATCCCCTATTGATTTACGGGTACTCCTCGATTCTAGTTTCCTCGATTTGCGTGCCCTCGGGTCGTTTTACGAAAAACATTTTTATGAATTATGAATCAACGACACAAAACGAATCTAATAAAAATTGTCTCATCAAAAACGGAGTTCGAAAACGTAAATACGTAGTCCTAAGGTTTCCGGTTTAGTCGTAAAGGACGTTAAAATAAAATTGTAAGTCCTAATCTCTTCTCGTAAATTTGTGAGTTTATGAACTAACACAAATTTAAAACTCCAAAATAATATTCACGAATAAATTTATTTTCTGAAATGTCGGACTGTCACCAAAGACGGTGTATGTAAACGTAAGCACGTAACGTAGAATCCTCCGGTTTAAACGTAGTCGATGCTACTTCAAGACGTAAATCCAAATTTCTTCCCAAAAATAAGTGAGTTCATATTGTAACATTAAAATAATATTTTCAAATAATATTTGAGAATAAAATATCAATCGTAAATTGACGGATTGTCACAGAAGTTGTAAAAGCCACATAAGCTGCTTATTTGGGTTTCCATATGACCATAGATAGCTGGTATCTAGAAGATATCAAATATCTGTGGGTATAGAGGCTTGGGTAAGAACCTAGTGAGGCATAAACTCCTTGGTTACATTCTGTTTAAAAATCCAAAAGGTTTTAAGAAAAGTTTGTGGCTTGTCGAATTTGGGTGATTGAATCTTGTGGGACTCATATGTCATGTTAATCTGTCATAGAATTGTTTAATGATTTATATGATATTAACAAGAGAATAAAAGGGGGACATCAGTTGGTATTATATTATTATTATTATCTTTGTGTTTGATCTTTCTTAGCAGGGGTTTTATAAGTGGAAGCTTGTACTTGTTCTAAGCTAGTACAAAAGCTCTAAAAATTCATGGGTATGGAAGTATATCCCTGAGGTTTGACCTACTCTTCCTTTTTCATACTTTTCATGCAACTTTGGTGCTAAGTGAATTTGGTGTATACTGATGTGTGACTGTATTGGGCATGAAAACTGTTTCTTAGGTCTCTTTAGTCATGAATTTGAGTTTTGTTAAGTTGTTCTAGGTGGTTTAAACATTTTGGTGTTGTTAAAATTGGTAATCAGTTTAAAAGGGTTGTTTGGATATGCAGTTTATGCAAGTAATGGTAATGACTGCATGCTTTTAAAGAAATCTTGGTTTCTATTTTCTAGTTAGATAGCTTTGCTGTGATAATTGGTTCCAATTTGGTAGTCTGCTAAAAGAAATTTACAAGTTAGAGGTAAAAACTGCCTTGAGAATCAATTGGCCATTCAGACTATGATTTTGAATTTCGTGAGCTGTAATCTGGAAAGTAGATAGTGTTGATAATAATCTAAGTTGTTGTGTGATTAAATTGTGGTGTGGTTGAGTTAATCAAACTATTGGCTGTCAAATCTCACCAAAGTGCAAACTACATCAGTCATGAACTTACTAGACATGTTTTTCATATCAGCAACAGAATATAGCTTAATTTGGTATGTCAATGCATGAAATTTGTTTGTCTGCCATGATTAGGTTGTACTACTAGGTATTTTGTTCAACTTCTGTGGTTAGGATTGATTGAATAGCTCATATTTGCTTTGCACACTCTCTGATTGCCACAAACATGAATTTTATTGCCTGTTGAGTGTTCATTTGGTATTTTGTGTATTCTTGTGGTAGGGGTGAGCAGGCCCGACGGAAACCAAATCATCCCAATCGAACCGAGAAATCCGACCGAACCGAGCCCGATACCGAGCTAATCGGTTCGGTAGTCGGTTGGCAAAAATGTTATTTTCGGTATTCGGGCCGGTCGGTACTCAAACCGACTGCAGCCCGATAGAACCCGATTTAACCGAATCATTTGTTACTATATTAAATTTTGGCAGCCACGTGCTTTTCTTATCTCTCTGTCAACTCTTTTTTCCCTTATCTCTTTACCAACCAATTCTTATCTCTTTACCAACCAATTTCTTTGACAACCTTTTCTTATCTCTCAACCCCATATGTTCTTGATAAAATCATCACCACAAAAACAAAGCCAAATATAATGCATCAAGGTCTCATAAGTGGGGTCTCAGGTAGGTTGGATTTGATTTCTTGAATGGTGGGTTGTATAATATCTGATTCTTGAACAAACAAATCGAAGAGATGATTATAACATAATTGTTGTAGTCATCTTTCACAATCGAATATCAAAATTCAAAAGTGGGTAAACTCAACAAACAAGATTTGGGATGATAAGAGATAGAAGCAGGGATGATAAGAGATAGAAGCAGGGGCTGGAGAAATATGTTTCACAAAAGAAAAAGAAAAGAGATCTAAAAAGGAGAAGAACCGATTTTTTTTGTAAAAGGGTATATGGGGAAAGCAATTAATATAGGATAAAAGTCGGTTTCGGGTTGAGCCCGAATATAAACCGAGAAAAACCGAGTGAGTACCGAACCGAACCGAACTTTTCGATTTCGGTTTAGTTTTTTGTTCTTTTTCGGTTTTGGTATTTGTCGGTTCGGGTCGGGTCGGTTCGGTTCCGGCCCGAAGCTCAGCCATATCTTGTGGGTGAATCTGTTTGAAGTTGTGTTAATTGTGACTCCACAAGTCTACTGAGTTGTGGGGTGCCTGTTGAGTCTTAGGATCTAGACTCATCTGGGATATCATGATCATGATTGTAAATGCACAGCGGAATCATAATAAACACAATCATAACCAAGAACAAGGCTTTCACTAATGAAATGATTACTATTAATAAACTATTAACTACTACTCTTGGTGCCTTATAGGCTTGACACCAGGAGGAACGCACACACACACCTATGGTTTACATTGTTTGTGAATGAATGAATACAACCAAGGTGCCTACCCTCTTTATATAATAGAGGGACTAGGGTTACATCACAACCCTAGCTTACTATCTAAGCTAATATATTACTACTAGGTCCTTCATCTTGTTTTGTCATATCAACTCAAGATCTCTAAGTCCCAACAATCTTCCCCTAGTTGATTTGACAAAGCCAGTAAGCACAAGTTTCCCCTGAAGCTAATATAGATGAAGGCTAAGCTTCCCCTTGATCCATGCATTCTTCCCCTTTTTGTCACATCAACTCAAAAAGGATCGTCTTCCCCTTAAGAAGTGCACGTCGAATCTAGTAGGTTCCATGGAGAGATCACTGATGAAGAAAATCAAGTATAACGAATTTGATGAAGAAGTGGAATCTCCCAAAAACTTGTGTCTTATGTCTTGCACTAACCACGTGACGTCGAGCTCGAACAAAAAATCCTCAAATAAATGAGACACTGAGCACAATAACGTAACCCCTTCAAGTGATAGCAAATGTACGCATAGAGCACTATGAAAATAGATCGTACCCCTTCGCTAGATGTGCCAAGTCTTCGTCACCATACAAACCAAGCAAGTTATCTTAAAAAGGGTCCTCACTCCCGTTTAAGATATGATAAGAACACAAAACCTGTGAAAATCAACTACAACATAAAATCAGTGATAATCAAATGTCTTCTTCAATGAATCACCCCAACGAAATGATGATGGCTGAGAACTCCTCCTCCAGTAACAGTAGTGACATCAGACTAGTCACTAAATCAGAGTAGTAGCAATCCTACTTGACTAGTAGGAACCAAAACCGACCAACGAAAGTTAGTATACAACAAGCCAGCATGAACCATAATCAAGTCAACAAGACACATACGCCTACCAGGAGGAACAAACCAGTAGGAACCGACCAGTGGTACGGACCAGTAGGAACCGACTAGTATGAACCGATGATTCAACCAGGAGGAACCATCAAATATTACCAGGAGGAACCGAGAACACAACCAGCATGAACATAAATGACCAGTAGGAACCATAGCGCACCAGTAGGAACAACATAACCTACCAGTAGCATCTCAAACCCCTTTTTTGTTTTTTTTCTCTTTTTTTTTCACATTCTGTCACCATTGTTTCCAAAGCTGTTGCCAGTATCCTCCATACTTACGTAGCATATCTTTACCTAAACTTTTGGATCCATAACTGTTTCCATAAATAACTCATATATACCATAATCATACCAGCTCAGTCATCCCAAAAATTCGTACTCATATCAATATATAACACGTGTAAAACCAATCCCCATGAAATTAGCACCGACAGTATGTTGCTAATATTGGCTCCCATGTTTAAATATTCATACGTAGCAACACATACCAGAATCCCATAAACCAGGAAATAAAAAACCACTCCCAAAACTTACGCATTTAATAAATGTGATCTCGATATTTTAGCAATAATAATCTTCTTCCCAAATCATGCATGTAAATCACGCATAATATATAACTTCCATATATATCATATCAACAAACGAACAGTGGAGAAAACACATACCATATTTATGTCAAAACATAATACCGAATAAAGTTCAATCATGTGTTTGACTTTGTAGACCATACCTGATTTGCATACGTGTAGCCAGCATACCTGTCATACACGTGATGTCCAAGAAAACAGGAAACAAAGATAGAACTCTTACCATCAATACCTGTCCATATCTAAAAAAAACCCACGTAACTTTTGTGATATGTGTTAGATAAAAATGGAAGATCAAATCCCTAAGAATCAGGCACAAATCAACTCTTGAACTTTAGGAATATCACGTCACATATATATCCCATGAAAATAGTAACTCCTTCCCATATATGACGTAGGACTTGATATAGAATCACACGTGTTTGACCCTATTAATTAGGGAATGAAACGAAATTCAAGCCCTAACAACTAGGGATTCACACATATCTCTACACGCAATGCCAATAGAAACCGTATCCCATCCAAAAACAATAGTATGATCGGAACTATAGCAAAGTGTGTGATGGGAAGTACTTACTGTTTATGTGAGATATTATTTAATTAGATAATGTTGGGACCACAAACTTTGCATCACTTGCCCAATCTAGCACAGTGTCCTTGTCTGCGCTTGAAAACCTTACGTATCGTGTTGAACACATGAACAAAGTACTTTTTGACCCATATCACAGATCCTACATCTACTCACCCTACGTCTCTTTCACCAGAACAAGCAGAAGCAAAGTACTAGTATAAAGTGACCAAAGATAAAGTAATGATGGAGCAGAACCTATATACCTGGGACCATATATTCGCTACTTTCCAATTCTTTCTTTTCTTACGTGTTTGACCGACACAAACAAATACATCAGAAAGTGTATTTTCCCCATTCGTACAAACCCTTTACTTCCTAATCTGCTGCTACTTTCGTCATTCACATGGGGTCCCGCAATCAGCACCATTGAACCATGAATAACCAGCATTAATAGTAGTAACAGCAACAACGAATCATCTAGGGTTTGTTGGGAAAAACCCTAGATCAGCAAGAACATCTTTATTTAAAAACAGAAAAATAACACTAACATGAAAACCTTGTAGATCAACCAGATCGAGAGCCAACAAGCTCTGATACCACTTGTTGAGTATTAGGATCTAGACTCATCTGGGATATCATGATCATGATTGTAAATGCACAGCGGAATCATAATAAACACAATCATAACCAAGAACAAGGCTTTCACTAATGAAATGATTACTACTAATAAACTATTAACTACTACTCCTGGTGCCTTATAGGCTTGACACCAGGAGGAACGCACACACACCTATGGTTTACATTGTTTGTGAATGAATGAATAAAACCAAGGTGCCTACCCTCTTTATATAATAGAGGGACTAGGGTTACATCACAACCCTAGCTTACTATCTAAGCTAATATATTACTACTAGGTCCTTCATCTTGTTTTGTCATATCAACTCAAGATCTCTAAGTCCCAACAGTGCCCCTTTTGTCCAAAAAGCTCATCAAACAAGCTCAAAAACAACTTTTGTCACTTTCTGTGACCAAGCACTGGGAACCCTTTTCCCACTGCCTTCATTAATCTAGCCACTGCTAGCACCAAAAACAAAACATAGGGACATGTCACTATCAGATTCTTGAAACTTTGTCTTTAGTGCATTGAAACCATAGTTTTTCAGAGTTTTAATTTTTCTCATGATCCTTGATTTATTTTAGTAATTTTAGAAAAAGAAATTTTAATTGTTTGATTAGTTTACTATTTATTGCATTATTTTGAATTGAAATTAGATTTTTATTTTTTTGATTTTGTCATTTAGTGCCAAAAAGTCTTGAATTTCTTTTTTTTTTCAATTTTCATGTTTTAAGTTAAGTATTTTAAGATTTTTAGAAAAGAAATTTCATTTTTAATTTTATTTAATCATTTTCTAGAATTATTTTAAGTTAAATTAGTTTTTAATTAATCTATTTTTGTCTTATTAGGGTGAAATTAATATTTTTTTTCAACTTTTTCCTTTTTCTTACTTTAGATATATTAAGTTAAGATTTTTGGTAAAAAAAATTATTTTTCTCACCTATTAATTAATTTTTAGGATTATTTTAATCTTTTAATAGTTTTTAGCCATTTTATAATAGTAAAATAGTTTTAAAAATCAAGAAAAATACTTTTTAGTGTTATTATAGTATAAGTAAGATTCTCATTCGATATAATCATATTTTGGATTTGCTTTTAATTTTATTGAATTTTAAGGCTTTAAATAGCATTTAAAATTGAATATTAAATTGGAAATAAGTTTTGAAATATTTTTGTCAAATTTTTATTCTTATTTATATTATTTTAGATTTGTTTTTGATTTTTAATAATTTTTTAGATTAAATTTTTAATTTCGTCACGTTTTTACGTTTTATGTTTTAGCTTTCGCCGTAGTTTAGTTATAATCGTAACCGTCATCATTTTCTATTTTCTTTCTTCTCATTAATATTAATCTCAAATACCATCAAGTTTAACACACACATTAAGCCTCCTCGAGAACGAACTCACAAAAAGGGTCATAAGCACTTGATTTTCCTAAATCATTTGTTTAATACTTACCGCTTTTACCTTGTTTTCCTAAACAAGTGTAAATTTACCACAATCAACTACCTTAATAAGTTCGACCCTAAGTCGTACGAAGGTATCTTTTTAGGTTATTCTCAAACTAGTAAAGCCTACATAGTCCTCAATAGAACCTTGGATGTAAGCGAAGAATCACTCAACGTGACATTTGATGAAACCCTCCTTCATCTAAGACACCACCTTTGATAGATGATGACTTAGATGAAGTAGACATAGTTAAATCCAAAGAGGTTAGAAAAATAGGAGTTGAAGACCTTAATGTCGAAAAGGGAGGAAACATTAGGGAGTCTGAGGATCATGCTCTCGAAAACGTCATAGGCGACTTAAATCAAAGGACCCTTAGATCTCAAATCTAAGATCAAAGTAACTTCTTTTGTTTCGTCTCATTGATTGAATCAAAGAATGTTAAAGAAGCTTTGATGGATGAGAGTTGGGTCATCGCCATGCAAGAAGAATTAAATCAATTCATTGCTAATGACGTTTGGGAACTTGTTCCTCCACCTAGAAGTACTACCATCATACGAACCAAGTGGGTATATAGGAATAAGTTAGATGAGAACGATGTTGTGTCTCGTAACAAGGCAAGACTTGTAGCTCAAGGATAGAATCAACAAGAAGGTATTGATTATGATGAGACATATGCACCGGTAGCAAGCTTAAAATCCATTAGGATCCTTTTAGCTTATGCTTGCGCATTAGATTTTAAGCTTCAATAAATGGATGTAAAGAGTGTGTTTCTTAACGGTTTGATCAATAAGGAGGTATATGTGGCTCAACCTCCCGGCTTCATTGATTTTGAGAAACCGGATCATGTTTACAAGCTTAAAAAATCTCTTTATGGTCTTAAGCAAGAACCCACAACTTGGTATGATAGACTTAAAGCGTTTCTTGTAAAACATGAGTATACCATGGGGATGGTAGACAATACACTCTTTACAAAGAAGAATGGTTCTCACCTCATAATCGTACAAATATATGTTGATGACATTATATTTGGTTCAACTTGTCAAAGCTTGTGTGATGACTTTGCCAAAATCATGCATGGCGAGTTTGAAATGAGCATGATGGGAGAACTTAACTTCTTTTTAGGACTCCAAATTAGACAAATGGACGATGGTATTTTCTTTAATCAATCTAAGTATGTTAAAGAAATGATAAAGAAATTTGGATTAGATGACTCTAGACCAATGAAGATCCCTATGGCCTCAGATACTAAATTCACGGTAGATGATGATTGTGAGTCGGTAGACAACACCAAATATAGAGGTATTATTGGTAGTTTGTTGTACCTAACGGAAAGTCGACCAGATATCATGTTTAGTTTTTCCCTTTGTGCTTGCTTCGAAGAGGCTCCCAAAACCTCTCACCTTGAAGCGGTTAAGCGTATCTTCTGATACATTAACGGCACTATACATTTAGGATTATGGTATCCTAAAGGGACCGGCGTAGAAACCATAGTATACGCGGACTCAGATCATGCGGGAGACTATGTGGACCAGAAAAGCACTAGTGGAGTTTGTACCTTCATGGGTTGTTTAACTTCTTGGTTCTCGAAGAAACGAACCGATCTTGCTATATCCACCACGGAAGCCGAGTATGTGAGTCCCGGTAAAGCTTGTCAACAAGCTCTATGGATGAAGCAAGCGCTTATTGGTTACGGGATTTCACTTAATGATGTTCCCATCATGTGTGATAATAAAGGTGCAATAGAGCTTAGAAAGAATCGTGTACAACATTCGCGAACTAAGCACATAAGGATTCACCACCATTTCCTTAGGGATAAGGTTCAAATGGGGGACATTTCGATTGAGAAGGTACCCTGGGTAGAAAACTTAGCCGACATCTTCACTAAGCCACTTAAGAGGGAACCTTTTAATTACTTGCGTCTAGTTCTAGGTTTAATGGAACATATTACTTAATTTCGCATTTAATTAATCAAGTCTTTTCATTCTTTGAGTCATTCAGTACTTTAAACTCTTTTGGAAAATTCCTCTTTTCTTTTTCAAATTTCTCAAATTTCTTTTGAAAATGGTCGAGAAATATTTTTGCATTGTTAATTCAATATAAAAACATTTTTCATAGCTTCTTGCTATTGATAACGAGCATACATAACTCATATGTATGAGTCTCTCAGATATAGCAAGAACAAAAATGAACTATGGAGGATCATTGTGTCATGACTATGTGTCTAGATTAACACACCTCTGACATCGATTTTATTTTAAATCCATGTATTTTGGTCAAAATCTTGTTTGATAAGTTCTTGTGTGTTTTCTATGTATATCATTGCTTTTTAGCATGTCTCTATGATAAGTTAGACTAGAAAATTAGGATTTGCTGAATTGGTAAAATCTCATTATCCACCAAAACCAAGCTTCTGTGGGCGGTTCTCCAAATAACCCGCGGATCCATATATATATATGGAACCATAGGTGGAGATAAGGAACCGGAGACAGAGCTTCTGATTTTGAGTTTTCTATAACTCCAAATTTGTTCCAACACTTTTTGGAATCTTTGTTTCAAACCTTTGACCATCCCAAAATAGTCTTGTGCTTTCTTTATTTAACCCTAAGCATTTTGCATACTTTCTTATATCAAAATGTCTTATTCACCAAATGAAATCCTTGATTCTCCTCCATTTTCCCCAATCTCTTTCAATCCAAATTCACCCAAGAACAATCAAAATCATATTTCTTCTTCTTCTAAGAATGTTGATTGTGGAACCTCTTCTCTTCTACCACTAGCCTTTTTGTGTTCTTCCTCCCTCACATGATAATGTCATGCATCATGGGACATATTGCCATTGTTGTCAATATCAGCATGTTGCTATGACTCATATCTATGAGGAATTGAATTACATCAAGAGTCTTCTAGTCAAACGTCCTTTTCACTATGACTATGAGATTACTACCAAGCCACCACCAGCTCCTTCCGCCACTACCTTGTCTTTCATTTAAGCATGTGGATTGCTTAATCTCCAAGACATCTTATTCTAGCAAATCTTGAGTTCTAGTTTAACTAGGATTAGATTTATGCTTTTCTTTTGGCTTGTTGTTGTTTTTCATACATCTTTGTATGACTATTTTTTTATCTTTATTCATGTTTCCTTTTAACATGACTTATCTTGGATCTTGGTTAACTTATCTTCTCTTATCTTGAATTACTTTTTGTGTGACCTTTGCTATATCTTGTTAGGTGTTTCTTCTCTTCTACTAACCCTTCTATGTAGCTTGTCACCATAGCTCGATTCTTTGGTGCCCCACGCAAGGGGGAGTAAGCACCAACGGGGAGCACTTGCAAAGTCCGATTCTTCTCTTCTATAAAGGCTTTTGCAACCTTTTTTCTTCGACAAAGGGGGAGAAATGAAATAAACTCGTCTTCGAAAATCTTGTCTTTCATGTGATTGAGTTTATGTAGTGTCGAAATCAAAAATAGGGAGATTGTTAATGCAATGATGCCTAAAAACGTTACTTGCATTTTTTGGTCTCGCGTGGTTTCGATTACGACAATATATAAAAACAAGCATTTATGAAAATAACGAAAAACGAATTTTTGAGTTCAAGTATTTTTCATTTCAACCATTATCACTTAAGGAATAAACAAACAAGTTTTCATCCAAATTAAGTGATCAAGGATTTAAGTTTTCTTAAAACTCACCTTTTAATAAATGTGACAATGTTTTTTTATTAAACTTTCTTTTTAAGAAAATGTTTTATTAAATTAAATATTTGAAAATTGCATATTCCATATGGTTTAGGAATATTCCTTGGGGATAAATATTCCACTAGATGTGACTACCCCACTAAAAGACAAAAGGGCACGGAGTCTACACCCATGGTTCCTTAAATGCCCATGCGACTCCTTATCAATAAGGAACCGCGAGCACCTTTAAGGAACCGCGCCCAGAAATAGCCGTTGGGGCTTTGTCTTATAATTAGTGGACCATTCTCAGATTTTCTCCTCACCTCTTTTACACACAAATTTCCAGATTCAATCATACTTCTTAAATCACTCAAATCCTTGTTTATTTGGTTGATTACTACTTGTTTAGAAGTGAATTTTTCTCCTCACATCTCTTCCTCTCAAGTGCAAAGAGAAGAACACTTTCATCCTTGAAGTGTTGTGTCTACCTCAAAGATCCATTGAAGATCAAACTTTATTTATTCATTCTTGTGTCATTGTTGTGAAGATCCAAATAGTTGTGCCTATTTGGAAGTTGTGTATGTAGTATGGTTAATACTTAGTCCTTAAAGTATATTGGTGTAGATTGGTCCTAGCTAAGATTAGGGCTCGACTTTTAGCATAGAGTCGAAAATTGGTTCAACGACGTGTACGGTTTCTCCACCTTAAGGAGCTTGTTAGCTAGTGAACTCTCGAGTAAGGTGTACTCGAGGAGTGTAGTAGGAACGAGGAGTGAGCTTTGTTGCCGAACCACTATAAATCCTTGGTGTTTGGTTTGATCTTTCTTTTTCTTATCTCTTTACGTTCATTATTCTTTACTTGCATATACTTGTGATTATTAGTTTAGTTGCACTATCCCTTGTCCATATTGTGTATAAGAAGATTTCACATATTTGCTCAATTCTAAGTTTTTAAAAAGGACTTTTGGAAACCAATATTTTACAAGTAAATTTAAGAAACTATTCAACCCCCCTCCCTTCTAGTTTCTACATGTTTTATTAAAATAGAAAATGTAATTTCGAATATGATATATTCCATATGCCATAAGAATATTCTTTGTAGGTATAAACTACCTCAGATATCTCTCCTCTACTAAAAGACAAAAAGGAGCGGAGTCTAGGAACCGCGGTTCCTCAAATAGGCCTGTGGTTCTCTAATGATAAGAAACCGCAGAGACAATTAAGGAACCGCGCCCAGAAAGCCGTTACCTTTTGTCTCCTATAATAGTGGATCAAATCTGTATTTTCCAAGAACCTTTTTGGACATTCTTTCTGCCCCTTTTTTTCTTTCTATGTCTTAATCATTATCATGATCACTTAATTTGTTAAGTATGTTTACTCATGATTATCCTCCTTTATCTCCTTCTTTACTTGTCCAAAGAGAAGATCACTCACACACTTGTGATGTGATTAAAGATGAAGCCTTGGTGAAGATTATCCTTTCTTAGATCTACTCATGTTCATCATTTCTTTATATTTGTGTCTTGTGTAGATCGAATGTATTTGTGCATACTTGGATTAGTTGTGTTAATCTAATGTATTTGTGAATACTTGGATTAGTCTTGTGTAACTCCATTGTATGTGTGTATACTTGGATTTATCTTGTGTGGATCCAAGTTACATGTGTATACTTGGATATGTCTTATTGAGTTGTAATAAGTCATTTGTGTAAGTTCTCTCTTAACTACAAAGTGATGTGTGCATGTGTCTTGTGAGTTCTCACTTAACTTCAAAGTGAAGAGTTGTAAAGATTGGTTCTAGCTTTGGATTAGGACTCGACATCTAGCCTAGTGTCAGGAAAGAAGATGGGCGACGAAGATTGGTTCTAGCTTTGGATTAGAACTCGACATCTATCCTTGTGTTACAAAATAGTGAAGTAGGCGACGTGTGTAGATTGGTCATAGCTAAGATTAGGTCTCGACATTTAGCTTAGTGTCGGAAAATAATGTAAGCGACGTTGTACGGTTTTCTCCGCCATGAAGGGAGCTTGTGGATACAGTGGAAATCTCGAGTAAGGTGTACTCGAGGAGTGGAGTAGGAATGAAGAGAGAGATTCGTTGTCGAACCACTATAAATCTCGGTGTCTCTCTATTAGGTTGCTTCTTTCCTTACTCTTTACTTACTTACATCATTGCATTGCATTCATTTATTACTTGTCATTGTTAATGCATTTGAATTGAACCTAATCACTATGTAACTAGCTTTTATGTAAAAGTTAGTTTTGGGACAAACCTAATTAAAAAAAATTAATTAGTCCATTAGCCGAAGAGAAACTCTCCAAACCCAAAAAATACATACACACACACAAACCCACCCACTCTCTTTCCTTTCTAGAAATCCGTAGCGAAAATTTAAACTTTACATTTGATGTTTAAATCCTCTATCGCACATAAAAAAGAAGGTGTACAAAGGCACACTATTATCTAAGACACTAATTATTAAGGTTACCATAAGAGAATTGGTGTTAATGAGGAACAAAGACGCTAATGCTTAACGCTATACACCATGGTAACATTAATTATAAAAACTAACATGTTACCCGCGCAATGCAACGACGGGTACTCGACGACTATTATTTTAATGAACATATATCACATTTTTACTCACCAAGTTCGTATTCAAATTAAAATTACAATTGTAAAAAAAGTTCAATCAAAATAAAATAAACTCATTAAAATGAAAAAATTAAAAATTTAACAAAAATGTATCAATATTTTGTTTCAAAAGTTGTTACAATAGTTTGTTACAAAAAAATAGATGGATGAGATCAACTTACCATATATGATCTAATTGTTTAAATTTAACCTTCTTATATTAATTTTAGGCTTGCAGTTAGATTTGGTAATTTTAGGCTCGGAATTAAGATCGGAGTAAGACTCTTTATATATAGAAGTATAGATATATATATATTAATGAATCGTAAGTTCGTGCTCATAAAGCTATACAATAATATGTAAAACCAAGTAAACTAAAACAAAGCACGCAAGGTTCGTACTTCACCATTCCACGTCTGGAGAAACGCTCTCCATCGCTCATTCCTCGCGTGGTTGTTTTTGGTGGCAAAGGACTCATTCCTCCCTTCGTCCCTAATTAAATGCCCATTTTTTACTTTTAAAGTCATTCTTTATCAACTTTGACTTCAAATTATTTCGTATGTGTTATATAATACATGATGTAAAATATATAAATGGATTGAGTTTCAAATGTGTTTTCTATCAATATAATTTTTATCAAAAATTATAAAAACACAAATAAAATAATTTAAGATCTGGCCGATTGATCTTCCAATATGCTAGTTTCAACAACTCTCGTTCTTTACATTTCTTCCTAGCTGCTTGGCCTGTAGTAGGTATCTGGTTCACTGTTGACATATAAAGACTTTAAAAGTTAATAGTAGACACTTATTTAAAGGGGGAGAAAGTAACGAAGTTTTTCTTTTTAATACCACAACTACCTCAATAATGACAACAAGATGTATACTCTCAAAATTGCAGTGTTACAGGTAAAATCAATGAATCTTTGAACTTTGGAGAAAAGTGTAAATGATGATATGACAAATCAGCTTTCTCCTTTGTTGTAACTACTCGCCTTAATCACCAAGATTTGATGGAAAAGAAAATTTTCTGTAAAAAATTTGATGGAAAAGAAAAAAGTTAAAAAGAAATAAGGTTCATCAAAATTATAAAATAAGTTTTATGCTCGTTAAGTAAAAAGGAAGGTTGACCAAAAAAATTCAATCCAAATGTGTCAATCGGGTTAACGAGCACTAGAAATTAAATCTATCCCGTAAGCCGACTATTTAAGCATTCGGGTCTATCGATAATGAGTTGAAACTAAGGGTGCGGATCGGGTCGGGTTGGTCCGGTTCGGGTTATACAGGGCCGGTTGAAGTCGGATCAAAGCTAAAAATAATTTATTCTAATCTGATTTAATTTCAACTCGGGTTAGTCAGGTCCAGGTCTAGTTGGATTAGGTTCATTCGGGTTCAGGTCAATCCAAATTCGAGTAAAATATAAAAAACATTTTTACTCTTTTTTAATTGAAGTCATATTAAATTTACATTTATAAATGAAAAAAATTTCTTACTCGGGTTAATCGGGTTAACCCGAACCCGAATTAAATATAAATTTTATATCTTATGTCCAACCCGATTTCGAATTCGAGTTAGTTGAGTTAACCCGTTTAACTTAAATTAAAATTTGAACCCGACTAACTCGACCCGAATATGCTCGAGTAATGTCGAAAATATTGACACCCTTAATTGCAACATGCTAAATCTCTCACAATCGACTCTGTCGAGAGTAACTTACCATTTAACATGATATAAACTAACACCAAAATTCCTCCATATATTACTATTATCTTACAGTCATAAGTCATAATGTACTTTAGTCGTGAAATTGGCATGACCCTGTTTATCCACCTTTTAACCATTCATTCTGTCCATTGCGATGTAAGTTGTAACAAACGATAAATCCGTAGATGTGAACAAATCACTTTATTCGTCTCCTCTTTATTTATTATCCGGGTTTTTTCCGAAGAATTCGACCCATTCTAGTGTAACGACGATTCCACATTGGAGAAATAAGGATTGGTCGAAAGTTGTACTAACTTTAGACAAATATGCGACGGATTGGGTGTATGACGAACAAAAAAAATTTATATTTTTTTTTAGAACGACAAATGTTAGTGATTATTGAGTTGAGTCGTGCAATGATATTTAACCGGCAGAATGTTTTTTTCGAACTCTCGTCTAGTCCGCTTCCCATGAGCGCAAGTCTTGAACTTAAGATCTCTAAAAACCCTTCCTAAAAAAAACATTTAGTGGAACTTTGGTAACCAACTCATATTCTGAATACTTGAGGCAAAAAGTCAACAAATAATCGGAGGTTGGGAAAGGTTAGTATAGGAAGGCATTTGCTTATTGTTTTATGTACTTGAATTATGCAAATGCTTATTATTAGTTTACAATGCAATTGGCTATTGTAAGTTATTGAGCAACATAAGAAACCTGTTAAATTGTATACCAGGAGCTAGCAAAAATAACCGCAAACACAAATAAATTGTACTACTACGTATATGATTTACATTGCTATCAATTGATGATAAATGCAGATCACCAACTTCTGCTCTCTTTCTCCCTCATATTAATGGTATATGATACGGAGTACTAGCACACACGCATTAAAAGGTGGCTGGCTACCCATCCATCCATTTACTCTCATTTATTCTCCCTCGTAAATTAACACACTTTTTCATGATACCAAACACACACTAGTAGTATACACTACCCAATCACTCCTAAATTTATCTTCATATTTTCAGCCACACATCTCTCTTAAAACACATCTTCAGATTTGGTTTATACATTTACTTGTTGCACCATCCAAGATATATACAAATAACCAGCATCTTAAATCGGATTTGGTGGTGTGAGATCTACTATATATTTGGTTCTTAAAAACATAATGGCTTATGATTTCTTTTGGTTTTGGTAAGATTTCTCTAGTGTATACATATATCACTCGATTATTTTGTTTAGAATCTTTTATCGAAAAATCTTATACTTTGATTTTGTTTTTTTAGCTCTATGGACTGACATGTATTCTTGAGTATCAGAGGTGATTAATAACATGGTGAGTATTTTTTTTTCTTTTGATGATTTTTTTTTTTGTGTTTTGCGACCTCTAATTTTTGGATAATGTTCTTGGGGTAATACTATCGGGTTGTTTGGTCTTCATTTAAGACCAGACTCCTTTTAAGTAAGGATTGGAGAGCTGCTTTAATATTTTTGGGCGTGTCAAAAACTATTTTTAAGACTTTTTTTTTACTGCAAGGAGAAAGACTGCACTTACAGAGGCAGTTTTTGGGATGTTGATAGCCATGAGAATGACAATTGTCAGGTAAGCATATTTATAGCCTAGATCTCAGAGTAAATATCTATCATCTATTTCTTTCTTAGTATTGATTCGTATTTTGTTGTGGTTTTGCTGGTGTTGCAGGAGATGAGTAAAAGAATCAAGAAGAACTTGAAATGGGGAGGGAACGGTAAGGGATGCGGTGGAAAGGGAAAGAAGTATCCGGCTGGCAGTCGAGTCAGGCAACAAGCGTTAAGACAACTTTGAAGTCGTGATGATGAAGACATTTAAGATCTCACTTCCTTTGATTCTTATGACGTCATCTCACATTGAAAGTTAGCTTATCGATGTATCAATCTTTCTCTTTTTTTTGTTAATGCTGTTATTAAACTTCTTTCATTTACATACCAAAAGCGCTGAGATTTTGTTTATGACGGGTTTGTAATTTTTGATACTCGTTCCTATTGTCGGTGAATGATAATGGTGGATCTTTCTTTGTTATTTGTTTCTTTTATTCCATCTTAGGGGTGTTTGTTTCAGCTTATATGTGAGCTTATGAGCTTATTCTATTTAGTCTTATATTTCATAAGTAACGATTTTCTGGCTTATTTTTCGACTTACAGACTTATATATATTATATCTTTAATAATAGAGGGGAATCACGTTCCCCTAGGAACAGTGATCCCCTCTCATACCCAATATTTTATTACACACACCACTCACACACCTCACACATCTCACACACACTTCACACATATTCCTCCCTTCACTGTATTCAAACCTCCCACATACAACCCTGACCGTCGATTTTTTCCCTTTGTTTTAGATCCGTTGATAGGCACAAGTGGGTAGAAACAAATGATTACTTAGGGTATATATACTACCAGTAATTTTGATCTGCCTCACACCAATTATATAAAAAACGTCCACTACAGTTTTTGGGTGTATGATGATCTAACCTCTTCGATGCCACCGATCCCTTCGATGCCGCCATTCATGGTTGGCGACGTTGGTGATAGGTTGGTGACGTTGGGTGGCTGATTTGTAGTTGTATTGATTTATTGGTCGTGTGCCGATGATTGTTGAATTGTTGGAGTGTAGTTACATTTGATTTCTCATCTAAAGAAACATCAACGACGGACCACGGTTTGATTTCACTGAAAAAGAGTAGGTTTAATATTCGGTGGGTGCGACCTCGATTCCATTCATGTGGTGGTGTTGTGTGCTTGAACCGGATGACAAATGGTAACTTACTTTAATACTTATTATAGTTTATTGTGTAGTTCAAATTTTAACAATGATAGTTATAAATTATTCGCTTTGTTTTGCCTTTTATCAGACTGTGGGCTACCATGAGGTTGTGGTTTTGGGATTTTATGAGACTGAATGTGTGATTTGATGAGATTATGAGGTTTTCTTTTTTCTTAATGTTTAAGACACATATCATTCACATCTTAGTCATCCCACCTATTATACATCTCTGTTTGTGCTTTGCTATTTTTGGATTTGAATGTGTAAAAAAAGCTTTGATGTGTTTCTGTCTTAGGCAAGGCAAATGATTAACTTTGCAGTCATGACGGACATCCACTTTTTTACTCTTAAGGCTTTAGTTTGACCCTGATATCATGAACCCGAACGGATAATGGTTATTAAAAAAATGTGTGGGCGAGACGCCTAATTTGTTGGGAATTTTGTGTGTTAGTAGTTTATGGAAACCATGAATGGGTCCGTTATGCTGACCCTTAGAATGGGTCGTGTCATTACGAAGAGTGGAAGGATGGCTGAGTGCGGGTTCACCTCGCCTCAGCAACCTCCACGGCCACATAAATGATAATCAAACTCATTTGGCAAAGATTGTTTTGGTATGAGACACGTATTCTTGACATGATGGTGATGCAAGCCTATTAGGCTTGCGACTATTAGTAACAACCATATATTTCTGTTTGTGGTATGTTATTTTTGGATGTGATGTGTTACAAAAGCTAGGCTGTGATGAATATGAGCAGGTTTGATTAGAGTTGTAAATGTTTGTGTCTTGGCGGGGCAAATTATTAGTTTTGCAGCCAAGATGGACGTCCACTTCTTTTCATTCTAAAGCTTTAATCTGAGCCTCATATCATGAATAGAAGGACCAAATGGTATTAAAAAATATGCCATCATGCCACCTAATTTGCTGGGAATTTTTGTGAGACACGTATCCATGACATCATGCTCATGCAAGCTTATTAGGCTTGCAACCATTAGTAGCAACCATACATTTTTTTTTGTGGTATGTTATTTTTTTGGATTTGATTGTGTCAATAAAGCTAGGCTGTGATGAATAAGAGCAAGTTTGATTAGAGTTGCGAATGTCCGTGTCTTGGCGAGGCAATTTATTAATTTTGCAGCCATGACGGGTGACCGCTTTATTTTATTCTAAAACTTTAATCTGAGCCTAAGTATCATGAACCGAACGACACAATGGTTATTATAAAATATGCGCGGACGACGGCTAATTTTGTGGGATGTGGAGATTCAGCGATACACTCGAGCGATTTTTTTTATTACAGTTGATGAAATAATTTTGTTTTTTTACTATAAATGGGAAAAAGGAAGTTCTTGAACATTTTTTTTTACAAAAAAGGTAAATGTGTTCCTACACTTTTTATTATAACTTGGGTCACACAAAAAGTTATGTCTTGATAAACATTTTTTTTTGTTCAGATGCATTTGAGGAGAAAAGTAAGGTACCATCAAGTACATTGTAGTGCCCCTGAATGCAACCATCAACATAACGTTGGAGTTAGTTTCATCAGTGATTCTTTATGAGACTGCAACTGAAAATAAGGCTTCGATTTTTTTAATAAGGGTGAAGGATGTGATCTCCTGAATGATAGTTGTTCTATGTCTGGAAAAAGAGTACATGCCTCCTCCGACGAGCGTTCCAGGGTGGGATTTTTTTGTGACTGAAAACGTATTAGCCAAAGGTAACTTTGTACTACTTAGTATGTTTATGTTATTTACCTGTTGAAGGGTGTTTGGTGCCTCATGTATGCGTAGATGATTATGGATACATTCTTGGTTTAAATTCAGTGAATTTGAAGTTTTTGGAAATTTAAATCGAATATCCGTTTATATATGTTATTGTAGGATGTGGCTGCCACAAAAAGAAACGATTTGAAGCCTACTTTGCAGTTGCTTATGATCATACGGGGTCTGAAAAAAGGCACACGCTGATGGGTATGTCTGGGAACCATGACGACAATGGACCCATACCCCGTTCTTTAGAACAATTATACGAGGAGAAGTAAACGCTTCAAAACTGATGGTGGAAGTATGAAATGTAGGTTGAACTTATAAAAGTTCAGTGCAATGCTTATCAGGCACATTATTCATCCATGTCAACTACCTGAGAAAGAGTTGAGGTCCAATTCTTTTTCTTTAACCACCACAACTGATTCTCCCTTTCTACTTAACTCAGCAAAAAAATGGTTTAGACATAACGCCGTGAAAAACAAGAATTTGCAAAATAAGGTATATGCTTATTCATGTACTGCATTGATTTTTTATAAGCAACCATGTCCACATCATAAAATCATTTGGGTTTTATTTTATTTTCTAGGTTAACGAACTAGAATCGTAACTTTTGCGATCTTAGTGTAATCACATCTAAGCATAACATTTGCACTTGCATAAACCTTTGACCCTTACAATTTATCAACTAGATATTAGGTGTAAGGAACACGTTTTTTTAATCAGCAAAGGACGCCATTGGTTCTGCTGAGACTGAGTGTTCTTCAAAAAAATTTAAAGGCCTTATGAATTGGGATATGTTGTTTCTTACGTGTTTCTTGATTTATCAGCTGATTGGTGGTGGTCGGTCAAAACCGAGTAGTTTAATACCGGTTGAAATGGTTATTTGATCTATTTTTTGCTTATCTTTTATCTTCATATGTTAGTGTATAGTTCCATCTTTGGGAGTTGTATATAATGGCTGATCTTGCTATATCTTCTCAGCTCCGTTCTGAATTATGCGTTTACAGGACTCATTTGCTCTTTGTAGGATCTTCCGCAAGTGTATGTTGTTTTCATATGATACATCGCGTCGATGGAGGACAATTCTATGTTTGAATTCTATGGACCGCGTGGTATGTATTGTTTTCATATGTTTGAATGTTTTTCGGTCAATCAAATCTTATGAATAAAAGACGACTATGTTGTAATTTTCTATGTTTTTGTTTAATTTTTAAGCATTTTAAGATGTTTAGGAAATCTTAGAACATTGCATCTTTTTAAAATGCTACACCCACGAGGCCATACTATGGTTTATGCTGCAAAAAGGGGTGTTTGGATGCTGTTAAACAAGGAGGCAAACACCCCTTCTGTTGTACAAGCACAACCTCTTGACCTATGCTTATAAGCTCTTCGCTATTGTTCTTTCATAAGCATTATATGATTTTAGTAAAATAAGAGGACACTAGGAAGTCCGTTGATAATATTTATGTGTCAAAAGTTTTAATTGCATGCTTACAAAGGCTCAATTTAAAATCTTGCAATCTGCATCTATTTAGTAAATGTCATTAAATTCGCTTAATAATAAATCAAGTGATTTAGATGATTACCTCATTTCGTAATTTTATTTTAGATGGGCCTTGACTCTTTATAAATGTATGAATATCATTCATTTATGAGATAATCATATGTATCATATTTGGCATGTATTTATATAGACGACTGATTAGGATGCTGCATAAATACACACCACATCTGCACCAATTTACTGGATGCACTTGAAAATCCTTCCCAAAGGAAACCTTTGCCATTAGAGGGCTGTTTGGTTTAACTTATTTACTTGCCTTTTTACTGTATTTACGTAGGGAAACCTTGGCCATTTTAGCTTAATAGATTGTTTCTGGTCGGGTTAGATAGAAAACATATGTTGTCATACGCACCCACTAAACCAATGATGGTTAATGTGCAGATGCGAGAATCCTTAAGCAGGTAACAGAAAAAAACCATTTACGTTACTATTTTATTGTTATAACATTCATTTGCAAGTTGCAACGACTTATGTTTCGAATTGCCTATTAAGGTATACCATTACAGTTCAATGAATAATGAAGTTGAAAATGAAAGAACGATTGTTCTCACTGCATAAGCATAACTCCATAAGTGACACTAATTAAAAAATTCCTTTAAAATTTGTACACTTGATTATTTGTACACTTAATTTTAGCAAAATTGCTGATTAAAATTCCCTTATACAGGTCTATTGCATATAGTTTTTTCTCAATGCCCATGTAGTAAACAATCTTTTCTGAAAATGCTATTTCATGTCTCAGATAATTGGTTTTTGTATTGGCATCTGATGAAATCATTGTTTCAGCTTCATTTTACGAAAACATTTTCTTTTATTAAATAAACTACGAAGGGGGTGTTTGGGTTAGGAAAATAGATAGACACGATATCTTGAAATATTGAAATGATGTAATTGATTGTTGAGATTGAATTACTCGAAGCAGAGGTTGAAAATCGTGTGCAACATGTTATGTGCCACAAGTCCACAATTAAGAGATAAGTATACACTTTGCATGTATGGTAATCTTGCATGAAAAGCTATACCCAAGTAGCAGTAAAATAATATTTGACTCTATGGTTTGATTTTTACCAATATGTATCATTCACACCTGTTATTGTTTTATTATCTAATCATAAAGCTAAATAGTCAAAATTTGGTGTGTAGGAAAAGTCTTATATCAGGCCACTAAAGAAAGTTTGATGGATTGACCTGATGCAAATCTGCAGGAACCAGCTAACAGACTTGCGGATAAGGTACTAAACTTATCTCTTTCATATGAACCATCCAGTCACGCCATCATTGATGTAATCATGTTGGCGCTATTTAGTATCCAAGCATCTAAAATTGTATTGCGATGTTATTTACCAGCAATGTTTGGAATTTTTATGGAACTTTGGAAACATATTAACGCAGGCGATGTGCAAGATGTTTCTGCTGCTATGGGTTGATGATAAGAATTGGTGATGAGTGTTTTCAATATAGATTGTAAATAATAATAACAGACTATCATTTTATGTACATGGACGTTGAAGGAGTATGATATTCAAAGAAAGCTTGGAAATTTCCTCCGAAGCACATGTATTCAAACCCATACAAGCACCGAAATCAAAACACCCGCGGCGAAGCGCGGGCACCCTACCTAGTGTTTATCATATTGTAATAAACTTATATAAGCCCACAAGTCTCCAAATAAGCCGGAAAATTTAAGCTTATTAAATATAAGCCGAATTTAAATTAGCTCATAAGCCCACCACATATAAGCCAATCCCCCATTGTGTACTACTGAGATTCAGTCAGCTTTCTTTCTGGTTGTTGTTATTGTTTGGACTAAATATTCTGATATTTTTCTAATTCATTTGTGTTTGTTTCAGCGAGGTGAATGCGGATGTTGGGCAGGATGGCAACACCCTACACCTCTACTCTTCCGATTCCGTATCTCAAAGGGTATACTTTTTTCTCTTTTCTAGTGTAATAGTGACAATATGATATACTCAGTAGTTTATAAGCTAAGTGTAGAACTCACGCCAAAAAGCTAGCTTGAAGGAGGAGGGGACACTTAGGCATTATAAACCATCGTCCAATCCCATACTTGGTATATGTGGGATCGTAACACAATATACGTGTTTGTTTGATTGGGGCAGTTTGAATTAAGAGTTACTTATCGATTCTTTTTTAGCAAGTTGGTTTAAATTTATTGTTTTGCAAGTACAATACATGTGTATACATAATGATTGTTGAACTATAATCCTCACTTGTTTATTTTTGTCTGATGCATGACAAAATCTACATTGAACTTTCTAATTCCAGGTTATACTCGGCACTCGGCGATTCCGAGCAAGATTTACAACGTAAATGTTGATGCGTTTTAGCTTGTTGGAGATGTCAAGTCTATTTCACGCTCGCACTATTGAAAAGTTTATAAAATTGTGTGATCGGTTTAATTTCTATGATGTGCCGGGAGGCGGGAATCTCGCAAGTATCATTAATTGATAATTCTAGGAGAATAAGATTAATCGTATAAAGACGAAGGTTTAATGTATATGGTAGTTTGAGTGTGCGGTATGTAAATGTTGATGCGTTTTCTCGTTTAGCTGATCTTGTTGGAGATGTCAAGTCTATTTCACGCTCGCACAATTGAAAATTTATAAAACTGTGCGATAGGTTTAATGTCTATGAAGGTTTAAATATGAGACAGAAGGTTTAAATATGTTGAATTGGTGTATCGGTGGCGTGTTTTTCCGTTGGCTGAATGTTCCAATTAGGTATGCTAGAGATGCAAATTATAACCGGATTTTTGGAAATCCGGTTCAAAAATCCGAACCGGTTTTTTTAAAATCCGGTTTTCCAAAAGTCCGGTCCGGTTTTTTATATCCGAACCGGTTAGACCGGATTTTAAGATTTTAGGAAAATCGGATAAAAACCGGATAAATTACCGGATTTATCCGGTTTTTAAAAAAACCGGATTTAACCGGTTTTTAATTTTTTTTTAATTTTTTTATAATTTTTTTTATTACTAATATTTGATATAGAGACCGGTTAAAACCGTTTAAAAGAACCGGTGTTTATAAATCTGGGCTTTTCTTTTTTGTTTCATTGGGCTTTAGTTGGTTTTTTTTTTATTTTTGTGGTTTCCTTGGGCTTTTTTGGTTTTTATTTTTATTTTTGTGGACTTTTTATAAAATATAAAAGTATTATGTGTATAATTTATTTGAGCTTTTAAGTGAAACCATTAAAAATAATAGTTTTAAGAAAATAGTTTTATTTTTATTAACAAGTTTATTAAATAAATGACGAAGTTTTAAATTTCGAAAAAAAGTGATAATGTAAAAAATTGATAACGAACATTTTAAACCGAAAATCCCTCGATCTGAAGATTTTTAACCGAAAAAACTGATCCGAAAAAATTTCGATAACGAAAATTTTTATCCGAAAAAAATCCGATACGAACATTTTTATCCGAAAAAAAACCGATTCCGAAAAATCCGATCCGATCTGAATCCGGATTTTTGAAAATCCGATTTTTTCAAATCCGGATTTTTAAAATCCGAATCCGATTTTATCCGGTTTATTTGCACCTCTAGGTATGCTATGAGTACTTTTATCTTTAGTGTTAACATTCCTCATATGTTCAAAGTAGGAAGGATTGTATTCAGGAAATGTTGTTTAATATTTTAATTTTTATTGCTGTGATTGAACATAGGCTTTAAACCTGCAAGTGTCAATTGAATTTGATGATATCATTATCTCCTGCTACTCATTTTGTGTTATTATGCATTTATATTATCTGCGGACTGTTGTTACCGACTTGGTTAACATAGTGATGATACAATTGACATCAGAATGAGTAGAGAACTAGACTTGTTGATTTTGTTAGTATTTGCGAGGTGTGTTGTAAAGTTTTGAGTTTGAATATTGATTGCGCTCGGTAGCTTCTAAACAGTTGTCTGCGACTCGTAGGGGTACTCTATTAATGCTTCTGAATGCTCTTCCCTCATACATTATCTAAAAAATTTATCCCCACAACCCTCCAGTACAGCTGCTTTCGGGTTTGTCCAGGGTGAATGACATTGTTCCCGCCCTAGTTTGTCTTGGTGTTTGCACTAGTATCCAATTTTGACATATTTGCGACTATGCAACTTGGGCTAGAAATCTTCACGTAGACTTTAGTTAAGCAGAAGGTCAAAAAGGTGCATTAGCAAAGCCAAAAAGCACTTTACACTTGATTGTTATAAACTACTACGTATAAATCTTGGCACTTTCCTATATGCACACACGGCTAAATGAATAAGTGGAGTGTATATACTCAAGTCTGTACTGAAAGAAACAAGGTAATGCCCCATGGTACGCCCATAACGAAAACTGAAAAAGAATGACACCGAGAGATTAATCTGGTCACCACACAAATGACCTTCCATACACAACACAATATACTGTCGGGTAAAAAATTATGCTGAAAGACCGCATGATGTCGTTAATAGCTATGATAGGGGTCAAGCGTTGAGTCGCATCGTTTTTCGCATACAATAGGTTGATTAAGAGAGTTCCGAACTCGAACGTGAGAAGTACACATTCAAACGTGTTTCCTGCTAGAAGCACCAAACAAAATGAAGGACTCATTGGTAACGCAATGGTCATAATATCGACGCTTTCTGGTGATAATGGGCAGGGGACGGAGCTAGGGGGTGTCCCGTGGGTGCCCAGGACACCTATGGATTTTGTAGAAAAACATGAATGAAGATGTCCTCAAACACTTTAACTTTTTATTAAACCAAGATTTAAAGAGTAACACAATAAATAATAACACAAGCTATGAGTGCTACTACGTTGTAGCTCTATTATTTACATGATAATAGTTTTACAATCAAAAACATTAAAAGATAGATAG